>BTHU01000004.1:64141395-65438062 GCA_036184795.1 Tokudaia tokunoshimensis | reverse complement strand
CTTTTTTCCTTTCCAAAGCTAGCTCCAGCTCGAGGGTATCTTGCTCCTCCTCTTCCTCCTCCTCCTCACTTTCTCCAGATTGAACGACACTGCAGAGGTCCTCCTGAGAAGGGTCTTCTGTGCTGTCCATCATAACTTCTGGTGGCTTTATGCTTGGCCCCGTTTCCTCTACTGCTGTGCTTGTTTCCTTAGCCTCTGACTCCGGATCTGCTTCTTTACAAATGACTTTTCTTCTCCATCTTTCTTCCTCCTCTTTTACCCCTTCAGGCAGTAAAGGAGCGAGCAGTGCGGCTGCCACCCCTTTCCTCTCCTCCTCACTGTTGGAAAGAGCTTGGATTCCTTCATTCACTTCCTATGAAGAATAAAAGCATTGAGTCAAAACTCTCAAAAAAAAAAAAAACCAAAAAAAACCCCTCTTGGATTATTCAATTATTTATATTAACTAACTTCTTAATTGCTGGATGCTGACAAACACCTGTACCACTTACATGTACATGAAGGAAACATAAGGAAGGGGTGGTTGAACTATAACCTGTATCCCCTGGATGTCAGAAGAGAAGCTAGGAGGAAGCAGAAGCAGATTTGCTATAGCATTTTGTCAACACATGACTACATAAATCTTCATCTTCCATAAGAAAAATTTACAAAATTTATTTTATTTATTTGAGTGCACTGTACTATCTCCAGAAACAGCAGAAGAGGGCATCAGATCCCATTACAGACGGTTGTGAGCCACCATGTGGCTGTTGGGAATTGAACTCAGAGGTCCTGAGTTCAATATATATGACTGTAGAGAGCCATCTCTCCAGCCCCAAAGTTCATGTTTCAAAGGGAACTTAGAGGAAAATAAAATGTGAGATGGGCATCAAAGTGCATGCTTAAATGCTACCCAATCTGTGAGTCAGAGGTATGAAAGACTACAGAACTCACCCTTAATTATGCAGTTTGAGGACCCTCTTTTAAAACAAAAATGGTTAATTAATATATTTAAATTGGTGGGTGGTGGTCTGATTTCAGTATGTGGGAGGCAGAGGCCAGTGGATCTCTTTTGCATTTGAGACCAGATTAGTTTAAGCTAGAAATCAAGTTCCAGGACAACCAGGGGTACACAGAGAAACATCTCAAAAACCAACCAACCAAACAACCAAGTGTACACACACACATTTTTGATATGCATATAAACAATGAGTTTGACACATACATATACATATATACACATAGATCTGAGAGTTCATCTATTGGAATACTTAAGCTTCCTAGAAATGTAAAGATTACAAAGTAGAGGGTGATTTCATGTAACCCACGCTGGTCTCAAATTTGGCATACAGCAAAGGATGTCTCTGAAGTTTGTACTTTGGGGATTAGGGATACAATTTAGTAAGACAGTTCTTGCTTAACATGCCTAATAGGATCCTAAGTATGTGTGGGGTAGAGATGGGTGGTATAGTTCACTCTGAAAAATCAAGATTAGGTTGTAATTCAATACACAATTCATAATTGTCCCTAAAAAAATGCTATTTACTTTTCTTACTGGAAAGATTAAAGAAATGCTTAGCTTTCACTAGTATGGGTTGAATAGCTCTAATCAAAAATAAAAAACTTATACTAAAACAGATTTTTAAATGCTAGGATACAGTAAGTGGACTTGATATGTCTAGTGCTGCAGTAAAGGAGAGGTATAGTAGTGTACTCTTTTAATCTCAGCATTGTGAAGCAAAGGCGGGGGGACCCTAGCCTGGTTTACATAGTAAGATCCTGTCATAAATAAATAAACAAATATTAAGTACAAATTTATTATATGAAGGCCTGTGAAAGGTATCAGTGGGAAAAAGCACTTGCCAAAAAAGTCTAACAAGCTGGGTGTGGTCAAGACTACAAAATGAGACCCTGCTTCAAAAATCCAAAAATGTCTGATGACAAGTTTGACCAGAGCCAACATGGTACAAGAACTAATATGTGGGGGCTGGAAAGATGGCTCAGTGGTTAAGAGCACTGACTGCTCTTCTAGAGGTCATGAGTTCAAATCCCAGCAACCACATGGTGGCTCACAAACCATCTAAAAATGAGATCTGATGCCCTCTTCTGCTGTGTCTGAAGACAGCTACAGTGTACTCTTATACATAAGAAATAATTTGAAAAAAACCTATCTTTAAAAAAAAAAAAAGAACAATATGCTACCAGACATCATGAGTAGTCCTCTGTCTGACTTCCACTCTGGCAACCATGCCAAGACCTAAACAAACAACAACAACAAATCACATGAAATTACCTTTAGGCCACGTGTATATGAACTACAAATGAATTGTATGTTCAGACGTTGGGCCTATCCACAAGATGTTTATATACATGCAATTACTCCAAAATCTAAAATCCCAAATCTGAAACATTTTGGTTAAGGACTACTTAATCTGAAGCAGTTCAGTCTAAGAACTTTATTTTTAAGTGTGTGTGTGTGTGTGTGTGTGTGTGTGAGGCCAGAGGAGTCTGATCCCTCAGAGCTGGAGTACAGGTGGTTATGAGCCTCCTGATGTGGGTGCTGATTATCTAGAAGAGCAGTGTGGGTTCTTAACCACTTACTGAGTTCTTTTTCCAGTTTCAATTGTTATAGAAAAGACACCCCACCACCATGCACACTTGTCTTGCTATATAATTGAGGCTTGTCTATACTTGAGATCTTCCTGCCTCTACCACCTGCATGCTGGGATCGCAGGTGTATGCCACTGCACCTGACTTGAGGTAGTTATCTTTTAATTTTAGATTTATCTTGTCCTGGGGGTTGGAGGTGGTCCTTAAAAGGAAACCCAAAGTGAGATAATTACTTCTGACTCAAGTAAGGATGGGAGTCTGATACCATGTCATCTTAGCTACATTCTGTAGAATTATCTACAATAGCCATGCTTAGTAAAAGGATAGCAAATAGGAGCTGGAAAGATACTCAGTGGTTAAGAGCACAGGCAGCTCACAACTGTCTGTAAGCCATCTCTGGGGGATTCAACACCCTCACACAGACAGACATGCAGGAAAAACACCAATGCACATAAAAATAAAGTCATAAAGAACAGAAGCATCAGATAGATAACAAAACACCATCAAACAGAAGTTTACAACATATAACAGAGACAAGAGGAGCAAAGGTAACATCATCAAATCAGGAGCTTGAAACCATCCATTAGTTGTTCTCAGGCTTCCTAATGCTATAACCCTTTAATACACTTTCTCAGGTTGTAGTGACCCCAACCATAACATTATTTTGTTGATACTCTGTACCTGCAATTTTGCTACTGTTATAAATCATAATGTAAATATCTGATATACAGGATATTTACTTCGCAAAGCCTGAAGGTCAGGGCCACAGGTTAAAAACTGCTGATCAAGCAGGACCTAAGGGAAACTGAAATAGTCAGCTGGAGTTCCCAACTGAGCCTTTCCTCTTTGGCTGGGCTTCCCATGGCTCAATTTCCAATCTCCTGTGCCCACTACAGGTATTTTCTATGAAGGAGTAACCCTCTGCTTGCAATGGGTTACTACTTTCAAGTTGTTCTTAACTACATATGCTTTCAATACACTGAGCTGCTTGCTCAGCTTCTCACTGTTTTCTAAGGACTAGCCTGCCCCAGACACATAGGATTTTAAAGGACACTTGACATAACACATTGATCTGAAATGGGGTGGGACCACAATTCCAGAGCCAGCTTCTCAAAAAGCTCAAACGGCATATGACAATTTATCAATATAACGTGCAGGACAGCTGCTCCCACGTGCTTGCAGACGGCACTGCACTCTAAATCACCGAAATGGTTGGTAACTTGTATAAATGCTGTCTAAGACACAGAAACAGAGTAGGTGAAACTAACAACACATGTGTTGTCAAATACTATTATATCCAGCCTCTCACACGGGAAAATAAGCAAATTCAGTAAGTTATACTACTAACCTTTTTAAATTCTCGTTTGGTGATGACCGGTCCACTTTTATTACTGGAAGCAGCAATCGTTTTCTCCTTTGTATATATGTCTGCATTTACCACAAAAGCTGCCTCAGTACCTGTTACAGAACTGGGGGTGGGGTGTTAAGATAAACAAAAGGTAAATACCCACAACAGCTATTTTCCCTTCATTTTTTTTTCCTACATAATTTCTTCCTCAGGTCTAGAATTACCTGGGCTGGTAATGTTGTAATCCCTGCACCTGTGTGGCAAGGTATTGGGGTAACTCCCAAGTCACTTCATTTGTTTGTGTGTTCCAATAATAATAGCAACCTGTGTTCTCATCCCAGACTTCTTGCCAATCTCCCATCTCAATTTCAACTGTAAGAAAACAAAACATATTTTAAGTACAAACTCTGACTTATATAGTCAGTCCTCACTTCTATCCCAAGACAGACATAAAACTATAACAACCTAACACAGTGTTCTTGAATCTGTGTCGCAGTGTTTAGCAACACCCATAACCTTTACCACTGAAGAAAAACTCCTGTGCACTGCAACACCCAAAAAATACCTTCAGATACTACTAAATATCCCCTGTGAACAACCCTTCTACACACACACACACCCAAAAAACAAAAACTTCAATAAAGATTTAATCACCTTTGTGCACAAAATTAAAAGCACTCTGATACTCCACCCCCCCCAAAAAAAAACTTATCAAATGATGGCTTTAACACTCACCTAGCACAATCTGCAACTGGCTAAAAGATCATCCTATCTACTAGCTTCCAGATACTACATTTGAAAGCCAGATCTCTGAGTCTTAGAGCTAAAGCATCTGGCTTCACAGGGACCATACTTATTTACCTCCTGCCAATGAACACTGAGTGTCATAATGCCACCCTGGTGTCTGGGCAGTGTCTGTTCCATTTGATGCGGTGGAAGAAAGGGCAGGTGTTGCTGCTTCTTTTGGTTCTGGTCGAGGTGGAGTTGGAGGTGGAGCAGAAGCTACCACAGGAACTGCAGGCTGAGGTGCTGTTATGGCATCTATCTCCTATGGAATGGAAACAGCCATAAATGATTGGGTGTGGTGCTCAATCTGAAATCCTAGCCATTGGGAGGCAGAGGCAGAAGACAGCTGCCAATTCAAGACCAGCTTGGTAATGTTGTAATTCCTGCACCTGTGTTTTAAGATATTGGGGTAACTAATACCTTCAGGATGTTCAGAGCTACAAAAATACTATTTCAAAACACATGCACACGCACACGCGCGCATAGAGCATCACTAACCGCTAGGAAGTTGGCCAGTGTGCTGTCAATGTCAGTGGCCTGGTTTCCATTTGCCTCTTTGGAGTGGGCTGTTTTTTCAGACACATCACTCTCATCATCATCGCTGTCAGCATAAGCACCAAGTAAGCACAGACCTCCTAGAAACAAAAGGGAACATTTGTAAGAATAAAGCTTTCCTTTTTATTATCAGGTGTGGCATGCATCTATGTATGTGTCTGTATGTATGGACACACATGCATGTTCCGATATGGGTGTGGGGCTGTCTCTTGCTAAACCCGCAGCTTGCTACTTCAGCTAGTCTGGCAGTCCAAGCTTGCTCTGGGTTAAGGCAGGTTACCACATCTACCTGATTTACACAAGGGGGTCCCAGCCCCAGTCCTCATGTCTTTGCTAAGTGACATGGTCTACACAAAACACATGGTTCCTATTTTTTAAAAGTTGTTTTTTTATATGCACAGGTATTTTAGCTACATTATATGCATGCCTGGTGCCTCGGAGCCAGAAGAGGGCATTAGATTCCCCTGAAAAACTGGAGTCTTAGACAGTTGTGGGCTACTGTGTGGGTACTGGGAATCACACCCAAATTCTCTCAAAGAACAGCCAATATTTTTAACCACCCAGCCATCTCTCCAACCCCAACACATGGTTCTATAATCAAAGAGTTAACATTTTGTTTATTTACAAATCAGAACTTAATTCCAAAGACAGAATAATCACTAAATTAGAATTAGGATTAATAGGATTAATTAATAGTTGAAAAAAATATATGTACTTAGCGTGTATAAGATCCAAGATTCAATCACAACATAAGCACACACAGATGCATGCACACATGTACACAACAATACTGGGCACAGTGGCACAAGCATATATTCTCAGTTCTAAGGCAAGATGATCATAAAAGCCATGTCTTTAACCCCAGGAACTCTGTGAAAATCAAAAAATACCAAAGCCACAAAGAATGCTATTAAATCACTACAGATATAAATGATATAATTCCCTTCAAGGAGTCAGGCCTGGTCTTTAATCCCAGCACTTGATTCAAAGTCGGCCTGGACTACATAGCAAGTTCCGGGCAAACCAGAACTACATACCGTGACCCTGCTTGTGGCAGTTTGAATATGCTTGGCACATGGGAAATGGCATTAACAGGAGGTGTGGCCTTGTTAGAGGAAGTGTGTCACTGTAGAGGCAGGGCTTTGAGGTTTCATATATATGCTCAAATCTGGCCAGTGTGATCCAAAGCCTCTTCCTATTGCCTGTGAAAGATAAATGTTTCCTCCTGGCTCCTTTGGATCAAGATGTAGATCTCTTAGCTCTTCCTCCAGCACTGTGTGTGCCTGTGTGCTGCCATGTTTCCTGCCATAATGAACCTCTGAAACTATAAGCCAGCCCCCATTAAATGTTTCCTTTATAAGAGATGCCTTGGTCATGGTGACCTACACGGCAATAAAACCCTAAAATACTGTTTCTATCCCCACCAAATCCTTCAAAGTAATAAAATTACTCTACATATATTTGATATCTTCCCCCAAAATAGACCATAGATCACTGAACCTCATTCTCTCAAAATAACAGAATTTGGTGATTAAATATTTATTCGATCTAGGTATTATACATGTCTGTATTTCCAGCACTTAGAAGGCTAAAGCAGGATTCTACTGTGTGGTCAAGGAAGGACTACTAGTGACTTCTAGGACAGTCTGAACTATGAATGGTAGCCTCCTCTTAAAAATTAAAACATCCTACACACCTAAGCCTATCAAAGTACAGCAGCTGAAACACATTTTCTAAGTAAAAACAAAGCAACTAATGATTATTCCTCAAATGTAAAGTTCCACCAACTAAAGTGCATTAAGACAAATATAACTGGACTGGACATTGTGGCTGTTAATCCTAGCATTTCAGAGGCAAAGACAGGCAGAGCCCTGCTTAAGGTCAGCTACGGTTACCAAAGTGAAAAATCCCTCTCAAAACAAACAAATATTTTAGACTAAGAATAAAATTACGCCGGGCGGTGGTGGCGCACGCCTTTAATCCCAGCACTTGGGAGGCAGAGGCAGGCGGATTTCTGAGTTCGAGGCCAGCCTGGTCTACAAAGTGAGTTCCAGGACAGCCAAGACTACACAGAGAAACCCTGTCTCGAAAAACCAAAAAAAAAAAAGAATAAAATTACTATGATTTTGGGAGCTCAGCCACCTGTATCCCCAGCTTCATGGGATCTAACATTCTCTTTTTGGCCTCCTCAGGCTTCCACACACAGAACACACTCAGACAGACACACATTTATAAATAAAAATAAAAATCATTAGGAATGGACAGATAGCTCAGTGGTTAAGAGCACTGACTGTTCTTCTAGAGGTCCTGAGTTCAAATCCCAGCAACAACATGATGGCTCATAACCATCTCTAATGAGATCTGGTGCCCTCCTCTGGCCTGGAGGCAGAACACTGTATACATAATAAATAAGTCTAAAAAAAACCCCACAACCTTGTGATTCAGAAGAATATCTTTTAAAAAAACAGAAAATGTCAAAAAGAAAATAAGTCTTAAAAAACTTTAGCCTTCAATACATATAAAATGCAGAAAAAGTTCTGCTTTTTCCAATGTGAAAATTCTCTCTCCCCCATATATAAAATATATAAATTTAAAATATATAAAATTTAATCCCCAAGCAACTCAGGACTATAGTAGATGCATTTATATAGAGATGAGTAAGTTTCAGCCCAATAACTGCCCTTAAGTCTCAGAGTAAAAGTCAGAGTGATGACTTGAACCAAGATAATCACTGCTGCAAATATTTCAGCAGAGTGGACTGGCAAACTGTATGGGGTTGGGGATATGTAAAGAGGAATTTTCAGCTTCATAAATATTTGATTGGTACCAACCAGACAGTGTGTTAAGTGAGCTGGGTGTAGTGGAGCACACCCACATCTGTAATCACAGTCCTTGGGTGGCAAAGGCAGGGGTTATCAATAGTTAAAGGCCAACTTCAGCTATATAAAAGGTTCTAGGCGAGCCTGGACCATGAGTCACTGGAAGAAAAAAAAAATCAAATAAATAATGAAAGGGTCAAATGAAAAGCCCAGCATAGTTGGTGCTCCTAAAGAACACAAAAGGGCCAAGTCAGCAGGGAGACGACTCAGTTTGTAAAATGCTTACGGACTGGTATTGGGATTCCTTATAACCATGTTTTGGAGGAGTATGAGGCACGCTCTCTGTAACCACAGTACTGGGGGGAAAAGGGGACTGGTCAAGACAAGTAGACTGGGAGAGAAGAGTTCTTTGTGCAGCCCATCTAGCTGAACAGTTAAGGTTCGGGTTCACTTGAGACACTCTCAAAAAAACAGATAAACAAGTTATGTGGTGCAGCCTTAGAAGCATGCAAGCTTGTGTGTCTGTGCATGTGAATATGTGTGTGAACATAGATACAAACAGGCAGGCACACACATATTTCTGGTGTAGCCGTAAATAACCCAAAAATAAATTTTCATGTTACTTAAAGTTTATACACAGCAAGCCTTTAGGAAAGATCTTTGTTAATCCCTTTTTGTAAGCCAAGAGTGGAACCCAGAGTTTTGCATCTTACCACTGATAATATGCAACCCCAATCCTAGAAAAACTTCAGTGACTCTTTATGAGAATAAATTAGCAACATTTAACCATCCAACAAGCCAGGTACACACTTTTATCTTTTAACTTAATAAAAGATATTTTAAGGAAAAGGTAAAACAACAACAAAAATCTGTACCTGTTGCCTTGACAGCTGTGGGTCTGGTGGTCATGACTGGTTTGGGAGGATTCTGAACAACGCTGGGGACCTCCACCACCACTTCCTGTTCATCTGAATTTGAAATGCACAAAAGCAAACTGCAGTCAGTCAGTGGGCCAGGGGGAAAAAAAACGAGAGACAAAAAAACAAAACTTGACCTTTCAGGTCTGGATCCCATCAACTTATAAAACCAGTATCACTGATACAAACTACGGGGATGGAAAACAAGCTGATCTAGAATCTTCCATTCATTTGACAGGAAAATGTGAACACTATGAAAATGGCACCTGCAATACTTAACAATTAACATGCATAAATACATCTGCATGTTTCCACCACACATTATGTACTTCCTATTCATTTTGTTTTGTTTTGTTTTTTTCGAGATAGGGTATCTCTGTATAGCCCAGGCTGTCCTCGAACTCAGAAATCCGCCCGCCTCTGACTCCCAAGTGCTGGGGTTATAGGCGTGTGCCACCGCTGCCCGGCTCTAACTTGATTCTTAATACTTGATACAGTATAGCTTCTCCGGCATCTACTCCATGCAGTTGTTACCCTAAACTCAAACACAGTTCCAGAAAAGCCCACAGGTTTTGTCACTTTCCCATAAGTCTGGGATGGCCGATGCTTTGTCTGGCATAAGGAAAAAAAAAATAAGGGTTTGTTCACTTCTAAAGAGTGGTGTATCCATTTCAACAAAAACGAAACCAAGTGTGACATGCAGAGAAGGCCAGGTTCAACCGCTTCGAGGCTCGCACGTGGAAATTGCCCTCCACCTTCTGCGTTATTAAGATCGAAGGAGGTCATCTAGGAGACATTTGGGATCCTAAGCCTCGGTGGATTTGCACAGGTTGTTCCCGGGAGAAACCCCTGTACCGCAATGGCGTCTCAGATGAGCCGGGGCCCGGCCTTCCGCTGCCCAGAGTCCACGGCCGCCGTCCCGCGGGCCCCAGATCGCAGGCAGCCGAGGTGTGCCTCGCCTGCCAGGGTTACCCTTCTTCACCGGGTCCGAAGAGACACACGGGAGCCTAGGCCGCAAGCACGGTGCTCGAGTTTCGGACGTCCCAAATAAAGGCAGGGCCCCTCTCGCGCGCCCTTACCTTCTGAAGGCGAGTCCTCTGGGGCAGCGGTGGCAGACACCGCGGGCGACGTCGCGGCCGCCGCCGTCGCAGCTGCCGGGGTTGACTGGCTAGTCGCCGCCGTCGAATCGGCCTCGGGATCCGGATCGGGGTCGGGATCCCGGCCCGGGGTGCTGCTCCGAGGACCGGGTGGAGAGAGCTGCAGGATAGGCCTGCGGCCGGGTACCGCCCGGGACTTCTTCCCCATCACGAGCCCGAGCGCGAGCAGCGAACGACGGCAGACTAGAGGGGCGGGCACACGGCGCCCGGTGCGTAATCAATATTCATGAACCGCGGCACCGCCTCCCGACGAGATCCGCTTTTAACCGGCGCGGTGCACTTGCGCATGCCGCCTGAGCCCGGTTTACGGACGTTCCGCTCCATCCACGGTGGGTGGGCTTTGTTCAGGGCAAAGGCGATTGGCTGTTTTGACTTGAGACGGACTCGGTAGCCAATAGCAAAGGGAAAAGACTGGACGTTAAGCCAATAGTGCGGAAGGGCCCGCAGTTTGTGCGATTTCATTAGATTGGCTATCCGCCGCCATGCGCTGTTAGTCTTTTCTTTAGGACTTTTTCCGCCATCTTGTAGCTATTTTCAACTGCTTATTGCTGTTTGTCATTGGGGAAGATAAAGATACATTGCGCCCTTCTGCAAGTTCTCTTGGTTATTGTATCTTCTTTTGGGTATAGTATTAAACAATGGTGATGCTGGGTGTTTATACATCCGTAGGCTCTTTAAAACGAAAATAGGATGTGATTAGTAGGGAAAATGACAGGACCTTGAAAACGACGAAACTGTTCGTATGGGATACAGAAGCCTTACCTCATCCTATTTTATTTCTGTAAACACTACTTTTTTACCCTACCTCCAACTTCTCCACTTGTAGCTAGAGGAAAGACCTTGAGGCTGGCGACGTTGAGCTCTTTAAATTTTGAGTCTTGCTTGCTTGTAGAAGAGGCCTCCCTATCCCTAGAGGCAGGTGACATCCTGAGTCGTTAATGTTCTCCCCAGAGATAGTTGCCAAGCAAGATAATGCTGATTTTCTCCAGGACCCACTGCTTCTACCCATCCCTGGTTGCTTCTAGATTAATGATAGCGGGCCAGAAGCTGAGAGACAAATGTCTAAAAGGTGGTGCACTACTCCTGGAGAGCTACTAAAATGTTCTAATAGTACTAGAACTAGTTGTCATGGCTCATGTCTATAATCTCAGTGGAGATGGAGGCAGGAGGATTACAAGTGAGTCCAGCCAGGTATGCGTAATACCAGAGCTTACAAAGTGAGTTCTTAGCCGGGCAGTAGTGGCGCACTCCTTTAATCCCAGAATTTGGGAGGTAGAGGCAGGTGAATTTCTGAGTTCAAGGCCAGCCTGGTATACAGAGTGAGTTCCAGGACAGCCAGGGCTACACAGAGAAACCCTGTCTCGAAAAACAAAAACAAAACAAAACCAAAGTGAGATCTTGTCTCAAAGATAACAATAAATTAATAAAATAATACAAGCAGAAATCTGGGGAAGATGTATCACGGCTACATAATGAGGGGTACAGAGTTAGGGCTGCATAGTGAGACTCAGTCTCAAAACAAAAACGACAAAATTTGGGTTTAGAGAGATTGCTCTGTGGTTAAGAGCACTGACTGACCTTCCTGAGGACTTCAATTCCCAGTACCCACATGGTGATTCAGGACTGTAACTCCTGTTCCAGGAAATCTATTGCCCTCTTTGGACCTCTGGCATCAACTATGCTTGTGGTGTGTGTGTGTATATATATAAATAAATAAATATATACACACACATCACAAGCATAGTATATATATATTGTATATATATACAAATACATTTGAAATATGTATACACATAAATAAGCCTATATACACTAGGAGAGTTGAGAAGCCATATTGTCATCAGAATTTTGCAAAATACTATAGATTTTCAAAACCCAGCATCATGGAAGAGCTCCTTCTTTGTAGGCCAGGACATTACAGGGGAGATACAGCGATTTGGAAAGCTAAAAAATAAAAAAAAAAAAAAAATGGACCCTGGGATTGCAGGGGTTAAATGGAGACACCCAACAGAGGTATGGATACAGATGTGGTAATAGCATGGAATACAATCAGTAGACTGAGTCTGTGGAGGTTTATGGCATTCACCATAGATCTACATGAATCACGGTATTATTCCCACAAGTGTAATAGGAAGCCAACTAAATTTTCAATCTATATAAGTAGATGTTTTCAGGTCAATAAAAGTAACTTGAGTCATGAGAACACAGAATGGTGACCACTCTATCAATACTTAGACCTTTGTCCTTTCTGAAGATGGCCTTTGATTCAACTTCCCATCCATTCCTCTCACCTTAAATCCATCCTTTACTCTAGTTGCAATAACTATTGAATCACATGACAAAATTCATTCATTCTGCCCAGCGCAGACAAGACCTTCTGGAGCACCATTGTTCCTCACTGTTAAGCCCCTCTTGGCACTTGACAATAGTGTGATACCCAGTTCCCTCTCTAAATTAAGTTTAAAAAATAACTGGTAGAATATTTTTTTATAGTCACAGAGGTTAGTTGCACACTAATCAAGCACACTAAAAATATCTAACTTTTGTTATTTGTTGTGTGGCTACGTCTTAATAACTAATAACATTAAATGCAGATTTGTATCTGATTTTTATTTATTTATTTATTTATTTTTGGTTTTTCGAGACAGGGTTTCTCTGTGTAGCCCTGGCTGTCCTGGACTCACTCTGTAGACCAGGCTGGCCTTGAACTGAGAAATCTGCCTACCTTTGCCTCCCAAGTGCTGGGATTAAAGACATGCGCCACCACTGCCTGGCATTGATTCTTATAACCTTACAGGGTAAATAGCTCAATTTTGGGTTCACCTGCTAATGGTTGTTGAATGAAAAATCCACAAGAACAGTGACTTGATTTTTTTATTCATTTGTTTACTGTGTCTATCAAGCATACTTTCTGGAACATGAGAAACATTCAGCAAATATCTTTTTTTTTTTTTGGTTTACAGGGTTTCTCTGTATAGCCCTGGCTGTCCTGGAACTTGCTCTGTAGATCAGGCTGGCCTCGAACTAAGAAATCCGCCTGCCTCTGCCTCCCAAGTGCTAGGATTAAAGGCGTGCGCCACCACCGCCTGGCTGAGCAAATATCTTAAAATACAAAAACTTGAATAGATGAATGAATGAACATATACAAACTTGAAATAAATTAGATTTTTTTTAACCTATGGATGAAGAATCTGGATTATTAAAGTATTCTCAGATTTGTGCTCCTAATATTTGTAGAAAAAAATAGAAGAAAAGGATAATTAACTATTTTGAAATTGTTAGCAAGTTTCTGATTTATTCTTGGGAAGAGTGGCAGTAAAATATGGTAAGTGTGTAGTGGAATTTTTTTTTTTTTTTATAAAAATGTACTACATCCAGAGATAGAGGCAAGTGAATCCCTGGAGTTCAAGGTCAGCCTGCAATACACAGTAAGAGCCTATTTTTAATTTTAAAAATTACATGTGTGTGTGTGTACACATAGACATGTATGCCACAGCATGTATGCAGGTTAGAGAACAACTTGGAGAAATTGGTTCTCCTTTTCATGTGTGGTGCATGCCTGGTAGCAGACACTATCATTTGAATCATTCACTAGCCCTATTTTTCTTTTAAATAAAATTTTTTAAAATATTATATGTAAGTACACTGTAGTTGTCTTTAGACACAAGCATCAGATCTCATTACGGATGGTTGTGAGTCACCATGTGGTTGCTGGGATTTGAACTCAGGACCTTTGGAAGAACAGTCAGTGCTCTTAATCACTGAGCCATCTCTCCAGCCCAGCCCTAATAGTTAATAAAAAGAAAAATATTGATTGTTGGGGAGAAGTACATGTGTCACTGTACAAGTGTGGAGGTCAGAGAAAAACTTTCAGGAGACTTTCCCTCGAAATTCTGGTCTGGGGTGAGGAGGAGGAGAATGATGATGATGATGATGATGATGACTATTTTGGTTTTCCAAGACAGGGGTTTCTCTGTATAGCCCAGGCTGTCCTGAAATTCATTCTGTAGACTAGGCTAGCCTCAAACTCAGAAATCCACCTGCCTCTGCCTCCCAAGTGCTGGGATTAAAGGCGTGCACCACCACTGCCTGGCTGGGGTGAGGATTTTTACAAACTTACCGGTCCCACCTCTATTTTCAACTCTTTGAGAAACTTTTGTAATGACTGCACAAGTTTGTGTTTCTATCAACAGTGAATACAGATTTTCCTTTTCCAGTCTCACCAACATTTGTTGGCATTTGTTTTCTTGATGCTAGCCATTCTAAATTGGAGTGAAATTGAATCTTAGAGTATTTTTGTGTTTCTCTGATGGCTAAGAATTGTTGACCACTTTTAAAATATTTATTGGCAATCTGAGGACTGTCTTGCTCAGTTCGTTAGCCCATTTACTGACTGGAAGTATTTTTGTGGGGTGTTTATTCTAGATACTAAACCTTGCCTGAAGCAAACCTTACAAAGAATGCCCCCATTCTGTAGGCTGGCTTTTTTCCTTGATAGATTTTTAAAAATTGCAGCACAGCTCTTATACTTCATGTAACTATATTTGGCAATTCTTGTGATTATTTATTGGAGAACTTTTCAGAAAGTCCTTACTTATGCAACGATTCACATAGCCAGGAAATGGAGTCAGTTTAGATGTCCATCACCATGTGAATGGATTATCTACGTACACACAATGTTTTTATTCAGCTATAAAGAAAAGCCAAATCATGACAGTTGGAGGAAAGTAGATGAGGCTGGGAATTACCAGAGTGATATAACCCGATCTCAGGAAGTACCACATTTCTTTTCATACATGTATACCATACTTTAGTTTTTATATATGTCAATAAATGTGTGTGTGTGTGTGTGTGTGTGTGTGTGTGTGTGTGTGTGTGTGTAGGTCATGACACTAGAATGGGGACCATGAAAGTAGACAGAGTTCTTAATGTGGGGGTAGGAAGAGGCCAGTAGGATGTAAGTGAGGTGAAAGCAGAAGAGGGTTACTAAGGGAAGTGAGGGAGACAGTGGGGTTGGGGAGAAGTGATGGGGAGGAAAGAGGATTAACAAAATGGAAAAGTCTCTCATTACTCAGTATACAATTAAAAAACTAAAAATGTAAGTGAGCATCATTTGAAATTTTCTACTTTTTAGTGTGTGTGTGTGTGTGTGTGTCTGTGTGTCTGTGTGTACACGTGTGTGCCCCTGTATGGAAGTGCCCCTGGAGTCCAGAGGCATCACATTCTGGAGTTACAGGCAGTTCTTATCCTGGGTGCTAAGAACTAAACTTAGGTTCTTGTAAGAGCAATACATGTTTTGTTTTTGTTGAGACAAGGTTTTTGTGCCCTGGCTGTCTCGGGTGGGACTCACTTTGTAGACCAGCCTCTCCTTGAACTCACAGAGCTCTACCTACCTCTGTCTT
This sequence comes from Tokudaia tokunoshimensis, assembly GCA_036184795.1. Taxonomy (NCBI): domain Eukaryota; kingdom Metazoa; phylum Chordata; class Mammalia; order Rodentia; family Muridae; genus Tokudaia; species Tokudaia tokunoshimensis. The sequence goes on along the minus strand of BTHU01000004.1, from coordinate 65,422,492 downwards.
CTGAGTGCTGGGATCAAAGGTGCATGCTACTAAGCTCAGCTGCATGCAGTACAGTTCTATGCAACCATTTCTCATCCTTGTATTTTTTTTAAAAAAAAGATTTATTTATTTTATGTGAGTACAGTGTTGTGAGTACACCAGAAGAGAGCTTTGGATTCCATTATAAATGGTTGTGAGCCACCATGTAATTGCTGGGATTTGAACTCATGACCTCTGGAAGAGCACTCAGTGCTCTTAACCACTGAGCCGTCTCTCCAGTAAACGCCCCCCCATTGTCTTTAAGCCAACATATTTTCAAATCTATTTAGTCATACTCATTTGGTAGGTGGTCTTTACTATTTGGTAATTTTGAAAGCTCTGCTTCTTGAACTTAGAGGCTTTGCCTTTTGGAATTTCACCTGCAGAGATGACAAGCCACAGAAGAGCCAATTCAGTAGGGTAGGGTTCAGTTTCATGGCTGTCTTGTTTTAGCTAAGTGTAATCATTTATTGTTTCACCTTAAAGTGAAACTCTGGTACAACTCAATTCTGGACACCAGACTCCACAGATTTAGGGGTTCAGATTTTAGAAACACCTGCACTTGACTGGCTATAAATGTGCCTCCTCCCTATGCCTCCTACCCATAATTCACTACAACTACTAGGAGAGCTCAGAGAAGTTCTACTTATCACTCCAGTGTTACCATAAGGGTAGGAGATAGGGTGGGATGGAGGGGAAGGGGAGGAGAGGGGATCATGGCTTACATTCAGCCTCCTCTGTAGCCAGAGTCAGTCTCCTAGTTTACCGTGTAGGAAGCTCCAGCTTGATGATTCCTCTTTTAAGGAATTTGATTTCAAAGGCACGATCAGTCAAATTGCTGGCCACAAGACTGGACTCTGGCCCCAGCTCTTACTCCTCCCAGGAAGTTGGGCAGGTTCAAAGTTCCAACCCTCTAATCTTGTGGTTGTCTTCTGGTGAGCAGCTCTATTTCAGAAGCTAGTTAGGAACTTACCAAGACTCAACTTATTAAACAAATTCCCGCAACTCAGGAAATTTCAAAGGTTTTGAAGTTCTATGCCAGGAACCAAAAACAAAGCCCAGATTATTTATAATACCACATTATTTGACTTTGCATGTTTTATGGAGGTTCATATAAACCACAAAGCCTGGTTTATTGAAAGAAATACCTATATTCAAATCATAGGTTATTTGCACAATAAATTGGTTTTTTACTTACAGAGTTCTGAGTAGATACAATGAGAAGTCAGTAAGTTATTTATATATTCAAGTATCTAATTTTCAGAGAGAACCTAGGGAACATAGAGAACCTAGTAATACAGGAATATCTATGGTTTTAGACACTATGGTTAGGAAATAAAGGGGAGATTAAAGGACACTTTAGAAGTTTCTATGACGGGGCTGGAGAGATGGCTTGGGTTGAGAGCTCTTGCAGAGGAGCCAGGTTTGGTTCCCAGCACACATTGGGGGCTCACCACCATCTGTAACTCCAGTTTCAGGGGTTCTGATGCTCCCTTCTCTGGCCCCATGGTCACCAGAGACACACATAATGGGAACACACACACACACACACACACACACACACACACACACACACAGGCAAAATACTCATAAATTTAGAAATCTTTGTAATAAAAACTATGTGCTAATGGAAAATGCATCAGATTAAAGTATCTTATTTATATTGTGTTCATGGGTAGACTCTTCTTTTGCTATTTAAATTCCATCCATATTCACTTGAGGACTGTTAGTGTTTGCAAGTCTGAGAACTAAGTGAGGAGATTCTGCTAATCTACTTGATGCCACTGTCTTCTCTCCTAGTGTTGCTGTGCTGCACATTACTGAACTCCGGTTTTAAGCTTTTGTTCTGCCAAGTAGGGTTTACGGGAAATGCTTGCTTTGGCTTAACTCCTCTACTGATCAAAATCAGTCACTTAGCTTTAGTGCTCCATATCACTAATCTGAAACAAAGTTATCTGACTTTAAAGGAAACTGAGAGAATAAGAAAGTAGCTAACTTTAAGAACATTTTGTTTTCTTTTGCTTTCTTTTTTGTTTTTCTTCAAGACAAGGTTTCTGTGTAGCCCTGGCTGTCCTAGAACTTGTTCTGAAGATCAGGTTGGCCTCTTAACTCACAGAAATCCACCTGCCTCTGCTTCCTGAGTTGGGGTTAAAGGAATGTGCCACCACCATCACCTAGTGCAAATTGCTTTTCACATTTATTTTTAGATTTATTTTTTGTGAGTTATGTATGTGCCTCATGTGTTGAGGTCAGAGGACAACTTGTAGGAGTTGGTTCTCTTTGGCCTCGTGGGACCTGGAGATCAAACTCAGGTCACTGTGCTTGGCAGAAAGCACCTTTTTCCACTGAGCCACCTTGCTGGGCCCCTCTCTGTTGCTAAAAATTAGCATCCACTTAGCTCAACACAACATACATACTACATACATGCATATATAAAAGTTTATTTTTTATTTATTTATTTATTTATTATTATTTTTTTTGAGACAGGGTTTCCCTGTGTAGCCCTAGCTGTCCTGAAACTCACTGTGTAGATCAGGCTGGCCTTGAACTCAAGAGATCTGCCTGCCTCTGCCTCCCAAGTGCTGGAATTAAAGGCGTGCATCACCACTGCCCGGCAAGTTTTTTTTTAAACATTTATTATGTACAGTGTACTGCCTACATATACGCCTGCATACCAGAAGAGGTGCCAAATCTCACTCTAGATGGCTGTGAGCCACCATGTGGTTGCTGGGATTTGAACTCAGGACCTCTGGAAGAGCAGTCAGTGCTCTTGACCTCTGAGTCATCTCTCCAGCCCACACCTATTTTGTGCTTCCCTCTATGTGTGGGTGTACATGGTGGCCAGAGGTGCATGTGGAGGTGAGAGGTCAAGCTCCGGTCTCAGGTGTCGCTTTGCAGGAGCTGTCCTTGTTTTGTGTCAGGGTCTCCTAGTGTGGATCTTACAGCACCACAGGGACCCTTGACCCCACCCTCCAGCATGGGCATTACAAGCACATGTGACCACGTCCAGCTTTTTAAAATCTGGGTTCTGGGAGACTGGACTCAGGTCAAGCTGACGTTTTATTGACAGAACTCTCTCTAGCCTACAGCATGTTTCATAGAACAGGGAGTTACTTGACTCTATAATCTCAAACAGCCAATTAAAGTCTTCAACAGGAGCTTGGGATGCAGCTCAGTAGGTCGAGTGCTTGACTAGTATATAGAGACTTGGATAAACTGGGTGTGGTGGTTTATAACTAATCCTAACACTTTAGAGGCAGAGGCATGAGGAGCAGAAATTCAAGATCTTTGGTTATAGTGAGTTCTAGGCCAGCTTGGGATACATGAAACCTTACGTTGGGAGAAATGGAAAAAAGGATCTTTAAGGTACATTTGCTTTAATTTTTTGTTGTTGCTGTTGTTTGGAATGGCATTACTATGTAGACCAGGCTGGCCTCAGACTCAGAGACCCACCTCTGTCTCACACACAGGTGCTTCAGGGGACCAGAAGGCTTTCGACCCCTGGAGCTTCAGAGTTGGTTGTTGGTTCTGAGAAGTGAAGTCTGGTACTCCTAAGAGCTGAGCCATCTCGCCAAACTTGTAATTTTGTTTGGATTCTTTCTTTTTTTTTTTTTTTTTTGACATTTGTTTACCTTACATGTTCAGTGAAGTTTTAGGAAACAAACTAGCCAGGACTTTGAGAAGTACTGAATAACTAGAGAGTCACAAAAGGGACAAAGGCTAGTACTGAACTGGTGACAACTGACCCGAGGGTTTTTTTTTTTTCTTTTCTTTTTTTCCGAGACAGGGTCTCTCTACAAAGTCCTGGCTGTCTTGGAACTTACTATGTACAACAGGGTGGCCTCAGACTCACAGAAGTCCTCCTGCCTCTGCCTCCCTAGAGGGAGTATTAAAGGCGTGTACCACTTATCCTGGCAGACCCCAAGGGTTTTAGGCAGCTAGAATCCAGCGAGGAGGGCTGGCAAAGGAAAGGAATTATTAAAATAGTGTGTTTATATACACTATATAAAATTTATATAGCAAATTTTGCAATGTTACAATAATGACAGTAATATATCTGGTAAAAAATATCAATATGAAAATTCAGTGTTACTATCATTTTCCTTCTCCCTTTGTGGTACTGGGGATCAAACAGAGGCCTTGGCACCCAGCCCTACCAAATCCAGTATCACAGTGAGGACATCTGTTACAGGCATTGCAATTACATTTTACTATATACCTTCTGGTGCTGGGGATTGAGGGCCTCGGATCTGCTAAGCAAATGTTCTATCAGTGAGCTACACACTCTTAGCCCAATAGAACCTTTAAAACAACAACGATTTTTATATTGTTGTAAATTATGTGTCTCTGTGTATACACGAGTGCAGGTGTCAGAGCCCCTGGAGCTGGTGTTACAGGTGACTGGGAGTTGCACAGGACTCAAACTCGGGTTCTTTGGAAGAATGGCAAACCTGGGTAACCACTGAGCCATTTCTCTAGACTCTCAGAGAACCTTTACACTTTCTGACAGAAATAAAACAAAATAACAACAACAAAACAAAACCAAGCCACGGTCACATTACTGTGGACTAATAAAACCTCAGGGTACAGTAAACACAAACACAGACCCACGGCGGCAAGTAGACTGCAGTGACAGCACAAGTCCCTTTGCTCTGGCTGGAATCAGAATGAGACGGGTAAAAGGAAGGGAAGAGCAGGCTGGCTCTGACGTGGGGTCAGCACAGGAAAGGCTGGTCGGTGCTGTGTGAACTGCTGAGGAGCACCAGTGTCCTCTTACTTGTCGCTCTTCAGATATGGCCGAAACAGGGTTTGCTATTTTTCAGACTATGACTGATTGTGGTTGAATACAAGCCTGTGTCTTTTAAGTTGTAGTGGAAAGCCACAAATTTACAAAGCTGGGAGGGTAAGAGCCAATCCATAGCATGCCATATTAAGCATTGGAGAGCTATAAACTATGTAACACAAACAGGATGTTACAGTATAAATTCTAAAGTTTATAAAAAACACATGTCAAAGGGCATTCATTCAAACAAATAGTATAGGGACTGTCTCCTTGAAAGATAAATCTTAATATACAGAATAAAATTAAAGGATATTTTTATTATTTTTCACCTTTCCCAAAGTCTGTATGCATGAATGTTTCTGATTCTGACCAGTAAAATTCTATTTTGGTTCAATATATTATCACACTAACTGTATGATCAAGTCCAGCTTGATTATCATAAATCACATAAATTAATACAATTTGAAAATGAAAATGTTTCTTTTATAGATGATGGACATTAATTTTTTTCTGATGTTTACTCAACTTTAGCCTTGGAGCCAGATTCAAATATATTTTCCTTAAAAAGCTGGTCATAATTTATGCTTAATCTATGCATATTACCTAACACTTTATTGAAGGTCATATGAAAAACTCTACAATAAATAATGAAAGGAGTATGTAAAACCACTAGCCTCGGTTTGCAATACAGAAAATAGATGTTAGTTCTGGACCAAAACAATGCCACTGAAATACAAAAAAGACAAGGAAAAATTAAAAGATACGCAGTGACAATTTGGTGGTCAGCTGTAACAAACCAACAACCATTAGCTATTATGAAAAGTGAAGGTGAGTTTTGCTTGCAGATAAAGGATGTCTTCGGTAGTTTAAAAAAATATAAACTCTGAAAAAGGTTGAGAATCATATACAAAAGCAGCTGTTAAGAGACGAGTTTGAAAACCAGAAACCGTGTTAGCACCGCAAGCACAGGGTCGGTCCTGCCTTTGTTCTCTTATGCTGTGCAGAATGCAGACTCAGGCGCCATACACATCATTACAGTTATAAAAGCTGGCCTTGAGGACAGGGTTTCTGTAGAGTAGTCTTAAGCCCTAAGAGGCACCAAGGTTACAAAGCTGAGTAGCTAGTCAGATCACAAGTCCCGACGGTACAGTAAATCTCGTGTTGCCTTGTCCACTTTTTGCTGGTAGTCTTCTAGTTTGTCAAGAATTTTCTGGGACAGCTGTAAGGGAAAAGAAAGAAGTCATTATATATAACAGTGAAGACTGAATCACCCTGACTTCACCAACAGACTACCCATGAGAGATGTTGGCGGCTCTGCTTCATTATTCACCACTCAGTGCGGAAATCTGGTCTGAGATCTCACACAGAACTGACCCTTCTGTGTAATATGCGACCATCACTCTTGTTTTTGTAATACACTTTCTGAAGATGTGAGCCACACTTTTCATTATTTATTTATTTGCTGTTTTTTAATTTTTCAAGACAGGACTTCTTTATTTAGTCCTGTCCTGGTTGTCTTGGAACTCTGTAGATAAGGCTGGTCTTGAACTCAAGAGATCTGCCTGCCTCTGCCTCCCAGTGGCCATCACACCCAGCTGTAAACCATACTTCTGTGTGCTTGTAGAACTCAAACACTTATGTACACTAGGCAATGGCTCTACTAATAAGCAATATTTCCAACTCAGTTATACCACTGTGTACGTTTGTATGCAATTTCCATGTATATATATATGTATGCACTTATTATAAGACAAGGTGTCACTGGGAGGCTTTAGTCTTCCAAGTGTAAGCACACCCGTTTTTGTGTTGCTTTGAGACAAGGTCTCAGTACATAACCCTGGCTGGCCTTAACTCACAGATATCCCCCTAGGATTAAAGTTGTGTACCATAATGCCTTGCTTATGAAAATGCAAGCTCAGCCGGGCGGTGGTGGCGCACGCCTTTAATCCCAGCACTTGGGAGGCAGAGGCAGGTGGATTTCTGAGTTCGAGGCCAGCCTGGTCTACAGAGTGAGTTCCAGGATAGCCAGGGCTACACAGAGAAACCCTGTCTCGAAAAACCAAAAAAAAAAAAAAAAAAAAGAAAAAGAAAATGCAAGCTCGAACTCACGATCTTCTTGCCTCTTCTTCTTCTTCACCATATACTACTATTGTGATCTACCACAATAGGCCACACCAGTACTTTTTTCCCCCACGCTTTTCTTTCTTTCTTTTTTTTTTTTTGGTTTTTCGAGACAGGGTTTCTCTGTATAGCCCTGGCTGTCCTGGAACTCACTCTATAGACCAGGCTGGCCTCGAACTTAGAAATCCACCTGCCTCTGCCTCCCAAGCGCTGGGATTAAAGGCGTGCGCCACCACCGCCCGGCCTCCCCCACGTTTTTTGAGACAGGGTTTTACTATGTAGCCCTGACTGTCCTGGAACTCATTATGTAGACCAGGTTGGCCTCAAACTCAGAGATCTGACTGCCTCTGCTTCTCAAGTGCTGGGATTAAAAGTGTGAGTCACTCCCCCAACACCAGGATTTTTTTAAAACAATTTACTTATTTTTATTTTAAACAAATTACTTTATTAAACTTACATTTTGTTTTGTCTATATGTATATGTGTGAGAGTATCAGATCCCCTGAAACTGGTGTTACAGACAGTTGTGACCTACCACATGGATGCTGGGAAATGAACATGTCCTCTGGAAGAGCAGCTGGTGTTCTTAACCATTGAGCTATCTCTCCATCCCCATACCAGAATTTTTAATGAAAAAATTAACTAGTTCTTTTCCCAGAATGTGATACTGCATCTGATTTAACAAGTTCATTAGTTCCTTAGTAAAATATAGGACTAATTCTTATTGTAGTTATTTTACTTTTAGGGATATCTTATCTTTTTCCTTGCTTAATCAACACTTTAAAGACAGCTTAGGTCTGGGTGTGGTGCTACATGCCTATACCCCAGCACTGGGGAAGCAGAGAGTAGGAAATCATGAGCTTGAGAGCAGCTAGAACACACATCTACCATATCCAAAGTAGCACTGAAAACAAAAGGGGATTCTGACAAAAAGCAAAACAAGAAGCTTATACTCTAAATGTGCCACTCATTTTTGCTAAGATGCCATCTTTTTATGCTGCCTAGACTGACCCTGAACTGCTAAAATCAAGAGACTGATTTCTTTGCCTAAGCCTCAGTAGCTAGGATTTAGGTGTGTGCTACTGTAATAAGTAGTTTATAACCATATTTTATGAGTTTTAGTTGATAGGGTTAGGAGACACTTTCGTAAACAAGAAAGTCATCCTTATAATGATCGAGCAAGCAAATATTACTGCTTTATTTATTTATTTATTTACTTATTTACTTACTTTTTAGGGTAAGTAGTAGCTAGTATGGGTTCTGGAACACATTGTTGTGTACAGAGGTCACTCAGGATCGTGAGGGTGTATCACACTGTAATTCAAGTACCCCTCACATCCTGTAGTGTCTGTCTGCTCTGGTAAATACCTTTTCAAGAGTCTAGGTCATTATTTCTGTGTAGTTGAAGCCCACATAATTCCTTCTTAATACTTCTGGACATGGTTGCTTAGACCTTTATTTATAAAGAGGTGGGGGTGCAGCACATTACTGGCAGTAAATGACTTTGTTCTGCCTCTCCTCCTAGAGACACGATAATCATGCTCTAGGGTGTGCTTGCCAGTAGAGATTGCTAAAGATAACTCAAGGATTTACTTACTATAATGTTGTGACTGTTGGCACTGTTCTCTCCCAGAGCCTGGAGAAGCTGGTCAATAGAAGAGTATGGGAGCCATACCATCGGGGCTGTTGCTGACAGTGGAAACTGAAAGAAAATGTCTGCTTATTAAAATGACACTATTTCTTCTAGGTCGTTGTCTTTGCAGGACTCTATACATGAAACACTTTAAACTTGACCCCCTTGCCACTATTATGAAATTATGTGGGGCTGGTGAGATAGCAAAGGCATTTGCCACCTAAGTAACTGAATTCAATTCCTGGGCCACGTGGTGGAAAGAAAGGAAGAAATCCAAGTTGTTCTCTGACCTACATGAGCACTAAGGCACATGTGTGCACATACACACAATAAGTAAATGTAATAAAAATAGGAATCATGTGTACATGAACACACACACACACATACACACACACACACACACACAAATTCTTCCCTTTTTCTTTTAATTGTTTAAATACATTACCACTTTACACCATCACTCATCTGGTCTACACAGAAAGCTAGAGTTCTAGGACAACCACAGCTACATAATAGAGAAAGCCTATCTTAAAAAAATGCTAAAAAGACGAGTGTCAGTGTATGGTGTCTGCCCATGGGATGGATCCTAAGTTGGGCCAGTAACTTGATGGCTATTCCTTCAGTCTCTGTTCCATTTTTGTCCCTGAACTTCTTTTAGACAGGAACAATTCTGGGTCAAAAATATTGAAGGTTTGTGGGTGGCCCCATCCCTCTACTGGGGGCCCTGTCTATCTACTGGAGGTGGTCTCTTCAGGTTCCATCTCCCCATTATTAGGCATTTCGGCTAAGGTCATCCCCATTTTGAGTCCCGGGAACCTCTCCCATCCGAGGTCTCTAGGACTGTCTACCAGCAGTTGACTGAGACAGATGCATTGGACTGAGGTCGGGGACTCCCACTGAAGAGTTGGGGGAAGGATTGAAGGAGCAGAAGGGGATGGCAACCCTACAGAAAGAACAAGAGTATCAACTAACCCTAATATGCGCCTAATACTGTAAGACTTGATGCCCCAGGGAAGGTGGGGTGCTGGGGGTATGTGAGAAAGGGGTGGGTGGGGCAGCACCCTCTCAGAGGCAAAGGGGATGGGATGAAGAACCCTGGGAAGGGGGCTGGGTAGGGGTAACATTTGGAATGTAAAAAAATAAAATAATTGAATATAAAGATTATAAAATATTTTAAACTAAAAAAAAAAGAAAAGTAAAAATACATAAGAAAAAAAGAAAAAGAGTAGCTAGGTGGCACACGCCTTTAATCCCAGCACTAGAGAGGCAGATGCAGGTGGTGTCTGTGAGTTCTAGGCCAGCTTGGTCTGCAGAGTGAGTTCTAGCTAGTCAGGGCTACACAGAGAAACCCTTTCTTAACAAAATAAAAAGTACATATTACTCTTCCAGAAAACCTCACTTCAACTCCCCAGCGTCTGTATTATCAAGCAGCTCACTATTACCTGTGACTCCAAAGGACCCAATACCTGTGACCTCCTCAGGGACTCACAGGCATGTGGCACACACACGATTAAAAATAAATCTTAAGGGCTAGAGAGAGGGCTTAGTGGTTAAGAGCACTGGCTGCTCTTCCAGAGGTCCTGAGTTCAATTCCCAGCAACCATATGGTGGCTCACAACCATCTGATGCCCTCTTCTGGTATGTCTGAAGATAGCTATAGTGCACTCGTATAAAAAAAAAATCTTAAAAACAAAACAAAAAAATCTAGAGTATCAACATTTCACTATATAACTAAATATATACTTACTAAAATAGTTACTATAAATAATATACTTAGTAAAGACTAAGTATATTAATACATGCAATTTATTTTAGACATTTCTTTAGTGTGATAACACACAATCAAAATGAAACATTCGCATGCATCTACCTCAATTCCGAAGTACTGATGTCCTTTTCCTAATACAGCATCTACATATTCAGAGACCAAATCCACAGCTTCTTCTAAAAGGTCATAGTTCAGGTAAAGACGAAGCAGCTCAGCAGCATCAACTTTCTGTAAAAAGCAACAATTATCAGCATGTCTACTCCAACTTGAAATAGAACTTAACAGTGCTGGCTTCTAGAATGTTTGGAAATTATCCAAGAAACCAAATGCACAAAAACAACCTAAATGTATTACCAAAACATGCTGGTTGTTTCTATACATCAACAAATTAATCAGGTTTTCCTATTAACTTTTTCAATACAATTGTATTTCAACTTATAAAATACACATCTAGGCAGGCAGAGAGCTACATAGTCCTGCCTCAAACCAACCAACTAAACAGTTTAAAAAAGGTTTTTAGTGTGAGTGAGCACCTGAGTTTATTCATCTGTTCCTAGGGTAAGATCTTTAAATTCCCATGAGCCAAGTTACCTCCAGGCACACTGTAATACTTGTCTGTTAAGTGGCTTTTCTCTTCTGTTTTGTGATCTAAGACACGTTTTAACTTGTCCCTATTTCACGGTAATAATGTCAACATGTTTTCTCAGGAACGCTGAGCACTAAAGTGACAGGATATATGCATTAACTCTCAGAAATAATGAAATGCAAAAGTATCACCAGCTTTAAATCTGTATGTAGCTCAAGGTGCTAGAAAGCACCCTTAGTTTGGAAATGGTTTGAATATGCTTGGCCCAGGGAGTGGCACTATTAGGAGGTGTGGCTCTGCTGGAGTAGGTGTGTCTCTGGGTATGAGCTTTAAGACCCTCCTCCTAGTTGCCTGGAAGTAGGTCTTCCCTTGTTTGCCTTCGGAACAAAATGTAGAAACAAAATGTAGAACTTTTAGCTTCCCCTACACCATGCCTGCCTGGATGCTGCCATACTCCCATCATGATGATAATGGACTGAACCTCTGAACCTGTAAGCTAGTCCCAATTAAATGTTGTCCTTATCAGAGTTGCCTTGGTGTCATGGTGTCTGTTCACAGCAGTAAAACAATGAGAATACTGTAGTTTTATTTTGAGAAGGTTTTTCTATGTAGTCCTGGCTGTCCTGGAACTCTCTTCAGCCTCAAACTCAGAGATTCACCTGCCTCTGCCTCCCAAGTGCTGAGATTATTGGCGTGGGCCAGCATGCCTGGGTCCTCTGTACTTTATTATTTATTACAGAGAGGATACTGTACTCAATTACAGTGAGGATGCCTCTTCTGTTCTGACGCAATCTCAGTTTTACTTTTCCCACTTTAGCTATTTTTTCTCTACTTTCTTCTCCTTTTGTGGCAGGGTTTCACGGAGCACAGGCTGACCTTGAGCTCTTGAGACTACATGTGGCCCACATCCACTCCATGCAGTGCTTGAGCTTGGTTCTTCCTGCATGCTAGGCAAGCACTCCCAACCCAACTGCTGCTTTTCCGTTTTATTTGTTTTTTTTTTCCTGAGACAGGGTTTTGCTATATATAGACCAGGCTGGCCTTCAACTCACAGTAATCCTCTCCTCCGCCTTCCAAGTTCTGTAATTACAAATATCTAACCAATTTTACTAATAATAACTTTTAGATTCTATTTCCTTATCCCACTGAAAATGCTTCAGATATTATTTTTAAACAAGCGTACATCTAAACCAAATCAGAAGCACCTGCCTCAGCAGCATATATATTAAAATTGGAATGATAAAGAACATATAAATTCCTGAAGCTGTGCTGCTATATCATAGCTTATTGCATTGTGGTGGGAATGTAGAGAGCATAATATGGTCATATCATCAGACAGGAAGCCTGAAGACAGACAACTCAGCCTCCACTGCCATCATGGCTGCTCATGAAGCAGTAAGACAACTTGGCTTAGTGTTGCGCACTTTTAAAGATTCAGATCTTATTACAGATGGTTGTGAGCCACCATGTGGTTGCTGGGATTTGAACTCAGGACCTTTGGAAGAGCAGTCAGGGCTCTTAACCACTGAGCCACCTCTCCAGCTCCTGTTGCACACTTTTAATCCCCATATTTGGAGGTGGAGGCTGGTGGACTTGAGTTCAAACCCAGCCTGATTTACATAGTAAATTCAAGTCCAGCCTAGTTGACAGTGAGTTTTAGGTTAGATGGGGCTACAGTGTGACCCTGTCTAAACAAACAAACAAACAAACAAACAACAAAAACAGAAGGTTGTCAAAATGTGAGTTCTGGTTCCTGGCCCCAGGTAACCCGACTTTGTAGTCTGACATAAGACTGAGGAATCTCAAGGAAGCTCCCATTCAAATCGTTTTGCTATAGAGATGATCTTGTATAGTCCACATGTGAATCATATCTTTGAAGTTTGACCCCCAATGTGGTAACCCTTGGAGAGGAAGGAACCTCTGAGAAGTGGGACCTAGTGGGGGGATGTTTAGTTCAAGGAGGGTGTCCGTCCACTCTGAGAGGTTAAGATGGTTCTCAAGAGTGAGCAGTCATGATGGCAGTGGAGGCTGAGTTGCCCTCGGGCTTCCTGTCTGATGATATGACCATATTATGCTCTCTACATTCCCACCACAATGCAGTAAGTTATGATATAACAGCACAGACAGTTCTTACTGAAGGCCAAAATAATATGCCATGTGTTCTTGGACATTTAGCTTATAAAACTGTGAGCAAAATAAACCTCTTTTTCTAAAAAGCTAACCTATCCAGGTACCTCTTCATAGGAACAGAAAACAGACTAATAGAAAAACCTCTCAAAGATAAACTGTTGTATTAACTGGGAAACATTCTACCCATTGCTGTCAAGTTTTTAAGCAATGATAGTAGATATAGTTCCATATACTCATTATTCTAATTATGAGCTCACTGTACAATGAAATTTTAAGTCCCCAATACTATATGTGGAATTTAAGATAAATTGTTTCAGTCCTGTAAGAGATGATTGAGAATCAAGCATTTAAGCCAGTGAATAGTCCTTCGTCTTCCACTTCTTTTGACAATGTCTCATTTAACCTAGGCTGGCCCTGAACTCACTTTGGCTGGCTTTGAAGTTCTTCTGATCCTCTTGTCTCTGCCTCCCAAGTATTGCCACAACAATTGGCTTGCAAATCAGAACATTTCCCAAATTATTACCCCACCTCAATACCACGTACCTTGTAACTGTTTATAAGCCAATTAGGCAGAGGAACTCCATGAGACAACAACTTGTTAATCACACAGTGATGATACAAGTTATTCTGGACTTTGTATCTTTCCAAGTAAGTTGACAACAGCCTCCATGCTTCATCTGTAGCACTTGGAAAAAGTAAAAAGGACAAAAGAGTTCAGATTCCTATTCTATTAACTAATTAGAAACTAATTGATTAGTTAATGAAGCCGGTAGACAAGGCTGATCTTAAGACTCTCCTGAGGGCTGTGACCATAGGTGTGAGCAGACATATTGAAGTAAAGCTTATTTTTTGTCTGTCTGTCTGTCTGTCTGTCTGTCTATCTATCTATCTATCTATCTATCTATCTATCTATCTATCTATCTATCTATCTATCTATCTATCTATCTACCCACCCACTCACCCACACATCCATCCATCCATCCATCCATCCACCTAGTGTGTGTAGGCTCATAAGTCATAACATCCTTACAGAAATTACAGAACACTTTTGGGAGTTGACTCTCTTTCCCACCATGTACCAGAGAATCAAATTGAAGTCCTCCACAAAAGGTGCCTTAACTGCTGAGACATCTCTCCAGCTAACAACTGAATTGATAATATACCTAAATGATAACTAGAAATTAGATGAGCTACTAAAACCTTTTTAAAAATAAATCAAATAAGTTAAGATTTATTTTTTCCTATTTATTTAATTCCTCAGTTTTAGGAGTTTAAAGAAAAAAGGAACCGGCTTATATCACTTGTCTTGGTCCCCAAAACTGACCAAGCAATATATTCATGTAGAAATCAATTAAAACATTTTCCTTTGTATATGAATATTTGTCTGCATGTATGCATATGCACCATGTGTGTTCCTGGTACCCATGAAGGCCAAAAGAAGGTGTTGGCTCCTCCCTGGAACTGTAGTTATGAGCCACCATATAGATGTTGCAAACCAAATCTGTTTCTCTGCAAGAGCAGCAAGTACTTATAACTAACTGCTGAGCCTGTTCAAAGTCCAGTCTGAATTGTAAAAATTTTGATGTTTTAATTTCAGTATTTAAAACTAGTGGCGAGAACTGCTCCTAAGGCAGATAGGTGGCAATGCCTATATTACGGCAGACAGGAGGTGGAGATCAAGGCCAACCTGCCTACTGAAACCGTTTCAAAAAACCAAAAGCCAACCACTGGTTCAGCAGCTCTCTCAACAGGTGCAGGCGCTTGCCAAGGCCTGACAATCTGAGTTTGACTCCTGGAACCTACAAGGTGGAAGAGAGACCTGACTTCTCAAAGTGGTCCACTGACCTGCAGACATGTTCACTCTCCAAATAAATGCAATAAAAATTAAAACAAAAACAAGTCCCAAACTGTTAATAGCCAAAGTGAGATGGCTCAGTGGGTAGCAGGCACTTGGTGAGGAAGTCTAGAGACCTGAGCTAGGTCAGGGAACCCAGGTAAAGGCAGTAGGAGAAAACTAACTGGAAACTTCTTCTATGACCCCCACATGTGGCACTTGTGTGCTTCCCACTAATAATAAAGAGTAAAAAAAAGCTGTGATTTGAAATGGTCCTTCCAAGTTAATGTGTTAGAAGCATTTTTTGGGGAGTAGGGGGTGGAGGTTGTCCTGGCTGTCTCGGACCTCGATTTGTAGACCAGGACTCACAGAAATCGCCTATACACTCTGCCTCCTGAGTGCTGGGTTTAAAGGCATGCCCACCACTGGCTAGAAACATTTTTAAAACAAAATTTATTTTTATTTATGTGTATGCATGTTATGTGTGTATACGTGTTTATAGGCATCTGCCGAGGTCAGTCAGAACAGGGTGTCAGATTCCCAGAGTTGCAGTTACAGATGGTTGTGAGCCAGCCAACATGAGTGGTGGGAACTATCTGAACCATCTTTCCAGCCCATATGATGGTAAACATTACCCCCGATGTAATGACTTTGAGAAGTGTGGTCTAGTAAGAGATCCTGTCTCATCAGTATCCTCACTCAATAAGTGAATTGGTCATGATGGATGGTAAATGAGAATGTTCCTTTCTCAACCTATCATCTTTTGCTATTGAATGACACAAGAAGAAGGTCCTTGTAGATGTTGGAATCCTGATGTTGGAGTTCTAGCTTTCAGAACATGAGGCAAATGAAGTTCTACTGTTCATAAATTATGCAAGCTCAAAAATGATATAACATAAGTAGAAAGTATTTAAACAAGAACTTTCAGTTTCTAAAGTACTATCATTTTAATTGCTAAGCTGCATAAAATGGTGCTAAATGAATTTCAGAAAAGGTATTTTACTGGAATTAGGTTTTAGAAAATTCTTAAAAGACAGAATAGTCACACTATCTTGAGCAAAGTAAGTACATGAAGATGTTAGAACAAACTGAGGTTAATGCATGGCAGACTGCTAAAGAGTAATTTGTAAAGAGGACACTGATGACAGCCATTAGTCTCAGCTTAACAGACGGCAATCACACTTGAACTGAGTGAATAAATAAGTCTGTCTTTAAGGACATCTTAAATTTTTTTTTTTTTTAAATTTTGTATGTTTTGCCTTCATGTGTATCTACACACAACAGCTATGCAATACCCAGAAGATGATATTGATCCCCTGGAACTGGGGTTAGTGAGCAACCATGTGGGTGCTGGAAATTGAACCCTATAACAGTGAGTCATGGCTTCAGACCCATGGTTTTGTGTGTGTGTGTGTGTTTGTTTTTGTTTTTCCTTTGGGAAATGGCCAGGCTGACCTTATTTTTGTGGGTGTAAGTGATATTCTTGCCCCAGCCTTCAAAGTAGTTTCGACTATAGGTTATCTATCACTATACCAAGCTACCACAAGTATCCTTTGTATTTGAGGAAAGGTTGTGGAAAAGGAATATCTCATAGACAATACATCATGGTCTGAATAATAAATGCTAGAATGTCATCCTAATTATAAACTTTCAGTTTCTATTTTATTTTTCTAAGATATGGTCTCTATCATGTAGTTCTGGCTGCCCTGGAACTTGGTCTGTAGACCAGGCTGGCTTTGAATTCACAGAGCCCCACCTGCGTTTGCCTGCTGAGTGCTGGGATTAAAACTGTGTTCCATTACACTCAGCATTCATTCATTTAATTAATTTCAAAATTATGTGTCTACATGTGTGCCTGTGCATATGTGAATGCAGGTGCTGACAGGGTCTAGAAGAGGACTTCGACCCACTGAAGATCCAGACACCATACTTGTGAGCTGGTTGGTGTGGATGCTGGGAACCAAATCTGAATCCTCTGCAAGAGCAATATGAACTCTTTTAATTTTTTTTTTAAAGTTGACGTCTCGGCTGGAGAGATGGCTTAGCGGTTAAGAGCACTGACTGATGTGAAGGTCCTGAGTTCAAATCCCAGCAACCACATGGTGCCTCACAACCATATGAAATGAGATCTGACACCCTCTTCTGGAGGGTCTGAAGACAGCTACATACATATAATAAATAAATCTTAAAAAAAAAAAGACAGGGACTCACTATATAGCTTTGGCTGTCCTAGAACTTACTCTGTAGACTAGGCTGGCCTCTAACTCATAGGGATCCACTTGCCTCTGCCTCCGGAGTGCTAGTATTAAACGTGTGCACCACTAATCTGGTTGTAATATGCACTCTTAACCACTGAGCCATCTCTCCAACCCCAACTTTCATAAAAACTTAGCAGAGGGATAGATATTTCAGTGGTTAAGAATACGTGCTGCTTTTCTAGAAGTCTCATTTTGGTTCCCAGCATCAATATCAGGTGGCTTACAACTTCCTATAACTCGAACACATACAAACACACACACACCACATAAAGAGAAAAAACTTAAAAATCGTAAAAAACAAAACAAAAATCTCATAAACCCTAGGTAAGGTAGGTTTGACGTTGCATGACTGTAAACAATCTCATCGTTCAGGAGTGAGGCAGGGGAATTGAGAATTTTAGAACCATGAGGGCTACATAGTGAAATCATAGTTCAAAATAATGAGAAACCTCAAATTACCCTCTCCCTTCTCAAAAAAGAAGCAAGAAATACAAGCATGGTCAGCATAAGGCAGTACTCATGGGCAGGAGAGAGGGCCCGGCAGTTAAGAGCTCTTGTGGCTCTTGCAGAGGACCTGGCTTTAGTTCCCAGCTCCCTATTGGTGGCTCATAGCCATCCATAATTCCAGTTTTGATCCCCCTGGTCACCAATGGTTCACATACATTTAGGCAATAGATCTACACACATAAATAAATCTTTTTTTTTTTTTTGAAGTTATCCAGGAAAGCTTTTTTTTTTAAAGTTATCCCATTCAGGGAAAGGGTGCAACAGTTTTGCCAAAGGTAAATCTACTTAGGCCTAAAGGACTCCTAGGGCTATCTATACCTGGACTCCTTGGTGGTGATGACAGAAGATAGCTGATTGGCTGCTAGCCAGGCCCAGGCTTCTCCTTGTGCTGCTTCTCCTCCAAACTGCAACTTAATGCACCTGCAATGAAAATGGCCCCACACCAGTAACCAAATGCTCAAGTGAGCCACTTTATTTTGCTATTATAAGTAGGCAGATAATTTTAAGCCAGGTGGTGGTGGTGCATGTCTTTGATCCCAGCACTCAGGAGGCAGAGGCAGAGGCAGGTGGATCTCTATGAGTTAGAGGTCAGTATGGTCTATAGTTTGAAAATTATTTTAATTATTATGGGTGTTTTGCCTCACATGTCTGTGTACCATTTGCATGCCTGGTACCTGTGGAGGTCAATATTCTCAGCTAATGAGCTACCTCTCCAGTCCCCCAAATTACAATGTTTCAAAAATATTTTCATTCATTAAGCATTTTACCAATAGCTATAGATAGCTTCAAGAAAAAGCTGTCTATAGTATCAGCCCTTAAAAGGCTAGAGTAGCAGGACTTTTAGGCCAGCCTGGGCTATATGGAGAAAAACCTTGTCTCAAAAAAATAATTGCTAGGAACAGAATCTACGAAGGACCCTATACTTGTAAGGTAAGTGTACCCTGTGTTAAACTTCCAGCTCATAATTAATTTTTAGGGACAATACAATAGCTTAGTAGTGGAAGTGCTTGCTATGTAAGTGTAGAGCACAAGTTTGGTCCCCAGTAGCCAAATAAAAAGTTGGGCATGGTGGCATGCACATAACTCCAGTGTTGGGAAGGTAAAGAAAAGGAGAACTTCCAAACTCACTGGCCACCAATCCAGTCTAATGGGGCAAGCCCCAGGTCCTGGTGAGAGAACATGTCTCAAAACCCAAGGTGGACAGCTTCCAAGGAACAGGTGTCTTCTGCCACACACATGAACATACAAGGAAGAGGAAACAAGAAAGGAATAATTTTCAAAAATGACTCCAAGAGCCACAGGCCCAAAAAGAGCACATGCCTCATCTAGAATGAACCCCATCATTATCTAATTCAGTGTCTTCTCAAGAAAGGCCAAAAATCAAGATTTTTTTTTTTTTTTTAAGTACATGGTCTTATATAGCTGAGACTGGCCTTGGACCAATTTTCCTGTCTTTACCTCTCAAGTGCTGGTACTGGAGATATGCTCCACCACGGCTAGTAAAGATTTTTTTTTTAAATAAAACTATAAGCTATCAAAATTTTAAAAAACATTCTTGCAAAAACCAAACAGAGCATCTCTTTAGAATAGTTCAGCACCTTCTGATAACTGTATCACACTAAATAACATCCACATTAGAAAACTAAGGCTACTGGCTGGAGAGATGGCTCAGCAGTGAAGAGCACTGACTGTTTGTTCAGAGGTCCTGAGCCCAATTCCCAGCAACCACATGGTGCCTCACAACCATCTGTAATGGGATCCGATGCCCTCTTCTGGTGTGTCTGAAGAGAGCAACTGTGTTGTTCACATACATGAAATAAATCTTAAAAAAAAACTAAGGCTATTAAAATGTAATTTTTACTTACTTGAAAGCAAGCCCTTCAAAGACTGGTGTTAATGGAAGCTTAAAGGTCTGACAGAGTGATATGGCAGTGTCAAAGAGGCCAGCCTGAACCAAGAGAGTAGCCATCTCCTTTGCAGATGAACTTCCTATGGAAATGGAATATGGCTACTTAGAGTGCACCTAAGGGCATATATAGACAAGACCAAAGACTTTGATTGTTCATAAGGACCTCCGCCCTAGTACCACGCCTTAGACCCACTGCACATCCCCACTGCATGCTGGTTGAGCATGCTGGCCAGGTCGGTTAGCAGTCAAGTCCCTACCAGCAATGGCAATCGCTGACGGGTCATGCTGAGCCAACGTGAGGCGAATGCGAGCTAAAGCACATTCCTTCTCAAGATCTTCCAATTCCAGAATTTCAATTTGCCGATTGGCTGGAAAACAAATAAATTGTATTATCCAAAGAATAAGGAGTGTCTATTAGATAAACTTGTCAATTTCAAGGGGACATTAAATAACATTCCACTTTTGGGGAGTAAGGGTGGGACAAAGTCTCTCAGTTTAATTTTCCAAGGTATAGAGGAAGAAATGAAGAAAAAAGAGGAACCAGTAAAAATTAAGCAATGTCCCTTTCTTATATATACAGTTGACTCCAGCAAAGAATTAGACTCAAAACTTGTAATTGGGGAGTGCTTACTGTTTCAAACGTGTAACTTATTTAGGTCTTACAACTGCTTAAATGAGAGGCAGAATGAAATCTGGAGTCCAAGCTCTCTGTGAAAGATATTCATCCCCTGGTCATAAAGGATCCTGATGAAGATGTCTGGTACTGAGTTGACTTGAACACAGTAAAGCAACACACTTTTGTTTTCTAGCCCCCTCCCAGGTCTCAGTACACAGCCCTGATTAGTCTAGAACTTGTTATATCGACCACGCTGGCTTCAAACCCAGAGAACTCTCATCTCTGCCCTAGAGGGCTGGGGTTAAAGGCATGTGTCCCCACACTTGGCTCTATTAAAGATCACCAATTGGGCAAGACTGGCCCGAGAGCTCTCGGGATCTTTCTGTGCCATCTTTAGAGCTAGGCTACAGAAGCACACATGTGTGCTTTTATGAGGGTCAGGGCTCTGAACCCAGGTCCTTATGCTCGCATAGTAGGCACTTTAGCCACTGAACCATTTCCTAAACACAAAGAAATCCTTTCCAAAGTAATTTTCATTTCTTATATGCCAGTATAGTATTTTCAAAGACCTCTTAGACAACCTTTAGGAGATCAGAACGTTGAAACTAAAGTAAAAAGAAGTAATTTTACCATAGGTAATGACTGTGTGATATTTGTAGTATTATATATAAGTAATGTTACCATCTGTCTATTTTACATATCATTGCTGTAAACCCCCCCCCCCCTTTCTCTCTCACACACACACACACAGAGTAATCCACGTGTATGGAACTATAACAATGGCTACTGTCCACAGCTCATAAATTCCTGCTCACTTGGGGCAGCTGTGCACTCGCCATCATGATTCCTCTTAGGAGATGCTCCAGGGCGATCAGACTGAAAAACAAAAACCAGTGACCCAACTGTAAAAACATTATCTTATTTTCATAGTATTAACTGTGATTAGATCATTCATATTTAAATTGATAGAATTTTGATACCTGGCAAGGACTTATCTTTCACAGAGGTTCTGTAACCATAACACACACACACACAAAAAATGGAGCTGTTTGTCAAGAGGAGTTATTTGCCTACATGTTATTTACATCAAGGTCATAATTTGATCTGTATATAAATCACATTGTTTTCATTGGCTCCATAGTTCTATCATTCACTGGTAAACTTGGGGCAATAGCTTAGTAAATTCTGACATTATATAACACAAAAACTATCAGCAGGATAGGAAAAACTGCGTCTGACTTCTCTAACAAAATTAACCAGGACTAAAATTAAAAGCAGGTATCATTTATTAAGCACTTTTTTTGAGACAGGGTCTCATGTACCCCAGGATAGCCTTAAATTCACTCTGTGGCTGAGGTTGGCTTTAAAGTCCCACTCCCCCCCCCATCTTCAGTTCCTGAGTGCTGGGATTACAGGTATGTGCCACCGCCACCCACATCCTCACTGAACTCTTTAAATAAATGATGCAAAATGAGATAATAACAGTTGAAAGGACAAAAACCCTATAATAATGAAAAAACCCTCATAGAAAAGTTGTCATACCACTGCCCCAGAGGCTGGCTGTACGATCCATGCATACTCTGGACGAATAAGTCTTAAACAATTAATAGCGGCCAGGTAACAGTTGCCTTGCTTCTCAAGTCCCCTGAGAGTTCGAACCTCTCTGCCAAGACGCATACCATATTCAAACATCACTGTACCAGCTATGAAACAAGAGTAAATCAGACAAAAAAAAATGTTTCTTTACAGATACAAACAGAATCTATTACACACGAAGCACTAACACCTGAGTCAAAATTGAGTGTAACTTAAAATCACACACAAATCTGTGATAAGAATATGGAGTGAACCCTTGTGGCAAGCACCTTTTTGGGCAATGTAAAAAGCACAGAAGCTAAGAGTGCCCTGGTTGGTCTTCAATTCACTTTGTAGCTAAAGATGACTGAGTTCTTAATCCTAATTTACCTCCCAAGCAGGGTATTATAAGCAAGCACCACAATGTCTGTCCAGCTATTTTTTTTGTGTCTCTCTGTATGTTTGTGTGTATACAAAGGCCAGAGGACAAATGTGGGTGTTGTTGTTCAGGAGCCTTGTACTTTGTTTGTAAGGCAGGGTCTCTTGTTGGTCTGGAGCGCACAGTTAGGCTAAGCTAGCTGGTCATGGCCCAGACTTAGGTGGGTCTCGGTTCATACCAAGTCCTCACACCTGCTCACTGCACTTTGCTGACTGTGCTGCTGTCCTCACCCCATGTCTGGCTTTGGAAAGCAAGGCCGAGATGAGGTTACAATGCAGTATTACTCACTACATCCGAAATGCAGAAGCGAGCCACATACCCGCTGATGGATGGGTAAGCAAGATGTGATATATTAATATACCTATAATATTTTTAGGGGGTGTACTAGTGCTGGAAATCAAATCCAGAGCCTCGTGGGCTGGAGAGATGGCTCAGTAGTTAAGAACACTGACTGCTCTTCCAGAGGACCGGGGTTCAATTCCTAGCACCCACATGGCAGTTCACAACTGTCTGTAACTCCAAGATCCAACACTCTTACACAGATACGCATGCAGGCAAAACACCAATGCACATAAAATTAAAAAAAAAAAAAAAATCCATGGCCTCCATACATGCTGAGTAAGTGCCATATCACTGCACCATATAATTCAATCTTAAAAAGGGAAATAAAAAGGAAACTGTAACACTTGCAGCTATATGGATGAACCCTAAAGTCAAGCTAATTGAAATAAGTCAGTTCCAAAGACAAGTACTGCAGATCAGCAGCCAAATTCAGAGAAGGCAACCGGAACAGCATGTGCTAGGGATGGACTCAGGGAGAACAGGGGCATGGAACTTCAGTTTTGTAGGAGGAAAAGAGTCTTGGAGAGTGATCATAAAACACTTGGAATGTCTCTGAACAGTTAGTTCACTTACAAACAGCTAAAATACAGGGGGAAAAAGCTAGAAGTAGCTCAGTTGTAGAGCCTTTGTCGAATGCCTGTGACCCTGAGTCTGACCTCCAGTATAAAAAAAGAAAACAAAGACAAAAACAATAGTGAAACCCTTCAACATGGGGCTGATGAGATAGTTCTGTGAATAAAGGCACTTATCGACAACCCTGACAACCTCCATTCGACCCCTGGAACCCACATGGCCAGAGGATAGAGTTGACTACTGCAAATTTCCTCTGATTCTCATAAGTCTGCCATAGCGCATGTGCACAGAATAAATTTATTTAAAAAATCCTACTAGAAGAGACGGCTTAGGGTTAAGAGCTGAACTGCTTCTGCCAACGACTTGAGTTCAGTTTCCAGCATCCATGTTGGGCAACTAACCTGTAACTTTCAGAATGCACATACTAAGCCAGGAATGGCGGCATATGTCTCTAATACTACTATTTGGCTGCCTGAGGCAGAAGGATCATGAGTTGGAGACCAGGCTAAGGCATACTTTAAGATCCTGTCTTAAAAAAATGAAAACAAAACCAAACAAAAACATTTCCTGGTTTTTTTCCTTGATTTTATTTCTTCAGTTTTAATTATGTGTATAAGATGGAAGGAAGTGTATGTCACATGTGCAAGTGCCCATATAGAACATCAGATCCCTGGAGTTGGTAAGTGTAAGCTACCTGATGTAGGGTGGTACCTAAACTCGAGTCCTAAGTAACAGAAGTATAAAGCCATCTCTCCAGGCTCTATAGTTCTTTTTGAAAAATGGATAAAATGCACATGGCATAAAACTGACAATTTAGGGGTTGTTTTTACACTTGTTTAAAAGTGTATGAACGTCTGTCTGTCTGTCACCTAGTGTTACGCGCATTCAGTACCTGAACTCTGGTCCTTATCATTTTACAGCAAGTAATCTTAACTACTGAGCTCTTGCTTTACTTTTAGTTTTGATGGTATAAGAGAATGTTGCCAACATGGTGGCATAAGCCTTTAATACCAGCACTCAGGAGGCAGATCTCTGAGCTTGAGGCCAGCATGGGCTACCTAGTGAGTTCAGAGACAGCCAGAGTTACATAGTAAGACCTTGTCTCAAAAGAAAAGAGAAAGAGATAATGTCCATAGTCATTTGCAGTAATTATGTATTAAGAGTCACGATATCTGTAGTGTACTTTTTTTTGTTTTGTTTTGTTTTTTGAGACAGGATTTTTCTGTGTAGCCCAGGCTGTCCTGGAACTTGCTCTACTGTAGACTAGGCTGGCCACAAACTCAGAGCTCTGCCTGCCTCTGTCTGCCCCCTGTGCTCTGGGATTAAAGGTGCGCAAGCCATCACTGCCTGGCTAAATTGTGATCCTTTTAAGGAATTTGTATCATGTTGAAGGAATATAGCAATTTAACCACTGATAATAGGGAAGACTATTATATTCAGGTGACCTAAGTTCAGTTAAGCAGTTAAACAGTTAGGATTTTACTCTAAGAAACAAAATAAAAACGAGAGGCAGCCAAGGGTGCAGGAACTAAACTAAGGAGCACAAAGTGCTTCTAGTTTGAGAAAGTCAATACTCCCTTTACAGTCAGGCAGAAAATGGAGTTTATTCCAGTACCAGCTTACTGGAAATCACTTGAAAATATTATAGAATGAGAGCTGATATGCATAAACTTTCAATATTATCAGTATATATTGGTATATATATTCTTACATATAATTAAAACACACGTCTTACACACAGTGTTTTGGAAATATGGTTAACCTAATAAAGTTGCCTTTAACACCAAAGTTCTGGTTCAGTTGCTCACCTTTTCGGTAATTGTGGCGGTAAATGTGAAAAGCATAGAGAAGCTCATAGTAATTGTGAGTCATAAGGTCCACAGCTCTAGCACGTGATTCAATTATTCCTACAACCTAACAAAAGATGGGCAAACAGATTTTGACATTAGTAGCAGCAATCACGGCAGCCAAAAGACTTGTTATTAGACAAAAGTGAACAAATTAATCACCTCATTATGCAGATTCACATAGGGAAACTCTACAAGATCCTGCAGTTGGGAGCGTTCACAAAGAACGACCACCAGCTGTCGCAAACAGTCTAACTGCCTAGAAGGAAAGAAGCAGGAGAGGGTGAATTGTCTTAGTGAGTTAAACAGGACTGGTAAACTGCATTCTCTAAAAACGACTGGGAGAGTACCTGCTGGAGTCAGGAATTTGGGTTAAGGCTTCATATGCTTGGCTATTATGACCCAAGTCCAAATGATGTTTGAAAATGCATGTTCTTAAAGTAGCCTAAATGAAATATCAAAAAGAACAACAGAAATTAACATGGCAAATTCATAACTAATCTTATGGAAAACAACTGAATTTAGTTAATTTTTACCTGACTTTTCCAGTCGTCACCTGCTTCAGTAATTGCTGATGTAGCAAGCTGAATAACCAGCTCAGGCAATCCAACAACGTCTAGTAGACGTAAAACCTAAAAAGTTAAAAAGTTTCCATTAAAATTCATGTGACTAGGGGCTGGCAAGATGGCTCAGCAGTAGCACTCCAATGGTTCTAAGTTGTTCAGAAAAGATAATTAGGTGAGGCTATGACAGCAAGTGTGAAGACCTGGTCAGTGAACTAGCACCACAAGGAGGAGGTGCCAGGATGGACAGGATAGTCTGGATAACAGATAAGATCTTCCAGCTGAGCTGGGCATTGTAGTGCATGTCTGTAATCCCAGGTTTGGTATGAGGAGGTAGGAAGAACAAGAACTACATAGTAAGTTCAGCCCTAGGCTACACAAAATGATATATCAAAAACTAACCAACCTACCCACACACTTGCAGGTCAGTGTGAAATCCATTTGTTTTATAAGAAAACGCTACTAGAATGATGACTGGCTCTAGTTACAGATTAATTTTGTTTGCAAGTATTAGGCTGAAACACATAGGTATCATATTAACAGATGATTCAAACATTCTCTATAGAACATTGGTAAGAACCACTATTAATGAGTAATAGATTATGCAGGGCTTACGGTTGCCCTATTCCACTTATTTAATGTATAGATAAAGCCCTACTATACTGCCAGATTGAATGGAACTCCTGAGTTCAAGTAACCCTTATGCTTCAGTCTGCCAAGTATTGAGACCGTAGGCACGTGCATTTTTCTTTCCCTATTGACAGATGTGATGAAGTAATTGGAAAATTCTAAGACCCAGATGTGTCTCTGTCCTTACATTTGCATCCAGTAACCCGAGAGGACAAGAATCCCTCTGATTATAGAAGGTCTATATGGTATAGTGGTAGCAACTACTCTCACGGCAACTGGATGAAGATTATCAGTAAAGAATAACCTGTCCAAGTTCACTTGAGAGTCTTGGAACCCAAATCTTCACACTGAAACCATCACACAGTTTCCAAGATATTTTGATAATAAAGTAACATTTTTTCATCTACACCCTTGATGTGCCTTACTTTTATCAAATATTTAGCAATATCACCACATATATCTTACCATATATATGTACTTATTTGTTCAAAGTCATTTCCCATTTTTTTTTTTTGGTTTTTCGAGACAGGGTTTCTCTGTGTAGCCCTGGCTGTCCTGGAACTCACTCTGTAGACCAGGCTGGCCTTGAACTCAGATATCTGCCTGTCTCTGCCTCCCAAGTGCTGGGATTAAAGGCATGCACCACCACTGCCCAGCTCATTTCCCATTTCAATATACATGTCATCAGTATCACCATATACACATGTGTGTATATAAATATATACATACATATACCTATATATACATATACACATCTAATTTCATGTATGTATGTATGTATGAATGATCACCCCTAATGTAAAATCTAAAATATCCAAATTGAAAACTTGGATGCTGATGTGTCAACCTAAGTGGAAACCCCCCATGATCTCATGTGAGGGCCTCGGTCAGATCAGAGGGCGGAGGAGGTGGCCCACTAGTAAAACACTTGCTGTACAAGCATGAAGACATGAATCTGGATCCCCAACACTCATGTAAAAGGAGGGAGGGTGTGGCAGCATGTAACAGTGAGTACAGTAGTGGGAGGCAGAGATAGGTAGATACTGGCGGTGCTGAATGGCCAGCCAATCAAGCCAAAATGGCTGGCTCTTTGTTTAGTGAGAGATTCTGTCTCAAAAAAATAAGATAGAGGGACTGGAGAGATGGCTCAGGAGTTAAGAATACATCCTGCTCTTTCAGGAAACCAGTTTTGTCTCTAGCACTGTATAGCAGCTCAAAATCACTTGTAACTCTGGCACCAGAGGAGCAGACTCCTTTCTCTAGCCTCTGAGGGCACCCACACATGTGATATACGCTCGAACAGACATAAACAAATAAAACCAAATCTCTAAATTAAGAAAAGATGGGTGGTGGTGGTGGAGAGATGGCTCATGGTCAGGAGCACTTTGTTGCTCTGCAGAGGACCTGAATTTGATTTTCAGCACTCATATAGTGGTTCACAAATATCTTTTATTCTATTCCAGAGGACCTCTTCTGACTCCCATGGGCACTAGACACAAACACACACACACACACACAGAGTACATGCATATATGGGGGGGGGGGGAGAAGCCTCATACATAAAACAAACAAAGAAAAAATAAATACTCTTAAAAAAAATGGAGGGGCTGGAAAGATGGCTCAGCAGTTAAGAGCACTTCTTTATATTGTAGATGAGTTGGGTACAGTCCCTAGCACCCACATGGTGGCTCACATCCACCCAAAATTCTAGTTACAGAGGACTCTATACCTTCTTCTGACCTCTGCAGGCACCAGGCATGCAGCACATGGTGTACCTACATACACACAGGCAAAACAGTCACAAAGAGAGAATTTAAAAAAAAATCTAAACTAAAATAAAGATGGAAAGATGGAGCGTGATATTGTAAGATACATGAAGTTGACTCTGCATTCCATGAATGAGCATACATATACCGCACCCATTACTTTTATGAGTATTAATACTTGGAAAATAACTTAAAATCTTTCATTATATATCTTTTAGTATATAGTTCTTACTGAAATTGATATAATGAATTTTCTAAAGTAGCTTTAATGAATCTATTGTGATCACATATATCCTTAAAAATTTATTGTTTCATAGTTATCTTGAAGTGGCACTTCATGGTTCAAAGTTTAATTCATTTAAAATCATGTTTTTAAAAAGTCTCGAGTTTGAGGCCAGCCTGGTCTACAAAGTGAGTTCCAGGACAGCCAGGGCTACAGAGAAACCCTGTCTCGAAAAAACCAAAAAAAAAAAAAAAAGTCTCATTGTTCATTGGTGAGTTATCAGACTTGCTTGCAGTCTGCCACTGTTGTAATGCTGAAGTCTTAAATCAGGGTGGAAATGCTATGTATACCTTCTCTTCAAGTTTGTACTTCACAGTTGATAGATTGTCTTCGACACGGCCCTTCTGTGCTTAAGTGGTATGTTTCCTCCTAGGGTTCAAACTTAGAGCCTCAAAGACTAGACGAAGGCTCTGATAGTAAGCTATATTCCCATCTTTTTAAAAAGTGAGATAGAATCTCATATTTTCTAAGCAGGTGTTGGAATATCTAGCTTCAAGTGATTCCCCAACCTTAGCCTCTCAAAAGCACTTACAAGTACATGCTACTACTCACAGCATTTTGAGTGAACACACACACACACACACACACACACAAAGAGATAGATAGATTAGATAGATAAAGGTTTTATTCACATGAAGAAAAAGAATGGGTCAATCTAGTTGGTCTTGTAAATATAACCCACTGGACAAGAAGGGAAAGTGAAGGCATCACTACCTTACCCTCACCCCCTCCTGGGATACTTTGACTCTTCCAAGATGCCTACTTAGGACTGAACCACAAATGGACCAAATCAGAGTTAAACTTGTGCTAACAGACATAATGGCTTCCTCCATGAGAGAAACACCAAGACAATGAATTTGAGGTGGATGCGCTTCTGTACAGTGTTTAAGAAGGGCCCAAGCACAACACTGTACCTTATCATAATACTGTAACTTGGGGGTGGACACAATCTCCCCGTCCTCTGATCGGATCAGGCGATCTAAGAATTCTTCTTTGCCCACTTCAGATGCTGCCTGACAGAAACATTCCAGAGCCTGAGAGAGAAATAATAAAACACAAATAACTTTCTAGAGACCATTCAAAGGTTGGACATAACGGGACAGATGCACTTTTTAACCTCAACAGTTTTAAGACTTGGGCTATATAATGAGACTATTTCAACAAAGAAAAAGTTCCTTCCAATTCTAGTTACTATAAGTCAGGATGCATTTACTAGGGAACGCTAAAATAGCAGCAAAATCGCTTAAGAAAACCTATACTACATTCAAATTTTCTGTCAAATACAAATTTTCTTTGTTTATCTGTTTAGTTTTTTGAGACAGGGTCTCTATATGTAGCCCTGGCCATCTTAGAACTCATTATGTGGACTAGACTGATCTCAAACTCAGAGATCTGCCTGCCTCTGACTCTCAAGTTTCTGGGTTTAAAGGTATGCATTATCAGGCCTGGCTGCCAAATCTAAATTTTGAGGAGTTATTTAATACTTTCTTAAAATTTTTTCATTTAGAAAAAAAATTATATATATATATGTATGTATGTATGTATATATACGTATACACACACACAGACACATCTGTTTACATATTGTGCACATATGCCACAGCACACATACAGAGGTCAGAGAACAACTTTCAGAAAATGATTCTTTCCTTCCGGTATGTGGGTTTTGGGGACTGACCTTAGGTCTGCAGCAAGTGCTCTTACCACTAAAAAGCCATTTTGTTTGTCCCTATTTCACTTTTAAAATGCTATTATATATTTAAAGATTTATATTTGCCATCATGTGTGCATATCATATGTGTATATCAGAAGGGGATGTCAGACTCCCTGGAACTGGAGTTCCAACTAATGGTTGTAAGCCACCATGTAGGAATTTAACCTGTGTCCTATAAAATGGCAACAAGTACTCTTAACCACAGAAACATTTCTCTAGCATGTTAAATATTATTACTAAGCAAACATATTGCCAGATGTGATGCCAAGTCCCAGCACTCAGGAGGCAGAGGTAGGTAAATTTTTATTGAGTTCAAAGTCAGCCTGATCTACATAGTGAGTTGATGGTCAACTAGGGTTTCATAGTGACCATGTCTCAAAACCACAAAACAAAACAGAAAAAGCAAATACACTTCCAGTACTCAGGAGGCAGAGGCAGGTAGATGTCTGTAAATCTAAGGCCAGTTTGGTTTACAGTAAGTTCTAGGCCAGCCATGGCTACATAGAGAGATCCTGTCTCAAAACAAAATACAGATATGTCCTTAATTCCAACAATTTGGGAGACTGAAGTAAGTATTAGGATAGCAAGTTCAAGGCCAGCCTCAAACTCAAATTAAATTTTTAATAAATAAAAAAAGGGGGATCATTAGAATTAAGCCAGTTCTATCAACACACTGATTTATTTTATATTTTGAAGGAACAAACTCATTATTTAATATGCAAAGGTGGAGTTGGTCCATGGACATAGCTCAGTGGAAATGGTCTTGTCCAGTAGGCAAGACTCTAGATTTAACCAGTAGCATCTCACACATATGTGTAAAGTTTAATAAGATGTCTATTTGAATTTTTAAAAGTAACAAAAATCTTCATCTTGATGTTTTGGTTTGATACATGTGTAATAAAGTACCACAGCAGCATGTTACCAACTACAGGATGTGGCTGTTAGGTATATGACTGTATACTAGCTCAACCTTTTTTTCTTAAATTTCATTCTAGATGGGTGTTCTGCCTGTATGTATGTCTGTGCAACACTTGCTAGAAGACTTCAGATTCCCTTGGAGCTGTGGTTATACTTGGTTGTGAGCTGTCACATGAAATGGGAATTAAATCTGGATACTATGTTAGAACAACCTGTGCTCTTAACTGCAGAACCATCTACCAGGTCCAAGTATGTGAATTCAGTTTTTAAAAAAATACATCACTAATCATCACTACATGGTGGTGGTGCATGCCTTTAATCCCAATACTCAGAAGGCATGGGCAGGTGGATCTTTGAGTTTCAAGCCAGCCTGGTCTATATAGAAAAACCCTGTCTCAAACAAAACAAAACAAAATAAACAACTCAATCAACAAACCTACCAAAAGCATCACTAATTCCTAAAAACATCTGCACTGGGGTGGAGCAAGTTTTCTTCTTATTTCCCTGTACTAACAAAGTACAGGTAGTTGTCTAATCCCGACACACATATAATGTCCTTTACTGGTGTCAGTCTTCTCTAACCTTTTCCAGAAGATTCTGGGCTTCCCATTTCCTATATCCTAGATAGACAGAAATCAGATGCCTTCCTTACACTAGCTTGCTCACCACTCAAATGTAGTTTACCTTCTGTACTTCTCCCGTAACTAGGTAACATCGTCCCAGCATAAAGCGACAGGATCCAACATTGACTTGACACCAGGGATGCAATAGTTGGATATAATCCTAAAAGGCATAAAAGAACATTCTGATTAGAAAATAAGCATTACAAAAGAAGAGTCATTTCTAAATTCTTCAGAGGGAGAAGAGAGTGATCAGTACCAGACTTTATTTCTAAAATACTCAGAAAAATGAATCCAGTTAGTACATTTTTACATAAACTATGGCCCATAGAAAGCAGACTAGTGGTGCATGCCTATAATCACAACTAACGCAAACCTGGGATGGGAAGATCACTGTGGTCAAGAGTCCAAAGCTGGCCTGGGCAACACAGGAAGTAAAGGAGTCCAGAAACAGGTAAACACACACACTTCACATCTAAGCAATTTCCCAATTTTTGGTGTTCTCATATTCAGTGAGTAGAGTCCAAGAAAGGATTTATATGTAAATGGTTTGTTTTATTTTAAAGAATACCTAATGAGAATTTAAGTTTTCCTTTTGAATCTGAAGGCAAGTTTACTAGAGTCTAAAAGGCAGTCAGCTGCTTAGAGGAGGAAGATGGAAATACACAGAGAGAAAGCCATGCTGTCTGAGTGAAGCTGGCATGGCAGCCAGCTAAACAAGGGAAGCTTTGAAGAAAGCGTGGTGATACCCACTCCCAAACGTCAGAGAAGACATGCTTTGAAAAGAGTTAGAAACTTAAAACAAACAAAAAAGCTGTTCTAGGTAGTTCCGAGAAGTGAGACTTAGGCTGCATGGCTGTGGCTCTGTGAGCTACTATTAGTTAAGGAGGGACCACTGAAAAACAGAGTGACCAGAGAGATGGCTGGGCAGCTTAGAGCACTTGTTCTTGTAGAGGACCTGTGTTCAGTTCCAAGCATCTCCATGGTAGTTCACAACTCCAGTTCCAGGGGATTTAATACCGTCTTCTGATCTCTATTGGCATGAGGCAAGCACGTGGTTCAGAGATATACATGCAGGGATGTCGAGGGTATACAAGGCCTGTGCATACAGATAAGCACTAGAGAAGCCAGGAAAGTTAAACACAAAGCTTATCTTTACAATTGAATGGGGTGCTTAGCTCTTCTTCTAGGAATGCTGGGCATGGATATAGTTTTATAACTGGTGATCCATTTTTGTCTGATGATCCAGGCTTGGCTGGTATCTACCGGAATTTATGGTTTACTTATCCCAAGTCCTTTCCCCTTAAAATGCTGAGCATTACTTTTAGGGCACAAAATCCTTCTAAGAGATGTTCATTTGTACATTACAAGAGTCTAAGTGACTTCTATGTATCTTAGAATTGGAACAAATCCTGACTCCCAGAGGAATTATGTTTGCCTCAGTCATTCTCCCTAGAGTCTAGGGATATAGCTCAGTAGCACAGTTTTCTTTTTGTTTGCTTTTTTGAGACAAGGTCTCACTTCAGAGCTCTGCCTGGCCTGAAACTCAAAATATAGACAAGGCTGATCTCAGAAGATCTGCCTGCCTCTGTCCCCTGCAGAGAGAGAGAGAGAGAGAGAGAGAGAGAGAGAGAGAGAGAGAGAGAGAGAGAGAGAGAGAGAGAAGTTAGTTTAGAAAGGAGAAAATGAATATTCTATTGGGCCATCTCTTGGCATAATCAAGTTTTAATTTTTGTAGTTCTTGCTATCAGTCCAATTAAAATACAGTTAATAGTAACATAATCTATCAATGGCCTTCTTTTTAAGACTGGTAAGAAATGTTCAACAAAACTCACCTGCAATTGTACATACTGGCAATTTCCCATCAAACATTCTAGAAAGAGACAACCAGGATTGCTAGGCCATCTAGTCACTATATTAAGGAATTTTGCTTTTTCCCTGCCTTTGTGTGAAACTTAAAATATCCATGTTAGTGGATATCAAACTTTGAAGAGTCACTGTAATGACTTAATTAAAAACAAGTAAGAGTGGGCTGGAGAGTTAGCTCAGAGGTTAGGAACACTTGCTGCTCTTCCAGAGGAGCTGGGTTTAATTCTCAGTACGTACAGTCAGATGACCTACAATCATCTGTAACTCTAGTTCCAGGGGACCCAATGTCCTCTCTGGCGTTCATGGACACTGCCAAGTTGTGTGCAAACACATATACAGGCAAAACACCCATATACATAAGATAAAAATAAAATAAAGCTAAAAACATTAAACAAACAAACCAAAAATAAGCCAAGCAAACAAGAAAAGCCCTGGGGCTTAGGCTACATTGTACTGGCTATGAAAGCTTTAACTCAGGGAAGGGAGGTAAAAAAACAACCAAAAGCCCAGATCCATCTGTGATGGCCCATGCTTTCAATCCTAGCACTTGAGAGACCGAGGCTGGTGGATTTACGTGAGTTCACGTCCAGCATCGTCTACAGGGTGAGTTCTAGGCCAGCCAGGGCTACATAGTGAAACACATAATGAGACCCTGTCTCAAACAATAACCAAAAGGGGGTATCTTAAAATAAATACTGCCCTTTTTTGTTTTTGCATGCAACTCATCTGAGTACGGTATGTGCATGTATAAGTGCCATTGTCCTCAGAGGCCAGAAAAGGAACTCCTCTGAAGATGGAGTTACTGGCAGTTTAGAGCTGTCACACATGGCTGCTGGGAGCTGAACTCAGGTCCTCAGGTACATGCTCTTAACCACTAAGCCTTCTTTTCTCACCTCATTTTAAAAATGTTTAAATGTTCCTCGTGGGTCTGGAGAGTAGCTAGCTATGTGTTAATAATACACTTGTCTAATCTGTGTTGCCCTGAGTTTGGTCTCCAGCACTGAGAAAGAAAATAAACTTCATTACATGGCAAGAATAAAGGTTTTAAGTACAATTTAAACAAAATTGGCATCTGGTTTTCAAACAAAAGGATACAAAAGCTGCAACAAATAACCGGTAACTGCAGTAATCATTTCAGGCCAATTTAATCCGGTTTGGCTTAGAGGGGCTTTGGGTTGAGAGAAGAGATGAGATATAATATGTTTTCTTGCAACTTCTTGGAAGAATAACTCCATAATTGTCTGAGGGCTAGATACTTAAAAGAGACACAACACATCATGGGTATCATCAGTAGCACAGCAATGAAAGCAGTCTGCAAACTGTCATACTGTATATATGCAATAGAAAAGCAATGCAAATCATTCATGATCTCACTGTAGTTAAGCAATTTACCTAGAGACCTCTTAAAATAGTTCCAAGATTCCACCTTCTAGCTCAGACAGATTCTTTATATAATTCTAAAGCATGAATGAGAGTGTCTTAAAGACTGAGATAAGAGCACAAAAGCCACTCAGTAAAGTTAGAACTTAGTAAAACTTAAAATGCTTTTGTTGAATTAATTACTGGAGTATCAAAAAAACGATGGACAAAAGAGCAGTGTAAGAAACATTAAACGCAAGACGCTGACTCTCAGGAAGGTTTCTCTTGGGGGTTTTCTGTAATCTTCCTAACAGTGTTTATTTGTGCTACACATATACCTACGACACCCTTCATTTATGACTGATCTGGGACTACATCTTCCCAGATGACTTGCTACAACCACAGGTCTCAGGCCACAGGTTGCTCATGGTACAAAAGCAAAGAGCAAGGCCATTTCTACAACAGAAGTGACAAAAGAACATTTTAATAAATATACAATAACCCCCCCCCCAAATAAACCCCTACTCCTTACCCAATTTATTTGCCATTAAGGCACCGGAATCAGTTAGTTCCAGTACTGACAAATGTTGTAGATTAGACTCCCTATGAAAGAAAGAGAAAACATACTCTATGTTAAATATTATATTTCTAAATTTATTTTATATTGTTGATTTAATTAATATAGTGCATATAAGAATTCCACTGAAAGCTTGAAAAGGTAAGAAAACAGGATTCAGGATTTAGATTGTTGTCTATCACATCACTCAAGGGCTATTCAAAGTCACTTGTGTGCCAGAGCTCACTGACTACGGATAGTACTGGCAACTTTACAGAAACTATAATCAACCAGGAGGCAATCATTCAGGCATACTAGTGAAGGATCAGTCAGATTAAAGTTGTCTCCAAAAAGCATCCATGAGGGATTTTCTAGAGTGTTAATTGACATGAGAAGACCCATCTTAATTGTGGCTGAGACTGGGAGCTGGAGAGATGGCTCAGCGGTTAATAGTACCAACTGCTCTTCCGAAGGTCCTGAGTTCAAATCCCAGCAACCACATGGTGGCTCACAACCATCCATAACGATATCTGACGCCTTCTTCTGGAGTGTCTGAAGACAGTTACAGGGTACTTACATATAATAATTAAAAAAAAATGTGGCTGAGACCATTCCGTATGCAGGAAGTCCTTAACTATATAACTCGGAGAAAGGGAGCTGGGCATTAAGGATGCAGTCATTGTGTTCTGCTTCCTGAATGTAGATGAGACCAGCTGCTTCAAGCTCCTACTGACATAAGGGCCTCTATTCTTGAACTGTGAGCTGAGACAAGCCTTTTCTCTTTTGAGATGTCTTTCTCAGCATATTTTATCAGAGGATCAGGAAAAGAAACAGGAGCACACTTTAATCACGGGACTTTTCTTCTTTGCATATAAATTTCAGTCTATTTCTAACAACCATTTTATATATGGTTTTTATAAAATAAAGTACTAATTTTTGATAAATTATACTCAACTGTTAAAAGAAATGGAAAACCTAAATATGTCAACTCTTCTTTAAAATAAATATAATTACTTTTAAATTTTATTTTTTGTGTAAGGGTGATTTGTCTGTATATTATGCCTGTACACCATGTCTGTGCAGTACCGGTGGAGGCAAGAACATGGAACTGGATACCCTAGAACAGGAGCTATAGACAGCTGTGAGCCACCATGTGGGTGTTGGATGTTGAGCTCCTGTCCTCGGAAGAGTAGCTGGAGCTCTTAACTACTGAGTTCTCTCTCCAGTCTTAAGCTTTCTGATTCTTAAAGGCAAAAACAAATGACAATCTATTTTTAAATAACTTGAAAAAAAAAATAATGAGACTCACAGTGTGTCAACTGGGACGTCAGTTGCCAAGCGCTGACTTGCCCACTTAATGAGGTAATAAGACAGGAGCAGGGGAGCTGTGCGGTGCAGTAGGTCTTGCTGAGCTTGGAAGAGCTGACCAGCTCCTAAGATCACCTAGGACAGCAGAGACATAGCTGTTAGGAACAGTCACTCTAGAGGCTCAGGAAAGGTAAAATAAAGCAATACAGTTAAGGGAAGAGTATTGTAAAGGCAATACATGCTACATTTTTTGTGTAGCAACTAGCAAGTATTTTGCTGAATAGTAACAGTAAAAACAAATATAACCATTACCAACAAACCAAAACAGTTTCTTTTTTTTTGTTTGTTTTTTTGAGACAGGGCTTCTTTTGATAGTCTTGGCTATCTAGAACCCACTATATAGACCAGGCTGGCCTTAAACTCACAGAAATCTACCTGCCTCTCCTGAGTGCTGAGATTAAAGGTCTGTACCACCACAGGTGGTTCAAAACAGTTTTCTGACTCATGGAAGCTTATGGTGAAAGAAAGAAAGGAACAGAGAAATCTAAGTTTCTTCTATTGCTGCTGCTGCAGTTTATGTGAAAACAAGTATGACCAATAGATGCAAATTTGTCAACGATATCCAAAGTTTTAAAATGTGTACAGCCCGTGACTATCAACTCTATTTCTCAGAACTCATTCTAGAGATAGTTAAAGACCTGGTAGTAGGGTGTTGGTGGTTAATGGCTACTTTCTTAGCATGTGGACACGGGGACAGGAAGATTGAGAGTTAAAGAACAGCCTCAGCTACATAGTGAGTTTGAGGCTATAAGCAACCCTATTTTAACTCCTGATACCTGCCAAAAAGAAACAAAACAAAAAAGCAATATCCTGGATAGCCAAAAAGAATAGTTGATTAAGTTAAATTGTACTAGGTAGCTACTAAAATACTATTATAGTTTTATAAACAAAATAAACTACATAGAAAAGGGCACACAACAAAATGCATACTGTGTTTATTACTACTGGGTGTAAGACTATAGATGACTGTTTTGTAGCTTATATGCATTTCATAAAGGTCCTATAATGAATATTTATTGCTTCTGTATTTATTGGGAAAAAAAAGCAAAGGAGCTGGGAATGATGGCACAGGCCTCTAATCTCAATAGAGACAGATGATTTCTGTAGTTTGCTACCCTGGTCTAAATAGTAAGTCCTATCTAACAAGTAAACAAAGATTATTGAGGGCTCACCTAAGTGAGGTTCTTAGAATAGTTTGCTTTTTCTTTTTGAGAGCTTTCAAAATTAACTTCCTGGAGCTAGAAAGAGCTCAGAGGGTAACACTTATTGCTCTTCCAAGGACCCATGTTCAGTTCCTAGCAGCCATGTCTCTAACTTGTGACTAATCATAAATCCAGTTCAGGGGAACGTTGACACTTCTATCTGACCTTCAAGGGCACCAAGCATGTACACAGTGCACATACGTACACACAGGCCAAATAGTCATATATATAAAAAGTGAAATTACATCTTTTCTTCATTTTCTCAAAGCAGGATCTCTCTATATAGCTCTGGATGTCCTGGAACTCTCTACATAGACCATGCTGGCCTCAAACTCAGAGATCCACTTGCCTCTGCCTCTACAGTGCTGGGTTAAAGGTGTGCACCACCACCACCAAGCCTGAAAAAAAAGTGAGTTTTTAAAAAAAAAATAAATTATTTTAAAAAAGATATAAACACTCTGGGAGCCTTATAAGACTTTTGGATCTTTATACATTAACATGAACTGGTCTAACCTGGCTGTTTCTTTGCCAGATTTAAATACCTTTATCAACTTAGAGACACATGGGCCTAAGGCCCTGGGTTTGATCCTCAACCCCAGAATGTCCAAGGAACAAAAAGATTCAACTGTGGGAAAAAAATGTAATCTTTTATACAGTACATCCATGGTCTATAATGCCACCAGGATTCTGACGGCAACAGAATCTGGTTGTATGAGAAAGAAAAGATGGAAAGAAGCATAAAAAGGAGCAGAAAGGATCACAGAAGCAAACTCAGCACACTTAAAACTGTTTAGGCCAGCCCTATCCTACACTTGGGGTTCTGCTATCACATAGAGTGGTAGTAGGAGCTGACCTGTGAAAACTCTACAATACTAAATAAGCAGAAGTTAGTAATAGTAATCTGCCTCACAGACAGTCCAAGTGCATTCTATTATGTTTATTTCTATTTATATGATGATTAATTTTGTCAACTTGAGATTTAGAATCATGGAAATATACCTGTGGGTTTATAAAAAGGTTAAACTAAAGAAAATAAAAGCAAGATTTAATTGAAGAGGGATGGACCATCTTGACTGTAGCTGGGACCATCCCATGGGC
The DNA here is from genome assembly GCA_036184795.1 of Tokudaia tokunoshimensis. NCBI lineage: Eukaryota > Metazoa > Chordata > Mammalia > Rodentia > Muridae > Tokudaia > Tokudaia tokunoshimensis. The sequence goes on along the minus strand of BTHU01000004.1, from coordinate 65,383,608 downwards.
TGGGTTCAGCACTAAATAAAAGGAACAAAATAACTCGCAGCCCTCTCTCTTAGAAAACACCATACCCATACCCTTGGGTATCTTTCTTTCTAAGCATCTCTTTATATCTACTGCCCATGCTTACAAACTATATTTAAAATGTTTTTTCTTAAATCCCAACTGTACACACAATGCAAGCTGAGAGCTAGCACTTTCCTCTGCTTCCTGATTGTGGAGGCAGTGTGACCAGTCACCTCACACTAGTCACAACAGACTAGACCGTTACACAGCAAGTCAAGACAAAGCCTTCCTCCTGTATGCAGCTTCCTTCAGGGGTCTTGCCACAACACGGAAGAGAAAAGGAAGTGCCACTCCTCCTCTCAGCGGTATCTGCAGAGCCCTGATTAGGCTAAGCTCAGGGGAGAACAGTGAATACAGACAAATCCTAGACTATCCAGCTTGAGAGTTTATGAGTTTTCCCTCATGTAGTACTTACTGCATCTCCTAGCCTTGTTAATAGCTGCTGTAAGATCAAGAGGTCTCGGCAGATCAGGAATCGAGTGCTGGCTATTTTATACACAGCTCTGCATACAATATATCCTGCTGTGCTACTACCATAGAGCTGGGAAAGATTCATTCGAACGTTCAGAGGCTGAGCTGTAACAAGACAAATGGAGTTAAAGGCTGGCAAGATGGCTCAGTGGGTAAAGGAACCTGCTGCCAACCCTGATAAACTCAATGAATTCCCAGGGACCCATGTGGTAGGGAAAAGCTGACCCCTACACGTTGTACTCTGATCTCTGTCTATGTACCATCACATATGTGTACAAGTGTGTACATAAAATAAATAAATGTAATAATTTTAGAAGGAAAATGGAATTAAAAGTATCATTTAAATTTTTTTTTTTTTTTTTGAGACAGGGTTTTTCTATGTGTAGTCCTGGCTGGTCTGGAACTCAGAGCTCTAACTGCCTCTGCCTGAGTGCCAGGATTAGAGGTGTGGCCACCACCCTGGCTTTATCATCTTTAACTGTGTGCACATGAAAGCAGGTGGCACAGACCAGGGACGTCAAGAGTCCTCTGTACCCGGCTGTGAGTCGGCTGATGTGGGTGCAGGGAGGCAGACTAGGTTCTCTGGAAGAACAGTCCATCCTCTTAACCTCTAAGCCCACAGTACTGTTTTCTATAAGGCACACTTGTCATTTCATTGTTTACCTGGGTCGAATCCCTTTTCCATTTCCACTTCTGTTTCATAATCCATTTCCCGTATAAGAAGTCCAATGGCATGGACAGGGTTTCTGATCTCTTGCAGTTTACTACAGATGTCTTCCATCACATTTTCTCTACATGACAATTAGAAAATTTCTGTTACTACTGACAACATTTAAGACAGGTTGTACTCGTACTGCTCGCAGTAAAGTAGTGGAGATAATCATTCTGGCACAAGATACTCAGAGTCCACATAAAATCACTCTCAATGTTTTAGGAATGACCCACAAAATGAATGCAAGGAAAATTCTTGTATTTTTTTTAAATCCAGCTCAATTAAGGGATTACAGAAGTATAATACTTTATGAATTTGTTTTTAGAGCTGATTATGTTAACATTTGCCTCTTGTAACATCTGAAACAGGAGCTGCAGAACGTACAAGGCCAGGTTCTTCCACAGGATTGCCCAAGTGCACGCTACACACACACACACACACCCCTATTTAGAATCAAGGAAAATGACTTTAACATTAAACCATAACTTTTTATATACTTGACCATATACTAAAAATCTATGATAACAACACTGCTGAATTCCATTAGGAAATGTACTTTACCCTAAATTCTCCTTACACATCAATAGTGATCAAATCTTCCAAAATGTGTTCTGCAGCCTTCTCTGGAGATTGCAAGTTGTAACAACTGGTTTCCATCAACACTGCCATATCCATGGTAACTGACTCTCCAATCATCCGGAGGCACTTTATAAGACATAAGACATCCCGTGCCACATCTGCATCTGAGAGAGAGAGAATGTCAACACCGATGTCTGAAGCCCTGAAAAGAGGCGTCAGTAATTAGATAGAAGGGACCCTTTTCCATAGCATGGGTATTTAAGACTTTCCAGCTTAAAAAAAATATCTTCAGTGAGTGAGGTAAACTCATCAAGACAGGTCACAGTGGTAACTGATAATGTTTAATTGAAATAAAACATAAGGTTCATATAGGAAAAGGTATAGATAGAACAATTATTACCATCTGATATGGTTGTCTCATCCTCTGTCAAAAGGTGCTCATCAGGCAGGAGATATAAATGATCTACTAAGGAAGATGGTACCAGGAAAGACAGGTACCCCTGCAAGTACAAACCTTTCAGTTATTTTCTTTTAAATAATTCAAAAAGAAACATGTAACTCATAATCCATAATGTATCATATAAACAACAAACTGTGCTATATATAATATATATACACAATTTTACATGTCATTTAATTCTTGGAAAGGGCTAAGGGATGTAGCTTAGTGGTAGAAGGCTTACCTAATACATGCAGGCCTTAGGTTTGATTCTCAGCAGAGACAGAGAAAGAAAGAACAATATTGTGAGCTAAGTGTTCCATTTTTTACCTGTGTTTGTGTTCAGCTGAGTGGAGGTGTGTGTGTGTGTGTGTGCCCACGCATGCCTGCGCCTGCTTCTGTGTATGCAAGGCTACATGATAACCTTGGTTGTCATTCTCAAGAATGCAGTCTACCTCCTTTGAGACAGATTTCTTACTGGCTTGGAAACTGCGAATTAGGGTAGACTGACTGACTAGCAAGCTCCCAGGATCCACCTGTGTCTGTCTCCCCATCACTGTGACCATAAGCATGTACAACTATAACTGGCATTTCTATATGGTGCTATGGGTGCTAGGGTCTTTCTGCTTGTAAGGCAAAGACTTTCCAGACTGAACTTACAGTCTACAGAATGTCCTTAGACATTGGAATGGTGAGGAAACACCAAATTCAAATTGAAAGACAATTTAAAAAAAGATGTAGTCTTAAGCCAGCAAGGAAATGGCCAGAAGAGGGTGCTTCACCTCCTATAGCTCATGTGACAAGTGGTTGCCACTTGCCATGTTTGCTAGGAATTGAATCAGGTTACTCTGTAGAAGTAGTAAGCACTTTTAATCATTAAGCCATGTCTCCAGTCCCAGTATCTGTGTTGATGTGTGCTGAAATATTTATAGATATCAAGGCAAGTGGCTCAGAAAAAAAAGAAAAAGAAGAGGAGGAGGAGGAGGAGGAGAAAGAGGAGGAGGAGGAAGAGGAGGAGGAAGATCAAGAACATAAAAACAAAAACAATGCAGAAAAGCAAATTGGGGTTGGAGATACAGTACAGTGCATTATGTGTGCTTGTTACCATGAATGGGCTCAGATTCAATCTCTGGCACTAAAATCTACCCAGCTACCAACCAACCCTCTCACCAAAATTAAAGCTAACAATGAGTATGGGTGAAGGAAATACTGAAGTTCTTGTGTTATCATTATTATTGTTGTTTTTGTTTGTTGAAGCAGAGTCTTACTCTAGCCCAGGATGACCAGGAATCACACTGGCATTCCCATGTAGTCTCTTAAATGTTAAGATACACAGGCCTGAGCCATCATGTTATTTTTGTAATTTGAAAGTGCATCAATATAGACTCATTGAACTCCGCTGAGGAGCTCTGAATGCGCCAGTTCCCTTACTTTCTTCAGAAGGCACACCATGTTTGTGAGAGGATTCAAATGCAGAGCCAGAGGGTGGGAGAGGGCTTCCTGATACTGGAGACAGCAGGCATAGAACTTGCACCAGAATTCCTGTTGTAAAGTGCGAAATTCATCCTGGGAGAATTCATACTCTGTTATACTTCCTTGGAGCTGACAAACAAAGAAAAGTTAAACCTTTTGGGGTTTTTCCTCTACAAAATATTTGTTATGCATTAAATCCCATGGGATCTGTAAATACCTATCAAACTTCCTAATGAAAAGGCTTGAGCATTTACTTTCTACTAACATGATAAAAATGATCAAGTCTGACAGTCCAACCAGACAGGCAACATTATCATTCCCGCTCTTACTCACACCTCACCTCATTTTCAACAGCTAAAGTAATTTCCTTCTTTAGTTCATTCCATGAAAGATCCAAGTTCCTCTCAGTACCCCGACAGAAAATCTAAAATTAAAAGGAATATTTCAGAATATTATAAAATACTCAAACTGAAGGAAATCTGGCCTAAAGGGCCCTAAGGCGATATTTAACTACACAGCAACCTCAAAAATGCCAGGAGTCCTTCCTGCTCTAATATTGCACAGATGATTTCTAACAATAATAACAAAGTATAGACCAGAATAACTTCCAGAAATCTGAATCCAAAAGAATTATAATAAAGTACATAAGATCATTAAAAAAATCAATTAAAATTAACTATTGCCTATTTGGAGAGAAAGGTCTATGGGATGTCAAAGATCCACAGCCCAAGACTACATACACATAAGCGAAAGCTAGGGATGATGATGGGCACTCTCCTAGGAAAGAGTCTAACAGGAATTCGATAAATGCACTAATTATGTTTTCATATCTTCATTATATACTAGATACTATGAAGTGCTATTATATAACTGCATATTATTGTTGGGTGTGGTAGTGCACAACTTTAATCCCAGTACTAAAAAGGCAGAGACAGGCAGAACTGAGTTTGAGGCCAGCCTGGTCTACAGAGCAAGATGCAAGATTTAGGAAAGTCAGAGCTACAGAGAGAAGCCCTGTCTCAAAAAACAAACAAACAAACAACCCCAAACCAAAACAACCCAACTAGTAATTATGAACAAAGACAAAAAGGTGATGAGAGGAAACTAAACAGAACACTTTACTCCAAAGTGATCAAGTAGTTTTATCAGTAGAAAACAGAAAACACATAGTAACCAGATAATCAAATGTACCTAGTTTGAAGAAAAGTCAAAGGCCTGTAAACTGTCACACAATAATTCTAGTGTTTCAGAAATGAAGGCAGGAAGATCGAAGGTCAAGGCCAACCTGGTTTACATGGGGAATATGAAGCTAGTCTAAGCTATATAGACAGATTGTCTTTAAAACACAATACCAGGCAGGAGGTGGTGGTGGATCTCTGGAAGTTCAAAGCCAGTCTGGACTACAGGGCTAGTTCTAGGACAGCCAAGGCTACCACCCTGCCTCCCCACTCCCTATACACACACAAAAGGGTGTGTGCTGTGCAGAATTGGTTCAGTGTTGAGAGCACTTGCTGCTGTTCCTACAAAGTTCAAGTCCCTGTACCCATATAGATGCTCACCACTTCCTCAGACACAGGAAGCATGTGGTACACTGATAGGCATATGCAATCAAAACACTAATACACACAAAATAAAATAAATCTTAAGAAAACAAAAAACTCACAATAATAAGAAAGGGGAAGAGAAATTGTTTTTTATATTTAGAAAAATGGTAAGGATCTTAAAGTGGACTTGCTGTCTATACAATTAATCCCAACTATAGGGAGGTGGAGGCAGAAGGATCAGAAGTTCAAGGTCTGCCTCAAAAACAACACAACAAATAACAATAAATTCAGCCTCCTGAATCTTGGACTTGTCATCATGTATACCTAGCTTGAAGGTAAAAAATTTTGTGTCGCCTGTACTCTGAACCCTGAACTTGGACACTCACTGTACTAACAAAAGAGTATAAACAACATATAATCAATCATAACTAACCTAAAACTAACCTTTAAATCTCTTTCAACTATAAAGATTACATGCTGTGTAGAATAATTTCTTTCTTTCTTTTTTCTATTTTTTCTTCTCTCCCCCTTCCTTCCTCCCTCCCTCCCTCTCCTCTTCCCCCTCCCTCCCTCTCCTCCTCCTCCTCTTCCCCCTCTCTCCCTCCCTCCCTCTCCTCTCTTCCTCCTCCTCTTCCCCCTCTCTCTCTCTTCCTGAAACAGGGTTTCTTTGTGTAGCCCTGGCTGTCCTGGAACTCTCTCTGTAGACCAGGCTGGCCTTGAACTCAGAAATCCACCTGCCTCTGCCTTCCAAGTGCTGGGATTAAAGGCATGCGCCACCACTGCCTGGCGAATAATTTCTTTTTACAATAGTGTTGGCATATAATCTGGACTGTGGCATGCTCCCCTAATTACTTGGGAAAGTGTTTCCTACTCTTATCTCTCAGCCAGGATTCTTATTTTGTGTAAAGAATGTTAGAACAAATTTCAATAGTATTTATAAGCAAATATACACACACACAGACACAGACACAGACACACACACATATGAAATAAAAGAACAATCAATTATACCATACAGCAATGAAATCAGAAATAATCTTAAGTAAACATTAGATGTTTCCTTGCTCACCTGTAACGCTTTACATAACGCTGCATTTATGAATTGTCCTGGTGTAAAAAGGTTCCGCAGATACATTTCCTATTAGAAAATTAAAATAAAAGCTATTATGATTCTGAAAAGGATGAAATTAGGAAAAATACAAAGGAATCGAGTGATCCCAACTTGTGGATTTCTAGTACATGAATGGACACTCTGCCCTTCTACACTGGAGCAATAACAAGTTACATTGCAGAGACATGTTTTTACAGTGTGAGTGAAGACTGCAATGCTTTTGGGGGTCAAGCTGCTATATCCTCCTGAATGGTACATATTCTTACAGAACCCTACTGGGTACCACTGAAATACAGAGGTGTCAACTGTCAATCTTAAATGCAAAAGGTGGACCCAGCCTGTTGATGCTATGCATTGGTAAAAGAGCAGTTAGAACAAGCTGATTTCAAAACCATCTTCACAAGGACTCAGATATAAAAGAAACTGACAATAGATAATCTAAATCTAATCTGCAGAAAACTCACAGGAGTATAGACTAGAATAGAAAACTGCCATGCTGCCTCATTATTTTGAACAAGTTTCACGAACCAGATCTGCTTCTAAGCATCAAGTCTGAGTGACCATCATCATAGATTCTTTTCTTCTGCTGAGCTCCTTGGTGGGTGATAACATGAGTACAGTGGAACAAAAGGCTACTAACGATCAGGATGTTTTAAACAAAAACCAAAAGCCAGTCTTTATTAACTGTAGTAATAAGTAACCATTACCAAGGAACTCTAAGGATTAACACTTGAACAACATTCAATATCAGATACTTAAAGTAGGGTTTCCATGCGTGAAAATCCTTGTCATTTCAGCTTAACTCACTAAGGTATCAACTAGAAACTTTCTTTCATTTAGCCTAAAGGTATCTTTGAAAACATGAAGACTGGCCTATTATGCTTTATTGCATATTATCTTTACCAGAACTTTTTTTTTTGTCTGTTTTGTTTTGTTTTTCGAGGCAGAGTTGCTGTGTGGCCCTTGCTGTCTTGAAACTCTTACATCTGCCTGACTCTGCTTCCCAAGTGCTGGGATTTAACCCCCTGATATGGTTCTTCGAATTGAACCCAGATCTGGATTACGCAGGTTCTCTACAATCAAGCTATATTCTTCAGAATTTATCTGAACTCCACAGAACGTTTAAGCAGATGGAAATACTAATTACTAAAATATGAGTGTTACACATTACATAATCATTATCAAGCTATATTTCACAAATGTATCTAATTATTACGTCAACTGAAAGGTTTGGGGGCTGGAGAGATGGCTGAGTGGTAAAAATCACTTGTTGCTCCTGCAGAGGAACCAGCTTTGGTTCCGAGCCCACACATGGCAGCTTACCACCATCTGTAACTCTAGTTCCTGGCAATCTGACACTCCATTTGAACTCTGGGCATCAGGTGAGCACAAGGTGCATATACATACATGCAAGGAAAAAAACGCCCATGCACATAAAATAAAATTCTCAGCCACCAAAATGGCTCAGTAAAGGTACTCATCATCAAGCGTGATGACCACAGTTCCACTCCTGGGGACACATGGTAAAAGGAGAGCACTAACTGCAGAGTTGTCTTCTGATCTCCCTATCTGCACTGTGAATGTGTGTCACATTAGCCCAGAACACTTATTCTTATCAGTGAACACATTAGGAATTAACATATCACCCAGGCGATGCCAATTCATCACAAGGACACAGGACAGAGGTACAGCTGTTTTCTCCATGACAGCTAAACACAGAATGTAGACTTTGTCAGGGCAAGAGGAACTATTTGGGACCGAAAACAGGAAGGAAGCGGAATAGAGATGAAGTCATGAGAACACTATGCCAGCCCTCTGAGAGCAGATGCTGAACATCTCAGCTACATAAGCCAAGGTATGTATATGCCTTCTCACATACTTACTCTGGGGTCTTGGTCATCTCTGATGACAATTTCTTCTTCTGGTAGAGGCTGCATAAAAACTGGATTCCACTGACCTGCAACATTACTACAGAAAAAAAGTTCAAAAGTTTACCAAAAAATGTCCACACACTTTGGCAGAATCTGAGTAGGAACGGGCTCATCAGTGAACCCCTTGCAAGCGACCACAACTTTACTACTAAGCAGAGTTTTCTTGTCCTTACAATCTGTTCTTACTATCTGTGTGCCTGCGCAGCTGTAAAGATTTGCATGTCCTTGTGGAGGCCAGGGCTCAATGACAAATGTCTTTCTCAACTGTTCTGCACCTTGTTTTAAATTGTTTACTTATTTTATTATAACTGTGTGGTGAAAGCAGTTGCACAGGTGCCACAGTAGCTATATGGAGGTCAAGGGAATCTTCCGAACATCTGTTCTCTCCTTCCAGTGTGAGTTCTGGACATTGACATCAGGTTGTCAGACTCCCACAGCTAGCACTTTCACTTACTGAGCTACTGATTTTTTTTTGACACAGGGTTTTTCATTGCATCCAGAGTTCACCAATTTAGATAACCTAAGCTGGTCAGCAAGCTCCAGGGATCCTCATGTCTGCCTCACCAGGGCAGGATTCTAAGCCTGCACTGCCCTGACTGACTTGCTTTTACATAGGTGCTGGGGATCTAAACTCAGATCTTCATAAATTCATGGTAAACACTGCCAAATGAGCCATCTCCCAGACCCAAAGTTCTAGATTTAACAGGAAGCATCCTCAATTTAAAATCTGAAACATAAATCTACAGTTGATTTTTACTATGTACTTAAATTTTACTAGATATTATGTAAGATGTTATTCTTGACACTATTCATGTTTGCCTTACAATCTCCTTCAAGAGTGTATTACATTCAATTTGTAGCTGAGGAAATGAGTCTTAAGGTCTTTCACAGCTGGTAAGCTGCTCAAAACCCTGAATCCAGAGCCCAAGTTTTTTTGTTTGATCAAGACGTGGTTTTACTCTGTAGCCCTAACTGGTTCCAATCTCTCAGTGTGCTGCTGTGCTCAGTCCCAAGCTCACAGTTTCTCAATGCTACCTATAAGAACTAAACTAGTATTTTTCAAGGTCTGGCTTAGCATCAGAATAGACCTTCTTATAATTCTACTCTGAAGTTTAGTGTTGAGGGTTCAATTTGTTTAAGTGGTTCTCAGAGGAATCTTACAAGGAGGATGCTTCACACTTGATCTTAGTCAAAGGCCAATTAAGATTGTTTCAGTGGTTATGTATTTGACTAAGAAAAAGTTTAAATCTGTTTATAAATACATTTGTAAATTAAAGTTTTTTTTAAGATTAAGTTGGACGTTGTGGTAGACACCTTTAACCCCAGCACTAGGGAGGCAGAGGCAGATGGATCTCTGAGTTTGAGGCAAGCCTGGTCTATAGGAGTTACAGGACAGCCAAGGATATTCAGAGAAACCCTTGAAAACTAAAACAATTTTTTAACATTATTTTTGAATCATATATATGGTATGTGTGTGTCCATGTGAGTGTATGAGTCCCAGGAAGCAAGAGGACTAAGACACTCTGTAGCTGGAGTCCCAGGCAGTTAGTTATAAGCCACCCCACAGGGGTGCTGGGACTCAATTTCAACCCTCTGTAAGAGCAGTCTGAATCTTAACTGTTGAGCCATTTCTCAGAGACCATAGCTAAAAAGTTAAAAGTAAACCAATGTACACTAGACAAAGTATATCTCACAGTAAAGATTATCAAAACATTAAATTGTGCAATACAATTTTATATCATAAAATACTAGTTTTGTTTTGTAGCTCATTTTCTCTTCTTACTTGCTCTGTTCTTCTCACTTTCCCTCCCTCAAGGTATCACATATTCCAGGCTAGTCCAGAACTCACTGTGTAGCTGAGGATGGCCTTGGATTTCTTTCTTTTTTTTTTTTTATTATTTTCTAAATTTTTTTATTTACATTCCAAATGATTTCCCCTTTCCCGTTTCCTTCCTCCCGGAAAGTCCCATAAGCCCCCTTCCCTCCCTCTGTTCCCCATTTAACCCCCTCTCGCTTCTCTGTCCTGGTATTCCCTTACATCCAGTCTTTCCAGGACTAGGGGTCTCTCCTTCCATCTTCTTGGAAATCTATTGATATGTGAATTGTGTCTTGGGTATTCCGAGATTCTGGGTTAATATCCCCTTATCAGTGACTGCATACCATGTGTGTTCTTTTGTGATTGGGTTACCTCACTAAGAATGATATTTTCCAGTTCTGACCATTTGTCTAAGAATTTTGTGAATTCATTGTTTTTAATTGCAGAGTAGTATTCCATTGTGTAAATATACCACATCTTCTGAATCCAATCCTCCGTTGAGGGACATCTGGGTTCTTTCCAGCTTCTGGCTATTATAAATAAGGCTGCTATGAACATAGTGGAGTATGTGTCCTTATTGCATGCAGGGGAAGCCTCTGGGTATATGCCCAGGAGTGGTATAGCAGTAAAAAATGGGGTACAGAGCTAAACAAAGAGTTCTCACCTGAAGAATATCTAATGGCTGAGAAGCACCTAAAGAGATGTTCAACATCCTTAGTCATTAGGGAAATGCAAATCAAAACAACCCTGAGATTCCACCTCACACCAGTCAGAATGGCTAAGATCAAAAACACAGGAGACAGCAGTTGTTGGCGAGGATGTGGAGAAAGAGGGACACTCCTCCACTGCTGGTGGGATTGCAAGCTGGTACAACCACTCTGGAAAGCAGTCTGGCAGTTCCTCAGAAAACTGGGCATGACACTCCTGGAGGATCCTGCTATACCACTATTGGGCCTTGGATTTCTAACCCTCTTGCCTCTACTTCTATCATTTTGGAACTGCAAGCATGTTGAGAACTGAATCTAGGGCTCTGAGTGCAAGGAAGGCACCCTACTCACTGAGCCATATCCCAAGCCCTGGAGTTCATTTTCTTCGGAGGAGAAAAGTTTCCTGTTTTAAAAAGTTTCAAAGACCCATACTAGTTCAATTTATCTCTGATCTTAAGGAAATTGAGAACAAAAAAGAATTTCAATGTCTTTGCTAAGGTGTGGTCATAAGGACATTAGAGTGTTGGTAGTGAGATTCCAAATTACAGCTACTGTTTTTGGGGTACCTAAGAAATACAGTATTTTTGTCTTAGCTCAATCCTAAGCATATTTGATTTCCACAGAAGGTAGCACTTCAGAAAAATCCAGACAAACATATCAGAATCCTATGAACTAAATATTTGGCTCTAAATGAAAAGATTTCACCTCAGTATGGCTCTGCCTGGGGTAAAGTAGGAAGATAAAGGTTAAATATTCCATACTGTTCAAAGTTGATGTATTTCACAATTGTTTGGTTCTCAGCATCATGCCACAGGGCCCAGATATCCGTTGAGGTTAAGGCAAAATCGACCAGTGTCTCCTAGGAAAACATGGGGAAAAGAAAAAAGGAAAAGGGAGCAGAGACTAAGTTTGTATTGATAAGAAAATAAAATGCATAACAGCACAACATGTCATATGAACTTGATAAAACCCAACTCAAACTGTTTCTATCCATGAAGAGGGGCTGGAGAGCGATGGTTCAATGGTTCAGAGCACTGGCTGATCTCCCAAAATACTCTGGCTCAATTCCTAGCACCCACATAGTGGGCTCTCAACTGTCTACATATGAAATATTTTAAGAATATAATCTCATAGTAACACAATGGGGTTAAGGAATTTGTGAAACTACTTGGCAACTACAGAAAGGTGCTAAGCTTTGAAATTCCTGTGTTTAAATGACCCTGCCTCAGATTCAAAAAAGCTATGATTACAAGGGCAAACAACCTCGCCAGGCTATAGCCAACACTTCCTTCCTGTGCCTGTGTGAAATGTACATGACAGTTTAACTTACCTGAGAAGTGAACAGGGAAGAAATGTGATCTAGACTGTAGCGATTATTCTCAGTGCTCACCAACTGGAAAATGCAGAACTGTCGAAAAACAATAGTTCATTACTTCATACAATCAACATGTTACTCTTCTAAGGAGAGAATTCACAATTCTCCTATCTCTGAGTGCTGGGAATACAGATGTGTGCCACCAAACTTAACTAAAATATAACAAAGTTTCCATTTTAACCATTTTTAAGAATGAAGTTTATAGGGGGTCCAGAGGTCCTGAGTTCAATTCCCAGCAACTACATGGTGGCTCACAACCATCTGTAATGGGATCTGATGCCCTCTTCTGGTGTGTCTGAAGACAGCTATAGTGTACTCACATACATAGATTAAATATATAAATCTTTAAAAAATAAGAATGCAGTTTATATAGAGAGATTGTTGTGCTACCCATATGCATGACTCTGCATCTTGCAAAATTGAAACTTTACTCCCATCAAATAACGTCCCTCATACTCAGTCCTTCATACTCAAGTCATACTGCCTTGCAATAACCACTCTGAGTCTATGACTACTACTACAGAAACCAAGACATGGGACCCTATGTTTAGTCCTCCATGTTTATGAGTGCCCAATTGTACATACACATGCACCTACACACTTCCTATAAAATTAGCTCCAGTTCCAAGGCAATCCAATGCCCTCTTCTAGCATCCATATTGTAGTGCACATGAGCATGCACGCGCGTGCTCGCGCGCACACGTACACACACTCACACACACAGAGGTAAATTTAAAATACATAATATACAAAACATAAATACTATGTATAAATTATATATAAATATATAAAAGTATTTTTCTTAAATGACAGTTGAAGGCTAGGTTTAGTTCAGTGGTAGAGTTACTGACTTGAGTATGTAAGGCCTTGGGCTTAATCCCTTACACTAGATGAAAAGACGAAACAAAAACACAACAATTAGAGAATTTTTACTAAAGAAAATTCACTGTGCACTGACAGTGTAATGTCCTGTGCCTTATACCATAGGTAGACAGCTACTCACAGTAAGTTAAAATCTTTTTACATTTATTTAGTGTATGAGAATTCAAGTGTGCATGGAAGACAATCTGCAGGAATTGAGTGTGGGAACAGAGCTCAGGCTGTCAGGTGTGGCTGCAAACACTGGGACCCGCTTAGCCGTACTGTCACCACTCTACTTTAGCCACTTTTTTAAAAAAGGGTTTTTTTTTGAGACAAGATCTTTTGATATAGCTCTGGTTGCCTTGGAACTATGTAGGCCGGGCTAGCCTCAAACTCGGATTTGCCTGTCTTTGCCTTCCAAGTGCTGGGATGAGAAGCATGTGCCACCATGCCTGGCTTTAAAAAAATGTTCTTTTAAGAAAGAGAAAATTATAAATATTTTTTTTGTTTGTTTCCCCAGTAGTAGGGATTAGAACCTAGGGCCTTACTCATCGTAGGTAGTTTTACCACTAAGCTATAATCCCAGCATCACAAGCAAACTATAAGGGGGAAAAAAAATAAACGCTGAATTGTCTTATGAGAAAAAGAGGTGTATAGAATATGTAGGGGAGCTGGAGATGGCTTCGCAGATAAGACTTAGGGAAACTGGGTCCCATCACTTGCATCAGACAGCTTGCTAACTTCAGCTCCAAGGGACCCAACATCTTCTAGACTCTATAGCACCTGTCCACATATGTGTGCATACTCACACAAACACATATATACACGCAAAAATAAATCTTAACAAATAAAAAAAAAGATCTATGTAGGGGATGAAGGCATAGTTCAGACAGAGCAAATGTATAGCATGTGTGAAGACCAACAATAAAACTGTTGCACACTTTTACTCCCAGCACTTGGAAGACACAAGGAGGTGGATTTGAATTCCAGTTCAGCCAGTTCAGACACACTACACAGAGTCTGTCTCAAATAACAACAAACAAACAAAAACTACAATAGAACTTAAAACCACAATAACTCCCTAAAGAATTTGAATTCACCAATTCACTGTGGTATCTGTTATAGTAAAAATGTTTTATTTAAAAAAAAAAAATTTCCTGAATCAGGTCTTAAGGCCTGATTCAGGGCAGTGGTGGCACACACCTTTAATCCCAGTACTTGGGAGGCAGAGGCAGGAGGATTTCTGAGTTCCAGGCCAGCCTGGTCTACAGAGTGAGTTCCAGGACAGCCAGGGCTATACAGAGAAATCCTGTCTTGAAAAAACAAAAATAAAACCAAAAAAAAAATTCCTGTTATAAAAGTGCAAAGTTAAATGTGTATTGTAGAATGTAGCCCAAACAAAACAACAAAATCCAGAAAATTCCAGTTGAGTGCATGAGTTTCTCAAATGACTTGTGACAAAAAATGAGTTTATTCCATATTTTTCATCTAGACAGTCTTATGATGCCCCTTAGTGTGGTCTTAAAACCATGACAATCCTCTTGCTTCAGCCTTCTGAATGCTGGGATTAAATATATATTACAACCCCTGGCTTATTTAATTCTCCTTAATTTAATTTCTTATTTACTTAGTATTCACGTATGTTGTAACATGTGCCATGTCACTCAGAGAACGATTTTAAGGAGGTGCTCTTCTACTGTCTATGTCCTGAAGACCTGATGCAGGTTGTCAGGCTTGAAGGCAAGTATCCTTACCCACTAGGCCATCGTAACAGCCCTGTTATGAGAATCTCCACTGTGGAGAATAAGGGATAGGGTCTCAGGGCTCAAACAGTGAAAGGACAGCAGAGCTCAACCAGACTTCCAAGCAGGGCAAAAACCCAGAATGGGGAATCAGAGCTCCAATAAGTAAGGGACACAGCCTCTGTCTGGTAGGATTATAGCATGCCTGTTCAAGAGTTGCTACACAGAATGCACATTACCATGCCAAATGCACAACAAATGGCTATTTATTGAGTACACTATTTTATACATTCTGTATACCTCAACAGTAAACACCACCAGGATCTGGGTAGTGAACAGTTATTTCTAAATGTTAATATCACCATAACAACTTCCTAACACACTAACACCTGCATTCCTTTTCAGCAATTTTATCTTCTTCACCTAGATTTTCAAATCTTTAATCCTTACCACCCCTTCCCAATTTTCTAATTCATGTATCAGCACAAAACTCAATCACCCTTCAAACTTAATATCTTAAACAAAGCTTAAGTGAACTCAATGAGCTTGATATTTTCCCAAATCAATCCACAAGAAAATTTATACACACACACACACACACACACACACACACACACACACACACACACATTAATTTCATACCTGCCCTCGTTTTGGAGCGTGCATATATATCCCTAGGTAGAGCCCCATGGAAGGGGAATATGCAAGCCGTAATTTATGTCCTGTTCCTGCAGTGAGTCGAAGGTCTTTGTTTACAGGGACATAATCCAGCATGTCAGCCACCATCAGGCACATTTGGTCCTGCCCAAGAGAAGAGTTAATAGGTGATGTTCTAAGAATACTGAGGCTAGAAATATGCCCTCAACCTTTCAAAAAAGTCTGGCAGAGGCCCGTACCTTTAATCCTAGAATTAGGATTAAATTAGGGAGTTAGAGGCAGTGAATCTTTGTGAGTTCCAGGCGAGCCAGAGCTACACTGCCAGACCTTGTCTCAAAAAACAAACATTACCAGCTTGAAAATCATCTTATCAACACGCATTAAATTTTTTCTTAATTTTATGTGTATAGATGTTTTGCCTCCATGTATATCAGTGTACACCTATGTGCCGAGTGCCTTTGGAAACAGAAGGTGTTGGATTGCCTGGAAATGGAGTTACAGGCAGTTATGAGCTACCATATGGTTCTAGGAATTGAACTTCAACCCTCTGGAAGAGCAGCAGTCAGTGCTGTTAACTACCGTTAGCCAGGGTCATCTCTTTAGCCCCAACATGGATTTTAATAACAGTTGTGGAGATTAAAACCACCTGCTAACTCCAGTTCCAGAGGATCTGACACCTCTTCTGACATCCACAGGTACCAAGGATACATGACTTACACTTGTATTTGCATTTAGGCAAAATAGTCATACACATAAAATAAATCTTAGAAAAAAAATTGAAATAATTGTTGCCGTTAAGTGAAGGGTATATCTCATATTATCCTTTTAACTCATATAGGGTCCATAATTCTCAAAATAAAAAAATAGGAAAATGTACAGAAAATGTTAATTCAAACTGTCAAAATCTGAAAGTAAATCATAATTTTCAACCCAAATGATCTAATCACCTTTAAATGAAGCAGCAGGACTGGTTTCCATCCTTCCCACTTCCCACTCACATTTTAATTTATGCCAACCATAAGCACAGTACTTACCTTATAAGACCACATCCGTAGTTTATGATCCTGACACAGGGCAAAAATAAAGGCATCATGTTCAACACAATGAACAGCAAGACTCAGGGCACGATCAGAAGGCCCATGATCACCCCTAAAAACAAAGGACAAGCTTTAGACTTTTCACTACTGCAAATAAGCAGATCATTCCAATTTGTGATTTAACAGGTAGAATAAAATTGTAAATGGATATTCTTAGCAGAAAGAACAGGAGTTTATATGCTGGTATAAGACAAATACATTTCTATGTAGTTTATGCTCATTATTACCATAAAATAGAATATGGTCTATATCACAAAAAAGTGATTCATTTCATATTGGTTTAGAACTGTCCTACATTAATTCCTGTTTTTTAACTTTAACAATCTATATTATCTTTTGTTTGTTTGGTTGGTTTGGAGATAGGTTCTCATTTTGTAGCTTTGGCTAGCTTAAACTCAGATATCCACCTGCCTCCTAAATGCTAGGATTAAAGAAAGGTGTGTGTTATCACACTAGGCTTATTAGATCTTTATAATAATAATAACAACACTTTTTAATTGTGTATGTGTGTGTGTGTGTGTGTGTGTGTGAGAGAGAGAGAGAGAGAGAGGATGCAAGAGAGCGAGCACATCAGGGTTCATGTGTGAAGGTCAGAGGACAACACAGATGCTGGTTTTCTGGGGAGAAAACCATTACATGTCCTGCACGTGGGACATGTAATAGAACTTAGGATGTCACGCCTCCGGCTAGTGCCTTTAAACACTGGGCCATCTTGTACGCTCTACTTTAGCCATCTTCCAGAAGCCTGAATATGGCTGAGCCAGGGCACAGTGTGTAAGTGGACATTGTGAAAATACAGAAGAAAGGTGTCAAAAGAAAGGTGGGACTGCAAAGAAGGCAGACTCTGGAGTGTGGCTTTCTTCAGGCGACATCACTGTGCGCTCTTTTGCTCAGTGCAGAATACGCCATGGAGTACAGTTGCAAGTAGTAACACAGGATTATAATTTGAGCCCTTTGATTTCTTGTAGGACATAACTTAATGTTGGGGTTAGTCTTGTGTACTGTGTATGCAGATGTTGAGTTCTGTGCCCCAAGATCAGGTTGCAGTCTGGACATGGGCATTGTACTGTCCAATGTGCTATAAACAATGCTCCCCAATAATCTCATTATTAAAAGGTTAGTTTGTGACTGGAGAGGAGAGAGAGGAAGGCAAGACTTGAGATTGAGTAGGTGGTCTCTGCGAGGGACCATGATGAGGAGGAAGGGAGGAGGAAGAGAGGAGAAGGAGGCGGTGGTGGTTGCCATTAGTTAGGATGGACAAGGAGCACAGATAGCAGAGGTTACCCAGGAGACACTAATCTGGTAAGTTATAGGGCACTCATGTGGGTTTTAACAACGTGAAAGGAAGAATCTGCCCAGCATAGCTTATTAATAAATGAGTGTTTCTGTGTCATTTTCTTGGGAGCAAAACAGGCAAAAGGGGTAGAAAGTCCTAATAGATATTAAGATGCACAAGGGGGTGTAGCACCTCCCAAAAAATATTTATAGCAGTAACTTACCTTATAGCTGTGGGCATCCAGCCTGTGAGTAACCGCTGCATCACTGAACTCTGTTTCAGTTCCACAACTGATGCTATCCCTGCAATGATACCCAAGAAACATCCTGATTTTAACCTAGAGAAACCCAATGCCACCAATGATAGATATAACTAAGAACGAGTTCTTTATGTTTTCTGTACCAACAAGGTTCTTAAATGTACTTTTCTACAAATATCATACCTAAAATACATTCAATCAGTATGAGATCAATAAAAACGGCATTTTTTTATATTCTTAGGAGAAATGCCTTGCCATTTGCAGACAGTATATTCTCCCACTCAATAGAAGCATTTCATATTTTCTTTCCTTTGGGGTGGGGAGGGTTGACATAGTGTCTGTGTGTAGCCCTGGCTGTCCTAGAACTCACAGAGATATACCTACCTCTGCCTCTCCAGTTCTGGGATTAAAGGCGTGTGCCACCACTGCCCAGTCATCTCATAAGAAATCACTGGGTACTTTTCATATGGCAGCAGTTCTAGGTGTTGGAGACTCACTAGTCAATAGACAACTGCCCTCGTGAAACTTAACACTTTATTATTGGAGAGTGAGAGAAGCAGGGGGCTAAATTAATAGTGAAAAAGACAAAAATGAGTATTGCTGGCATGTCTGGGAAGGGAAGGCTGGATTTCTAAAAAGATGGTCAAAGAAAACCTCGAGAGAGAATCAAGAACTAAAATCATTGAGGAGGAATTAAAATGTAGTAATATGCCCCATGCCTTTAAAAAACTACAAAAGGGCATGTAGCTGATAGAAAGGGCAAGGGAGAAACACAAAAGGAGGAGCTTGGAGATGACAGTAGGCACTCACTGTGAGCCAGTTCAGAGCCTGGGGTTATTATATTATCATGAGCACTGTGATCACATGATCTAACATGACCCCGAATCAGTTTGTTTTGTCAAATTTACATATATGGGAGCTTTGCCTGCACATGTATGTATATGCGCACCACTTGTATGCCTGATGCCCTTGAAGTTTAGAGAACACCAGATCCTGTAGAGCTAGAGTTATAGGCAGTTATGAGACAGTTATTCACAGGATGTGAGTGCCTTAGAACTGGAAAAGCAGCCAGCACTTTTTAACTGCTGAGCTGTCTTTCTAGTTCCCTAACCAATTTTTGTTTGCTTTTGTTTTTCGAAACAGGGTTTTTCTGCATAGTGCTGGGTGTCCTGGAACTCACTCTATAGAAGAGGCTGGCCTCAGACTCACAGAGATCCACCTGCCTATGCCTCCCAAGTGCTGCACCACCAGGCATGTGCCACCACTGTCTGATTACTAACGTTTAATATATCAATCTGCCCAAGAAGTTCCTGAAATGGGAGGACAGATCTGGAGATATTTAGGACATTAAAATGCAGGCAAGAGACAGTGGTGACAGGGATCGGTTGTCATACTTGGTCTCAAAACTCATTTGTTTTAAATTTACTACTTCAATATGAGGGTGGGAGAACTAGTAATCTGTCCTAGACTCAGAATAGGCTACTTATAGATTTCTGTTTTCCTATACCCAGCTCCATTCTGGTTCCTCATCCTCTGAATAAAGAAAAGAAAGGTAAAGCAGCAGGGACTGAACAAGCAATAATGAAAGCAGCAATAATACAGATTGAATCCTGCGCTGACAATGGATGGGACTGAATGTCTGTTTCAATGTCAGCATTGATGACTGGTTCATGCTCAGTTCCCGTACTTACCAGGTATGTCATAAGGAGGTAGCTTAAGAACAAAGACGCCACCAGAAGCAGATGGCAGAGCAAACAGAGCCTCCCCATCACTGCTAAGCCAGGCTGCAGAAGTGGTGGAACTCGGGGACAGTCCAGGTACTGTTGGAATTAACTGATAGTTGCAAGGATCTTTGAAATCAACTTTTCCGATGTCAGTAAATATTGACTGCATCTGATTTTCAGTTACCAGCTCCTGTAATGAAAAAGAATATTTTGAAATAACCTTAATTTTTTTTTTTAGTTCCTTTCACTTACTAAAAATGTTTATTGAAAAAGATGTTGAGGGGTTGAGAGAATAGCCCAGTGGTTATAAGCATCTGTGACTCTTGAAGAGGACCCGGACTTTGTTCCCTGCAACTATACAGTGGTCCACAACTGCCTCTAACTCCAGTTCCAGGGGATCTGATGCCCTCTGGCTCCCACCAGGCACTACATGCATGTGGTGAACTTACATACATGCAAACAAAACAGTCATACACATAAGATAAATCTTAAAAAAATTGTTGAGAACAAGACAAAAGCTTCCTCTCCTCCCTGCCAGTCAGACTGTCATTATGTAGCCCAGGTTGGCCATGAACTTCCTCTGTACAGCTGAGACTGCTCTGAGACCTGAAAATCTTCTGCGTCAGACTCTCTGTTACTGGGATTATTATAGATGTGTACTATAGTACCTAATGAAAACTATCTTTTTGAAAGAAAGAAAACTATTTTATCAACTTAAAAAAAATGTCTGATCTTTTATTATTGAGACAAGGTCTCATATAGCCCAAGCTGGCTGTGAATTCCAGGATGATCTTAAAGTCTAATCTTTCTACTTCCATCTCCTAAGTAGTGGGATTACAGGCACAGCTCAATTTATGAGGCTTGAACCCAGGGCTTTGTTTATACTAGGCAAGTACTCTGTGACGGAATAACATCCCCAACCTAATTATTTCAAACAATAACTATAAAGTATGCTTTGTAAGAGTTAACAAGAAATCTAATTTTTTTTCCATCTGTGATATCATAATATGGGGAAGAAGTTACTGCACACAACAATCAACTTACACTTCTGTACATACGGGAAGGGTGTGGTAAAATTAATCTGTGCACTGTTTGATTGGTTAATATTAAGATTATCACATGATTCTGAGTCTCAGAGACATGAACCCCGCCGGGTAAGAGGCTGTAATTTTGGAATTTTAGGCGAACAGCATTATTCAGCAAATTTAAGTCCAGTGATTCCTCCACCAGTTCCAATGTATCCCCAGAAGTCTTCCTGTTAAAACAAAGACAGAGTTGTTTAAAGTTTTCTTCTCAATGACTACTACAATAAAATGTATGAAGGTATACAAATGACCTCTCCCAATCTGAGAAGGTTAGACAATTCAACTTGGACCCATACCCTTTTCAGGATCTCTTTACATAGCTCTGCCTGTCATGAAACTCACCACATTGAACTCACAAAGACTCACCTGCCTCTGCTTCCTGAGTGCTGGAATTAAAAGAGTGCACCACTGTGTCTGGCTTGGACCACTTTTCCATTTAAGAATATATTATACAGATTTATAAACAAAAATATAACTCTCACTATAGTAATAGTAAATATACTTCCCATTTCCTTAATCCTTAATTCTACTATATAAACATTAAACCACCCATCACTTGTAGAGGAATGAGGTATCCATGCACACTATACCACCAAACAAAATTGTTCCTAAAATACTGAGCACAATTCCCTTTTCTATTATTTTTTAACATATTTTGAAAAACAGCACCTTTGTGAGTTTTGCAGTTACTGTGTAAGGGTCAGTATTTCTTAATATTTTTTAAAAATATAAAAATAACTGCATGTTGAGCATGTTAAGGTTAGTCTTTTCACTATATAAAACTAGTCTAACTTCCTAGTCCTCTTCAAAGAGAGCTTCTTAATGGCAAATAAGCTCTTTGAGGGCAGAGGAAGTGCCGTGTAGACTTAGATATCTGCAAACCTAGGAAAGGGTTGATGTTCAATAAATGCTGTCTGATAAGATACAAATGCAACTGGCAACAGGAGGTGGGGTGAGATGGGGGCTTTGTTCAAATCCAAGTCGAAACACAGCAACCAAACTGTTTTGTTGAGAGTCATATTTCTAATTACCCTCTACTGCCTTTGCTGTCCTTCGGGCCCATCACAGATGCTGTCACTTTCTCTTATTTTGCAAAGCATTTCTCACTTTCGATTTCTAAGAACTTGTCATTTTTAAATACCTTTATCACATACTCACTGGTCGATGTCAACATTTATGATGCTAGTTTGGGTCTTGAATGTCTTCCAAAGTCGTATGTGTTAAAGGTTTAGTCCTCAGGACACTACTGGGATATGGTAGGACCTTTAAGAGGTGAGGCCACAGGTTCCAAGGAAGAATAGATCAGTTCTAGACCAGGACCTCTAGAAGTCTGAACCAAAATGACCCTAGCTGCCTCAACAAACCCACAGGCTGTACACCTGCAAATTCAACTAGCCACAAACTGAAAACATCCAAGAAAACAAACACACAACCTGTTTGTACTTCAACTCTTTTTTTCTTCTCACCATCCTCCAATACACAGTATTAACATCATATAAAGCATCAAAAGTGGGCTAGAAATGAACTCTAGTATGTTGGACATGCAGATTATATGCGAATACTATGCTCTTTAAAAGTATGACGATTTTTAGACTGTAGTATCTGCGGAGGTGCTGGAACCAGTTCCCTAGATACAGAGGGTCGATGGTGCTTCTGCTTTATCCTTAGGAGGGACCTTTTCTTTATTTTATTTTTTAAAGATTTATTTATCTATTTTACTTAGAGGAGTACGTTGTAGCTGTCTTCAGACACGCCAGAAGAAGGCATCAGATCTCATTACAGATGGTTGTGAGCCATCATGTGGTTGCTGGGATTTGAACTCAGGACCTCTGGAAGAGCAGACGGTGCTCTTAACCCCTGAGCCATCTCTCCAGCCATAGGGTCCGTTTCTTAGCAGCACCAGGTGATACTAATATCTTGCTGTGATCACACTGATTTCAGAATGAGATGAACTTTTTCTTGAAGCAATAATCAAGACTAAATTTTAAATAAAAAAAACCAACTTATTCTCCTTAACTTTTAGTTTTTAGTTTTATCCCTCAGCTCCTTTTGAAGAAATATATTATTTTATTAATACTGTTCTAGCCAGCTGCATATGATAGCCCATATCTTTAATACCAGCACTCTAGAGGCAAAGGCTGACAGATCTTTGTAAATTAGAAGCCAGCTTCACTACATGGTGAATTCCACACCAGCTGGGAATACACAGTGAGACCTTCTCTCCCCCTCATCCCCTCACACACAAAAAAGTTTAACAATTTGGGGGCTAGAAGGATGGTACAATGATTAAGAGCACCTTCAAAAGATTCAGGTTTGAATCCCAGCACTCACATGACAGCTCACAACCACCCATAACTCCAGGGACCCAGACAACCTCTTCTGCTCTTCAGCAGTGCGAGGCACGCATGTGGTGCACATAAACACACGCAGGGGAAACACTCAGACACATGAACTTTCTTGGAGCTTTATCATTTCAAATTTTCTTCATTTTCCTTGTCCAATTTATTTGGCTTCTTTCAAGTATGTATCAAGTGTTATTAATCAACTGTTCCGTTGATAATAACAGGGGACATCCCACCTAAAAGCTTCTTATCTTGCCTCATTTTACTGCTATTCAGCCCTTTCTGGATTGTCATCTTTGGTTCATATAAACTGTGGTGCTGTTTTTGACTCAGGTGACTGACTTTACTCACAACAGAGGAAAGAAAAATAAAGGTATGAAGGAATCTAGGCTTTTCTATTCCTAAGAGTAAAAGTTCTAAAAATCTATTGATCCTTACTGAGGAATAGATAACCTAGCAGGAAGTAGTTTAAAGTAGCATAAGAGAAAACAGGAAGAGCATTTTGTGTTGCTATTCTTAAAAAACAAAATGGAGAAAAATTACTCATGACAGGTCATGCAATTTAAGAAATAATGATACATACTGTGGTATTAAGAACGGTTCCCACAGGGGCTGGAGAGATGGCTCAGAGGTTACTGACTACTCTTCCAGAGGTCCTGAGTTCAATTCCCAGCAACCACATAGTGGCTCAAAACCATCTGTAACAGGATCTGATGCCCTCTTCTAGTGTGTCTAAAGCAGTAACAGTGTATTCATACATAATAAATAAATCCTAAAAAAAATGGTTCCCATAGACTCATCTATTTGAAAGCTTAGGGAGTGGTGTTAGAAGGTGTGGCCTTGCCACTGGAAGAACTGTCACTGGGCTTTGCTTTGAGGTTTCAGAAGTTTGAGCCAGGCCCAGTGGCTCACTCCTCTATTCTGTTGCTGATCCAGATGTAGAACTCTCAGCCATCTCTCTAGCACTATGTCTGTCTGTGTGTCCCCATGCTTCCCAACAAGATGACAATGAACCAACCATCTGAACCTGTAGGCAAGCCTTAATTAAATGCTTCTCTTTATAAGAGGTGCTGTGGTCATGGTGTCTCTTCACAGCAATAGAAACCCTAAGACACATAACATATTGTGCTTAAACAATGCCAGATTTGAACACAGGAAGATTTGAGAAGATTCCTCCAAGGAGCAGGAGGAGTCTCTTCCCATCACCTTACCAACCCCCATCTGCATCCTTGTCCCCAAAAACCAGGTCTTCTTCAGTTAAAACACAGATCTTGGCTTTCTCAGAGTGAGATTCTTTCTGCATCCACACTCCTCCTTTCAGTCTTTGATATTCACATTTGTGGTACCCTGGACTCCCCTCTAACCCAGCTCTCAAGGTCTGTCTATTCCCTTTATGGTGTCTACTTGATTCTTCTTTGTCCATGCTCAGCTAACTTTTTTTGACTCTTTGGATCTCAGTTTAACTGTGACTTTAACCCTCCTCTCCCCTCCCAATACCATCTGACTGCCCCATTAGCTTCTTACAGGTCCACAGACTTTTCTCTGGGGCATGAAAATCTGTATTTATACATCTACATTATATCATTAGTTTAATGTCTTTTGTGTGTGTGAAATTGGCACAAGAAAAGTGGCATCCACTATATGTCTATTATTATATAGCTGCAATATCTTGCACCATTTCCTAGTACTCAGCACCACATTTGACATGTATAAGCTTAATCTCATCAATAGAATGAAACTTCAAAGACTATAATGACATTGTGACTTCATGGCTAAAATGAATCTTCAGTGTTGTATCTCAACTACATTCCTTTAGTCTTATCTAGCTACAAGAATACTTGTAGTATGATTCTGACATGAACACTGAGACAGTGGTCCTCTTCCTGTGTGTGGATTACTGCTAGGCGTAGTAACTTGGTACAGGCACAAATATTTATCCATCAGACAACCCTACACCTCTGTCTGTAGGGGAAGGGGGAACGCAGCACTTACCAATGAATGAACCTGTTTCTGGTGATGGAGAACAACTTGCCACTTTCCACATAATAGAAGCCTCCTGCGCTCTCACTGTATTTCACCGTCCCAAACGCAGCACTTGCAGTCCCTACAAAATGAATGTGGTGGGCTTGCACACGCGGTTCTCTGGGGGATGACAGGCACTGAAGAGTGCTGAGGAAGCAGAGTGCAAGGGACTGACAGTGTATGCCATAATACGTAGAAAAGGGAGAAAGAAGTCAGGCACAAGACAAGCTGTGATGCACAGGCTTTACGCATGTGGACTTGGATAGACCAGGGGTCTGCTTGGGGAGCCCGAGGGAAAGCAGTGGCTCCCATTCTCCCAAGCCCTTTCCGTACCAATGTCGCAGACTGTGAATTCCCGAAAGTGCCTGGGCCTTTCGCGTTCAGCTCCGCTCAGTTCCACGAAGCTCCGTTCTAGGGATCCCGCCGCCGCCATCTTCCCGCCGTCGCCGCGAGGCCTGACGGGAGAAGGGCGGGCCACGTCGTATCGTCACTTCCGGGGGCGTGACACAAGCGGGTCAGCGCGACTTTCGCTGGCTGAGGACCACGGGTTGGAGGGTCGTCTGCGGCTCTTCACCGCGAGAATGAAGCTGAGGCGGGAAGAAGATGCCTCGACTCGCGGTCACTTCGGAGCAGCCGGCGGCGGGCGGCAGCGGCGCCCTTTCCCGACGGCCTAGAGCAGGGGCGGGGCTGTATGTGTTTTCATTTTGAAAAGCGGGCACGGGCGGGCGGGCGGGCGGGCGGCGGAAAAGAGACCTGACAGGCACACTCGCAATTAGCGGTCACCTTCCCCTCCGTTAGAGCGTTGGCGTGAAAGTTGTTACCCAGCCTCTTCATCGTTCAGCGAAACAAGGAGGAAAAGTGAATGGAAGAGGGATCATTTGTGTTGGCATTTTTTGCTGCAACCTTCTGAGGTTACCAAAATGCACTGCAACTTGCAAATGTGCAAGGAATTGTTTTTTAATTTTTTCTCTTGGATCGGTCAGTATTCTGGATTTTGAAGAAGGTGGATTGACCATTCAAAGTCGGCTTGGGGCTACATAGTGAGGACGAGTAAATAAAATTACAACTTTAGGCTTAGAGTTGAATATGTTCCTTGGCAACTCCATCAAAATCATAACATCGCGCAGTTCCATAGTTCGGCCCCAGCAATTACATTTCCCTTGGCCATTTATAGCCTTAATGAATATTTCGAGATTGTAAATGCCCACACCTTTCTCACCCCTACTCTTATCTTACTTTGAATTCAGGCTGATTGGACATAGTAGTACTCTACAGCAGTTTTTGGAAGCAAGAAGATCAGGAGTTCAGGAGTATCCTCCAATTTATGCCAGGATCAAGGCCAGCCTGAGGCTGCCTGAAACCCTGGCTCAAATCAAACAAAGGGCAGCCAAGTGTGGTGGCCCATCCCCTTTAATCCCTTCACTCTGGAGGCAGAGGTAGGTGGGTTTCTGTGAGTTAAAGGCCAGCCTGGACTACAGAGTGAGTTCCAGGACAGCCAGGGCAACAGAAAACAGAAACTCTGTCTTGACGCTCCCATTCCCCACAAAAGACAACTTGTCCTGCAACCATATTTCCTTACCAACAATTATAGCCTTATGCTTCTGTTTCTGTACATTGAACTGTGTCTGAGCTTATAGAGAGATAACCTTTCTACCTCAACCTGCAGTTAATTCGTTTAGCATCTTTACTTTTCCCGTTTTTACTAAGTTACTCTAAATCTCACTGAGATAGAGTCTCCCCTAGAGCCCTGCTAACACCTGTCTTTTACACTTGGTGAAAGGGAGTTCTGTCTGTACCCCGTGGATGTGTTTTAGTGGCTCAAGATGAAGTATAAGGTCCTGGTCCCTTGCTTCCATCTAGGACCATTCTAGTCAATTTCAATTCAATTTTCTCTGCCTAGTCTTGCATTCTTCACTCCCCTAGCAATCCTGTTCTGTAAGCATGCTATGTGCTCCTTCCTGTGTGCAAATCTCTGCCTCAGAGACTTTTTTTTGAGAGGGGAAGCGCTCAAGTATACACACACACACACACAAATTTAAAAAATCTTTAAGAATACCTGTTGTCAGACTTGGTGGCACACATCTTGAACCCTAGCACACAGGAGGCAGATGCAGGTGGATCTCTAGGAGTTTAAGGCCAGCCTGGTCTACGGAGTAAGTGAGATATGTTTTAGGGAACTTGATGTTAGTGTCATTTTCCCTACATATTCAAAATATCTATCAGGGCAGAAAGAATGTAAGAGATGAAGGGGAAGGAATGCTGTAAAGACACTGCCTCCTGGACACACAGTGTGGTGGCTGCTCTCATGAGATCATAACTGTGGTTACCTACACAAAGACAGGACCTGTCAACATTCCGTTGTGGGGGTTGGACTATGAGGCCCCATTCCTCCCTGAGGAACTGTAGGTAAAGTCAGTGGTTGCTGGGAGGGAGGAGTAATTTTCTTCAGTGGTGTATTTACTGGTTAGTTGCTGTTGCTCCTGTAAATAATCCCCCCTCTCAAGCTCATTCAAGTAACCCTAATTAAACTCAGTGGTTCACAGGTATAGAAAAGACATGAAAGTAGAAGAGGAACTAGTTGGACAGAAGGAAGGGCTCGTCAGAAGGGGTGCAAAAGAGGGTGATGGGGGTCCATGATGAAGCTGGGAAGAGTGGCCCATGCCTGTCATCCCAGGCACTTGGAAGGTAGAGGCATGCTAGGCCAATCTCAGCAACATAGTAAGTTTGAGGCCCTCCTAGGCTGCATCAGACCCTGTCTCAGACATAAACAGAAGATTTTATCAGAGTATGTTTGCTTTTTTACTAATGTTATTCATTTTACAAATGATGGACATCATAGGACATTTTCACATTCACCCATTAGCAAATCTTGTCCCCCCCTTTCCCTGTTACTGTTCCCCTTCCTCTTCCCAAATAATAGTCCTCTCTTCCCCTTATATGTCATGTATACATATATTTAAATCTAGATTTTGCATGTAAGAACCAACAGGCAAAACTTGTTTTATTAATGATGATCTCCAATGTAATAATTTTTGTTCATTTTGATTTGATTTTCTTCTTGTTTATGTCTGAATAAAACTTTAGATGTGGTATTTTCCAGACGTCAAGCTGTCTTTGACCTTTGGTTCATGTTATAGTAAATTCAAGGTGAATTGCAGTAAGTTAACAGCAACACTTTACATTGCTCAAACTTAGTAACTTTTTTTAGGTGGTAATTCAATGGAAATTATTGAATTATTCAGTGGAATAATTTTTAAATGTCTTTTTTATTTTTATTTATTTATTTTTCTGAGACAGGGTTTCTCTGTATAGCCCCAGCTGTCCTGTAACTCACTCTGTAGACCAGGCTGGCCTCGAACTCAGAAATCCATCTGCCTCTGCCTCCCAAGTGCTGGGATTAAGGGCATGTACCACCACTTCCCAGCTAGGAATAATTTCTTTCAGTGGAAATTAGTGTTATTTTACAGTGAGCACTTTGTATGTAATTGCTTTATTTCGGGTTCCAGGAATGTGGTTTCCTGTCATTTGGCCAGTAACTTTCAAAAGTGATAAAAGCAATGACTTGAGATCTGGCCACAGTGCAAAAGGCAAAATCTATTCCTCTAGATTTTTAAATATTGGCTTTTATTTTCATGTTGTTCTATTAATCATAATAACTAGCTTTCCAGTTCCAGGAAGCATGTTGGTTTATCCCACATTTATTTTTTCAGTCTTGATTGCATACCTCCCTGTGTGTTGGGCACTGGGTTATAATGATTCCCCCAAAATGGGTTAAGCAGCCAGATACCTTGTCTTTCTTGTTTTGAGAGACATGGTTTCTCTGTGTAACCCTGGTTGTTCTGGAACTTCCTTGGTAGACCAGGCTGGCCTTGAACTCAGATCTGCCTGCCTCTGCCTCATGAGTGCTAGATTAAAGGTGTGCTACCACCCAACTAAAATATTTTTAAACACTACAAAAATTTCAAGTTTTCTGCTTTTGAGTTTCTCTCAGTTTAATGGGGATTGCAAAAGGGGAAGTAGAGATAATGGTAAGATATGGTAATTATTATACAAGATAGTTACAGTAAAGGTATAAGCTGGAACATATCAGGTGAACCAGGCAAGCAGTATCTGAGATGCCTGGGTAATGGTCTAAAGATGTTTCCTTTCTTCCTGAACAGTTTGGAATAGTGTTAACTGTCTTTCCTTACAGCTCAGTGTTGAAAGAACAGAATACATTCTTTGTTTTCTTGTTTGTTTATTTGCCAAGGTGTCAATATGCAGCCCTGGCTTCCTTGAAACTCACTATGTAGATCAGGCTGGCTTCAAACTCAGAGATATACCTGTCTGTGCTTCTCAAGTATCAGGATTAAAGGCGTGAGCCACCATTCCCTACTATAAATTCCTATTGTAGGTTTCACATATGAATATGAAATGGTCCTGCATGTAAAATGCTTACTATGTAGGCCTGATGATCTGAGTTCATACCTCTGAATCCATGAAAAGGTTAAAAAAGGAGAACTGACTCGTACAAATTGTGCTTTTACCTCCACATGTGAGCTGTGGCATAATAATTTATAGTTAATGTTTTATTATATAATTCATAATTCTTCTGAACAATTCATTCCTTTTTATTTTATGTGTATGTGTAAATTCCTGCATGTGTACATATGGACCACATGCAGGCCTGGTATCTTAGGAGGTCAAAAGAAGGAATTGAATCTCTTGAAATTGGAGTTACAGGCAGCTGTGAGATACCATATGGGTGCTGGGAAAGGAACCCAAGTACTCTGAAAGAGCATTGAGGAATCCTAACTGCTGAGCCATTTCTACCGTCCCATAATAGTAATTTTTTATTGTCTGTCTGTCTGTCTGTCTGTCTGTCTGTCTGTCTGTCTGTCTGTCTATCATCTATTTTTATGTGTATGGGTGTTTTGCTTATAGTATATCAAGTTTGTGCCTGCTGGCCAAAGAATCCACAAGAGGGCATCAGATCCCCTGGAAATGGAGTTATAGACATGTAACTCCTATGTAGGTTCTCAGAATCAAACCTGGATCATCTGGAAGAGCAGCCAGTGCTCTTAACTGCTGAGTCCAAAAAACAAAACAAAACCAAAAAACAACAAAAAAGTATTGTTTTAGGGACTAAGGGGGTGGTGACTCGGTGTAGACATAAGTCTTTGTACACATAAGTCCTGATGTTACTATTTACTATTTTGTATTTTCTTCCCTTTGATGGTTTGTATTTTTGAAAGAAGTTCCCATTATATAGCCCAGAAGTTACTAAGTTACTATGTAGATCAAGCTGGCCTGGACCTCACTGAACTGTTCTTGCCTCTGACTCTTAGGTCTTCAGATCAAAAGCCTATATTACCATAACTGGCTAAGAGTTTTAGCAGGGTATGATGGGAAAAGAGGCAAGAAGATCAGGATTTCAAAGACAGCCTGACTACATAGTGAGTTTGAGGCCAACTTGGACTATATGAGACCCTATCTAATTTTTTAAAAATCAAATCTTTGTAAATAGTTCTTAAAAGTTAAAGATATTGGAGGGGCTGAGGAGATAAGTCGGTGCTTAGTGTTATGGCAGGACCACATACTGGCTTACAACTGCTTATAACTGGAGTCCTAGAGGATCCAGTGCCCAATTCTGGCCTCCTAGGTTTTCTGAACACGTGTGGTACACATACATTGACTAGGGCACATATGCATAACAATAAATAAATTTTTATTAAAGTACATTTGACCTCATTATATAAAGACTTAATGGGAGAACATTGGCTTTTTGTTTTTTTGTTTTTAGATAGAGTGTCTCTGTGTAGCCCTGGTTGTCCTGAAACTCACTCTGTAGACTAGGCTGGAACTTAGAGATCATCCTACCTCTGCCTCCCCAATGCTGGGATTAAAGGTGTGAGCCATCACTGCCTGGCCCAACATTGCTTAAAGAGAGTAGAGTCACTAGACTCTCATTGTAGGTGCATACTAACTGCTCTGACATGGAGTCTAGAATCTTTCGGTTCTCCCCAGGAAACCCCTAGTGCATAACCCTGCAAAGGGAACTTCTTGTAAAAAGAGAAATTGTGAAAGAAGTGGAGTATGTCACTGCTTTCACTTCTGCTTTCTTTTGACTTTTTTTTCACTTTTCATATAATACTTTCCTTAAATTTCAACATGTTACACATTATTCCACAATTAATTGATTTTCTTATTTCTTAGATTAAGTAGAGTGAACATGAATTCATTAAGGAAGAAAAGTGGGAAAAGAACTTCTGAGAGTTGGAGAGGTCCAGGGATGAATATTGGAATGCTATCTTTATATATTTACGAAATCAGTTCACATAGGCTACAGCACTCGGGAGGCAGAGACAGGTGGATCTCTCTGAGTTCAAGGTCAGCCTGGTCTACATAATGAGTTCTAAGACAGCAAGGTCTACATAATAAGTCCCTGGTTTTGTTTGTTTTGTTTTAAATGTGATACAGTAATGTAATCCACAGAATCAGGAAAAAAAATGTTTCTTGAGTTCTCTGAGATGGCTTTGCCTATCAAAGCCAGCTTTGGTGTGTCTGGAAATGACCTGACACTAGTGTAGTGATGACGTATACAAACTTAATCAATTGCCTTTCCTAGAGGGACAGGAGCCTTGTAGCCCTTCCCACCCTTGTTTGTCTCGCTAGTGAGTTCTGGGAGTCCTTTCTCACTGAGTGTCCATATTAGTGAGTTAGACAGGATCTATCAGTTGAGTGTAAAGCATTTACCATCCTTTCTTGAGAGTAGCACTTAAGGGTGACAGCACCAACAAGAAGCATGATTTGAGTCAGGCAGTGGTGGCACATGCCTTTAATCCCAGCACTCCAGAGGAGAGGAAGGCAGGTCTCTGAGTTTGAGGTCAGGCCGGTCTACAGAGCAAATTCCAGGGACAGTCAGGGTTACACAGAGAAACTATGTCTTGAAAAGTCATACATACATACATACATACAAACATACAAATACACATAAAATAAGAAGGGGGTGTATAGGTAGCCTTATTGGTATTAATTAAGCAGTTATTGAACTAAGACTAACATTGATCTTAAAGAACAAAATAAAAGTAACCAGGGAGATAGCTCAATGGATGGGGATGCTTGCAGTGCAGGCTAGAGAAACTGAGTCTGATCTTGGGAATTCATGGTGGAAGAAGAGAACCAACTCCTGAAAGGTGTTTTATGACATCCATACATCATTTTGACACATGTGCAAGCTTCCACATGCATACACACACACGTACAAATACAAAGAACAATTCAGCTGAGGAAAGTTGGTTCACTTTTTTGTTTTTTGTTTTTTTTTGAGACAGGGTTTCGCTGTGTAGCCCTGGCTGTCCTGGAACTCACTCTGTAGACCAGGCTGGCCTCGAACTCAGAAATCCTCCTGCCTCTGCCTCCCGAGTGCTGGGATTAAAGGCGTGCGCTACCACCGCCCGGCCTTTTTTTTTTTTTTAAAGATTTATTTATTTAATCTATGTATGTGAATACACTGTAGCTGTCTTCAGACACACCAGAAGAGGGAATGAGATCCCATTACAGATGGTTGTGAGCCACTATGTGGTTGCTGGGAATTGAACTCAGGGCCTCTGGAAGAGCAATCAGTGTTTTTAACCACTAAGCCATCTCTCCAGCCCTGTTGGTTCACTTTTTAATCCCAGTATTTGGAGGACAGAAGCAGGTGGATCTCTGTGAGTTTGAGACAAGTATGGTCCACATAGCAAGACTCAGGCTATCTAGGGGTATAAGTGAGAAGCCTTGTGTTAAGCTAACCAACCAACCAACCAACCAACTAACCAACCAAGATAAAAATTCATACAGGCATGGAGCAGTTAGTCATAGTACCCAGGTTCAATTCCCAGCAGCCACACAGTGGCTCACCATCACTGGTAACACCAGTTCTAGGGGATTTGACTCCCTCCTCTAACTTCTGAGGGCACCAGGCATGTACATGGTGCACATGCACATATGCAGGCAAAATACTCACACAAAAAGTAAAATCTTAAAGAAAAAAGAGTAGCTTAGAAAAAATTTAAAACTCATTCAATAATTGGGTTTTATTTACAACCACAGAGCTTACTATCTTCCTCTTTCTGTCTCTTTCTGTCTGTCTCTTATCTCTTTGTCTCCATCTCTCTCTCATCTTGCTATTATCCCAGCATGATTCCAACAATACTTTTTATTTCAATCAATGTAAGGTGGTAGTTGTATGTACAACTGTAATCCTGGCACTCAGTTAGAGACAGGAGGATCATGAGTTTGAGGCTACTCTGGGCTACAACAGTGAGACCCTGCCTCAAAAAACAAATATTTTTTTAAATGGTCTCTTTTCATTCTACTTTATTATTTCTTCTTTAAGTCAGGGTCTCACTGTGTAGCCCTGGCTGACTTAGGTCTTATTGAGTGGGTCAGGCTGGCCTTGAACTCTCAGACCTGCCCGCCTCTGTTTCCTTAGTGGGGGATTAGAGTGCTTTCATCCTGACCTATCCTCACTTTCAGAGTTGTCATTTCTTTGCTGCTGTGCCAACCTGTCATAGCCTTGTGTCTTGCTCTGCAAAGTAATAATGGCAATAAATGTCAGTGGAGATATTTCCCAACCTGTTTAGTGATTTTTCTCTTCTCATCTGCTCTGGAAAGTTTTTTAAAACCCTTCTGCTTGCTGGGTGGGGGTGGCACATGCATTTAATCCCAGGATTTGGGGGACAGAGGCAGGTAGGTCTCTGTGAGTTCAAGGCCAGCCTGGTCAATAGAGTGAGTTCTAGGACAGCCAAGGCTACATAGTAAAACCCTGTCTTGAAAACCAAAGCCCTCCCCCACCAAAAATGCCCATTCTTTCAAAAGGGTAAAAAGGTTCAAATCATAAAAATAAGAATTTTTAGAGACATTAATCCTTCCTTATTTTATCCACCAAGTTTCATTTCTATGCAGGTGCCAAAAGAGTCACCAGACAAATAAAATAAGTTACTTTCCCTTACATCTGAGCCTGGTGTCAGTGGCCTGAGCAGGGTTTGGGACTTTGATAAGAGGCTCGAGCTGGAGGTCAGAGGATAAAGCTCTTCTGAATCCTAGGCTTTTTTGTTTTGTTTTTTTTGGCTAGCCTTTGTCACTCCTACAAGAATGTCTGGAAATTAAATAAGTTGAAATATATAACTGAAATTTCAGAGCTGGCAGAATGTCTACAGGCAACCACAGGTCCACACCCAGTGATTGTTGTTTCTCTAGCACCCTCCAGGACCCTGATTACGCACCAATTTCTCCTGAGTAACAGTGTGTGGAGCCAAGTCAGTAACGGTAATGTTCCTTGTCTGTCTTCTTGGGCTTGCCCTGACGCTGGCCTGACAATGCCAGGCTCGGGAAGTATTTGTTTCTGAAACCTAGCCAAGAAGTCTAACAATTCTCCCCCTTCCTTTCTATCGCCCTTGTCTTCCTTATTGATGCCAAGTCTGGTGTTTTCCTTGTCTAGAGACCATACAAGCAAGGAAATGAACTTTCTTGGGACAAGACAGACAACTTAGCAGAAAATGCTCTCTTTGTTCTCATTCAAATGACTGTTTCTCAGATGACATCCATGCCTGAAGCTTTCCGTACTCCTTCGATTCTCTAAGATCCTTGTGAGAAGAGTAGGAGGTAGGTGCTGAGATTCTGACTTTTATTTTTGAGACAAGATGTCATGGAGCCCAAACAGAGCTCAAAGTTGTAACGACCTTTGAAACTACCTTTGAATTCCTGATCCTTCTGCTTCTACCTCCAGAATATTAGAATGCAAGCATGTACCACTATGCCTAGCTATGAGTTCTGAATTTTCCTGATTGGCAAGAAATAGCTGAGAAACAGTAAAAGGCTTTGCCATGTATTTAGCCAAACAATCTTTAGTTGGGTCTGAACCCATTTTTAAACCATATTTAAAGACCAAGGCTAAAGAGAAGGCTCCGATGTTAAACCACTCACTGCTCTTGCACAGGATCCAGGTTTAGTTTCCAGCACCTGCAGGGCAGCCCAGCACTGCCGTAACACCAGTTCTAGGGGGATCCAACATCCTCCTCTGGCCTCCTAGGGCTCCTGCATATTCATGGTGCACATAAAATAATGTAGATACACACATCTCATTTAAAAATGAATATTCTCTGGTGGAGAAAAATGTTTCCATAGTTTGACTAAGCTATTTCACTCTCAGGGTTTTATTTTAAAGAAACAACCAGGGAAATTGTTTTGTAAATATAGAGGTTTGTTTTGTGAATAAACCTTTAGTTTCCTGTGATTAACAGATTATATTAGTAATTGTCAAAACGAATGAACCGCTCTTAACATTAACTATTAATTATAACACATACTTGAGTGTGGTATGATGGCACATTTCTTTAATCCCAGAACTCAGGAGGCAGAGGCAGGCAGATCTCTATGAGTTTGAAGCTAACCTGGTCCAAATTCTGAATTCTAGGCTAACCAGAGCTATGAAGATGGCAAGACCTTGTCTCTAAAAATGAACAAACTCCCTATCCTAGTTAGGGTTACTATTGCAGTGATGAAACACCATGACCAAGGCAACTTGGAGAGGAAAGGGTTTATTTGGCTCATGTTTCCTCCTCACTGTTTATCGGTAAAGAAGTCAGGACAGGAGCTCAGCAGGGCAGGAACCTGGAGGCTGCAAAGACTGATGTCCTGAGTGGCCACGGAGGAGTGCTGCTTTCTGCCTTGCTTCTTATTACTTCCTCAACTTGCTTTCTTCAGGACCACCAGCCCAGGGATGGTGACATCCACCATGGACTGGGCCCGCCCCTTTCAATCACTAATTAATTAAATGCCCTATAAGCTTGCCTATCGCAGATGGCTTTTTTTGTTTGTTTTTGTTTTTGAGACAGGGTCTCACTATTTTCTCTGATTGTCCTGGAACTCACTATGTAGACTCTGTGAGTATCTTGAATTCACAGAGATCTGCTTGTCTCTGCCTCCCAAGTGCCTGGTATTAAAGGTATGCACTACTCTCCCCAGCTACCTAAAGCCAGATCTTAATTAGAGACTTTTTGTTAATTGAGATTCCCACCACTCAGATGTCTTTGGCCTGTGTCAAGTTAACATAAAACTATCCAGTATACTTCTTCAAAGTATGCTTTGTCTTTCTTTTCTCCCTACCCTGAGTCACAGTCTCACTATGTATAGCCTAGGCTAGCCTTGAGTCATCTCTGGATCACTAGCATTACAAGCATTCGCCATAATACCTGGCTTTCATTCCTGTGTGTGTGTGTGTGCATGCGTGTGCATGAGTGCATGTGTGTGTTCTCACCGTGAGTGTACATGTGGAAGTTGGAGAACAATTTCCAGGACTCAGTTTTCTCCTTGTGCTTTGGTTTCTGGGGATTTGACTCATTTTGTCAGGTTTGTACGAGCGTTTTTACCCACTGAGCCATCTCACTTGTATACTTTTTAACATAATGTTTTTTTCCCCAGGATTCTATCCATGATACCCAGTTACATGTAATGCCCAGATACGTATCCTTAGGTTCCTCAGTCAGTGAGTGTCTTGAATTTTCCTTGTTTTGGATGGCCTCTACACTAAATTACATACCCAGTGATATTCAGTATTTAAATTTTTTTAATGATAAAAAGGATTTAAAATATTTTTGTTTTCTTGTTTGTTTGCTTGTTCATTTGCACTCAGGGGTCTCATTACATAGCCTTGGCTGTTGTGGATGTAGTCTTTACTATGTAGTGCAGGCTGGCCTGAACCCACAGAAGTCCTCCTGCCTTTGCTTCCTGAGTGCTGGGACTAAAAATGTGTGCCACCATGCTCAGCTTTGGAGTTATTTCTGAGATTAGAAAGAAATACACTAAAATGGAGGACTTTTAAATATTTCTGTGCATGTGGGCATGTATACACATGCACATGTATACATGTGGGCATGTATACACATGCATACCCTACATACATGTACAGGTCACTGAACAGCTTGTGGGAGTGGGTTTTGTCCTTCCAGCATGTAGTTCCCAAGGATGGAACTGCGGTTGTCAAAACTTGCCAGTAGGGACCTTTACTTACTGAGCTAGCTTGCTGCCCTGGACAAAAGGTTGTAACCTTTCAAAGATCTCCTAGCCGGGAGGACAGGTGTTCCAGTGTGGCGGCGCTAAGCAAGCGCATCGCGTTGTGGAGCTTCATGACACTCTCTATGAAGGAACTGAAATCAGTGGTGTGGGGCCGAGTGGGCGTTGTCCTCAGAATTCTGCGGTTTCTAGGAAACCGGGCACCATCTGTTTCTGATTAGAGCATTAAACTTGCAAGATCATGAGCTGGATCTTTGTTATTCTCGACAAATTGTTTAAAGTTAAAAAAAAGAAGAAGAAGAAGAAGAGCGATACCAAATGGTAAGGATGCCTGTGTGAACGGCAGAGTCGCATCCTGGCTCTCTCTTCCCTGGGGCTTTGCATTTAAAAAACACGTGTTGTGGTTTTCTATGATTATCTTTCCACTTCCTCTGCCGAAGCTCACTCGCTGTAAATATCCTTTTGTGCACGGATGCTTTGCTTTCCTTGATCACTCATTAACTTTCTCCAATCCTCTGCTGTGTATTTCCTGCTAGTAATTTACAAGTTCGGAGGTATTTTTATTCTCTAACGAGATTTTTTAGTAACTCCAGCTTCAAATCCCAGCTGTGTCTGTTATGAGCCGTATGATCTGAGGACAACTGCACAAGTAATCCGAGTTTCCTCTGAAAACAAAGACGACATTATGCAGCCAGTGGGAATAGTACAGGATTAAATGAGGCTTGCCATAGATCTGCAGGGGATCTAAGTTGGTGCTTGGCACTTCACCCTCACTGCCGCCGTCTCCTTCTCCCTCCATGCATCCTCTGTGACTATGGCTTATGCCATCTCTCTCTAACACGACCACATGCTAAAGGATCAAACCTAAACGTAGCTGGCTTCCAAGGTCCCCTCATATGATCCCACACCCTGTCTTCGTGGCCTCCCCACTTTCTACCATACACGCATCACTCCGTAGCCACACCCAGTTTCTAGCTCTTGTCTAAATACATGGTACTATATTTGTAAGCACCGTTTTCTGCATCTGGAATTCTTACTCACTCCTGCCTGGTAAACATCTTTGCAAAGCTTGCCCCGACAGCTGGGGGGCCCATGCTATGCTGCCTTCTGACTCAAGTCTTCTGCTCAGAGCTTTATGAATGTAGCTCCTTATTCAACTATCATTTACTCCATTGACCCAACAGATTGTTATCTGGCCTCTACCACATGCTATTTGAAGAAGGCAACCTCTGACATTTTGCTCGAGGAGGGCAGGGTCTGCCTGATTTTTATCTCTAGTGCTCATTGAGGCGGAAGTGCAAGCCCTGCATAGTGCTTGTGGAAAGTTGAATAAAATGAGAGCTGATCTTTTTCAGTGGCCAAACCAGAATGATATTTCCAAATGCTGACTCTCTGGTTTGCTAGGTACAGACAAAGACAAAGGACACTTCTCTTTACATGTAACATATTGTTGTACTTACTGACAATTCCAAGGACTCAGGACCATTATTCTGCTTCCAATGTTCTCCATCTGGAAGCGTTTAACCGATTAAATGAGAGCCTGCGGATGAGTGAGCTCCGCCGAATCGTCAATGGGTGGAATCTCTGCTCTGGAGGATTCATTACACAAATACCAAGGGTCAGATTTATTTTTAGTAACACAATTTTGAACGCCTTAGTTTGTTTTTTTGAAATTTCTAAAATTGGTAACACACTTTTGAAAATCTTTTTACTTAAAAACATTTTAAGGCCAGCGTGATGACTCACAGGTGAAGACCTCTGTCCTCTGACAACCTGAATTTGCCGATAGAAATTTATTTACTCTGCTAAACTGATTTTTTTTTTTTAAATTCTACTTGGAAACAGTATGTCCATTTCCTGGATTATATCATGAGATTTAAACTGAAGGGCCATGATGGGAAAGAGTTAAATTAGGTTTCAGTGAGAAAGATGGGATTTGAAATTTGATAGTGGACAGAAGAAATCTAATGTCCAACACTGTCTTCCTTGCTCGGCCATGTCAGAACGCTCAGTGCACTCTAACTGAATTTCTTTCTTTTTTTTTTTTTTTTGGTTTTTCGAGACAGGGTTTCTCTGTGTAGCCCTGGCTGTCCTGGAACTCACTCTGTAGACCAGGCTGGCCTCGAACTCAGAAATCCGCCTGCCTCTGCCTCCCAAGTGCTGGGATTAAAGGCGTGCGCCACCACCGCCCGGCCTAACTGAATTTCATTTTAGGCTAAAAAACCCAGAGCTTAGGGGAGGGAGGGAGGGATAAGGTAGAGCACTCAGGAATTTTAGGGCAATAGACTTTTTTTTTTTTAATGGTACTGGGCATTGAGCCTCAGGAGTGGAAATTATTCTCTCTCTCTCTCTCTCTCTCTCTCTCTCTCTCTCTCTGTGTGTGTGTATAGAGGTCAGAGGACAACTTTTGGGAGTTGGCACT
The DNA here is from genome assembly GCA_036184795.1 of Tokudaia tokunoshimensis. NCBI lineage: Eukaryota > Metazoa > Chordata > Mammalia > Rodentia > Muridae > Tokudaia > Tokudaia tokunoshimensis. Next base: position 65,343,867 of record BTHU01000004.1, on the reverse strand, counting down.
CTTTTCGCTGTGGGTTTGCTAGTGCTTTTGCCTGCTAAGTCATCTCATGAACTTGATGCTTTAAAAAAAATGATTTTGATGAATTGCCCCAAGCTGGTCTAGAATTCTGTATGTAACCATGATGGCCTCAAATTGGAGATTCTATTGCTTAGCTGGCATGACATCTGGTGTGGCTTTGAACTTCTGGTACCTACTACCTCTATGTCCAGAATGTTGAGATTATACATGTATCACCACGCCTATTTTATGGGGTATGGAGGAGTACGGAGGATTAAGCCCAGGCTTACTGCATGCAAGCAAGAACTTTGCCAACTGAGTTAGATCCCCATACACTGAACTAGCTTTTAGACAGAAACTTCCTGACTTGAGTCTGGCCTGCCCCTCTCACCCTTCCCTTTCTCTCCCACTCCCCTTTTCCCTCTCCCTCCCCCTTCCTCTCTCTCATTTTGTTTGAGATAGTTTCTTTGTGTAGCCCTGGGTGTCCTGGAATTCACTTTGTAGACCGGGCTGGTTTCGAACTCATGTATATCTGCCTGCCTCTGCCTCCTAGCACTGGAACTGAAGGCATACCCCACCACCCGGCTTGAATCTTGCTTCTATACTTTGTTGCCTGCTTTTCATGTTTAATTCATCGCTGCAGTGTTTACATCTCTTTATTTGGCCTTAGATGAAACAGTTAATGAGTGATTATACACAGTGGATAGGAAAATCCAGAAAGAAGTTAGTAGTCTACATGAGACTCATCTCAAAGAAACAAAATGTATGCAATGTAGATTGCGGTGAAATGCCTTGGCAATCTTTACGGTGTGGAAAAATATAGCAATGTAGGGTGACTTGCACTCAAGTCAAAAGGACCAGGAATTGTTAGTGAATGGTAAAGCAAATGCCTCAGGTTGTTTGTTTGTTTAGGTTTCCCTACAAGAGAACACAGTGGCCCCAAGGAGGTTGTTCATAGCGGAAGGGCACAGAAAATGGCGGCAGAGGGCTCAAATGACATTGCAGGGGGTGGCAGCGGTGCCACCAAAACGTGAAAAGGCACTATTGAAAGGTACATTCATAAGCCATCCAAACCAGGGTCATAAGCTCCCAGAAAAGTGGCTATAATTTCTGCTAATGAATTGGAGGAAATTTGCAATAAGGAAAAATACACCCATCTGAAAAGAAATCCAGTTCAGAAGGTCAGTCCAGCCCCAAACAACCTCAGGGAACAGGAATTGGACTCACAGAACAATAACAGCACTTACTTAGCTCTACAGAGGCCAGCTTATTCCTTTCCAGAGTGCACATAGTTCACACCTAACCCTGTACTAAAGTATCTACAGAGAACTTAGACAGACAGGAACCTCCTCTGAAATTTCTCATTGTTTCTCTGTATAGATGCATGGCTTCTTCACAGGCTTAGGGATTGTCAGCAGTGAGACTTTCAGTTACCACAAACAGTGAAGTCCCTTGAGAGTGTCACTTGAGGATATTTTACATTAAATATCAGCAGATAGACAGGCAGGATGGTCTATGCCTGAAATCCTAGCACTTGGGAGGCAGAGGCAGGAGGATTGTGAATTCAAGGCCACCCTAGGCTACATAGTGAGACCCTGTCTCAAAACAAGAACAAAGGCAAGGGCACAAAAACAGAGGGCAGGTGCCAGTGGGGGCCTGAGGTTCGGATCCCTCTGGAACTGGAGTTACTGAGCCCAGGCAGTAAAACACTTACTGCATGGACATAAGGACCTGAGGGCAATCCCAGGCACTCGTATAGAGAGGCAGTGCGGTGGTGCATAATTATAGTTTCAATGCTGAGGAAGCAGAGACAGGAGGATTGTGGGACTTGGACAGCCAGTCCAACCAAGTAAGTGAGCTTCAGTTGCAGGGACCCCATTTCAAAAGAAGGTGGAGAAACAATTGAGGAAGACGCTTGGTGCCAACCTCTATCCCTCACACACGTGCACATACGCATGTGCCCTGATGCACACATGTGGACATATGCATATCAGATTTTTCTTCTTCTTAAAAGCTTAATATAGTTTGAAAGACAAACCTGATTTTAAAAAAAAGAAAAAAGCAAATGTATAAAGTGTTGGATACAAAATCCTAAGCAGCATTTGGCGACGTGACACAAAGTGACAGACAGCTCATGATCCAAAATGTTTCAAACCTTAGTGAAAACTGAAATGGAATCTTAAATGTATTCTCCGAAAATGATACTACACTTAATCTAGCAGACAGAATAAATGTAGGCAAGATCTCTCTCTCTCTTTTTTTTTTTTTTGGTTTTTCGAGACAGGGTTTCTCTGTATAGCCCTGGCTGTCCTGGAACTCGCTCTGTAGACCAGGCTGGCCTCGAACTCAGAAATCCGCCTGCCTCTACCTCCCAAGTGCTAGGATTAAAGGCATGCACCACCACTGCCCAGCGGCAAGATCTCTTTTAATTAAAAAAAATTAGATGGAACATTACAGTAGAACTTTATATAGTCAGGCCTGGTAACTAATGGATGAAAAAATGTTTAAAATTCACAAACACAAAAACTAGGCCAAGTAAGTTCTGATAAACAGAATGCCCTATAAGAGCCTATAAGAACACAGATAATCCCAATCTCATGTATATGATGATCACCACAGCTCATACTTATAGAGTGATCTAGAGTGTGCTAGCCGCTGTGCTGAGTGCCTGGCACATATGGATTCATTTAATTTGATTCTCACAAGAATCCTTTAAGGGGGTTACATATGCAGCTACTATGGGCCTTACCACTTTTTATGTGTCTATATTTAAAAATCTCTCTGTCAGACTTTACCAGAGCCCGGCACTGATTAATTCTTTTAGATTCTTTGGGCAAGATCACTTTAAGATTCCTTAGGAAAAGGTGACAAGTCTACTCTCACTGACTAGCTCCTCTTTGAGGTTTTATGCTAATAGGGAGCATAGATCGTCACATCATTGATTACTTAAGACAACCCTTTGAGGCGATTCGTGTGATTAACTTTATTTTACATCTGTAGGAAGAACAGATATATAGGCCTGAAGAGATGGCTCAGTGGCTAAGAACACTGGTTCTTCTTTCAGAGGTCCAAGTTTGGTTTCTAGCACCCACATGGTGGCTCACAAACAGCCATTACTCTGTCCTCTGTGGGCCCCAAGCATGGGTGTGATGAACATACATACATGCAGGCAAAACCCTCATGCACATAAAATAATTTTTAAAAAAATGCTACAGATGTAAAAAGGCTTAGTATAGTGTATACCTAGTAAATGACAAAGTGGGACTTTCAACCTGGGTCTTTCAGAGTCCTAAATTTAATAGATGCATGTAGTGTGTGTGTGTGTGTGTGTGTGTGTGTGTAGGTTCACACAGAGGCCAGAGGTATGAGAGTCTCCTGAAGCTGGTGTGACAGGAGCTGTGAGCTATTCAACATGGGCTCTGGGAAACAAACACAATTCTTTTCCCAGGAACAGCACATCCCAACTGCTGAGACATCTCTTGGGCTCCCAAATTAATATGTATGTATGTATTGGTGTTCGACTGCGTGTATATCTGTGTGGGAGTGTCAGATCTCCTAGAATAGGAGTTACAGACAGTTGTGAACTTCCATGTAGCTGCTGGGAATTGAACCTGGGTAGCCTGTGTTCCCAACTGCTGAACCATCCCTCCAGCTCCCCCCAAATTCACATTTTTAAAAAAATTAAAACAGCCAGGCAGTAGTGGTGCATACCTTTAGTCCTAGCACTTGGGAGCTAGAGACAGGCAGATCTCTGAGTTCAAAGCCAGCCTGGTCTATAAAAACTAGTTCCAGGTCAGCCAGCTACACAGAGAAACCCTGTCTCAAAAAAACCTCAACACACATAAACACACACATTCCAATTATTTCTATTCTTCCCTTCCCTTCCCTTCCCTTCCCTTCCCTTCCCTTCCCTTCCCTTCCCTCCCCTCCCCTCCCCTCCCCTCCCCTCCCCCTCCCCTCCCCTCCCCTCCCCCTCCCCTCCCCTCCCTTCCCTTCCCTCCAACTCTTCCCATGACCCTCCCAAATTTATAGCCTCTTTATCATGAAATGTTATTGTTATTTATGTATATAAACTCATAAATATAGAAATACAACTTGCTAAGTCCAGTTAGTGTTGCTTGTGTGTATATGATATCAATGTTGAACACTTGGCCTCATCCCTGGAGAAGACTAATTCTCTCTTAGGGTTTTTTAGTTTCTCAAATTCACATGCTTTTTTTGTTTGTTTGTTTCTGATACACAATCTTACTGTGTAGCCCTCCATGGCCTGGAACTCGACAGGCTGGCCACAAACCACAGACCTGTCTGTTCTCTGTCTTCCTAGTGTGGAGATTAAAGGCATCAAATGCATACTGAGAAAATAGGTATAAACAAAAACCCATGCACATAAAATAAAATTTTAAAAGAAATTTGAACTGTTTGCTTCAATTACTTCCTATGCACCATGCTGGAGAAAGATCCTTGCCCTCCTGTGATAGTGAGAGCCAAATACAGTATAACTGCTCCTGGACAAATAAGAGTCAATGGCAGGTGCTCACCCCGAGGGACTCTGCCACACAGGGCCAGAGGGGGTGTGCACTCAGGAAGAGTAAATTGTAAGGGGCTGCAGAAAGCAAGAGTTGTAACAAGAGGATGGAATGTCCTTCACTCCCTTTGGAAGGATATGGTTGGCTTGTTTGGATAACTGTGTTCTGGGAGGGAACTGAAGCCTGCCAATCAGGGAGGAGCAGGAATTGCACATGGTCTATGAGATAATGAGTGTGTGTGTGTGTGTGTGTGTGTGAGTGTGTGTACTTGAGAGTGGAGTTTAAACCAGGACATTGCTAAGCACATCCTCTACCACTGAGCTGTATCCCCACTCCTTTTAACAAAGGCCCATGGTAATGAGGACTGGTTAGGGACTATCCTTGAGAGCAGGGTGAGAAGGAACCTTTGCAATCAAGCCTTCAATTTCGCTGCATATGATATTAATTTTAGCTGGTACAATGAACCATTGATGCACATAAGGGGTTAGAGTTAGGTTTACAGCTCCTGTTAAAACAATGTGGGTCCCAGGGATTGAGTGTATGCTGACTGAAAGGGAAAGACTATTAATTAAGTATGGTTTGATAAGATATGATGTGGAGCAGGGGCTGGAGATGTAGCTTAATTAGTAGAATCCTTGCCTAGCACACGAAGGCCTAGGCTCTGTACTGCATTAACTGAGCATGACAGAACACATCTTATCCCAGCATCTGAGAAGTGGAAGCAACAGGATCAAGAGTTCGGCATCAGAAGCTGCATATGGTGGCTGATGCCATCAATCACAGAACTTGGGAGACAGAGGCAGGTAGACCTCTCTCTCTGTGAGTTGGAGGCCAGCCTAGTCTACTTAGTGAGTTTCCAGCCAGATACACAGAAGGACCTTGTCTCAAGAGCAAAACAAAACGAAACCCCAACCTCCCCAAACAACAACAACAACGAGTTCAGAGTCAGGCTAGGGGATGGCTTGGCTGGTAAGTGCAGGTTGAGTCAACAAGACCTGAGTTCAGATTCCCAGCACCCATATGAAGATGTCAGGCATGTGTGTCTGTAGCATTAGTGCGGGGCAATGGATGTATGGGATGGGAAGGAACAGGTGAAGTCTCAGAAGGAGCTTCCAAGCCAGTCTAGCCTGGTGAATGCCTGGCTTAATAGGATCCTATCTCAAAGATACCATCCAGGAAGACACTTGATGCAGACCTCTGACTACACATACAGCCCCTCATACACTATACATGAACACACACACACAGTCACAATGTGTAATTCTTTTAGGAAAAACGAAGTTTAATCCCAGTGTGGTGACTCACACTTATAATCCTAGCGTTCTAGAGGCAGAGGCAGAGTTTGAGGCCTGCTTGGACTGTATAGGAAGTTCCAGGCCAGCCAGGCATAGGCAGTAAGACCTTGTCTCAAAACTACCAAAAAGTTCAAGGTCATCCTTGGCTACTTAAGAGTTTGAGGCTAGCCTGGACTACATGAAATTGTGTGTCAAAAGAAGATAAGAAGATAAGGAAAAAGAAGAGAATGGAGAGAGAGAGAGAGAGAGAGAGAGAGAGAGAGAGAGAGAGAGAGAGAGAGAGAGAGAGAGAGAGAGAGAATATGCTCTGTGGACTGGGTCAAGCGTGGATCAGGAGCATTCGCTGAACACACCTGAAGGATCTCTGATGTTATTGGCCCTAGAGGTAGAAATGGATACATCTGGTTACCGGGGCCTGTTGTCATTAAGCTTTTTGTTTGCTTGTAATTTTTTGTACTTTGTTTTCCTTTAAAAAAGTATTTTATTTATTTTTCAACAATTTCATATATACATTGTATCTTGATCATATCAATCCCTGTTTTCCTCCCAGCACCCCCACCCCTTTCCCAATACCCTCTTCTTCCAGGAGCTCCTCAGCTTGGGATAGAGCCTCATGAGACCCTCCCCTATCTACGACAGAATTTTGATTGTCTTGCTCTTGTGTAGCTCTCATGTGGGTGACCACAACTGCTGTGAGTTCCTGAGTGCAGTGGGCATGTCTTATCCAGATGATATTTCACAGCTCTCCTCTGTATCCTCCGCTCTTTCTTCCTCAAGCCACGAGGGTGGGGTTGGTGCTGGGTTGCTGTAAATGCTCCATTCAAGGCCGAGCACTCAATAGCCAGGCATTCTCAGCTCTTCGATCAGGTATGAGTCTCTGCCTTGGCATCTCCCTACTGTGGAAAGAAGCTTCTCTGACCAAGCAGCACGGATCTGTGGATACAAATATTTGCAAGACAGTTTGGCAACATGTTCATTTGGCAAAGCAACAGTAATGGGCTTCTGCTAGGGCCTATGAGGCCTCCTTGGTGGCGGAACTGTCCTGCTGCATGGAGGGAAGTGGACCCTAGGGAAGTTCCTTCTCATTGGCCCTTCCATTGCTGCTTTTGTTTTGTTTTTTGATGGTGTTGTGATGGTCTATAACATTTTTAGATGTCCCAAGGGTTCCAGATCTCTCTCTCTCTCTCTCTCTCTCTCTGTGTATGTGTGTGTGTGTGCATACACACAGTTGGGTTGAGTGAAGAACCTCACACATGCTAGGCAAATGCACTATCAGACCCAGAACATGTGCCCCTCCCCCACCCCATCCCCTGTCAATACAACCTTGCTTAATTCAGTGCTTCTGAGGGTTGAAAACTGCTGGGAAATCTCTGCCATACTGCTAAATGCAAGGCTACAGGGTTAAGGCAAGGGTTCCTCACTAGGCTGGCATGAACTGTGACCCCAGCCCACCACGATTATTATTTAATTCTAAAATAACAGAGATAACACACAATGGACATTTTAGCTTGCCACTTTCCCCTTATCTTTTTCCCCTTTGTGAGCTTGAAACATCATGTTCTCTTATTCAGTCCCTCAGGAAAAGAGTAAACCCCTTTGGCCATTCCCTCCTGTCCTGGAGAAGAACAGTCTCTATCTGATATTTCAGCTGGAAGGCAGGGTGGCAGATTCTTTCCAATGGGGTGGCAACTTCCTACTTTCTGAACACACCCCTTCCCAAAATTCCACCCTCTTGGGCCAGAGGCGTCAGCTCATGCCCACATCCCTTCCTTTTCCTTCTACGCCCAAGGCCTGGGAATGGCACAGAGTTTGGGGGTGGGGGGCACACTGGCAGTCTCTGGAGGGCCTGGGAGGGGCCTGTCATTCATCCCTTGCCTTCTTGGTCCATCTTTCAAGTCAACCATCAGCAGTGATTTTTCTGCATCCGAAGTATAATAAAGATTTTATCCCATCCGCTTATGAACTGCCTTTCGGCCCCCAGCAAGTATTTTCAAACCTTGGCCTGGTCTGTCCATGATTAGCACGAAAAGATCACTTTGTCCAGATGCATGTCCTAGAGCTTTGGGTAGACTTTGGGGTCTGCATGTAAGTCTATATTCTGGAACCTACAAGTGATAGAAACTCAAATTAGCTTAGGGTCTAAAAAGGAACCCATTCTTTCCTCTTCTAGGAAGTTCAGAGATAGAACTTAGTCATACTTTGTGTGTGTGTGTGTGTGTGTGTTTTCTTTTGAGGTGGAGTCTCATATATCCTATACTAACCTCCAACTCATATAGCTGAAAACTCTTTTATGGCCTTATATTTTGGATCCTCCTGTCGCCACCTTCCAAGAGCTGGGATTAAAGACACGAATCATCACACTGTGGTAGGGATCAAACCCAGGGCTCTCTGCATGATAGGCAGTTGAACTTCATCCTTTGCTCAATTTCGGATTTTAATTTTTAGAGATATCTGGATGGCACACAGAATTTATTAGCTGTGTTTCCACAGGGCCCCATGGAGAGGTACAGGCCTAGTAAAGCAAAGAGGAGGGAGACCAGGGCACAGGCTGATGTCCTTTGTTGAGGTTTCAGTTACAAAGGCAAAGCATATAAGGGTGAAAGCCCAGAAGGGGCACCTTGAAGAATCGAAGTGTGTTCTGGGGCATAAGGGCTGGTATCTGGCTCAAGTTCATGTTTTAGGGCAGGGGACATATTGGCTTGATGTGTGAGTGCTAATTCAAGGAGAAGATTTGAGAGGTGAGGACCATGTGACTGGTGAATGTCAAATAGAAAAACACAGATTCTAAAAAAGCCAGATTCAAATGAGTGCCACCTCCCTCTGTAGGAACGAGCCCAGGGCTGATGCGTCACTGAGAAGTTAGTACATGAGCACATATCACAGCTCCGCTATGGGGGTCAGAGGACCACTTGCAGGAGTTAGTTCTCTCCTTCCTCTACTTGCATGCTGTGGGCCCGGGGACAGAATTCAGGCAGTCAGGTTAGGCTGGCAAGCACCGTTATCCACTGAACCATCTCGCTGACCCCTGCCATCATCTGTACAGTGCTTTCCTTGGGGCTGGTAGTTATATTTAGAGCAGCCAGTCCAATAAAAGCATAATGTAAACTACAAAAGAAACTTTGAATTGTCTAATAGCCACACTAAGAAGAATAAAAAGAAAAAGATGAAGTTGATTTTAGGAGTATATTTGATTTAATTGAATATAGTCACAATATTACTTCAACATTATAACTACATATAATCATCAACATATCTTATGTTCCTGATTTCATACTAAGTCTGACACCCTGAGTTTGATCTCTAGATTCATCACATCATTGAAAGAGAGAAGGGGGCACCTTCCTTCACTTGGACGTTGTGGCACAGGCACACCCTCCCCTCCATCCCACCTCTTCACATGCACACAGAATAAGTTAAGCATAAAGATGTTTTAAAATGTAAAAGCTGAGATGGAGAGATGGCTCAGTGGTTAAGAGCACTGACTGTTCTTCCAAAGGTCCTGAGTTCAAATCCCAGCACCACAGGGTGGCTCACAACCATCTGTAATGAGATCTGACGCCCTCTTCTGGAGTGTCTGAAGACAGCTACAGTGTACTTATATATAATAAATAAATCTTTAAGAAAAGTAAAAGTTAGTCTAATCTATAGTATGCTTTTTTTTCTTTGTAAGTAAGACAACATATAGATCACCTCAGTCCCTTGTGAGAGGTTCTGGCTTAGGCTTTGCTGTGTCTTCCAAACAAGGTCTCACAATGCTTCTAGGGAAAAGTTAATTACTAAGCTCACTCAAGTTGTTGGGAATTCATTTCCTTCTGAATGGATGTCAAGGGTCTCTGTTTTTGTGCTGCCTGACTACTGGGAGCTGATGTTAGTCACTGAGGCTGCCCTCTGTCCATTACCATGTCCCAGACAGAGTCTCTCTAGTGTACACTGTGAGGATGGAAGTCTATTCATTTTTGATAGCCTTCACTGGTTGCAAGGAAGTCAAAGGTTCCAACTCTCAGGCAGAATGAGTACATACCCCCCTAGAGCCTGCCTTCTCTGAGCTTGTAATGCATTGGGTCTGCTATGAATCTGCTGGGTACCAGACAACATACTGGGCACTGTTCATTAACTGTTTAATCCTGTTAATATCACCAGTTACACATGATTACAACTATTTTACCCATTTGGAAATTGAAGTTTTGAGAAACTGTGATTTGTGATCGATTTGTTCAAGGTTCTACAATTAATGAGAGACATATTTGAGACTCAAACCCAAGTCTGTCTGTTCTTAAAGATTATACTTTCAAAGCTCTCCAATGAAATAGCTTGTCCCCTCTTCCAGGGTAGCGCACAGTCTCAAGTTTGGTCAGATGGATTCTTTCTGCTCTGCAGAAACTGGTTCTTCTAGGAGTGTTGCAGACTGAGAGGAAGCTGCCCTACCAGGGGACAGCTGTCACCTGGACTTGGTCAACACCGTTAGAAAAGAGTTACATCAGCACTCAGGCTGTTCCAACAGAAGGTTTTAGAGGCTTTGCTTACCCTAAAGAAGTATGTGAAGAGATGAACTTGCTAATCAGCCTGATTTAACACTGTCAAATTATTACAAATGCATATGGAAATATCATATTACAACTCACATTTAAGACTAAACTTTAAAAACTTTTAAAACTTATAAATAAAAAATTATTATTAAGGGTGACTGTGGGTACCTGTGTGACAGGGCATGAAAATGGTTGTCATAGGGCAAAATGTTAATTATTAAAAAAATAAAATGAAGAATTGAGTTTATTTATTTTTATTTGTTATTTATTTATTCAAATTAATTTTTTAAAGATTTATTTATTTATTTATATATTTATTTACTATATGTAAATACACTGTAGCTGTCTTCAGACACACCAGAAGAGGGCGTCAGATCTCATTACAGATGGTTGTGAGCCACCATGTGGTTGCTGGGATTTGAACTCAGGACCTTCAGAAGAGCAATCAGTGCTCTTAACCACTGAGCCATCTCTCCAGCCCTATTTAAATTTATTTACCTTTCAAGTGTTATCCCCTTACCCTGTTTTCCCCTCTCCCGGAAAACCCCTATCTCATCCCCCTTCCCCTGCTTCTATGAGGGTGTTCCTATTCCCACTCACCCACTCCTGCCTCCCGGCACTCGATTCCCCTACACTGGGGCATCTATCAAGCCTTCATAGGACCAAGGACCTCTCTCCCATTGATGCCTGACAAGGCTGTCCTCTGCTACATATGCAGCCAGAGCCATGTGTACTCCTTGGTTGGTGGCTTAATCCCTGGGAGCTCTGGGGGGAAGGGGGTCTGATTGGTCTGATTGGTCTTCCTATGGGGTTGCAAACCCCTTCGGCTCCTTCAGTCCTTTCTCTAACTCCTCCATTAGGGACCCCACACTCAGTGCAATGGTTGGCTGTGAGCATCCACCTCTGTCTTTGTAAGGCTCTGGCAGGACCTCTCAGGAGACAGCTATATTAGGCTCCTTTCAGCAAGCCTTTCTTAGCATCTACAATAGTGCCTGAGTTTGCTGACTGTATCTGGGATGAATCCCTAGGTGGGACAGTCTCTGGATGGCCTTTCCTTCAGTCTCTGCTCCGCACTTTGTCTCCATATTTGCTCCCGTGAGTATTTGTTCCCCTTTCTAAGGACCAAAGCACCCACTCTTTGGTCTTCCTTCTTCTTGAACTTCATATGGTCTGTGAATTGTATCTTGGGTATTCTGAGCTTCTAGGCTATTATCCACTTATCAGTGAGTGTGTACCATGTGTGTTCTTTTGTGATTGGGTTACCTCACTCAGGATGATATTTTCTAGGTCCATCCATTTGCCTAAGAATTTCATGAATTCGTCATTTTTAATTGCTGAGTAGTATTCCATCCTGTTTCTGGGATCAAAGAATCTTGCTTCTTTTTTTTTTTCCTTGCCTCCCTCCCTATATTCCTTCATCTTTCTGTCTTCTCTTTCTTTTTGGTGCTGTAATTCAGCTCAAGGCCTTTCATGTGCTCAGTAAGCACTCTGCCTCTGAGATGCAGCCCCAGCCCGAAGCATCCTCCCTCCCCATGTGGTTTATTCACGTCATTTGCCTCAGTTAGTGACCAGAGACCTGCCTTTTCCTAGCTGGATGTAATGGGCAGAGTCATCAGTCTCTGGTCCATTTTCCCATCCTTTTTCACTCATTTGTTTTCCTCTAGGGAAAGGAACAGGAAGAGGCAGCTTCAATTTTCTTTCTTAGAAGAAGGGAGTTAAAGCTTTATACTGTCTCCCAATATTGTGACTGCATTTCTCAAGTTCAAAGTTAAACAGCATCATGACTCAGCGAGCAGCTGTGATCAACACTTAGAAAGACAGCGGTTTAAAATACGCTAACAACACACACACACATGCTTGGTTTTTAAAATTATGTATGTATGTATGTATGTATGTATGTATCTATCTATCTATCTATCTATCTATCTATCTATCTATCTATCTATCTATCTATCTATCTATCTTTCTATCTATCGGCAAGGTTTCACTATGTAGACCAGGCTGGCCTCAGACTTACAGAGATCCCCTGCCTCTGTCTCTTGAGTTTAGGGATTAAAGGCTCCACTCCCAGCATATATATATGCCACACACAGAGTTTCCTGTATCTCAGGTTGGCTGTGAACTCCATACGTCCAGACTATGATAACTATGAACTTCTGATTCCCTGCCTCTACCACCTAAGCACTGAATTAACAGGCATGTCTGTCTTATGTGCTGCTGGGAACCGAAACCAGGGCTTTGAGCTTGCTATGCAAGCATTCTAAATGAACTACATTCCAGATAAGTTAATTAAGCTACACAGAGAAGTCCTGTCTCAATAACTCCCCCCACACACTAATGATTGCTATTTCTCTTGAACATCAGAGTAATACTTTCAGAATAAAAAAGGGTACAATTTTTTCTTTTGTTTTAATATTTGTCTGTTTTCTAGATGAAATCACACAGTTTTCCTCTTTTTTTTTTTCTTAAAACGTCTATGATATCAAGTGAGCTATGCTACACTGAGTTCTTTGGAACCAAGAGGAGGGTAATTATAAAAACCAAGGATCTCCAAGGGCGTGGGAGATGGTGGTGGGCAGGATAGTTCTGTTACTCTCAAACGATCCTTGAACAAGGACTCTCCACTTCATGACCCTTATTTAGGGACTGGTGGGAAACCAACCATTTGTTCATTCCACACATGTTCAGTAGAAGCATCATGTGTCAAGCACCAATCTGTATCCCAGATGAAACCTGTGGTGCCCACTGCCGAGGGGCTTAGAGCAGAATGGTCTCAAGGGATGCTAGGATGATGCTGAAGAAAGCATCCTTTACAGATTTCAAGGACAAGAACAGTCACTTAACTCTTCCTGAGGGTTTAGAGAAGGTTCCTGTGGGTATCCATTGGACTGCAGAGGAGATACCAGGGTGATGAAGGATGAAAGGGTGTTTTTAGGAGAGAGAACGGAAAATGCAAAAATTCAGCAAGAATTTGGGAAACTGGGGAAGATGGAGGAATGGGTACCAAGGTACCACGTTACACTTCCAGAAAGAAAATAAGGCAGACTGAGCCAAAGTCTCCACTGCTTAATGATTTCAGAGAGGTGGCTTGAAAATGATACCTGTTTTGAGAGACCTTTAGTCAGGAGAGAATGCTGACAAGAAACCCCAGGTGGGAGCTGGGGCAATAACTCAGCAAACCTCAGTTTAGTCTCACACTTGGCTGCTCACAACTACCTCTAACCTCAGCTCCAAGGGATCTGATACCATCTCTGGTGTCGGAGAGCACCTGCTCACATGTTCACATAACTACACACACACACACACACACACACACACACACATAAAAATAAACCTTAAAAAACAAAACCTCAGATAGGGAGCCTGTGAGATGGTTCAGCAGGTAAAGGTGCCTTCTGCTAAGTTGGACTGAGTTAGATCCCCTGGGCTGTCATGGTGGACGGAGAGGTGTGTCATGTGCTCATGCTTACCCAATGGTGGTGGGGGAGGGAGGGGAAGAAGCCATTAATCCCAGCACTTGGGAGGCAGAGGCAGAGGGGCAGAGGGGCAGAGGGGCAGAGAGGCAGAGAGGCAGAGAGGCAGAGAGGCAGAGGCAGAGGCAGAGCGATCTCTGTGGACTTGAGGTTAACATGGGCTACATAGTGATTCCCTGTTTTGAACAAAACACCATCAAAAAGAAAAGAGTCCCTTGGTGCCAGACAGAGTGGCAAATGACTGTAATCACAGCACCCTGAAGCCTGAGGTAGGGGGATCATGAGTTTAGGCTAGCCTGGGCTACACAGTAAGACCCAGTAATCTCCCTCACCAACTACCCTCTAAATCCATTGTCATTGTAGCCTGGTGGTAGAGTCCACTCTGTGTGAAGCTCTGACTTGTATTTCCAGTACTGAAAAGAAAGGAGGAAAACAAAGTAGAATCTATTGGCTTGGCCTCAAACGCAGCTCATGTTTCTGCTCTCACCCGGCTTACTCGCCTACTGCTTTGAGTCTGCTCCCTCATCTTTCTCTGAACTAGGGGGTCACCTCGGCACCGGCAGTTCCTGGTGCATACCCATTTGATCTGGGGGAACTCAGGAAACAGATGCATCCTCCTGGTCTCAGCTTAACGATTGGGTTTCTTTTCTTTTTCTTTTTTTCCCCCCACCAAAGCCAGATCTTGGTCCCAATCAACACAGAGGAAAAAAGTAATTACTGAAGTATTACTGTTATTATTATTTCCCACTAGGAACTGCTGCATACCTTTCTTGTATCTGGTTTTCTCCCTGGGTCAGGGGGGTAGGAAATCTAAAAACAGTCCTGTCCTGGCTAAAGGATGTATTAATTATTTTTAATCCTGTTTGCACTGGGAATCTCTTTGAGGCTTTAATGAAACAGATAAACTTATCACACCCACAAAATGTATCACAGTTTTAAGAGGCTTACACACCTATTGAAGATCGGGAGCTCATGAGAATCCATGGATCCCAGCTGGGAAACTCTACTCTGTTGAGTACCAGGGCTCCAACCTAGTACCCCAGCACTTCCACACTTGGGAGGTAGAGGTGGGAGAATCAGGAGTTCAAGGTCATTCTCAGCTACCTAATAAATTCAAGACCAGTCTGGGCAACATGAGACTCTGTCTCAAATACAACAAAACAAACAGACAACTAGCAAGGGAGGGGAGGAGATATCCATGCTAACACTTAGCAGAAGAAATCAGAATAGACGTATGATACCTGAGAGGTATCCTTAAGTAAGTGATGATAGAAAGAATAAGGATAGAGGCTAATGTTTCAAAGTCAATCGCTTTCTTATATGCCAGCAACAAACAAGCAGAGTTTGAAAACAAAACAAGACAAAACGCATTGCTTAGCTGGTGAGATGGCTCAGTAGGGAAAGGCACTCGCTATCAAATCTGATGTCCCAAGTTTGATTCCCCCAAACCCCTACAACTATAATTAATTCCTGCAAGTTCTCTCTCTCTCCCTCTCTCTCTCTCTCTGTCCCTCTGTCTCTCTTCTCTTCTGTTCTCTTCTCTTTCTCTCTTTCACACACAGATACACAAATAATAAATAAATAAATAAAATTTAAAACCCATTTACATTAGCACCCCTGCCTTTTTTTTTTAAAGATAAGGTAGACTAGGTGAATAGTTTTGTTTTGTTTTCTTTAGATTTATTTTATTTTTTTTTGTGCACGGATATTTGGCCTGGATATCTGTATGTATGTACACCATGTGTGTGCTTGGTACCCTCAGAGGTCAGATCTCCTAGAGTTGGAGTTATGACTGGTTGTGAGTCACCACGTGGGTCCTGGGAACTAAACCCAGGACTTTACAAGAGCAAAAAGTGCTCTAATTCATAAACTATCTCTCAACCTTTCTAGGGTAGTCTTGAACTCAAGGTCCTCCTACTTTAACTTTCTAATCTTTCTCTTTTCTTCTCTCAATCTCTATCCCTCCCTCCCTCCCTTCTTTCCTTCCTTCCTTCCTTCCTTCCTTCCTTCCTCCTTCCTTCCTTTCTTCTTCTCTCCCTTTTCTTTTTTTAATTTCACAATTTATTGAGTATACCATTAGAATGCAGCAGGCAGGATAACTAGCATACCAAATGCTCCGTGATATTTTATAACTTTTTAATGTCAGTGAAGATCTGTAATGATGTCTTATCTTTCATTTATAATGACGGTAATTTGTCCTCCTACCTCTTTCTGTCATGGCTTAGCCTGAAAAGAAGCTTGTTAATTTTAATTTTATTGACATATTCAAAAGAAGGCTTTTGGTCTGGTTGACTTATAGTTCGCATTCATGGATGGATGGACTTGGTGGGTTTTTCTGTTGCATGTTCATGTATTCATTCATGTGTGTATAAGCCTGAGTACTTTAGGAACACATTCCAGTTTTCAGCCCTGTAACCCAGCACCAAATTCATGCAAATAAAAAGTCATCAATCAATCAATCAATCAATCAATCAATCAATCAATCAATCAATCAATGCAAGCCAAGGAAGGCAGGAAAGGCCCTTTAGTGGATGTGGACAGCATAGACACCAGACTGATTTCCTCTGAGGATTTGTCACTGGAACTCCTGCTCTCAGTTCACCTCCAAGGCTGGGCTGCCCATATGTTCCACCATATGTGTCTTGCACCAGCAGAAGGGAAGCACTCCCACAACCCTTTGTAGACTTGTTCTTGCTGTGTTTGCTACCACAGGTCTCAGGAGGCTTTTGTCTTTCTTGAGCAGAACTGAAAGTTCACTGCTCAGCCAGCTCTAGTGGCCCCAAGACTTTCATTTCCTTTTTTATTCTAGGGAGAAAAGTGCATGCTAGGTGAGTGGAGGCTGGGTCGGGGTTCTATTCACATCCATGGCTCTAAGCCAACAAATCATCAAAATCTTCTCCTTACCATACAGAG
The DNA here is from genome assembly GCA_036184795.1 of Tokudaia tokunoshimensis. Classification (NCBI taxonomy): domain Eukaryota; kingdom Metazoa; phylum Chordata; class Mammalia; order Rodentia; family Muridae; genus Tokudaia; species Tokudaia tokunoshimensis. Next base: position 65,327,137 of record BTHU01000004.1, on the reverse strand, counting down.
TTCTGATCCCACTTCAGACTTCCCTGATGGCATATGGAGGACAGGAGTCTGTAATTTTTCCAGTTCTCCCAAATGGTTCTGATGACTATTTGTAAAGTTAGGACCCAGTGGGTGGTAGCAGAGGCTCCTTGTCCCTTTTTGGCTCAAGGTGTTCTCTTCCCTTCTGTTAGAGTGCATCTTCCTTCCATGCTTTGCTTCCTATAGCTCTTAAGCATACCTTCATCATGTATTTTTCTTACATGGTTCCATATACATTTGTGTATTTCCTTCCTTGCCAAGGTAAACTGTTCAAGGGCAGGAATTATACCTTCTCAGTATTTTCTTTCATGTGCTCAGGACAGTCACAGTGTTGAACAGGTTGTTCACAGTACAAAGATTAACATATGGGGTAAGCGGGATTGTGGACATGCTAAGTCCCAACTTGACTCACCAAGTCAGGGCCTCTAATGGTTAGAAGGAAGGATGCCTTTTCCAGGTAGGCTATGCTGGTTCAGTTTGTGCCTGACTTCATAATAGTATGAGGAAAATCTGAGCATCTATTCAAGAAAAAAGTATGAGGCTGGATGTGATGACACATGCCTTTAAACCAGCACTTGGGAGCCAGAGGCAGGCAGATCTGAGTCCGAAGCCAGCCTAGTCTACATAGTGAGTTCCAGGACAACCAGGGCTACACAACTCATTTTTCACTCACCAAAAAGAAGAAGAAGGAGGAGGAGGAGAAAGAGGAGGAGGAGGAGGAGAAAGAGGAGGAGGAGGAGGAGAAAGAGGAGGAGGAGGAGGAGAAAGAGGAGGAGGAGGAGGAGAAAGAGGAGGAGGAGGAGGAGAAAGAGGAGGAGGAGGAGGAGAAAGAGGAGGAGGAGGAGGAGAAAGAGGAGGAGGAGGAGGAGAAAGAGGAGGAGGAGGAGAAAGAGGAGGAGGAGGAGAAGAAAGAGGAGGAGGAGGAGGAGGAGAAGAAAGAGGAGGAGGAGGAGGAGGAGAAAGAGGAGGAGGAGAAAGAGGAGGAGGAGGAGGAGAAAGAGGAGGAGGAGGAGAAAGAAGAGGAGGAGGAGGAGGAGGAGAAGAAGAAGAAGAAGAAGAAGAAGAGCAGGTAATTTTGGCAGGTGTTCATGCAATGGTTTGCCAAACCAAAGCCTTTTTTAAAAGTTTTGCTTATTTATGAGTTTGCTTGTTTGTTTTAGACAGAGTCTCTCTCTATAACCCTTGCTGAACTGGAACTCACTGTGTGAGATCAGGCTGGCCTTGAACTCATAGAGACCTCCCTGTCTCTGCCTCTGGAGTGCTGAGATTAAAGGCATGCACCACCACATCTACCTAAAGTCTTGTTTTAGAAGTCCCAGTCCCTTCAACCCCAGCACATTGCTCCCTCTTCCAAGACTGCAGCACCAGGCTTGCACTTTGAGCAACACTTCATGCACTGGAGGTAGCCTCCTCTCTCAGCATCTTTGAGTCCCCCAGGGCCACCTTACCTACCTTGTATCCAAGCAGTTTAGTGGACTTTACTAGATGAACAAATAATGTTTGCACAAGCACTCCATCTCAGCACTGGGGAGGCTGAGATAGGAGAACTTCTACAAGTTCAAAGCCAGCCTGAACTACACACGGAGAACCTGTCTCTGGGCTTCTGCTCATATAAAGGTGCAGTAACTTTTTACCTCTAGAACCAGAAATAGGTAGTGCAACTTCAGAAATAATTGGTAATTTAGTTAATTATATGTATATATAAATAAAGGCTGGGATGCAGTTCAGTGACAGAGTGCTGTCATATAATACCATATAATATATATTATATTTATATTTGTTATTACAAATGAGTCATATAATTACATAATTTGTATCCTGTAATAAATGCATAATTATGTGTTATGATATATAATTAGCTGTGACTGGAGTGATGGCTCAGTGGTTAAGAGCACTGACTGCTCTTATAGAGCGCCTATGCTCAGTTCCCAGCAACCACATAGCAACTCACAATCATCTATAAATCCAGTTTCAGGGCATCTGGCTTCCTCTTCTGACCTCTGAGGGCACCACGCACACACAAGGTACACAGATATGCAGGTAAAACACTCAAACATATAAAACAAAAATAAATTTAAAAATATTTAAATAACATTAGAGAATTATAAAATAAATAATATATAACTAGTTATATACGGTGTATATAATTATTGTATGTAAATGCAAATACAAAGCATATAACATATGTAATAGTTATTTGCATGTATTTACACATGAGCACTGTGTATATCAACTTTTGCAGGCAGCACCAAGCAAGTTAAACAGATACTGGCAGAAAACACTGCTTATTCTTTGAAAGCACTTGAGTGTGTGCGACACTGAGTTAGTCTGGGAGTGATGGAGTCCACATTGCTGTTTTGCCAATGCAGCATGTAGTTCTCAGGTTGCTCCAGGTTTGACAATTTCTTTCAGGAGGGAGATGAAGGGAAGGGATGACCTTCATAATGGTAACAGAGGACCCCCCCCATTAGCCCCCGAAGTGTACCAATAGTGTGGAACTTTGTAGTAGGAAGTAAGCCACACCCAGGTATGTCAACATGGGGGTGTTGTCAGGAAAAAGCCACACCTATTTGACTGGTCACATGAGCCTGACAGGGACAGTAGGCCTTTTGGAAGTCAGAGGAAGGAAGTTTGGGAATTCTTCTAGTTTTGTTTGAATTAACTTATATTTTTACTCATTTAGTGCATATGTCTGCCTTGACAAATATGGAGGTCAGTGGACGACTTGCAGGAGTTGGTTCTCTGTTCATTCTATGGATTCCAGGCTTGGTATCTAAGCCTGTATCAGATGAGGCAGCTTTCCAGTCCTCTTCTGTGTTTTATATGAAGAAGTTCTAAAAGCAGCATTATATAAGTTGTGGTATATTTAAAATAGTTACATTTAAAAGAAGGTTATTTTCACCAGAAAAGTTGAAATCTGACTTTATAATGTTGCTATGTCTTGAATATTGGGATTCTGCCAAGTTAATATAGTGGGACCCAATTCATTATGCAATAAAATTAGTAAATGAAGCCTTTGGGGAAGTGACTAAGTCACGAGCTTCGCTATCATGAATGGAATTCGTGACCTTTCAGAGTGTGGAAGGTTGTGCTCTCCTCTTTCACCATGAAAGGGTGCTGTGAGAAGACTCCATTTTAAAGCAGAAGACTGTGAGCAGACACCAGATCTGCTGACACTTCAGTTAGGGACTCTCAGCACCCCAGAACTGTGAACAATAAACAAGAGAGGGGTGGGGTGGCAGACAGAAAGACAGAGAGACAGAGACACAGAGAGTGCTTAGGATCCACTTTAGTGTGGATATTGAGAAAACAGGAGCCCAGACTCTCAGGCAGGGAATGGGAGCTGTCTCTAAAGAAACCAAAGTGCTAAGTGGGTAACCAGTCCGAGTGGGCAGGAGAGTATGCGCAGTGTGATTGGAAATCCCGTCTTTTCAACATGCAAACTGGCTTTGCCTGGGCTTCATGTGGGACTGCAAAGGGGCTAGAACTTGTTTCTTCTTTCTTTGTTTCTTTCTTTTCTTTTAAAGATTTATTTATTTCATTTATATGAGTACACTGTAGCTGTCTTCAGACACACAAGAAGAGGGCATTGGATCCCATTACAGATGGTTGTGAGCCACCATGTGGTTGCTGGGAATTGAACTCAGGACCTCTGGAAGAGCAGTCAGTGCTCTTAAGCGCTGAGCCGTCTCTCCAGCCCTTGAGCTTGTTTCAAATTCAGGCGCAGTACTGTTCTTTGCTGTTTCTGGAAGTACTGGCTTCCAGAGAGAATAGGGGAGTGACAGCCTCCTCTTGAGTTAGATGTCACATACAGTGTGCAGAATGTGCTGTGGATATAGGATGGGGTCAGCGAGGGTAGTTTCCCACCAATCCAGCTCTTGTTTATGCACATTTTTATCTCTTCTGGCTATGCTCTTCTGCAGCCCCTCTAATTCATGCCGGAAGAGGTGGGGACATATGGCAATCTTTGAGGTCAAACGAATGGAGAAAAGCCCTAGGCATGGTGCAACTTTTGGAACTTTGGTGTTTGATGGCCTCAGATTGACCCTTTACCCCTGCCAAAGATACCAATCAAAAGGGCATGCTGAATTTATACAATAGACCAGTGTTTGGCCATTTTTAAAATATAAAAGACAGGAAAATATATAGGCTTTGGGGGCCATATTATGTTGATTGGAACTACTCAGCTTTGCTGTTGCTGTACGAAAATAACTAGAGACAATATGCAAATGAGCAAGTGTGGATATATTCCAATAAAATTTTACTTACAAAAATGGCAGGGCTGTGGATATAGCTCAGTTGACAGAATGCTTACTTAGTGTGCAAGAAGACTTGGGTTTGATCTTAGCACTTTATAAAAACAGTGTGTTGGTATATGCTTGTAATCCCAGCACTTGGGAGGTAGAAGCAGTCACATATCGGAGTTCAAGATTAGCCTGCGTTACATAGTACATTCCAGGCCAAACAGAGCTACATGGTAAGATTCTGTCTTAAAAAAGAAAGGGATGTTGCTTAATAATTGAGGGGATGGAAAGATGGCTCAGGAGTTAAGAGCACTGGAGGCTCTTGCAGAGAATCTGGGTTTGATTTCCTGCACCCACATAGTGGCTCACAGCCACTAGGAACTCCTGTTCCAGAGGATCCGATGCCTATTTTTTTTTTTTAACCTTCACTGGGACCAGGCACACGTGGCAAACAGACATACATGAAGGCAAAACATTCATAGAGTAAAAAGAAAGACTTTATATATATATGTATATGTATAATGTATAATGTATATGTATATACATGTGTGTATGTATATATTTATTTATATATATTTATATATACATACATGAATTGAGGATGTTTGTTAAGAATGTGTCTTTTAACCAGAGAACTAAGGAGGACTCTCTGTGACAGATAAGCCTGCAGGGTGGTTGAAGAACACAGCCTATACAACCAGGACTTCCTGGACTCAGTTCAAAGGCAGTCCCACCAAGACATCAGGCTGAGGAAATGTAGGGAGTTACTACAGCAAGCCTGTCCATCGCATGCCATAAGCTTTGACTCAAAGACAGGCATAAGGCAAATATTAGGCCAGCCAGGTACATCTACCAGAAAGTAGATAAAGTTGAGCACAGAAATGTGTGATCTTAACAGTCAGTGGAAGCCTTCTTGTATGGAAGAGGAGGAGCTGAGAGGGGAAAAGGAGGAACAGAAGGAGATGGAAGAAGAGAAGGAGGAAGAAGGAGGAGAAAGGGGAGAGGAGAAACTGGGGTATGGATGTATCTTTTGGGGGTGGTAGAGAGATACAGTGGCAATAGTTGAAGGCACCGTCCACTAGGAACATTGAAAAAGGACGTTCATCTCAGATTAGAGATGAGTGAGGGCCTTGGGTGCGAGCTAAGAGGTTTTAAATAAATATATAGGTAACTGGAAGATGGTGAAGATCCTTCAGTACCCTTTAAACAAACTAAGCAGCAGTGTGTGAAGAGTGGATTAGGTTAGCACAAGATGGAGGTCACTGGTAGCTACCAAAGCAGATGCAATGGGCTAGGGAGAGGGAGTAGTAGGAAAAATGATAGATTAAGGGTTCTATTTCATTTCTTATTTACTTAGAGATAGGGTAGCTCTGGCTGGCTTGGAGCTCTCTATGTAGACCAGGCTGGCCTCAAACTCATAGAGATCTGCCTGCCTTTGCCTCCCAAGTACTGGGACTAAAGACCAGTGCCACCACATGTGACTACTTTATTTTTTAAAAAGTCACTGTCCTAGCTGGGTATGGTGGTGAATGCTTTTAGTTCCAGCACTTGGGGGCCAGAGGCAGGCAGATCTCTATGAGTTCCAGGCCAGCCTGGTCTATATAGTGGGTTCCAGTGCAGCCAGGGTTGTGTAGTGAGACCCTGACTAACAAACAAACAAACAAACAAACAAACCAAACCAAACCTTGACTAATCCTCTTGCCTCCACCCTCCAGACGGTTGGACTAAAGCATGCTCCCCAATGTCTGTTTTATGCAGAACCGAGCAAGGAAGGCCCAGCCTAGCCAAGCACTCTACCAACTGAGCCACAGTCTGAATTCAGAATCTTACAGGAAGCTCTTATCACTTCCTGAGGCCCACCCTGAAGGCAAGGCTGGACACACTACCTCAAATTCTTGGATGGCTTCTCCAGGCCAATAGTTTATAATCTCACAGGGTAGGTGCAAAGTCTGAGCAGACACAGACAAGAAGTAAAAGGTCCTTTTGCCTCAAACATGCCAGGCAAATGTTTTGTTACTTGCCTGTATCCCAGGCATGTTTAAGTACATTGTAAAGAGATAGCATTCTTAACACTTTGAAGGAAATGGTGCTGACTAAGCAGGTATACATTAGCAAACATCGGGGGTTGGAGTCCTACAACATGCTTTGAAAGGGTGATATGATACATATCAATTTGTAGAGATTTTTCTACCATCTTTTCAAAAGCTGTGTGATTCTGGGTAGGTCACTCAGGTTGCCTTCCCTTTGGGGAGTAGGGCAGGACTTCACATAGCTCAGGCTATCCTAAGCTCCTGATATATTCAAGGATAACTTTGATCTCCTGTTCTTCCTGCTTCTAAGTACCAGGAGCTGGGATTATAGGCTTGTACCACCATACTGGATTCTCTTTCCTTGTCTTAAAAAAAAAATTTGTTTTTGGATTTATTTATTTTATTTTATGTATGTGAGTGTTTGCCTGTATCCGTATATGTACGACGTGTGTGCTTGGTGCTCGAAGAGGTCAAAAGACAGCATCAGACTCTCTGGAGTTTTGGATGGTTATGAGCCACCATGTGGGGTTTAGGAACTGAGCCTGGAGCCTCTGCAAGAGCAGCAAGTGCTTTTGACCCGGGGGCATTTCCAAGGCCACTTCCTCTTTCTGAGGTGCGGCTTCTTCAGCTACAGAGAGGGAAGATACACCTTCCTAGAGCTGTGGCTCTCCTTTGAGACTCTCACAGGGAAAGACTTGTCAGTGAGCAATAAATAACAGGTGAATAATAAAAGGTGAAACACAAAAATGGATTGAAAACAAGAAATAAAAGGTATGTTTCAGCACTCCTCCCCCTTTCTTTACTCATTTGCTTCTTCTTTTTTTTTTTTTAAATTAATTTATTTATTATATGTGAGTACACTGTACCCGTCTTCAGACACACCAGAAGAGGGCATGAGATCTCATAACAGATGGTTGTGAGCCACCATGTGGTTGCTGGGATTTGAACTCAGGACCTTCAGAAGACAGTCAGTGCTCTTAACCACTGAGCCATCTCTCCAGCCCCTCCTCATTTGCTTCTTGATTGTAGCTGGCTGCCTTTCCAGAGACTGTTCTGGGTTATTCAGTCTGTTGTCATGTGAATTCTGTGCCCGCCAGTCTTCTAGATCCTATTTGGTATATAGGTTCATCTGGTTCTAGATTTATTAGCAGTCCAGATCCCTCCTATTTTGTATTTTATAATACACTCCATAACAAATACACATTTTTTTTCCTGATGCTGATTTGTTCTAGATGCTAAATACTTCTTTAGATATATAGCTTCTATCTCATATCTATTCTCAGATATCTATTTTCTATTGCTGTGACAAAATAACTGAGCCTGGGTGCTTATGTGGAAAAAAAGGTTCATGTCACTCACTGCTTTAAAGATAGAAAGTTCAACAGCATGGCACTGGTTCTTCCGAGGTCTGCCTGGCTATGTCACATTTCAGAGGTATTGTGGGAGCAGTCACAGAGGAGATCAGATGGTAAGACAGGAAGCTCTTTTTTTTTATAATTAGTATTTTTTTTAATTATTTATTTTATTTTATTTTTTTTAATTTACATTCCAAATCATTTCCCCTTTCCCGTTTCCTCCCTCCCCGAAAGTCCCATAAGCCCCCTTCCCTCCCTCTTTTCTCCATTCAACCCCCTCTCTTACTCTGTCCTGGCGTTCCCCTACATCCAGTCTTTCCAGGACCAGGGGTCTCTCCTTCCATCTTCTTAGAAATCTATTGATATGCGGATTGTGTCTAGGGTATTCCGAGATTCTGGGTCAATATCCCCTTATCAGTGACTGCATACCATGTGTGTTCTTTTGTGATTGGGTTACCTCACTAAGGATGATATTTTCAAGTTCTGACCATTTGCCTAGGAATTTCGTGAATTCATTGTTTTTAATTGCAGAGTAGTATTCCATTGTGTAGATATACCACATCTTCTGAATCCATTCCTCCGTTGAGGGACATCTGGGTTCTTTCCAGCTTCTGGCTATTATAAATAAGGCTGCTATGAACATAGTGGAGCATGTGTCCTTATTGCATGCAGGTAAAGCCTCTGGGTATATGCCCAGGAGTGGTATAGCAGGATCCTCCGGGAGTGTCATGCCCAGTTTTCTGAGGAACCGCCAGACTGCTTTCCATTAGATATATTCTTTATTTACATTCCAAATGATTTCCCCTTTCTTGGTTCCTCCCTCCCTGAAAGTCCCATAAGCCCTCTCCCCTCCCCCTGTTCCCCAATCAACCCCCTCCCGCTTCCCTGTCCTGGTCCCCTACACTGCTGCATCAAGCCTTTCCAGGACCAGGGGCCTCTCCTCCCTTCTTCTTGGGCATCATTTGATATGTGAATTGTGTCTTGGGTATTCCGAGATTCTGGGCTAATATCTGCTTATCAGTGAGTGCATACCATGTGTGTTCTTTTGTGATTGGGTTACTTCATTCAGGATGATATTTTCCAGTTCCACACATTTGCCTAAGAATTTCATGAATTCATTGTTTTTAATTGCTGAATAGTATTCCATTGTGTAAATATACCACATTTTCTGTACCCATTCCTCCGTTGAGGGACATCTGGGTTCTTTCCAGCTTCTGGCTATTATAAATAAGGCTGCTATGAACATAGTGGAGCAAGTGTCCTTATTACAATGCTGGAGAATCCTCTGGGTATATGACCAGGAGTGGTATAATGGGGTCCTCTGGTAGTATCAAGGCATGCTTTTTTTATGATTAACTGTTTTCATGACAACTGACTTACTTGTAGACCAGCTTTAAGCTCTTCTGAGGACAATGATCCCAGCGATCTAATGAGCTCCTATCAGGCTCATTCTGTTAATGCTTCTATTACTTCACCCGATCCTCGCATCTGGGACCAAGCGTGTTACCCTGTAGCGGATAAACCGCACCCACAGCACTGGGAGAAAGGGCACTGAGTGCATGAATCACTTATTGTAGCTGATATGTCCAGAGCTGGGTGGCCACACAGATGGCTAATACACAAAGGCAAGTGTTAAAGCTACTGAGTAGCATGGCTGGGTAGAGGGCACTGTCACTGTAGAGGGCGTCTGCAGTGGTTAGTAAGCAACAGAGAGAGGACTTGAACCTGATTTTACTGGCTCTAAAACCACTGATTTTAAACATCATCCCAAACTGTCCGTGCTGAGACTCCTGGGAAGTCTGCTTATCATTCTTCCTTTTCTAAGCATTTGATGAGTGTCACCTGGAATAGGACACAGCTCTTGCCTCCAGGGTTCCTCAGCATTTCGATTTCTCCCCTGGGAGCCACATTGACTGTCAGCTAGAAGGCACAGGAAGAAATTAGATTGCTATAGTGTCTTCAGTTGGATGCAATTTATTATCTCTAAAGATAAGGCCTACTGGGACCTCTGCATTGCCTTCTATGAGTCAATGCAGAAAGTTATCTGTTTAGCATGAGTCACATACCTGGTTAAAAGAGGAAAATAAATACTAAAATATAATAATCCATAGAATCACTCCTTCTGTGGCTGACTTGTCCACTGCTCTGAGTCTCATAGTACAATTTAAATATGGGACTGCCAGAAAAAGTATGTTTCTGATCACCGCCCCCCCTCCTCTTCTCTTTTGAAGTGGGGTCTCTCTATGTTGCCAAGGCTTGTTTCAAACTTCTGGACTCAAGAAATCTGCCTACCTCTCAAGTACCGGACATCCTTGCTCCTGATTAATCAGGAAGGCTAGAGGTCTCCCCATGAGAGGGCTGGGATTCCCTTCTAGACTCTTACCTTTGGCTCTCAGTAAAACTTGGAAAAAGAATCTGTAAGGCTGAGAGATGGAAAGAAACATCTGCTTAGCAAACGTCTTCCTTTACTTGTGAAGTGCAAAAAAGGGCCAGGCCTTGGACACCAGCCAACAACCTCTCCAGGCCTGTACTCTCCCCTCTTTCCACCCTGCTGTGTCCTAGGAGGCTGGCCTGTGTGAGGTGTGCCCTTAGGCTAAGCCAAGGTCCCTGCCTGAGGAGGAGAGAGGCAGGAGGAGAGTGAGGTCAGGCTCGTATTTGCTCAACTCCCTCCCTACTAGGATACCTGGGACGAACTGTGTGCTCTGCAGGCCACAGCAAGACATCCTGACCTGTCCTGTGAAGCAACCATCTCTGTGGAAGTCACTGCCTCTCCCTTGTTCTCTCGAGGCCTGGGGTTAGCAGTGAGTTTTGAATCAAATCTGGAGATACTGCACTCTCTATTTTGTGGGTGCACCTTTGTCAGAAGCCTTGTGAGTGCCTGTAATCAAATTAGGAAGCTTAAATGTAGCATCTGCTTCCTGCTGGAGGCCTGACTGGGGCGCTGGGAGAGGCTTAATGACTTGCCCAAGGTTGCAAGAGGATTTGATTGCATACCAGTGCTACTCATAAAATGATTACAGTATCTTACAGTTCCAAGAACCTTTCAAAACCAATCTCAGGCTGCAGCAAAGGCATTAAGCTTTCCACGCAGAAGCTGGGAAATTAAAAAAATTCAGTAAGACATCGGATTAGCCACAACAGCGAACCTGAACCTCCGTGCCTTCCTAGAGCTAACTCACTGGGCTGTGTCTGTCACAGCACAGTTCACCTCCAGGCCAGAGAGGAACATCTAACTCTTATCTAGCACGACTCTGTACCTTGTGCATCAGGAAAACAGACATACCTCAGAATTCCTTCTCCCAGGCCTAGAGCTGCTGACACTCCATGAGTATCCAACACCCCATGAGGCAAATGGTGCTATTCTATTCTATTCTATTCTATTTGTGTGTGAGAAAATTGAGGTTCAGAAGGCTAAATATTCCACCCAGAATGTTTTTGTGATTTCTCATACAACAAAAGTTAGGCTCAATTAGAACCCAGGCCTGCCTGCCTCGTGCTCTTTCCGCTATACCACACTGTCTTCATGCAGGGATGTGGGTGTGCCACAGGCTGGAGGGCCAACCTGTCCACTGCACTTTCTCCCTTCAAACTAATCCCAGCCTGACCTTCAAACTAACTCTGGGGCCTCAGCATGGCTTTCCTGTTGGGCAGCTAAGGAGGTTTTTGTAGATAAAACCAATAGAAAATGGACTGCGTCTGATTTAGAGCAAGAGATAAGAAGTGCAGGCCAGGCAGGTCCTTTGTCCCAAAAGTCCTGAGAAAAACACATTGGAGGTCTGTTTGGGTATAGACGGGTTAGATAGGGTTGCCAAAGGGCATTCTTTAGTTTTGACAAGCCACCCCACCCCCCTGCATAGCTGGGAAGTGTCTGTCTGCTCAAAATATTAACAACTCTGGGTCCATTCACTTTTATAACATTAAAGCTGAGGCCCGGGGTTGCTTACCTTCTGTGTGGCCTTAGGGCTTACTTCCTCAGTTTGGGCCTTCATGACCTCATTTCAGATACAAGGGAGATAAAATCATGGCTCTGCTACCTTTCTTGCTAGTCTGCACTTTGTGAGCTCAGGAGCCCAGAGAAAGACATGAGTCTTCTAAGATCACTCATCCTCCCTACTTAGCAGGGTTATACTGTGGGCATAACCTTCCCTTTTCCTTTTCCTTTCCCTTTCCCTATATTCCTCTCTTTTCCTCCTTTCCTTCCTCCTTCCTTTACACATTTTTTTTTCCTTTTGGGTAAGGACTCTTGCCAAGACTGGCCTTGAACTCCCTCTATAACTAAGGATGACCTTGAACTCCTCCTCCTGCCTCTACCTCCCAACTTCTGGGATTGCAAGTATACACTATCATACCTAGTTTAGGCAGAACTGGGGATAAAACTCAGAACCTTGTCCATGCTAAGCAAGCACTCTACCAACTGAGCTACAGCCCCAGTTCTTTTGGGACAGAGTCTCATTATATAGCTCAGGCTGGCCTAGAACCCAGGATCTTCCTGCTCCATTTTTCCAAGTGCTGGGATTGTAGGCACGACATCACGCCTTACCAAATAGGATTCTGGTGTGTTGGAACCAGTGATGAACTAGAGCTCCTGCAGCCTAATCTACATGCAGGTTAATGTGTCACAAACTGAGGATTAGAGATGGTAAAGGACTCACCGTGTTACATAGTTCATTGCTGGCAGTGCCAGGCCTACGGCACAGGTCTTCTGATTTGGTTTTGTGTGTTCTCAGGCTAGATGTGTACTTCAGACAAATGGGAAATGTGTTCTCAGCCAGCATGAGGTGGAAGGAGAGTTGGTGCTTGTAAACAGGTACTTAGTCACCCTAATTTCACACCCATCATGATTAGGGGTTGCAATTTATTGAGAGTTTATGGCATGCTTATTATGTGCTAGCAATTTTATAGTCATTACTTCATTTAACTTCTGCGGTAACCCAGGAAGGACATGCTATGGCCCAGGCTTTTCAGATGAGGAGCTTGAGACAGAGAGAAGCGGCATCGGGCTGGGAGACAGCTCAGTCAAGAAAGTGCTTCCTCTGCACATAGACAAGTTCAGTTTGATCCCTAGAATGCATATTAAACAGCAACGACAGAAACAGGTGTGAAGTATGTGCTTGTATCCCTGCACTGGGGAGGTAGAGAAAGACCTCCATGGGGTTTAACTAGCCAGCCAGCCCAGCCCAATCCCACTTGGTGAGTCTCAGGCCAGTGAGAGACCCTGTCTGAAAAAGGGGGAAAATTGTGACTGTCTTCATGGGGTAGCTTAAATAGGCATGTGAGCATATATATACATGCATACATATACACACACATATATATATGTGTATATATACACATATATATGAACACACCTACACATGCGTGCACATGTATGAACACACACACACACACACACACACACACACAAAGTGAAGTATGAAACCCAGACTAACACTGAGTCACACAGTCGGGATGTAGTAGAACGAGGGTGAGAATTTAGTTCTGTTTAGTGTAAAGCTCCAGCTCCAAACCAGACGACTAGGTAGTAACCCTTTAAAACATGGTCTGTTTTCCAGGTTGTTCTTACATTCACGGAGCTCTGCCTACTTCTGCTCGAGATTAAAGATGTGGGCCGCCGTGATGCTGGGCCACAGACAACTTGTAAGCATCTTTCTTCCCATTTTACTGTTTGAAATTAATTCATCCGGGAAGGCAAGTCGCAGTATAAAGCTGTAGTTAACACTGTCTGACATCCCTCGGCAGCCTCCTCCACATCGTCCTCAACTCCCGCTGTTTCCTTGTCCTCCAGAATTGCTGCTTATCCAAGGGGAGCGGGGAGCCCCACTAAGTAAGCAATCAAAAACAAAGGAAAAAAACTGTGTTAGCTGAGTGCCCTTGCTCTCGGTTTCACTTTCTACTTAAGGATTTAGAAATAAAATGTTTGTCTTCGGAGCTAGCGATTATTTTTGTGAAGAAGTAATTTGCATATTTTGTTCTGTTTTTCTCTCCCTAAGGATTGCAGGAGATTTTAGTTGGGGTGCTTTGTAGAGAGGGCTAAAGACTATGGCTGGTAAGCAGAGCCTACCACAGCACAAACATTAAGGATTCCAGGCGTTTATAGGCTCTCTTTTCCACTGCTTGGAAGACTGAGGCTCCTGGGTGTGAAAAGGCAAGCTGCTAACCTTAGGTCGCATGTCCGTTCCTGAATCAATCACCACGGTGCAAGGAATATGACGTTTGATTGGTCAAACCTGTGTCACGTGCCCCTTTCAAGCCGCAGAAAGGAAAATGAACTCCAGGTAACTGAGCTGCATGTGCTTCTCGAGGAAGAAGCTGGGAGAACCGATGGCACCAGGAAGAAGGGCAAATCGATGCTAGGTGGCAAAGCAGTCATGTGACCACCTTCCTGGTTGTTAAGCAGCTTTTCACCTTTCCCTATCAGTTACTCCTCTGTTCCATAAAGCTTGCCGCATCCAAGGGCTAGCCTTCCTGTACAGAGGAGATCCTGGCTAGAGCTTTGTTTCTGTCCTAATGCTGCCACAGATGTCTTCTTTTCAGAGTCCTTCTATGGGGCTTTGCATACAGTCTGAGTCTCTCTCTACAGGAGACCTTACTTTTGGTCAATGTCATAGGCTGTGGCTCTCATTTTGAGGCACAGAAAGGAAAGCAGCTTTTTTAGAACATGGCTGATAGCTTTCATGGAGTGATGTCACCTGCTAGAAAGTGCCTTGATCTTGACACCAGATCAAGATCTTGACCTAGTTGAGGAAAATCACTTAACCTCTCTAACCTGAGCCTACTTTGTGAAATGGAACTCATGATAAGCTATGCTTTTGGTCTCAACTGTTGTTGAGAGATTCACATGAAGCAATGAATGTGAAAGTTCTGTGTAAGCCCCAGAATATGGCTACAGGTTTAAGTGCCTGAACTTTTTTTTTTTTGGTTTTTCGAGACAGGGTTTCTCTGTGTAGCCCTGGCTGTCCTGGAACTCACTCTGTAGACCAGGCTGGCCTCGAACTCAGAAATCCGCCTGCCCCTGCCTCCCAAATGCTGGGATTAAAGGCGTGCGCCACCACTGCCCGGCTGTGCCTGAACTTTTAATTTGATTTTTTCTAAAATGAATTTCATGGAAAAGGATCTGATAAATTCAGAAATACTGAATTTGGGACTGAGATGTCTCAGTGTGTCGAGGGTCTTGCCATGCAAACCCAACAACCTGAGTTTGAGCCCCAGAACCCGTGGCGACAGTTGTCCTCTGACCTCCACACGCTCTGTGATACTTCACCACTACCACACGAACACATTTCTCACACACAAATAGAGAAATACCGACATTTCGAGTAGTGAAGAGAATAAAAAGTGAGGAAACGACTTTTCTCACCAAAGAGTTAACTGACAAAAAACTTGGGAGAGTATTTCCTAGAGGACTGAGTGCTTGATTTTCAAGGCCCAATACAACATGAATATGTGGGCCTCCTTTAAAATCTTCTTACAGATAGCCAAGACACATAAGGTATAGAGGAGGAGGAGGAGGAGGAGGAGGAGGAGGAGGAGGAGGATGCCACTTTCCCAGACACTTCCTCGTGGTTTCCAGCTAAGTTAGTTGACTCAGAGCAGAGCCAAGTTTATTTTATCTAGTAGCTGAAGGAAGCAGGGCAGTTGTTTTTGAAAAACTCCTTACGAGGTAAACATGACGAGTCTTTCATTCTGTTTACAGGACACATTGGCATGGAGGGAGTCTCTGTTGCCACCACAGGCCACTGTTTACCTGTTCCTTACACACACCTTTAGCAAATGAGGCAGCTGCCATCAGGCCCAACCTTCATCTTTGGAAGGAGGACCAGGGCCTGGAGAGGAATTGCTGTGAGCCAGGGTGGTGCCTGCAGAATGGGAGGGGTTACTGGCTCACACTTCCTGTAAGCCACCAGCGGAAACTCTACTACATTTGCCAACTCCTTCAATTAAATATATTTATAAGACGTTGACAATGCAATTATGTATTTGATTGAATTTATTTTTTTTGAAAAAGTAATACAGTCTTAAAGTTATAACTAGAAAGAGTTATGTAAAAGTTTATGGTTTGGAGGAAAAAAAAACCCAAGACACCCAAAACAAAAGACTCTTCCTTATTCCCTAATAACCCACTTCCTCTCCCTGAAGTCAGAATAACTAGTTTTTTTTTTTTTGTTTCCTGGCAGAAATACCATTTATATAAACACATGGATATGCATGCATCTTCCCTCCTCTGCATTTTCCCTCCTTCTTTTAAGACAGTGACAGTATGACTAAGCCTTATTCTGTACCTCATTTTTCCAGTTACTATGTCCTGGGGACCATCCTATATTGCTTCACAGAGAGGTTTCTTTTCATGGATGTGCATAGTCTCCTCAGTGCACAAAAAGTACCATCATTTTTGTAGCCAAGTATGTTAGGTTCCACCTCATATTGTCATTCAGAGTCCCTCAGAAAAGTCCAGAGTTTGGTTCCTACGTCCACGTCAGCTCCAGGGGAACAGATGGCCCTGGCCTCTGAAGGACACTCGCATTCACATTTACATAACTATGTGCACACACATGTGTACGCACATACACACACTGATACATAATTAAAAAGAAAAAATTTAAATAGTTCCTCTGGTTACCAGAGTGTGTACATTTGATACATACTACCGTTCAGCTCTGCAAATTTTGGCAGTGTCCATCCAACACCAGCTTTAGGCTAACACTGGAGCTGCACTTTTGGGTCTGTCTTTTTCAGGGGTACAGAATCCAAGAAGAGGAACTTAAAATTTGAGAGAGTGATGAAATATGGAGGTGATGTGGTAGAGCTCGGGGTGCTGTGTCACTGGTGTCAGGATGACTCCTAGATAATGGACATCTCTTGGGATAACCGAGCTGTCCTTGTGCCGGTGAAGGGATGGTACCAAAAGAGGTGGAAACAAACTCAGTCCTTTGGATTTGTGTGATTTTATCTTATTTATAGTTTGTTTGTTTGAGGCAGGGTCTCAGTATGTAACTTCGGCCATCCTGGAACTTATTATGTAGATTAGGCTGGCCTTGAAGTTGTAGAGATCCACTTGCCTCTGTCTCCTTAGTGCTGGATAAAAGGCGTGCAACACCGCACCTACTATGTATGGATCCATATAATTGTAAGACATTTCAGACTCTTTTCTATCAGTTGGTTGCCTAAACAGCAGTACGTAGTTTTATGGGGGTGAAGGATGTTCAGAGGCATTCTCTCTCTCCCTCTTGCCCTACCCACTCTCTTTTATTTTTACAAAAGAGCAAACACTTTTACTCTAACCTTAAGCAGGGATGCCCCTCATACTGCTTGAAGACAGATTTCAGAAGAGCAGCCTTGGGGTGGCCTGAGAGGTCTTGGTGCATATTCCTCAAGCTGACAGAACTCAGAGTTTTCCTCCTCTCCATGTGACCAGCAGCCTTCACAAACCATGTCTTGTAGGTGCCTATGGTGGTGGCAGCTCAAAGAGTCCAGGTGACCATTTTTTTCTTCAGTGCTCTCAACCATGCGCTTCAGATGTATGAAGAACCCAAGGCTTTGTGTAGGGAATGCTGACTAGAAACCTAAGTGTGTTGGTAAGGACTCTGTCTCTTGTTGAGGGATGATGTTCAAAACTTTGACCTGCCAGTTCAGCAGCAGCACTGACCGTTCAGGCAGAAGCCTCTCCTGGACCAGATGACTGTGTGTCTTCGACTCCTGCAGAAGCTCATACTTTGCTGCTCTGCTTTCTGCCTGCAAGACAGATAGGTTCTTATCAACCTTGGTTTTAAAATTATTCTTGGGGCCAGAGTGATGGCTCAGTGAGTAATGCTTGGTGTGCAGGCATGGCTATCTGAGTTCAGTCCCACATCCCTCATGTAAAAGTAGGGTACAGCGCTCACCTGTCACTCCAGCACTTATGGGGTGAGAGCAAACAGATCTAGGGGGCTTGCTGGCTGCCAAACTTGTGAACTCCAGGTTTTTGAGACCTTATCTCAAAAAATAAGGTGGTGATAAAAAGGTGGTGAATGATTGAGGACACATGTATCATTGGCAAGTGTGCCTGCACACAATCACATACACACAGACACAGACACATACGCACAAATTCTCACCTTTCAAATCCCAGCTCAGATATGCCTTGTCCATGAATTTGCCCCTCTTCTAGGCTAATTTAAGCCTTATGGTGATTGAAAGCATCGTCCTTTTCCCCTGCCAGGTCTTTTGGGGTAGAAACTTTCCTGTTCCAAGCATGCACCATAAAGCCTTGCCCATAATAGTTCTACAGTGCACACAGTTGAGCGCAGAGTCAACTGACTTGCCTTGACACTGTACATAGAAATGCATGCTGGCAAAGTGCAGTGAAGAGCGATTAGCACATTGTTGTTGCTTGAAGTTGTTCTAGCAGGTCTGTTTCCCACCCAAGTAGATAGACACTGTCTTATTTTCTGTTTTGGGTCCCATTTTACGGGAATGATTAAACAAATGGGAAATCATCAGAAACCACAACAGAGCATGATGGGGCAGAGGAAAAGGCAGAAATAAACTTGTGTGGCTGCAGCGTGATAAAGGAACTGGTCAAGTCTTCGAGATGGGGTGGCTCAGGCTAAACCTGGACCGAAAAGCAGATGTAAAACAAGACCAGATGGCAGAATGTTCAGAGGAACAGCTTCATGAGAAGTTGAACTGACTCCAAATAGCTTCACCCTGGGAACCAGTCAGCTACCCTAACTTGTAAGAGAAGGAAGACAGAATTGTTCTAAAAGTGTTTTGTTGTTTTCCTGGAAAGAATACTGAACAGAAGAAATTCCAGCTTGTCCCTGCCTTCTCTGAGGGCTCTTTGGGACTGAGTGTGCCATTTCTCTCTGGAGAAAAGAAACCCACGGAGTGTGTTCTATTCCTGGGGCTGCTAGGAGCGAGCCCCAAACTCTTCCCCTTGGTGGAGGAGACTGAGCGCGCTGAGTCCAGTTCCCTAAAGGGTTCAGAGGCAGGTTTAACCATGGAAAGCCTCCAGAGTGCTAAAAAGATCTGGAAGGAATAAGAAGCCCCAGTATCTAAGGGAGTCACAAAACCACAAGTGGGCTAGGGAAGGAAGAGTCCATGAGAGGAAAGGCAAGGAAACCTGCTTCCTCCTGGAGCCGCTGCTGCCGCTGCTGCAAGCTTTTGCACCAATCCCCTCCACCAGAGCCCACGGAGAACATGTTGGTTTCATGTATCCCACACCCTATAGATCTGAAGCAGAAGGTGCTTCAAAGTGAGATGTGTTATTAGGCATAAAGTATACCCTGGATCTTAAAGTCCGGATAGAGAATATAAAATATCTATCTATCCTGTAACTTTTATGATAATTGCATGTTGATCTGGTAGTACTTTTGAAATACGGGTTTAAAGAAAAATTATGTTTTCCTGGGTACGCTGTTGCACATCTTTAATCCCAGCAGTTGGAGTCGGATCAGGGGCAGAGGTGAACAAATCACTGTGGGTTGGCAGTCAGCCATGTTTACAAACTTAGTTACAGTTAGGACTATATAGTGAGATCCTGTTTAAAGGAAGGAAAGAGATTTAAAGGAAAGAAAAAAAGTCTGATGCTGTGTTGTGGGTCCAAAGTCAACCTTAAGTCTTGTTTTGTTTTGTTGTTGTTGTTTTGAGACAGGATCTCTCTCTATGTAGACCAGGCTAGCCTCCAACTCACATAGATCTCTCTGCCTCTGCCACCCAAGTGCTGGAATTAAAACCTTAAGTCTCATTCTTCAGGTAACATCTGCTTTATTACCCAGACCACATGCCTTACTAGCCGGGAGCTTCACTGATGAGGCTGGCTAGGCTGGTTGGCCAGTGAGCTCTAAGGCTCTGCCTATCTACGTCTCGGGGCTGGGATTACAGTCAGCTGCTGCTGTATGAGTATGATGCACTGTTGTGTGTGAGTTCTAGGGATTGGACTCAGGCCTTTATGCTTGCAAGGCAAGCTCTTTACTGTCTCAGCCATCTCCCCAACCTAAGAAAATTTTATTTGTTTCTTCTCTATTTTTTTACTTCCCTAAATGGTTATTAGCTATGTATTTTTGCAAACATTACTTGTATTAGCAATGGTGGAGCCACTGGGAAATATTGTACCTTCTCCAAATTGCATAGCAGCATCCACCTGAGGTGCGGTCAGCTGGTATCCTTCTTTCTCCAGGACCAGCACTCCTGATGACCTGTGGTTCCAGCCCTCTGTCTCCCTGTGCTTGTGGGATGGCTTGGTGATTCACTTGGTGTCAGGATTTTTGCTGATAACTTTACGAATGGATCAATGCAGAGAGGAACCCCAAGGGATCTAGATGTGGTATCTTCACCAACCCTGTAGGTATTCCTGACTCTCAGAGCCCCACATAAAAGTAAAAAGGGGCTCCAGAGCCCCTGGAAATGGATTACAGGTGGTTGTGAACTGCCCAATATGGGTGTTGGGAACCAAACTCATATCCTCTGGAAGATCAGTGTGTTCTTTATTGAAAAGCCATCTCTCCAGTCACTCCCCATTTAAAAAAAATCATTTCATTTAATCAATCATAAAATCCTAGAAGCCCACAGAAAGAAGGAGGGTCTGGCACATTCATTATGCCAAGAGATGGACCCACTATCTTCTAGATTGGAGGACTACTAAATGACAGGAGGTTAATGTTCTTTCTACATGTATTTTTTTAAAAAACATGATTTTAGTGTATACATTTTCTAAGGGCTGGGGGTCTAGCCTGGAGCAAACTAGAGTTTTGTATTCATGGAAAAAAGAAACTCTCAGTGAGAAGTTTAACAGGGCATAGGGAAGATATCGACAAGAAGCACTGGAAAGCAGACTCCTTACTTGTGTCAGGAGAACAGAAATGTCGACTGTGGATTTTGAATATGGTGGTTTGGGAAGGTTGCTCTGAGACCAGGACATTGAGGTAAGTGAGCCTTAGGGAAATGAGACAGTGAATTTCGAGGGACCCCAAGAGGAATCCCTGCTGGGGTTCTCAGAGCAGCGGACTCTGAGTCAGAAAGGCTCGGACTTACTTTGGTCAGCTGGAGGCAAGAGGAGAGAAGATGAAGCCAGGGACCAATGGTGAACAGACAGACTGGGGTCCTGCAGGCCATCCACCTGCCTTTGGGTACCACTCTGAGTGTCTTGGGGCACTTGGGATGGGCTGAGGTATGGTGATCTGACCGACTGTACCACAGGATCAGTGGGAGGAAGTTGGGGACATCAGGTGACAACACTTTAATTAGAAATGAAAGAGCAGCTTCTACCACGGTGGTCAGGGTAGAGATGGACGATTGGCCAGGAGCCGCCTGGGTGGCCTTCTAGGTTTTCATTTCTTTCCCACACTGCAGGCAGCAGAGCTATTCCTGAGGCTAAGGCAGGGACAGCTGGCTGCCTCTGTCCACACCCTCGCTGCTTCCTTCTGCCTCCTAGCTGCCAGCCTCTCTGGTCTATTGGTTCACCAAGCTCTGCTTGACTTGGGGTGTTTTCTCTGTGGAGGTTACTATCCGCCCTGCAACTGGTTTCTTGTCATTCATTATTCAGCTATCTGCCCAGATGTCATCCCTCAGACAGACCTTCCTATACTACAGCCCTAAGGAACCTCTTAAGGCTGTCCATGTCAGTCACAGATGCCCTGTTCTCTAACTTCCTGGTGGACTCATTTACACACACACACACACACACACACACACACACACACACACACACACACACCTTATTTATTAGCTTACTTCTTTACTGTGGAGATGTGATAGGGGTGACTGCTGTGTCCTCAATGGCTAAGGTAGGACTGAGAGGACGACAGCACAGATGCTAATGTACCAATGTAACAAGCTATGGGTCTGTCTGTCTGTCTGTCATGTCCCTTTAACTAGAGGTAAGGAGGCATAAGGTATGAACCTGTACTCTGTTGACTGTGTTTATTCACTTCCTATGGTGACCTTGGGAAAAATTCTTCAAGCTTCAGTTTTACTTTTCATAAACTAGAGATAAACCACATACTTACCTCATGGCATATTACAAGGAACAATGACAGAGAGCAAAAGGAAGTGACTGACCCCGTGCCTGGAATTGTCATGGTGGTCAAAAACTTCCCTATGTATATCATTCTTATTGTATTGTCTAATATTTTGAGCTCTGGGGCTAGAGAGATGATTTAGCCACCCAGGTCAATGATTTTTGAAATATTTAGTACTTTAATTATAAAGGAAAAATGGTGTTAGCATAATTAATGTGCAAAGTAATCAGATTATGCAGATTAAAGATGTGTAATTATACAATTATAATTCAATGAAAGTGTTTTAAAATAATTAAGTAAATAGAAAGAGATACATTTTAAAAAAAGATTTATTTCTTTTTGTTTTTTACTTTTTAAACTTTTATGGATTCTTTGTGAGTTTCACACCGTGCACCCTAGTCTCACTCATCTCCCCATCTCTTCATATCTGCCCTTTACTTCTGCAGCCTCCCCCCAAAATAAAACACACACACACACACACACACACACACACACACACACACACACACAAGCAAAGAAAGCATAGAAGATGTCTCACTGTGGAAGCTGTAGTGTGTCACAGTGTGCCCCACAGTATACCCCTCTGTCCACGCGTCTTCACTTGCACATGTTCATTGCACTGAGTCATTAGTTTGGTTCAAGATCTCTGGCTTCTGTGACACCATCAGTATTGGATTCTCACCACGACTCCTCTTGGTTATTCTGTTGTTGCCCTGTGTCATGGAGACCCTGCAGCAGGACTGGCCTTTTCACATGTTCCAACCATTCACAGATGATATAGACTTTGGGGGTGGGCTGACTCAGAGCCCTGATCTGAGCTGGTAGCTGAGTTGGTCAGCAGCAGGCTCTTCCTTGTCTACACCACCAGGGTGAGCTCTCCAGCACTGCTCTGACTTTGCCTGGATGCATGCATGTGTATCACCTGCATGCCTGGTGATGACAGAGGTCAGAAGAGGATGTCAGAGCCCCCAGAACTGGAGTTACAGATAGTTGTTGACCACCACGTGGGTGCTGAGATCCCAACCTGGCTCCTCTACAAGAGGATCTGAACCACTGAGCTATCTCTCCAGCCCCAAGATGAACTTTTGACAAGAGAAGTTCCTTATTCTTTAGAGTTTGTTTAAATCATTCCATTTCTACCCAAATAGCATCTCACTCTGTAGCTGAGGCTGGGCTCAAACTCAGAGCAATCCTCCTGTTTCAGCCTCCCCAAAACTGTAACAGCAGGCATGAGCCACCTTGCCCAGCTGCCAGTCCTTTTGTTTTATGAATAAGGAAATAAAACCCAGAGAGAGGAAGGAACTTAACCGTAGTTCCGGACTCCAGCTTCAGTTCTGTGCTTTCTCTGTAAGACTTACAGTAGATGACCCACATATTCTTCCAAACATTTCTCCTAAGAACAAAAGCAACTAGAATGCAACTAACTATACTACTTAATCAATACCTACTTTTGGACAAATTTAAGTTTTAGCCAAAAAAAAAAAAAAGGTTTTGATTTGTGCCAAAACCCTAAGACATCTTTTAAGTTTTGTTGGATGAATGTCTGTTTACTCTAAACATTAAAAAAATTTAAATCCCAGCTACTCAGGAGACTGAGGCAGGAGGATAGGAGGATTATTTCAGTCTAGAAGATTACAATAAGTCTGAGAAATGTGGTGAGACCCTGACCCTGCTTCTTCTTCTTTTTTTCTTTTTCTTTTCTTTTTTTTTTTGAGACAGGGTTTCCTCTGTGTAGCCCTGGCTGTCCTGGAACTTACTCTGTAGACCAGGCTGGCCTCGAACTCAGAAATCTGCCTTCCTTTGCTTCCCAAGTGCTGGGATTACAGGCATGTGCCACCACTGCCCAGCTTCTTAAATTGAGAGATAGAGATAAAGAGATAGATAGATGGTAGATAGATATTTAGATGATAGATAGATGATAGATATATAGATAGACAGACAGACAGACAGACAGACAGACAGACAGACAGACAGAAAAGCAAGCAAGGAGTCACCTATGGAAGGATGATAGCATAGGGTGACAGAGGACCAGCCTGGGCTATATGGAAAAGAAAGAACTTATATATACATAAAATGCCTTCAGTCTTCTAAAGGCAAATGTAAAAATTAAAATGTGGAAAAAATAAAAGATCACCTGCAATGTTTGCGTCTTTTTCTAGACACTGTGAATTTTCCCTAGCATTTATTGTTAATTGTCCCGGCCTTTGACTGGGTATTGTTCTCTGGCTTATTTGGTAGCGCGTGCCTACAGTCCCAGTTCTTAGAGATGCCAAGGGTTGAGAATCTTGGGTTCCGGTTGGCCTGGGGAAGCTTTTCCTTTAACACTATTCCACTCTTTCCATATCACTTCTTAGAACTCAGAACAAAATTGTAGTCTACCAAAGATAACCCCTGAGATTTCATGCATGTGCTTCTCTGACTAAAAGTCCATCCTCTGATTAATTCTGTCTTAAAACGCTAAGACTCTCAGTATCTTGTCGAATATACTTTTTAGAGGCAGGCAAGGTGAGGGTTGGAGAGATGGTACAGTGGTTAAGAGCACCGGCTGAACTTCTAGTAGATCTGGATTTGGTTTCCAGTCACCTACATGGACACTCAAAAATAGTCTTTAATTCCAGATCCAGGGGGCCTGCTGTCCTCTTCTGACCTTGGAGGGCCCCAGGCACACACTTGATACACACACATCCTTTCATTTTTATTTTTATTTTTTAAGGAAAGCAAAGTTGAAGTCAGTGATTTAAATCCATTGAAGATTAGAATCAAATAACACAAGGCCTTCTTTCCTGCCTCCCTGTTTCTGGCTAGAGCAAGGAGCAGCCTTAAGAGATGAATGTTGACGGGGAGAAACCTCACAGCTTTGATTCTCTTCTATTACGTAATGATATGGGGTTGAGGGCTGCATATGCATCTTAGCTCAGTGGATGCAAGCATTTGAACGCGTTTGGATAGCCAGCACCCACATAAAAAGCTGGACACAAATGTGCATTTCTTACCTGGGGAGATAAGGCCAGGCAAATCCCTCAGCTCTTTGGTAATCCACTCTGGCTAAGTTGGTTAGCTCCAGGTTCAGTGAGACACTGTCTCAGAAAATAAGGAGAAGAACAATAGAGGAAGATATCCAGTGTTGACCTCTGTCTTCCACATGCAGACAGACACAGATGGATACAAACCCAATGCACATATACATGTACATGAATACACACCCAATGCACCACATATACATGTATATGAATATATATGTATGCTCTCCCCCCAAGAATCAAGCAACACTTTACCTTAACAAAAAGTCCTAGGAGTGAGACTGACTATTGCCCATCTTTAAAATGTCCCAAGATGCTTATTTACACACATAAATACACATGTATAAAAAATTTCTTTATCATTAGTGCACTTTTTCGGGGTAAACGTATGCTGTTTTGTTAATTTGAAAACAACTAAACTTTTGTGGTATGACTGCCAAAAATGTACAGTCTGATTATAGTCATTAGGAAAACATCCAATAAACCCAGACAGAGCAATGTTCTGCAAAATCCCTCATCTCACTTCTAAAGAACAATAACAGCAACAGCAACAACAGCAACAGCAACAACAGCAACAGCAACAGCAACAACAACAGCAACAGCAACAGCAATAACAGCAACAGCAATGACAACAACAGCAACAGCAACAGCAATAACAGCAACAGCAATGACAACAACAGCAATAGCAACAACAATAACAGCAACAGCAACAACAATAACAGCAACAGCAATGACAACAGCAACAGCAACAACAACAACAGAAACAGCAACAACAGCGACAGCAACGGCAACAACAGCAGCAACAACAACAGCAACACCAACAACAGCAACAGCAACAACAGCAATGACAACAACAGCAACAGCAACAACAGAAACAACAACAGCAACAGGAACAACAAGCAACAGCAACAACAGCAACAGCAACAGCAGCAACAGCAACAATAACAATAGCAACAACAACCCAATAGCTCAAAAGACAAAGCAAAACTCCAGAATGAAGGTAAATAAAGAGACATAACGCTTGAATATAAGATTTTCTTCTGCTGCAATGGGATCATGAAGATAATTTGAGAAATTTGGATAGTCTCATAATTGAATAATAAGGTGGCCTCACTATCAATAAAGTAGATAATATAATTTACTCTCCAATGATTCAGAACAAATGTATTTGGAGTGGATGTAGCAGAAAAGGAAGAGGGAGGGAAAATGATAAACCAAACAGTAACTTACAAGTTGAGGAATCTGGGTGAAGAACTTACTGTAATTCTCGTTTTGTTTTTTTGCAGTTTTCCTATTAAGTCTGAAATTGTTTCAAAGTAAATTAAAATCCACAAACTTTAAAATGTCTCCAAATGAATAGGATAGGCACGAACTTTTGAAATATAAAAATAAGATAGGTTGTTCATTTGTTTTCTCCTCACTTGCTCTGTAAAACTAGTTCACAGTGCAGGGTTGTTACTGTTTTCACAAACATGATTTAAGGCTACAACAAACACTGGTCCAGCGCTCAATAGAGGGCGCTGTAACATTGCAAAGCCTAAGCCACAGTCCACGCGCTTAAGGTAGATTCTGAGGTGTTGACCAGTAGGACCATGGCGTTGAGATTCTCACAGCTGAACTGTATCCACAACTTATTTTACAAATGAGCCCACTGAGATGCAGAGGTGCTCAACACTCCAGCTACAAGCAGTATCCTCCTCTAGACACTGAGAGCACAGCTGGCGCTTCTCCAAGGTTTCCCTAGGTTCCTAACTCATGCTAAGTGCTTTGAGTGCAAGACCTTTTTAATCATTCGCCTCCACCCATTTTGAATTCTGAGTTGAGATCCAGTAACTCAGAACCTTGTCTGGTGTCATAATAAACAAACAATCAAACAAAAAAGAAAAGAAATCCTGGCTGTTCCTACAGCTAACTTTGCATTCTACGCCACAGTTCTGCCTGGGAATTTACTCTGAAAGAACTCAGAGAAAGGAGGCAGAACACAGGAATCCCAGTGCAAGGGAACTGAGACTCTCCTGATAGACACATGCTTGCTGGCAAGGAGCCAGAAGCCCAGGGAAGGTATTGGGACTCAGGGAGGCAGAAAGGAGAGAGCAAGGTGCAGTTGGGCAGTTAAGAGGCCCATGAAATCTGAAAAACTGGGCTAGGGATATGGCTCGGGGGTGGTGGTGGTGGTGGTGGTGGGGAAGCTGCTTGCTACCAAGCCTGTCAACCCCGAGTTCCATTCCTGGGACACACATGATAGAGGGAGAAAGCCAGCTCCTACAAGTTATACTTTCCTTCCTCACTTACACTGTGGCACTGTGTGCACGGGCGCAGGCACACGTGTACACACACAGACACACACACACAGACAGACAGACACACACACACAGACACACACACACACACACACACACACACACACACACACACAAGCTCCCACTACAAAATGTGAAAAAAAAACCTAACAAGATAGATTTAAGACAATGAGAAAGCTGATGTGGAGAGAAAACGAAGAGGGAAACAGCAGGAAAGCCCGTGGAAGAGGGCCATGCAAGTGAAAATCTTATTTTCTCTCCACTCAATTACCCTAGATCGCCCTATTGAATCTAGAAATTAGTCTTTATGTTAGGGCATCCACTGGAAACACCCGGGATCCCTTCCACTTCTGTCTACCGATGCTGCACTCCAGCTCTGATCCCTCTACTGTCTATACCCCCACCCCAGCCCTGGTCCCTCACTTCTGTCTATACCCCACCCCAGCTCTGGCTGTATCACCTCTATCAAGACTCTCCACACTGCTCCTCTTGCTTCTTTTCTTGGATTTCCCATAACTCATGCTCCACCAAACAGCCAGAATCTCCTTTTAAAAAACACATCTTAAAAAATGTTTTAGTTTTTAAGCATATGTTGAGTGTATTGCATACATACATCTGCCCTTGAAGGCCAGAAGAGGGTGTTGGATACTCTGGAACTACAGTGGCAGGCAGTTGTGAGTTGTCCAACATGGGTGCTCCGGACTTGTGTTCTCTGGAAGAGCAGTGAGTACTGCCTCTCTAGTCCCGAAAATACATATCTCAGCAGCCATGTTAGAAGAACTAAAAGTTGGCCCAGGCTCTGCCACCTCTGGCACTCTTGTATGATGATAGAGATGTGAAATTTGGTTTGGATTCTGCTTTCTGGAAGGTAAGCATGAGAAGGCATATTTCCATCCAATGATTAATGCTTCAACTATGGGATTGAGCCCTAAGACATTTTTTTTTATATTTATGAAGATGACAAGACATCATTCCATAGTATTAAATTATGATTAAAAATAATTGAGCTAATGTTCACAATATGCTTATTCTTGGGGAGTGGGGACCCTTGCATTACTTCATCATAGCACTCTCCTCAGAAGAGCTTCTAATTGGACAGAGCTCTCCATCACTCTCCATCCATCACTCTCAATAAGTCAAAATGTCTTGCCAGGCTCCTCCTGAGCTGGCCTCCTTTTGACACACCTCTCTTGCTTTCTCTGGCTGCCTTGAGGACTCGCAGAGATGGTTTTCACCCTGGGCGCTCTGTATTTGTGGCTCCCTTGGTCTGGAACATCCTGTGGTCTGGTCTGCAGATGGCTGATGGCTCCCTGTCTTGAAAGTCTTCCCTAATGTGACTCCTGAAGAGGGTTGCCTTACCACCAGATCCACCACTGTGCCCCTCTTCCAGATGTCCCATGTCTGGGTGGTATCTCCTTACTTGTTTCCATGTCTCTTACTGGATGCTTCTGGAAGATAGGATCTTGTTTTGCTCATCATACTGGTGCCTTGAGCTGTGAGTGTCTGGCAATAATAGTAGGGCTATAGGACATAGTAAAAAATTGTGAATGAATGAATGGGCTGGTTGACTGAAACAGAACATCATGGTGAATGAATGCAGAGGGCAGGATAGGGAGAAATGTTTGATGGTCTTGGACAAGACAAGGAAGGGCCAGAGCCTGTAAACAGAAAGGAGGCATTGAAGGTGGTTGATTTCTGGAAATTCAAGGTTTGTTTAACTAACAGTGAGCAGTGTTTCTGAGGAATTAGGAAAGAGCATAGAGGCGGGAGGGTGTGTTACAAGTCAAGTGCAGAGGATTGATGGAGTGAAGGGAAAGGCTTCAGGGAAAGGTTTCCCAGAAGACTGATACAAGGGCCAAGATCCCCTCACTCCATTTCATAGAAGATCTATAGCTTAGACTGGCCTCAAATCCTCAACTCTCTATCCTCCTGCCTCCACTTCCCAAGTGCTGGGATTTCATGCTGTGGCCACCACCACACCCAGCTATTCTTAAACTACATTTCCTGCTTTAACCACATAAAAGACAACACTGTAGCTCACACTTGCATAGATCTTACCACCAAAGTTTTCATGTGTGTACCTGACAGAATGTCTCTGGGGGGTGGGGTGGGGGGTGGGAGGGGTGGGGGCGTGTGGAGAGCTGGAAAGAAAATCTGATGGATCAGATTGCAGCTCATCTGGGTTCAGCAACTGTGGACATCATTTGAGTCCACCCTTTAAAGGGTTAACAACCAGTCACGGGATTTAAAGATTCAGAAGTCTGGGCCCTAGAAGAGACCTAGTGGTTTGCCTTTTATTTTACAGATAAAGGATAATGAGATTAGAGCAGAGAAGTGGTTTGTGAACGCTCAGAGGCAGACTCCTCCCCCAAGCCCAGGCAAAGTCTGCATGGGCTGTGTGGTTGCAGTGAGAAGGTTGGAAGCAAGGGCCTCTCACCTCATGTGATGCTTTACTCCTATTTGGTTACAACTGCCAGCTTAGCATTAGCTGAAGCCTGGGTCCTTTCTCTCAACAAGCTTTTATTTAGTGCTTACCAAAGCGGGGCTTGTTCGTGTCACTGAAGACACTGCAGTGCACATGGCCCTGGCTGTTCTTACTCTACTGAGGTTTACTTGACAGCAGGGAGTGCGTGTGTGCGTGTGTGCATGTGTGTGTGTGGGGGTGGGGGGGTGGGGGTGGGGGTGGGGGTGGGGGGGTGCGGATGAGTTGGAGGAGAGCCTCTCATAGGAAGTGGCCCAGATTCTGGGATAAACCTAGCAAAGAAGAAGGAGAATTTTTCTTTCTCCTAAAAAATAATACCTGTTCCCAGGCAGCAGTCTAGAACGGAAGGCTGACAGTCTTAGGGTTAATGGTGACACCACATAAGGCTGGCGAAGACGAAGCCCAGACATCAGTATTGTTTCAGATATTAGGTGTTGTAATTATCTATTTCCTTCTTGGAAATCCAACTGAAGCCAAAGATTTCAGAGGTTAGCAGAAATAATTGTACAAAGACACACCCTTCAGTTGTCGTATTTCTCTTAGTGTGTGTGTGTGTGTGTGTGTGTGTGTTGAGATACTATGCCACCCAGGCTGAGCCAGGAACCATTTTGTATCCTCTGCTGGCCTTGAACTTGTGTTTCTCCTGCCTCTGCCTGCCAGGTGTTGGTAATGCAGTCATGTACCATCACATGTGGACTCAAATCTGCTTTGAGTAGTTTTAGAATGGGGCAGGGACCAACAGTGAATGAGCCCTACTATGTGTTAAGTGCAGGGCTAGGGCGCTATATATACCATCCCATTTAGTACTCAATAATGCAAGGAGTGTATTACTGTTCATATTTTGTTGATGAGGAAAAAAAGGCTCAGAGTGGCCATCTGTCTTGCCCAGCATCAATCAATCAGGGCGGAGGGAAAGGGCACACTAAGCATTCAAACCCAAGCTGGTATGTCACCATATTCTGGACTCTCTGTCTCCCATGCAAATACTAACCAAGCTTGGCCCTGCTCAGCTTCTGAGATCAGAACAGCAATCTGACAGAGAAGCGAGAGGGGGTTGAATTGGGAACAGAGGGAGGGAAGGGGGCTTATGGGACTTTCGGGGAGGGAGGAAACAGGAAAGGGGAAATCATTTGGAATGTAAATAAAAAAATATAGAAAAAAAAAGAACAGCAACCTGGAATATTTCATCGCCATCCTAGGCACCAAGTGGTGCCGCGGCCTCTTTAGCTTCTAAGGAGAGCTAATCTGACCAAATGGATGATCTGCATGAAGGTATGCTGTCCAAACACATGGTAGGGTCACAGCCAATGTCAACCACAGCCTCCTCAGATTAGAAGTGAAATTACCAAGTCAGTAGCCTTCCTATACTCAAAGGATAAGCAGGCTGAGAAAGAAGTAAGAGAAATGATACCCTTCACGATAGCCACAAACCATATAAAGTATCTTGGCGTGACTCTAACCAAACAAGTGAAAGATCTGTATGACAAGAACTTCAAGTCTCTGAAGAAAGAAATTGAAGAAGACCTCAGAAGATGGAAAAATCTGCCATGCTCATGGATTGGCAGGATTAATATAGTAAAAATGACCATCTTGCCAAAAGTAATATACAGATTCAATGCAATCCCCATCAAAATCCCAACTCAATTCTTCATAGAATTAGAAAGAGCAATTCAAAAAGTCATCTGGAATAACAGAAAACCCAGGATAGCTAAAACTATCCTCAAGAGTAAAAGAACCTCTGGGGGAATCAGTATCCCGGACCTCAAGCTGTACTACAGAGCAATAGTGTTAAAAACCGCATGGTATTGGTACAGTGACAGGCATGTAGATCAATGGAACAGAATTGAAGACCCAGAAATGAATCCACACTCCTATGGTCACTTGATCTTTGACAAAGGAGCTAAAACCATCCAGTGGAAAAAAGATAGCCTTTTCAACAAATGGTGCTGGCTCAACTGGAGGTCAACATGCAGAAGAATGCAAATTGACCCATTCTTATCTCCTTGCACTAAGCTCAATTCCAAGTGGATCAAGGACCTCCACATAAAACCAGACACACTGAAACTCATAGAAAGGAAACTAGGGAAGAACCTTGAACATATGGGCACAGGGGAGAATTTCCTGAATAGAACTCCAATAGTTTATGCTCTAAGATCAAGAATAGACAAATGGGACCTCATTAAATTACAAAGTTTTTGCAAGACAAAAGACACTGTCAAAAAGACAAAGCGGCAACCAACTAACTGGGAAATGATCTTTACCAACCCTGCATCTGACAGAGGGCTAATATCCAATATATACAAAGAACTCAAGAAGTTAAACTCCAGAGAGGCAAGTAACCCTATTAAAAAATGGGGTACAGAGCTAAACAAAGAGTTCTCACCTGAAGAATATCTAATGGCTGAGAAGCACCTAAAGAGATGTTCATCATCCTTAGTCATTAGGGAAATGCAAATCAAAACAACCCTGAGATTCCATCTCACACCAGTCAGAATGGCTAAGATCAAAAACACAGGAGACAGCAGTTGTTGGCGAGGATGTGGAGAAAGAGGAACACTCCTCCACTGCTGGTGGAATTGCAAGCTGGTACAACCACTCTGGAAAGCTGTCTGGCGGTTCCTCAGAAAACTGGGCATGACACTCCCGGAGGATCCGGCTATACCACTCCTGGGCATATACCCAGAGGCTTTACCTGCGTGCAATAAGGACACATGCTCCACTATGTTCATAGCAGCCTTATTTATAATAGCCAGAAGCTGGAAAGAACCCAGATGTCCCTCAACGGAGGAATGGATTCAGAAGATGTGGTATATCTACACAATGGAATACTACTCTGCAATTAAAAACAATGAATTCACGAAATTCCTAGGCAAATGGTCAGAACTTGAAAATATCATCCTTAGTGAGGTAACCCAATCACAAAAGAACACACACGGTATGCAGTCACTGATAAGGGGATATTAACCCAGAATCTCGGAATACCCTAGACACAATTCGCATATCAATAGATTTCCATGAAGATGGAAGGAGAGACCCCTGGTCCTGGAAAGACTGGATGTAGGGGAATGCCAGGACAGAGAAGCGAGAGGAGGTTGAATGGGGAAAAGAGGGAGGGAAGGGGGCTTATGGGACTTTCGGGGAGGGAGGAAATGGGAAAGGGGAAATGATTTTGAATGTAAATAAAAAAAAACTTAGAAAATAAAATAAAATTAAAAGAAAAAAGGAAGTGAAATTACCTGGTAGTATATACAAGTGACATAAAAATACCACCAGGGAATTCCTACAGCTGATAAACACTTTCAGCAAAGTAGCTGGATACAAAGTTAACCCACAAAAGTTAGCAGCGCTTATGCACGCAAATAACAGACTAGAAAAGAAACCAGGGAAAGAATACTTTTCACAATAGCGTCAAGTAATATAAAATATCTTGGGGTAACTCTAACCAAGCAAGTAAAAGACTTGTATGATAAAAACTTCAAGTCTTTGAAGAAAGAAATTGACAAAGATGTCAGAAAATAGAAAGATCTCCCTTGCTCATGAATCAATAGGATTAACATAGTAAAAATAGCCACTATACCAAAAGCAATCTACAGATCGACTATAATCCCCATCAAAATTCCAACACAATTCTTTACAGACCTTGAAAGGACAATTTTCAGCTTCATATGAAGCCACAAAACCCCAGGATAGTTAAAACAATTCTGAGCAATAAAAGAACTGCTGGAGGAATCACTATCCCCGATTTCAAGTTGTACGACAGAGTACATGGCAGTAGCATAAAAAAAGGTAGGTTAGCCGGGCAGTGGTGGCGCATGCCTTTAATCCCAGCACTTGGGAGGCAGAGGCAGGTGGATTTCTGAGTTCGAGGCCAGCCTGGTCTACAAAGTGAGTTCCAAGACAGCCAGGGCTACGCAGAGAAACCCTGTCTTGAAAAACCAAAAACAAAAAAAACAAAAAAACCCAAAAAAACAAAAAAAGATAGGTTAATCAATGGAAGACTCAGATACCTACAGACACTTGGTTTTTGATAAAGAAAATACACACTGATACAGAAATACATACTGGAACAAAGAAAGTGTCTTCAACAAAATGGTTCTGCTCTAATTAGATGTCTGCATGTAGAAAATGGAAATAGAATCATACTTACTACCCTGTATAAAACTTGAGTTCCAGTGTATCAAAGACCTCAACATAAAACCAGGTGACTGAACCTGATAGAAGAGAAAGCGAGGAATAGCTTCGAACTCTTTGGCACAGGAGAAGATTTCTGAACAGAACATTGATAATGTATACACTAAGATCGACAATTAATAAATTGTACCCCATGAAAACAAAAAGCTTCTGTAAAGGACAAAGGACACTGTCATTTGGATAAAGCAGCGGCCTACAGAACGGGAAAAGATTTTTACCAACTCCACATCTGATAGAGGACTCATATAAAGAACTCAAGAAAATAGATATTAAAAAAACAAATAATGCAAATAAAAATGAGGTATAGTTCCAAACTGTGAATTTTCAAGGAAAGGCAGATGGTTGAGAAACACAGAAATGTTCAACATCCTTAGCCTTTATGGAAATGCAAATCAGCTACTCTGAGAATCTACCTTAAACCTTTCAGAAAGGCTAAGATCCATAGTACAAGTGACAGCTCACGCTGCTGAGGATGCGAAATAAAGGGAACACTCACCCACCACTGGTGGGAGCACTGCTGGTGGGAGTGCGAACCCATTCAGTCACTATAGAGATCAATATGGCCGTTGCTGGGAAAGTTGGCAATCAATTGACCTCACGATCTAGCTGCCGCCCTTGTGCACATACTCAAAGGATGCTTCATCCCACCACAGGGACACTTGCTCAACCATATTAATTGCTTCTTTATTCATAATAGCCAGAAAGTAGAAACAACCTAGATGTTCCTTAGCAGAAGGATGGGTAAAGAAAATGTGGTACATTTACACAATGGGATATTACTCATCTGTTAAAAAAAATGACAGCATGAAATTTTCAGCGAAATGGATGAACCTAGAAAAAAAAAACATACTTCAACAAGGTAACCCAGACCCAGAAAGATAAATATGGTATGTATTCTCTTGTATGTGAATATTAACCATTAAATAAATGATAACCAACCTATAATCCATAGACCCAGAGGTTAAGTATATAGGACTGGGGACCAGGGGGGAACACATAGATCCCTCTGGAAGGGAGAAATAGAATAGATTTTAATGGTGGACTGGGTTGGGTAGGGATGGAAATAGGATGATCAGGCAGGGACAGAGAGGGGAGATGGGATTGAGGGAAGGAATGTGGGGAGAGAAGAGAGACAGCTGGAATTGGGGGGCGTTTGAGGGATAATATGGAGAACCAGTGCAGTGGGAGCACACAACTCATTGAACATAGAGAGGCCACGCTGGTGCCTATCTGAACCTTCATCCCAATGTTCTAGTGTCGTTGATGGAGGAAGGTACTTTGAAGGCTACAAAATGAGAAATGTGGATACCAGCATAACTACAAAACTTTTGACCTACAAACTGTACTGCCTGAAAGATATGTTAGGCCTACAGTGTCACAGAGCTTGTGGGAGGAGCCAACCAATGTCCGATTTGATTTAAGGTTCACTTCATGAGATGAAACCCATACCTGACACAGCTTGGGTGATTAAGGAACAAAAACTAGATAGCCTAGAGACTTAGGGTAAAACCAAACACTACTGGTCTAGAAAAAAAAGTATCAATAAAAAGACTTCTAATAATATTCTGCTGTACTCATAGATCAGTACCTTATTCAATCATCATCAGAGAAGCTTCCTCCTGCAGTAGGCAGGAACAGGCACAGATATGTCATATATGTGTCATATGTCACATTGAGAGAATAGAGAGAGTTCTTGGAACATACAGCTCTAAATGGGTTAATCCTATCAAATCCCTCCTCTCAGAGCTCAGGGAACCCCATGGAAGAGGAGGCAGAAAGTCTAAGAGTCAGAAGGGATGGAGGACACCTGAAGAACAAAGCCACCAAAATCAACTGAGCAAAGTTCATATGAACTCACAGAGACTGAAGCGGCATGCACAGGGTCTGCATCAGGTCCTCTGTGTATGACTTCTAGCTTTCAGCTTAGTATTTTTATGGGGCTCCTGAGTGTGTGATTCTTGTGCCTTCTCTTGGGCTCTTCTCCTTCTGTTGGTTTGCCTTGTCCAACTTCGGTGTGGTTTCTGTTTTATCTTATCGCATTTTATTTTGCCACGCTTGGTTGGTACCTCTTAGAAGCCTTTTCTAATGAGAGACTGAAAGGGAATGGAGGGAAGGGGAGGTGGGGAGGAACTGGGAGGAGCAGAGGGAGGGGAAACTGTAATCAGGATATGTTGTATGAGAAGAAGATCTATTATCAATGAAAGGAAGAAATGAAGTTACTTGTTGGTTAGTGGCAAAGCTACTCCTGGGCCTTTCTGGTTCAACTTTCCTCCACTCACTTAAGGTTTAGCTTGATGACAAAGACGAAGGGCTGCAGAAGACCTAATATATATTCACTCCAGGAGACCAGAACTAGGATAGGAAGAAGATCTGGACCCTACACCTGCCTCTTCTCGCCAGCAATTGAGGAGCAAGAAATCCTGTCTGATTGGCTTCCATTCAGATTTACAGCCAAGCAGTATTTACTCAATAGGACAGGGTACCAGACACCAGGTATAAAGTGTGAGTGTGGGACCAAGGCCTGGTCTCAGCACTCCAGGCCTTGTGGCACTGCAACCATTGATTTGAGGCTTCTGAGGCTGTGGGGCTGCCAGACACTTCCAGTGACATCTCTTAGGGCCTTCCCGCAGAAATTGCTAGAAAACATCCCCTCCTGTGTTTGTCAATGAGCCGTGAAGAGTTAAAGCCTCTCTAAAACTGATTATTATAGAGAATTTGTGGGGCTAGTAAGCAGCTGAGAATCGAGGGGGTGGGTGGTGACGAGGCCTCATAAGCTGCACAGACATGCTTTTCAAAGTGCTTTGAGTTGCAGGGTGGTGGTGGGCACGGGAAGCTGCTGCGTGGGTTGGTTGTCTAGGCTCCGCAGTCGCTGCTTGAACCTAAATTGCAATTGTGATGACTAACATTCCACTCGCCTGCCTACCGTAGGGTTGTAGCTCAGGACCTGGATGGAGCTGGACAGCAGCGGTGCACCAGTGGTTGGTCTAGGCGCAGTTATCTCAGAGCAGAAAGTGATTTTCATTTAATATTCCCAGGTTACTGGATGATTCTTCCTGTCTCACAGTTGAGAGGGTGGAGGCTCAATGGAAATTAGAATTCGAGTCCATCCTAGGCTTCTTCCTTTCTCCATCTGTTTGCTGCGGGTGTGTGTGAGAGGGTGACTTAATTCTTTCCCTCCATTTCAATGAGAAAATGCCACGTGGCGGAGGTGGGGAGCGTGGGAGGGGTGCTGACAATTTCCGTCTGTAGGAGTGACGATGGCTCTCTATTCCCAGCTGCCTCCCTTTGTTTAGGAACTTCAACAGGATGGGCCTTTCTGCAAACATGAGGCAAATTCCTGCTCATCGTCCTTGGGGACCAGGGTGGGGTCACCCCAATCTCCACACACTGAAGTGAACGGAGACTCTTGCCAGTGGTCTTTCATCCTGAGGAGTCTGGGACGTGCAGTATTCTTGGAGGGAGATTCCATCCGGACAGACCGTTGGCATTCATTTACTCCTTCATTTCGGGAGTTTTCCCAGACCTTGGGACTACACTGACGAGTTTTCTAAGCTGAACTTTGGGCAGAGTTATGGGTTAAAAATGAAAATAAATTAAAAAAAATTGCAACTGATTCTTGAGTCAGAGAACTCTGGGGTCTTGGATATCATCATGGTGATGCCTTCATGAAGAAAAAGTATTTGGAGGGAGAAACAGAAGCTTTTGGTAATATTAATTAATACTTGATTTTTAAGTCAGGAGTAGCTAGTGGGAGATAGGTACACAGTTAGAGAACAGAATCAGGGGATGTGACTTAGAGGTGTTCTTAGCTGTTAGAAGTTATCTTTAAAATTTGAATTTAAATGCCTGTAGGTGGGAGGGAATCACAGACTTCCTTGGTTCTCACAGCTTCCTGGCCGTCCCATCTGATTCATATATTTATCAGCCATCTGTCTAAACTCTGGAACTACTGGGCTTTTTATACTAACAGCAGTTGCCTGTGCTCTTTGAGGGGTCATGTATTCAAGCATCTGAGGATGGAAAGTGGCCTTGTGTGTGGTATGGTTTGAAACTTTGACATGTTCTCTGACTCGGTTAGTGAAGAGAATGGCAAGGGTGAACGTTATTTGAATATATATATATATATACATATATATGTACGTACGTGTTATTTGAATATATATATTGTGTGTGTGTAGTAATAGGAATTGATGATTTAAAAAAAAGACGAATAACTCATCCATTGCACTTGTGTTTATTGAGAGTCGTTTCAGGCAGCTCTAAGCATTGGGAATAGAGCTGTGAGGAAAACAGACAAACACGGAACTTGAATTCTGCAGTGGGTTGTGGGAAATCAATAGACACGATCCGTCGTTGGATAGCAGTTAAGTGGTAAAGAAAATGATGTTAACAAAAATTACAGGAAGCTGTTCTTTTAGTTAAGCTCCTTCCTACACTAGACCTCATGGGACAGGACCAACTCAAAATGGAATCATTCATACTAAAGCCACAAGATGAAATTGAAACCTTAAAGGGACAGATAGCAAGTTTCCCTAAACAGGAGTCTCTAGTCTGTCTAATTGAGTGTAATAAGGAATGTCCCTCTTAGGATTTATTTGTTTGTTTTTTCGGAGTTTTAGAGATTGAACTCAGGGCATTAGGCATGCAGGCTGACATGCTAGGCAAACTCTCTGCCAGTGAGTCTATCTCTGCCCCTCCCCCTACTTTTGTTCCATTTCTTTGTTTCCACCTTATAACCTACTTCTCCCGTTTCCCATGGGATTGATTGATCTATTTTTTAGACAAGGGGTTTCCCTGATTCATGATTTGCAAATATAAGCAATTAAATCTGTAAAATCAGATCAAGCAAAGAAGCAGCTAGACCCAACTTTTGTCTTTTGACAGGGGAAAATACTAGAGGAGGTTTATAAAATGAATATTTAGCAAAAACAAGTCAGTGAGGTAGCTGGTCATAGTACTAACTGGGGCAAGAGCAGTCTAGACATCATCTAGAGGTACTGAAGTGGGACCAGGCCTGGCGTGTTGAAGAGAGCTCTCATATCACATTCCAGGCTACATTTTCTTGTTACTGTGAGGGACCCAGCACTGTTCTCCTTTACAGATGGGCAAACTGGCTAGAAGCTGGCTAGGGAGGCCAAGGACTTGGCTCTAGGCTGCTCAAGAAACCAAGGTAGACTCTACCCCAAGGGAGAGCTTGTGCTTCTAAATACTAAGGTATTAAATTGTTGCAGAAATGATTTCCTTGGCTTTGGTAGACTCAGGTTGTTCCACTACTTCCAGCTGCAAGCGGACTTTTGAAGTCCTGGAGGAAAACCCTGGGTGTGGTTGGAGGAGGGAGAGTGAGTCAAGCATTGGCCAGCTTCCTGCTGAGTCACAGCTACTGGGCTGAGGAGGGAGGCTGGTGGGGCTCACTCCTCATCTTCTTCTCGTGGCAAGTTCTTCCCTTTGCAGGAGATGCCTGTTGACAGGCCACAACTACCCACCAACACTGAATGACTTTCCTAAGTTGTTGTGAAATTGCAGTCGAGCTCCACTTAATGTGATCCCACAGCCAGCAAGAGGGCACAGCCACGGAGGCCGTCTTTCTGCTCTTGTCCTTCATGGACACATTCTGTCCCTTGTAGGTCCTACTCTTACCCCTCTGAGGATGAACCGTTCAAAAACAGTCCTGAGCTTGTCCTGCCAGGACAAAAATGGGTGGAGGTGCGAAGGGAAGCCGTGGATATTACCCTTGACTCCTGGTGCCTAGATGCGTTCATAAACACAGCAAACGGGGAAAGGCTGAAGCATGCCAGATTTGTTAAGTCTTCAAAGCACGGGCTCATGAACAATGAGCACAGCTAATACCTATTGTAATACCTATTACGCCGGGCAGAATTCTAACCACTTAACATGACTTGACATCTTTGGTTTCATTTATATAACCTTATACCACCTTAGAAGGGATGAACTTTCTGAGTGTTAGATAAGGAAATAGAGGAATACAGTTGTCACAATTGGAAAGAGCAGAAAGGGTAGCAGGGACAAAAGACAAAGGAGAGTGCAGGCTGGATTTAAGATGGTATTGAAGCAGAAGGATAGAGAGAATGGGGCTGCAGCTCAGCCATAATCATGTATGAGCCTGGGCTCCATCCCGAGTACCACAAAACAGCACAGGATAAAGATGAAGGAAAACTGCAGTGAGAGAAAAGGCTGGAAGATACAGCAAGGCTAGATTTAGTTGGGGTTTAGTCTTAAGTTCATGGGTGGTAGAGAGTAAGGCACTGAACTTTTTTCTTAGTGTTAGGTATTAAGGCCAAGGTTTGTGTATGCAACCACACCCTCTACGTCTGAGCATCACCCCTTGAAAATGTCTTCTAAACTATTTTAAGAGATAGGGTCTCACTATGTTGCCTATGCCAGCCTCAGACTCCCAGGCATGAGCGATTCTCCAGTCATGACCTTTTTAGTAACTGGGACTATAGGTTCCTGCCGTTGTACCTGGTCCCACTGGTTTATTTATTATTTTAACTTTCATTTTTTTGAGACAGGGTTTTGCATGGTAGATCAAGCCGGTCTTGAACTTGAAGCAATCCTTCTGCTTCAGCCTCCAGTTCCTGAGATTCCAAGTGTGTGCTGCCACACCTGGCTAAAATACCTTTGAGTTGATTTCTTCCAAGCCTGAAACCTGTATGTTTCCAATTTGGTTTAGGGTTGTCTTGCAGAATGAACAATGGGATTGAACAGAGACAGCAGAAGGAACTCAGATTTTATGTGGTAAAGAGACACATGACCTGATCATCCTGCCTCCACTCTGAGATTACAGGATGCCCCACCACATCTGGCTTGTTGTGCTGGGAATTGAACTCAGGACTTCATGTATGCTAGGTAAGCACTCTGTCAACAGATAGATCTCCAGCCTGGTATTCATCCTTATATCACTTTATTCCTTTCCTACATGATACTATGAACAATTAATTTGTAATCATATATCAGGATAACCCACTCATAGGGTCATGGCAATGATTAAGTTAGATGGTGTAGGTGAAATGTAGACCTGGTACCTGTGTGAGGGAGAATTGTTCTTAGTTATCAATATTATCACACTGTCTTTCAAGGTCTAAAACAACTGCATATCTACATTATTGATAATTTCATAAAATCTAAGGTATCTTATCAATTTTACTATACACCATTATTGGTGTCTTCTATGAAGTTAAAAGACCAGGGAGAAAAGCTTTCCTATTTCCAAGAGTTTTTGTGTTCCATGTATTCAAAGGTCTCCTTTAAGTCTGGTTGTTACACAGATTTATATTTTCTAGGGAGCTGTTTTTTACTGGCCTTTAGATAATTGTTTTTGTGTTTATTGTGTATGCGTGTGTGTGTAAGCCAGAAAAGGTCATCAGAGCTCTGTGTGTGTGTGTGTAGGTATGTATGTGTATGTATGAATGTATTTGTGCATGTATTTATGTATGTGTGTATGTGTGTGAGCATATGTATGTATGTGTGTGTATGTATGTGTGTATGTGTGTGTATGTACGTGTATGTGTGTCTGTATGCATGTATGTATATATGTGTGAATGTATGTGTGTATGTGTACGTGTGTGTATGGATGTAAGCATGCATGTATGTATGTGTATGTGTGACTGTATGCATGTATGTATATATATGTGTGTATATGTGTATGTATGTGCGTATATGTATGTATATGTGTATGAGCGTGTATGTATGTATATGTGTGTGCATGTGTATCTATGTATGTATGTAGGTGTGTATGTGTGTTATGTATATGTATGTATGCATGTGTGTGTATGTATGTATGTGTGTATGTGTGTGAGCATGTGTATATATGAATATATGTGTGCGTATCTACGCATGTATATAGGTGTGTATGTGTGTTATGTATATGTATGTATGTATGTGTGTGTATGTATGTGTGTATGTGTGTGAGCATGTGTATGTATGTATATGTGTGTGCGTGTGTATCTATGTATGTGTGTATATATGCATGTATGTGTGTATATATATGCATGTGTGTATGTGTATATGTGTGTGTGTGCTGTGTCAACATGGGCACAGCAGACGCACATGTGCTGTAGCACATGTGTGGCAATTAGAGAACAACTTGCAAGAAACAGCTCTTTCCTTCCTTCATACAGGTTCTGGGATCGAATCTAGGATATCAGGTTTGGTGTCAATCTCCTTTACCACCTGAGACATCTCACTGGTCTTTCTTTGTCTTTTTTAAAAAATTAAACAAAGAAAGAAAAAAGGAAAGAAAGAAAGGAAGAAAGAAAGAAAGGAGGAAAGAAAGAAAGAAAAAAAACCACATGTTTCATGGAGCCCAGGATGCTATAAACTTTTAAAAAAATATTTATCTATTTATTCACTTTACATCCCAATATCCACCCCTTCCTCCTGGTGCTCACTCACAGTTCCTCCCCTTCTCCCCCTTCCCCTTCTCATCTAAGAAGAGGGAGACCCCCCTGGGTAGCATATCAAGTCTCTACAGGACTCAGTGCATCTTCTCCCACTGAGGCCAGACAAGGCAGTTCAGTTAGGGGGACAGGAATCCACAGACAGGCAACAGATTTGGAGACAGCCCCCCACTTCCCTGCTCCAGTTGTTGGAAGATCTTCATGAAGTCTAAGCTGCATATCTGCTACATGTGTGCGGGGATCTGGGTCCAGCCCATGCTTGCTCTTTGGTTGGTGGTTCACTCTGTGGGAGCCCCAAGGGTCCAGGTTAGTTGACTCTGTTGGTCTTCCTGTGGAGTTCCTTTCCTCTTTAGGTCCCTCAATCCTTCCTCCAACTCTTTCACAAGACTCCTGGAGCTCCATCTAATGTTTGGCCATGTGTGATGCTGTGAACTTTTGATCCTCCTGCGACTACCTAAGGAATGCTGGATGCATACCACCACATCTGGCTTATGCAGGACTGAGGACATGCTAAGTAAGCTCTACTGAATTGCATCCTCAGTTACAGTACATAATAACTTTGTTTTAGTGCCAAATCAGCCTGGGACCTTTTGGAAGACATTATAAATGGTCATTAAACAAATACTTGCAGTATTAACAATGTATCTTCCTAAACAATGCTATTGCCACAGTTTTTCAAGACTGTAACATTCTATGTCCTTCAGGGAGGTCCCTTAAGCAGGAAGGCAAACAATTCAAAATAGCTTCAGGAAGTACCTGAATCTGACCAGATTCACTAGGCCTCTCCCTGTCCTCGTAAGCAATGAAGCAGTAAAGAAGTCTCAGACAAGCCAAGTTGCAAAGAAGATTCTTAGAAGAGAAAAGCTGCAAAACAAAACAAAACAAAAAACGAAACAAAAAAAAAAAAACCAAGCTGTAAATAAAACACAATCTCAAAATAACAAAAAACATTAGCTAAGGAAACATACATCTGTGGGGAGTTCTGTCTGGAAGAGCTTTAGATCAACTAAGTCTTGGAAAAGACATTCTCCTACCTGCTGAGCTTCCTGTAGGCTGTGCCTTGTGCTCCAGGTTTCCAGCTTTTGTAAACTGTCACCTGTACTGGGGTGGGCTTTGGTGATGCAGCTGTCTGCAAGTCATTCTGCTCCTGTAAGGAACCCCCCAAACACTGACTGGTTTACCAAGTTGGACTTTGGTGGTACCCATACTTTGGAGTGTCTAGGACTCCCTATCTGGGGTGAGTAGATGTGTATATAGGAACTTTCCAGAAGGAGTTTTGTCACAAAACAAAGGGGAAGAAAGAGAGAGCGAGAGAGAGTGAGAGTGCTCGAGAGTGCTATGGTAGGTTTGTTTGTGCTCTGGTCAAGAGAATAGAATTTCTGGTTTGGGAAGAGACCCAACAGTCCAGTTGGGCCAGGTCATTCACTTGGCCAAGAGACCACCCTTAGGAAAGTGGGCTCATTTTAAGCCATGCTGAAGAGATAAATGGAATAATTAGTCCTTTGATGAGATAACAGAATCCCCACCGCCTAGTATAGTAGCTTATACTGTACTCATATAGTTTTGTAAGTCTGTCTACCTTAAGTGTGTAAGTCTGTCTGCCTTTCTGAATTATTCAGAAGAGCATGACTTCTTTGTTCTAAGCATCCTTTCCCTAACACTCCGGGCCTCCCCAACATTCTGGCCCCTTTACTCTTTCTCTGAAGCCTTCCCACCATGTGGCTGTTTGTTGGCCATGTGCCTGACCTCCATGCCAGCTTAAACAGCCTGGCTATTCCCCTCCTCCCCACTCCATTCTCCTGCTTTTGAGATTTGTAGCTTGCCTGCCCTGGAGGGTTTTCTTTTAAACTCCAATAAAATTGCCCTTCAGCCTCTATTTGAGTCCACTCTTAAACTCGTTTATAAGTAAGACAAGAAACCCAAAGGGGCATGTGATTTCCCTTTTATCATTTGACAACCACAGAGCAACCCCAAATTTCAGTAGTTTGTCAGCTATTTGAGGTGCCACTGGTTATATATTAATTTACACATCCATGTGAAAGTGTGAAAAAAAATGTGTTGTAAGTTTGATGACACACCTTAGAAACTACATGATACTCCCAACAGATATGGCTCCCTAGTTGACTTTTTTGTTTTTTCGAGATTGCATTTTTGAATACAACGTTTCTCCCCCTCTCTTTCCTCTCTCCAAATTCATACACAATCATCCCTGCTTTCCTTCAAATTCATTTTTTAAATGTTTCATTAATTGTTATTGCAAGCATGTATGTATTTGTATATTCATATACAGTCCCAAATATAA
This sequence comes from Tokudaia tokunoshimensis, assembly GCA_036184795.1. NCBI lineage: Eukaryota > Metazoa > Chordata > Mammalia > Rodentia > Muridae > Tokudaia > Tokudaia tokunoshimensis. The sequence goes on along the minus strand of BTHU01000004.1, from coordinate 65,282,784 downwards.
CCTGATGAGTCCATATGTTACCTGTATGTATGTTTTCAGGGCTGACTGTGTGACAGTGAGCAATTCATTGGTGTGCTCATCCCTGAAGAGGGCCACAGTTCCTGCTCCCGGCCTTCCTCAGTTGCCTTCAGTTCTAGTGTAGGGTTGAGGCCTTGTGGGATTTTCTCTGTGCAGTTTGTCATATTTGTTGGTATTCAGCTCCTTGTTCACCTCACATTTGGGTGGTCGCCACGGCAGGACGTTATGGGTGTACATTATGTGGTTACTAGTTGGCTTTTAAAACTCATTCATGGCTTAAACCTAACTTATTTGGGTATTCCTTCTAAGTCTTGCATTTGACTTTGGGTCAGTTCAAGTATAACTAGTGTCTGTAACAGATCAACCCCACATTCTTCTTGTTTTTTTTTGGTTTTTCGAGACAGGGTTTCTCTGTGTAGCCCTGGCTATCCTGGAACTCACTCTGTAGACCAGGCTGGCCTCGAACTCAGAAATCCACCTGCCTCTGCCTCCCAAGTGCTGGGATTAAAGGCGTGCGCCACCACCACCCGGCTTCTTCTTGGTTTTTTTGAGTAAAGTTCAAGCCAGGGTTCCTTGTTGGCAATAAGAACTCTTTGTAGAGACCTTGACACAGAGATCCTGACCAGGTCTCACCAGGCTACTCCAGAAGTTGGCATCTTATATTCTCTGAGACTGTGAATACAAAGCCATATTTAACCACAAGGGAGGCTGGGAAATGTAGTCTTGCACAGTTGTCAGGAAGAAAAGGATGGACTTGGTAGCTGGTAATGATCAGGTTGTAGAGGAGAAGAGTTTGATTTGTTTCTGTTTTGGTTTGTTTACATTGTGTGTGTGTGTGTGTGTGTGTGTGTGTGTGTGTTTGTGTGTGTGTGTGTCCTTACACCACATGGATTCTAGGGATTGATCTCAAGCCACTAGGTTTGACAACAAGTTCCTTTAGGAGCTGAGCTGTCTTACTGGCCCCATATATGAAATGGAGCACTGTAAGGGGCTAATTCTTGTCACTCTAAAATACCATAGTGGATAGTGATCTCATTTTTAAGATAAAGAATTGATATACAAGGAAATAAAAGGCTTGGCTAAAGTCATGTAACCCCACAGTCATAAAGCCAGAGTTGAGGTCTTATTTGCAGACACTTTCCATGACATGTATTTGCTTCTCTGAAATATACAAGAAGGCACTGAAAGAAAAGCCATTGTTCTTTATGTATAGATGTTTCATATGAGGGTGTCACTTGTCCTTTTTTTAAAAATTGGATATTTTCTTTATTTACATTTCAAATGTTTTCCCCCTTTCCAGGTCTCCCCTTCACAAACCCCCTATCCCATCCCCTGCCTCTATGAGTGTGCTCCCCTACCCACACACTCTGGTCTTCCCTTCCTGGCATTCCCCTACATTGGGACAACAAACACCCTCAGACTCAAGGGCTTCTCCTCCCACTGATGTCCAACAAGTCCATCCTCTGCCACATATGCAGCCGGAGCCAAGAGTCCCTCCATGTGTATTCTTTGGTTGGTGGTCCAGTCCCAGGAGCTCCAGGGGGTCTGGCCTGTTGACACTCCGGCTCCCTCCATGGGGCTACAAAGCCCCCTCAGTTTTGTACAAACTCCTTCAATCCCTTCTCCAACTCCTCAATCCAGACCTTGTGCTCAGTCCAACGGTTGGTTGTGAGTATTCACTTCTGTATTTGTCAGGCTCTGGCAGAGCCTCTTGGGAGACAGCAGTAATAGGTTTCTGTCCGCAGGTACTTCCCAGCATCCACAATAACATCCCGGTTTGGTAACTATATATGGGATGGATCCTCAGGTGGGCAGTCTCTGGATGGTCTTTCCTTCAGTCTCTGCTCCACACTTTGATTCCATATTTTCTCCTGTGAGTATTTTGTTCACTCCATGTGTGTTCTTTTGTGACTGAGTTACCTCACTCAGGATATTTTCAAGTTCCATCTATTTGCCTGCGAAGTTCAAGAAATCATTGTTTTTAATAGCTGAGTAGTATTCCATTGTGTAAATGTACCACATTTTCTGTATCCATTCTTCTGTTGAGGGACATCTGGATTGTTTCTAGCTTCTGGCTATATGTGAAAATCTGCACCTGTATTTGTCAGGCACTGGAAGAGCCTCTCAGGAAACAGCTATATCAGGCTCCTGTTAGCTAGCATTTGTTGGCATCCTCCCATGAGTATTTTGTTCCCCTTCTAAGAAGGACCAAAGTATCCACACTTTGGTCTTCCTTCTTCTTGAGCTTCATGTAGTCTGTGAAATGTATCTTGGATATTCTGAGCTTTTGGGCTGATACCCATGTGAATACCATGTGTATTTTTTTGTGATTGGGTTACCTCACTCAGGATGATATTTTCTAGTTCCATCCATTTGCCTTAGAATTTCATGAATTCATTGTTTTTAATAGCTGAGTAGTACTCCATTGTGTAAATGTACCACATTTTCTGTCTCCATTCTTCTATTGAGGGACATCTGGGTTCTTTCTAGCTTCTGGCTATTATATATAAGGCTGCTATGAACACAGTGGAGCATATGTCCTTATTACATGTTGGAGCATCTTCTAGGTATATGCCCAGGCGTGGTATAGCTGGGTCCTCTGGTAGTACTATGTCAAATTTTCTGAGGAACTAACTGCCAAATTGATTTCCAGAGTGATTTTACTAGCTTGCAATTCAACCAGCAATGGAGGAGTGTTCCTCTTTCTCCACAACCTCATCAGCATCTGCTGTCTCCTGACTTTTTGATCTTAGCCATTCTAACTGGTATGAGGTGGAATCTCAAGATTTTTTGGATTTGCATTTCTCTGATAACTAAGGATGTTGAACATTCCTTTAGGTGCTTCTTGGCTATTCGATATTCTTCAGTTGAAAATTCTTTGTTTAGCTCTGTTCCCCATTTTTTAATAGAGTTATTTGTTTCTCTGGAGTCTAACTTCTTGAGTTCTTTGTATATATTGGATATTAGCCCTCTATCGGATGTAGGATTGGAAAAGAACTTTTCCCAGTCTGTGGGTTGCTGTTTTGTCCTATTGACAGTGTCCTTTGCCTTACAGAAACTTTGCAATTTTATGAGATCCCATTTGCCAGTTCTTGATCTTAGAGCATAAGCTATTGGTGATGTGTTCAGGAACTTTTTCCCTGTGCCCATATGTTCAAGACTTTTCCCCACTTTCTCTTCTATTAGATTCAATGTATCTCACTTGTCCTTTCTTTTCCTGTTCTTCCTCCCTCTCTCTCCTTCTTTAAGACAAGGTCTCAAATGTAGCTGTGGTTAGTCCAGACTGAAGCTTGCTATGTAGACCAGGCTGGCTTCCAATTTGGAGTGAACCTCCTACCACTGTTGGGATAGGTGTAGGCCACTGTGGTGTTTTGAATATGCTTGGCCCAGGGAGAGGCACTATTAGGAGGTGTGGTCTTGTTGGAATAGGTTTGGCCTTGTTGGAGGAAGTGTGTCACTGTGGGGTAGTCTTTGAGACCCTCCTCCTAGCTGCCTGGAAGTCAGTCTTCTCCTGTTTGCCTTCAGAACAAGGTGTAGAACTCTCAGCTCCTCCATCACCATGGTACCTGGATGCTGATATGCTTCTTGCCATGATGATAATGGACTGAACCCCTGAACCTATAAGCCAGCCCCAATTAAATGTCGTCCTTTAAAAGATTTGCCTTGGTCATGGTGTCTGTTCACAGCGATGGAAACCCTAATTAAGACAGTTACCCTACTACATCTTGTTTCTCTTTGTCGTAGGCCAGTGATTTCACCAACTACCACGATGGGATCAGGCTGAGCATTTGTCACCCACAAATGCCATTTCTTTGGTTCTAGCTAGGATGAATCTTCTTTAGGGCACATGACAATTGGTTAACAGCCATTTTGAAAACAGAGTTACATCTGAAGACAGAGATGAAAAGTACAGATAAACACTAGATGGCACTTAGAAGTGAAGTGGAGTTGCCCAGTGTGCAGACACTGATTGGACCCCTCGTTTGAGAGACCAGCAGGAGGATACATTTTGAAAGCAAGTTATGTATTCACATATAGGCATAGACTGTGAACTTGATTATATTAATGAGCTATTGCAAATTCTGCTGGGTATGGTAACAGCTCTGAGCTAAGTTGAAAATGTACTTTCTTTTCTTTTTTTTTATTATTTATTTTATTTTTTTTTTTAATTTACATTCCAAATCATTACCCCTTTCCCGTTTCCTCCCTCCCCGAAGGTCCCATAAGCCCCCTTCCCTCCCTCTTTTCTCCATTCAACCCCCTCTCGTTACTCTGTCCTGGCGTTCCCCTACATCCAGTCTTTCCAGGACCAGGGGTCTCTCCTTCCATCTTCTTAGAAATCTATTGATATGCGGATTGTGTCTAGGGTATTCCGAGATTCTGGGTCAATATCTCCTTATCAGTGACTGCATACCATGTGTGTTCTTTTGTGATTGGGTTACCTCACTAAGGATGATATTTTCAAGATCTGACCATTTGCCTAGGAATTTCGTGAATTCATTGTTTTTAATTGCAGAGTAGTATTCCATTGTGTAGATATACCACATCTTCTGAATCCATTCCTCCGTTGAGGGACACCTGGGTTCTTTCCAGCTTCTGGCTATTATAAATAAGGCTGCTATGAACATAGTGGAGCATGTGTCCTTATTGCATGCAGGTAAAGCCTCTGGGTATATGCCCAGGAGTGGTATAGCCGGATCCTCTGGGAGTGTCATGCCCAGTTTTCTGAGGAACTGCCAGACTGCTTTCCAGAGTGGTTGTACCAGCTTGCAATTCCACCAGCAGTGGAGGAGTGTTCCTCTTTCTCCACATCCTCGCCAACAACTGCTGTCTCCTGTGTTTTTGATCTTAGCCATCCTGACTGGTGTGAGATGGAATCTCAGGGTTGTTTTGATTTGCATTTCCCTAATGACTAAGGATGATGAACATCTCTTTAGGTGCTTCTCAGCCATTAGATATTCTTCAGGTGAGAACTCTTTGTTTAGCTCTGTACCCCATTTTTTAATAGGGTTACTTGCCTCTCTGGAGTTTAACTTCTTGAGTTCTTTGTATATATTGGATATTAGCCCTCTGTCAGATGCAGGGTTGGTAAAGATCATTTCCCAGTTAGTTGGTTGCCGCTTTGTCTTTTTTGACAGTGTCTTTTGCCTTGCAAAAACTTTGTAATTTAATGAGGTCCCATTTGTCTATTCTTGATCTTAGAGCATAAGCTATTGGAGTTCTGTTCAGGAAATTCTCCCCTGTGCCCATATGTTCAAGGTTCTTCCCTAGTTTCCCTTGTATTAGTTTCAGTGTGTCTGGTTTTATGTGGAGATCTTTGATCCACTTAGAATTGAGCTTAGTGCAAGGAGATAAGAATGGGTCAATTTGCATTCTTCTGCATGTTGACCTCCAGCTGAGTCAGCACCATTTGTTGAAAAGGCTATCTTTTTTCCACTGGATGGTTTTAGCTCCTTTGTCAAAGATCAAGTGACCATAGGAGTGTGGATTCATTTCTGGGTCTTCAATTCTGTTCCATTGATCTACATGTCTGTTACTGTACCAATACCATGCGGTTTTTAACACTATTGCTCTGTAGTACAGCTTGAGGTCCGGGATACTGATTCCCCCAGAGGTTCTTTTACTCTTGAGAATAGTTTTAGCTATTCTGGGTTTTCTGTTATTCCAGATGAATTTTTGAATTGCTCTTTCTAACTCTATGAAGAATTGAGTTGGGATTTTGATGGGGATTGCATTGAATCTGTGTATTACTTTTGGTAAGATGCTCATTTTTACTATATTAATCCTGCCAATCCATGAGCATGGCAGATTTTTCCATCTTCTGAGGTCGTCTTCAATTTCTTTCTTCAGAGACTTGAAGTTCTTGTCATACAGATCTTTCACTTGTTTGGTTAGAGTCACGCCAAGATACTTAATATGGTTTGTGGCTATCGTGAAGGGTATTATTTCTCTTACTTCTTTCTCAGCCTGCTTAGCCTTTGAGTATAGGAAGGCTTCTGACTTGCTTGAGTTGATTTTATATCCGGCCACTTTGCTGAAGTCGTTTATCAGCTGTAGGAGTTCTCTGGTGGAGTTCTTTGGGTCGCTTATGTATACTATCATATCGTCTGCAAATAGTGATAGTTTGACTTCTTCCTTTCCAATTTGTATCCCTTTGACCTCTTTTTGTTGTCTAATTGCTCTAGCTAGACCTTCAAGTACTATATTGAAAAGATATGGAGAGAGAGGGCAGCCTTGTCTAGTCCCTGATTTTAGTGGGATTGCTTCAAGTTTCTCTCCATTTAGATTGATGCTGGCTACCAGTTTGCTGTAAATTGCTTTTACTATGTTTAGATATGGGCCTTGAATTCCTGATCTTTCCAAGACCTTTAACATGAAAGGATGCTGAATTTTGTCAAATGCTTTCTCAGCATCTAATGAGATGACCATGTGGTTTTTTCTTTGAGATTGTTTATGTAGTGGATTACATTGATGGATTTCCTTATATTGAACCATCCCTGCATCCCTGGGATGAAGCCTACTTGATCGTGGTGGATGATCGTTTTGATGTGTTCTTGGATTCGGTTGGCAAGAATTTTATTGAGTATTTTTGCATCGATATTCATAAGAGAGATTGGCCTGAGATTCTCTTTCTTTGTCGGATCTTTGTGTGCTTTTGGTATTAGTGTAATTGTGGCTTCATAGAACGAGTTGGGTAGTGTTCCTTCTGTTTCTATTTTGTGGAACAGTTTGAAGAGTATTGGTGTTAGGTCTTCTTTGAAAATCCTACAGAATTCTACACTAAAAGTGTCTGGACCTGTGCTTTTTTTGGTTGGAAGACTTCCAATGACCACTTCTATTTCTTCAGGGGTTATAGGACGGTTTAGATGGTCTATTTGATCCTGATTTAATTTTGGTACTTGGTATCTGTCAAGGAAATTGTCCATTTCCTCAAGATTTTCTAGTTGTGTTGAATACAGGTTTTTGTAGTAAGATCTGATGATTTTTTGAATTTCCTCAGTTTCTGTTGTTATCTCTCCCTTTTCGTTTCTGATTTTATTAATTTGGATACTATCTCTGTGCCCTCTGGTTAGTCTGGCTAAGGGCTTATCTATCTTGTTGATTTTCTCAAAGAACCAACTCCTCGTTTTGTTGATTCTTTGTATGGTTTTATTTGTTTCTACTTGATTGATTTCAGCCCTGAGTTTGATGATTTCCTGCCTTCTACTCCTCTTTGGTGTATTTGCTTCTTTTTGTTCCAGGGCTTTCAGGTGTGCCATTAAGCTGTTAGTGTATGCTGTCTCCCGTTTCTTTTTGGCGGCACTCAGGGCTATGAATTTTCCTCTTAGCACTGCTTTCATTGTGTCCCATAAATTAGGGTATGTTGTGCCTTCATTTTCATTAACTTTCAAAAAGTCTTTGATTTCTTTCTTTATTTCCACCTTGACCAAGTTATCATTGAGTAGAGCATTGTTCAGCCTCCATGTGTACGTGGGTTTTCTTTTGTTTTTGTTGCCATTGAAGACCACCCTTATTCCATAGTGATCTGATAGGAGGCATGGGATTATTTCTATCTTCTTATATTTGTTGAGGTCTGATTTGTGACCAATTATATGGTCAATTTTGGAGAAGGTACCATGAGGAGCTGAGAAGAAGGTGTATTCTTTAGCTCTAGGATGAAATGTTCTATATATATCTGTTAGTTCCATTTGGTCCAAGGCTTCAGTTAGATTCACTGTGTCCCTGTTTAGTTTCTGCTTTCCTGAACGATCCATTTCAGAGAGCGGGGTGTTGAAGTCACCCACTATTATTGTGTGCAGTGCGATGTGTGCTTTGAGTTTTAGTAAAGTTTCTTTTACGAATGAGGGAGCCCTTGCATTTGGAGCATAGATATTCAGGATTGAGAGTTCTTGATGGTGGATTTTTCCCTTGATCAGTATGTAGTGTCCTTCTGTGTCTTTTTTGATGACTTTAGGTTGAAAATCAATTTTATCTGATATTAGGATGGCTACTCCACTTCGTTTCTTGGGGCCATTTGCTTGTAAAATTGTTTTCCAGCCTTTTACTCTGAGGTAGTGTTTGTCTTTGACACTGAGGTGCGTTTCCTGTATGCAGCAAAATGCTGGGTCCTGTTCACGTATCCAGTCTGCTAGTCTATGTCTTTTAATTGGGGAATTGAGACCATTGATATTAAGAGAGATTAAGGCATAGTGATTATTGCCATCTGCCATTCTTGATGCTATCTTTATGTTTGAGTGGTTATCTACTTTTGGGTTTGATTCAAGAAGGTTATTATCTCATTTTTTCCAGGGTGTTGTTTCTCTCCCTGTATTGGAGGTTTCCACCTATTATCCGTTGCAGGGCTGGATTTGTGGAAAGATATTGTGAAAATTTGGTTTTATCATGGAATATCTTGGTCTCTCCATCTATGGTGATTGAGAGTTTTGCTGGGTATAGTAGTCTAGGCTGGCATTTGTGCTGTCTTAGTGTCTGCATGAGATCTGCCCAGGATCTTCTGGCTTTCATAGTCTCTGGTGAGAAGTCTGATGTGATTCGGATAGGTCTTCCTTTGTATGTTACTTGGCCCTTTTCTCTTACTGCTTTTAGTATTCTTTCTTTGTTTAGAACATTCGGTGTTTTGATTATTATGTGACGGGAGGTATTTCTGTTCTGGTCCAGTCTGTTTGGAGTTCTGTAGGCTTCTTGTACGTTCATCGGCATCTCTCTCTTTAGGTTAGGGAAGTTTTCCTCCATAATTTTGTTGATGATGTTTACTGGCCCTTTAAGTTGCAAATCTTCACTCTCATCTATACCTATAATCCTTAGGTTTGGTCTTCTCATTGTGTCCTGGATTTCCTGGATGTTTTGGGTTACACGTTTTTTGCATTTTGCATTTTCTTTGACTGTTGAGTCGATGCTTTCTATGGAATCTTCAGCACCTGAGATTCTTTCTTCCATCTCTTGTATTCTATTGTTTATGTTTGCATCTATGACTCCTGATTTCTTCCCAAGGTTTTCTATCTCCAAAGTTGTCTCCCTTTGTGATTTCTTAGTTGTTTCTACTTCCTTTTTTAGTTCCTGGATGGATTTGCTGAGATCCTTCACTTGTTTGTTTGTATTTTCCTGTATTTCTTTAAGGTATTTTTGCATTGCCTCTTTCAGGATTTCTTCCTGATGACCCACGTTCTCCTGCATTTCTCTGAGCGATTTTTGTGTTTCCTCCTCATGGGAATCCATCTGTTGATCCATCGTCTCCTGCATTTCTTTAAGCAGTTCTCGTGTTTCCTTTGTAAGGGCATCTAACCGTTGATTCATTTCTTTAAGCAATTTTTGTGTTGCCTCCTTATGGGCATCTGTCTGTTGACACATATTCTTCTGCATTTTTTTATGCAAATTTTGTGATTCCTTTGTGAGTGCATCTACCCGTTGATTCATCTCGTTAAGCGATTTTTGTGTTGTCTCCTTGTGCGCCTCCATCTTTTGATCCATGTTCTCCTGCATTTCTCTAAGCGATTTTTGTGTTTCCTTTGTAAGGGCTTCTAACCGTTGATTCATGGTCTCCTGTAACTCTTTATGAGATTTATTTATGTCCTTCTTGTGATCCTCTAATAGCATCATGAGAAGTGATTTTAAATCCAGATCTTGTCTTTCGGGTGTGGTGGGGTATCCAGGACTTGCTGCTGTTGGAGAGTTGGGTTCGGATGGTCCCACATTACTTTGATTTCTGTTAGTAACATTCCTACGTTTGCCTTTTGCCAACTGGATACCTCTGATGTTAGTTGGTCCTGCTGCCACTGGCTGTTGGTTGGACCTCCTGTGAGCCTGCAAAGCTATTTCTGCCCCCCCTGGATTACCAGGATTCCCCTGGCACCGATTTCTGGGGCCTGCCTGCTCCTGAGTGACTTTGGAGCCCTAATGTGCCTTGCCCCAAGTGATCTTATATTGGGGAGGCCTTGCACATCCAAAGGCTCAGCCTAGTGGATTCCTGGAGCAGAGGTCGCCAAAGGGAGGCTGGTAGGCTCCTGCCCTGTGCAGGGGTGTGTGATCTCTCCTGGGGGGGGAGGGGGCGTCCCTCTGCCAGGCAGAAGTCCCACAGCAGAGCTAGCACGCTGGTTACTGCAGATCTGCCCAGCTCTTGGGAGCCACGTGCACACAATCCACCCAAGACCCAAGTGATATTATGCCTGTCTGTCTCAGAACCTGGCAGTCCCACCTTCCCAGCCACTGGAGCAAAGATGGCGGAGTGCACTCTGTACACTCTCCGTGGCGCCGCTCACCCTGCAGACGCGATGGCCTGCCGATCTGGCACCCAGAGGACCACAGCGCTGACCCGTTCTTGGGCGCAGACGGAAGCCCCAACAGGCCGTGTCCCAAGTGATGTTATATTGGGGAGAGAGCCTGGGTACCTGTCTCTTCAGTGCAGTCTGCGGGAACAGAGGTCGTGGAAGGAAAGCTGGTAGGCTCCCGCCCAGTGCGGCGTCCCTCTGCCCGGCAGAAGTCCCACAGCAGAGCTGGCGCGCTGGTTACTGCAGATCAGCCCAGCACTTGGGAGCCGCATACACACAAGCCGCCTGAGACCCAAGCGATATTATGCCTGTCTGTCTCAGAACCTGGCTGTCCCAACTTCCCAGTCACGGGAGCAAAGATGGCGGAGTGCACTCTGCACACTCTCCGTGGCGCCGCTCTGTACTTTCTTTTCTTGAGACAAGGTCTCATATAGCCCAGCTGGTCTTGAGCTTGATATTTAGCTGAAGATGAGCTTCTATTCAAGATCCTCCTGCCTCCACACTTCCTGGATTATAGGCATAGGATACCACACTTGGCTAAAAATTGTGTAGTATTCAGAGATGGAGACTGACGCATGTATTCAAGAGCAAATGTTAGGATGTTTGCACTTGAGTCTAAAACATGTCACCAACAACATTAGCAACAGAAAAACAGATGAAGCAAACATGGCGGAATGCTAAGAATTGTTGAAGGTGATGCAGACATGAATGTTTACTATGTTTATTTTCCTGAGATATTTCTTCTGAAGTAAGACAGTGGGGCACTGGATGGGTTAAACATCACCATCTAATATTTTTCTTGTGTTTGCTAGTTGATTGGTCAATTTGTTCCTGCCCCCACATGACTCTAACTACATGAAAACAGGACTTTGTTAGATTTCTTCTTTTTTTAATTGACAATAGATTTTTTTTCATACAATATACACTAATTATAGTTTCCCCTCCCCCTGCTTCTCCCAGTTCTTCCCCACCTCCAGATCAACACCCTTTATGTTTTCCCTTTTATATGAAAATGGATTTTTTCTCATATATATTTGATTATAGTTTCCCCTCCCTCTGCTCCTTTTAGCTCCTCCCCACTCACATTTCATCCTGATCTGCTCTTTCTGTCTCTCATTAGAAAACAGGCTACTAAGAGATGATAGTATAATATAATATAATATAATATAATATATAATACAACATAATATAGAAACTAACACATTAGAATAGAACAAAAAAACAGAAGGAAAACAGCCCAAGAAAAGAATCAGACATAGATGCAGAGATCTACTTGCTCGCACACTCAGGAATACCATAAAAACCTAAAGTGAAAGCCATAATATATACACTGTAATATATATATATTATATATATATATATATATATATATATATATATATATATATATGTATGTATACCTGTAGGTTCCAAAGAGAGGAAAAGTATGTATACATAAATAAAATAAGAATTAAAATAATTTTTTAAAAAGGAAAAGCTCTGATACAACATTTTGAGACAAAGAGGCTCGAAAGATCCTGTCGAGTTCATTTTCTGTTGGCCATCTTCTGCTGGACATACAGCCTACCCTTAAGAGTGGTTTATTTCCTCAGTGAGACCCCCTTGCAGAAAACTCAATATTCATTTGCAAGTGGTTATTCGTTGGAGATAGCTTCTGGGATGGGGCATGTGCTCACTTCTCATTTCAGCTCTAGGATGTCATCTGTGCAGACCCGTGCAGGCCCATGCATGCTGCTATGGTCTCTGAGTTCCTATGTGTGTTGATCTGGTTAATTTGGGGGCCTTGTTCTCCTGGTGTCCCCATCCCCTCTGGCTCTTACACTCTTTCTGCCTCCTCTTCGGCAGGGTTCCCTGTGGGGAGGGATTTGATGGAGAGATCCCTTTTGGGTTGAGTGTACCAGTGTCTCTCACTCTCTACCTAATGTCTGGCTATGAGTTTCTGTATTTTTTCTCATCTGCTGCAGGAGGAAGCTTCTCTTGCTTAGCATTGCCGGTACCTGTTACAGACACATCCTGGCTGGCCTACCCTGCCCACTATTCTAAACGCTCCAGCTGATGGCTGGGCTGCCTTTCTCTCAGCTTCTCTGATTCCTGTATACTAGTCTCTTTGCCCTTTGACTGTCGCTCTTGGTTCCCAATCTGGCCTCTTGGCTTCTGTCCCCCACCCCAACCGCCATGGCTGGGTTCACTCTGCTGGCCATGTTAACTCTGGACTCTTCCTGGTGCTTCTGTCTATGCTCCCCGTCATATCTACGATAAACCTTCTCCTCTACCACACCTAGCAGCGTTGTGTCCTCACTTCATGTTTTCATTTGATTTCCATAGTGGCTGCACAAGTTTACTCTCCCACCAGCAACAAATGAGTGCTCCCTTTATTCCACATCCCCACCAGCATGACTTGCTTCTTGTGTTATTGATCCTAGCCATTTTGATGGGTGTGAGATGAAAAAATAGTTTTTTTGTGATGGTTTGCATATGCTTGGCCGAGGGCAGGGCACTATTAGGAGGTGTGGCCTTGTTGGAGTAGGTGTGTCACTGTAGGTGTGGGCTTTAAGACCCTCATCCTAACCACCTAGAAGCCAGTCTCCTGGCTGCCTTTGGAACAAGAGGTAGAACTCTCAGCTCCTCAAGCCCCATGTCTGTCTGGATACTGCCATGCTCCCGTCTTAAGATAATAGACTGAACCTCTGCACCTGTAAGTCAGCCCTGATTAAACATTGTTCTTCATAAGATTTGCCCTGGTCATAGTGTCTGTTCACAGCAGTAAAACCCTAACTAAGACAGTTTTGATTTGCATTTCCATGGTGACTAATGATGTTTTACATTTCTTTAAGTGTTTATCAGCCATTTGAGATTCCTCTATTGAGAGTTCTGCTTAGATCTGTAAATTGGGTATTTGTTTCTTTTTTTTTTTTATTAAATATAATCTTCATTTACATTTCAAGTGGTAAGACCTTTCCCAGTTTCCGCCCTCCCCAAAACCCCCCAACCTCTCCTCCCACTCCCTGCCTCCAAGTATATGCCCCTGCACCCGACTGGATATTTGTTTCTTGATACCTAGTTTTTAAAAGTTCTTTATCTATTTTGGGTATTAGTCCTCTATCAGATGTGGAGTTGGTAAAAATCTTTTCCTGCTCTGTGGGCTGCCGCTGTGTCAGATTGTCAGTGTCTTTTGCCGTATAGAAGTGTTTGGGTTTCATGAGGTCCCGTTTATTGTTGGTCTTAGTGCCTGCACTAATATTGTTCTGTTCAGAAAGTCTTCCTGATAACAGAAAACCCAGAATAGCTAAAACTATTCTCAAGAGTAAAAGAACCTCTGGGGGAATCAGTATCCCGGACCTCAAGCTGTACTACAGAGCAATAGTGTTAAAAACTGCATGGTATTGGTACAGTAACAGACATGTAGATCAATGGAACAGAATTGAAGACCCAGAAATGAATCCACACTCCTATGGTCACTTGATCTTTGACAAAGGAGCTAAAACCATCCAGTGGAAAAAAGATAGCCTTTTCAACAAATGGTGCTGGCTCAGCTGGAGGTCAACATGCAGAAGAATGCAAATTGACCCATCCTTATCTCCTTGCACTAAGCTCAATTCTAAGTGGATCAAAGATCTCCACATAAAACCAGACACACTGAAACTAATAGAAGGGAAACTAGGGAAGAACCTTGAACATATGGGCACAGGGGAGAATTTCCTGAACAGAACTCCAATAGCTTATACTCTAAGATCAAGAATAGACAAATGGGACCTCATTAAATTACAAAGTTTTTGCAAGGCAAAAGACACCGTCAAAAAGACAAAGCGGCAACCAACTAACTGGGAAATGATCTTTACCAACCTTACATCCGACAGAGGGCTAATATCCAAGATATACAAAGAACTCAAGAAGTTAAACTCCAGAGAGGCAAGTATCCCTATTAAAAAATGGGGTACAGAGCTACACAAAGAGTTCTCACCTGAAGAATATCTAATGGCTGAGAAGCACCTAAAGAGATGTTCATCATCCTTAGTCATTAGGGAAATGCAAATCAAAACAACCCTGAGATTCCATCTCACACCAGTCAGGATGGCTAAGATCAAAAACACAGGAGACAGCAGTTGTTGGCGAGGATGTGGAGAAAGAGGAACACTCCTCCACTGCTGGTGGAATTGCAGGCTGGTACAACCACTCTGGAAAGCAGTCTGGCGGTTCCTCAGAAAACTGGGCATGACACTCCCAGAGAATCCGGCTATACCACTCCTGGGCATATACCCAGAGACTTTACCTGCATGCAATAAGGACACATGCTCCACTATATTCATAGCAGCCTTATTTATAATAGCCAGAAGCTGGAAAGAACCCAGATGTCCCTCAACGGAGGAATGGATTCAGAAGATGTGGTATATTTACACAATGGAATACTACTCTGCAATTAAAAACAATGAATTCACGAAATTCCTAGGCAAATGGTCAGAACTTGAAAATATCATCCTTAGTGAGGTAACCCAATCACAAAAGATCACACATGGTATGAAGTCACTGATAAGGGGATATTAACCCAGAATCTCGGAATACCCTAGACACAATTCGCATATCAATAGATTTCCATGAAGATGGAAGGAGAGACCCCTGGTCCTGGAAAGACTGGATGTAGGGGAATGCCAGGACAGAGAAGCGAGAGGAGGTTGAATGGGGAAAAGAGGGAGGGAAGGGGGCTTATGGGACTTTCGGGGAGGGAGGAAACGGGAAAGGGGAAGTGATTTGGAATGTAAATTAAAAAAATAAAATAAAATTAAATTAAAAAAAAAATTAAATGAAAAAAAAAAAAAAAAAAGAAAGTCTTCCTGTCGGGCGGTGGTGGCGCACGCCTTTAATCCCAGCACTTGGGAGGCAGAGGCAGGAGGATTTCTGAGTTCGAGGCCAGCCTGGTCTACAAAGTGAGTTCCAGGACAGCCAAGGCTACACAGAGAAACCCTGTCTCGAAAAACGAAAAAAAAAAAAATTCAGAAAGTCTTCCTGTGCCAATGAGTTTAAGACTATTCTCCACTTTCTCTTCTATCAGGTACCATGTATCTGGTTCTATTTTGAGATCTTTCATCCATTTGGACTAGAGTTTTGTGCAGAGGGATAAATATGGATCTATTTGGATTCTTCTACCTGCAGACTTCTAGTTTGAGCAGTACCATTAGTTGAAGATTCTTTCTTTTTTCCATTGTGTATTTCTGGCCTCTTTATCAATAATCAGGTGTACATAGATAAGTGAATTTTTGTATGGGTCTTCAGGTCAATTCCATTGATCAATGTGCCTATTTTTTGGAGCCATTACCATGCTGCTTTTATTACTATAGCTCTGTAGTACAATTTGAAATCAGGGATGGGGATACCTCCAGCAGTTCTATTGTTCAAGTATTTTTTTTTTTTAAGCATGCCCTTTTGTATTTACATGTGAAGCTAAAAACTGACCTTTCAAGGTCTGTGAAGAATTGTGTTGGAATTTCAATGGTGATTTGGATTTCAATTGGGAATTTCAATCTACAGTAAATCTGTAGATTGCTTTTGGTAAAATGACAATTTTTAATAAGTTAATCTTACTGATCCATGAGCATGAGAGATCTTTCCATCTTCTGACATCTTCTTCGGTTTCTTTCTTCAAGAGTCAAAATTTTTATCGTGTAAGTCTTTCATTTGCTTAGTTAGAGTTACCTGAAGATATTTTATATTATTTGAAGCTATTGTGAAAACTGTTGTTTTCCTAATTTCTTTCTCAGACCATTTGTCATTTGTACATAGGAGGACTACTGATTTTTTGTGGGTTAACTTTGTATCTAGCTACTTTGCTGAAAGTGTTTATCAGCTATAGGTGTTCCCTAGTGGTAATTTTTTTGGGATATATGTGTGCGTGTGCGTGTGCGTGTGTGTGTGTGTGTGTGTGTGTGTGTGTGTGTGTGTGTGTTATCAGTTCGCCTGCAAATAAAGATACTTTGACTTTTTCCTTTCTAATATGTATCCCCTTGGTCTCCTTCAGATGTCTTATTGTTTTGGCTCCAAGTACTGTATTGAATAGATATGGAGCGAGTGGATAACCTTGTCTTGTTCCTGATTTTGGCGGAATTCTTTGAGTTTCTTTTTATTTCAGCTCACGTTGACTATTGGCTTGCTGTAAATTGCTTTGTTTAGCTATGTCCCTTGTATCCCTAATCTCTCCAAGGCTTTTATAATGAAGGGGTATTGGATTTTGTCAGAGGCTTTTTCAGCATCTAGTGAGATAATTATGTGGGTTTTTTTTCTTTAAGTTTGTTTAGATGGTGAATTATTTTGACAGACTTTCATATGTTGAACTATCCCTGCATCTTTGGGATGACGTCTACTTGATGAAGGTGGCTGATCTATTTATTGTGTCCTTAGATTCTGTTTACAAGTATTTTATTGAGAATTTTTGCATCTATGTTCATTAAAGAACTTAATCTGTAATTCTCTCTCATGTCTTTATGTAGTTTGGGTATTAATGTAACTGTGGCCTCATAAAACAAATTTGGCAATGTTTCTTCCGTTTCTATTTTGTGGAATAATTTGAGAAATATTGGCATTAACTCTTATTTGATAGTCTGGTAGAATTCTGTGCTAAAACCATATGGCCCTGTTTTCTTTTTCTTTCTTTTGACTTTTGCTTACTGTTTCCATTTCACTAGGAGTTATAGATCTATTTAAATTGCTTCTTTGATCTTGATTAAACTTTGGTAAATGGTATGTACCAAGAAAACTATCTATTTTTTCCCTCTTTTTCTTTTTTCTCTCTTTTTTAAAATGAATTTCTTTAAAATTTTCCAACTTGGCAGCGTGCAGGTGGTTAAAGTATGTCTTTATGATTCTCTGAATTTCCTCTGTGTTCATTGCTATGTTCCCTTTCCATTTTTAAATTGTTATTTTGCATCTTCTCTATCATTGCTACATCAAATACTCAAGTCAACATTCTTAGTCTGTCTTTGTACTGGGGAATTGAGACCATTGATGTTGAGACATTAATGAACAATGTTTGTTGATTCCTGTTATTTTGTTGTTCTGGTGTGTGTGTGTGTGTATGTGTGTGTGTGTGTGTGTTTCCTCTCTTTTAATTTGCTGGTCTGGGATTGTTTATTTAGTTAATTTGGATAAGACTTTGTTAATTTTACTGATTTTCTCAAAGAACTAACTCTTCATTTCATCGAATCTTTTGTGAATTTTTTGTTGTTTCTGTTGTATTGATTTTAATCCTGATTTGATTATTTCTTGTCATCTATTTCTGTTCTGTGTGATTTCTTTTTTTGCTCTAGAGCTTTCAGGTAAGCTGCCAAGTCTTTAGTATGAGATCTGCCCATTTTTAATGTTGGAAATTTAGTGCTACGAACTTACCTCTTACAACTGTTTTCATGGTGTCTCGTATGTTTGTGCATATTCATTTTCTTTCAATTCTAGAAAGTCTTTAATTTCTTTCTTGATCCGTTTTTTCATTCAGTAGTGAGTTGCTCAGTTTCCATGAGTTTGTAAGCTTTTTCTTATTTCTGTTGTTGCTATCCAATTTAATCTGTGATAGTCAGATAGACTGAAGGGTGTTATTTTAATTTTCTTATATATGTTGAGATTTGCTTTGTGTCGCAGTATTTGGTCAATTTTGGAGAAATTTCCATCAGATGTTGAGAAGAAGGTATATTCTTTTGTGTTTGGGTGGAATGTTCTGTAAAAATATGTTAGGTTAATTTGGTTTATAGTGTTAGCTAACACCAGCATTTCTCTGGTTATTTTTTGTTTGGAAGATCTGTCTGTTGTTGACAGTAGGGTATTAAAGTCTCCTACTATCAGTAGTGGGAGATTATGTAATACTGTTTCTTTTATAATTTAGATACCTTTGTGTTTGGTGCATGAATGTTAAAAATTGCAAATGTCTTTTTGGTGGAGTTTTTCCTTTGATGAGTATGTAGTGCCCTTCCCTATTTTTTCTGATTAGTTTTGGTTTTGAAGTCTATTTTGTCAGATATTAAACTAGCTTGCTTCTTACATCCATTTGTTTAGAATATCTTTTCCTTCTTTTTACCCTGAGGAGATGTCTATCCTTGATCCTGAGGTGTGTTTCATAGATGCAGCAAAAGGATGCATCACATTTTCACATCTATTCTGTTAGTCTGTGTCTTTTATTATTTTTATTTTTTGAGTCAGGATTTCTCTGTGTAGTCCTGGGTGTCCTGGAAGTTGCTCTGTAGACCAGGATGGTCTCAAACTCAGAAATCTATCTGCCTTTGCCTCCTGAGTGCTCAGATTAAAGGTGTGCATCATGGTGTAGATTTTGTTGTTGTTTCTGTTGTATTGATTTTAATCCTGATTTGATTATTTCTTGCCATCTCTTCCTGTTCTATGTGTTCTCTTTGTTATAGGACTTTCAGGTATGCTGCTAAGTTTTTAGTATGCTAAAGTTTTTAGTTTGTGTCCTTTTATTGGGGAATTGAGACCATTGATGTTGAGAGACAGAGACATCAATGAACAGTGTTTGCTGATTTCTGTTATTTTGTTGTTCTGGGGTGGTGTGTGTGTGTGTGTGTGTGTGTGTGTGTGTGTGTGTGTGTGTGTGTTTTCTCTCTCTTAATTTGCTGTTCTGGGATTATTTATTCCTTGTATTTTCCTTAGGTTAGAGTTTTCTTTCCAGTGCCTTCGGTAGGGCTGGATTTATAGAGATATTGCTTAAATTTGTTTTTATCATGAAATGTCTTATTGTTTCTATTATAATTGATAGTTTTGCTAGGTATAATAGCCTGGGCTAGTATCTATAGTCTCTTAGAGTCTGTAGAACATCTATCCAAGCCCTTCTGGCTTTTAGAATCTCCAAAAAGAATTTAGATATTATTCAGATAGGGATTCCTTTATATGATACTTGGTTTTCCTCTGGTAGCTTTTAACATTCTTTTTTGTTTTTATGTTTGGTGTTTTGATTAGTATGTGCCAAGGAGAATTTCTTTCCAGGTCTAGTCTATTTAGTTTTCTGTCTGTTTCTTATACAGATATCTCCTTTTTTAGATTAGAAAACTCTTCTACGATTTTGTTGAAAGTATTTTTGTTCCTTTGACCTGGGTTTCTTCTCTTACCTCTATTGCTATTATTTTTAGATTTGTTCTTTCTATGGTGTCCCAAATTTCCTAGATGTTTTGTGCCAGGAATTTCTTAGACTTAATGTTTTCTTTAACTGAAGTATCCAGGTTTTTTTCTATCATGTCTTCAGTGCCTGTTTTTTACTTTTTTTTTTTGTATTCTGTTGGTGAGCTCTGCCTCTGACATTCCTCTTTGAGTTCCTAAAATTTTCATTGACAGATTTCCCTCATTTGGGTCTTACTTATTGCTTTTATTTCTACTTTCACATCTTGAACTGTTTTATTCATTTCCTTCCACTGTTTATTTGTGTTTTCATAGATTTCCTTAAGGGATTTAGTAATTTTCTCTTTAAGGACCTCTATCATTATTCATAAAGGGTGTTTTAAGGTCTTTGTCTTGAGCTTCAGCTATGTTGTAATACTCAGGGCCTGCAGTGGTGGGGTTGCTGAATGCTAGTGGAGATATGCTGTCCTGAGTGTCATTGCTTGTGTTTTTATGCAGGCATCTAGACATCTGGGGTTGGAAAGGTTGTAATTCTAGGTGCTGATCTCTGGTCTTGTCTTTGTTGGGTGGGTGTTTTGTTCCTTTGTTTCCATATCTGGATCATAGGAAAATGTGGTGGTGGTTTGTTGCTTGGTAGGGAACTCTTCTGGGATCCTGCTAGGTGTGGTCACTGTGGGTTCCAGGTTAAAATGTGTTTTTAGGTATTGGGAATAGACACTTAAGAATGAGGATGGGTAGAGGTGAAGTGAGAGGGAGGGACTGGGAGGAGAGGAGGAAGGGAAAACTCCTATTGGGATGTAAAGTAAATAAATTAATTAATGAAAAAAATGAGGATGGGCTAGGAAGGGTGGTACTGAGGAGGTCTACAGAAGTAAGAAAGCAGGGTGTTCCATCAGGATTTGTTTAGTCTCCTGGCAATGGGGGCAGAGAGAGTGGGGAGAGGACACAGCAGGTAGTCTGTTACAGAGCTGGGAATAAAACTGGGGACTGGGGGCTGGAGAAATGGCTCAGCAGTTAAGTGCACTGACTGCTCTTCCAGGGGTCCTGAGTTCAAATCCCAACAACCACATGGTGGCTCACAACCATCGGTAATGAGATCTGATGCCCTCTTCTGGTGTGTCTGAAGACAGCTATAGTGTACTTATATCTTAAAAAAAACCCAAACAACTGGGCACTGGGTATGAGGAGAGGAGGGAGAGCAAGAATCTGAAGCTTGCCTCCCAACTTCTCTGGCAAGCTTGACTGGTGGGTTCCCATGCAGTGTTGGCTGGAGTTCTTGCTGGGATGAAACTATGAGTAGGGGAAAGGAAGTTTGGATTTGGGGGGAGATCTGTGTGATTTACTGGAGATGGGAGCATAGAGGAAGGGGAGCCACTGCAGTTGGTCTGCCATAGAGCTCAGGATGAGACTGGGGGATTGGATTTCAAGGAGAGGTGGAAGAGGTGAAGATCTGCAGTATGTCTGCCGGCTTCCCTGGCCCACGTGCTGGAGCCACACCCTTTCTGTCTCACAGATATTTACGGACAAAATGACAATAAAATAAAACAAAATCAGACATACCAAAACCAAACAAATCAGAATAGGACAAAAACAACCAAACAAGGAAAGGAGCCTAAGAAGATGTACAAGAAACACATATAGATGAGAGACACACATGTTTGTACACACAGAAATCCCCTAAAAACAACAACAACAACAAAACCAAAAAAAAAAAAAAAACCCTCAAAACCGGAAGCCATAATATATAGGCAAAGGATCTATAAGGTTAAAGAAAAAAATACCCTTACTTAAGATTATGAGACAAAGAACCTTCAAAGATGCCTTTGAGTTCATGTTGTATTGGCCATCTCTTAAGCCTATCCTTAAGAGTGTTTTGTTCCCCAGTGAGACTGCCTTGGAGAGAACTAAGTTCTCATTTGCAAGTGTCTATCAACTGGAGCCTGCTCCTGGGTTAAGGATGGGACGTCTGACACCTAGCACAGTGGCTAGCACAACTTGAGCTTTTAAATTAAAATTAAGATTGTTTTTCTAGTAAACTAGATTTATTAGATGCCCTGGGATGGGTTAGCTCTGGCAGGTCCTTGTGGCCTTGCTGTACTTCTTCCCCTCCCCTGTTGTAATTCTGTCTTTCCAGCTTCTATTGCTCACTACTACCGTGTGCCGCAGCCGTGTTAGGCTGGTGGTCCTCATGTAGGCCAGAGTCTCAACATCCTCATGTCTCCCGGCACCTGAGATTTGCTGCCCTGCTCTGTTGAAGCACTGGCTGTTGCATGCCACCAGCACTCAAAAACAATTTGTTTGGTTGATGGCCAACAGATCACACTCTTGCTCCAACTTCTGTTTTTCTTTCTTGATGAGAAATACTTGAACTTGGGAGATAGCTCAGTGCTTACCATGCAAGAGTGAGGAATTGAGTTCCCTCTCCAGGTTCCTGTAAATGCTGGGTGTGATGCTGCCCTTGAAATCCCAGTACTGGGGAAGTGGAGACAGAAAGATCCCTGCATAAGTTTACCTTAATTGGAGAGCTCCAGGGCCCACTGAAAAATGTTATATCAAAAACCAAGGCAAGTGGCTTCTGAGGTATGACACCCGAGGTTGACCTCTGCCATACACACATGTGTGCACACACATGCATACACATACTCACATACACATGTACATACACACAGACACACATGAACACACATTCATACACATGCATACACAGTTTCACACTCCTGAATCCTTAAGCGCTCTCTCTCTCTCTCTCTCTCTCTCACACACACACACACACACACACACTCACACACACATGCAGACATACACATTCACACACATCCATACATATGCATATACATATTTACACTCCTGAACACTTACACTAACATTCACACACATGAATGAATATATACATTCACATACGCACATAGTCTCACACACTCATACACAGATTCATACCCCTGAACATGTACACCCACACACATACATACATACACACACACCCTAACACACACACACTCATGCCCACATATACTCTCACACATGCTGATATATATATACTCAGACGCATATACCCCCTGAACATATACACTTACACACACATGCACACAAACCTGAACACACACACTCACTCACTTACACATGTACTTGATCACATACATCCAAACTTATATACTCACACACACATGCACACACCTAAATACACATACTCACACACATGCATAACATACATTCATACATATGCATATATACTCACACGCCTCTGAACACATACACTCACACATACACAAGAACACCTCCCCAAACATACACATTCATACATACATGCATGCATACATACACTCACACATGCTTATACAGGTTCACATATACCCCAACACACATACTCACATACATATGCATACACTTACATTCACTCACATACATACATATGAACACACACACACACTTTCGTATTTCATTTTCTCTCTATACTATGTATCTTATTTCCTGTTCAGGGAATACAACCCAGGGCTTTGTGCATGCTAGGGAATGCTTCACCACTCTGTCACATACCTAGCCTTCTTTTGGTACTGTTTTTAATTATACAGATAACACACAACTGTTGTAGAAAATTAGAACATGGAAATAAACTAAATGTTCTAAAGCTTTAGAACAGTCTAAAAATCTTCTCTCTTTGTTATTTGGATGAATAATTAATATTTTTCTGTGCCCATGTTCACTTTTTAAAATATAAAATATGAAATGTTTTTGGGCCAGGCATGGTAACTCATACTGTAATACAGCACATGGGAGACTGAGGCTGGAGGACTGCCTATAAACTTGAAGTCAGCCTGGGGTACACTGTGAGTTTCAGGCAAGCCTGGACTACAGAGTGAGTCCTCATCTCAAAAATGAAATGAAGTGATTACTTTTGCTCTTATTTTGTCACCCAACAAAGTCCTGAATTGTCTTTTGAAACAGGAGGTATTAACTGGTGATGTCACTTGATACACACACACACACACACACACACACACACACACACACACACACACACACAGCTATGTCATTTTTTCTTTCTGTTTTTAAATTTATTTATTGTATGAGTGCTCTGCAACTACATCCACATGCCAGAAGAGGGCACTGGATCCCATTACAGATGGTTGTGAGTCACCATGTGGTTGCTAGGAGTTGAACTCTGGACCTCTGGAGAAGCAACTAGGGCTCATAACCGCTGAGACATCTCACCAGCCTATATGACACACTTTCTATCTTTCTTTTTTTAATTAGATATATTCTTTATTTACATTTCAAATGTTGTCCCCTTTCCTGGTTCCCCCACCCCCACCCCCGGAAATCCCCTAACCCATCTCCCTTCCCCCTGCTTACCAATCTTCCCACTCCTGCTTCCCTGTCCTGACATTCCCATATATTGGGGCATCTAGCCTTCTCAGGACCAAGGGACTCTCCTCCCTTTGATGTCTAACAAGGCCATCCTCTGCTGCAAATGCATCTGGAGCTATGGGTCTCCCCCATATGTACTCTTTGGTTGGTGGTTTAGTCCCTGGGAGCTCTGGGGGGGTACTGGGTGGTTCATATTGTTCTTCCTCCTATGGCACTGCAAATCCCATCAGCTCCTTGGGTCTTTTCTCTAGATCCTCTATTGGGGACCCTGTGCTCAGTTCAATGGTTGGCTGAGAGTATCCTCCTCTCTATTTGTCATGAACTGAAAAAGTCTCCCAGGTGACAGCTATAGTAGGCTCCTGTTAGCAAGCACTTGTTGGCATCCACAATAGTGTCTGGGTTTTGTAACTGTATATGGGATGGATCCCTAGGTGGGGCAGTCTCTGGATGGTCTTTCCCTCAGTCTCTGCTCCACACTGTCTCTGTATCTCCTCCTGTAGGTATTTTGTTCCCCCTTCTAAGAAGGACCAGAGTATCCATACTTTTTGGTCTTCCTTCTTGAGCTTCATTTGGTCAGTGAATTGTATCTTGGGTATTCCAAGCTTCTGAGCTAATATCCACTTATCCGTGAGCGCATACCATGTGTGTTCTTTTGTGATCGGGTTACCTCATTCAGGATGATATTTTCTAGTTCCATCCATTTGCCCAAGAATTTCATGAATTCATTGTTTTTAATAGCTGAGTAGTATTCCATTGTGTAAATGTACCACATTTTATGACACACTTTCTTAATCAGTCCTGTATTGGTGATCCCTTAGGTTCTTCCTAGTTCATTACTATGCCAAACATCTTCACACATATCTGTCTTTCAATTATCATTCATTCAGCAGTTTTATTTTGTCTTTTTTTTTTTAGTTGAGTCCCTCCTGCCTGTCAGTTTCTTTTCTAGGAGCGGGAGAAACAACAGTGGATTCTGGGAGTAGAGAAGCCATCACCATCATCACCACCTTCATCGTTTTTTTCCTTTTAAAAGATGAGTGTCTCTGGGTGTGATGGCAAATGCTTTTAGTGCCAGCACTTGGGAGGCAGAGGCAGGCAGATCTCTGAGTTCGAGATTAGCCTGGTCTACAAAGCAAGTTTCAGGACATTCAGGGCTCTATTATATAGAGAAACCACATTGAAAAACAAACAAACAACAAACAATAACAAAGACCAGTGTCTCTAGAACTCAGTGCACAGAATCAGGTATGCAGGACTCAGAGGGGCTCACTGAAGCAGCAACCTTGGAGCCTGCAGGGGTCTGCACCAGGCCCTCTATATACATGTTGTGGTTGTTTAGCTTGGGTTTTTGTGTCCCTTACTCTTTTGCCTGCTCGTGGGACCCTTTTCCTCTGACTGGATTGCTTTGTTCAGCCTTGATAAGGTTTATCCTTAGTCTTATTGTATTTTGTTATGCTGTGTTTGGTGGATGTGCCTAGGAAGCCTGCCTGCTCTTTTCTGAAGAGAAAAGAGGGTGGGGTGGGGGGGTAGTGGATCTGGGGAAAAGAGAAGGTGGGGGTGCGACTGGGAGGAAGAGAGGAGGAAAGGGAGGCTGTGATCAAAATATATTGAATGAAGAATAATGAAGAAAAAGAAAAAGAAAAAGAAAAAGAAGATGGGTGTCTTGCCTGCCATATTGCCAAGGGTGGTCTTTAACTTGAGGCTCTGGTGACCCTCCTATTTTCCCATGCAGATGTATGGCACCATGCCTGGGTTTCCTCGGCGGCTTTTACTATATGTTAGTGATTCCCTCCAGAAAGACTAGATGGGTTTCTATTTCCAGCTACAGAATGTGAGTCTCTTATGCCTCCCATGGCCACCATTATCACTGAAGCCAGATCCAGATGACTCTTGGTATGCATGTGCAGTGTCCCTCTTGGTCACACCCCTTGGGATTAGCCTTACTGTCTGGTCCCTTTGTGCTGTGTGGCTCCAGCTCACAGACCCTGGCTTCCTGCTTGGCACTAAGCAGGTCTTTGATTTTGATGTTCCCTGCAGATATTCTCTCATCAGCTCTGGCCTCATGCAGTGCTCCCTAGAGAGTCAGCCACTACACACTGGCTTCCAGTAGAAGACACAGACAGTCAGAGAGCAAGAAGCTGGCAGGCCTCTGGGGCTCTGAGGCCCAAGGCAGGTTTTATTCTTTCTTTGCTTCTCTCTTCCTTATTAATGGCTCTCCCTTGATCTCTTCACAGGAAGCCAGCCGTCCCTGGCAGTGAACTCCTGCCCTGGACCTAAGCCTTTCCCAGCAGTGGGGTTGTTCTTTGGCTTCTGAAGCTTTATGTCTGTTGAGCAGCCACGTATTTGAAGGGTAAGAGACCAGAGAACCCTGTTCTGAGAGTCTGAGAACCAGGGTAGAATAACATTTGGGACTTCTGTCCAGTTCAATAGCATCCCTGTCTGTGCATCTGTTCCTAATAGAAGTGACCTTTGGTGGCCATTTTTATATACTCTGTCCCCTCGGTCCCATTGCTTAGACTAGAGTAGATGTGGGAAACAGCTCGGGCTAATCACACTACCTCTAGGAATGGGATTTGAGATGGATTAAGAGATGCTGTTAGAACCTGAAATAGATTCAGGAGGCTGAGGCTAGCTAGCCTAGGCTACATTGGGAGATTCCCGTCTCAGAAACAACAACAAAATAAAAAACGATAAACGTGAAACAGGTAGAAACGGCTGGGAAGAGCACAAAGAGATGCAGAGAGGGAAGACCTGCATGAAGGAGATATGTAGAGACACAGCGGGACTGGACACTCCGTGGCAGACCCCAGAGAGGCCCTGCTGCTTCTACACCCTGCTGTTTTAAGAAGCAAGTGTCCCTGCTTTTTGCTTGAACTATTTCTGTCATTTTCAAACAACTGATCTTAAGTGATATGGTGCACGGGGCTAAATGCAAACCTGAACTTCTGTTTCCTCATCTTTATTACAAGGACAGGACCCTCCTTTCGGGGTCGACCAGAGGGCCACATGCATTGTTTGCAGTGTTGGGAATGGACACCTGCCCTCATTCAGCAGAACCTGTGTTCACCTGGCTAAAGTGTTTTGAATATCACTTCTGATTATATGTGAAAGAACTTTTGTGTTAATTTTTACTACTTGTGACAACATGTCTGAGAAAAACAATGTAAAGCAAGTGTTAGGGCTCACATTTCTGAAGCTTTAATCTACGGTCAATCGGCTCTATGTTCTGGATGTCTGGGGAGGCAGAAAATCATGGAGGAGGAAAGCTGCTCACTGCATGGCTGCCAGGAAGAGACAGAGGGACAGGAGAAGATGGGGGAGAGGATGAGAAAAACACATATATACATATAAATAATATACTTATATAAATATCAGTATACATATATCTGTATTTATATGCTTTTCAAAGGCACTTTCTCAGTGATCTAATTCTCCAATTATTCTTCCTTCCTTCCTTCCTTCCTTTCTTTCTTTCTTCTTCCTTCCTTCCTTCGTTCCTTCCTAGATTTATTCATTGTTATATGTAAGAACACTGAAGGTGTCTTCAGACATACCAAAATAGGGCATCAGGTCTCATTATGGATGGTTGTGAGCCACCACGTGGTTGCTGGGATTTGAACTTAGGACCTTTGGAAGAGCAGTCAGTGCTCTTAACCGCTGAGCCATCTCACCAGCCCCCATTATATCTTTCTTACACCCAATCATCTATGAACTCAGCTCATCAATTTAGTAATCCAATGATGAAGTTGTTACCCTTGAAATCAAATCATTTCTCAATAGTACCAGCATATGGGGGTCAAGCCTTCAACACATGAGCCTTCTTGAAGGACACTTCATATCCAAACCATGACAACTGTTTTTCATGCGTGTCTTATATGTGTGCATGTATATATACATGTGCACGTGTGTAGGTGCATGTATGTGTAGGCCCAAGGTTGTAGTGTGTCCTCCTTGATTGTTTTCTACCATACACATTAAGGCAGCATGTCTCACAGAACGGAGAGTTCACTGTTTTGGATACTTTAGCTAGCTAGCTTTCTCCATGGAATCTTTGTCTCTAATTCCTGAGCACTGGGATTTCAGGTGGGCCACTACACCTTCCTCTTATTTAGATGAGTCCCAGAGGGACTGGTACTTTATCTTCATACTTGCTTGGCAATCGTTTTACACAGTGAGCCACCTTTCCAGCCTCCATAACAATGTTATAAGCTTTAAAAATTGTATAGAAAGGCATGCATATGATATATATCAATATATTGATTATATATCAATTATATGTGTGCGTGTATTTGTGTATGTGTGTATAATTCTCCTTCTCCCTATCTTCATACACATTCTGACTTTTTCTGTAGATTATACACCAGTAATTCCAGCACTGTAGAGGTGGAGGCAAGAAGATCAGGAGTTAAAGGCCAGCCTCGGCAGTATACTGCGTTAGAGGACTGCATGGATTGCATGAGACCCCATTCTAAAACAAAGTAAAACCCAAACCAAATAAAACTGGGTGGCTAATAGCTTTGTGTGGCTCAGGTGTGCAGAAAATAGACCTGCTTGGGTGCTTCTAGTTGGTGCCAAAGAGCCAGGAAGCAGGAGCCAGGGCTCCTCTTAGATGTCAAATACCAGGCCATGGGAAGGAGTCAGGTGGGATCCTTCATTGCTCTATCCTGTTAGCTCTATGGTACTTCAGTGTGGATGCCTGCCATTGCACCAGCAGGGATGAGAGGAAAGCAAACTTGGCTTTATCAGAAACAGCCTTCCAGCCAGCTTCTGTGCAGTCTTGTCTGTACAGATCACAGCTGCTCTGCACACTTCTTTCTGATATATTTCTCTGTTGAGGACCATGACCTTTTTGCTATCTTGGATTATAGTTTTATGCAGGCAGATGGACACTCACTAAGGTGTTCTTTTTAGTCGAGGAGGTATAGGCCTTTCAAAACTATTTTACTTAATTAAGCCTGGCAAGGGGGTACACAACTATACTCCTAGCACCCGGAAGTGATGGTGGAGAATCAACAGTTCAAGGTCATCCTCAGCTACAGAGTTTAAGGTTAGTCTGAACTACCTCACAAAAAGCAAAAGAAGGGGCCAGTAATATGGTTCAGAGGACAAAGGCCAGCATGACATCCAAGTTCAGTCCTGGGGACTTACATGGTAGGTAGGGAGAACTGCCCCATAAAATGACCTCTGACCGCTATGCACATCCTGTGACATGGGTACCCCTACTCCCCACATACACACAGAATATATAAGGAAATGTGAAAAGACCCAACTTCACAAACAAACAAATAGGGGTATGGGGATAACTCATCAGTAAAGAGCTTACTATGCAACCATGAGGGTTCAGATTTGATCCTCTGCACCTATGTAAAAAGTATATAATCCATATCCAAGGTAGAGACAAACCTAGGCTTACTGGCCAGCCAGCTTAGCTTACTTAGTGAGCCCCAGGTTGTTGAGAGATTCTGTCTCAAATATCCAGATAGATGGCTCCCTAGGAGGAATGACACCTGAGATTGTCCTTTTGTCTGCATAGGCATGAGCAAGCATGTGCGCACGCACCTGCACACGTAAGTACATCCATATACACACGAACATAAAATTTTCAAACTGGGCGTGTAGCTCTTACTTGTAATGCTAACCCTCAAGAGGCTGTAGCGGGAGGATTTCCATGAGTTTGAGGTCAACCTCGTTTACACAGTGAGTCTTAGGTCAGCCTGAGACATAGAGACCCTGTCTCAAAACAAAACGAAACAAAATGTCACCACACCCAACCTCTAAAACTTCCAGAGTAACTCTTAAAAATAAGAGTAACTATTTCTCAGAATGTGAGTGAGGGAAGGTAAGCATCTCTCACCTGTGTGCTGCTTGGTGTGGATTTCTGAGTCCTGGTCCATGAACTCATAGTTGTTGAGGTGAGTGTACAGAAATGGGCATGTTAACTAAAGGCAGGGACAAGCGCTAGGAGACACATCCCTCCCTCGGCATGCAGATGTCCTGCCACCCAGTGGACTTGGCCAGTCCCTCTCACACCTGTATGGTCTTATAAACCTACTATGCAGCTTGTTGAAATGTAGACTTGGACTCAGTAGGCCTCTGACTGGGCCAGAAGTTCTGCCTTTTTTGACAAATTTCCAGGGCTTTTGGCAGGCAGATTTTAGAGGTTGTTTCTGTTCTCAGTATACCTCTGCCTCTGCTGTCTGAACAGGAAAGGACTGTCCTTCCAGCCTGGTTCTTGTGAGTAAAAAAGTCGGCACTTCCAGGACCCAGCATTTCATTGCTGACTCTGTTTGTCTGAGTTCAGTTGGTTAGGGTGCTTGTTAGTCTGCTCTGGGGTCATGATAAACACCCGAGACAATCAGGAGGACAGGCATATTTTGGCTCCCAATTTCAGAGGCTCCAGTCTACTGTTACTTGACCTTTTGGCTTCTGGCTTGTGGTGGGGCCATGTGGAATGACCTAAGCATGGGGTGAAAGAAAATTGGTCATCTCACGACATCAGAAATCTCAGTGTCTCTTTTGATGGCATGTCCCAGTGGCCTTAATTACATCCATTAGGCTCCGTCTTTTAAAGGCTCTATCATCTCTCAAGGGCAATGCAGGTTGGTGTGGAATCCGTTAGCCTTTGAAGGACATATAAGAGCCAAACCACAAGACTCTCTAAACCTCTCTGACCCTTTATGGGAGCAATCGACAATATTCTACCTACTGTCTGCCCCAGCAGGTGGGGCCTGAGCTGAGGGAGGATAACATGAAGTTGGTCCTCAGCAAACCTGAGGTGGACATGTCATGAGTCTTAAGTGATAGAGATTTGGGAGGTTGTCTGCTGTGGCAGCAGCAGAGCCTTGTCCATCCTGACCAGTTCACACAACACTCCTCACTGTGTAGCCCTTGACTGGCATGGAACTCACTTTGTAGACATGGCTGGCTTAGAATTCCCAGAGATCCACTTGTCTTTGCCTCCTGAGTGCTGGGGTTTCAGATGTGTGCTACCTGTGGCCAATATATAGGATTTGAACTTGGTCCATCTGGTCCAAAAGACATATTCTTTTTATCATAGTATCTGCTCCAGATCTTCTAACAAGAGATGTTAAGAATTGCAAACATGCCCATAGCACTTACTTTATTGCAGGAAACATTACAAGTGCTTCAGCCATTTTAATGCAACTCTGAGAGATATAGATTATCAATGTCAGCATCCTCACGGATGATAGATAAGGATATTGGAGCATAGAGAACCTGTGGAACTTGTTCAGGATTACACAGCTAACACATGGCAGTATTTGAACTAAGTAGCTGACCCTATTGCAAGAATCCACACATGCACCTATTACATTTGGTTCCTAGAGGCAAAGCCCATGCATCTGTCTCTGTCTGTCTACCTACCTAATTATATAATTATACATATAGCTAAGTTCTATCTATCTATCTATCTATCTATCTATCTATCTATCTATCTATCTATCTATCTATCTATCTATCTAATTTTCAATTTGTAAAAGAGGGGAGTCAGAGACCTATGGGCCTGAACCCACTCACCTTTTCTAGTCTTTCATCTCCCAGCTCTTCCTCTGTTCGAGGGGCCATTCCCTCAGTAGGGCTCCTCTGCATTCTGTCCCCTGCCTGCCACTTCTGGGCACTGTGCAGTTATTCTGGGGATGTCTTAGTGCTCCATTTCTGTGAAGAGACGCTATGACCATAGCAACTCTGATAAAGGAAAGCATTTTACTGGGGCTTGTTTATGGTTTCAGAGGTTTAATCCATTATCTTCCTGGCAGGGAGCATGGCAGGACGCAGGCAGACATGGTACCTGAGCGTTAGACACACATTCCAATCTGAAGGCAGCAGGAAGAAAAAGAGAAGGGACTTTTCAAATGGTGCTACTCCCTGGTGACAGAGGTTCAAATCTGCGAGCCCATGGGATTATTCTTGCTCAAACCACCACACAAGTCTTGGACAAAAGCTTTTTGTCTTTTAGGCTCTGAGTTTCCATGTTACTTCCTTTTTCTAAGACCATGAATCTTGGGGTCTGTCTTGCCAGGGTATGAAGATCATTGGTCCTTCTAGCTTTGGAGGAGGGTTGGGGACACAGAAGCAAGTGGGCTTATCATGTTACAGAATGCTGGGGACCCTTGAAAGTCACATCCTCAGGTGACTGCACTGAAAAGTGTGTTACACACAGCTGTCTCTTTGGAAGTCAAGCATTGTTTTCTATAACACACACATACACACACACACATGCACACACACAAGGGTGGAAAGGAGTAAAGAATTAGGGAAATACTTAATGATGCAAATGCTTGAAGTCAGAAACAGAAAAGGTCACCAAGGCACTCCCAGGCTGTGAGCTTGGGCAGGTGATTCAGGCTTTATTGAGGGAGGTTTGATGGATGAACACGGGCATTCTAACCACAGCCCGGTTACTAGTCCACGGGAAACATCCTGTTACTATTATGAAGATAAAGTGCTACTTTCTTCTCCTTTTCTTCTTCTTCTTCTTCTTCTTCTTCTTCTTCTTCTTCTTCTTCTTCTTCTTCTTCTTCTTCTTCTTCTTCTTCTTCTTCTTCTTCTTCTCCTCTTCTTCTTCTTCTTCTTCTTCTTCTTCTTCTTCTTCTTCTTCTTCTTCTTCTTCTTCTTCTTCTTTTCTTCTTCTTCACAAAGATTTTTCTAAAAGTCTTCCTTCCCATTCTGATTCCATTCAAGTTAGCAAGGCAGGAAGGTCTTAGGGCAGCCATGCCTGCAGCATTAGCTAATCAGACTCTCAAGAAACATTCCATTCCGCTTAGGAGGACCTTGGAGAATGGTTTGCTCATGGTGGCTTTTAAAGTACACAGAGGGTTGCCAGGCTGAAAGGACTCCCTATGGGGCTGGTGACCTGGTTTGAAGCCGATGCCCAGCAAACCACCCTCCCATTGGGATGTAGGATGCTATTAAGGACTTGCCTTCCTCTTCTTGGTTCTTGTGTGTGGGGGATGAAGTGGAAGTCACAAATTCTGTCTCCTAACTTTCTAAAATTGGTGGGAAACAGGCTTAAGAATGTAATAAAAGCAACAGTTACAGACAGCACACAAGAGCACTTGACGTCACCTTTTATCTACAAACATCAAGAGGTGAGGTATTGTGGCAGAGTGCCAAGAGAGAAATGGTTTCAGTTCCTGGTTTTCTCATATACAGCTGCGTGACCTTGCATAAAGAACTGATTCTCTATCACCTGCTTATCTATTATCCATCCATGTATTTCTTTGTATATGATTATTACTAGAGACACGATACAGGTAACGTAATATAATTTTCTAAGCATGTTTGACAGCAAGGAGTGCTTAAAGAGCTGGTTTAAAATACAGAGTCCTAGCATCACCCTATAGAGTTTTAAGGAAAGACCCAGTTACCCCCCAACCCCAGTCTCTGCAATGTCTTCTACCAGGTGACTTGGGAATGTACCCTTCTTGTTCTGGGTTTTTTATGTGCCAGTTCCTATATTCGATAAAACTTTAGCCTTTGTGTGAAGGGGAAGTGATAGAAAAAAGGTCAAATATCATTATACTGTATATTCTCAAGGCACATGTATATTGAACTTTTTATAACAGATTTATTTCTGAAAAGCTGTTTTGCAAACAAAATAAGGTATGAGTGTGTGTGTGCTTGCATGTGAGTGTATGTACGTGTTGTTGTATAGGTATATAATCCGTGTCTTATTTCACTATTCAAAGGCATGCACTTAGTTTAATTAAGGAAGTATAACTGGAATGACTGCTACCTGCTGTGAAAGCAGTGATGGATAAGACACAGGCCTTATCTTTGAGCAGCTCACTCATGAGGACTCCATGAGGATGACAATGAATAGTCAGAGGGGATCTAGCTCTGCTGCTGGGTGCCTGCCTGGCATGCATGAAACTGAGGGCTCAGTCCTCAGCACTGCAGAAATGGGGTGTGGGGGTGCACATCTATCATCCTAGCACTCAGACATAGAGAGAGGAGGATCAGGAGTTTGAGGTCATTCCTCAGGTATATATGAAGCTAGAGGTCAGCCTGGGCTACATGAGACCTTTTTACAAAACAAAGCAACTCCACAAATTCAAAACTGTGGTTAAACAGAGTTAAACATCAGCAGCAATGGTTCGTGGAAGACAAGTATATAACACCCAAGCGGGGACATTCTAACTGTGTAAGAGACCAGTCATGTGAAATCCCCTTACCTAGGGAAAGATTCTTTCCTAGTCTTTCTTGGTAAAGAGTCCATGTTCCTGCCAGGTAACCACACATTTTGCTAAGAGCTCCAGCTCCTACTGTGGACAGAGTGCTAAACAAGACGCCACAGAGTAGACAGAAGAGATGAGGTCCTACCCACCAGGAGTTTATAACTAGCACTGTTCAGGGTCCATTTCTCATATCAGTTCATCTTGGTTTGTTTATTATGCACATATTAACCCCTTCTCTGAAAAGGCTGTTAGTTCCAAAGAGGTCACTATCTCTCAAATGGGTGCATACATTTTACCCAGGACGAAATCAAAGTGCATCAGTGTTGACAGATCCGAGATGTGAATCTGTGGCAACCTGGATGGGTGTATAGGGTCTGTGAGTATCAGGGACAGATACAGATCTAGTAGCATTATAATTCCTTTCCTCTGGGCACCATGGACCATGAAGGTGCTTTTTTTGAGATGGAGTCTCTTTATTATGTCACCCCCAGCTGTCCTGGAAATCACCATGTAGACCAGGCTGGACTTGAATTTAGATCTACTTGCTTCTGCCTCCTGAATACTGTGATGATTAAAGTTGTGTGCCACCATGCCTGGCTGGTGAGAGTGCTTTTAAAAGACACTTGTTTCTGCTCCAAGAAGGGTGAGACAGGGAGGAACATAATTCCTGGTGGGCTGTGATAATCAGATAGTGTTTAATCAAATGCAAAATACAAGAGGACAGGTGCAGCCCTTTTCCTCTTTACTCCTGTCTCTGTGTGAAGCTGGGACTCTGAGACCCAAGGGATGCCTGGAGGGGCAGGTTGGACCCCTGGTGGTCTACACTCAGGTTCGCATAGGGTCCAGACTAGACTCATTTCACTATCTCAGCTATTCAAGTCTTCCCAATTAGAATGCTCAGCTTCCTATTCCTCTTTCTCAGAAGGTCAAGGTTGAAGAATCTGCCTTCTGGTTTTTTTTTTGCCAAGTTGCTCCCACTTCCTGCCACACTGCTCCCTTCTCTCTGCCCCGGTGAAACCCAACCACCCTTCAAAGCCCAGCTCAAGTGTTACCTCTTCCCTTCGTTGGAACCAATCTTTCCCTCCTTAGCATGCCTTGGTTTGGTACTGTCTCTCATTACTTCTTGGTGCAGTGGATAAGCTCTTCGGTTTCCTCTTGTGAGCCGGGACACACAGTAACAATATTCATAGTAAACTGTAACTCCTTTCAGATCAGGACTTGTCACCTTATGTCTCACCCTCTTTGGGACTTTACCCATGATCTCATTTAATCGCCAGGCAAGTCTCGGTAGACAGGTACCAGTAGTATCTTCCTGTTACACAGGAGCCAAGGGTGGTCAAGAGAGGTGAAGCATCTCTCTTCAAGTCACACAACCAGGATCACACAGTATATAGCACAGCTGGGCTTGCCATATGCCACAGCTGGGGCTCTAATCACTGGACCAGCTTCTGTGCGGGCTCTCTGACTTCCTGGCCCAGCGTCTGGGGAGAGAACAGAATACATGGTGTGCTTCCAATAGTTTCGGGGTTCACCCGCACCCTCCCCCAAAGCCCACTCACGGGCCAGGCTTCACCCGATTGCTGTCTAGAAGCAAGCATGGTTGTGACCTGGGCAAGAGACACACCGAAGCCGGAGCCAGGGAAGGAGTCCCAGGCTGAAGAGTCCCTACTGACCCATCCTTACTAGCTAGTGGCTCTGGAATAGAGGAGCAGCGTCCCGGGTCCCGAGTCCCAGGAATGTGGGAGGGCTAGGCGGGCGGGGAGGGGGGCGCTTCCTCCGGCCGCGGGAGGGGAGACGCCAGAGCGTGCACCGGGCTCGCCACCGCCCACTCCCCGCCCGCCGCCAGCCTGCTGGGGGCGGGGGCCGCGGCGAGAGGGCGGCGAGGGGCCGCGGAGCACGGCAGCGGCCGGCCCGCCCGAGCGGGAGGAAGCGATGAATATTCAGAGGGGGAGGGGAGGAGAAGGGGCCGAGCGCTCCGCGCGGCTCCCTGCAGCCGGAGCCGCATGACGCGCGGAGGAGGCAGAGGGAGCAGCCCGGGCCGCGGGAGCCGGGAGCTGGGCGCCACGCGCGGGGGGTGGGCGCCGCTCGCTCCGCCCCGCGAAGCCCCTGCGTGTCTAGGGCCGCGGCCGCTCCGCGCCAGGCGCGCCAAGCTCCGCCGTGTGGCCGCCGCCGCCGCCGCTGCCATGTCCCCGGGGAAGCCCGGGGCGGGCGGAGCGGGGACTAGGCGGACCGGCTGGCGGAGAAGGAGGCGGAGGCGTCGGCTGGAGGCGGAGACGAGGGCTCCCGGCTTCGGGCACACGGCGGGGCGCGTCCCGGGCACGTTCCAGGGCGCGCAGGGCATGAAGCCCGCGGCGCGGGAGACGCGGACACCCCCGCGCTCGCCCCGGCTCCGCTGGGCGCTGCTGCCGCTGCTGCTGTTGCTACGCCAGAGCCAGGTAAGCCTTTGAGTGGGCCTGGGCGTGTGGTGGGAGGACGCGGGCCGAATTGGCATCGCCTGCACCTGCCCGTGTGTCACCCGCTCCAGGAATACCCAGCGAGGGTCTGAGAGATCGCGGTCCTGGGAGCCTTCCTCCCGGAGGAGGCTGGCAGGGATCTTGGCCAGCCTCCCGCTCCCGCCACCGAGCCCCTTCCCTGGTTACCGGGTGCCAGGGGAAGGGCGGGATTCCGGGGTCCCCAGGGTGTCCCCCGCCATGCCCGTGGACTCTTCCATGGAAGCTCCCGCATGGGCTGCAGGCGGCGGTGACCCGGCCTTTCCCGGAGCTGGTCACGTCTGGCCAGCGCGGGCCCTGCTCGCGCGCCCGAAGCGGCCGGAGGGGGCGTGTTTGCGGAGGGCTGTGGATGCGGAGCAGGGCCGGCCTGGCTGAGCCGAGGCCGACCTACGACCTGGCTTGGAGGGGCCCGAGGGCTTGGACGGAAGGGCAGTGGCAGTGGCCGGGTGCTTGGGGACAGGCCCTGGCGCTGGGCGGTCGGGCGGTGGGCGAAGCGCCGGACTCAGAACCTAGGGCACTGTTTGTGGGGCAAAGTTCCCAGCCTTGCTAAGGTGGCCGCTCAAAGGCGTCCCTTGAGGCTGCTGGCCCAGTTCTCATCATCGCTCCTGAGATGGTGCTGGCTTTTCTGGGTGTGTATTCGTGCTTTGTGGGCGCTAGCTATCCCCCTCCCTCCAGACCGTTTTTTTTTTCTTGCTCCACTTTTTTTTTTTTCCGATAATGGTGGGACTCGAATTTTGGATCTTTTCTCCCTGTGGTATTTTCGTGGCAGGGGATGTGATGCAAGGCAGCTGGGGGACATTCCCATTTTGCAGATAGGGAACTGAGGGAGAGAAGTGAAAGAGTGGAATCACCCAGCTGGTGCTGCGGGAGCTGAGCAAGCGAATTCTGCCTCACAGCCTTCTGGGAACTGGCTGTGGTCTTGAACCCTGCAGCAGAATGTGGCCTTGGAGGATGGATGCTCTTGTCTTGCCTTTTGCTAATGAAAGTCTCACTTGCTTTATAGATATCAGCTCTAAGCAGACAGTGAGACACAAACGAAGCAGAGGCTGGGGATGGAACCTGGCTTCAAGGGAAAACTTTGCAGACACACACACACACACACACACACACACACACACACACACACACGAGAGAGAGAGAGAGAGAGAGAGAGAGAGAGAGAGAGAGAGAGAGAGAGAGAGAGGGAGGGAGGGAGGGAGGGAGGGAGGGAGGGAGGGAGGGAGGGAGGGAGGGAGGGAGAGAGAGAGAGAGAGAGAGAGAGAGAGAGAGAGAGAGAGAGAGAGAGATTGTCCTAGAGGAAACAGGCGCTGGGGCTGCAGAGCAGGCAGGCAGAAGAAGGGAACCTGAGTCTGGGGCCTGCCCTAATTGTCAGCAAGGGTCACTTATAGAGCAGGATTTGCACAGGACTCATGGAGGCCTGGAATGTGGTGGTGTCCGCAGCAAATAATTCTTTCCTGGAGCAGGTGTGAGCTGAGTCTGAAGAATCATCAGAGTTGAATTTGCCCCCTTTCCCCACTTTCATCTTTAGCAAAAAGCATCGGCAGGAATGGGGGAGGGCGTCACACCATTTCATAGTAGAGTTGTTTGAAGGGCTTCCGCTGAAGAGTGAAAGGAGTTTGTAAATATAAAAAAATAAAATCACTTTTCATATACTGCCTTTCCAGATGGGATTGGCATTAGGGAACAGTGTGGCGGGCTGTCTTCATCCTGTCCCTGTAGGAAATCCATGCAGAGCAGGCTTTGACGTTAAAGAAAAAGAACTGCTTCATATTTGAAGTCCCCCTTTCCCCAAAAATTCACTATGCAGACTAGGGTGGCTTCAAGCTCATTGAGATCTGTTTGCCTTTGCATCCCATGTACAGGGATGGCCTGGTCTTGAAATTCTCTTAAACTAAAGCTTATATTATAGAAACATTTGAGCTACATTTCTCTTTAGTTTAATTTGGCATATATATATACTTTTGTTTCAACTATAGAATATATATATATACATATAACTTTTGTTTTATATATATATATATATATAACTTTTGTTTCAACTATAGAAGTTGCAACCTGTGCTTTGAGTCAGCAAAAATTATCTTGGGTAAATTTATTTCTTGCCTAATCCTTCCGTGTGTTTCTTTAGCAGATTGCTACTCTCTGTTTGCCTTGTATTTACTTATTTCCTTCCTCTAGTTTGTTCTGTAGAAACTCAGGAGTCCTGTCTTCATATTCTTGTTTTTGTATTTATTACAAAATAGGAAATGCAAAAGGTTTTGTGAAGAAATATCTCCAAAAAAATCATATTCAGCAGTTTCGTTTTGCGATGGACTGTCACAGGAACCGGCACCCTGTTTCCCCCCCCCCCCCCTTGTGCGGTGCACAGTGCAGTGCTGGGGATGGAACCCAGGGGGTGGGGGCTATGCTCTACCACTGAGTTACATTCTCAGTTCCAAGAAGCATTATGCTTTTGAATTGACTCAGAGATAGTTTCAGGGGCAGACAGAATGGGTCATTGAGCAAGAGTCCTTGCTATACAAGCCTGAGGACTTGAGTTCAAATCCCTAGGGCCAATGTAAAATGTGGAGTGTGGTCTTGTGTGCCTGGGGCATGGAGACAAGAGGATCACTGGGGCTTGGTGGCTGCCAGCCTATCTATAGAGTCAGGAAGAGACCCTGTCTGAAAGGAGTAAGATTCTGTGTCCTCTGTCCAGTGTAAGCACAGGCATGTGTATCCGTACACATGTACATATTATACTGAAAACACATACTTTTATCCTTAGCCCCATTTTAAAAATAAGCCCCCCTCCTTTTTTGTTTTTGATTTTTTGTTTTTTGGGCAGGGTTTTCTTATGTTGCCAGCCCTGACTGGTAGAACTTAGTATATAAACCAGGTTGTCCTTGAACTCACAGAGATCTGCCTACCTCTGCCTCTAAGTTTGGGGATTGAATTTGAGCACCAATATGCTTGGTGATAGCTCTGGTTTTTGAAGACAGCTCCAGCCCTTCAAACGTCTTAGACAAGGATGTTGGACTTGAGAGAAAGGCTGAAGTTACTTGGCAAGGTAGGATTATAAAGAAGCCAAGAGTGGAACTTGAGTTACCGGTCTGCACCTAGTCTTTTTGGCGGTGTTTTCTCTACGAGTTCAGTGCTGTGTTACTGTGTGCCCCAAACTGCTTACAAATTAAGTTAAAGTCATTTACAACAGGCTTACAATTATCTCCAGCTTCAGGGGCTCTGACCTTCTCTCTTGATCTCCACAGGCACCTATACACATGTGGCAGACAGTAACATAGTTAGACATACATACACATCAATAAAATAAAAATAATAAATCTTTTAAAGGTCAATCCGGTTTGAGATACTTTTGAAATTTGTGTAGAAAGTAAGAGGGAACTTATTTGATGGCTTTCCTAATAGTTGATTTTCTTTTAGATGAGGCTTTCTTATTTATTATAGTACAATCATCAATAATGGGGAGGGAAAGAAAAGAACGGGAAAAAAAAGGTCACAGAAAAGACCCAGCTCTGTTTGGACACCGATGGGGACAGGGTGTGGGAGCTGGAAACTGAGATGCCGGAAAAGCCATTTTTGAAACTGGCATCTCACTCCCTTTCTCCAAGACAGGAAGGGCAGTCAGAGATGACCCTAGTGCAAGGACTTCCATGGGTGTGCTATTTTAACTGGTCCCTTTCTGGGTGCATTTTTACACACTAGTTTTGGTTTATGTATGTATTAGGCAGTGTGGCAAAAGTGATCTCTCCTTCTTCTCTTGAGACATATAGTCCTGTTAGGTTCCTTTATCAGCCTGACAGCAGTCTGTATTAAAATAGATGGTGATGATGATGATGGTGGTGGTGGTGATGGTGATGAAGATGATGGTAATGATGATGATGATGATAGCAGCAAAACAAAAACAGCTGGTAACCACTTGGTCTCATAGTGTTCCCTTTTGCCTAGTCTTGTGTCATTTGGTGGATGGTAACTTTGTATTTTTATGTATTGTGGCAAATCTATAAGCCTGATTATTTTCCTGCTTCAACCAGAGTACACACACTAAATATTTTGGCTCCTCTTATAACTGCTTTTTAAGTTCTCACAGGAGTGACTTTATTTTTGTTTCGCTTCAGAACAACAAAGGGAAAACCCAACCGTTCTGTTTTGTTTGCAGACAGTTTAAGAAAACAGAGCAAATTAGTTTATGGTTAGTCTGTGACTTTGGGCTAACTTCAAGTTCAGCCCCAGGACAAAGATGACCAGGGATACCCAAGCTTTCCTGAGCAGAGAGAATCCTGGCACCAGAATGAGCAATTTTGGTCAGCAAAGAGGTTATTTAGCTCCTAAAAGTAATGCTTGAGGCTGGGGCCGAGTTGGATGACTATAGGTCTGGCCTTAGCCAGTGCATCATAAGTAATTACTTCTTAGTTCATCCACTTCTTGGCCAGGGGAATTATTTTGAGTGCCGGATGAGATGCAGTTTTCTGTGTATTTCCCTTTTAGTACCGTGCCACCGATCATATTATAATTAATAGGTAGCGCTAGGTGTGGTGGGCACTGTGTTAGGGCCTTTAATGCGCTGTCTCATTCGACCATTTCGGAAGTTCTGCTGGTAGCTGCTGCTCACGCTATCAGGTTGTGATTCTCAAGCAGAGTCAGGTCTCTGTTGCTCCAGTTTCCTGCCCTGCGCTGTAGAAGTCATGGTGTCGTCAAGGTTTTCAGTGTGTAACTGAGCCCTGATGGCAGACTTTTGTGGCAAAAGGCAGGCTTAGGGCCCTGAGCCTTGACAGGCCTGAGAATTATTTTGGATTCTTTGTGTCCCAAGTCATGTTAACACCTTCAGGCCGCTCTTGGCTACTTAAGTTTCTTTGAAGCCTGAGTATGTGTACAAAGGGCACACCTGCCTCATGTACGTAAACTGAAATGGAAGAGCCTGGGTGTGGGTTTGCTCTGCCAGTCAGTAGCTACAAGAACCAGCCAGTCACCCTCTGTGACTCTTCATTTTCTTATCTGGGAGCTGGAACTAATACTTCCTGCTTAGCTGGGTAGTGGGGGGATCGAATAAGATAGAAGGACCGCCGTCAAGTAAAACCTGAAGCCTGATCCATTTGTTGGAAGTGGTGGCTGCTGGTTATGTGGAGGGTATTTCAGGTTAGGAAGGGAAGAAATGAAGCTTCGAGTCATTAGTTCCCAGAACAAATATTTGTTAAATGTTTCTCTAAGGTGTTTTATCTTTTTGATGTTAAGAACTATTTCACTTAGCAAAACAGTTATTTGTGAACTATATCGAGCCCATGATTTTGTAGTCAGACTAGGCTGCATATGGGTTCCTGATAAGGAAATTTGTTTAAATATAATATTGAATCTGAGGAAGCAGTCTGTAAATGATCTTTAATTCTGAGGTGGTTTTGTGAAATTTCACAGGTGATAAATGCTTAATTTGGGGCCAGTCTCCGAGCCAAGGTGATTCTGGGAAGGGAGAGGTTGCTTTCTTATGGGCTGTGAGGGTGGGAAATGATTTAGATCGTTAGATACACAGTCACAGCGTTGGCAGTGTGTCGCTCCTGTTGTCCCTTCAGAGAAAGAGCTGGTGCTGGACTTGCGAGAGAGGGAATGGCGGGTGTGTGTGTGTGTGTGTGTGTGAGGGGGTGGGGGGCGGGCAAAGAGTCCCTGGGTGGAGACCCATGGAAGTGTCAGAAATCTCTGACCAGAGAAGTCTACAGCGGGTTTATCACCATCTGGTAGGGCTGGCTTTCCAGTGGCTTTTCTGGTGACCCCTCAGAGGACAGGAGCTGTAGGAAACTTGTTATTACTTCCTTATTAGTGACAGCTGTAGCCATCCTAGTGTCTCAGACTTTCCATGGCATGGAAACGCCTGGGTTGGGGGGTAGCAGCGATGAGATGGCCGAAGTGCAGCTCCCACAGAACCTCTAATTTTAGACATGCAAATAATTTTCAGTTCCACTTTTCCTTCTTCCTGTTAGAGGGAAGCCATACCCTGCTGTTGCCGTTTCTGAAGCTTGTGCAGACAATGCTGTTATTATGTCACAAGCTAGCTGCTTCTCCAGGGCAGCAGTGTGTGTGTGTGTGTGTGTGTGTGTGTGTGTGTGTGTGTGTGTGTGTGGTGCTGTTTTCCTGGCACTGGGATGTGCCAGGGGCCAGCCCAGTGTAATTTTATGCCTTCTGAATAACCTAGCATATTAAAACATAACACTGGCATGAACTTTATAGCTATGCTGTCTTTCTTGGTGACAGGTAATGAGACTTTTAGTAGGAGGGAAGAATCTTTTTCCTAAAGGAGTATTTTTTTCCCTAAAGGAGTGAAAACGTGGAATTTTTCGTCAAGTTTGAGGAGCTTCATAACTCCTTTAGTAGCTCTTTTTTATTTATTTTTGAAACAGGATATCACTGTGCATCCAAGGCTGCTCTTAAACTGGTGCTCCTCTCCTATCTGTTTCCTTAGTGAGTGGAGGTTTACAGGTATACACCACCATGCCCAGATTTCCTTTCTTCCTCTCCCTCCCCTCCTTTTCTTCTTTACACAGAGTCTCATAGTGTAGCTTTTTGTTAGCCTCAAATTCACTATGTAGACTAGTCTGGCCTTGAACTCATGAAGATCTTCCCACCTCTGCCCTCCCTAGTGCTGGGATTAAGGGGTGTACCACCTTGCCCTGACATACCCAGATTTTAATAAACTCTTAAGAGTGGATTTTTTTTT
This sequence comes from Tokudaia tokunoshimensis, assembly GCA_036184795.1. Classification (NCBI taxonomy): domain Eukaryota; kingdom Metazoa; phylum Chordata; class Mammalia; order Rodentia; family Muridae; genus Tokudaia; species Tokudaia tokunoshimensis. The sequence continues at coordinate 65,239,652 of BTHU01000004.1, read as the reverse complement.
TTTAAATTTTGTGGTGCTGAGATTAGAACTCAGGGCCTTTCATGTACTGAGCAAGCACTCTCTACTGAGCTACATCTTTAGCCCCTAGAGTAGTAAAAATTCCTTGAAGCCCAGGTTAAAACTCTCCAGTGGGAACCCGTGTACAGTAGACCCTCTATATCTGTGTTCTTGCTTCTAGGGTTCAGTTGGACGTGCTCAACTGAAGCTAGGATTACTAAGTAGAAAGTTTTGAGAGAGCAACCACAGTCACATAATTTTTGTTAGAGTGTATTGTTATAACTTTTTATTTTATTAGTTTATTATTGCTAATATCTTCCTGTATCTAATTTATAAATCAGATTTTATCATAGACATGTCTGATAGAAAGAACATTATATATAATGTGTGTGGAGGCCAGTGCTGTCCATGGCTTTAGGCTCTACTGAGAGTCTTGAAGCATTTCCCCCATGTGCAGTGCAAGGCTACTGTAGACTTAGAAAGCTGTCAGTCCTTTTCAAAGATGTATTATTACTATTACTATTATTATTACTATTATTATTATTATTATTAATTTTGAGGCAGGCTATCACTGCGTAGCTCTGTCTGGCCTTGAATTCCCGGATATGTCCCTGCTTCAGCCTCTGGGAGTGTGGGATTGAAGGAACTCACTACATACCTTGCCAAAACAGATTTGGGACCGGCTGGACAGCAGGCCGTGTCTCATTCCTCACTCCAGAAAATGATTCTGTGGGCTGGAGATGTAGCTGAGTGGTAGGGCATCTGCCTAACACAAGGTTTTATCCCCAACATTTCCCTATAAACACTACATTTTTATTTATGTGTGTGAGTGCATGTATGTATGTGTACGTGTGTTTGCACATGCATGTGTGCATGTGTGTGCACGTGTATGCATGTGCGCATGTGTGTGTGTGCATGTGTGCATCTGGTGTATGTACCAGAAGCATGAGTGGCAGTCAGAGGAAACTTAGGAGAGTTAGTTCTCTCCCTCTACCATGTTGGTCCTGGGGCTCAAAATCAGGTCATCAGGTTTGGTGGCAAGTGCCTTTACCTACTGATCCATCTTGGTGGCCCATAAAAGCTACTTATAGAACATATGAACATATTATGTACATGCCATGCTCTGTACGTAGCCTCTTAATTTACCCAATTATTGGAGATTATGCCATTTTTCTTTTTTACCTGTATAAATCTATTCTTCTAAATAACTGCCTTGAAGCCAGCCATATGGGCCTTTCTTCCCAGTGGGCCCTCAGCTGTTTCAGCGTCACCCCTCCCCCTTCCTCAAATCCTTCTTCCTGGAATGCCTTTGGTGTTTATTTTTTGTAACCATCGCAGTAAAACACCACGAGTTAAGAATTATGGAAGTCTGGGGTGGTTGCTGTGACAATTGCAGAGGTGGTAGATAGTTTAGAGGCTCTCCACTGGGACAGCTCTGGTCCTAGGTTTGCAGAGATAGAAGTGGCGGCACTGCTTACAGCCTACAGCTGTTGAATGGCTTTTTGCATTGTTGGCCCGTTGTACCTATAAATGTGGGTGTGAAGAGGCTTCTCCATACCCTCGCCTGGGTTGAGGATTGTTAAACTTCTAAGTACGTGCAAACCTGAGAGGTAAAAAATTTTATCATGAAAATTATTTGTATCTTTAATTTTGAGTTAGTTGAATATCTTTTTCAGTGTCTGGGTGTGTGTGTGTGTGTTTACTTGTTGTTGTTAACTCTAAGAAAGAAAAACCATTTCTTTTTGGGCTGGGGAGATGGATCACTTGATAAAGTACTTGGCATGCTGGAATAAAGACCAAGGAGTTTGGATCCTAGTGTCTATGTAAAAGCCTTGAATAGATATTTGTGCTTGGGGAAGGGACAGGGTGGAGGCAGGGGGATCCCTGGAACTTGCTGGCTCACCAGTGTAGCCAGTGAGTGAGCTCTGGGTTCAGTGACAAATCTGCCTCAAAAGGTGAATGAGGACAGAGATATAGCAGAAGACATCATCTGAAACTCTGCTCTCACGTGCACGAGCACCCACTCCCACACATGTGTGCACACATATCACACACATCAGAACTTGTTTGTTATTAATTTGTTCATGTACTTTGAAAATTAGGAAATGAGCTCTTATACTCTCACCTCTGTTGCAAACCAGCTTCCCCTTAATTGTTTTTTGGTGCAACCCCAATTCCTTAAGATCTCAAATAATAAAGTCAGCATGCCTAGTTGGAGCCCTGACTCTATCACCAACCCAGCCGTATGCTTTTGGGCAACTACTCTGACCTTTCTGAACCTTGTTGTTCCTATCTCTACAACACTGGTAATAGTGTTATTTCTTGCCCAGAGTCACTGGGTAAGATCACATTCTGCCTTGTAAATGGATGTAGAATTATAAAAACAACATTTTACAAAACATTGAGGTGCCTACTCAAAAGATAGATTCTAAAGTTAAAGGAAACATAATGATGGCCAAAATTATGCTATAGATTCTCTTAAGTTGGATGTAAGAGATTAAGTCTATCATGGATTGTGAACATTCATCTTCCTTCCCTGTGAATGTATTAAAATGTGGGGTAGTGGAGAATTCATAGCCCAATCTATACTATATTTCTCGTGATAACTGTGTACATTTGAATTACTATGAGGTAAATGACCATGGGATATGATCAAGGAATGGCCAATGTGATCCTAGCTCCAGAAGAAGCACACAGATATTATGTCCATTAAAAAAACTGTCTTGGTTTGAGCATTTCTCTTCACCTTGTGGCTGGGCCAGCTCTGCCCATGCCCACCTCCTGTCACTGGCTACATTTTCTGTAGAGTTATTTTAAGCTACCAATGAAAAGTGTGAAGACCTAATCCTTGGCGTTGACTGCTGGGAGGTGTGTGGCTGTGACAGTCGCTCTGACTATGCCACCTGTTTCCACACAGGCAGTCAGTACTGTGCATTTCCTGTTGCCTGCTGAGGAGCCGTCATGGAGTCATGGGATCTTCTCCTTCTGACAGACTGCTGGCCGTTCTGTGTGCAGATTCTCTGGATATTGAGGGAGTTGATGCCCAGAACTTGGTTCATGGACTTTGAAATCAGCCATTGTTTTCCCCCTAGTTGTGTGACGTTGGGCTGTCTCCTCTAATGCTTAGCACTTCATCTATCCTCAGATATTGGCTGTTGTTGAATCATTTTATTTTGCTGAGATATTACCGTCACTATTTAAAATAAAAAAGTTCTTATAGTTTATAGGTGGTTTTACACACAAGTGAACTCGTCAAACCTAACAGCATCTCTGAGTTTGCCATTGTTACTCAGGGTGTGTGTGTGTGTGTGTGTGTGTGTGTGTGTGTGTGTGTGTATGTGTGTGTGCGTGTGTGTGCATGTGTGTGTGCGCGTGTGTGTGTACATGTGTGTGTGTGTACGTGTGTGTGTGCGCGCGTGTGTGTGTGCGCGTGTGTGGGTGCATGTGTGTACGTGTGTGTGTGTGTGTGTGTGTGTGTGTGTGTGTGTCTTCCTTAGAAACAAAACATAATGAAACAAAAGGGAAAGGTGATGTACTTCAGTGCTAGAACTTGCCCAACACGTGCCAGGCCCTAGGTTCAAGTACCAGCATTGGAGGAAAAGAAATCCATCACTTGTCAAACATAGTGGCTCACACCTGTAATGCTAGCACCTGGAGACTGGATCAGGAGTATTGCCATGAGTTTAGTGTCAGCCTGGGCCACAGAGTGAGACATGGTCCCCTAAAAAGGGAGAAAGAAAACCAAAGGCAATGTATTTGAAACTGAATATAAATTTAAATATGATGAGTCTTCACTAGCACTAAAAATGATGGAACAGGAAATATTTGAGGTTACTGGTAAGCACTGTGCTAGGAAGCTGCTGCTTCATTGAGTGGTTGAGGGTGTGTGTGTACGTGTGTGTGTGTGTGTGTGTGTGTGCATGTGTGTGTGTACGTGTGTGTGCGCGCGCGTGCGTGCGTGCATGTGTGCGCGTGCGCGCGCGTGTGTGTGTGTGTGTGTGTGTGTACGTGTGTGTGTGTATGTGTGTGTGTGTGTGTGTGTGTGTGTGTGGTGTATGTACATATTACAGGTAAAGTGCCTTTTTTAAAACCACTGATTCAGTAGTAGCCAGAAAACTTTCCAAACCTCCAATCTCACCTGTATGTATGCCTCTGTGTGTCTGAGCTGTGGGAGGTGCCCCCTGAGGGAAGGAGGCAGGCAGTGTGTCCAATGACAGTGAAAAACCAGTGTAAGGCTCTGATTTACTCATGTCATTGTGTCATGTGTAGCTGGAAGCCGTCATGTGGGTGCAGGAATGACTAAGTTCTAGAGAGAGGCTTAGGCACAGGACTGTGAGTCCCAACAAGGCCTGTTGTCTCATGCTGCCGGAGAATCTTGGTGGAAGAAACCATGGGCCAGTGCTTGGTATTTTGGCAAGTGTGTTTGGTAGAAGGCTACAGATACCACCTGGTTCGCTGGTTTAGATTTCATTCTCTCTTTGGCTACCAAGGATCAAATCCAAGGCTTCACGAATGCTAGCAAAGCAAAATATCCTAACTCAGTTCTCATGTTCATTCCATTCCCATGCTAGTTTATTTATTTTTATATTTTGAATTTTTATTATCTTTACTTTAAAAACTTTTAATTTTTACCTTATGTGTGTGGATATTTTGCTTGCTCATATGTCTATGCATCACACACATGCCTGCAGAGGCCAGCAGGGGATGTTAGGTCCCATGGAACTGGAGTTATGGATGGAGCCACCACGTGGGTGATGGGAACCAACACAGGTCCTGTGCAAGAGCCGTCAGTTCTCTTGACTGCTGAGCCATCTCTCCAGTGCCTATGTGTTTATTTAAAAAAAAAGAAGAATATAATAGGACTATTATGATATATTTGAGCAAAATTTGTTTTTGTGGTTATCCTACTTATCCAGTTTATCTTTTTACATTTGTTTGCTTGTTTGTTTGTTTGTTTATCGGTCAGGCAGTGGTGGCGAGGGCCTTTAATCCCAGGACAGGCAGATTCCTTGAGTTCGAGGCCAGTCTGGTCTACAGAGCGAGTTCCAGGACACCTAGGACTGTTAATGCAGAGAGACCCTGTCTCTAAAGACCAAAGCCAAACCAAACCAAACCAAAAAATCCAATAAGTAAAAGAGAGCAAAATCCCGGCAGGCTCTGCTAACTGTTAACTCCACCATGGCTTCGCAGGGCGGGCTTTGTGTTTCTAGTGCGGGTCCTGTTCTACCCAGATGGTGTAACCTCCTACACACATGCACTGTGACTTAGGGTTTCCACTTACTTTAAAAAAAAAGAAGCAGTTGGGACAGATGGTCTCTTTAAGGATACCCCAGGAAGCCAGAAGACAAACACAAGGCTTCTTCCTGAAGGGTCACCACTACGCAGTGGAAAGTATTTGGGAAGTCTGTTGAAAACAAACTTGGACATGTTATAGGGTGTGTGTGTGTGTGTGTGTGTGTGTGTGTGTGTGTGTGTGTGTGTGTGTAGCTATAAGAGACAGAAGTGAGATAGATAGTTACGTTGGTGACCCTGAGGAGCAAGCTCATTCTGCTGTCCTCTGGGGTGCCTTGTGCCAGCTTGTGAACTGTGGGCACTACTTGCCAGGGAATAGTCTTCTTGTGGGTAATCTAGGGATTGCACCTCATTTCATTATCTAGTTAGTCGCTGTGATACAGTTTTGAGTTTGTTTTGAGTATTTTTTGCCATGCTGAACTTTACTCAGGTAAACATACCTCTGATGCTGCTCTTAGGATAAACTAAAATAACTGAACTCATAATAGTATATATTTCATGTGAATAGTATATATTTCATGTGAAGAATTGCCAACACTTTGTGTACATTGACTCTAATCCTATTATGTGGGCACAGAGTGAGAAACTGAGGCTCATGCCTCCATTGTGAGCTTCCTGTGGGGTACCAGGGCGAGCTGAGCAGGGGCATCTACACAGGCTAGGGCATGTCTGAGTCTCCTGGGAGGACAGCTAAGCTGAATGGTTGTTCTTACAGGTGGATGAGCTTATGCTCAATGCTATAAGCACATGACAGGAGACACAGGCTTCCCCAGAACCACACAAGGCAAGTGTAGCTTTACTGTGGATTTTAGATCTCGGAGCTCTAAGGTGGTAAAGGCTGTGTCTGACTTTCTGAGGTCTTGGTACTGATCAAAGGAATGACATAGCAGCCCTGTGTATGGCTTCCAGCCTTGCTGTGCATGAATTTGGATCTTAAAGAGCTTGATTGCCGACACAGATCACGAGACTTCAAGATGTCCCAGAGGCCCATGGGAAGAGCTTCCGTGTTGATGGAAGCATAGATCCAGGTGCATGTTTTTCACTTGTAACCATGTGACCTTGCCATTTGCACAAGCACTGTAACCCCCTGAACGTGTAACTTCATCCATCCCAATTGGAAGTGCCAGGCCACAGAGCTATTAGCGTCCAATGACAGCAGGTGCACATGGTCTTCTCAGATCACAGCGCTCAGGTAGGTTCTTCCATATGCATCCTTCCTTACTCTGTTAGCACAGCACCCAGGGCTGCTGAGGGTCACAGAAGACTTGCTAAGGGTTGTCCTGCACCCAAGGTGTGTTCAGCAGCATCTGCCAGCCTTAGCATGCGCTGTCTCGAGTGATTACCAGATCCTACTGTGTGGGGAGCACATCCTGGTATGTGGGGAACACATGCTGGAGATTGCAGGCAGTAGTGAGTGGGGAGCAATGAAAGATCTTACTTGAGAGGACATGTTGGGGTGGGAGAGACTCAGAACCTCAGTCTCCGTGTGACCACAAGGTATGTCACAGCCTTTGACTGTTTTGGGAAGAGGCGCGTGGGATGTTTAGGTTTTGATTTTCTTCAGAGCCTGGCAGGTGGCTTTGTCCTTGTTTAGCAGTGTGGTTAGGGTGAGTGACAGTAACAGTGACCCTTTTTCCCTTTAGCTCAGAGTTCTTTCACCTCAGCATCATAACCATTTTGGGGTGGACAGCTTATCTCAGAGGCTTACCCATGCAGGTAGAATGTAGGATGTAGCATCTCTAGATTCTGCCTTCTGAATATTGGCAGTGTCCCTTCCTTAGTTGTGACAACTGACAGTGAATGTTTGTAGAGGTTGGCAATGTCTGCTGAGGAGGGAGGGACCACTCTGGTGGAGGACTCTGTTCTCTATAACTATTCTGAAGACTGTCCCATTTTCCCGTGTGTTCCCAGCCTCAGTTTCCTCTCCTGCCAAGTGAGGATGCCAGAAACTTCCACTACCTTGCTTGGGGTGGGGCAGGAAGCCTGTGTTAATGTGATAGGATAGTTTTGAGCTCTGCTGTGGGCATGTGGGGGTGAAGGGGAGGCCCATAGTTACAAGGAGCTGTGAGGCCAGACGTGCCAAGTTCCACACAGGAGATAGGCCCTGTCAGAGGGAGATCCCATTACAAAGGTTCGCTGCCAAGTCTCCCTCACCAGCTCCATGCTCAGCTTTGTTTGGAGGCCCCAGGGTCTACATACAAGAGGAGAGAATGCTTTCAGAGCCTGTGACACAGGAGGATGGCTGGAATGTGGCAGGAGGAGAAACCCACTTAAAAATGAGCTGCCTGTCAGGAAGCTGGATTGGTTTTCTAAAAATTCAGTGTTCACATGCTATATCAGGATCCAGGGACCTCCTAGCTTAGCACTGGACAGACCTGATCAGGACACTACCCAGATTCCAGAAGGGTTATTCTGTCGGATCCACCCAACTGCCATGGACTGTGCTGGCCTCTTGTTTCTCTTTTACAGTTATTGCGTCCATTTTAGAGATGAGATGCCCAGAAGCTAAGGCACTAACTGGCCCAGGGTCAGAGGTGTGGCTCTTATGTGATTTCACTTCTATTACTTACTCATAAATAGCAACTTAGCTTTCAAAATCTGAATTTTCTCACAGGCCGAATAGGGCTGATAAACACTTCAGAGGATTGGGATCTAGATTCCACCAGAAAATGTGCACTAGCCCTAGCGCATAGAAAGCACTCCCTTATTGTCTAAAATACCAGCGATAGCAGAGGCACCTACTTGGATGAGGTTTCCAGGGACACAGTAAGGCTTGGCCCTCGCCTAATCCTATGTTCGATCTCAGGCCTGGCCAGTAAATGTTGGAGGTGAAGCTGCCAAGGGGGTGGGATGGGGGTGGACAGAACAAAGAGCCCTAGATTCAGGAAATCAGGCAAAGCCTGCCCTCTGGGATAGAACATGTGATCTCATGGTCTGATCAGCCTTGTACAGGTTGAGCTCATTGCCAGGCAAGTGTGTAGTTAATGATTGCTAGTCAAAGAATGTCCGAATTGGAAAAAACCTTGGGAACATGAAGCTACGGAAAACAGATGGTTCCTAGTTTGTGTCTATCTTGAAGTGGTTGATAGTGACAGCTTGCCCCCTGAATAGAAGGGATTCTTAGAGTCTTTGGGCTTTCCTGGTTCAGTATAAAGAGAATACTGGAATTGATTAGTCATGCCTGTTATGGCCACAGGCAAGGCAAAGGGTGGCATACCTATTTGCTGGATTTGGATATAGTTGATGGCTAAAACTTGCCTTCTAGATGGTCACCCACCAAAGCATAAAACTGAAATATATTCCTTTTTTAAGGAATTTCACAAGAATGTTTAGTTCATGCTGGGCATGGTGGCTTGTGACTGTAGTTTCAGAACTTGGAAAGTTGAGGCAGGAGAATTTTGAGTTTGAGGCTAGTCCGAGCAAGTAATGAAGATGGGGAAATGAAGCAGAGTGAGTAGATGGAGGGATGATAAGGAGCCAAGAGATCTAAGGAAGAACTGCAGCAAGAGACAGGCCCTGAGGGAAATGGAGGGGGCCAAGTCAGTCACAACTGAGCAGGTGACAGAAGTCACCTTGAAGGGGCAGGGTTGAATTGAGGTTGGTGTGGCTGGTCATCAGGATCAGAAGTTCTGGGTCTAGGCTCTGTCCAGATCCATGTTAAGAGCAATGTGAAACCATGGAAAATCCTAAGAAGTAGGATAGCATGACTCTGCCCATCTGATACATGGAGAAAGGTAGGTGGGAGCAGTGGAAGGGAGGGAGGGGCTGAGACCTAGCATCTGGTAGTGTGTGATGTTTGAGTCCTGAGGCTCCCAAGTCTTCCTTCTTTGCCTGTAATGCTATGTAGTTCTGGGTAGCCACGCTCCTGTCTAAGCCTTGTTTCCAGAAGAGATTTGGCCCCTGTGACTCTCAGTCCTGGTTACATATTAAAACCACACAAGGAGCTTGGGAGACTCAGATATCCAGATTCACTTGTTCTTATAGAGTGCATTAAAATGGAACCTTCCAGAGGCTCCCAACATGGAGTCATAGTTGAGAAGGACCCACCAAAAGGTGCTTCTGAAGTCTTATCTACTCAAAGTGTGATTCTAAACACACACATACACACACACACACATACAGAGAGAGAGAGAGAGAGAGAGAGAGAGAGAGAGAGAGAGAGAGAGAGAGAGAGAGAGAAAGAACAGGGAATACAGCTTAGTTGGACTGGACTGTGCTTGCATCTCATGCATGAGGTTCTGGGTTCAATCTCCAGAACCTCAGATAAATGGATGCATGGATGGATGGATGGATAAATAGATACATGCATTTCCTTTAGAGACAGCGAGTTCCTCCACACTGAAGACTATGAAAGAAAGGGAACTTTCTCAAGGCTGAAATTCAAAAAGCAAACTTGTGTGTGTGCGCGCATGCGAGCATGTGTGTGTGTTGCCTGTGTGCTACAGTACCCATGTGGAAGTCGGATGACATGTTGGAGAATGTTCTTGCCTTTTACCCTGGGTCCTGGGGATCAAACTCAGATGTCAGGTATGGCTTCAATAGTCTCCTCATTGTCTCACATAAACTTTCAAAGAACATAGGTTCTGGGAATTGAGCTCAGGTTTTCCTGCGTGCATAACACACTGTGTCCCCAGGCCGTGACCATAGTTTTTAACAGCTGTGGTATACTGCAGAGTAGGTGTGCTATGGTCCACTTAACTTTTCTACTGTTTACTGTTAAGCACCAGTCAAATTTTCACCATTTTAAGAGTAGTTCAGAGATGTATTGCTTTAGGTCTTCTAGCCTTTTCTGTGAAGTAGAGATTACTCAGAATTAACTTTCAGACAGCTTCCTATTATTTGACTGTACTTGCCAAACACATCCCCAAGAGAGATGCTTTATTTACGTGACGATCCGAATGGATAAGACTGCCTGTTTCATGACGCCTACACTGGCACTGGGTGTTACTGTTTTTTTTTTTTAAATTTAATATTCACATTTTCAGACATGCCAGCTGTGTGGTGGCTGCTCCACATTACTTTCTGACCATGTGTGAGTCATACAGAACCTGTTTTGTCTGTCTTATGTGATCCTTTTTTTTTTGAGTGGGGGAGTGTTAATATATGATTCTGTTTTAATGCATGAGTATCTATTTGTCTGAGTGCCTGATTAGAGGCATTGCATTTTTTTTTTTTTTTTTAAAGACAGGGTCTTCTACTAAACTTGGAACTTGCCATTTTGGCTAGATTAGCTGGCCAGTCAATGCCCCGAGTCAAACTCCTGTCTCTACCTCATAGCATTGGGATTGCAGATGAGTTCTGGGATTTTTATGCCCGGCCAGCAAGTACTTTACCACTGAGCTATCGCCCAGTTTTTTTTTTTTCCCTTCAAGGAAAATGTCTACTTTAAAACAAACAAAAGAATATGATCTGCACTTGTCTTGAGGTACCTAGGAACATTGCTGATGGGACCAGAGTCAGCTGGGCCAAGTGTCACATGATCTGGCTGCAGGGTTCGTCAGGTGTGCCCGTCTCCTTTTCAGAGTTCATGGGAAGGGGTCTTGTCATGCAGCGTCTAGCTTTCAGATGATGTGATTGGTGGATGTCTCTGCAGAATGGACTATGGCTGAGCATCTGCTAGCTCGCTGTTTTGGCCTCCCTGGATGAGCCTCCAGAGGGTAGTCTCCACTCCCAGAGTGGAAGAGAGTACTGAGGTCAAATTCCAGCTTTGCCCCTGCTGCCTGACCTTGATCAAGTCCCTCCTACCTTCTGAGTCTTCTAGTACCAGTAGCCTTAACTTTTCCCACCCATGAGGACATTGTGTTATCAAGAACTTAGCACAGGAAGTCCTGGGCATACTGTTGTTGCTATTGACCTAACCTAACAGTGGCCTGAGGGGTGGGGATAAAAGAGGAGGAAAGGGCTAGTTTGTGTTTCTTTTCTGTAGCCAGTTCCAGTTTAGTTGGAGACATGAGCTGAGCTGGCTGGACACAGTTTCACCTCATAGCTTCATGGTGTGGGCTTCAAGGGCACTGAGGCTAGGGGAGTAACCCAGTAGCTGTCGTTGCTGCCCTTGATGTTGCTTTTGGTGAATGTTAGGAGCCTAGACCTGCAGTGCAGGAGGCTCATTTGGGGTACCGTGGAGGGTCACGTTTGTCAAATTCAGACAGAGAGGCTTTCGCTGGGCTTGGGTATCTGGTATTTGTGATTTAGATTGTCTCACAGAAGCATCATGGGAGAATTTTCTTATGTTGTATGTAGTACTCATTTATTTTTAATAACAATTAAAAAACTAGTTTCATCCAGATCTAATTCACATACAGTAAAAGTCAGCCCTTTAAAGTGTACAGTTGCATTTTTAAAATTATATGTAGGGCTGTAAAACCATCATCACTGCCAAATTCTAGAGTTTTTCTCATTACTCCCAAAGGAAATCCTGTATCCTTTGGAGGTCACTCCTGATTCCCTACTCCCCTCAGCCACTGTGTGTGTGTGTGTGTGTGTGTGTGTGTGTATGTGTGCCTAATCTGTACTTGTTTAAACAGAGTAATGCAACATGGTCTGAGAGCTTCCAGCTATTCTCTGGTCTCTGCTTCCCATCTTGGTGTAGGAATACTGGGGTTATAGAGCCACACTACTCTTCCTGGCCTTATGTGGGTTCCGGGGATCTGCACTCAGCTCTTACTGAGTACACAGCAAGTACTTTACTGTCTGAGCCCTAGGCATAGGTTTTCAGTACAGGAAGATTTAGGCTTGGGAAGTCAGTGAAGGGAGCTGGGACCTTTGGGAAGTGTTGGCTTTGAAAAACCTGTGTGGATGGGCCCTGCCTACTTTTAAGTGACCCTCTGAGGCAGGGTCTGTTCTTACCCTTTTGTGGATGGGCTACACAGTTAGAAAGTGAGACTGCGACTGTTTGGCTGTTAGGCTTTCTGAAGCTGCCCTGCTCCAGTATGCTAACCAGGGTTCCAGAGGAAAAGCCTCTTGCAGAGCCAGCAAATGGGTCATGGTGGCATGCACATGTTGCTAGGATTGATCAGGAGTGATGCTGAGGCTGGGGAGGGGGAAGCCGCAGCATGACCTCCTGTGTAGTTGTGACAGGAAAAGTACCCTACATTAGAATCATGATAGAGGGTAACATTTACAGCCTTTGATGATCTTGTGTCCTTTGAACATCACCTTCCTTATCTGGAACCCCGGGCTTTTATCCTGGCTTCCTGCCTCCCTTGAGGCTAGTATGAATGAAGGAGTGGGAGAGGGAGGGGAAACAGACAGATGGGAGAGAGAGGGATAGGTTGGGAGAAAGGGATGGGTGAGAGGAGGGGGGGGTGGTAACTACAGGAACCTGCAGAGCTAAGTGATGGTCCAGGGGACACAAGGGCAGCCAGGGAGGAACTGTAGCCTGTGTGGACAGGTGGCCTGCTGGTTTAGGAAGACATTCCTTGCCCACTTGGGGTTCTGGAACTTGCCAAAGCTCTTCCTAATGAGCTGGCTCCAGCCCAGCAGCTATTGATTTTTCCTGGTATTTGAATGTGAGCCTTTGTCTCTGGGAAGAGTGCTGTCTGCTGTGCTGGCCTCCCCCATCCTAGAATGCCCTCATTTCTACTGAACATCACCTACACTGCTCTGAGGCTTTCCAGGGCTCTGCCAGTCTCCTGGTGGCCTGGCCTATCTGGGCTGGCCTCTCTGTTCAAGTGGCTGACTGTGGCTTTTATCTCTGACTCACAGCTTCCCTGGGTTTTGTGAAAAGTGCGTCAGAAAATAGAGACAGAAGCCTCTCCTTGGAGGGGCGTCGTCGTGATGACAGTTTTGTTCTGACTCCACTATTTTGCAGGTTGTTATGAATCAGTCACTTTTTTTTAAAGTGTGATGAACACATTTGTCTTAATATGAAAAGCCAGACTTATGTGATGCAAATTAGATGCTTTTTAAAACACAAAGCCAGAATTCTCTCTCTCTCTCTCCCCCCCCCCCGCCCCCCCCCCCCCACACCTGAATTAGACTGCAATTGCTCTTTTGTGTTTTCCTTAATTCTGCTGGGTACCTCCACGGGTTGGACATAGGTGGGCGCCCCTTCCTGCTCTGCACTTGCTGTCTCTGCTCTGCGCAGCAGCTGCTTGGTTGGGAGCTGCATTAAGAGTTTGAGTTATGAATATGGTTCCTGTATGTTTATAAAAGTGATCAGACCCAAGGGCCCAATGCTTAGCAGGAAGGGGCCATGATGAAGTGTTTTATAGATGTTGCTATCAGGACCTAGAGAGGGGAAGTGACTTGCCCATGCCCACACAGCTTCTCTAAATGTGCTCTTAAGGCTTCTGACTCCAGTCAGTTATTCCTTCTGGTCTGCTCTCTCAGATCCTAAAGTTCTATAGTCTACATATGGCATGTTCAGGGAACACACTTGCCTCTGACATGATTTTGAGAGATGCTGCATTGAGCTCTGGGGTTGAATTCTTGATGTGTGCCATTCCTTTGGGGAGGAGACTGAAGGAGTCTGTTGGATTCTAGAGACGCCAACCATTTCCTTTCCATCTGGTAGAGGGGAGGCTGTCCATGCCTGACCCATTTCACAGTCACACTTAGCAACCATATCTGCTTTCAGTATAAAAAAATCAACCCAATCCCTGGATGAACTTAGGCTGGCAAATTGGGGAAGTTGAGTTTGGGAGGTAGGTTAGGGAAGAAAAATAGTTCCTTCTATATTAAAATTTGCTGACATAATATTGAAAGTCATTGTCCTATTCATGCTTGTCTGAGATAGGTCACACCATGGGTGGTATCAGAGGTGCACTGTTTCCCTCCTGTGAGGATAAATTGGGATGAACTAGGGTGGGTTTGCCAGTTAGAAACAGAAGCTGACCTGGGAGTGAAATTCAGGGGTACAGAGCTTGTTTAGCAGGCGCAAAACCATGACTTTCATCCCTAGCACTTACAAAAACCAGACCAAAGCCTACAAACAAATGCTCCCTGGAACCCATGTGTTGGAAACAGACTCCACAAAGCAGCGGGGATCGCTGAAACTGAGGACTAAGATGCAGTCCTTACACTTACTTTGAAAGACTGTTGAAAGACGTTAAGAATATGCTTTCTTTTCAAGATATGCACTAAGATGTAAAATATAAGCCCAAGAGAAAAATGATGGGACAGTGAGCTCGACAGAGTGCCTGGAACACCTCTGTGGCCATTGCTCTGGTGCACATGCGTGGCACTGCTCTCTAATGAGCTGCTTGGAGCAAGTAAGGTAGGCCTGGCTGAGCCTGAGCTCCACCATGTGAGTACCTTGTTTCAAGGATGGAGACCCCTTTGGGATCGAATGACTCTTTCACAGAGGTCACCTAAGACCATCAGAATACACAGATATTGACATTTCGATTCATAACAGTAGCAAAATAACATTTATGAAGTAGCAATGAAAATAATTTTATGCAATGTGTATTAAAGGGTCTTGGCATTGGGAAGGTTGAGTCACTGGTTTAGAGCTTCCTAAGCCAGCCTTCTCATCTATAAAATGAGCGTGGTGCTGTCTGTCTTTGACACATCTAGCCTTTCAGAGGAAGGGTTTTGTGGCTAGACTCTGGGATCTCTGGGAGTTAGTCAATGTTCTGTGGCTCTGATCAGACCAGACCCAGTACCTGTCTGCTGCTTGAAGCTGAGGAAAGCTCCCTCTCTTCTGGTTGGCATACATGGCTCCTACATACACATCCTGAGACTCACTACACCACGTTTCTTGTACATATACATTGTCATACTCTGTAATGCTGATATCCAGCTTGCCAAAGGCCAGGTAGAGGTAGGGCTGGATTCTAACCCTTGTGGACCCAGGGTAGGCAATATCAGAGCCGTGTTCAAACTCACAGGGTGGCCAGTGATTCTTCCTCTTTATTTTCTTTTCCTTTTTTTCCCAAGTGTTCTAGAAAAGCTGAAAATACAGGTTAAAAATGTTGTCTTAATTTTTTTCCAGTGCTGGAGATTAAACATAGGGCCTTGTGTGTACAAATGCTCTACTTCTGAGCTATGTCTCTAGTCCTTCCTTTTAAAATTAAGACTAAAGAGACAGCTCATCAATTAATAGCACTTGTTTCTCCTACAGAAGACCTGGGTTCTGTGTCTAGAGCCCACATGGTAGCCCACAATCATCTGTAACGTTAGTTCCGTCAGATCTTAATAACCCCTTCTGATCTCTGTGGGTACCATGCACGTGCATGATAAACACACATGCATACAGGAAAAGCATTCATATACTTAAAAAAATTGAAAATTAAGACTTTATTAAAAATGTTTTGACTTTAGAATTTGAAACAATTTCTCAAACAAAAGTTGTAAAAATATCAGTTCCCAAATGTTTTTTGTTCAAGTTCCCCAAATTATATAATATGCAAAAGAATCGAAACTAGGAAACGAACAGTTTCGGTGTAATATAATAAACTCATTTATAGACATTATTTAGTTTTCCAATAGTCTTATCAATAGCTTTGTCCAGGTTTGTAGTGTAGGAGCTTACATTATGTTGAGTGGTCGTGTCCTTCAGTCTTCTGTCAGTACTTAATATAACAGGTCTGGAAGGAGGAGCATCAACCATGGGCCAATAGTCTGGTGTGGGAATGGGGCTCAGTCTTAACACTACTAACTCAACCCAGCAAAAACATTTGTGGGGCTGGGTAGATGGCTTAGCTGTTAAGTACTTGCTATGTAAGTGTACTGGCTGGTTTTGTGTGTCAACTTGACACAAGCTGGAGTTATCACAGAGAAAGGAGCCTCCCTTGAGGAAATGCCTCCATGAGATCCAGCTGTAAGGCATTTTCTCAATTAGTGATCAAGCAGGGAGAGCCCATTGTGGGTGGTGCCATCCCTGGGCTGGTAGTCTTGGGTTCTATAAGAAAGCAAGCTGAGCAAGCCAGGGGAAGCAAGCCAGTAAGAAACATCCCTCTACGCCCTCTGCATCAGCTCCTGCTTCCTGACCTGCTTGAGTTCTAGTTCTGACTTCCTTTGGTAATGAACAGCAATGTGGAAATGTAAGCTGAATAAACCCTTTCCTCCCCAACTTGCTTCTTGGTCATGATGTTTGTGCAGGAATACAAACCCTGACTAAGACTGGAGAACCTATATAAATGGAGGCCTGCCTATAAGTCCAACATCAGAAGACAGAGACAGGGGATCCCCAGGATAAGATGAACGTATCAGTGAGCTCTGGGTTTGATTGAGAGACCCTGTTTCAGTGAATAAGTTGGAAGAGCAATTGAGGAGGATTCCTGATCTCAATCTCAGTCCTCTACATGCACATACAGCCATGTGCACCCATAAATGGGCATACCCATAACCACATAGTGTGTGAAAACACATGCATGTGGGCGTGCAGACACACACATGGGGAGAATAGAAAAGAAATAAAAACAAAACAAAACAACAACAAAAACAAAACAAACTTGACCATACCCAGCTTTCCTTGGAGAAAAGTGTCTCCTGGCCCCAACAATTTTGCTGGGTCAACTGGAGTCAGGTTTTTTTTTTTGGTTTTTCGAGACAGGGTTTCTCTGTGTAGCTGTCCTGGAACTCACTCTGTAGACCAGGCTGGCCTCAAACTCATAGAGATTTGCCTGCCTCTGCTTTCTTAGTGCTGGGATTAAATGTGTGTGCCCCCACTGTCCAGCCTAGTCAGTACTTATTTTTGCCTTTGGTTGGGCCCAGCTCTGAAGTTACCAGGGAAGAAGCTGGACCGGATGGATGCCTGTTACTCTTTGGCTGGTGCCAGGCGTGATACTAAGCACATACCTTTTCACATACCTTTTGTGGAACTATGATGGCAGTCCTGTGGCCATATTCTGTTGTTACAGATGTGGAAACCAAGACTCAGAAAACACACTAGGAAGGAGGGCCTGCTGTTTGAACTTGGGTCTGAGACAGTGCCAAGCCCCTGATATTATTTATCCTACATGGGATGGTGATAACTGACTCATTTTAGTTTGTTTCTTAAATTAATTACATTTATTGTTATTAGTTATGTGTGTGTTTGTGTGTAGTCGTCTTTTTTTTCCACCTTTATGCGGATTCTGGGGATTGAATTCAGGCCATCAGGCTTGAGTTGTTAGGCAACAAGCGCTTTTATCTGCTGAGCTATCTTGCTGGGACCCTTGATTTTAGTTTTAAAAATATTTGCTTCAGGAAAGCACTGAAGCCAGGTTTGGTAGCATGTGGCTGTAACTCCAACACTTGGGAGTCTGAGGCCAGTCTGAACTGGAGAGAGAGGCTGTGCTTCAAAAAGCACAAGCAAAAGAAAACCCAGAGAAAGAGAGTATAGTCAGGAAGGTTTTAGGGCAGTTCTGCTGAAGTGACAGAGAACATTTGTCCCCATCCACCGATGACTTGGGTGTCTCTGTGTGTATACGTGTGTTCCCCGTGACTTCACATGAGGGGGAATCTTTGAAGTGTAGACTTCTGGGGTGGCTGAGATGCTAACTGCTATTCTTCTCTTTACTCTCCTCTTTTCTGAACACTTTTGAGAATCACCCTTGTAAATCAGCTTGTTTGGATCCACACCCTCTCGCTAAGTGGTGCTAATTGAATTAAGCCACAGCTCCAAGGTCATGGTTCAAAGCTGCCATCTGGGAGGCTGTGTCAAAAGGTGTTGTGTTGTATTCCAGCTGCCCAGATGCTGGCCACCATGCCTGTCGATTCTGCAGGATTTCCATGAGTACTCACCCTGCGCTAGCTTCCTCCAGTTCCAGCAGAATGAAGGTGTAAGATATTGTTCCCCCATAGTCAGTACCCATTATCCAGAGGGGTTGTATGTAAAGGCACAGGTGTGGGTTACCTCATCTGCCTCACAGCAGGGGTAGACTTTGAGGAAGAATGTTCCAGGCTGCAAAGACAACATAGGTACACAGTGGAGAGAGACCAGAGTTACCTGTGGAGGGGTCCTTGGGAGGGGAGACTTCCAGGCTGAGTCTGGCTCCTTCCCTGGGGCCTGCACACAGGAGCTTCTTAGAGCCTTTCAAGTTGGCATTGAAGATGCCAGTCTCCACAGTGGAAGCTGATGTCAAGGTCTATGTGGGCTCATGACATCCATCTACAGTCTGCCTTCATTTCTTTCAAATATATAAACTGGACACCCGCAATGATGGTACCATGGATCAGGTGGCTTTGTAGGGTTCTCCTTAGACATGACTGCAAGCCATGACTAGTAGCATCCAGGGGTCAGAGGTCAAAGCTGAATTCTATCAGAACTTGGGTTCTGATAGAATACCTGCAGGAGCAAGGGCAGTTACTAGGTATACCTCAATTGGGTGAGTGGGTCTGAGAACCTACAGGGCAGCTAGGGAGATGAGGCTGTGGCCTCCCCACCACCCACTGTTTAGTGGGCACTTGTCAATCTTATCCTTCCTGGTGAAGGCCCAGGAGCTCTGTACTTACTGCGTATTTGTGTGTACAGGTGCCCATGCTCATCATTTGTGTGGCCTGACCTCCTGGTTCTCTGGGAGCCTGGGTGGTGGCTGTGGCTAATGGAGATAGGCAGCAGTGAGTGTTGGCAGCTGTGTGGGTAAATAAGCTGTAACACAGGGAGGGAGCCAGTTGCCAGGCACCTCTGGGCTTAGTAAGCTAACAGAACATGTGACACATCCTGTGGGCAAGGACTCCCCAGACATGCACCCAGATCCCTCCTGCCCTACCCGCTTCAAAGAAAGTACCTCCTTTGCAGGGGCTGATCAGGCCCTGAGTCTCTGAAATCTTGGCTCTTGCTTTGGGGTGTTTCTTTGCATTCAGGTGGCCTGGGTCATGGGCCTGGGAGTTGATTTTGCTGAAGTTGGGCTGAGCCAGCAGCAGGTTTTAGAATGTTCAAGGGTAGCCTATTGTCTGGATGAAGGACACTGCTCCGTGGGAAAGATTTGCTAGGTTCGTGTCCCAAAGTCAACGGGGGTGGTAGAGGGGTTGGTGTGCAGAGGGGATTCCCTTTTGTTGTTGTGTTGTTCTGTGACAGCTGTTTCTTGGAGTAGAGGTTCCCTTTCCTTCTTAGGATCATCTAGAGTCCGCTGGGGTTGAAGGACTGTTTGGGTCTATCTCATTCTTTGAGGGGGGAAAAAGGAGTGTTGTGGTCAGTCAAGATTGGAGAATGTAGGCCAAAGAAGGTCAGAAATGTTTTTCTTGTGGGACCTGTAAGACTCATTATGCTAGTGACCTCAAGAAGGAGTTATAAAATGTTTCTCTGTGCATGATTTTATTGTGTCTTTCATGTTTTCAGGAACCTGAAATATTTACTCCTTAAATATTTATTTAGTATCCACCCTGTACTGGGGACTGCTTTAGAGCCTTGGGCTACATCTGTGAGCAGGTCAGACCAATGTCCTTGCCTTGGAGGAACTTACCTTCATTCTAGTGAGAGGGATGAGCTGGTCTTTATTAAACACCTACTCTGTATTCAAGCACGTGAGTTCTACAGTCATCTCGCTTGAGACTCATATAACCTGGTGAAATATATGCACCATTTTTCCAATTTTATTCTTTTTAATTATATGTGCCAGGGTATGTGCACATGAATCTAGGTGTCAGTGGATGTCAGATGAGGGCATCAGGTCCGCTAGAGCTGGCATTACAGATGGTTGTGAGCCTCCTAGGATGGGCGCTGGGAACTGAAACCCCCCGTGCAACAGCACTCACTCTTAACTGCCAAGACATCTCTCTAGCCTCTCGGGCACCATTTTAAAGCTTGGGTAACCAAGACCCCAAGGAGTTCAGCATGTGTTTATTTTGGCTGAATTGTTCTCTTTTCGGCTTATGCCTCTGAATTGTGAGACTTGGTGGTGAGACAAGCAACACTTTTGGGGGAGCTTTGGGGTCTGGTGTAGGGATGCTGCAGACCTTGATGCTATTAAACCGCTGCATCCCGGTTATGAGGTCTAATGGAGAAATTGCCCCACACCTGAATCAAGCAGGGACAGTCGTGTTTCTCCAGAACTGCCCGGTTGTTTTCATGTTCTAGGAAGCCAGCCTCTTGTGACTGATCATGTTTCTCCCTGGCTTTGTTCACTCAGTACCTCAGAACTGGATTTGTTGCCCATCTTGACACTTCTGCAGGAAGAGAGCATTTGGCCCTTGTTCCTAGGTGCTAATCCTTTCCTTGGCTTTATTATTTTCTCTACCTTCATCTTCTCCTGGCTTGATTTCTTTGACTGTCCATTTGGTGTGTGTGTGTGTGTGTGTGTAGTATGATTATTTTAGTCACTGTAAATTACTTTCTGTAACAGAGTTGGATCTATCTAAAATTTAAACGTAGTAGTAAGTTAATGAGTGCCTAGGGACCTCAGTTTCCATACAGCTGTCTTGGCTTAGGCTCCAGGCCTTTTCCCTTTCCCAGTCAGAAGCTCCAGGCTCCTTAGTAGTGGGAGCTAGTCTGTTTGGCCTTTGCAGTTCTTCTTTTGTGGGTTCCAAAGGAAGCTGGTTTGGCTGTGCTGGAGGTCTTTAGTGATTTGAACTGACTGGAATGTCACAGACAGGGCTGGATGGAGGCTCTGGGATGTAGCTTTCTTCTCAGTGAGGGCTGCTCAGCCTCAGGCAGGAAAGACATTCTGGGGTTAGTGCTGAGTCAAGTTCACAAGCTAAGGTGGTCTTGGGAGAGGGAACCATAAGATTGTCCCACAGGCAACCCTGAGGGCTATTCTCTTGACTATAGATTAATGTATGAGGGCCCAGCTTATTGTGGGCAGTGCCACTCCTGGGCAAGTATCCTGGGTTGCATACAAAATGCAAGCTGAGCTAACAATGAGGAATAAACCTTGGTCTCTGCTTCAGTTTGATTTCCCTTCCTGCTGTTAGATGAAGTCAGCCCTTTTTTCTGCAAGTTGCTTTTAGTCATGGTTTCTCACAGCAATAGAGAGCAAACAGGGGCAGACAGACAGAGTGGCTTCTTCTAACTATTGCTTGCAGGGAGGACATCAGCCTAAGCGTAGGGATTGGCACTCTCTTGCCACTTCAGCTCTGTCCGATTCACATCCCTCGAGGAGTAGTGGGGAAAGAGGGTACTGATAAAGAAGCAGGCCTGAAGAAGTTCAGCTTCCCCTGCTAGCATCTCAGTGCACAGCCTCAGCTTCCTGGAAGCTGCTAAGTCAGGGAACCCCAGTGGGAGCTCAGTGGAGCATCTGAGAGAGAGGCAGCAGGAGAAGTATGGAAGGGTTTAGGATTTGGGAGTTGAATGTTGTGGGGTCCAAGTGCTGGCCACAACTACGTATGTGTGAGTAAATGATGTCCCTCTTTAAAATAAAATGTGTGCCGCAATTCCTGCCCTGTCAGCGCCTGGGAAGAATCCTGTTTACACACACTAAAGAAGATGAAGCAGTTAGTTCAAGGTCACAGAGACATGAGGTAGCTGACCCTATAGTGAGGTTATATGATCACATAGGAAACAACTTTTACCGTTTGGGAGATAGTGTGTGTGTGTGTGTGTGTGTGTGTGTGTGTGTGTGTGTGGTTTTGTAGGGGCTCAGACACTATCTGGGTAGGGAAGGTTATGAGACCCTGAGATTTGGTTGGGTGAGAGCCCCGGGATGCTGAATATATCACTGTGCTTTGTCACTGCAAGATACACTGCAATAGAAAACAGTGCGCCTCCTGGGGAAATGGAGTTGAGGATGCAGGGTTATTTGTACAGCGTCACGAAAATGCTGTGATGCGTGAGTTACACCCTAAAGGTACTGTGGTAGCTGCTACGTTGGTTGGAATGGCCGGATCATCTCCAGTGTGCATCATGAGCTTATCTGCTGGGGACAAGCACCTGAGTTTCAAGCTCCACTTAGCAAGCCACGAGGGCCTCAGAATGCTTGTCTGTGAGAGAAATGCAGCCTGCTGCTCTTAGCCGGCTGCGCCTATCTGTGGCTATGTGCATTAGGTATAGAGAGCACCTTAGGCTGTCCCCGTGGAGGGACGGACAAGAGGCAGCTCAGTTTATTGCAGTTGTTTAGAGCTCTGGGATGTGACACTAGGCTGTCAGTAAGCCAAAAAAGACAGAACCGTTGTCAACTCTGGGAGCCTTGGACATTGCTTTGAGATTGAGCCTCAGTCTGTAACTTAGGCAAGTCCTTCTGCCTCAGCTTCCTGAGTGCTATGATTACAGATGACAGCCACCACGTCTACTGAAGCTTTATAATTTTAAAAGTACTTTATAAACGCTAAAGGGCTGTAGAGATGCATTCCCCCCCCTAAACTGACAGGAGCAAATTAATATGCATAAAGATGGATAGATCTGCCAGACTGGAGCAGAGAGAGGATACTGTAGCATGCAAGTGTGAATGTGATTTATTTCTGATTATAAAAATACTTTATATGACTTTATGTGGGTTTTGCCAAATAGAGGGAAGCATAAAACTGAGGAAAATAGAGGAATACACGAAAGCACCTATAATTCTAAGCGGCTGTATCAATTAATATATGGGGGGAGGGAACCCTTCCAGCTTTTCTTCCCTCTTCCAGCTTTTAAAAAAATATTTAACAACAATAGCAACAACCAAACCACACCAAAGCAAAGCAAAGCAAACCAAACCCAAAACAAAACAAAACAAAACAAAAGAACAGAGGCTTGCTGTATAGCCCAGGCTAGTCTCACAATTGTTTTCTTTCTGCTTCAGCGTCCCGGGTTCTAGGATTACATGCCATGCTGACTCCACTCAGTGTTGTTAGGCAAATAGTTTATAACCCGTACACTATGGAACTTACTCTGCACTTTTCTTCTTCAGTTTGTTGAGAGTTTATTTTGTAAGATCCTGACAGTGCTGGGTACAAGTTCCACATCTGGGTTGCTGCTGTGTGGAGCTGACTGTGTACCTACTCTGCTGAGCCCAGGCATGGGGTGACCATGAGAGGCTTGGAGCCCAGCTGAAGTTCTCGTGAGACACTTGGGGCTAAGGCTGGTGAGATGGCTCAGTGGCTATGGGTACTTGCTGCCTAGGTTCAATCTCCTGGACCCAGAGGAGAGAACTGACTCTCAGGAGTTGTCTTCCGACTGTCAGTCACAGACACATGGTGTGTAGCGGGGTAACAGCAGCTAAATGATATATATAACCATGATGCCTTTGTAGGTTAGAAACTACTGCAAGAGACACAGGTTAAGAGAGAGGCCTAGCCGAGCAGTGGTGGCGCACGCCTTTAATCCCAGCACTTGGGAGGCAGAGGCAGGCGGATTTCTGAGTTCAAGGCCAGCCTGGTCTACAGAGTGAGTTCCAGGACAGTCAGGGCTACACAGAGAAACCCTGTCTCACAGAGAGAGAGAGAGAGAGAGAGAGAGAGAGACCGAGACCGAGACCTGAATAAGTGTCAGCCAGTGGGAGTGGGGTGGGTAACCACCAGCAGATCTGAGTGCTGGCTCCCTTTGCTTTTGATGAGATTTGGATTTGAGCATCAGTCCCTTTTATTAGCGGTTTGTTCATTTCCTGGTATGAACTGAGCAATTATTCACCCGAGTAGCAGGTACCCCTGGAGAGTTAGATACCTATGAGGGTGGAGTAGGGGCTTTTTTCTTTCTGTCCCTCTCCTTCACTGGGGACTCAGGTTACCTAGGGTGTGTACCTTTTTTGCTTCATTGTGAATATAAGTGAGAGGATGAGAAGGGGGTGGGGAGGGGGAGGAGACAGGGCTCTGGGCTTGGGGCAATGGAGGAAGTCTATGGGTCCTACTCTACCCCTGTCTTGGGACACACTGTGGGTAGGAACACAGGAGTGGCAAGGAAGGGCCCTTGGCTTGTGTGATAGCATTAGAGAGACTGTTCTCCCTTTTCCTGGGTATATGCTCATGGTCATTCTTGCTGCCAGAGACTTGCCACTTAACCGTTCTCCAACCTACCTGCTACCCTGTATGTAACCCTATTTCCTTCTCTGAATTGAGTAGAGTGACAAGCCCCAGGAAGGACAGTCCTGCCAGATTGGTTTAGTACACTCTTGCCCATGTTGAAAATAAAGTGACCCAGGTTAAAGGATGAAGCAAGGCTGTGCTGGGCATGGTGCCAGGGTGCCAACAGTGTGCTTTGGTGATCTGTTCCAGAGGGACATTTACTCGCCCCCTCCTGTTGTACTGGATGCCATCAGGTTCAACCTCCCCACCCCCCATCTCTCTCTTTTTTTGAGAAGGGTTCCAGTTATGTAGCCCTGGTTGACCTTAAACTAGCTATGTAGACTAGGCTGGCCTTGAACTCACAAGAGACCTACCTGTCTCTGCCTGTAGAATGCTGGGAGTAAAGTTGTGCACCACCACACCTGGATTTTACTCTTTTGTTTCTTAACAATTTGAGGAAAAGTTGATTTGCGTTTAGAAATCAGCATCTAACCTGGGCATAGTTTTGTTTGCCTTTAATCCTTGGTAGGCAGAAGATGGTGGATTTCTGTGAGTTCAAGCCTGGTCTATGTAATGAGTTTCAGGACAGCCAGGGTTCCGTAGAGAGACCTTGTCTCAAAAAACAAAACAAAAATAAACAACAATAAAAAGCAAACAGAAAATCAAGGCAGGAGGATTGAAAGTTTGAAGCCAGCTTGGGCAACATACTGAAAAGAAAGTGTGTGAGCATGCGCATTCACATTGCACACAGTGGGAGATTGACATGGCTGTGCAGAATTAGCAATGTGTGTATGTGCACAGCGATAATCCTGGGTGGCAGGCTATGTGTGCAGCCAGGGACAAAAGAGGAGCCATAAATTTTGCAGGCAAGGTTTGTTTTGGTTCTCTATTACATTTGCTTTGCCTTACGTATTGTTTAAAAGATGGATTTTTTTTTAAAGGAAAAGGAACTGTGTATTTGAGATAAGGAGTAAAATAAAGTGAAATAAATACTTGGGATTTGTGGCTATCAAAGGCACATTATTTCTGAGATCACCACGTTTCTGCACTGTTCCAATATTTATACAGAAATTAGAGAATACAAAGTGCGGACATGTCCTGAGATTTTGGTCGAATTTTCATTTGTAATAGTGTTCTTTTTCCTTTGTTTTACCGAGCTGAGTTTAGTGATATTTCAGGAGGGTTCAGCCAGTGGCTCTCTAAAGACAATAAATATTGCTTTGTGGGTAGGTCTCCACCCTGTGCCTTACTCGGTGACCATTATGTGGTAGCCAAAAGTCAGCACCCACTATGCAAATGTTGGGGTGGACAGATTTGAGTCAGTTCCTTAGTTTTCAGCATGCCATGCCATGGATTTGGTGGCGGTGATAGAAGGTGTTGACCTGGCAAGCGGGGATGCTTTTCGTCTCTTATTCTTACGGGGAGTTCACTCATCTTCCTATCACCTGTTGCCATGGCTTCTGTTTCCATAGTAAGTCGTTTAGAGTTCCCTGAGCTTAGGGGACTGTGTATGCCTGCTCTGTGAAGCTCACATCTGGATGTTTTTTTTTAAAACTGAACTTGGCACTGTTGGCTGCAGAGCAAAGGCCCTCGTTGCAGCTGGTCATGGTTCATTGCTGGCGGCGGGAGCAGCGGAGCAGACACTGGTTTCAAAAGCGTCTGAAAACCACACTGCAGGTATTTCCCACAATGCCAGCTTCTAGTCTGGTGCTTCTAGAAACAACGCTGGGTTGCAGCTTAACACCAGACTCTTTCCTGCCCCTCATTGGTGCAGAGGTGTTTGAGCTCAGCAGCAGTGTGGGGACGAGTGAATCAGGCAATGACACGCCAAGGGATTTGGCTAACTCACCTCAGATGATCTGACTAGGGTTGGGTGCAGAATGATTCCCAACGGAGCAGACTGGCTTCTGTGGTTTTTTTTTTTTAGAATGAATTAACACACTATTGTTCTGTGATGGGAGGGGGTGCTGGGCACAGCACAGAACTGTTAATAGATGCTTCGGCTTTGTGCCTAGTTCCTTTCTAGAAGCTTTCATGGGGGCATCACATATACGAATAAAGCTAAAAATGGGTCTGTCTGAAGGACAGCTGTATCAAGAATAAGCCATAAAATGAAGGCCACTGTTTAAATGAATGTGCACAGCACACACCAGGCAGCTGCCACATGCAGAAGATGACACAGGTGCTTTCCTATAAGCCCAGCACGCCTGGCCTTCCATTGCAGTTTCTAGTGTTGTCATCTGGTTTTGTCTTCTTTTTTACAAGACTTTGATTTTTTTAGGTGAGATTTTTACATATATTGCATTTACCAGCAGTCTAGGATACTAGTCCACAAGTGCTTCTGTGAGATGACTTGAGAACCCTGGCCACGGAGCCAGGCTGCCTGGTCTGTCCCTGTTGACACTGGATGAGTTACTTAACCTTTCTGTGCCTCAGTGCCTACTGTGTTAAATGGGGAGATTAGAATGTCTACCATCAGGTTGTTGTGAGAATTAAACATATCAGGAGTTCAGGGCACTTGGTAAGCTTTATATGTGTTGGTTATATAAGATGATTAAGATGCAGTGTAGGTCAGCTAGAATATTGTTGCTCTGTTGAATCTGGAATCTGGCTTTGCCTGTCTAAGCTGTGTGTCTGGCCAGACCCTTTCCTCTCTGAGGTTTTGATTTCACGCCTGTAAAATGAAGAAATTTGCCTTAAACAGTACGTTCTTAGACTCCATAGCAAAGGTAACGATGGGAGGCAGCATCAGGAGCACATGATAGAAACTTCTAGACTCTGTGCCTGCTCTAATTACAAGGTTTATCTCACTTAATGGATTTTGGCTGGAGAGAAAAGACGTTCCCGTGTGTGTGTGTGTGTGTGTGTGTGTGTGTGTGTGTGTGTGTGTGTGTGATGACAAAATGAGTGTGGACGTAGCTGAGTGAAACGACCCAAGGATCCTCTGTGCAGAAGATACAGGACGGCGTGGGTGAGTCAAGGGGAGACTGGCAGGGATGGGTTGGGTAGGCATTTCTTGGGAGAGGAATTTGAAGACCCAAGATTACATAGTATGACTTACAGCTAAATATAGTATGGAAGAGTGTGGTGGCTGCTTTTAGCAATTTGTCCAAAAGGTTAGGAAGTGATTTTCTTATTAGGGAGATGCAAATATCTCATATTATAGGTATTAGGTTTTTCATTTGCATAAGGGAACAAGAGTTTGGGGGAGAGAGGAAGGGGTGAAACACAGAGAAAACTGAATATAGAAACACAACCTACAGGCGTTCTCCTCATTTGATCTGAGCAGTGCTCGCCTGAGCCAGAACTTAGGAGGCCTTGCCAACAGTTCCTCTCGCTTCCTCCTTGCCTTTCTTTCCTTTCCATTCTGATAATCACTAGGAATTTCCCCGATCTGATTGCCCATTCACTCACTGCCATTATCACACAGAGATGAGGAACTGACTTTCCAAGTGGAAAACCATTCACAGGCTAAATGTGTGGCTTTGAGTCAGACTGTTCCCTGGGTTTTAGAACTTTGCACTTATTAAAGTGGAGTTTGGCCGAGATGGCTCAGTGGGTGAAGGCACTTGCCACCACGCCTGACAACTTGAGTTTGATTTCCAAGACCTCCATGGTGGAAGGGGAGAACTGATCCCTGAAAGCTGTCCTCTGACCGCCACGTGCTTTGGTATTTGTACCCTTTGCTGTCCACAACATAAGAGCAATAAAGTGTAATTTGATGTTTCTTACAATTTTTAAAAAAATTGTGATGATCCTATACATTTTTTTTGTTACAACAGAATTTTGATTATTTGTACTCTTCTGGGTCACTTCATATGTCCCAAAGGGGTCCCACTGCCCCCATCCCTTATGTGTGTTCACATGTGTAAGTGCAGGTACATGCATACTGTGGTGCCTTTGTGCAGAATCTCAGGTGTTTGTCCTTGCTTTCTATCTTGCTTGACACAGCTAGCTATCTTGAGAGTTCGGGGGAATATGTCTGCTGCTCTATCTTTCCAACAGGAGTGCAAGGATTTCAGACATGTGTGCTGTGTACCCTTTTTCAAAATATGGGATCTGAACTCAGGTTTGTGTGGCAAGCTCTTTACACCCTAAGTCACTTCCCGGCTTACCCTAAAGCCCTGTTTCAAATCCCAGGCCCAGCAGTTCCTCCAGCAGACCTCCCATCCCACTCTGCCCTTGTTCACATTCCTCCCACACCTTCAGTTACTGGCTCTCTGTGTCTAGGGTTTGGTGTTTTGTTCTCCAGTGAGATTGCTTGCTCACTGAAGTTGGAGCCACTGTTATATTTCTTTTCTACCCTGTTCAACTTTTTCTTTAAATAACCATCAGAGTCATGGAGTCAATTCTCAAATGATCACAAATGACTAATGCTAATAGGAGTAAGCATGCTGTCCTTCTACCTTGTTCTGGAACACTGTGCCTGCTGCCTGCATTGCTAGCTGAGGACGGTTGAACATTTGGTTGTACAGTATGTGTGGATTGCTAGCTTCACGCGTGAGCTGTGCTGTCATTTCCTGTATCCATGTGGCATCTAAACCAGGGCTACCTGCAGTTTTCCCAGGTTTGGCAGTACTGTCTCATTCAGTTGTTTTTTGAGCCCTGCTAGGAAGGTCTGACACACAGTAGGTAACAGGAGGAGCCCAAGTGTAAAGCATCCTGTGGTAGTAGAAGGTATTAGGTTTCTCCTAGGCTTGCTGCCCAGTCCCCTGGAGGTGCCTTCTGATTTCCCTTAGTGGTGCCATCTGGCTGGGCCTGAAGGTATAGAGGAAGAAGTGAGGTTGCTGGGCTGTCAGTGTAGGATCTGAGTAAGGGGCAAACACCAAGATCTGGAAGGATCAGGACTCTAGTAGTAAGCTACATGTGGCAGGAGTTTGCAAATCTTTTGGGGTGTGGTAGATACCCTTTGAAAGATGCCAAATGACTAGTGGACATTGGTTCTCAGTCTTGAAGTTTCAAAAGAATTTGGGGAATGGAGGTTGGTCGTGTGCTCTGCCTAAAGGGGACATTTGCCCATTAGCTTCTTTGTTGTTTTTTAAAAGTGTAGCCCCAGAAGACCCATGTTTAAAATGTGATGTCTGTTGTTAATGAAAAATAGGTGGTCAATTCAACTATGTATCTGCTGGCCTCACACACATACTCACGGGGCCTCCCTCCCTCCCAGGGCCAGATTAGATGGATGCTATTCCATCATCCAGATGGTCAGATGCCAGCATCACCACGGAGATGGACATGATGTGCAGAGCAGGCAGAGTTGGCCCTGTGGGGGCGGGGCAAGGATGATGAAGACCAAGTTCTTTGCCTACAAGAAAGCCTTCTAAGTTCCACATCCCTCCTCCAGGTCTCTAATGCTGCCCCCTCAATCCTGCTACAAGTTTGAATTTCCCTGCCTCACATTCTTGGGACTTCAGTGCTGTGTAGGAGGTACAGAATATAAGAGATACTTTGGGTTCACTGTGTGGCCTTTACCTCCCACTGTGGTGTTTTCTCCTTTAGTCCTTCCAGATACCCCAGGCAGGCTATAGCTGCCGTAGACCAGTGGGTGTTCCGAGTCATGCCCATGGTCTCACCCTCCCCGATTTTACTCATGCTGTCCCATCTTCCTGGAATACACCCCCTCCAGTTTATGGAAATCCTTCCCGCCCAACTCTGCTTTCAAAAGGCTCAACACAAAGGCACACTTTCCCAGAACTGGGCTGCCCTCCTCGTTCTATAAATCTGTAATCAGTCATGACTCTCTCTCAGCTTCCATGACACTTGCCTGTGTCTCTAGTGTAGCACTTGCATCATACATCATGGCTCTTCAGGGGCTTGAGGTCTTCTAGATGATGAGGTCATTGTGGAAGGTTCATATCTGACTCATCACCATGGCCCCTCAGGGTTTGGTTAACTGTCAATGAAAAAAAAATTTTGTCTTTTGAGTTAGATGCTTGATGTTGGGTAATAGAGAACTGACTCAAGAGGAAGCTGTGTAAGGTCTACCGAGAACTGAGAGCAAGGGTGGTGGCTGGAGCAGAAGTGTGAGCCGGTAGGTAGAATAGATCTAACTTGGCTTCAGCCACACGCCACACTGGCCATCTCTCCTACTGCGTGGCTCATAGTGCAGCGTCGTGTCTCTTAAGGGACTGAAAGCTAAGATTTTAGTTCTGTACTTGACCCTGTAAGGAGCTGAATGAAGGGACAGAACCACCCTTTCCTCAGCTAGGATGGCTTCCCACACGCCTGCCTCTTCCTATGGCACACTCACCATGATGGTGTCTGTACGTTCTTTAAGGTTGTGAGTATGTAGGGATGGCCTAGGCTTGTACACCCCCAACGACAGTGAGAAGAAGCAGTGTGCCACTATAAAAACTGTGGTTTAGGAGCCTAGAGAATTAGATCCCAGCACTAGATCTACCTCTTCCAGCCAGGTGGCTTTTAGTGAGACTCTCAGCTCAGGATTTATTTCCTCAACTGGCTTAAGTGATTGCTTGGATCCTTTTGGGCTATGACAATATATGACTAAGGACTAGGCTGCCATCACTGTAGACTTATAAACTCATGTTACTCCATTCCCTAGCATACAAAGTATGCACCTACCCAGCACAGGAGTTAGCATGGGGTGGTTTAAGAGCTCCTTTGACTGGTTAGATGTGGGTGAACTTCATAATCCCCTTGAAAAGCAGTCAGAAAGAGTTGAGATAGGGTGATATTCCATGGCAAGAGTGTTTCCATGAAAGGAAAGGCTACCAAGCAACATGCACAGTGTAGTCCTGATGCTGATTTGGCCAGAATGCCTGTGTCATTGTTAATGTTGTAGAATTGGACCCCGCAAAATAGAACAAACTTGCTTGCTTGCACTATGGTGTAGAGGTCAGAGAACAACTTACAGGAGCAAGCTTTCAAACCACATGGGGTCGGGGACTCCAACTCAGGCTGTCAGGCTGGGCAGCAAGTACCTTTATTTTCGGAGCCTCTCAGCAGACCTGTGACTTTGTTCCTGTTGTTCAAGGAAGACTGTTCAGTAGATGCCAGTGGTCATCTAACCCTTAAGAGCAGTGGAAAGACCAAGGCAAAGGAAGGTATAGTTTCCTGGTTGACCAGTAGACTCAATGAGAGTCAGTATGGCTGTGATGGGACTCAGACAGAGAGTCAGGAGTAACCACCGAGAAGGCTGGTGCTAAGAGGAGGGCCCAGCCTTCCATGGAAAGGAAAAGAACACCTTGTAGATCCAGCAGTCTCCAAAGCCAGCATCATGTTGCCTGCCTCTGTCTTACTGACAATGACCTTGGACAAGTTGGCTTCTAACCTTTGTTTCTTCATCTCTGTCCAATGCCTTGAGACTGTGTAAATGGAATAGGGTTATATGTTGAAAGCCCCTGGCACGTTTGTAACTTTCTCTCACAAAACCGTTTTTGAGACGGGGGTCTAACTATGTATCCTTGGCTGGCCTTGAACTTACAGAGAATAAAGTTTTTTTATATTATTTGTTATTTTGTTTACTTGTTTTGTAAAGCCTCTTGCTGTCTATAGTAAATGGATGTGAAGGGGGCTCTGCAAGCGGAAGAAAAGGGTCTCCAGTGTTAATAGTTCTTCACAGCTGCTTGGGTTTGTAGATCAGACACAAAGGAAACAGCCTTCCTTTCCTCTCCTTCCTGAGTTCTAGGTTGCCCCACCTTTAATTGAAACACAAAGTCCTGTGGTTTATCCTTCCATTTTTTACTTTTGATAGTGGTGTGAACCCTGAGATGTGTCTCTCTTATAGTGAGGAACAGAACTGATGTGTGGTTCTGTTTCTGACTCCATGTCTCCTTAACTCACTATCCTCTCCCAGTCCTAGCCTGAGCCTGTGGACCTAGTGAGTCCATATCTAACCCATGGAAAGCTAGGAATCTGGACTTTTTTTTTTGAGACCAAGAGATCCTATGTGTTCTAGGCTCACGTGAGCTTTGAATTTGTCATGTAGCTGAGGCTGACCTTGAATTCTGATACTTTTGCCTTTACCTTGCAGGTGCTGGTTTACAGACTGTGCTGGGGGTTGACCCCAAAGCTTCATGTAGGCCAGGCAAACACTCTACCCACTGAGCTATATTCTCAGCCTGAGATCTAGACTTTGAAGGTGAAATATCTTACTTGTTAAAAGAGACTTAGATCTGGCCTGTTTTAAACTATGGTGTGAGGGAACCAAGCTCACTACAAACCTGATTTAGCTCTTGGGTCACTAATTCATAGCCCACGTTTAGTTTCAAAGTTAAAGCTGTTATCAAGGTCTTGAACAAGTGGAATTGAGTTTAAGGCACAATTTTTAGTTATAACTGTTCGATTTCATTCCTCTTTCTGAGAGCATAAACTGATTATGTGGCCCAGGTGGCCCATCGTGCTGTACCGTGGTTTTGAGTGCTGATGGTGGGGTGGGCCAGACCCTCTGCTGGGAGCTGTAGATGGTGCATGGTGTGTGGTGGACACCACCTGCCCACCAACCTCTGAGCAAGTCTATTCATGGCTGTAGGGTATGGGCTCATCTTCCTGGGCCAGGCATGTTGATTGTGTATCTTCATTGTGACTTCATTGAACGTTGGTCTAGTTACTTCCACAGCCATAGAGAGTTATTATTATATAAAGGGAAACATTAAATGATAAAACTAATGCAGACATATAAAACTTAAGGGGTTGGGGATGTAGCTCAATGGCATAGAGTGTGGTTATCATGCATGAGAACCCGGGTTTGATTCTCATAAGCACATATGCATGTACAAAATCAGATTATACAGAAAGGTAGAAGAAAAAAGGGGGAATTACTGAGTCTTTCCTTCCCAGCTCTTTAACAAAACCCTCACTCATATCATTAGTTTCTCTTTAATGTGGAGACAGTGATTTGACAACCAATCCTCCCAACCCTGTGCACATACAAATGGCGCTGGGGAAACTTCTCCTTTCTCTTTTGTTTATTCAGGATTTCTTTAGCGATCCCTTTGTGGTTGGCGTAGGAACATGGAGGTCAGATCTGGGTGATTAGTGGGGCTGAAGGCTCTACTGGGCGTGCACGTTTTGTGTTTGATAAAGAGGCTCTGTTCTGCCTCTTCCTCCTCGTGCTTCCTCTACATATCTCTCCAACTCTTCCTCATTGTCATGAAGGTCCCTGTGGACTGACTCATAGTGAGGCAGGGGGGAGGGGGATGACGACGATGACATTTTTCTCTTAACAAGGAAAAGACACAGGGTCTTGGTTGCATGTTGTTTGGGACCAGTGACAGGGGTGAGAATATAAGAGGTGTGGACATTCAAATGTAAAGCAGATTAGTTTTCAGGAATGTTAGATTTCTATCCAGTGTTTTTGCTCTCTATGGAGTTGTTTGGAAGGAAGAGAAGGACCGGGTTTTGCTCATGGTTCAGTTTTGATTTGGCCTTTGGTGGGATTATCCTTAGTTGCTTTTAACAGCAAGCCTGACTGGTAGTAATTTAGCAGGCTTATGTGACAGAAAGTTTTACTTCTTTCTCATGTACCATTCTCATGGAAGCAGCAGTTCAGGATCCTCAGAGGACTGAGGCCTCACCTTCTACCTTACTGCATGTGGCAGTGTCGCCTCTCAATCTGGGATGGCCCCTGAACTTTAGATGTCCTGTCTGAGCCCAGTGTTGGCAGGAAGTCAGAGAGAGCTTCTCCGCAGAACCAGTTCTCCCTCAGCAACCTTCCTGGAAGTCCCATGGAACATTTCTGATTATGTTTCACAGGTCCTTCCATGTGACTACATGCGCTCAGCTAGCAGCTAGAGGGTGGGAATATAGCCTTAGTCTACAATGCCATGTCTGACATTAAAATCAAACTATCTTTCAGAGAAGGGGAAGGAAAGAGTTTATGTGGACAGCAAGCTGTCTTTGCAAAGTACTGCAGTAGTTGGTAGGAGCTTGTATGCCGGACTCCTTCCCACTCTTCTGCTTGTTTCTAGCCACAGAACCACCTAATTGTTCTGTGCAGTGATCAGGGATTATTAGGTCTTTGTCGTACTGGCTTTGTGTATGGAGTGGGGATGAAGGGTACCTAGAGAAGGGGAGTGAACTGTATGGCATTGTGGATGAGCCAGGGGCCTGATGCCAGACCTGGGCTAAGCAGGGGACTTCACTGGGACCTGGTGAAGTTCTCTCTCAGCTTTGTCAGTAAGATGGCATAAGAACACCTCATAGGGCTGCTCTGCCGCTCCAGTGCTGTGGAAGGCCCGGGTGGGGCGTGTTGTCCAGATCATTGGTAGTCACTAAGTCAAAATGCTTCTAACAGGTCTATAAAGCCCCCTGTGGCATGGAATCTCCCCTCTTGAGGCTGGGATTGCTTGGCTAGGTGAAGACCTTTGATGGAATGGACTCTGGAAGCTGGCTTGACTTGGTACCTAGGGTCAGAATCCTGAACTCTTCTGTTTTTGAAAAAAAAAAGGATTTATTTTTTTTTATCACTTTCAATTATGTGTATGTATATGTCTGTGTGGGTGTGTGCACATGAGTGCAGCACTCATGAAAACCGGAGGAGATAGGTCCCAGGGGGCTGGAGTTACAGGTGGTTGTGAGCTGTCCAGTGTGGGTATTGAGAATTGAACTTGGGTCCTCTGCAAAAGCACTCCTGGCTCTTAACCACCGAGTCATCTCTCCAGCTCAACAGTTCTGCTTGTCACCAACTTAGAGGGGACAAAACACTGGAAACATATACCTCGTCTGTCTTGTGGCTTAGCTGGTACCTTTTGGAGTGGTTATTTTGTGGTGGTGCATGAGTAGTATGTAACTATTTTGGCACTTGAGAGAAGCTATCCTTGCATAATCTAGTCTGCTTTGAACTCATGATTCTCCTTCCCCAGCCTCTCCAGTGCTGGAATTACAGACACGCCCTAATATTTTAAGCATTATTTGGCTTATTCACAATCCTCTCCACTAGCCCACTGCTAGTAGAATAAGCACCATGTTAAAGACAGGGTCCCTGGCCTGGGGTTGTCATGAGGATGAATTAAGGTGGATATAGACAGTTACTATCTTGGTGCTCAGTGCTTTGTTAGGGCTCAGTGAGAGCCAGCAGGATTTGGCCCCTAGGTCTCTCCAGTCTGGTTGACTGTTTTTCTTTTTTTAGATGTGGGACTTGAACCCAAGGCTTATCATATGTGATAGGCAAGTACTCTACCACCGAGCTAAACCACACCTGGACTTATCATATGTGATAGGCAAGTACTCTACCACCGAGCTAAACCACACCTGGACTTATCATATGTGATAGGCAAGTACTCTACCACCGAGCTAAACCACACCTGGACTTATCATATGTGATAGGCAAGTACTCTACCACCGAGCTAAACCACACCTGGACTTATCATATGTGATAGGCAAGTACTCTACCACCGAGCTAAACCACACCTGGACTTATCATATGTGATAGGCAAGTACTCTACCACCGAGCTAAACCACACCTGGACTTATCATATGTGATAGGCAAGTACTCTACCACCGAGCTAAACCACACCTGGACTTATCATATGTGATAGGCAAGTACTCTACCACCGAGCTAAACCACACCTGGACTTATCATATGTGATAGGCAAGTACTCTACCACCGAGCTAAACCACACCTGGACTTATCATATGTGATAGGCAAGTACTCTACCACCGAGCTAAACCACACCTGGACTCTGGCTTCTTTTTTTGTGATATTCTCGTTCATCACTTCTGGATTTCGGTTTACCGTTTTTTTTTAAAACACTATGAAATATGACAGATGGGAAAAGGAGCTAAGAGAGACTGAGAAGCCTAACCTAACTTACCTAGGTCTGAATATCGGAGCCTAAGCTGATTGAACTTAATCATTTCAGAAGAGAGACCCTCGTCTCAACAAGATGGAAGGGAGAGCCAATACCCAAAGGTGCTTCTCTGACTGCCATGCATATCCATACACACAGACATGCACACACAACACTGCTATCATCAAATGGCCATAAATGTGTGGCTTTCCATTCTGCTCCATTGTCTATTTATCTGTTAGTGATAAACTGTCTTGATTACAGTAGCTTATCATAAATCATAAAATCAGGAAAAAAAGTACCTACTCCTTTCTGTTAAGATCCTACATTGTTTCTTTGATCCTCTTGTTGTCTAACCTGGCCTCAAGAGTTAACCAATTAACTGATTCACTCAGCATATACAATTTATTATGCATTAACTGTGTCCTAGCCACTGCAGTGTGCTTGGGATATTGAACGCTCAAACAGACTAACTCCCACGTCTTGTAGAGCTTACCTTTGATGGGGAAGATAGATAACTATGTTCACGAAAGCAGAATGTTGGATGGGCTTTATATCTGTGAAGAAAAGTGAAATCAGGTAAGGGGATACAGCACGAAGAGGATAGAGTAGGTGTGTGTTATATGTGGTGCCAAGGAAGATTTTTCTGAGGAAGCATCATCATCATCATCATGCGAAAAGAGAAAGGTACTTTGGACTTTTGAGTGATTAGTAGTTGAGTCCTTCTAGCATGGCTATGGTTGGAAATCCTTGGTGTGGAAATCCTTTGGAATGATGGGATTGGGAGCAGTAGCATGGAAGGGAATCAGATGAGTCTATGCTGGGGATCCGGCTCCAGTGTGTGTGTGTGTGTGTGTGTGTGTGTGTGTTGTGCTGTACGTTGTCGACCTTTTGAAGAACTTGACAGTTTTGAAGGAGGAAGAGGAGGGATGGTTTGGATCAGCAGTTGGGAACAGGGATGAGACCCATTCTACATCTCTGTAGACTAGACGACAGTGTTTGTAGTAACAGCTTAGCACTGCAAAGATGCTCGCTGACTGGCTTCTCTTCAAAGCACACTGGGAACTGTGGAGCAGAGACTTGTGAAGGCTTCAACTTTGAACTCCAGGGCACTGACGCCAAGTAGAGACCTTCTTGGGCAGAGAGTAACCTGTGAACTTGGCCTGAACCTCCCTTTTCATACCCACCCCATTCTGGGGTGGATGCTAACTCAGGATGGCCCTTGAGGAGGATGCACTCTGTGCAGAAGAACTCAGCAGCAGAGGCTGGAGCAGAAGAAGAACAAATAATGATTCATCCCGTGCTCCCTGAACTGTTTCCCCTCTGACCTCAGGGGACTCTGTAAGAGTGTGGGGTGCTGCTGGTCAAGGTTCTGCAGAATTTAGGCCTGGATTTCACATCATCTCAGTTCTGCTTTTCTTAAATGTTAACTTAAAAGATGAAATGACAGAATGACTCTGAGAGCTAATTAATATAAGTATCAGTGGCTATTGCTATAGTTGCATTAAAAGACACTATTTTCCCCCAGATCTCTTGCCAGTTCATCTTATTTTTATTTATATAACAAGTATTAGAGCAGTACCTGGCATGTGATTATGCACACTCCTATGTAACCACACACACACACACACACGCCATACATGCTTTGTGCATATAAACTTATTTAATCTCCATAATGTCTCTAGGTAGTAGAAACTGCTAATTTTCCTCAGTTTACAGAAAAGAAAACAGGGAGGAGATTAAATAATAAATCACTCAATTAGCAAGAGGCAGAATGAGAGTTTGAACTGGGGAGACTGGTTCTGGTTTTACTCTTTCCAGCTTGTTCTAAGGCCTGTTAGCTTCTTTACTAAAAAGTAATGATAGGGGCCTGGGAATGTAGTAGTTGGTAGAGTGTTTACCTGGTATGCACAAAACCCTTGGGCTCAATCCTTATTACTGTTTAAAGGTACCACAGGCCTTGGTGGTGCACACTTGTAATCCTAGCACTTGGTAGGTAGAAGCATGAAGATCAGAAGTTCAAGGTCACCCTGGCTATGTGGAAAGATAAAAAGCCAACTGAGTCTAAAAAGAATGATGACAGCGGACATCACATGGGCTGTTCTATAGTTGTGTGCATTGTGTCCTACAGTTTAGATGTATGAGTAGTAACTGTATCCCCTGCAAGATATTAGAAGCCTTATTTACACAGAAACTAATAAAGCCTCAGAGTCATTAAGTAATTTGTTCGGAGTCCAAAGCTAAGCAGGTGGAGATGGGATTCAAACCTGACCCGTGTGCCTTCCGACTCCTGAAGAGCTGTGACACTTTCCTTCTCTGGTAACTTGTCTGCTACTAGATTCTTCCTTTTCAGACCCACCTCATGGCCCACAGCTCCTAGTAGAGCCATAGAGGAATAGTGGCCACATTCCTCAGGCCTGATAGGAGTTACCCAAGCAGCCCTCAGAGCCAGAGGCTTAGCTGGAAAGCTCTTAATCCCCTAGAGCCCCTCTCTACCCTTCATTCTGTTCTGTGCCTGAGGTTTCCCTGTAGTACTTCGGATGTTCTTTTTCTGCACAGGGGTCAGGCAGATGGACACACCAAGTGCCAGGGTCCAGTTTCTGGCTGGCATCAGGGCAGGCCGGTTTCCTCTGAAGTGCCAGGGTGGCATGAGCCCTCAGCAAGGGTGGGGACCATCTGTGCGCTCCTGTAGAGGAAATTGTGGTTTTTTTTCTTTTCTCTTTTTTTTTTTTGATATGGGAAAGGGAGCCTTGTGTCTCAATTGAGTCTTTGTGGCGTTGTATTACAGAGAGTCACAGAAAATGTTCTATGTAAATGACTATGTGCCCTGATTAGAGCCTCAATAGGCACCATTGTGTCATATTGCTATTATTGGCGATTGCAGGATACTAAATGATATTCTCATCAGGCTGAAAAACTTCAGTGTTAGCAGTGAAACTCGGGGTTAATTATACTGCTCTGAATTAGAGCATAGAATTAAGTTTTAGAGAGAACCCTATTTCTCTTGCCCCTCTGTTTCTTCAGGGTTGTCACTGGGGAGTTTGATCAGAATATTTTTTAACCCATCTTCTAAATTTGTACTGTTGGCATTTTGCTCCCTGAGTTACTACCCCTTTTAGTTCTGGAAAACACAGGACCAATTTATAGGACAGTTGGAGACTTGGTCTGTTTAATAGTGCATTCTTCTCAGTCAGTAGCGGTGTAAAAAAATAGCACGGAGATTGAAGTCTTAGGGGAGAACTTGGTTCTCTAGAGGGGCCTCTTTAATTTAGCTCTTGTCTTTCCTGCCTTTGAATTATTGGCTCCTCTGATCCCGACTCACCTCTTTGAAGAAGTGACACACTGACCTACATCGCGCTGGAACAGATAGAGGAGCTATCTCTGCTCTGCCTGGCTCAGCATTCCTAGCCGACCTTCCAGGGAGCTAGGCTAGGGCCCAGGCGGATCCTCTCAAGTTTCGCCCATTAACTTCCATGCTTTGTTTTAATTGCAGAGTTTTGCTTTGAGGCAATCCCGATAGTAAATGTGGCATATCCCTTTCTCTCTTATCATTTATTTATAAATTTCATCTCAGTAGTATCAGGTCTATGCCATCTCTCTCTCCCTTTTAATACCAACTGAATTTTTAAATATAATTATCATCATGAAATCTCCTATGAAACTTTTCTTTAATGCAGGCTTTGTAATTAATGTGTGTCACTACTTAAGCATTTCATCTTATGTGGATATTTAAGTCAAATCCTGTGGGATTTCCTCCATTTTGTTATAAGTTGCAACATATTGGCAAGTGTAGCGAAGACAACCGGAGCCTCTCTTTCCACCTTGTTTGAGACAGTGTCCCTTGTTCACCACAGTGTGAACAAGAGGTGGCCTGGGAGCTTCTGGAGATTTTCTTGCCTCCACCACCCTTGTTGCTGAGAAGTGCTGGGGTCACAGACACAGGGGCTGTGCCACCTTTATGAGGGTTCTGAGAACCTGAACTCAACTCCTCATGTTTGTGTAGCAAATTCTTCACCTATTCACAGAGCCCCCTCTCTAGCCTACAATTCAAGATTTAACCCCAAATCTGTCTGCCTTCAAATCCAGTGCCATCTCTAGTGGTATTACATCTCTTGTCTCCTTACCTGTTGGAGTTCCAGAGTCTTCCTGTAGCAAAAACAGGTCTGGATTGCTCTTCATGAGTGAACACATCTTACTTGCGGGGTCCAGAAGGCCTTTTACTTTTCTATTTCTATGGCTGACTGTTCTCAAGGGCTTTGCCAGATGAGAGTGCTCCTCACCTCACACGAGGACAGGCTGTCTTATGTAGTGTCCACCGTGTGTCTCGTGTAAAAGG
Organism: Tokudaia tokunoshimensis; assembly: GCA_036184795.1. Lineage (NCBI taxonomy): Eukaryota > Metazoa > Chordata > Mammalia > Rodentia > Muridae > Tokudaia > Tokudaia tokunoshimensis. Next base: position 65,199,494 of record BTHU01000004.1, on the reverse strand, counting down.
ACTATTACATGGTTTGGAAAATATCACATGTAAGAGCAACATTTAGTTGGAAGGCTGTCTCAAGTCAGATGTTTATAATGTAACCTTTATGGCTTAGAACTCATATAGGGGGTCTCAGCATTACTATTGGGGAGCATCAGTCACCAGCTATGATCAGTCAAATGACATTGCCTCCATGTGTATAGTTTGTGAAATAGACCGTCCTTTTCCTTTCTTCCCACCCTTCCTCTTTTCCAGGGATGGAACTCAGGGCCTCAAGCGTGCTAGGCAAGTTCTAGCTCATAAACTTGTGTTGCACAGTTCTTATGACCACAGTAGTCTTTTTCCAAACTCTAGTCTCTCAGAACCAGGAGAAAATACAGAGGAGGTTTGGGACACTTTGGTCGGATGGACTGGAAAAAGTTGTTAAGACAGAGAGACGTTGCATGTAGGAGGGCCGAGTTTGTGGAAGCCAGCGGTGACACAGATCGCAGGCAGAGAGCCAGCATGTGGAATGTGGCAGAGCAGAGAATGGAAGTCCTCAGCATGGCTTGGATGGCCTTGGCCCTGCTGTCCATAGGTTCACTTCAGATCATCTTTCTTTGCTTCGTAAAGCATAACCCCTCCACAGTTTGCCTTCTCAGCCTCTGGTGCCTTTGCAGATGCTGTGTCTGTCACGTGGAACCCTTCTCTTTGTGGCATGTCATGTCATTTTGACTTCATCTCTGCAGTTGAGGCCGCTGTGCTGTCTTGCCCATAGGATGTGTGTAGTGAACTCTGTCCTTCATGCCCAAGATTACTTCCAGTGGCGGGGGTGGGGATGGGGAAGCTTGGAAGTGTTGACAGTGGAGATGTCAGTTTCTGTGCAACAATTTTCCCTCTGTTCAGTTCCCTAGGAAGGACATTTATTAAGTGACTGATAATAACTTGAGTTTTGAGCACTTATTGTATGCTGATTGCTTTTTGCAAATTCTTTAATCTTTACAACTACCAGGGGATTAGGTTTTGTTATTCAGACTTGACGACCCTTTGGCCCAGAAAAGCAAGTGTCCTAGTATGGAGTTTTTCCCCTAGTGTTCATCCTTGCCCCCTGGAATGTGCTGTGTGAGGCTAAAGGGCTCAAGTGTGACAGTAATGGTTAAGGGTTCTTCCAATTTGCCAAGTGGCAAGTCTCAGATTTGTTTCTTTGGAAGACAAGCTACTGTTCCATGTTATTCATTAGAATTTTCCCACGACAGAGGCTTTGCTAAGCAACAAAGCCCTAGAAACTCTATTACAAGATCCTGGTGGTACTGTGTGCATGTACATATATGTACATGTCTGGCAACAACTTTTGGACCATTATGGAGAGAAAAAGGAAAAGAAAATCTTTCCCTTGGAACCAAAATCTGGATGGTTTGCTATACGCACAAATTTGACCATTAGTTCGTGTGTTTTTACTTGTTTGCAGTCTCCACAAATGTCCTTTCTATTCTGTTACTACCAAGCAATGAGGGAGAAAGAGATGCTTCTAAAACATAGATATGATGGTCTCATCCCACCACTATAGATAGATGCTACTTCTTGCCAGCTTTCACTTTCTCGCCACCCCTTCCCCCCTCCCTGGCCCACCTGGGAGTTTAAGCAGGTCAAGTCTGTCCTGGGTCTGCCACTCTGCTGGACTGTGCAGCTGACTGTGTTGTGCTCGTGTCCACTAGACTGCTTAACTCTTGAACCAGGCATCTTGGCTCCTTCACTTCTGTCTCTACCCAGTGCCTTGCACAGTAAGAGCCCAGTGAAGGATCAGAGAGGAAACAATGAGTGTTTCTCTCAGGTTTGTGTAGTGACTACCACTTGTTGAATGACTCATTAGCCATCATGGTATATGCATCTAGGTGCACGGAGGTATTGCTAGTTACATCACAGAGATGAAAAGCTTGGGGACTCTCTGTTTCTTAGGTTAAGAAATTTTTCACACACATGCGCACACATGTACACTCTGGAGAAGGATACTTTGGATTTACATGAGGACCAGTTAGGAAATGTTTATTGACTCAGTGAAGGTCCTATCATTTTGAATGGGTCTGTCAGGATTTAATAAATGCAGTCAGGAGTTGGCATCCTTATTAGAGGGAGTTCGCCCTTTGTGAGAGACACAGGCTGATGGATGGGGGCATTGTGATGGTGGGAATTATGTTATAAGGGATCTCTTCAGTGTCTTCTTGGTCATATGAGTTTTATTTGCCCACTAGGCTCTGAGTAGTCAGAAAACATCTATGTTTCTCATGAATAGGACACTCTGTTCTGCTCACAGCTCACGGGAGCTAGCACGTGGTGTCTTTTTTCCTCACATTGAACTAGTAGGCTTTCTCATTTTGGGGTGGTCAAGGGGAAGATTTGTGTGTCATGGAAAACACCACCTCCTATCTCAAGCTTGAGAAAGTTTACAATTACAAGAATAATTATTACAAGAGTTTTGAATTACAAGAGTAATTTTTCTTTTTTAGTGAAGCCCTGGCTGGATTTGAATTCATTATGTAGCCCAGGTTGGCCTGGAATTCAGAGATCTGTCTGCTCCTGCAGGACTAAAGGTGTGTGTTACTGTGCTCAGATAAGAGTGATCTTAACCAATTTAGTAGAAATTAGTGTGTAAGGCCAGTGGCGTGTCTTGGAGATATATGATGTATTCCATGGTGGGGGGACAGCAGTTGAGAGCACTGGGAACTGTAGACATTTGCAAAAATTGATCTGTAGCCCTGGTGTGTGTGTGTGTGTGTGTGTGTGCACACACACACACAATGTAAAGAAGAATAAAAGAGGGAGGAATGTAAGAAGAAGGGGGAAAAGAAGAGAGAGAAGTAGAGAGAGGGAGAAGGAGGGAGGTGGGGGAAGGCAAAGGGCTGGGTGTTGTTTCAGAGAACAGAGCTTCCCTAAATGTAAGACTTATACAGATATCATGAATAATATTCGTTTTGAGCTGTGGAATCAGGCTCACCTTTGATCTGTTTTGAAAGTCTTCTAAGAGTATATAAATGCAGTTGATGTGCTTTCTTAGGAGAAAGCGTGCACCCCTACAGCGTGGGTATTGACCTGCCAGGTCTGGAACCTGGTCCACGCACAGACAGTGGTCTTTATAGCCTTTGATTATCTTTCTTTTAGGAAGGACTTTCTGTTTTGGCTCCGTATTTAGCAATGAGGTCACACTTAGTCAGATCTTGTTCTTTTCCAAGAGGACAGAACCACACCCCTCAGGCCGGAAGGACACAGGCAGAGGCCTATGGAGACCAGGGCTTCTTGGCTTGAGGGTGGAGGGATTTGGGAATTAACTAGTACAGTCAAGAGCCTCCGTTTTTGTCTGGGGGGGGGATTTCATTGTTCAACTAAGTAGAACAAGTGCCACCTGTATGAGATGGTGGGCGTTCCAGGCAGAATAGGGAAGGAAATGGTTGAAGTTCTATTTTACCCTTTCTTGAGTTATTCAACCCTTGCTGCACCTCAATAGGGATGGTTGAAGACTGGCAAGGTCTGATGAGATGGACAAGCGTGGGAGTTTCTGGAAGGGCACAGCTACAGTGGCATCATACCTGATCCTGTGCCATTCTATGGGTGGAGGACAAGGATCTAGAGCCTAGGGGATGAGTGACTCTGTCAATATCTTTACATTTTACGAGTGGCTCTGAAGTCCATGGTGAATGGCTGGATGGTGGCAGTAAACCTTTGATATCTTGAAAAGGAACACTGTTCTTTGAAGAGAGTTGCAAGCCTTCACCAGTGTTTTGACACTGGGAAGTTCTAGTCCTAGGTGCTTAGTTTGCTCCAAGGGTTTTTGTAGCACTTGGTGTGTTTCTTCTTCCTTGAGGACTGGGTTTGAGGTACACCCTACACAGGGTTGTAGAGTTTTGTCCCATCCCTCAAAGTTTTCCCTGAGATGGTGTGTTATATTTTGGCCTTTCTACTTATGTTTATTTCAGTGTTGCTCCCCACCCCTGCCCCTGTGGGTTCAAACTAGATATTTGCTCAGCTGGTTGTAGGGTTGACTGCCTCAGTGGATCCCCACCTGGAAGGTGGGAGGTGTGTCCTCCAGTGAGGGCTACTCTACAGTTGGGCAGATTCACAGCTGCTCTAAGGTCAATCTTCTTGGGTGGTGAAGACCCAAGAGTGAAGGCACCACAGTGTTTGGGTTTAAGCCTCAGCCTTCGTGGTTAAGGGTAGTGACCTGTCTCCAAGGTCTTGGAGGGTTAGCCTGGATTTTGGCCTTATACCTGTTACAGATTGGTTGGGTAATTGGGTTGTTAGTGATGGTGAGCAGAAGACTAACTCATTTGCATGTGTTCCTGTTTATCACCTAGATTTTGGATTTCATAAGAAGCAAGTCAGGTTGGTAGACTGACAGCTCAGGGGTTTTTCTTTTCCATTCCCCATGTGAGGAAAGGGAGATGGTACAAGATCAGGAGCTGGTGTTCCTTCTGCAGCTCCCTAAAAACCAGGATGAGGATACGAGGCCAAGTCATCAGGACCTTAGAGACCAAAGTATGAGGGAGTAGGAGTGGTAGTGGAATGCAGCAGTGGGCAGAGGTGGGATAGGGGTCCTCACGGTTGATGAAGCCTTGTGTGTGGTCCCCAACAGCTTCTGGCTACAATAGTTTATCAAAATTTTTGGGGGGTTGATCTCACATGTTTGCTGGGACTTTGTCTGTGTCACTGCCTCCCAGGGTGACATCTGCTATCCAAGTAGCCCCCTTGATATGTCTTTCAGGTTCTTTCCCTGCACAAATGGCAGGACGTTGGATTTTTGTCTTAGGGAACCTTCTTGTGTCTTGGAGGGTTAGCCTGGATTTTGGCCTTATACCTGTTACAGATTGACTGGTATTGATCTGGGAGTCCTCAGAGTCTGTTTTGTCAGCCAGTGGAAAGAGATCCCAGAGAGGCTTTGGGAGCTGGGCTCCTGGCAGAGTTGGCTTTGAACTGCTTCTTCACTGAAGTGCCTTCAGTGCCCACATGAGCCACACTACGAACTGGACTGTACAGTGAACAGTGCATCTTCTGAGATGTACATCTTTTTAGAGCCTGTTAGCAAGCTTCTCTTTACTGTCTCCTTGTCCAAGTAAAAACCGGGGGCTGCCTGCTCAAAATGGTTGCAGCTCTTAGCTCTTTCTTATGAGAATTGAGTTTGTTCCCTTTTCCTTGGCTCCCCTCCTCTCCATCCTCTGGTCTGATGAGGTCAGAGGAGACTTGCTGGAGCATCTGAGTTAGGTGGGACCCACTTTTTAGACTCTTGCTGTGGCCCCGATTTTGTCATCAGCTCTCCTCTGCAGACCACAGCCCTGCTCTGCTGCCTTCTGCAGGGGTGAGGGAGTGCTACATGACAGGAGTAGGAGTCTACATTTGTTCTCGTGAGTGGAGTAGATCAGGATGCAGATGACATGCATGCCAAGTACAACCTCTTTGTTTTCTTCCTGGTCTCACTTGAACTCTGCCCGGGCGGCACTGTATGGAGGGAGGCCTAGGCTAGCATGACGCATCGACTGGTTTATCTAATCCTCATGGTAAGAGAGCCGAGTAATGTCTCTGTCTTACATTTGAGGAAATGGGCGATAGAACTCCTTGTTCCAGGGGCCACTTTCATTCATTTATTCATTCCATGGGGAATTATGGAGTCTACTGTATGCTGAGCTCTGGCTTCACATCGGCCTTGGTAGACAGGAGTGACAGGCTCTCTGGTTTCAGAAAACTGAGGGTTTCCTCTGTGAGCTCCCAATTACATTTTTTTTTAAATTTTTATTTATTTTTTTATTTTCTAAGTTTTTTTATTTACATTCCAAATCATTTCCCCTTTCCCCGTTTCCAATTACATTTTGAAAAAAGTTCAGAGTTGTACCTGGCCTGGTGGTGGTGAAGCCTGTGATCCCAGCTGCTCAGAATGCTGAGGCAGAAGTGTAGAAGACAGAGCAAGTTCAAGACTGGCGTGGGTGATTTATCAAGACTCTGTCAAAATAGACAGCAAAAAAGAGGCTGGGATGGCTCTGAGACAGTCGTTCAGTTCACCAATTATGCTTGCTTTGAAGTGTAAAGTTCTGAGTCAGGATCCTCAGCACCTACCTGAAAAGCCATATATGGCGTGTCTCTAACCCAGTGCTGGGATGGAGGAGACAGGCAGACTCCTGGAGCTTGATGGCTGACCAGTCTGGCCTATCAGTAAGGTCCAGGTTCAGTGAGAGACCGTCTCAGACATTAAGTGGGGGATAGGCTGGAGAAATGGCTTAGCGATCAAGAGCGCTTGCTGTTCTTACAGAGAGCTCAGGTCAGTTCCCAGCATCCATGGGCAGCTGACAACTACCTGTCACTCCAGGCCTAGAGGTTCTGATGCCCTCTTCTGGCCTCCATAGGCTCTGTGTGCATATGGTGCATACCTGTAGTCAAAAAATACACATAAACAAAAAGATATTTTAAAAAGGTAGGGAGTGACTGAAGAAGATACTCAGTGCAGAACTCTGGTACACATACACAGCCATGAAGGGGGACACACACACACGCACACACACACACACACACACACACCCCATATACACACACACCATACACACACACACACACACACACCCCATATACACACACACCATACACACACACACCCCCCCCATACACACACACACACACACACACACACACACACACACACACGAAGTAAATAAAGAGGTAGATGGGGCTGTGGCAGGTGGTAGCAGAGTGTTTGTCTAGCATGTGTGATGCACTAGGCTGAATTCTCAGCACCACAAACATAACTGTTTGACTTTGTTAACAAGACAAGGGAATCCCTTGTCTGAGCTTGTAATTGAGACTCCGAAGAATCTGTGTTATTTGTGGTCTGAGGCAGCAGAGGATTCTGTCTGATGAAATGAGTTTGACTATCTTCATGCACATTTCAGTTGGGGTTTGGGTAAAAGTTTATTATACTTGCTGAAAGAACAAACAAACCTAACAACAACAACAACCAAACCTGAAGCAAAAAAACCCAAAACAAAGCCACAAATAAAAAAATACAAAGGCCAGGTGAGGAGGAACATAGTAGCCATGTATGTCCCATCCTGTCAAAAACATCGAACAGCTACCATCCCCGAAACAGCAAAACAAAACATCACCAAAACACTTTAAAAAGCTTTTAAACTGGGCATGGAGGTGCCTGACGATAATTAACCTTAGCATTCAGGGTTCTGGGACACGAGGCTCTGGAGTTAAAGGCTAGCCTGGGCTGGGTAGTGAGATCGTAGGTGCTGGTGGCATAGCTCAGACATAGATAGAGTGCTTGGCTTTGGGTTTGATTTTAAGCACTGCACCTGCCTCCGACATATACACATATAAAGAAACAAGATGATTTTAAAAATAAACTCACATATGTTTCCATCGTGAACTTGTATTACTTTTGAATCCTGATCACATTTGTAGAAAATGGAAGTGTGGAAATTCCTCCACTGTACATGAACATGAGGGCAACCTGGGAGGGTGACTCAGCCCGGCGGATGCTCTGGTAGTTCTTCGGAAACAGATTTTCCACTGTGCATGCAGTGTGTACTTCTCATGGGGCTTTTGTGGGGTCCCGAGCTTTCTGGGTTGGCTGTTGCCAGTTTGGTGGGGTTCTAGTCATTAGTGGCTGTCTTGGGGGATGCTGTGAACGTCACTGTCCATGTAACCCAGCAGATGTGTTGAAGGCGTTTAGGGTCTCACCTACTTCTCTTTCCTTGGGCACATGCCTTTACCAGCTGAGCCATCCCATTGGCTCTAAGGAACTTTTTTTTTTTTGGTGGGGGTAATGTGTGTTATGGGTTTGTGTGGTGTATGTATGTGGTGATTCACATGAATGTGCAGACTGGCTTTGAACTCCTGATCCTCCTTCTCCATTCAATGTTTCTTCAACTATAAAATAAAACTACTAAAAAATATGGGGCAGAAAACACGGCTCAGTTGGTAATAGAACTTGCTCTCCAAGCATGAGGACCTGAGCTTGGGTTCCCAGGACCCATATAGAAAGCTGGACATAGCTGTATATACCTGTAACCCCAGCACTGGGGCAGAGACAGGTGGATGATGAGAGCTTGCTGACCAGCCAGCTCAGCTGAAAAATGCAAGCTTCCCATTCAGTTAGAGACCCTGTCTCAAGGTAGAAAGGCAGTGGGTGACAAAGGATGCCTGATTCTTGTGGTTTGCATGCACGCATGTGAGCACACATATTGGCATACTTATATGACAGTTGGTGGTCCCCCCCTCCCCCAAGCCAAATCAACCAAACAAAAAACCACACTACAACAAAACAAAACAAAACATTCAAAAAACTCAATAAAGTCAATCATGGCCTGGGTAGTCGGAGAGGCTCCACTTTCTCCCAAAGAACATTCATTGCTTAAACTTTCACTGATGTTCAGAGTCAAAAGTTTAATTTCAGAGCCTTCCATTTTGGCAGGGCTCAAGCCTGCACTGGTAATGTTTGGTACTAGGTAATGCTTTGTTTTGGGGGGCTGTTTTACACACGGCAGGATGCCAACAGCATCAGAAGCACCCCTTTTCTACCCTGCCCAGTTGTAGTAACCAGAGTGTTTGCAGACATTGCCAGATCTCCCCAGTGGGTTAAAATCTGACTCAGTGGAGTACAGTGAGTTCCGGCAACCATGTCAGACTCCACACTGGGGTGTACAGTGAATGGAGGCAGGCTGAGGACCTTTGACACGGACACTGGCTTAAGAAACCTGGAGGACCCTGTTGCTTTAACTGTAGGGCTCTGTGGGGAATGGCAGCTTGACACAGACCTTATGTGGGGATGGCCTCTTAGAATGAAAACTAAATTGCAGCACAGCCTGCCTTTGGAGGCCTCATCTGTGAAGCTCCCTTCAAATATTTCCTTTCTGGGAATTTGCAAAGAAAGAAAAAAAATCATAGCTTTAGATTTTACTGGAGCTTTGTGAATAAAAGTGCTTTTTGTTGAAGAGCCAGCTGAAGGCTGGAAGGTCTTTCTGAGTCCTCTGACACTCAGGAAATGTACAGTGAGCTGAAAACATTCCTGTGCTGTCTGGAGCGAGCACCCCGGCAAGCCTGCTTTTCTGGTTCTATGGCCTCAGCAGTCAGATGGCTTGTAAATGCGTGGTTTTGTGGCATGTCGCAGGAGTATGTTGGTTTTTGTACACAGAGCTGATAAAGCCTGCTGTGTTTTATCAACTATGGTCGTTTGCTTTCTTGATTAAGTTTATTTGTATTGCTTTGTGTATTGGTATATGTGTATGTGTGGGGGGGGGACAGACAGGTCGATGTCTTCTTGTATTTCCACATTATTTCTCTAGACAGTGTTTCTCAATGAACTCAGAATTTACTAGACGCCTGGACTAGCTGGTTAGCAAGCCCCGGGTCCTTCTGTCTCGGCCTTTTCAGTGTTGTATTACCGTCACCTTGCTGTGAGAACTCAGGCTTCAAGCACTTTATAGACAACCGTCTGCCCAGCCCTTACTTTTATTTTTGAAGCAGGATTTCATGTAGCCCAGAGTGGCTTCAAACTCACTCTGTAACTGACCTGATTTGGCTCTTCTGCCTCCATTGACCAAGTGTTGACATTCCAGGTGTGTGCCAATGTGTCCAGCTAAGTTTATTTCTAAGAGCGGTTTTAGGCTTACGGCTGAATTAAGTAGAAGAGATTTCACATCTTCTTGTCGAACCTACAAATTCAGTCACCACACTTGGCAACACCCATTCAGGATGGCAGATGCAGTAACTCTTCAGTCGTGCCGTTATCTCCTAGACGCCCTGGTTTACTTTAGGGCTCACTTGTGGGAGTGTGTGTTCTGAGGTTTTGGGCAGGCACGTAGTGGTATGCGATGGTGATTCCTTTTTCCTGAATTCCTTTAGGGTCATGTTGTCAGAATGCCTCAGGGCATTCTGCTATGTACCAGTCTGTTTTTGAGCCTTGGAGCATTTATTTGGAAAGTTAATTAAACGTCAGAGGCTGCGATGAGATGCCCTGGCTCGTGCTATGAAAATAGAATTTATAAAAGCTTCATATACGGCAGTAAAAGCAGAGAACTTATTTATTTATTTATTTTTTGATGATAAGCTCATTTCCTCGGTTTCGTGAAGCAGAGCTGTCTGGTTAGGTCTGAAACTGGGTGTGGTGTGCTCTCTTCTGTAGCAAGCAGCCTTTTTAAAAGATGCCTCCCTGTTCTTACCTTAGGTATAACTGGTGGGTGTAGTGCTCCCGTGAATCTTGGTAAGTCTAACAGGATTTTGCCAGGGTGCCTGGTGAACATTTCTGTCTTCCCAGCAGTGTACCACAGCTGCCGCAGGGAAACGGCCTATTAACTGATGATGTCTTTGAGACTGTGGTACCTGTTTTTGTTATGCCCAGGGCCTAATAGGAATAGCTACCATCCAGGGCTCTTCCACTGTTGGGCTATTTAGTGGGAAAAGTTAAGTACCTGGAACAAGGTTACCTTAGGTGGGACTGAACTGGGGTTCAGCCTTCACCTACCCACAAGGCTTTCCCTGCCTCCTTGGTGGTTGTTAAAGATAAAGAACTTAGAAAATGAAGAAAGATTCATGGAGAAATGAAATCTACAGATGAACACTGTCCACATTCTTGCTGTATTTCTTAGGGTTTTATCCCAAGAGCACATTTTAGACATGGTTGTATGGTATTCCTGAAATGATCATATGACATAAATGATTTTTTCGGTGTCCTATTATGAATGGTTTCTCTTATTGGTAACTTTTTTTTATACACTCTTGTTAGTAGCTAACAGTCTAGAACATATATTTTTCTAAGAATTTTTAATTTGCCTATCTTATTACTCTGCATTTCATCATTTTGGGCATGTCATTTTCATAAAAGGTTAGGTATGCTATGCTACTGTGAATGTGCATGTGTGAGGCCATGTATGCACAGAAGCATGCACTGTGTTTGAGTGTTAAGGCTCTGAGACGGGGTATTGGGATCCAAGCTAGAGCTGGAGGATTCTTACATTTGATTTGAGATCTTTTTGACTTAGAGGAGGTTATTTGATTATATTATTTCCACTCCCATACATAAGGAAGTATGGAAAATGGCTTTTTTCCTGATGACTGTATTAACCTGCAAAAGTGGAAAAATACGCTCCTTTTTTCCCCTAGTGACTTTCAGGGCACTGTGAGGTGGGACTCAGCTGATGACCTGTGTCTTTATGGTTCCGTTTCTGTGAGGCAGCTCCTGAGCTCAGGACTTGGTTTGATTAGTCTCAGCTTTTCACAGCAGCCCAGTGAGGGCCGTGAGTGATGGTTCCCATTTTACAGAGGAGGAGTTAGCTTATGGGCCGCATAATAGGACTGGGATTTTAGGCCCAGCTCCTGTTTATGGTGCTCGGTAAGACTGTGTGTTCTGCTCTGTCCCTGTTCCTGTGCAGTTCTTACACCCCATTGGGCATTTAATGCCAGGAGACCTTCTGAGGGTGCTATTGGCCTTGGGTGGATTGAGGCCATCGATATAGCTAAGACAGTCAGTGCTTAGGACTATCTCCTCAGCCACAGCTCCTGCAGTCCCAGAGTGTGAAGTTCAGGGATGTAGTAACCCTGAAGAAACTGTGCTTTCAGGAGGCAGCCAGGAGGAAGTGGGAGCAAGTGTGCCTGGCAGGGTGATCTCTTCCTGATTTTATCATCTGGAACCACACAGCTAAACTTTTTGTGGTTAGAGGTCAGGAGATGTTTCTTCTCTGACATCTTGAGCATGCATTCTGGAGTTAGACTCCTCAGGTATGCATCCTTCCATCCCCTCAGGCTTTGAGGAAGACACTCTCATCTGAGCATCATTTCCTTGTCTTCTGAGTATAGACACATGACCATGATGAGTGTCAGTAGGACATTGGGAGCACTCAGAAGTGAGCGTCCAGAAGATGAGACGGATGAGGATGAGGATGGTGGTACTTCAGCCAGCAGTCAGGTAGCAGACTTGTTCTGTGAACGCCAGTTGTGTTTTGAGAATTGACCTGTGGGCAAATCACAGGCCACATACTCTGTCTGTATTGCCTGATTTTAAATGGACTCTTATCTCAGGTGAAGACTAAGACAGATGTTGGAAGACCTGCCCAGTATCTTAGAGGTTCATTACCTTCTGACTTTGGTATCATTTTGAGCCCTGAATGTCTGCCATCTCTGGCAGCATACACTGGGTCTCCTGAAGTTACCCTTGCTGATTGATGCCTTTTCATGAAAAATGTTGAGTGGGAGCTCTGACCCAGACTGGTTCTGATTCTATATTACCATGGAGTCTGCTTCACACCAGAATAAGTTAATAACCCCGAATGTGAATTTCTTCACTGGTAAAACCAGATCCCCTCTGGTGTCTCCCAAGGTGTTTGGGAGGATGAAATGAAGGGAATAGATCTATCCACTATCTATCAGTACTCCACTATGGAGCTGTTGCATGTAGGGACTCAACATACACCAAGGTGCATTTATGGAGTAATATGGGATAGGTTTTTGCCCGAGTGATTGCCTGTGAGCATGGAACAGTAATTTTTCATGTCTTCAAAGCCCCAAATCTTCTGCCAGGTCTCCTAGGTAAGCATATCCTATCGTTTTGCTTGCTTTGTTTGTCTTCTTTTCTTTTCTCTTCCACCCATGCTAGCGAGATTGCCCTGATAAATTCTGGTCTGGGAAGGCTTAAGGGCAGGTCTTGTGACTGACATGTGAAGAAGAGTACCATGCCATATTCAAAGTCTTCAGAAGAGCCCACAGGCTCTCTACTTCAAGGAAGCTAACTTGCCAGGCAGGCTGGTGCACAGCAGCCTGTCTGCTGTTCCACATGTAGATGAGGTAGAGAAAGTTGGGGATGGTGGTGTCTGAGGGTGTCATTCTATATGCAGGTCTCCGGGTCGGGTCTAGGAAACACTACTGGGACTCTTATCTCTGGCTCCTGGCATGATCTGGGAATTTTTCAGGACTCTGCTTGGCTCAGCCCTGCTAATGCTGGGTCTAACCAGCAGTGTTGAAGGTATGCCAGGGCACTCTGATCCCTTTCCAGGCTTTGTGAGTCTATTTTTCCAGCTCGGTTACTCTCTGGCACATGTAGGTCAATATACAAGGTGTTCTTGGAGACGCCAGGGCCTAATGTTGACTTTTGCTTCCTGGGATGTGTTCTGTGGAGGAAGTGGGTTTCCAGGTTGTGGTGGGAATGGGATGTGGTCTGGAGTGATTGGTACTGCACACAGAGAATAAGGTTAACCAGGAGTGGAGAGCCCCCCCCCTTTGTACTTTTGGGCTGAAGTGCCTCAAAGGGAGCTTTGTGTGTTGGGGAGGTGCCCTGAATTCTGTGTGTAATTTTAACATTTGAATAGCAGGCAGAAGCACACATGTTCACTTTATTGTATATAATTAATTTCTGCCAAAAATCTATAAGATGCAAGTTCAAATCCTGACTTTGACATTTATTTGGTAGTCGTGTGAGCTCTTGTCAATATATTTAGCCTTTGCTCTCTGAGTTTCATGTTCCTGGGTCCAAAAAAGCAGAACAAAATTCACAGTTACAAGGTTTTCGTGCATGATTGTAAAGTACTCAGTGTACAGTTCTTGTTACAAAGCAGTTTGGTAATGGTAGCTTTTATCCTAATTATTAGAGAGGCAGTGGGTATGGTAGTGATGGTGACAGTCCTGGCATTGACACCTACTGAGTGCTTTCAGGGTGTCAGCTGTTCTCCCAAGTACTGTGTATCAATTAGCACATCTAATCCTCATAATAACCCAAGGAAGTAAATGATGTCATAACCTCTTCTTTATCGGTATACAGTGCAGGCACAGAGAGGGTAACTAACTTGCCCACCGTGGCCTAGCTAATGAACAGAAACAGAGCAGGGCCTTTAGAATCAGGATGTCTGGCTGACCCTGTTGCATGCCATCTCGTGGTGTGACCAACCATGAATTATTTAACCCATCAAATAAACTCATGATACATATCCTCCATCACCCTCAGATGTTGCTGTCTAGTGGCATTTAATAGTGGTGCTTAGGCCTCATTTGCTGATGAACTGACTAGGGAGGTGAGTATGAGGTTCCAAAGAGTTATAAAAGTCAAGGTAGATGTTATTGTTAGTGTTTTTGATGGGCTTATTGTTGGAGTTTAAACAGCACCCCCATCTCAACCACCTGAGAGGCATAGTACGAAGAGAGGGAGAGACCAAACACTATCTTTATTACTGGTAGCAGCTCATCCACCAGTGGAGGATGTGCCTTAGATGTGAATCTGAGGTTCAGTATGTGCACCCATCAGTCATGGGTAGAGTGCTGGGGTTGATAGTGGTATGGACTGTCACAAGTAGATATTCACAAAGGAGATAACACACTCTTGCTCCCTGGGAAAATGGAGCACGAGGTGGGATTTTTGCAGGAAGATCATCGTATCTGGAAACCAGAAGATGCTAATTGTGTAAAGGAAGGCCCCGGTTCTCTCCCTTGAGAACAGAAACACAATTTGCACCGTTGGGCCCAACTTGTTTCCCCCCTCAGTTCCTGGCCATTCTGTTCTTCCAGTTGTTCATAGAAAAAGCTTTGGAATCCTCCTTGAAGCCTGTTCTGTGAAACCTGTATCCAGCCCACCTACCTGTCTGTGGGCTTGACCTACAAAGCAAATGCAGGACCTAACCACTTCTCATACCTCCTGGCTACTGCTCTTGTCTAAGTCATTGTCATTTTTGATCTTGATGGCCACTTTACTGTTCTCTCTACATTTGCCACCAACCCTCTTGTGTCTGCTTCCACCAGGCAACTAGAATACCTTTTTAAAAAGTTGAAATTGGATCACTTATTCTTTCCCTGAGCTAACCTTCCATGGTCTTTATTTTCCCTCCGGGAGAAAGAACCTTACAAAGCCTGATACAATCTGTCACTGTCACCCTTACTTCCTCCCTTCTTACCTGCTCTGAATGGCGCCAATGGGCCTGCTACCTCCTAGACCTTGTCAGTTTCCTCAATGTCTTTGGGCTACTCAGAACTTCCTCCCAAAGTATAGCTAGTCCTTAACTTGCAACAGTTTAACTTATACGGTGGGTTGGTTTTTTTTTGTTGTTGTCTTTTTTTGGTAGAAGGAGGGGCTTTGAGACAGGGTTTCATGTAGCCCAGGCTGACCTCAAACTTGCTGCACACCGGAGGGATGTTCTTGAACTTCTGATCCTACTGCTTCTATCCTGAACGTGTTGGGATTACAAGAATGTGCTACTATATCGGGTTTCAGTAGAAATAAGAAAATTATTATGTGTGTGTGCATTTTCATGAGCCATGATGCTTGTGTGGAGGTGAAAGTTCAGCCTGTGGGTAGTCAATTCTGTCCTTCTACCACGCGGGTCCTGAGAATGGAACTCAGGTCGTCAGGCTTGGCTGTGAGTGCCTTAACCCACTGAGCCATCTCACCAGCTCCCAACTTAGGGTGTTTTGTGATAGAGTAAAGGTGATACACATTCAGGGGAAACTCTGGATTGCGATTTATGATCTTTTCCCAGCTTAGCAATATATAGTTGAAGACTTTTTGCATTGCTGCATAGAGCCGCGGTCCATAGCTCCCAGCCAGCCAACTGAGATGGCCAATACTTTATCATCAGTTAAACCTTTTTTAGGCCTTGCCCACAGTAGGTGAAGGCAGGTGTCCTCAGCATGTTTGAGGTAAGCTTAGGTATTTGGTGGTGTAGGTGTTTTAGTGAGTTTCAGCTTTCCTTTGTAAATGGTTTGTGTGGGCATAGCCCATCCTGAACACCCATGTATTGCAGCTCCCTCAAATTCCTGATCAATCCTTAACCCTGATCCCAAAGCATTGATTGTCTATATTATACAAGTGTTGTCCCTTTCTAAGTGAGGAGACAGGTTGCATGAGGAGGAAGCTTGCCTGCTTTGTTGCTTGTTGCCTCTCCAGCCTCTGTGGCAGTGCCTGGTACACAGGAAGTCCAGAGTAAAGCCCTATGGTCAATTTCAGGGGTTGTGCTCTATGTATTTGGACTGGAACAAGACAAGCTAGCCTATCACTCTGAGTGATAAGGAGGTGTCCACTGGCATGGCTCTTCCTGATCAATAGTAGCTCCTGTTATTACTTCTCTTTTATGGATCAGGCAGAGAAAGGACAATTCATTAGTGTAAGGTTGTGTTACTACAAGGTTGCAAGGCTACTGTGCCTGGATTTACAGTCTGTGTTCCTATGAACTCTTTTTATTAGATAGTTTATTTATTACATTTCAAATGTTAACTCCTTTCCGGATTTCCCCCCCCCCCCCCAGAAATTCCCTATCCCATCCCCCCTCCTTCTATGAGAGTGTGCCCACCCACCCACCAACTCCCGCCTCCCCACGCTTGCATTCCCCTACACTGTGGCATTGAGTCTTCACAGGACCAAGGGCCTCCCCTCCCATTGACAAGGCCATCCTCTGCTACATATGCGGCTGGAGTCATGGGTCCCTCCATGTGTACTCCTTGGTTGGTGGTTTAGACCCTGGGAGCTCTGGTTGGTTGATATTGTTGTTCTTCCTATGGGGTTGCAATTATGAACTCTTAACCCTTATTCCTTCTGTCCCATTGGCTCAAGCCCTATTATAAAAATAAGAATGTAGTTTGACTGGGGCTTTCAAGGAGCTTTGAGCATAGTTAATGGGGTGCTTTGGGGACAGGAGATCCTGGAAAACCTGCTCTGAGGAAGAAGTGTTTTAAGATTCTCTTGGTAGATAAGATTGACTTCTAAACAGAGTGCTTTTTTAAAAAAAGGGTCTCATGCAGCTTGGGCAGCCCTCACTATTTTGCCCAGGATGACCTTGAACTTCTGACTCTCCTGTCTCTACCTAAATGTTGGAAATATAGACATTCACTACTGTTCTTAGTGATGCTGGGGACTGGAGCCAGGGCTTCATTCAATCGAGGGAAGTGCTCCACTTGCCTAGTTACATTCCCAACATCCCATCTTGCTTTTTGCGTTATCTCTACAGTATAATTAAGCTTTCAAAAATGAAGATTGTCAGGTCTGCAAAGTAGATCAATACTTACTTTTTTATTTATGCGTATGTGTATGCATCTCTGAATTTATGTACCTGTGGAGGCCAGAGGAGGGCAATGGATTCCCGGCAACTGTGGTTACATGCAGTTGTGAACCACCTGATATGGGGCTGAGAACTGAACCCGGGTCCCTGTTGAAGTAGTTAACTTTCAGTGTGTTTAACTGCTGAGCCATCTCTAGCCCCCATGAACTAGGTTTTTAAAAGTAACTTCTTTATTTTTATTTTATGTGTATGAGTATTTACCTGCATGGATGTGTCTGGTGCCTGTGGAGACCAGTCCTGTAAGTGGGCTCTGTGGTTACTGAGACTTCATCTAATGAATCATTTGAATGCAACTGTATTTTTGGACTCATTGTAGAGAAGCCCCTTTCAAAGCCTGAAAGAGAGCTGCACCAGAACCTTCTTTCTTGCCTAGTGAACCAAGCATTCTGCAGAGACAGAGGTACGCCTCTTCACACTGTACAGGATCAGAAACCATTTTTTAAAAAAAAAAAAAATTAAAATAACCCAAGCTTGTGTTGCCACATAAACAACAAAGCACGCCAGGACATCGGAAGAGCCAGCATTGGCTTTACCCACCCACAAGCTGGAAAGACACAGAACGGGAGAAGCCGGAAGCCGTGAGCTAATGCCAGCTTCTTTCAGTGGCTCCCGTTAATTTTAGTAAGTCCGGAAGATGATCCTAGGCTGATGGGTGTTTTGGTACGACTAACACCTCAACAATTTCTTTTAGAAAAAAAATTCATAAAAAAAGAGGCAGAGTACCACAACCCATTAATAAGAGGAGACCGCTCCCAGCCTCTCTTTCTCATTCCAACTTTCAGGATAATGAATGGTGAACAGGTTTTTGAGGCCTGGGTGCTTGTGGCTTCTTTCGGGAGCTTCAGTGACCTGGGCTGCTCGCTGCCCAGGCTGGCACCAGGGGGCCTTGTCTTGCCTCTGTCTCCATGGTGGGTGGACATTACTGGAACACCACTGTCCCTGAACTCTGTCTCCCAGTCTCCTACCTGACTCAAACCTCTTTCCTAGTTTTTATTCATACCAGGAGTGGCATGTGACCTGTTCTGGCATATGAATACAGGTTATCAGGCTATATACAGGGTATAAGCAGGAATGATAGACTGGTTGACCCTCTGGAAGCTTTATTTGTGAGGCACTTTCTTACACATTTACCTACTTCACACCCTCCCTGCCTGATGCCAATAGGAGTGCCTGACCTGGAGCCTGGGAAACAGGCTTGTTCTCTGCAGTTGGCTGTTTATAGGGTCACTGGAATTGGCCTGCATTCCCAGCTTCCAGATCTGCAGAAATAAGAACGAGGCAGGAACATACGTATGGGAACAAATGAGGATCTGCAGTAAGAGAACTGATGTCTTTTTAAAAAGTCCAACTCAGAACTAGTTAATCCCACACAGAGTGTAGGGACCATCCTGACTGTCCTGTGTACCACTCTGAAACAGTGACTGGCACACACAGTAGGTGTTCAGCACACACAGTAGGTACACAGTAGGTGTTCAGCACACACAGTAGGTGTTCAGCACATATTTGTTGAAGTAAGGGAACTTGGCATCCTTTGTTCACTTCCCACTGACCTGTTTCACATATCCAGTGGCAGTGTCCTGGAGGGTGGCTTTTGCTAGCCACCCCCCCCAGCCCCCCAGATCTGATGGAAGGATATCGTGTGTTTTTAGCTGCTTTTGATATGACAGATACATTTGGCTTTCCAACAGAAAGCCAGAGGAGAAATGAAGATTTTTTAGCATCATTGAAAATGCTTGCCATTCCTCTGGATTTGCGAAATCATGAGCTGGTTATTTTGAGTTCACAGAAAGGTCAGAGCCTGATCAGAAGGAAGGAGGTTCCCCTGGTTTATGTGATGGGAACTTTCCCCTTCTGTTTATCTTACCCAGAGGCTTCTGTTTTCCTACGAAGTGAGAATCTGGTATTTGTTGGAGTAATGTCTCAGCTTCTGTACATGTTTTAAAGAAGAGCTCACGCCTTGGTTCCAGTTTTGATCATTAGTTGATAGATAGATGATAGCTTGATGAGTGTCTTCTGCGTTTTGCTCTGTAAAAGGCTAGCTCCTAAGTGGGTGTTTGCTACTCGGTTTCAGTTTGGAAGGTGTCTTAAAAGCCATCTTCTTGGACTGGAGAGTTGGCCCAAAGTATTCACTTTCTTACAGAGGACCCAGGTCTGATTCCCAGCACTCACATGGTGGCTTACAACTATCTGTCAATCCTGTCTCCAGGATCCGATGCCCTCTTTTGACCTGAGGGCATCAGGAGTGCATGTGGTGCACTTATATATATGCACACAAAACACTTATACTCCTGTAATAAAATAAGTTTAAAATATTAGTTAACAAACCAAACCAAACTAAACTAAACTGAACCAAACAACTGTCTTCTTAGGTCTTCCCTCAAAGCCTCTTCCCGCTTGTGTGACCTGTTTTCTGTTCAGATGTTGGGTCAGGACTCTGAAAGTCATGGTTCTTCTCTCTCTCACACCAGTATTGTTTTACACCACTGTGAGGTACATGTGTACTTTTTCTCTTGTATGTAACTTTTTGGAGGCTAAAGGAGACAGTACAAGCCAAGACTCCTAGCTTGGTCCCTGTCTCTCCCATGGTTTTTTTTCCTTTTAGTTTGGGTTAATTTAGATCGTGGGAACAGTGCCTGGGTTCCCATTGTGGAAGGAGAATGTGGAAGAAACTTTCCCCAGTCCTAGCAGACCTTAGAGCTCTTCTCTCCCAAGCTACACTGTGATTTAGTTCTCCATAAGCCTCGAGCCCTCGCCATGGATTCTTTCCAGGACTCTCGTGTTGTACCCTGTCTTTTTGTCTCTGCCTGATATCTGGGATCCTACCCATCAGACCCCTTCCTGATGCAGATATGTATCAGGAGGTATCTGAAAGTCCTTTCCTTTTCTTTTCCCTCCCCTCCCCTCCCCTCCCCTCTCCTCCCTTCCCTTCCCCTCCCCTCCCCTCCCCTCCCCTCTCCAGTGCTAGCATTGCTTGCATATGCAGCTGTGCCTGGCTTTATTTTTATTTTATTTTCTATTTTTTTTATTTACATTCCGAATGATTTCCCCTTTCCTGGTTCCTCCCTCCCCGGAAGTCCTATAAGCCCTCTTCCCTCCCCCTGTTCCCCATTCAACCCCCTCTTGCTTCTCTGTCCTGGTATTCCCCTACATCCAGTCTTTCCAGGACCAGGAGTCTCTCCTTCCATCTTCTTGGAAATCTATTGATATGTGAATTGTGTTTTGGGTATTCCGAGATTCTGGGTTAATATCCCCTTATCAGTGACTGCATACCATGTGTGTTCTTTTGTGATTGGGTTACCCCACTAAGGATGATATTTTCCAGTTCTGACCATTTGCCTAAGAATTTCGTGAATTCATTGTTTTTAATTGCAGAGTAGTATTCCATTGTGTAAATATACCACATCTTCTGAATCCATTCCTCCGTTGAGGGACATCTGGGTTCTTTCCAGCTTCTGGCTATTATAAATAATGTGCCTGGCTTTTTTGCACAGGTGCTGGGCAGTCTGAACTTGGGTCCTCATGCTTGTGAGTCATCTTTTCAACCCCCCAATGACACTTTTGAACCATGCTTTTTCCAAATGGGATTTACCTGGGCAGTTGACCTTCAGAATCCTGGTATTCTGTCCTGTACTGATCTGATCATTCCTACACACACACACACACACACACACACACACCCATACGCTTTGCAGGAAAAGCAGAATGTGAGAACGCCTGCTTCACTAATTCTCCAAGGTGGGCCCCACTGCTAACAAGGAAGGTTCCTGCCTTCTCTTAAATCTTGTGTACAGACAAATTTACATTGCCTTGGAGGTGGTGGGGCAGGGCCTCAGGCATTAAGACTGGGAGCAAGATAGGTGAAATGGATGGGTCTCGATCAGAACTCAGAGTTTTCTGTTTCCTAAGCTAGATGGAAGGCTGGTTTCATGGGAATTCTCCAGTCCTGTTGCTGACAGATGGTATTCTGAGCAATTGTGGGTACCTTGCAGGGCCACAGTAAAATGGCTAAATACATCACAACTAAATGACTTTTGTGGGCACCTGCCAGGGCCACAGTGAAAAGGGGAATTGACTTTATGCAAAAACAGAAGAATGCAGATCTTTGGTTTCACTTTGGATCATCTAAAACCTGTGGTGGGCATATAGAAAAGAGGGAAGTGAGGAACTCTCAAAGAGACCGTAGATTACCAATTAGGAGACCCTTCCTTTGATGACACTTTCCCCATCTCCAGAGCAATTACAGAGCCTCCAGCCTGGAAGCTTCCTCCCTGGCCTGCAGGAGATACTATTCTGCAAACAATGGGGGGAAGGAAAGAAAAGCAGAGCATTTGCCAATGGTGGCACTAATGACTTCCTCAATGCAAGCCTGGAGCCTGTGCTTTGAAAACCCCAGCTTTCAGGGTCACTGTAGGCTGCCAGACTCACTTTCACTCTCTACAGCCAGGAAAGAAAGTTTCAGCTTATAGCCAGGGGCTCTAAAGTACGCGAATTTACATGTAGATGGAAAGAGAAGGGCCTCTTCTAAGAATCTTTTAGTTCTAGATTTGACTGGCCACACATCGGCAGTTATCCAAGCCAGAGCACAGGGAAATCACAAGGAAAAGAAACCCAAAGAAACAGCAAGAACAGACCCCTCCTCCCCGTCCCACCCCAAGGCATGTGTTGATGTTGTTCTAAGGGAAGAATCTTTTTATTCACTTTTTGAAAGAGCAGTCCAAAAAGCATAGTTCCTTTAGTTTCCCATCTAGATAAGCAGAAAAGTAGGAGGAATAGGAGAGGCCTGCACAATGAGAACATGAAGCTAGAGTGCAGATAGGGCAGGAAGAACTGAAGCCCTCAGGAGCCTCTATGAGCCAGGGGCCTCTGCACATACTGAGTTCCAAAGAGTACACAAGGTCTGAAACTCTATTGGCCTGGGACACCTTATTCCAAGCTCAGTGTGAGCCATCTGCCCATAAACTGACTGGGCATTTCAAAAGAGCAGGCCGATAGCATTAGATCCAGAATGCCCAGTGTAAAAAGACGAGACAGCATGACACACACAACTGTTCATCACTTACTTCTTGTTTGGAGGAGCACCACTGCCAAGGTACCTGTGACTGTGGCTAGTTTGGTTAGTTCACTATTAGTTGAACAAATGGGATTTCTTGGCCATCATGAACCTTTTTTGTTCCCTCTTAAATTTTTATTTATTTATTTTTTTAATTTTATTTTATTTTCTAAGTTTTTTTTATTTACATTCAAAATCATTTCCCCTTTCCCATTTCCTCCCTCCCTGAAAGTCCCATAAGCCCCCTTCCCTCCCTCTTTTCCCCATTCAACCCCCTCTTGCTTCTCGTCCTGGCATTCCCCTACATCCAGTCTTTCCAGGACCAGGGGTCTCTCCTTCCATCTTCTTGGAAATCTATTGATATGTGAATTGTGTCTTGGGTATTCCGAGATTCTGGGTTAATATCCCCTTATCAGTGACTGCATACCATGTGTATTCTTTTGTGATTGGGTTACCTCACTAAGGATGATATTTTCAAAGACAAAGCAGCAACCAACTAACTGGGAAATGATCTTTACCAACCCTACATCCGACAGAGGGCTAATATCCAATATATACAAAGAACTCAAGAAGTTAAACTCCAGAGAGGCAAGTAACCCTATTAAAAAATGGGGTACAGAGCTAAACAAAGAGTTCTCACCTGAAGAATATCTAATGGCTGAGAAGCACCTAAAGAGATGTTCATCATCCTTAGTCATTAGGGAAATGCAAATCAAAACAACCCTGAGATTCCATCTCACACCAGTCAGGATGGCTAAGATCAAAAACACAGGAGACAGCAGTTGCTGGCGAGGATGTGGAGAAAGAGGAACACTCCTCCACTGCTGGTGGGATTGCAAGCTGGTACAACCACTCTGGAAAGCAGTCTGGTGGTTCCTCAGAAAACTGGGCATGACACTCCCAGAGGATCTGGCTATACCACTCCTGGGCATATACCCAGAGGCTTCCCCTGCATGCAATAAGGACACATGCTCCGCTATGTTCATAGCAGCCTTATTTATAATAGCCAGAAGCTGGAAAGAACCCAGGTGTCCCTCAACGGAGGAATGGATTCAGAAGATGTGGTATATTTACACAATGGAATACTACTCTGCAATTAAAAACAATGAATTCACGAAATTCCTCTTAAATTTTTGTTTGTTTGTTTGTAATACAGGCTAACCACTGCTCAGGTTCTGAGATTGTGTGAGGCACAGATGAGAGGCTAGATGAATGACTCATTGGTTAAGATTAATGATGGAGTTTGGTTCCTAGCCAGCATGTTGGATGGCTCACAATATCCTGGAGCTCCAGCTCTGGGGGATCTGACACCTTCTTCTGTACTCTTTGGATACACTCACACACACACACACTCACACACACACACACACACACACACAAATAATTCTTAAGGAAATATTAAAAATAAAAAAGACATGAGTAGACCTTGTTCAGTTGGAGCTTGGACTTGAGAGGTGATGAGAACCCGTTTAGCCTGCATTCCTGTTAGAATTTCCCAGGCAGAGGATCTCAGAACCTGTATTGAATCCAGCATTAGTATGTCTCTTCTCAAGAAATGTTGATTAAGTCCCCCCCCCCAAATCCTCATTTGGCTTTTGTGTGAAATGAAGAACAAGAAAGCTCCCTTCTTCTGTGTCTTTTCTTGAAAATTAGATGAAACATGGACTCTGCCTTGCAAAGTCTGGTGGTTTTTGACAGCGGCTGTTCTCTTGTAGGCTCCTTTACAGCCCAGATCTGCCCCATGGAGAGGGACTCTTAGAGATTCTCTGAAGAGAGAGTGAGCTTTGAACTCAATTCTGGGATCAATTTAACTGATACAAAGGAGGCAATTGTTGGGACTAAGATGTACATCTGCTTTCACTCTTGGCAGTTGTACTTGGTTGTGATAACAGGTGTGCTGATAGGTAAATCATGTGTCGTGTGAGTGAAATGCTTGTTGCCTGATGATGATGGACACGTGCAACCGGGTGGTAGGATACTTAGTTTGACTGTGGAGCAAGGTCAGCATTAATGATGCCAAGTTGGTATTCAAAGACGCAGATGGTGGAGCTTTATCTGAGGTAGATGATTGCATCTCAGTTTTTATAGGTTCTCAAATGAACGTGAGGTGGCAGAATGAGGGTCGGCTAAAATCACAAGTGAAGAAATAATTTGTTGAGTCATCTCAGAATATACAAACAGTATTTGTCCACCACACTGGGGAGCACACACCTCTTAGCTAGTTCCTCTTCCCCTAAGTCATTCCTTTAGGGGTGGAAAAAGTGCCATATATTTGATTGAGCATCTGATAATTTTTACAGTTGATATAGAATGGAAAACCCATATTCTTATAAACATTAGATCCCCGTAGTATGGTAAGGAATGATACCAGGGGACCCCAGCTCACTGATTGAGCAGTGGATCTGAGCTTTGAACTCAGGCCCTCTTCAGAGAGCGGGTGGAACAGTTCCTGTGCTTTCCTCTCCTTTCCTTTCACAGTTTTCTTCCCTTGGCAGGTGTACTTTAATTCTCTTCAGTAATGTGTTTATATGGTGGACTCCCCCACCAGGGGTGTTTTGAATTTGCTATGACTGATGATATGATTTTTTTTTATTTTTATTTTTTATATTTTTATTTACATTCAAAATCATTTCCCCTTTCCAGTTGATGATATGATTTTTAAGCAAAAAAATTCCATTGGTAAGAGTTTTTGTTCCATGCATTATTCTGGAAAATGCCTTGAGTGGGATTATCGAAGTATATGTTTTATTATTTATCCTTTGGCATTTTATCCATAGCACCAAGTATCATATATTATTATTGTTGGGAAAGCTAGAACTTCCTTACATTGTTTAGTTAAATGCGGCTTTGATGTTTCTCAAAAGTAGAGGGAAATCTGGTAATGTTACAAGATAGGGCCTTTAGCTGGTCTGAATGTCACATGGTCGCTCTAATTGCTGTAGCAGTATATTGTTACCTGTTTTCTGAGAGGTAGAGGGATTTGATTCCCCCGGGATTGCACAATTATTGGTTCACTCCAACCACACTGCACTGCACTGCATGCATAATAAAAGAAGGGATAGACAGTCTTTCTCATCTGCCTTGCATTGCAGGGAACGGTCCACAGAGTCCAGAACAGACTTCATTAATGGCTCACAATAGCAATGACTGTTGATTGGTTGACTTGTCATAAGGAACATCAAACAACTGGATCCATGGCATATTACTTAGTATTTAGTGTTTCTTTTTAGTCATCCTGTTGTTCGTCCTGTGTCACCCAGATTTATATTCCCTGGAGCCATACTGCAAAAAGCTGTCCAAGTGCTATTATCCAAGTGCTATTAGGTGTTTTGTCACAGGAACAAGTCACTGACATAGAAGATGGAACTCAGAGATGAGCACACTTCTATATAGATTTGTTGGAGACAAAACAGAGTTGGGGATTTAAATACAGAATTGTTTCATTCAAAAGCCACTGTTTTTTTTTAAATGTATTTACTACTTTCCTATGTATAGTATGTGTGTGTGTGTGTGTGTGTGTGGGTGCATGGAGAGGGCAGAGGCTGATATTGACTGTCTTCCTCAATTGAATATATCACTACCATCACCATCATCATTATTTTGAAACAGGAGCTCACCAATTTGGCTAGACTAGTGGCAACCAGCTCCAGTGGCCTTTGCTCTCAGTCTCCTCAGTGCTAGGATCACAGAGTGTATTATCGTGCTGTGGGTGCTGGGGATCTGAGGTCAGGTCCTCAGGATTGCCTGGAGAGCACTTCACCCACAGAGCAAAGTGTTGGTGATGTCACTGCTGAGACTCAAGATGACTTGAGGCATGAAGTTGATGAGTATCTATTTTAATATATACTTGGGTTGGATATTTGATTCATGGTCTTCTAAATACCATCAAACTGACGATCAAAATCAAGCCACCACACCTCCCAGCTTTGCCATGTGTCTTGATCAGGTCCCTAATCCCAGTACTCTGGAGGCTGAAGAAACAACCCCCAACTTCACGTAGGGATCCCACCTCAGTCACACTCTCCTGGCGTCTTTGGAAATGGTGCTTCTATGATAGTTACCTTCTTTAGCAAGTCTTACAGGGCAGCCCACCCACCCACCCATTATCCTAACCTTGTATTTTTTTCATGACCCATATATCTTGGTTTTCTTATCTGTAAGATGGAGAGAGATGACATGGACTGCAAGGAGTAAAGGGTTTACTGTTTGCCTTAGTGTGGATGGGTCGTGTTCTTTGGTCACAGAGGTGATGACAGCTGCTGTTGCCTCTTCCTCCTCTTTCTGCAGGGTCTTACTGTGCAGCCTTGGTGGTCTGGAATTCACTATGTGGAACAGGCTGTCCTTAAACTTACAGAGATCTATCTGCCTCTACCTCCCAGGTGCTGACATTAAAGGTGTTTATCACCATTCCTGGTAACCATGACTTCTTAATTATGAGTGAATCACTGTAACCTAAAAATGTCCAGACTTTTGGCCCCACGGTGAGAAGATCCTTTCCCAATTCTCCTTTCATATGAAGATTTCCTTTCAAACTGGAAAAAAGAGATGTTCAATTTCAACATCCTGTTATTTTTCAGTTTATTTTCTCTTGTTTTTTCCTTCCTTGCATGAGGGATATCATTTTTAGAAATAAATTATTATATCCAGGGACTGGAGAGATGGCTCAGTGAGCACAGCACTTATAGTGTAAGTATGAGGACCTGAGTTCTGGTTCCCAGTATAAATGTGGGTGGGGGAGGGAACAGGAGGCTCCATGGGGCTGAATGGCCATCCAGTTTAGCTCTAGGTTCAGTGAGCAATTCTGTACTAAAAAATAGTGTGGAAAGTAATAGAGGAAGACACAGATGTTGATCCCTGGTCTCCACATGCACACTTGTTGATACACATATCTACACACACACACACATACACACACACACAAATTAAGTGGAGATTAATAAAAGAAGATACCCAACATTGACCTCAGGCTTCCATGTTCATGTGTACATGTCACAAACACGGTCACATGCATATTTATGTATAAAATCATGCTCATGTGTATGACCAAGAAGCAAGTTGGGGAGGAAAGGGCTTATTCAGCTTGCACTTCCACACTGCTGCTCATTTCCAAAGGAAGTCAGGACTGGAACTCAAGCAGGTCAGGAAGCAGGGGCTGATATAGAGGCCATGGAAGGATGTTACTTACTGGCTTGCTTCCTCTGGCTTGCTCAACTTGCTTTCTTATAGAACCCAAGACAACCAGCCCAGGGATGGCACCACCCACAATGGGCTCTCCCTGCTTGATCACTAATTGAGAAAATGCCTTACAGCTGGATCTCATGAAGGCATTTCCTCAAGGGAGGCTCCTTTCTCTGTGATAACTCCAGCTTGTGTCAAGTTGACACACAAAACCAGCCAGTACAACATGTCTAACAGTTTTTTCTTGTATTTTCTGTTCACTTATTTATTTGTGATTAGCTCAGCCTGGTGTTGAGCTCCTGACCTTCATCCACTGAAGTGCTGGCCTTGCCGTGTTCCCACCACGTCCAGCTTCATGCTGCGAATGTTCTCATGCTAGTGTTATGTATTCTGGTTTTTCAAGACTGTACGTTCTGTGTCCTGTGCCTTATTTGAAGGCTGGTTTCGAACTCATGATCTACCTGTTCCCACCTCTCTGGTGCTGGGATTGCAGGTATGTTTTACACCCCTGGGTAGAATATTTAAGCTAGCTTGCAGGAGTTTTTTTTTTTTTAAATATATATTCATGTGGCAAAATTATTCTTAAGACATTAAATTATGTCTAAAAATTTAGATAAAAAATTTCTAAAAATTAAAAAAAACTTTATAAAAGTGTTTAAGGTCTTTTATGACCTTGAATATCTCCATTGTTCTGTGTTCTAAGTTTTTTCCTCTTCCAGAAATAATGATTTCAGCTATTAGCACGTTGGAACATTGAACTAATTTGTTCACGGGTATATTTAGATCCTTTTACTTGATAAGAATAAGAAATTTCATGCCCAAATTTCTAATTACCCAGCATGTGACCTAAATTAATATACACTTCAGTTTCCAGGCAATACATAATGTAAACTGGCATCATTTTGGTGGGATCAAATCTCTCCATACCCATTCTTTGATCCTGGCAATGCAGGCAAACTTTGTGCAGCTTAGTCTAAAATTAATTAAACTTTTTTTTCCCCTTGTAACCAAGAGGGGAGCTGGGAAAGCTGCTTCAGTCACTGCATCATGTGATTTGGGTGAAGTCATGGGGTTCAGAGCCAGTGTGACTGTCATGGAGACCGACCCTTAGCCCGGAGGCCCTTCCCTCCTGTTTCATGGCTGTTGACTCTTCGTGTTTGATGCTCTCTAACATGCAGAGGGTCTTTGTTGGTGAGGTAATTTTTGGAGTTATTTCAGTACTTGCTGGAATAATTGAGGAGAATAAGGAATGCCATCAATGAGGGCGAGGAGTCGGAGCAGGACAGGGGTGCAGTGAGGAAGTAGTGATGACTGACAGCCCCGTAGTCCAGACCAAGTTTCTGCTGCAGAGAGTCATATGGGACATTAGCCTCCGAAGGACGCAGTGAATAGTTGAGAACCTGAATTTTCAGCATTTTGTTGTATGACAAGCAGTGGTATTTTAACAACTCCCTTATCTTTTTTTTTTTTTTAAATAAGATAGGGTCTCACTTTGTTGCTGTGATTCTCCTAGAACTATATAAACCTGGCAGGCCGTGAACTCACTCAGATCTGCCCACCTCTGCCTCCAGAGTGTTGAGATGAAAGGTGTATGCAGCCACGCCTGACTTCTCTTCTATGTTTTTCGAGACTGGAACTACAACATAGTCTGGGTGGCCGGAAGCTCACTGTATAGCCCTGGGTGTCCTAGAGCTCACTTTGTAGATCAGGCTGGCCTCAAACTCACTGAGATCCACTTGCTCCTGCCTCCTGTGTGCTCGGATTAAAGGCCTTTATACCCAGTTCACACTGTAGCTTCTTAATGTTTCTCCCCAGTTATTAAGAAGATTTTTTTTTTCCTGTGGGGTTACGTCCTTTACCTGCTCTGAAGCCCTTGGTAGGTGCTGTTTTGAGTCATGCTCAACCTTGGTATTCTATGTCCTGTGCCTTGACCCCTTTTTCTACCTTCACACCCTAAACACAGCCAGGTTGAGCTAACTGGCCCAGAGTTTTCTCTGTGAGATCAGACATTTGTGTGTTCACATGGAAAGCTCTCCTTTCCCAGCTGTAGCTACTAAAACTCTGGTCGTTCCGTCTGCATTTTGAAGGCTCTCTTGTCCATGAAACCTCTCAAGGTTTGCCCCCTGCCCCAACCCAGGTATACTCTTCTCATACTGAATCTGCTCTGTGGGAAGAGAATGGAGACTTAATGTGGTTCAAATTCTGTCACCCGATTCTCCAAGGGATGATATGGGTGTGTGGGTCATGTTCCCAGAGCCCCATGAAATGAAGCAGTAAATCCCTAACTTGCACAAGATGATAGAGACGGTATTGATGGTGCACCTATCCAGGACTTGACTGCACCAGGTTCTTGCTCAGCATCTGACCTCTTCTGTCTCCCTCATGGGGAGTTCACTTTTGCTGTTACATTACAGTTCTGTTACAGTTTGCCCTTTCTCTTTCTCCAGAAGGCCCTAGCATAGTGCTTTGAACATTAAAGTTTTGCTGATAGTGAATAAGGTTGACCTGGACACAGTCATGGTGAAGGGTAAATGGGTTTTCTTCCCCCTTTTCATGCTTGTGTTTCTGTCTTCTTCCTGTCTTTTAACTTCCATTTTAACTTCTTTTAGCATTGACAAAGCAGCAGGCTCACTTCAAAGAGTTGACTTCAAAGCCCCCTTGGCACAGAAATGCTGGCCACTGAAGCCTATAGGAGTGGTTATCAATGGAAGACCCTGTGGCCGTTGTGTTTAAGAGTTTTTTTTGAGTTCTATTTTTATAGTTCTTCTAAAGGAAGGAGGGGAGGGTTACAGACACATCTGCTGCTTTGTAAAAGTCAAATATAACCGTGCAATTCCAGGAAAAAATTTAAAAAATATTTTAAAGAAACCAATTTTATGATTTGAAGAAAAGAACATTTTTTTTCTTTAAAAAGATTGCTTGCTCTTCTATGCCATAGTTACAGCACTTGGGACGGAATTACAGCCTTAATTTGAAGGCAGCATTTTTCAAGGCAGTTAAGTGGGATAACATAGCAGAAAACCGGGCTGGGCTTGTAGTCTTTTATTATTTCTTTTCTTAAAGGAATTGCATTGAGAGAGAGAGAATGAGAGGATGTGTATGTCTGTTTCTCTGTGTGTCTGTCTGTGTTTCTCTCTCTCTCTCTCTCTCTCTCTCTCTCTCTCTCTCTCTCTCTCTCTGTGTGTGTGTATGCATGCATGTCATAGTAAGTATTTGGAAGTCCCATGACAGTTTGTTAGAGTCAGTTCTCTTCTACCATGTGGATCCTGGGTATTGAATTCAAGTGGTTAGGTTTGGTGGTAAGCATCTTTACTTTCTGTCAGCAGCTCTTTCTATCTTTTTCTGTGAAGCCCTCAACTGAGAGTAGTTTTCGCATTTGAAATGATTGAAACAAAATTCAAAGAATGTATATTGTGACATGTGAAATTATATGAAATTCAAACATCAATGTTCATAAAGTTTTATTGGAACACAGCCATAGTTACTCGTTTGATTTGTCTGTGACCTGCAAAGGTTAGGGTATTGGCTATATGGCTCTCTACAGAAATAGTTGTTGACTCCTGGGATTGACATTCAGGATGAATGAAAGTATGAATGGGCAGGGA
The DNA here is from genome assembly GCA_036184795.1 of Tokudaia tokunoshimensis. NCBI lineage: Eukaryota > Metazoa > Chordata > Mammalia > Rodentia > Muridae > Tokudaia > Tokudaia tokunoshimensis. Next base: position 65,168,634 of record BTHU01000004.1, on the reverse strand, counting down.
GAGACAGGCAGAACCAAAGGACATTTTAGAGGACATGGACAATGGGAGTTTTATTTTCTGATGGGACTCCTTGTCTTGATGCTGGTCTTTCAGTGGGGCATTGCTAGAGTGTGATGTATGAACTTAATCTCAGAGTAAACCCCATTACCCGGCTGGTTCAGGGTCCAATGCTAATCTCCTAGCATGATGCAGGACCATTTGCTGTCGCAGCAAAATATAAATAGGCTGATGGTGAAGTTCAGAGGCCCACTTCTGGCTGGGTGAGGCTGAGGGGAGTGGGCAGCTGTGTTCTATAGAAAAGGCTGGAAGAAAGAAATATCTGGAGAGGCTCTGAGGAGGCTGTCTTCCACCCAGCTGTGGCTTCTCAAGGGCGTGTTTGTTATGATCTAAGAAGTTGGAGCTCTCTGTTTCTGGCTAGTGTTGATACTTCTTCACTGCCTTTAGGAGGATTGACTAGGAGCCCTGAGTGAGGAGAAGGCTGGGAGGTCAGCTTCCCTCCTGTCTCATGCCTGCCTCTGGGGATCAGTATCTCTGAATTCTCTGTGAAAAGATACAAAGTTGAAGCAAGGGTATATTGTGAGGTCTAATCAGGACAAGACATGACTGTCACTGAGTGTGGGTGTTCTGATATAGCATCTCCAATGCCATGGATCAGAGGGAAGTGTCCCATCAGTTCTAGACTATACTTCTTACAACCCTTATAAAACCAGAGCCTAACTGTGGAAAAGATTTTAAAGAGGCAGCCTCTTGTGCAGGTGAGGAACTAGAGGTGTGAGATAGACACACTTACCAATGCTAGTTCCTGTTTGGAATCAGTTTCAGGCTTTTATTATTATTTATTGTCTTAGAAGTCACACTGAGAGATAGATAGATAGATAGATAGATAGATAGATAGATAGATAGATAGATAGATAGAGTGTGTGTTTCTGGGAATCTAATCCAGGGATTTACCTGTACATTCTACCATTGGACCCCCAAATTCTGGTTTTCTAAGTAACCATCAAACATGTATGAGCACCTGTGAGAAATTAGGAGGTCAGTAGGTTAGATGAGGTCAGATTGGGCTTGGCTTTGTTCAAGTCAAAGGCAGTGCTAAAATCAGCCAAGGTAAGGAGTGATTGTTCTTGGTCTCAGCTCTGAGTTCCTCCTTTTGGTAAAGCTGTCCTAGCTCTGTAGGCAGCTCAGTCTCTCCTGTTGTTGATGAGTCCTGGTGATTTCTAGCACTTTACACTGTGTTGTCTTCTCTAGGCCTGAAGGTGACGTTTATTTTGTATGTCTGCTTCGTTATGTTGAAGACTTGCAGTGAACGTTGGATGAATGGATGTGTGAATGAATGTAGACCCAGATTCTCAAACTGTTCTGGAAAAAAAAAATTACCCAAGGAGCTTGTTAAAAACGTACTCTTTTGACTCTTTGGGACCCCAACATCTGAATATCCACACCCAGGTGTGTTTCTGGATGCGGGTGGTCTGTAAACCATACTTATAGCCATGTTGGCACAGGTGCCAAGCCTTCTGGAATAAAGGCAGGCACAGAACATTAAAAATAGCTCTCCATTCATCCGCTCATGCTCAGTGGCCAAGCGCCCCCTCCTGCTGGCGTCAGGTCCGGATGTGGGCCAGTTCTCAGCCCAGGGGAAATGAACAGTGACTTCTCCGAGGTGCCCAGAACACTCTGAGTCAGTGGAATGTGCCGGCCAGTCAGGCAGAAGGGAGCTTCCACGTCTTTGTAAACCTTGGTGGGAACCGAGTTGGCACAGTGATTGGGGAGGAGAGGAAGTACCATGTGGGGCTTGGGGTTGGCCAAGGTTTCAGGACTGGATGTGCTTTGGGTGGCTGCTCAGGCTGTTGCTATATATGCAGTTTCCTCTCTAAATAGTAACTTTCCCTACTGGCTTGTGTGTTGGTGACCACAAATGCATGGCTGCTGCTCAGGAGGCTCCTGGGATGAGAGGATGGGGCTGGGCTGCTGTCAGGGCTTCAGAGGAAAGACAAGATTGCTGGTGTCTCCTGTCACTGACTCATTAGGAGAACTGGGAGGGGTGGCTTTTCTGTGCCTCGGGCTCACTTTTGTATCTGTCAAATGGGTGGTTCAAAGGGGCAGAGTGATAGTTGTTCTTCAGGAACAGATGCTTGCTGGCTGGTGTTCTAAGTCCAGGGCTGTGTGTTGGCCAGAGGCTGCTGATGAACTCTCAGAGTTAACCCTTTCTGGGTACGCATGACTTGACATGGTATGGATGCTGGTGAGAAAAGCAGCACAAGAAGCTGAGAGCTTGGTCATTTTTCCCCCTTTACTCCTTACACCTGTTCCAGCCGCACTAGGGTCTCCATAAGTAATTATAGAGCTTAGAGCTCCAAACAGCAGCGACTGCCAAGTGCCAGCCCCATTTCTTTCTTTGCTCTTTTATGGGCTTGACATGATGTATAGGGTGTATGAGGAGCAGGGGGCTTTCAGCATTGCATCCATTTCCCCCTTCCCCTTCCCTCTCTCTTCCTGTTGTACTTCCTCCTCCTCTTTGTAGTGCTGAGGATTGAACCCAAGCCAGACATAGCAAGAGCTCTGACACTGAGCTGTAGATCCCATCCCCTTTTATTGGTCTTTTTTTTTCTTGCCTTTTCTTCTCTTTACATGAAGAAATACTAAAGGTCAAGACAAGAATAAAAGTCTGAGTGCTAGAGTGAACTGTGCCTGCCTGCCTGCCTGCCTGCCTGCCTGCCTGCTTCCTTCCTTCCTTCCTTCCTTCCTTCCTTCCTTCCTTCCTTCCTTCCTTCCTTCCTTCGTAGACTCTTACTCTGTAGCTGAGGCTGGCTTTGAATTCATGATCCTCTAGCTTCAGCCTCCCAGTGCCTGGTTCATTGAGGTTTAGTTTCCTTATCGGTGAAGTAGGTAAACAGTAGCCACCCTTGTAGCTTGTCTACCAGCTAGCTAGCGTAGGAGCCTGCTGTGCAGTGTGTGGGCTGCAGAAGGAGAGCTGAGAGTGTGGAGAGAGAGAGTGCTTGGCCTTGGGTTGACAGCCTCTGAGTGACAACTCTGAGGTTTACCTCTCTCACAGAACTGGATGGGGGTGCAGCCTCAATAGTGAGCCGAAGTTCACCCTGCTCTACCCTTTACATCCACAGTATTTTGGCAATAAAAAGAAAAAAAAAATCCATATTTTATTGTGAAACTTTTGAGTTAGCAAGGCTTAGGTTGACTGATTTGGGTTCCCAGGAAACCACACCTCCTGTGTGCAAATGTCTGATAACAGTGTTTGCCTTTTTCCACTCAGCACCTGATGTGGAAGAGTACATCTACTTGTTTTTTTGGTGTGCAGTTGGCCTCTTTGCTTTACTCACTGTGGAGCTCCTGGCATTCGACATAGAGTGGCATCTTGGTGGGATGAACGAATGAACACTTACATTCAAGAGGCATAAAGTTCTCTGACCTCCAGTTGGACTTGTGCTTCCATCAGGGTGGTTCTGGGAAACTCGAAGGTTTGCACGATCCTAAGTATTTTCAAAATGACAGTAATCTGCTGTTTGTCTCTTCTCATTCTCTCTGACATAAATCTTGGTGGACTTGTATTTTCCAAGCAACCAGTGCTTGTAGGGTAAAGAGCTGTTTCAAAGTGGAGCAGATACACTATAAATATAAGCAGTTGTAAATTTATCAGTCACCGAACTCAAAGCACAAGAGATACAGAGAAGGATGGGTTTCTGTATGAAAAGCACAGAGAGACTATCTTGGTTTTCACAACACAGCTAATGGGCTACTTGTTGAATTACAGTGTAGCACCAAGAAAAATGCCTATATTTACCAAAAAGCCTATAGAGGCCTTCACTTTACCAGACTACATTATGATCCCAGGATTGCCTCACACTTTACCTACCCACCAAACTGGTTGAAACAGTGAATGAAGAAGTAGATATGAAAGTCAGGTTATTCCTTGAGTATAAACAAGTTATGAAAGAGAATTGCAAAAATCTGATATTGTCATTATGCTGATTTTTTAATTAGAAAATATAAATTTTCATAAGACGATTTATGCTAGTGTGATTTTTATTATAGACAAAAGCTTTTTGAAGGCCTAACCGTTTTTCTGATCACTATGGGGTTCCCAGGCTAAAGTGTTTTAGAAGCACTGGAGGGGACAAGCCAGAAGATTATGGGAGAGACTGCAGTGGTAATGTAGACAGTGCAGGATTCTTTTCTATGTAGGTGATGAGTTTTAGTCTCCCTGTGTTGGGAGAGGGCTGCTCTCTCTGCCTTTCTAGCTTTGTGGGTTTGGGCACGTGCTGTCTCCGTGTGTGCCGAGAGCCCAGCAGCCTGGGTCGGAACAGTGTCTTGGTTTCCGCCATCTCTAACATCTTCACATTGACTTTTTGGAAGTTTCTCCACCTGTTAGCTCTGCTTACCCCTCTGGGAGAGATCTGGGAGGACCGAGACAGAGCAGGTTTCAGGGAAAGGTGAGGTGGAGTGGGGGTTGCCTGGGATGGCAGCATGTTGGGGACCTTAGTGTTTGTCTGGTGGGTAAACTGAGGTTCTATCTTTGAGACTGAGACGGTGACTGGTGAGAGTCTGTATGCTCATTCTGAACCAAGGCTTTCCAACCTGTACCCTAGTGCTTTGTTTTCTTCTGCTGTGACCTGAGCTGGCAGTGATGACCTTACACAGGCTCTTCCCCGGGGTTCATGGAGCATCTGAGGTCCTTGGCTTTGGGCTGCCTGCCTCTCCTGACTGACTAGTTGGTCTGCAAGATGACACTGTGTGTTTATTTTAGTTGCTCCTTTATAACTTCCTGCTGCTCTTTGCGGAGCAGTGGGGTTTTAAAAAGACTGTATGTTGTCTCCACACTGAGCTGTGGCATACATTGAAATCTGTTTTATTTCTAACCTGGAGACATTTCAGTATTACTGTGTTCCTGGTATTTTTGCAAATCTTTGATAGAAAATGGGGAAGAGTTGGGTTGGGAGAATTAAATAAGCCAATTCCTACAGTGCATTGAGCATTATTATTATTATTATTATTATTATTATTATTATTATTAAATTATTCTGATTAATGCTGTTCCTCTAAAATGGTCCCAATAGATGATTCGGACAATTCATGTAAGTTCATTCTGCAAGTAGAATGCATTGTGCTCTTCCTGTATACCAGGCACAGTGGCACATTGTATCTGTAAGCATTGCAATGTGTTGTAGTGTAGTCACTGTTCTATTGCTGTGAAGAGACATTGCGATCAAGGCAACTCTTATGAAAGAAAGCATTTAAGGAACTTGCTTACAGTTTCAGAGACCTAAGTCTATTATCATCATGGTCGGGATCATGGCAGCATGCCTGGCACTGGGGCAGTAACTGAGAGCTACATCCTGGTGTCTGTAGACAAAGTGTCTACCCCCAGTGATATACTTCCTTCAACAAGGCCAAACCTACACTAGCAAGGCCATGCCTCCTAATCCTTTTTATTCTTTCAAATAATGCTACTCCTTGGTGACTAAGATCTCAACTATATGAGTGTTTGGGGACTGTTCTTATTCAAACTGCCACATAAATGCCTGTGACAGAAGTTCCCAAACACCGGTTTGAGACTGATGAAAAGACTAGGTTTGAACTTGTGAAAAGTTCCAGTACTCATGAGGTAGAGGCAGGTGAGTTTTCTGTGTGACCAAGGCCAGCCAGGGATACCTAGAGAGACCCTGTGGTGGAGAGGGACATGGACACAGACAGACACAGACAAACTGTAATTCTCAGGAAGGTCAATATTACAGTTTAAAGAACCATCACATCAGAATGTGTCCTTCCTCTAGCAGATGATCACCTTTTAGTGGGTGGTCCCATGCCCCTGAGTATTTGGGCAACATACACTGGGCTCTGGGGGATTATTAAAGCCTTAGAGGACATAAAGTTGGGAAGGGGTGGATCTGGAAGGAATTATGAGAAGTGGGAAATCAAAATACATTGTATAAAAATTGTCAAAGAATTAATGAAGCATATTTTTTTCTTTTTTTTTTTCTATTTTCTATCTTTTTTATTTACATTCCCAATGATTTCCCCTTTCCCGGTTCCCCCCTCCCCGAAAGTCCCATAAGCCCTCTTCCCTCCCCCTGTTCCCCATTCAACCCCCTCCCGCTTCTCTGTCCTGGTATTCCCCTACACTGCTACATCCAGTCTTTCCAGGACCAGGGGTCTCTCCTTCCTTCTTCTTGGAAATCAATTGATATGTGAATTGTGTCTTGGGTATTCTGAGCTTCTGGGTTAATATTCCCTTATCAGTGACTGCATACCATATGTGTTCTTTTGTGATTGGGTTACCTCACTAAGGATGATATTTTCCAGTTCTGACCATTTGTCTAAGAATGTCATGAATTTGTTGTTTTTAATTGCAGAGTAGTATTCCATTGTGTAAATCTACCACATCTTCTGTATCCATTCTTCTGTTGAGGGACATCTGGGTTTTTTCCAGCTTCTGGCTATTATAAATAACGCTGCTATGAACATAGTGGAGCATGTGTCCTTATTGCATGCCAGGGAGTATATGCCCAGGAGTGGTATAACAGGATCCTCTGGGAGTGTCATGCCCAGTTTTCTGAGGAACCGCCAGACTGCTTTCCAGAGTGGTTGTACCAGCTTACAATCCCACCAGCTACTGTCAAAAGGACAAAGCGGCAGCCAACAAATTGGGAAAAGATCTTTACCAACCCTACATCTGACAGAGGGCTAATATTCAATATATACAAAGAACTCAAGAAGTTAGACTCCAGAGAGCCAAATAACCCTATTAAAAAAATACAGAGATAAACAAAGAATTAATGAAGCATATTAAATGTGGCCTTTATTTGTAGGAAGCAAGTATTTACTTTTATTATTTTATATAAGACAATTAATAGGTAGTTTTTCTTTGTGACTCCTTTGTCAGCCTTTATCATTTTGGTGTGTGTAATGTCTGAAACAACCTTTGTCTGGGAAGTTCAGAACTCTAATATGAAACCATAAAAAGTCCGAGCTCCATAGGCCCTTAGGAATTGGGGGTATTATGTACATTCTTTAGTTAAAGAACCCGAGACTTACAGGAGGTATGCAACTTGTCCAAGATCACCCTGCATAGTCAGGGCAAGTGAGGACTCACATTTCAGATAGAACAGCTATGAGCTCTGGTTTGAGTCAGCCACACCTGTGCTTAAGTTCTTCTTGAGTTACTATTAGATGAAGCTGCTGTACTTATCTGAGAGGCTCATCCTGTGGTGTAATGAGATGATTTGGATCAGAAGAACAAAGGAGGCTCTCTTTTCCCTCTTCCTCCCTTTCATTAACACATAGTCCTTTTGATAAGTCAGTGAGGGACTTCACCCAGAAGAGTATATTTTTAGCAAAGTTTCTGTATCTACTACTTTATGTTCTAAATTATCTCAGCTGTTACTTGTATGCTTTCTCGGTTCTTAACTGATGGTCTTGCTCCTTCACTGTCCAGCGGTTTCAGAGATCTGAAATCCTTCTCTCCCCTTTTCCAATCTCTATTTCCAGGCACAGATCTTAGAAGGGTAGGATAAGTAAAACTTTGTATGGGACTGGAGAGAGGGCTCAGTGGTTAAGAGCACTTACCACTGTAATAGAGGACCTGAGTTCATTTCACAGCTTCTACATTGGGTACCTCATACCATCTGTACATCTAGCACCAGGCGATTCAACACCCTCTTCTGGCCTCTGTGCATACCCTTCCACATGTCTGCCTGCCTGTCTGCCTGTCTGTCTGTCTGTCTGCCTACCTGCTTGCCTGCCTGCCTATCCATCTGTCTGTCTGCCTGCTTGCCTGTCTGCCTGATGCTTGCCTGTTTGCCACCCCAGTCCCTAGTAAAAATAAACATTAACAACAAAGACCTTGCCCATGGTCAGACTCTGTCCTTTCTTGAGATGGCCTACTTTTCTTTCCATATCCAAGATGATTGACAATGATAACATATAGCATTTTCTTCCTCATTTGGGGGTTGAGCCTTTTAATAGAATTTAGACAGTGTGGTGCAGACATTACCAGGATGTATTGTGAGGATTTGGGACCAAGGAACATCCCATCTCCCTCTTGAAGCTTTGTGTAACCAACATAAGTGATTTTGTGGGATGTGCTGTGGTCCTGACCTACATTGTGCAGTACCAAGCTCTCCTGGAGACTCCATCTGTTCACAGAGGATGCATGGTGACTTGGCACATGGCTTCAAATCATCTGGCTCAATGCCATAGATTTATCTTGAGATCCAGGCATGGTGATGTATGCCCACCTTTGTCTTTGTGATCCGGAGGCTCATCACTCCTAGAATGCCCAGCTGTAATCAGGTCTCAGGGTCCCTTCTCTATATGCTGTTGCCATTAAAGTATGTCTAGTGTTTCTCAGGATAGCTGGACTAGGCACTCAGTTTGGGCCTGTGTGTACGCCAACATGTTTCTTTCCTCTGCGCAGGGCGAAGGGGAGAAATAGCATATGGGCTCTTCGCTAAGGCCTCCTGTGCTTGGCTTCTGGGGATGTTACCAAGTACAGTTTCCATCCTGAGGACAATTGATGTGTTGTCTTCAGCCAAGTCAGCTGACATGCTTTGCGTTAGTAATCTGTGATGAATTTGTCATCTTTCGTTTATTCAGGTAACCCACTCTTCTCTCTTAATCTTAGCGTTACCCCATCCTTGGTCAGGAGGTTGTGTGGCAGGGAGGGCTGTCTGCTATTTTTTATTTTTGAGATAGGATCCCTCTATGTAGCCCTGGCTTCTTTCTAACTCTTCTATGCGAGCCAAGTTGGCCTCAAACTCACAGAGCTCCACTTACCTCTGCCTTCCGAGTGCGGGGATCAAAGGTATGCGTCATAAAGCCTGCTCTGTCTGTTATCTTGAGGAACACTTGAACATTTTATTTAGGCCATTTATTTATATCCAAAATGTGAGTTACTTGGAGTTAAATAAAATTTCATTTTTTTTAATTGTAAAAGGAAGCGATACCTTGGGTCAGCAACCCCTGTAACCACCTGCAGATTCCATTTATAATAATTTAGCAACATTTTTTTTTCAGTTTTTATTGTTTTTGGAGTTTCTCTTATAGCCCAATAATATAAGCTCGTGATAACCTTATCTGCCTCAGCTTCCCACTTTCTGGAAGTACAGGTTTTATCCCTGTTGTAGAATGTCCTCTGAACTTAGCTGTTACCATCTTTATCAGTAGAAGCTGTACCTGCTCATGAGCATTCCTCTAGGTTGGGCCTGTTGACCTTCCTTCATAGGTTCATAGGAGGCAGGGGTGCAAAAGGCCCATCAACCCCTTGCCTGATATCCCGGACACGCCCTCCTGCACCTTCCTGCCAGCTACGTGGCATTCTGCTCTAGTTGTTCGTGGCCTTGTAATCTTAGGAGGGGCTAGGCCAGTGGTTCTCAACCTTCCTAATTCTGTGGCTCTTTAACACAGTTCCTCATGTTGTGTGACCCCAACCATAAAATTTCATTGCTCCTTCATAGCTGTAATTTTGCTACTGTTATGAATTGTAATGTAAATATCTGATATGCAGTATATTGGATATGCGACCCCTGTGAAAGGGAGATCCAGCCCCCGAAGGGGTTGGGACCTACAGGTTGAGAACTGCTGGGTCAGTCTGAGTGAGTGTATAGACTGTGGAAAGTTACCTGAAGTCGGGCCAAGAGCCATCTATGCAGGCATGAGGAAGTCCTAATCCTCTCTGCATGAGACCTTTGGCAGTATTGGTTTCAGGCTTAATCCGAGGCCAGGAAACTTATGGGTTCTCCAAGTTGGATTTTGGTGGAATAGTACTTTGGGTCTCTCATTGCAATCTTATCTAGAGTAGGAATTCCTTCTGTAAAGGTTTTATTTATTTATTGAGTATATTCCTGTATAAGGGTGGACACAAGGACATGCTACCACAAGGTTGTTTGAGGACAGAGGACACTGGTACTTGGGGATTGAACTTCAGGTCTTCTGACTTGGCATCAGACACCTTTACCAACTGGCTATCTTGCTGGCCCCAACTCAGTTAAAATGTGTTAAAAATGGAGATAGTGTCATGGTCTCCATATATGAACTTTTAAATGGAGATGATGCATCTGTTGTAAGGGTTATGTGATATGGAGGGTGTTGCTTCGTGCTCCCCCACATTGCTGTTTACAGGGCCTGAGGGGGATTTTTATGGTGGATGTGAGTAAGTGAGCTCAAAGGCAAACTGTTCTGTCCCAGGGTCTTCAGACAGCCAGTGAGTGCAGTGCCTTTCCCTAGCTACACTCTGAATAGCTATAGCATCCTCCAGAAACGTTGTGGGGTTAATAAACAGCCCACCTAAGTCTCTTTTAGAACAGTGCTGCTTTGACACATGTTGGCTGTTACCACTTAAGAGAAATGTGGGAAAACACATTTTTCAACAAAGCAGCCATCTCATCCTGACTCTGTACCCCATTTAGGGCTCAATTTTGTGTTCCATGGAGTGTGGTTTCTCATTGGCTTGGGAGCAAGCCCCGCCCCCTCCAGACACAGCATCCATCTGCTTTGGCCCACTCTCACAAGCATCATGGTTCTTCTCTTCCTGGTGTGCTTCTTCACTCCTCTCAGCGCTTCAGACAGGTGTAGTAAGAGGTGCTCTCTTCAGGGAGAAGCTAGGGTGGCCTCTCTTTCCCAGACTCTTGGTTCACACTGGCCTTTCCCAAAGCTCCTGGCACTTAGCAGGCTCTGGCTCGTTGCTTTTCATTCCTGCCTTGTCTTTTGGCCAGAGCCGAGTCCAGTGGTCCTCCTCAGAGGTGGGTCTGTGCACCAGGGTGACCTGCATGCCCACCGTGCTCCAAGACCAGGAGCGAGCACAGTGGAACATTCTTACCTTTTCTGAGAGCCTGTGGGCTCCATGTGATGCTGTGTCAGGGAATTCCACTTCCCTCGTCTTGGGTTTCCTCCTGGAGCTGTCTCACCTTGTCCTCCTTGTCTAGGCATGTGGCCAGTGATCTACATCTTTGAGTCATTCAGGCCAAGCCCTTATCCTGCTCTTGTGACTTCCAGCAATTTAGGAAACCTGCAGGGTTTGTCCCATTCCAGCAGACAAACATCTGGTGGTGGTAGGGCTTCCCCAACCTGTGATTCTGTCACACTGAGTTCTGAGAGAGTTCAAATGAAGGCACTGCCTTATCTGTCTGGGTGTGTGGTGTGAGTGTGTGGGTGTCTCTTTATTCTGCAGTGAGCAAAGCCCTCCTGGCTTTGGGTGGGGGCTTTAGGGGGTCATGCCTCAAGGAGGAAGGCTGTATCAGGAATGTTGCCACTGTGAGCTGCAGGCAGGGTCATGGCCTCAACTAGTTCTTTCCGTGTTTGCCCCTTATAGTCCCCATTTGTGGAAGGGAGCCAGAAGCATCCCGTCTCATAGAGAGGCTACTGTGATTTCTCATGACAAAAGTTTGACAAAAGTTTCCTGCCATATAGAACTTTCTATATTTCTATTCTCCTAGAATATCATTATCATTAAGATATAAATGTGCATGTTTTGCTAGTCCCCTTGAGGAGTTAACTGTGTAAATGTATGCATACAATAAAACTCTTCATGTACATCAGGGTAGGATAGGTCATTTGGGTGGTAGTGGTGTTGGGAAAAATCTCACCATGGCCCTCTTCTGAAAGACAGGTCTGGACCAGCCCCCTCTAGGAGAAAACCAGACTTGTTTATGTCACAACTCCCTCTCTTGGCCCCAGCTGTGACCTTTTGTTTCTTCAGGTGATTGAAAAATTCCCCAAGATCACTTACTTTCTCAGGATTGGAGTCAGACAGAGAGCTGAGTGAACCTTTGGAAGGGAGGTCTTCTGAGCTCAAAGCTTGTTTTCTGGGGCCCAACATGGGCACCATTGCTGAGCCCTGCTCTGAAGCCTGAAGAGCTGTTCTGTGGGCAGCATTAGGCCTTCCTGCTGACGGTTATAGTCTCTGAGAACATGTGTTGTTATTTCTGGGTCCCCCAGGATACCGTTCAGAAATGTGGGTGCTGCTTGCCATTTATGGGTCATGAGGTTAATTGTCAAACATTATAGTATATATGCTGTTGCAGCAAGCATGTTAGTTGTCAAACTGAAAAAGGGCAGTTCCGAACAACTGTCTTTTGACTGTTTGAGGTGCAGAACAGTTAGGGTGTGTGAACAGTTGTGTGAAAGACATAGGCAGGAAGGACCAAAGAACAGTGGCCCAAACCAGGCCATGTAGATCCAGGACTAGAATGTGGAATTGCAGGCGTACAGGAACAGGCTTCCTTTGAAGGCCTTTAGATCCTCCGTGGAAGGGAGGTAGACTATGATCCCTGCCACCGAGTGAATTGTGTCACTCCAGCCCTCCAGCCTCATGACTTAGCCATCAACCAGCCAACCACCTCTACCCAACTTCTCTGATACTCTTTGCTTCTTTCTATCTCTGTGTCTCTTCACAGTCCTTTAGTGTCCAGATTCTTGGGCACTCTCCAGATCCCACTCTGCATATAAGCCTGTGGGCCTCTTATAAGTATTACCTTTACCCTCATAGATAAGAAGATATTCAGTAATCCAAGTGCTGACCATTTGAAGAGAGTCTTGGATTTGCTTGGCTTTGACAAACCCAACCACTTATGAGTTTATTAGTGGCAAATGACGGGAGGTAGTTCTCATGACTGATGGCAACTCATTTTTCTGTTACTACCTTTCAGCTGAAAATCATTTTTCAAAAGTCTAAGATTAGTATCTATCTGGAGAAGGCAACTGATCCTAGGCTGTGTGGATGCACCTGGGCCAGCTGATAACAATCTGCATTAAATGACAGAGCATGTTACTTTGCCCTTCCTTTATGCATCCAGCCCTAGTCCACAGGTATTTACTGGGTACTGTATTACTTTCCTTATTGTTGTGACAAAATACCTCTCAAAGGCAATGGAATGAAGGATGGGTCTTTGGTCTCACATGTTAAGGATTTACAGTACCTCATAAGCATGGGGGCAGTTGGGCACATTGTATCCTCAGGCAGAAAGAGGAGATGGAAGATACTGCCTAAGCCCATGGAATGGTACAGCCCCCATTCAGAGTGGGTTTCAGTTAAGTAGTCCAATCTATAGTCCCTTATAGACGTGCCCAGAGGTTTGTGTCTCCTGGATTGTTCTGGATCCTGTCAAGTTGGCAGTCAGTAATATCCATCCCAGGTGCATACTGTATGCCAGGTACTCTCATGGGAGGAGAGCCTCAATAAGATATAGTCTTTAACTCACGGTGTACCTGGGAAAATGAGGTCATCACTAAACAAATACCTATAGGTTGGCTTAAAGTGAGGTATCGAGCACTGACGAAGAGGGAGGAGTGTTATGATTTGCCCCTTGCCTTCTTCCTGTCAGTGCTACCCTAGGAAAGTCATCTGGCTTCCCTAGGTATCTTTCTGTGCAAGTGGATCATGCTTGGTAACTGCTCTCCTCCTGATGAATGTTAGCTTCTGTCAGAAGCCCCCGTGATTTCAGATCGTCACTGTGCTGGTGTTTATCCCGTCTGCACATTAAGTTCTTTAAGCATATCTGTACATCTCTAGGCAGCATGTTGATTAGCTTCGTTTATTAAAGCGAGTCTCGCAGAGTTTTCTGTGGTGTGCTTTCTTTTTTTTTTTATTTTCTATATATTTTTTTTTATTTACATTCCAAATGATTTCCCCTTTCCTGTTTCCTCCCTCCCGAAAGTCCCATAAGCCCCCTTCCCTCCTTAGTGTGCTGTGCTTTTGACATCCACGGTCAACTCTTTGATATCCAGTTTGCGTGGTGGTAGCTTATTCGTCTTCATGGGCACGAACCATTAATTGGTAAGAGAATTTTGAATGTTAGAAAGTTTCTGAATAATGTGTGTTTTTTTTTCCCTCCACTTTTTCGGCTTACTGAATAAAATAGCGATACATACATATTACTCTGCAAGTCTGGTACACACAGAAGCCATTGTGTGTGCATGTATGTATAGAGATAGAAGGCAAGGACATCTAAGAACCTCAGTAAAGTTTCAAACAATGCTATTAACTGCAAGTGCAGTGCTGTAAACCTCAGCACTGTAAATTCATTGATTCTGCCCAGCTGCAAACTTGAACATGTGAGCCCCACCCCTCACACTACAAACTCTGGAAACTACCTTTTCACCCAGTGGATTTGATATGTTTTCATTCTATTTTGTGTGTTCCCTGAGTATGTGTGTGGTGCGATGTGTGTGTAGACATGCTCGTAGGCATGTGGCACATATATATGTGTGGATGGAGGGCAGAAGTTGGGTTTCTATCTTCGTTGATCTTCTGGCATACTGAGGCACGGTTTCCCAAAAGATGCCCCTGAGGCATCCCCTCAGCGTTTGACTTGTCTTTAGATTCTATATGCAGTCAGACATTCACTACGCAGTGATGGGATGCTATATAGCTGTGGTCCTGTAAGATTAAGTTTACTGGAAAACAGTACAGGCAGTCTTACACTGGCTGTATGACCTCCTATGAATCTTGTGTTTACCCTGTTTCTTGAGAGGCCACATTGTGACCTATATCATCTACATTTGCATAAAGGACACTTCATGATGTTTTTACAACAGTGAAAACCTGACAACATTGTTTTCAGAATGCATCCTTATCAAGTGACCGTCCACATCTGTGATAATGAAACTGATGGATCTGTAACTTTCCTTTTATCTTTTGTACTTGTTTTGGTATTGAGGTGATATATAGTCCAAAGAATGAGGAAATATTCGCCCTTAAAGTCTGCACATAGGGTGTGAAGATTAGAGTGTGAACGAATAAAGACCTTTTCCAAGGAGACATTTTATGGTGTGTTTCAGGAACGCTATTAAATTTTTAATTTGATTCTTTATATATTCTTTATTATGTAAAACTTTTAATCTTGGCAGCCTTCCACGCGTTCCTTTACTCTGCCAGTTTCCCTTATCTTTATGACATCTCCAGGAATATAACCTCTGCTATTTAATAGAGATGAGTCATTAAACGGTTGTTTTACAGCTGCACATCCCCGTGAAGCAGAATTTTACAGAACTTGTGCAACCAAATGAAATGCAGAAACAGGTGGAATGTATTGTTATTTCACTGTCAGTGTTTTATAGACAGAGGATAGTCTGTAACAAAATACTACAGAATTTGGAGTTTTTCAGATGGAAAAGGGTTTGCTTTGCAAGCCTGAGTCAGGATACCCAATGCTCCCCTAAAATGCCAATACGGTGGCACACACTTGTAATCCCAGCGTCAGGGAGGCAGAGTTCAGTAAATTCTCAGGCCTCAGTGAGTAGCTAGGTTAGCCTATTTAGTGAGGCCCAGTGTCAAAAAAAGGTGGGCTGGGTGTGGTAGTGCATGCTTTTTAATCTCAGCACTTGGGAGGCAGAAGCAGATGGATCTCTGTGAGTCTGAGGCCAGCCTATTCTCTGTAGTAATTTCTAGGCCGACCAGGACTGCATAGTGAGATGCTACCTCAAACCAAAACCAAAACCAAAGCAAAACCAACTGACCAAATAAACCAGAAATCTCAAATCCCCAAGGTGCCATTCTAAAGTGGAGCTGGGAAGCCACTGGTTGCTGATGGCTCCCGCAGCCCTGACAATCTGTGGTGGAGTGCTCTTTCATTACGTGTCAAGGTGAGTGGTGCAAGCCTCTGACAGACTGTGGTTAGAGAAAGCCCAGCCTTCACTGCTGACCTAGTCATCTCCCCCGAGCAGGTGTTGCATGAGCTCAGCTCCCTTTCAGCCCTTCCTTCTCCCTGGTGGGCCCTTGGCTCCTGAGTAAGATAGATACATGCAGTAGAGGAGCTGTTAATAGCATTTACTCTGTCTTAATCCTTTTTAATCCCATTCATATTTTAGAGTCTGAAACTTGGCAGGGTGTCAGAAGCCACACTGTGAGCAGGGAAATTTTTCTTTGAACAGCAGGAACCTAGTTTAAAATATTCTCTAATATTTAGTTTGTTAAAACGTATAAGAGTAGGAAATTTCTCCTTAGATTTCTGAGTGTCATTAAGAAATCTTGCTGAGGCTTCATATTTTTTTTTCTTCTAACGAATGACAACCATCAGTATCAGGCTTAGACATAGTGAGATATCTGTGGCATTGACTTCCCGAATGGGGAGATTACTGGAGTCAGTGGCTCTCTGTACGATGTCACACCCATGGGGACTTTGGACCTCATTCTATCCTGATGAGACATTAGCTTTCGCTTGGACTTGTCAGCCCAACCTTTTGATTAATGGAACCTGGCTATTTCTTTGCAGATTTAATGTAAAAAAAGTTGTGGAATTCTGGTATAATCTAGGAAGATTTAGACTACGTTGAGATCTGTCAGATCTGGGCCTGGGTAGGCATTTTCTTTCCTGCTTTACTGCAGTGCTTATGTGTGTTGGAAAGCCACATGTGACCTGTAAGGAGCTTGCTTGCTGTATGTAAGTCCTTCGTCATCCAGCCACTCCCGAACTCGAGGCTTTGGGTTGGACTTTGGGTCAGCTTCAGGGTAGTGAGAGGATAGATGCCCAAGGACATGCTGTCTTCAACTTCCTGGCCTTCCTCTTCCAAGTTCTGGCCTTTATTGGGCAGAGACGGGTCTTGACTGGAGGGCAGGCCTGTCTGCCATTTGAATCCCAGCCCAGCCCTGGGGTGTGAGGGCTGGCAGGGAGGGGTAGGCAGGCCATTGTAGGAGAGAAGGCTGGGAGCTCCTGGAGGAACATTTAGGGTTGGAATCAGTTGTGTCTTTTAAAAATTTTACCCATTTTGGACTTGTCTGTGGAAGCAATTAGGGAGATCACAGGACCGTTTCTGATTCTTGATTCTGTGCAGTGTCTATTCAGAAAGATAGAAAACAGTCAACTGGAACAGGGGATTATTTGAGCACACACAGAGTCCTGTTGTCTCAGCAGCATGCCCTCAGACAATTTGCCTTTTAGTGAAGTTTAAACCCATGAAAGGAAATAAAAAGTGTTTTATTAGATGGCGAAGAAAGATGGACTGGACTTAGGAGACTTTGGGAATTTTAGCTTTTTTCTTTGTTAGTGCCGACTTTGGAAGAGGGCAACTCTTTCTTTAATGCAATTTATTTGTACAATGTGGTAATTATTGCTAATAGTTAATAATTATCTTCAGTTGGATAAAATGCCAGAGAGAGAGAGAGAGAGAGAGAGAGAGAGAGAGAGAGAGAGAGAGAGACAGAATATGAGAGGGTCCTTGCTGGGCTGCCTCTTGTTCAAGGCTAAACATTGCTGCTTCTGAAGAAAGGCATTCGTTATGCGTGGGGCCTGTTAACATTTATGAAGTGTACTTTGGTGGATCTAGTTGGTAGTCAGGCCAGAGCACTTCTCCGTGAATGTGCACAGACCAGACCTTCAGGAGCACTGAGGACTCACCCACTATTGCTCAGCTGGTGAAGAGACAGGCAGAGACGCCAACCCAGCAGGGACTTCCATAACCGTTCTCTCTCTCTCTCTCTGTCTGTCTAAACTGTAAAATATTGACTCACTCAGTTTGTCACAGTTCAGTGAAGTAGTTTATGAACTAGGTATATGTCCATCATGCCTTGTTAAGAGTGGTGTTTGTTTTTGTCTTTTTGTTTTGTTTTGTTTCTTGAGAGTACACAGAACAAGTCAGGAGATCCACGAATGTGACCAGTAATGTGCTGCGTGGACAGATGGTGCCAGTCACAGGCAGGGAGAGGATTTACTATGTGCTGAGTAGCGGAGAACTGGGCTTTCTGACCTTGATATGAAAAACATTTCAAGTTCTTAGTCAGGGAGGAAAAATCTTTGGTTTCAATTCCCATGCAGGTCCATGGGATTATATCTTAAAATATGCTGGTTTACTGGATCTTTCGAAGGGAGAACTGGACAAGTGCTTAGCTGTATACTGGATAATTAAGGGGAACATGCCCTTTGACCTTTCCCCATCAAGACAGGCCTGGTTAGGGCTGGAGAGATGGCTCAGCAGTTCAGCTGCTTTTGAGGAGGATTTGAATTCAGTTCCCAGCAGACGCATGGTGGCTCACAACTTTGCCTATAACTCCAGTTCTAGGGATCTGATGCCTTCTTTCAGTGCTAGTCAGACACATAGTACACTTATATACATGTAGGCAAACACACATTCACATACAATAAAAAATAGGTCATCTTAAAAACTAAAACAAAAACCCAGGCTCGCCTGATTGAAGGACAGCTGGAACCCATTGGGCAAACTCAGCCTGTGTTCCAGAGAAACAGGTCCTCTCTGTTTTAAAACTATTAAAGAGTTTCTTCAGTTTATTTCGAGTTTTCCTCAATCATAGCAGCTTCCAGCTCAGCCCATTGTGTTGTTGAGATCTTCTTGGGGGAGTCTGGGTTACAGCTGTTTCAGATCTCAGGGACTTTCCCTGCTACATCACTCTTTCTCCTCATCTGCGATGCTGCAGGCCCGCTCTCCTACTTTGCCCGGTAGGTGAGTGTCCTAGAGACCTAAGTACAAGGATCAGGCTGGGTGAAGGAGGATAGGTCTGTCCTTTTGTTTTTGTTTTTTCTTTAAAAACCTGTGCCACAGATGGTTTTGTTAGTTATCACAGTCTGACTGGGCTGGACTGACTGGCCAGTGACACCAGGTCTACTGTCTGTTCCTCAGCACTGGAGCAGCCGAGGTTGTGGATGCTGCTCATACTTCCATGGTGTTAAGAAAAAAAGATAGTGTTAGTGTCACACAAGGAAGCAAAAAAAAAAAAAAGCTTGGCACTGTAGTTTCTTTTTGTGAAAAGGTTACACCACAATCCCACAACCCAAACTAGTAGAGCTCATACTGGGACAGGAAATGCACTTGGTCTAATTCTAATACAGGTGGTGATTGTCTTTTCCCCATTGACTGGGGCCTAACCTCAATATCGTTCTTGATTGGCTAGCTTTAAAAGAATTCTGAGACTGAAGGAAAGGCCATCCAGAGACTGCCTCACCTGTGGATCCATCCCATATAGAGTTACCAAACTCAGACACGATTGTGGATGCCAACAAGTACATGCTGACAGAAACCTGATATAGCTGTCTCCTGAGAAGCTCTGCCAGAGCCTGATAAATACAGAGGTGGATGCTTGCAGTTAACCATTGGACTGAGCACGGGGACCCCAGTGGAGGAGTTAGAGAAAGGATTGAAGGAGCTGAAGGGGTTTGCAAGCCATAGGAAGAACAACAATATCAACCAAGCAGATTCCCCAGGGCTCCCAGGGACTAAACCACCAACCAGGGAGTACACATGGCTCCAGCTGCATATGTAACAGAGGATGGCCTTCTTGGGCATCAATGAGAGAAGAGGCCCTTGGTCCTGTGAAGACTCAGTGTAGGGGAATGTAAGGGCAGGGAGGTGGGAATGGGTGGGTGGGGGAGCACCCTCACAGAAGCAGGGATAGGGGGTTTGCAGATTGGAAACTGGGAAAGGGGATAACATTTGAAATGTAAATAAAGAAAATATCCAATAAAAATAATTCCAAGAAGAAATGAAGGAAAAGATAGCTGTTGGTTGACCATCAGATGAGAGAGAGAGAGAGAGAGACAGAGACAGAGACAGAGACAGAGACAGAGACAGACAGACACAGACAGACAGAGAAAGATAGACAGACAGACTGAGGAGTACTTTGTGTAAGCAAAAGTTTTATTACTAGGTAGGTTAGTTTAAAAGATTTGCATAAAAGTTTTACAAGGTTGGGGAGATTTATAGAGTATTGGCCCTTGGTGGCTGCCTTTGACAGGCAGGAAAAAAACCCAAAAACCAAAACATTTCACACAATGGCCTCACCCTCTCCCCAGCCTCACCTCCCCACTTCCTGTTCTTTGTTACCACTTCCATCCATTGTCTGTCTGTCTGTCTGTCTATCTATCTATCTATCTATCTATCTATCTATCTATCTATCTCTTATCTATCTCATTCTTTTTCTTGGCTCAGTTGCTCTCTTCAGTTCTTTGCTGTTGTCCAGATCCATCCAATTTTTGTGCCTGGGCCCTTTCTCCACTTTCATCTTTTTAACCCACCTTCCCCCTTATTACCTGTTCACCCACCTGCTAGCCAGTGCACGTTCTGTGGTAGGTGTGAATTACTGCATCCTCACCAAGATGCTTCCAGCCAGACAGGCAGTGAGAATTCCTAGTAGTAAGAGTTAAGTGCCATGCACTGGCATATCCAGGAAGGAAACCTATAAGGGTCAATGAAGGTTCTCTCAGATCAGTGAGCCAGGGCTGAGAAAGAGGGGCGAGAAGCTCTCACTGTCTAGGTAGTAGGGATGGCTGGAGTCAGAGTTGGGGCTGGCAGCTGGACTGTTGAGGAATTTGAGGTATGTGAATAGTGGAAGGGGGCACGTGACATGCGAGCTCTTCAGTTTACATCTTCTTTGCTTTAAAGAGATGTTGGTTACATCCGTTGTTAGGGGGAAAAAGTATTTCTGCCGAAAGGTTCAGAGGACAAAATAGACAGTGGAAGATGGTGAAACACTGGATTTTGCCTAAGGCAAGGGAAGAGAAACCACAGTGATCACGCATTCCTTTGTGTCTCTAACTGGCCCTTAAGCAGTTTGGGACTAGGGAAGGAAACTTTACTATGTGTCCTTTCTGTGAAGAGGGGCTGGTGGATGAAGAACAAATGTATTTTAGACTCAGGTTTGTTGGACCTGTGTGAGCCTCTCTTTTCTTCACCCTAAACTGAGGAAGGCTGGGATAGATGATATCTAAAGCTTGATTCCAGTGTGACTGATCATACATGCCTCCATTGGGTGCCTTTGAAGCCCTGAAGTTGAACATGCCTGGTTTATCTTTACACCAAAAAAGGCCAGACCAGCTTTGCTCCAGGCCCTAGAGAGCTGGGGCTGAATGGTGTGTCTCTGTAGAGACTGTGAGTAAGGTGCTGGGAGTTGTGAACTGTGTAAAAGTTTGTTTTCAAGCTAGGCGTATACTGCCTTATGCTAAGTGCTAACAGAGAGGTTCAGGCTGTGCGTTGTTCAGAATGGTGGGGCTGCTGTGAGCAGGCAGCTCTGTGGACACCCGGACAGCCCCTATGCTGATTTCCAGTATTGCCCTCTGCTGACATTAGGCTCACATTTCAAGTTATTTATCTCCCAGATACCCAGTATTCACTAAGAAAGGTGTTGTTTCTAATAGCTCATCAGACAATTGGAAACCCAGACCAGTCATGAGAGATCCCCAGTGCTTTTCAAAATTGAGCTGAATTAAACAGTCATCCTTCCTTGAATATGCCTTGTGCCCGATAGCATTTCACTGAATTCTCTTGAGTGTTTGAGGAGGCTAAGTATGAACATAAACCCTGTTTGCAAATGAGAAGCCTGAGGCTTGGTTCAGTGCAGGTAACTGTCAGAACCAGGATGTGGAGCTCAAACCTGCCCATGGAGCCCATCCTCTGTGTGGCTGCAAGTCTGTTCTTGTGGTTCTGTCCAGGACAAACATGCGAATTAGGGCTGGACTAAGCTGACGATAGCCACTGCTTGTTTTTGAATGACCCATGAGCTAAGAATAGCTTTTACATTTTTTAAGGAGTTGAGAGAAAACGCAAGGAAAACTATCTCATATGTAAATATTATATGAAACGCATGTACTTATGAATGGATAAAGTTTTATTAGAACACAGTCATGGGTATTAGTGTACTGGTGGCAGGCTTCACTCTATACTGACAGTCTTGTGTATCCTACAGAACCTACGATAGTTAATGCCTGGCCTTTCGTAGGAGTTGACCGAGCATCTGATTCAGAGCACTCATTAGGCTTAATGAAATATTAAAAGTAATCAGTCACCTCCTGTGATCAGCGTCAGCTCCCCAGTCACCTGCCACTTGAAGATTCAGGGTCTTGTTCTGCTGTTTGATGTCTTAAGTGTCCTCTTTGTGCCATGCATGGCAATGCCCACATGATGTGATTTGCTAAGTTGCCATCTTCTCAAGAGCTAGGTCTCTTGGAGCAGATGACTGGTTTTCTCTTGACACCTAGCACTGGGTGATGGTTGTTCTGAGGCAGTTGTTACATGCTCACCGGAGGGAGGTGGAGTTTCCTGTGTTGTCTCAATGTGTGGGTGATGCAGGCTTTCACTGAAGTGGAAGGTTGTAGAGACAGGAAAATCAAGAAGTAACCTTTACCATCATTTGCATTTCTGAGATGATTTTGCTGCATGGTTAAGAAGGGACCCAAGATCCCAGGTTCTCAGCCAAACCTGATGCCATAATTGCTAATTGTTAACTTGAGAGTGTGTCCTCTTAATTGCTGTACAGTGCCTGGGTGACACCCTCTTACAGGACTCAATTAAGAGCTGAATATTTGTCAGGCCTGCTGAGTAACCATAAGGAGTTTTGCTGGTGCTGTTTATATTCAGATGCTAAATTCTGTACCCCAAGATCTGTTTGCTCCAAGATGATCCCTATGTATACCAGCCTTGGTTGTATAAATCTTGCTCCCCAATTTAAAACCGTTCATTAAAATAAAGACGGAGGCAGCCAATTATGGGGGAAATAGGGAGAGGTGGAGTTTGAGTTACCAGACTGGAGGTCGCAGGTAATGAGCACGAGGACAAGGGGAGAGGGAGAAGGAGGTGAAGAAGGTGAAGGAGGAGAAGATGGAGCAAGCAAGAGGTCTCCGTGAGGCACGTGTCAGTCAAACGTCTCCCCAGGACACCAGACTGCTGGAGGAGAAATAACCCAGAGAATTTCAAACAGCAAATATTTGGGGAGGACAGTTTGGGTAGTTAGCCAGACTAGCGTTAGAGATTTATATTAGGGTAAATTTCCCAGTAATTGTGCAGAGCCTAATAAATAAATATCATCCCTTGGGCTGTATTTATTTGAAACTAGATGGGAATAAGTTTAATTGAAATACTCTACAAATAATGACTTTTTTTTGTGACTAAGTAGCTCAAATGAAACTGCTATGAAGGCCCGGCACACACAAGCCGCAGATTAGATGAGAAAACTCAAGAAGCTGTGTCACTGGCTGTGGGCCTCTGCTGACTAAAGTGGCGGTGCCAATATTCAAACGTGGACTGGATGCCAAAGTCCCATTGATTTCCTACTCTTCCTCAGTTCTGGGGAATCCACGGGGAGGGTGTGGTATGTGGGAACATCTGGGATCCTTGCTCATGCATACAGTGACGTGACAGAAGTTCTTTAAAAGTAAATGAGCTTGTTGACCTTAACACACATGCCACATGGCTTCTGTGATAGGATCAGCCCTGGAGGCTGTTGGGTAGAGAGTGGACTGTGAGAGACTTTGAGGACAGTCAGAGGCAGAGTTAGTTGGAACTGGGTCCTGGGTTTTCTTTGCTCATCTGGGAGAAAGGGGAGGGACTTTAGAGAGGGACTGAGGAAGCTCTAGACTGCACACAGGCAGTCTCTAAGCACCTCGGACCCTAGCGAGTGGTACATCTTGGTTTCTTTTATCCAGACTTTGAGCAGATGGGCAGTGCAAGAGGGAGCTGGTCGGGCTCAGGGAGTGGATGCAGTATTCCAGTTTGAGGGTCTGGAGTCGAGTCATCAACTGAAGACCAACAGGCCGACATTTTGTTCCTTTCCTAGTGGTTTATGAGTAGAGCTGGTCCCACAGGTGGAGAACAGGTTAGGGAATAAGGAGGTGACTAGGGGTAGAGAGAATGGTGCTGTTTATATTCTCAGTGTGGACGTTGTTGACAAGTGACATTGGCCAGAAAGCTCCTCCTCAGAGAAGAACTGAGAAGGTAAACAGTTCATTGGTGATCATAACCTTTGTATTTGGGTTGTGAAGCACAGGACTGTGAAAGGCCACACACTCGGACGTCTTTAGGCAGTCGGAAACATAAATAATGATCTAAACCTTGAAAAGTCCTACTGTCTCTCAGCCCATCATACGCTCATCTTTGATAGAGGAAGCCGGCTGTGTGTGCACCTTGTTGCTTGGCAACTGTGCGGCTTGCCCTTGGCACTGGGGTGATAGTACTGCCAGTGCTGTTTGTGCTTAGCACCTACCCCACAGAGAGGGTCACCTAGATCTGGTGAGTGGCTTGAATGTGGCCAGATAAGAAAGTTTTTTTTAAGACATCGAACATCAAAATAAAATTAAAAAAAAAAAAGCCAATTTTTCCGTATTCTTAAGATTTTAAGAAACTTAACTGTAGGAAGTTGGGCATGCTGGCATGTGCTTATAACCCCAGCACTTCAGAGCTAAGGGAGGGGTGTTCGGGGCCATCCTGGGCTACAAACTGTGCATGACTTGTCTTAAAAACAAATGAGCAAAACATTATCAGTCAAATGAAAGATACTGCTAGATTCAACAGTGAAGCCTCAATTCAGCACCCCCAGATTTTTCATGTGATGAGGAGAAAGGGCTGAGCTCCTCAGCCTCTGGGCAGATATAAAGCCCGGCCCTTCCAAGATGTCTGGGATCTGTGCTCAGTCTCGATGCTGTTTTGTTTTGTTTTGTTTTCTGGTGAAGTTGCTAAAGTGTGTGGAACCTACTATCTGCCTTCATAAAGTCCACAACTAGGCAAACCACAGTTTCCAACTTGTGTTCCCTGTATTCCATTTAAGGGTTCCATTAATGGTTGAGTTTTGTTTAAAGAAATTCCTTAGCCCATCCTCTCTGAATTTGTGAGTGCTTGGGACTGTAATGAAAACATTTGCTCAAGTATCTGTTGCACTAAATCTTAAAGTTACAGCTGTCCTGTCTCAGGAGACAAGCAGAACGCTCCCCTTGACTGTCCTGGAGCTCATCCTCCTGCATCTGCCTCCTGGGCATTGGCGTGTGGACCATGAATACAGTGCAGATCATCAGGAGAGTCACCAGGTCGCACTCAGATTACTTTAAAAATCAAAAGGTCACTTGAAGTTTAGTTGCTGTCATCTGGTATGCACAGACACGTAGTACTTGATCATACTGATAGGAAATGTGGAATTGTGTTCTTATACGTTATTCATAAGGTTCTTCTGGGGTGTGTGTGGGGGGGTTGGCAGTAACAGCTCTGGTAAAAATACCGACAGAAGCTCCTGCCCAAGATTTTCTAAAGTCTCTCTCAGCGCTGCATCTCAGAGTTCACAGGGCCTCTTTCAGATAGGGCCTCTTTCTGCCCACGCATTCCTCTGCTCCTTGTGGAAGAGGTCATTGTACCTCTTGCTGCCTCCAGTAGCACTGGGGCGGCTGGGCTTTTCAATAAAGGTGGTGCCCATTCTGTCCTCTGAAGCTTCACCCTGAATCTTTGGACTTTAGAGCTATGGGTGATGCTGACTCTTAAGGATGGCAGGATCAAAGTACGAGTCTTTTATTTGCATTTGAGATAGAGTGTATGCGTGCCTGTTCTCATCTTGCCATGTTGTCTGCTCTCCTGCTTAGGCCCTACCT
This sequence comes from Tokudaia tokunoshimensis, assembly GCA_036184795.1. NCBI lineage: Eukaryota > Metazoa > Chordata > Mammalia > Rodentia > Muridae > Tokudaia > Tokudaia tokunoshimensis. Next base: position 65,143,336 of record BTHU01000004.1, on the reverse strand, counting down.
TTGCTCCCTGGTGGAATTTAATGCCAGGCACTGAGACTGGTTCACCAGGTGATACCTGACTCTGGGGCCTTTCAGCCATGTTGCTTGCTGTGTGTGCTTGGTGGGAGGCCCTGGCAAGGATTTGCCTTTCCCTGGCCTTTACTTCAGGGAGTGGTTGGCTAATATTCACAGAGATGACCTAGAGTGACGAAGAAAGGTAGCCTTTCACCATCTGACTCAGTTTGCTCCAGACCCTATAAAATACTCTCTGATTTTAAACATTGCTTGAAGCCGTTTACATTTTGGTTAACTACGTCAGTGAGTAAATATAACTGTTGTCATCTGGTGTGTGGGCTTGGCTTTAGAAGGATAAAGAATTTATTGTTACCCATTGTGTACTTCAGTCCCTTTTACTCACCCTTGAGCACCCAACGTGTAGAATAGAAAACCTGCAGCCTCCTCACTTGCTAAAATCCAGGCTGCTCCATGATTTCGGTTTCGTTGCAAAAGCTGCTTCATTACATCAGTCCCAATGAGCTGACACAGCGTGCCCCTCAGGCCATGCCAGCCTGGCAAGGCCAGGCATTTGTAACCTTGGCTTTCCTGGTATCTGTGGAGACCTGCCTGTAGATGAGGCTTCATAGTACTTCCTGGAGTTAAGGCCGAGGACTCTGGGGTCAGGCCGAAGGGGTGCATACCTTCAACTGTAAGCTGAACTATGTCAGGACAGGAACATAGTTTCCCAGCTGTGCTGTCAACATCTGTAGATGAGGATAACCATAGCGTCTGCTCTCTGTGCTCTCAGAAGGGAGATGATGAATGTGCCACACAGCTCAGTGATAGGCTAGCAGGAGAGTCGATTAATGTTAACGAAGGTGCAGTCCTAGGGGTCTCTGTGTGGGGCTGTCTGCCACAGTTTTATATGTTCTATCAATCTCCTGACTTTTTCCTTAGTCACTTACGTTTTCTAGAGTCCTTAGGCAAGGTCTACCTGCTCATGTAGGCCCCCCCCCCCAGCCTACTTGCTCTGCCATTTTCTTTGAAGCTTTTCTAGGTTTATGAGCTCTTAGTGGGTCTGGACCACTTTAAGCGCCCCCTTTGCCTTTAGTAACCTGCACCAATCAGGGGTGGAGGTAGGGAGTTGAGTGGCATGGACTGAAAGCTTCGAGATCATTGGGTGAATTGAAAGGGTAGCTTTGGGGTTTGATGAGGAAGAAGGGTGTTAGGACAGGAAACAAAGAACCTTGCTGTGTTTGAATCTTGAGAGATCACATATGGGATCTGTATTGTAGATGCCCTTTCATTATTTTATAATCGATGAACTGCTTGGCTCTGGGACACTCCCAAGCCCCGGAGCGCAAAGGTCAGGGGAAGTGGAACCTGCTCTTTATTATTCTTGTTCCTCTTTATTATTTTATTTTTAAAGACATACATCTCACTTTGTAGCTCAGGCTGTCCTAGAACCCACTCTGTAGACCAGGCTGGCCTTGAACTCCCAGAGCTCGACCTCCCTCAGCCTCCCAAGCACTGAGATTACAGGTGTGTGCTTGAACCTGAGCTTCTTGAGCCTGCCTGACTCTCACCCGGCAGATGAGCTGGCTCTCTGAAGATGAGCCTGGGCTATCCTCGCTGTGCCCGCCTGTGTGCACCCCAATAGGAGCCTTACCTCTGTGGTCCATGCCAGGTTCCCTTGACTTCTGCCTTCCTGTTTGGACAGTGGGGATGGGAGAGACAGTCACTTTGGCTCGTCTCCCCTTTCTAGGACCTCCAGGATTCTTGCACCTTCCCATTGCTCTCCCACAGCCCCATCCCGTCCCCACTTGTTCTGGCTGAGTGTGACACCTGTATCTGCCGGGCTCCTGACTGACACTGCACACTTTAAGAAGAGTCCTCTTGCACATCTGTTTATTTTCACACTGAGGAAGGTTCTAGCACACAGGGTAAGGAAGCGAGATGTCATCCAGGTGAATGGATAAGGAAACAGGATCTGGCTTCCTTCATCTTCAGCGTTCACGCAAGGTCCTGCTTTAGGCGTTGTTCTGTTTTGTGTTCCAAATAGAGGGTTCGGTATTGAGTCATAACCATAATCTGACAGAACAGAGACAATGGCGGCAGATAACCACCCGTTCTGACTCTTGTTGGTTTTAAGTGTATGGATGGTGTCTTGGGAGCTTTTGAAATGCCACAAGCCTCGCAGGCCCAGGATGCAGCTGCCTCTGCTCCACAGACCTCAGATTATAAGGACCCAACACAGCACGGAAGTGGGGAGATCAGAACCATGGGTGATCCAGGAAGAAGGGTGTGTGTGTTAGGGTGCATTTAGGGATTCCAAAGCTCATGGGGGAGACTGGGATAATGGGGAACTCACACCAGAGAGAGGGGAAGAGGAGAAGCTAAAGGGTCTATTTTGGTGTGTGGTGTTGTCATGTGGATTTGGGGAGACTTTGAAAGGTTTAGGCCCATGTTCCCAGTGTTCTCTGTGGCCTGGTTGTAGAACAGGGAGAATTCAGAGTTCCTTCTTTTATTCTCCTTCCCCTTCTTTTCCTTTTCCCCCATGAAGCTTCCTTTCCCCCTCCTTGAGAATGATGGAGGGGGCTGAGCAAAAACTGAGAACCCACTTAATAGTAAGAGGAATCATTTGGAAGTGCGTTTCAGCGGTATTTAGTGTGTCCGCCCTACCGTGCGGCGACTGCGTCTCTGTCAGCTCTCCTCACTGAGAGTCCCATAAAGAAACCCACAAACAGAGTTCATTTCTTCCCTCTCCAGTCCCCATGACCCCTGGCCTGTGTTCATTTCTGTGGAGTCTGTTCTGGATGTTTTATATAAATGAACCATGTTGGGTCACGTGTCTGACCATAATACCATCTTTTTGAGATTTATTCATGTATCAGGAGTCAGTGCCCTGTTCCTCCTTTTGAGCTAGTGATTTTACTGTTGTATAGATATGATGTAGCCAGCGGGTACATTTTCCCTTTTGTCTGTGGGAATCATACTTCTGCAACACCTTCAACAGCTCTCTGGTGCAAAGGCTGTGATGTCTGGTTCCCCTTGAGCCCTAAGCCCCAGGTCTAACTCCCTAGTCCTCTGTATAATAGCTCTACTAGGTTATAAAGGAAAGGCTGGGGGGCTCAGAGAAGGGTCAGACCTTGAAGCTTGGCGTGCCTCCACCTCAAGCTTGTCTCTGCATACCTCATCATCTACTTTAATTTCTGCCCAGTGGGAAGTGGGTTGTGGAAAGCATTGGTCCCGTCTCCAGTCCACGTCTCTCTCCAGGCTTCCTCCTCTGGGACACAGCTAGTATCTGATCCTGGGCTGTGTAACCCGAGTAGCACAGTCCTTATCTGTGGATAGAGATTCTTATTTTTGTTGCCACCACAGCCATCTGGGCATGGGCATGCTGAGGACTCCTGGAAGGAGCCTGAGGAATGCTTGCTTCTTTCCCTGCGCGGTGGAGACTGAAGTAGGGGTGCCCAAGGGAGGGAAGTCTCGACTCCTCCTCCAGGGCAGCAGGAGCTGTGGTCCTCACTATGTCCAGCTGCCAACAGGGAAGTTGTCCCCAGACTCCCTTTCCCGCAGGTAGCGTTGGTGTACTGGTTTAGAGCCTGGGAACTTGTCTCCTGTCATCTCCCATCAGGCTTACCACATCCTTCTGTTTGGAAGGATGGACTTTCTGTTGATGCCATTTTTAAAAGTACGTATGAAGTACCCACCTGACCAGGTATCTCGCAGGTGCTGTTTACAGGTGTCTATTTGTCTGGTTTGTGAAAGAGGCTGGGGTCCTGACTGCCTTCTGTTCACCCGAGCTGATCCCAGAAGAGGAGTCATTGGCCTTTCAGATTCCTGCTGTGCAGATGCAGGCTAAGTGAGAGTCACGGTACCCCGCTTTGTTGTGTGAACTAGCAGAACTTGTTAGAGTTAACAGGCAGTGCAAAAGCAGGTAGTTGGGTGGTCAGCGGTGTTTCCCTGGCAAGGAGTCTGGAGGTACTGGTTGACTTAGCTCAAGGTTCAAGGTCTGCTCATCCTCTTCCTGGTGTTCTCCAACGTGTTGCTGAAGCCACAGGCGTCACGGGTAGACCCCATGAAATCCACCATAGAAGCATGGTATTTTTCCCTGTGTACCTCATTATATTATCCCTAGCGGACTCTTGATACCCTTTTGCTAGGCTGAGTCTTAGTTCCTGTGTCTTCCGAGGAAAGGTCTGACATTATTTGGAAGTCAGATCCGAGTCAGCAAGGACGAGAGGGCAAAGGTGGAGAGGGAGGTTGGCAAAGAGGTGATAGATAGATAACCATGTGTTTTTGAAGTGGCCATTGCTTCACCATGAGCTCCAGGGAGACCCAGCCTGCCTTGTTTGTGCCAGCCTCCCAGGCTTCTGGGTGGGTTCAGAGTAGAAATCTGGCCCAGTCTGCCTCAGAGCACAGGGAACCCTTACCCTGTTTTTTAAAATTATTATTATTATTAGAAATGGGAAAGGAATATGCTAATAAAATATCTTCTGTAATTAACTTTTAAGTCTTCACTAATCCCTAGTAATTTTTTCCACGTAGGAGGTGGCAGAGTTGGTGGTTATACCCAGGGACTCTGTAGTCTGAGTACCATGGTTCAAATCCAGGCCCTGCCATTCACCTCTTTATTAATGAGTTGTTTGGAAGACTGAGTTTGTGGCTGAGAGCGTTTTGAACAGAGCCTGGTAGTCAGTTCTCTGAATGAATCGACTTCAATGTGCTGAGCACAGGGACTCGGAGCTGTGATTCCTTTCAACAGGTGATCCTTGCCTTTTACCTGTACAAGTGACTTAAGGGGACACACGACAAAGGTCTCGAAGCACCATAGTCTGCTTTTGCATGCAGTACCTGTCTCCGAGGGCATGGCTGCTGCTGTCCTCTTTCTTGGGGTAGCGAGGGAGGCCGTCTGCTGGAGCACTGGCGCTTTAGAGGCATGCTTGACCCTTGTGGGTGCTTCCTACTGGAATATCTGTGATAGTGCGTTCTGACTGGAGTTACTTTTAGACTCATCTCTTTTCCTTATTTTTGGCAAACAGTAGGAGGGCAGGATGCAGGTATTTAATGGTTTCAGGTGGTCCTTTGATGTATGGATTCCAGGAGGGGCAATAGTGTATTGATACCAAGGAGGGTACCATGGGCAGGTGCCAGAAGCCATCTAAAGAGTGGTGATTTTGTAGTTGAACTTGGTATTTAAGTACTGGGCAAAATACGCTTGCTTCCTTGTGCTGGCTATGGACTCTTCTGTTTTCCTCCCTCTCCTTGGATCGATCGTAAACTCTTGTTGACATATTGCCTGACTTGAGGGGCAGCAGCAGCTGGTACCCCTCAGGTGAACTGAGAAAGGTTAAGCTTGAGAGAGGAGATGGTAGAAAGTTTTGGGGGGACCTCGGGGACTCCATTCCTCCTCCTCAGCTAATTGGTTCTTTTCTGTGGCACTTATTGAGTGCCTACTGTATGCACTGTGCTTCTGCTCATGTGGAGGAGACAGTGATGAAGGAGTGAGGGTGGTTTAATTTTCCTGGGTGGTTACGGAAGAGACTTCTAAAGGGGTGGCGTTTTGGGCAGGCCCCAGGAAATACGTTTTGGGGCCGTGTGATTTTGCAAGAGGGAATATATGTGGAAAGATCCTAAGGGGAAATCAGCTTCAAGAATATGAGCATCACCAAACTAGAGGAGCCTGCCAGGTAGTTAAGGGTGGAGTTTTATTCTGAGTGTGGTGGGGAATTGCAGGGTACTTTTCCTTCTTTTGATTATTGTCTTTTTCTCAATCACCATACTTTGAAAATTCCAATTACGAAAAGCATGTGTCTAAGAATCAATGGGACATGCGACCTCAAATTACATTAGGCTTAACGTATGGCATGGATGTTAGCTGAAGGGGACTCCCTGTCCCCTAAATGGAAGACTAACATTGCCAGCTAAATCTGTAAGGCATCAAATTGTGTTCCTTCCCAAATACCAGATATATACCAGATAATTAAAAACCGACTGCCCTCTACTGATAGACTGAAGAAGGTGAATGTCTTCTAGTGTGAGATTGCAAACCTATTGACTGCACGTCAGCCATGGCTTTAACAGTAGGCTGGCCCTGGACATGGCTAAGGGGAAGAGCTTGCAGCCTGCCTTTCCTTTTGTGTCCTTTTGCGTCCTTCACTCACAGGGACAGGAGAGAGCACTGGCTTGCGAATCTGTGGAAAACACTGGGTTTATGTAGTCAGCAGTAAAACCCAGTTAATCTTTTGTAGTTGACTTGCACTTTCCCTGTATTTAAAGCCCCAGGACACCCTATCCATGGCCATCAGCCTTCCACACACTCAACATCCACCCCCAATATTAAGTCCTCAACTGCTCTGTTTCTGATTTGCATTTTCACGGTTTAATGAATCTGCTGACTTCCCTTTTCTTTTCCATTGCAGGTCCTGTGCGCAGGTGCAGGTGAGTACCTTGCTCCTTTCCATTCTTGTGTTGTTTGCTACTGCCCTCTAGTGGACATAGCTACATTAACGGCAAACGTGGAAGAAAATCATCTGAAAAAAATATCAAGAATCCACTTATGGGGCTGGAGAGATGGCTCAGTGGTTAAGACCACTAGCTGCTCTTCCAGAGTACCTGAGTCCGATTCCCAGTGGTGGCTTACAATTGCCTGTAACTCAAGTTCCAGAGGGTCTGGCAACCTTGCACACACATGCAGGCAGAACATCAATGCATATAGAAACAAAACAAACCAAAAAACCAAAACCCACTTACTTTCCATTTTTTCCCCCCTTAGAAATAGAATGAATATAAAAATCATAAGGGAAAGGAACATTCAATTAGTCGTTTAACCACAACTATAAAAATTCTTTGTTTTCTCAACTGAATGGCGGTGAGGTAGTTCGGCATTCCCAGCTCCTTGGGAGATTGGGAATTCTTTTGAGCTAGGGAGTTTGGGGGCAGCCTGGGGGACATAGTTAAAGCACCAATTCATAAAAATCATTGGATTTCCTGTTATTTTCTTTTGCCAGCCTACACCCATGTGTGAGATACATGTATTGAAACTGTGATACTGTATATTTCTATTTTATGTGATATTTATTATTTCGCAAACACTTTCTTGTGTTTCTGTTTTACTACCCTTACAATATGGTGTTGTGGGATTATAGAAATTCTTCAAAAGCAGAGATAGCCTCCTATATCTTTTGATTTTGAGCGTCAGCCTGGGAATGAGTCTATAACTCATGGTTGGGTACTTGCCCAATACACATGAAGTTCTGGCATCCTTAGAACAGTATATCATATAAAGTTCCTTTCCTCTTGGCTCTCCAGTGCGGTGTGGAGGCCTGAGTTCCAGTTGTATCTGGGTGCTTTCTCTGGTCTGTAGGAAGACAAGATAAGAACAGGTGCCTGCCTAATATTATGATAACGATGACTTATATAGCTAAATACATCCAGTTGAAAGCACTGTTCAGGGATCAAGACCTTACTGTTTCTGTAGAAGGATAATAGTAGTACTTTAAAATAAATGTATATTTTTGGGAAAAAAATGGTAGCATTTGTTTGTCCCTAAAATTCAGGAACTTTTTTTTTTCTTTTCCAGCTAAGCCAAGCCAAACCAAACCAACCAACCAAAAAACCCAAAACAACCTAGGAATCATTGAGATAAAATGATTGGCTCGGTCTCACAGTGTTTTACAAAGAGGGGCAGAACTTACTGAACCCTTCTAATAAGGCAAATCTTTGTTAATAGCAGTAATTATGCAGAACTTTCACAAACAGTGGGGAGCCCACATAGGCACTGTCTCCCATGAATCAGCCTGGTAGATAAGCTGATAGGTAGCTGGAACTTTGCAGAATTTCACTTCTCTAGTACAGTCCAGCTCAGAGGGTGGGGTGTTATTAAATGCTCAGTGGTAGGGAACAAAATTCCAGAGCTATTCTAGAAGGCTTTCCCTGGGAACTGAGGACTTCCAGAGCCACAGGAAGGGCTCTGTGTCAGTCTGCTGGGGGTCCTTCATGAGCACGCTACACATTCTCTTTCCTCACAGTTCAGGAACTTCTCTCAGCTCCTGAGAGCTGCATTATCACAGGGCTGCCTCCAGCCCCTGTGCCTACGTACTAATCTGCTTTTCTTACAAGAATGGCAGTTTTATGGGGAGAGACCCCCACTCTTATGACCTCATTTGGACTTAACCCCTTGACACACTGTCTTGCCAGTACATACACATTTGGAGGTACTGGTGTTTAGTACTTTAATGTATGGATTTGGGGGATGACACAATTTAGCCTATAGCATACAGGGAGTGGGATTTAGGTGCAGACACCAGAATAGATTTCTGAATTAAGGCTGTAGAGTCACCCCCTGTGACAGGCAGCAGGGTGAGGAATTGAGAAGGTGTTTACCATTACATTCAGAAGGGTATTATGTCCTGAGTTGTGAACCCCAGCTTCAACTACCCACAGTGCTGATGTAAGAAAGGACTGAGTTCCAATTATAGTCTGTACCAAAGAGATCTATGAGACACATCCAAGCATTTTCCCCACATTCTTCTCCACTAGAGATGGAGCACTGTGTGGGATAGACCTATTTTAGGCTACACAATATATCTCATGAGTTTCAGAATTCAGGGAGCCACTGCAAGTATCTCTCACAGTCAAATAAAACCTAAAAATCAGTCATTACAAACCCTGGAAACTACACACATTTGGAAACTAGCCAGATGGTCTTACATAACCAATAATGCAAGAAAAAGGAAAAGGAATTAAAACATTTGAGAAAATACCGGAAAGACCATATTTCAAAACATACAGAATGTGGCAAAAAGCTGTTCCAAGAAGGAGGTTTATGTTAATAAATGACTTTGTTAGTTCCTCCTTGAAAGATCAGAAACCCAATTCAGCAACACACTGAAGACTCTTCAGTGGGTCAAGTGAGATTCATCCCAGGGATTTAAGGGTGGTTCAGCATATGCACATGATTGTATGTGATATGGTCACATTGATAGAAAGGCGGACAAAATCCTCAGTATTATTTCAGTAAGTGAAGAGGAAACATTTAGCAAAAATGTCCCTCCCCATGACTGTTGAAATAGAGCAGTCTGTTTCCCCATGTTGCTCAGTTTCTCTGTAAATAAAAAAAAACCTAAGTCAGCTCTCAGCATGGTTTTTTGCTATTGAGAGTGGTGCCCTGGCCATTGTCCTGCCCCGTCTTACATTTATTACTTTGTTACATATAATTAACATCTCTCTCTCTCTCTCCTCCCCATTTACATAGCACCAAATCCTGTATTTGACATTGAAGCTGTTGTCAGCCCAACCAATGTGGTATTAACATGGAAGCACAATGACTCAGCTGCTTCTGAATGTAGAATAGAGAATAAGATGGAGAACAAGCTGATGTTAACTGTTAAAAACCAGACATCATGTAACATCACAGGCTTAAGCCCAGCTACTTCCTATATATTCTCCATCACCTTGGAGACCAATGAGACCTTGGAGAAAAATATCACAACAGGTAAGGGACAGGGTAAACAGGGCTGGTGGCTACAGTAGCAGAGGCATGGGGAGGTGAGGACGGAGGTTTGGAGCCCTCAGGGCACGACTCTGTGGAAAAGATCTTGTCAGACACTGTGTATGAAAGACATTATCTTGTCCCCATAAAGCCCAAGGGCTGAAGGGGAAAACTGTGGCGTGGGAAAGTTAAGTTTCTTCTGAGATCCCATAGTCCTGGAGGTCAAGTGACGGGATTAGAACCTGGAGAGCCTGAGTCTAGCTGCTAGAGATTGTGATACCCATACAGCCACCAAGATCCATCAAATTACGTAGTTTATCGGAGTTAAATTCTTTAGTGAGAAAGACAGAGAGCGGGGGGATGTAGCTCAGTGGTATAGTATTCGACTAGTATGTGTGAGACCCTATTTCAACTTTCAGTGTTGTCAGCAATACCACACACACACACACACACACACACACACAAACACACATCTGGGGCAGGAGAGGTGGTTCAGTATATAAAATGCTTGCTGTGTGAGACCCAGACTTTGGATCCTTAGCACCAACCTAATAAATACTGGGTGGGCATGGAGGCCTCCCTATAATCCCAGGTTAACTACAAAACCAACCCACCCACAGTGACCTGATTTAGAATCTTTGTATCTGAAATATCTGATGTGAGAAGTCAAATCAGTGACCAGTCATGTCAGAGCTGGAGGCTGCCTTAGAGTCATTTACCCAGCATCTTTGCAGTCAGCCCTCTAGGCTGCCAGCAGGGCTTGTCTCTGTTTGCAGCACCACCATCTGGTCTCCTCACTGCACACACCAGCAGGTGTGCAGTCTTGAGCTAGTCATCTGCCTCCCCTGGACTCTCTGTTCTTATAGCTCCAAGGAAAGGGAGAGATGTTGGGTGCTGCAGGACCTGTTTCTAAGTCTAGTACTCACGAATCGGTGGTGGGAAGATTGTTGTATGTCTGAGCCCAGCCTAGGTCACATAGTGAAACTAACTAAACAAGTAATAAAAATGCTGCAAAACCGGAAGGCAGTGTATGTCCTTTTAGCTGAAATGTTTAAATTAAATTAAATTTAAACATTACCGTCAGGCAGATAAGGTGATGGAAGGGCCTGGGCATGTCTTTTAAAATCTTCTTTAAAGAAGAATTTCAAATTCCTATTGGAACTGAACACAATAACACAGAATATAAGCACTTTGGTTTTAAGGTTCCCTCCTCGTGTTTTTGGATGGTGTTTGTCCCCTGCCTCTGTGGTGTCATGGGGGATGTTTAGACTCTGATATGAATGGCAGTGATCTAAGGAAAGTTGGCTGCAGATGCTTTGCCCACTAATACCCACTGTGTGTTTTTGAAACAGAGCCCTTGCCAGTGTCTGATCTCAATGTCACCTTCCTGAGTGTGACAAAGGCTCATCTCACCTGGAGTAATGCAAATGGCACTGCCTCCTACCGGTTGCTGATTGAAGAGTCGACCACATATTTATCAGTCAATTTTTCAGGTCTGAAGCCAGGGACCTCTAAAATCCTGCGTTTCCCAGAATCAAATGAGACACAGAATAACTTCCTGGTTGCAGAAGATGTCTTGGGTGAGTTACAAAATTGTTTATCAGGTTTTGATTTTTATCATTTACTGGTTTTAAAAAGTACTATGGATGTATTTGTGTAGAGTTTTAGAATTGCTGAAGGCTTCCCTGCTGCAGTGTTGTCTGGTCTCATACCTTAATGAGGAAGAGTGCTCCTATTTTACAAGTGAGGGCTCGGTGTGGTAGCTGGGCTTCAAACTTTTGGATTTGGAGTTCAGGAAGGTAGATAGGCCTTTTCACTTTTCATCTCAGGTGAGCAGTAACAGGTGTTAACCAATGGGTGACCAAATCAGTCATCCCCATTGAGGAAAGGGATCCTTAGTAGGAGAGCCTAGCAGATGTCTTCTGTGCTTTCTGTAGAGGAGTCATTTGTAGACTTTGTAGCATTTGCAGTAGACTCCTCTGGTAACTGTGAAATGAGGAAGAGAAGAGGCTAAATCCCCATTTTATACCAAGGAAACAAAGATACAGATTGGGTATTAGAATCAGAAACCAGGTGTTGAGTGCTAAGATTGAAAGATAATTTATGGCCCATGACAGGTAGGGAGGCCTTCAAGAGATAGGCCAGTTTCAACTCTTTCTTCTGCTTTGGTCTGTGAGTCAGGTTGCTTCTCAGGGAACCTCCCTCCACCCCCTCATAGTTCAAGGAGAAGTGGTCATGACTCTTCCTATCTCATCTCCTGCCCTTTCTGCCACTGTTTGGAGTGTAGACCTGGGAAAACACTGGAATGAACTTATGTTAGCAAAGGTAGCGTTATGGACCCACCTGAGGGAGACCATGGTGGAATGGCAGAAGATAACTTCCATAAGAAAGGAGAATGGTTTGGGTTTTACTGCTGTGAACAGACACCAATGACCAATGCAAGTTTTATACAAGACATTTACTTGGGGCTGGCTTACAGGTTCAGAGGTTTAGTCCATTGTCATCAAGGCAGAAGCATGGCAACATCCTGGCAGGCATGGTGCAGGAGGAGCTGAGGGTTCTACACCTTTATCCAAAGGAAACCAGGAACAGACTGGGCATCTTCAGGCATCTAAGAAGAAGATCTCTAAGCCCAACCCTATAGTGACACACTTCCTCTAACAAGGCCACACCTTCTAATAGTGCCACTCCCTGGGACAAGCATATACAAACCATCACATTCCACTCCCTGGTCCCCATAGGCTTGTTCAAACATGAGTCTATGGGGGCCATACCTAAACATAGCATAATGCAAAATACATTTAGTCCAACTTCAAAAGTCTCCACAGTCTATAGTGTTCTCAACAGTGTTAAAAGTCCAAAGTTCAAAGTCTCTTCTGAGATTCATCCAATCACTTAACTGTAATCCCAAAAGCATGACAGGAAACCAGCTGGGCAGTCTCCAAACTCTGCATCTCCATGTCTGATGGCAAAGCAGTCGTCAGATCTTCAACTCGCTTTTCATCTTTGTTGACTGCAACAAGGTTCTTTCTCCTGGGCTGGTTCCACTCCCTGTTAGCAGCTTTCCTGGCAGGCATCCTGTGTCTCTGGCATCTTTAACATCTTGGGGTCCCCAAGTCAACTTCAGCTTCACAGCTTCTTGTTCCAATGTCTGAGTTCCACACATGATCTTCTGTGCATCTCCAAAGGGCTGGTGTCACTTCTCCATCTCTGCCTTCTGTAGCACTCTAAGTTCAAGTTGATCCATTCCGCTGCCACTGCTGTTCTTGGTGGTCATCCCATGGTACTGGCATCTCCAATATGCTAGAGTCTTCTACTGCAACTATGCTTCACCAAAGCCTCTCATAGGCTGTCTTCATGGTATCAAGCCTCAACTCCTTTGCATGACCCCTTCAGTCCTTGGCTGTCAACTACAACTGAGGCTGCACTTTCACCAATGGCCTTCCATGGCCTCTCACAGTGCCAAACCTCAGCTGTTCTTCATGATGCCTTCATGCCTTCAAAACCAGTACCACCTGGATTATTCTTACACATTACCAAGTACAGCTGCAGCATGAGGTACAACCTTGGCTATCTCTGGAACACAGCTTCTTTGTGCTCTCAGGAAACACTTCCCAGAAAATATCACCTAAGTGATGCTGGTCTTTTCTTAATCACCACTAATTTCTTAGCTCCAGCTAACCAGTATCAATTGTCCCAATAGTCTCCTTCTCCTCTTGAATATAAAGCCAGAGTCACATGGCCTAAGCTGCTGAGTTCTGCTGTTTGCAGGAGCTGGAACATTGGCCCCCTTGTTCTATTACCTTATCACTCGCTTCCTTTATTCCAACTCCTTCACTGCTTAAGCTTGGCTGTCCTGGATCTTGCTCCATAGACTGACTTTGAATTCAGAGCTCTGCATGCCTGTCTCTTAAGCACTGGGATTAAAGGTGTGATCCACCAAACCTGGATTTAAGTTTTTCTTCACCTAGAATTTGCTCTGTTCTAGGCTGGCCTTGAACTCAGAGATCTGCTTATCTTTGTCTCCTGGGATTAAAGGCTTGTACTACCATGCTTGAACCTAAATTTAGCTGGGAGGAATCTTGCCTCAAAGTCACTACTTCCTTAATTCAGTTTAATATCCTTGAATTCAGCTCAATTTCACTTCCTGCTGTCCCTTTAATGCTCAAACTATATATTTTGTATGTTTCCTTTCTCAGCTTGCTATGTTTGTTCAAAATGCTCTTCATCAGACTTAACCAGAGAACAAAGTCTCTGTTGGGCTTTTTTGAGACTTCCTTTGTCAATACAATTAATATACATCTCTTTTCCTTAGCCTTAGGCAGTCTCTTCAGAAAATGGCAAAAAGCAGCCATGTTCTTCACCAAAACATCACAAAAACGGTCTCTCAACCACATATGAAAGTTCTTCTCCACTGAAACCTTTTGGTCATCAGGCCTACACAGTTCAAATGACCCTTAATACCACTGTCTTCCATATTCCTACTAGGCTGGCCCACTAAGCCCCACTTAAAGCATTCCATGACTTTCCAAATCCAAAGTTCCAAAACCCACATTTTTCCAAACAAAAGCATGGTCAGGCCTATCACAGCAATACCCCACTTCTGGTACCAACTTCTGTATTAGTTTGGGTTTTACTGCTGTGAACAGACACCAATGACCAATGCAAGTTTTATAAAAGACATTTACTTGGGGCTGGCTTACAGGTTCAGAGATTTAGTCCATTGTCATCAAGGTAGAAGCATGGCAACATCCAGGCAGGCATGGTGCAGGAGGAGCTGAGGGTTCTACACCTTTATCCAAAGGAAACCAGGAACAGACTGGGTATCTTCAGGCATCTAAGAGGAAGATCTCTAAGCCCAACCCTACAGTGACACACTTCCTCCAACAAGGCCACACCTTCTAATAGTACCACTCCCTGGGACAAGCATATACAAACCATCACACAGAGTTCAAAGAAAACTACAAAACATCTGTGGTGTTTATGGAGTAATAGTACAAAGTGAAGCATCTGGTTCTTTTCAGGGAACCGGATCTTTCTCAGGAGGCAGTAGAGAACAGATATTTATGGATTGCCAACTGTGGGCCCTGTTAGATGTGTCATCCTATGGGATGGGTGGTGAAAGGTGGGGGATGCGCTCTGTGGCTAATGTCTTTGCCTCCTGTCTTTGAAGCAGATGCCAATGGTACCAAGAGAAGTCCAGTGGCCGACCTATCCCAACTACACAGGACTTCTCTTGCCTCTACAGACCCACCCTCTGCCCAGGATCCCTCCCTCACAGAGGTCTTGCTCACTGAGCTAAAGCCTGATACTTACTACAATGCCATCATTTATTCTCAAGCAGCAGATGGCACGGAAGGACAGCCTGGGAAACAAATGTTTAAAACAAGTAGGTTGGATTTTGTGAAATGGATTCAGCCTGAGTTTTATAGTTTTATCTTTTGCAATTTTACATCTGAATTACCTCTTGCTTAGCAGCTAGTTCTGTTATTAAAAGGATCTTCGTGAGAGAGATTTTGGGTAGAGCCGTTGCACTGGGTTTCTATCTACCTCTGCGGCCATAGTTTATCTTTTGTGAAGCTCTGTAAAGCATTGAGCGAAGGTATAGATGCTGGGTTGCTGCTTCACATCTGTCCCTGCCATCTGCAGATTAGCCAGCATGTTTCTGGTCTTGGCCTGCCCTTGAGGTCCACACTGAACTTTCTGTTGAGACCCTTGCTGACATTTACGTTGCTGTCTTAGCTGTGATTCACGGGCACCCCCACTCTGTGGGTTCAGTATTTGGAAGCCTTTGTGATTAGTGCTGCTGATGGAATAAGATGCACGGCTCCTGCTTTTAGACAGGGGATTGGGATAAACATGTGCAGAAATGTCTGCACATGGGCCCTTTGAGCTCAGATACTGTGTAGCTTCGCAGTTCTCAGGGACTCGCATTCATGTGTCTTAGCAGAAAATATTTTGAAATACCATGCTAGGTCATCCTAGGCTAGAGGAACAAGGACAGAAAACAAGCTGACATCCAGGAAGTGCTAGGCCACCCTAGACCTATTGATGTCCTGGAATTCAAAGTCCCCAGGTAGATGTTGTGTATCTGCTTGATGAATGTCTGTGCTGGGTAAGGGAGCTGATGTCTCTTGGCTCTCGCATGGGTTACTAGCAGTTCCTACCATCAAGAATGTTGGATTCTGCTTGGAAAGGGGTCAGGGCTGCTGCACAGGCTGTACATGGCTACTATATGGACATTGTGAGGTGTCTTAGTCAGGATTTCTATTCCTGCACAAAACATCATGACCAAGAAGCAGGTTGGAGAGGAAAGGGTTTATTCAGCTTACACTTCCACATTGCTGTTCACCACAAGAGGAAGTTAGGACTAGAACTCACACAGGGCAGGAACTTGGAGGCAGGAGCTGATGCAGAGGCCATGGAGGGATGTTACTGGCTTGCTTCTCCCGGCTTGCTCAGCTTGCTCTCTTATAGAACCCAGGACTACCAGCCCAGGGATGGCACCACCCACAGTGGGCTCTTCCCACCCTTGATCACTAATTGAGAAAATGCCCCACAGCTGGATCTCATGGAGGCATTTCCTCAAGGGAGGCTCCTTTCTCTGTGATAACTCCGTTTTGTGTCAAGTTGACACACAAAACCAGCCAGTACATGAGGCGAAGCATGATTTTAACATTGAGTCCCAAGGAGGGTCTCTTACAGGGAGGATCTGATATATCTTGGATTAATGGAGATTGGGTGGAAGGGGAGTCAGGGAGGACACTTCAGTTGAGAAACTGTCCTGATCAGAGATACAGATGACAGACTTAGGGTGTGAAAGCCGAGGGCAAGGGGGCAGTGGGAGGGGTTTTGACAGATTTATGATTCTGTATTATAAGCTTTTTTATCCAAATATTTGTAAAAAATAGCAGAGGACCACAAACCCTGTATTCTGAGGGGTGACTGGGTAGGAATGTGTTCAGAAGAATGGCATGTGAGCAGCAGCAGGTGGCTTAAAGCATCCAGAAGCCCCAGCCAGGATCCAACCAGGAGAGCTACAGAAGCCCAGGTGTTAGAAAATGGGGACTAGAGCCTTGGATGAGTGGGTACAGGGAAAGGAGGGGACTTAGGGGATAGCTTGAAGATCCTGTTAGTTCTGGAAGGTTTAGTGTAACTTCTAGAGAGTGTGGGAGTGTACATGTGTCTCTTGAGAATTTTCTCTTATAGCAAATGGGGAGGGGAGGAAGAAGAGGCATTGTTGTTGTCTATAAGCCATGCCTGTAAGGAATGAATGGCGGCTTCCCCTGGCATCAGTGCTGAAGGAGGGGTGACTTGTACCTTTCTTCTTTCCTCTTTTGGAAATGGTAACATGTCGATGGGAAGGACAGAGGTTGCTCTGATGACTGCTTGATCTCAGGGTCCTCAGGGATCTTGTGACAACGGCTAGGACTAGGACGGCTGGCTGAGGAGCCTGGGTTCCTGTAGGTGCTGTAATTGGTGGTAGGGTGTCCTACCCAGGAGAAGCTTGCATGAGAGAGTGGGTAGGGTCCATGTCTAGACCTCGTGTCTCTTCCCACACCTCCTGAGCCGGATCCATCCAGAGGAGGGGACATTTGCCTGATTTGCTAAGAGGAGTCACGTGGTTGGGTTCTAGACACCTGCTTTTTAAAATTCATTGAGAAAAACTAAAGTTATGGTGGTTGTATTGCAGACTCTTGGTTTCGATCATACACATCCTGGATTATATTGAACTGTCCCAGGATTTGGTAAATGTAGAAGCCGTGTGTTCGTCATATGGTGTTTGTGTTTTGTACCTATGTGTTAGTTAGTATTGGCTGATGTGACAAATTGCCACAGACTGGATAACTTGTATGAAAAACATTTACAAACAAATGCTTTTCACATTTCTAGGAGTTAGGAGTGGGAATCCAGGTACTAGAGATGATTGGTATCTGGTTGTGAGTCCCCTTCCTTACACTGAAGTATAGATGGGTTGCTTCTGGGCCTCTTAATAATGAAACTGATCCCACTCATGATGTTCTACTCACCTCATGATTAATCACCTCCCTAAAGCCCTTTGAATACCATCAGCCCAGCAGTTAGGATTTATATATCATTGGTGTGTGTGTGTGTGTGTGTGTGTGTGTGTGTGTGTGTGTGTGTGTATGTGTACCTCATATATCTTATATTCCACTCCTGCAGCATAGATATTCATACACACAGGAAAGTGGCTTTCCTAAGGTCTACCTGGCTGGTAAAGCCCAGCCAGCTTAGAATCCAGTGTGCTCTCCATTCAGGTGTGAGACCTTTTTATGATGTATATGTTTGTTCTTGGGTGGATCTGTACTTGAGGGCTTTTCTGGCTTACCCCCCAGCCCCCAGGGAAGCATATGTGAAAGTCCATGCTATTTCCTGATCTGGAATCCAAGGTCTGCTCACAAACTGAATACAGAGCATCTGTGGGGTACAGTGGTCAGGCTGTCTTCACTGATGTCTGATTTTGGTGAGACCCATGCACATTTCTGGTCATGGTGAGCTGATGGTGAGAGTGACCGGCTGATGATAGGCCCTGGTGACACTCTCCACTCTTCCCATTCTGACTTGACCACTCTGATTATTTTTCACGCCTCTTGTGTCTTTAAAGATTCCATCGAGATTTCTGACATCCAAGCTGTGAACATCAGCTCCTTGAACATGACCCTGACCTGGAAAAGCAACTATGACGGGTCCAGTACAGTTTTCTACAGAATACATGTGGCTGGGGAGGCCAACTCCATCAACCAAACTGTCAACGAGCCTAAGGCCATCATCCTTGGACTTAGCTCGAGTACTTTGTACAACATCACAATTCATCCTTTCCTGGGTCAGGTGGAGGGCAAACCAGGCTTCCTCCAAGTGTATACTTGTAAGTTCACTCCTTGTTATGAGTTCTGCTTTGCTTTTCTGCTGTTGTGGTACACTTTGTGATCAAAGGAAATCAGTGGAAGAAACAGTTTACGTCAGCTTACACCTCCGGGTAGCAAGCAGTCTTACCACTTAGGGTAGTCAGGGTAGGAGCTGAAGCAGAAGCCGGGGAGGAACATGGCTTATTGGCTAGCTTTCTGGCTCCTGCTCAGCTAGTTTTCTTAAACAGCCCAGGCCTGCCTGTCCAGATACAGTAAGCCTACAGTGGTCTGAGCATGCCCATTTCAATCATCATTCAAGACCTTTTCTCACAGACATGGCCATAAGCCAGTCCAACCTGGCAGTTACAGAGCTGAGGTTTCCTTTCCCCTTTAGGTTGTTATGAAGGTAACAATAAAAGCTAACCAGGTCACAGTGGCTCACCTTTCTTGTGGTCTGCTATGTGCCAAGAATAGATACAAGGCAAGGGAGCTCTGTTCTGTCCTGAAGGAAAGCCTAGCACTGCACAGGGTTCCGCAGGGGCTCGTTTGCCCCTCAGGGTGTGAGACATAAGAGAGCCGTCGTTGGTTGACCCTAATCACACACTCCGTGGCTTATGAGGTGCTGCTTTTGCACTGTGTCATTGAGTGCTAGGATATCCTTGTGATATGGTTGACGTGGAGACCGTGCGTGAGGTGATGTGGGCAGGCTTCTCAGCAGGTTAAGTGACGGAGATGAGATTAGACCTTTAGGAGGCTGAGTAACATGTTTAAGATAAAGCAGCCAGCTATGGCCGGCACTCTACCCCAGAGCCTGAGAATCCTTACCCCCATCACTGCCTGTGGGTAACTGGCATGGTGGCTGCACGTTTGTGGCCACGTGATCTTTCTTAGCCAGAAGCACCAGGTTTTGAAGGGGCTTATATTGCAGTTGATGCTCTGGAGAACGTTTGTCAGTGATTATGAGGGTTGGTCATCCTGTCCTCTGGAGACAGACTTTACAATACTTTTGTTTTTGAGATGAGCTTTCACTGTGCATCTCAGGCTGGTCTCCAACTGGGGATGCCCCTGTCTGAGCTGCTCAAGTGTCGTAGTGGGCAGTGCCACTGCTGCACCCTGCCTGGGGATGGAGATTCTTCACCTAACCTTACTCCCTGTCTTCCACAGCTCCCGGTCCGGTGTCTGACTTCCGGGTGACAAATGTCAGCATGAGGGAAATTGGTTTAGCTTGGAGGAGCAATGACTCAGAGTCATTCGAGATTTTCATCACGCAGGATGGGGGTGAGATGGGTCGAAATGCTTCGACGGGAAACCAGAGCTATGTTGTTGAAGATTTAAAACCTGGAACCAGTTACCATTTTGAAATATTTCCACGAGGACCAGATGGGACTAAGGGGCCATCCAGTACAGTTGATGGGAGAACTGGTAAGCATCTGGACACTGAAGTTTCTTGCAGGAAGCCAGAGTAATTAATAGATGTCTTGTTTTTCGAATATTATTTTTCTTTTTATGAAAAAGAATCTTAAAAATATTTCATGCCTGTGGTGCATATATCAACAATACAAAAATAAAGTCAAGAAAAAAAATCACATGTAAACTCATTAATTATTGTAATGCTATAGGTACGGAGGTCGAAGGATAACTTCGGGGACTGGTTCTTTCCTTCTACCCTGGGCTCTGGGAATTGAACTTAGCTCCTCAGGCTTGTGTGGCAAGTGCTTTTACTTACTGAGCCACCTCGATTTATTCCCGCCCCCCCCGCCCACTTTTGAGATAGGGTCTCATGTCTATCTCTAACTTACTATGTGACTGAGGTTGGCCTGGAACTCTGCCTCTCAGATGCTGAGATTAGAGTCACATGCTACCATAGCCAGCTCCCTGATAATGTTTTAGGATATAGATGGACATATATATTTCCCCTTTACAAACCTTGCTGTCTTTGTTCATGTGTGGTTTTATAATCTGCTTTCTCCTGTGAAATCTTTATGTATGTTATAACATAAATGTATCTTATAAATCTATAAAGTGAAATAAGTCACACACAGAGTATTTTACAAAGTGGAATAAGTCACACATACAGAAAGAACATTTAATTTATTTTATTACTTTTTTAACAACAAAGTCTCACTATGTAGCTCTGGCTGGCCTGGAAGGCATTATATAGAACAGCTTGTCTCAGATTTACAGAGATCCTCCTGCCTCTGTGTCTCACATGCTGGGGTTAAAGGTGTATGTCACCACATTCCCAAAGACAAGCTCTTATGCTTCCATATATACAAAGTGCCTAGAATAGGCAGCGCCACAGAGACAGAGAGGAACGTGTGGGGAGGGAAGAGGAAGGTAGTGTTAAATAGGTACAGATTTTGTCTTGAAAAATGATGAAAACATTTTGAATGTGATAATGGTGATGTTTATACAATACTATGGGTATATTTAGTACTGGCAAAATGCACATTGACAGATGGTTAACGATAAATAATATGTTGTGTGTATTTACCACGCTACAGGGGAAGGGAACATATGTACTTCTTAGCTGTTCTCATCTGATTGAATTCCTTTCCTGCCTGTGTCCACAGCTACACCTTTTGTTTACATCGCGGTCATAATTACACAACTAATTTTATTTTATTCTTGAAGGTTTTGCTCTGTGTATGTAATGGCCTTACCCACAGTTAGCATGGCCTTCCTGCTATTAGAGGAAGGTATCATGTAACTATCTCTTGATTTTTACAGCTCTCCCTTTGTTTTCCTTCTTGGGTTTCTCTTCAGTATGCCAGGCGGTTCATATGGAACGTATGTTCTTTCGACTGAATGATGAAAAACTATTTATTTCGACAGGGTCATGCTGAGAAGCTCAAGGTGGCCTAGAACTTGAAATCCTCCTGCCTCAGCTTCATGTTATTGGGATGATAGGTGTGCATCAAACTCAACTCCAAACACACTCTTTGTTGAGATACAATATAATTTAAAAAGTGTACCCTTTTGAAGTAGCTTCATGAATTGCCGTAGTTCAAATGTATCAGGATCCCAGTAAGAAATACAGTGTAAGGCTGGCAACATGGCTAGCAGTTAAGAGCGCCGAGTGGTTTTGCAGAAGACCTGGGTTTGGTTTCCTCCCTCTTTCATGCTCAAGACCATCAGGGGTCCTTCTCATCTTCATAGGTACCAGGATACTGTTTGGCCTTTGTGAACTCACTGGAGAATTATTATTCTTTTTTTTTTTTTGAGGCAGGTTTTATTAGTAGCCCAGACTGGCCCTGACCTCTAGTGCATGGTGTCTGAGCTCATTGCAAAGCTGGATAACAAAGAGTTGGTTCTT
The DNA here is from genome assembly GCA_036184795.1 of Tokudaia tokunoshimensis. NCBI lineage: Eukaryota > Metazoa > Chordata > Mammalia > Rodentia > Muridae > Tokudaia > Tokudaia tokunoshimensis. The sequence continues at coordinate 65,121,681 of BTHU01000004.1, read as the reverse complement.
TTGACAAAGACTTTGAAGTGAAGTTGGAATCATGATTAGATGCTTTTCTTTCTTTTCTCTGACTAGACCGCAGTGCCGTGATTGACATCCACGTGGTCAACGTTAGCACCACTGAACTGCAGCTGGAGTGGCAGAACACAGACAGTGCTTCTGGATATACTTACCATCTAGTTCTAAAGTCTGAAAACAGCTTCCTCAGGACCAACAGTTCTCAGAAATGGATCACAGTAGGAGACCTTACCCCAGGCACCTTATATAATGTCACCATCTTTCCAGAAGTGGACCAGATCCAGGGCGACCCCAGCTCCATTACCCAGTACACACGTGAGTCTTGTGGGAGACAAGGCAGTCAGAGGGGGTGCTTCCTGCCTCTCCTGTGGAGGAAATACAGTAACTGATAGGGAGGCTGGATTATGCCTCTGGGTTGCAGGTTGATGTAGGAGCTGCATCAGCCTCAGCAAAGGCTCTTCTGTATGTGTAGGCACTATGTGTAGGAGTTGTGTGCACACAGCCGCTCTTTGTAAGCAGAAAGTAACATCATACAAGAATGCAGACTGTGTAGAGTCTGCTGTTCACTCTTCAGAAACATAAACTAGAGAGCTGCTGTCCTGCTGGCACTGAAGATCCCCTGGGATGAGAATCTCTCTGTGACGGTGGCAGAGATGCTTCCACCGCCTTCAGACGGACGACGGTGGAAGTGTTAGCTTATCATATGCTTGACCTTCCTTACCCGTCAGATTCCAAAAGGAGGTTGGAAATTATAGTACACACTCTCTCTGTATGTGATAATGTATTGGAAGATATATGATAAAATTTTAAAAGGCGTGCTCTCTCTGTTTGAGGTAATATATTAGAATATATAGGATAAAATTAAATTTTTTTTTTATTTTTTTCTTTTTCTCTTTTTATTTTATTTTATTTTATTTTTTTAATTTACATTCCAAATCACTTCCCCTTTCCCGTTTCCTCCCTCCCCGAAAGTCCCATAAGCCCCCTTCCCTCCCTCTTTTCTCCATTCAACCCCCTCTCATTACTCTGTCCTGGCGTTCCCCTACATCCAGTCTTTCCAGGACCAGGGGTCTCTCCTTCCATCTTTTTAGAAATCTATTGATATGCTGATTGTGTCTAGGGTATTCTGAGATTCTGGGTCAATATCCCCTTATCAGTGACTGCATACCATGTGTGATCTTTTGTGATTGGGTTACCTCACTAAGGATGATATTTTCAAGTTCTGACCATTTGACTAGGAATTTCGTGAATTCATTGTTTTTAATTGCAGAGTAGTATTCCATTGTGTAAATATACCACATCTTCTGAGTCCATTCCTCCGTTGAGGGACATCTGGGTTCTTTCCAGCTTCTGGCTATTATAAATAAGGCTGCTATGAACATAGTGGAGCATGTGTCCTTATTGCATGCAGGTAAAGTCTCTGGGTATATGCCCAGGAGTGGTATAGCCGGATTCTCTGGGAGTGTCATGCCCAGTTTTCTGAGGAACCGCCAGACTGCTTTCCAGAGTGGTTGTACCAGCCTGCAATTCCACCAGCAGTGGAGGAGTGTTCCTCTTTCTCCACATCCTCGCCAACAACTGCTGTCTCCTGTGTTTTTGATCTTAGCCATCCTGACTGGTGTGAGATGGAATCTCAGGGTTGTTTTGATTTGCATTTCCCTAATGACTAAGGATGATGAACATCTCTTTAGGTGCTTCTCAGCCATTAGATATTCTTCAGGTGAGAACTCTTTGTGTAGCTCTGTACCCCATTTTTTAATAGGGTTACTTGCCTCTCTGGAGTTTAACTTCTTGAGTTCTTTGTATATCTTGGATATTAGCCCTCTGTCGGATGTAAGGTTGGTAAAGATCATTTCCCAGTTAGTTGGTTGCCGCTTTGTCTTTTTGACAGTGTCTTTTGCCTTGCAAAAACTTTGTAATTTAATGAGGTCCCATTTGTCTATTCTTGATCTTAGAGCATAAGCTATTGGAGTTCTGTTCAGGAAATTCTCCCCTGTGCCCATATGTTCAAGGTTCTTCCCTAGTTTCCCTTCTATTAGTTTCAGTGTGTCTGGTTTTATGTGGAGATCTTTGATCCACTTAGAATTGAGCTTAGTGCAAGGAGATAAGGATGGGTCAATTTGCATTCTTCTGCATGTTGACCTCCAGCTGAGCCAGCACCATTTGTTGAAAAGGCTATCTTTTTTCCACTGGATGGTTTTAGCTCCTTTGTCAAAGATCAAGTGACCATAGGAGTGTGGATTCATTTCTGGGTCTTCAATTCTGTTCCATTGATCTACATGTCTGTTACTGTACCAATACCATGCAGTTTTTAACACTATTGCTCTGTAGTACAGCTTGAGGTCCGGGATACTGATTCCCCCAGAGGTTCTTTTACTCTTGAGAATAGTTTTAGCTATTCTGGGTTTTCTGTTATTCCAGATGAATTTTTGAATTGCTCTTTCTAACTCTATGAAGAATTGACTTGGGATTTTGATGGGGATTGCATTGAATCTGTGTATTACTTTTGGTAAGATGCTCATTTTTACTATATTAATCCTGCCAATCCATGAGCATGGCAGATTTTTCCATCTTCTGAGGTCTTCTTCAGTTTCTTTCTTCAGAGACTTGAAGTTCTTGTCATACAGATCTTTCACTTGTTTGGTTAGCGTCACGCCAAGATACTTAATATGGTTTGTGGCTATCGTAAAGGGTATTATTTCTCTTACTTCTTTCTCAGCCTGCTTATCCTTTGAGTATAGGAAGGCTTCTGACTTGCTTGAGTTGATTTTATATCCGGCCACTTTGCTGAAGTCGTTTATCAGCTGTAGGAGTTCTCTGGTGGAGTTCTTTGGGTCGCTTATGTATACTATCATATCGTCTGCAAATAGTGATAGTTTGACTTCTTCCTTTCCAATTTGTATCCCTTTGACCTCTTTTTGTTGTCTAATTGCTCTAGCTAGAACTTCAAGTACTATATTGAAAAGATATGGAGAGAGAGGGCAGCCTTGTCTAGTCCCTGATTTTAGTGGGATTGCTTCAAGTTTCTCTCCATTTAGATTGATGCTGGCTACTGGTTTGCTGTAAATTGCTTTTACTATGTTTAGATATGGGCCTTGAATTCCTGATCTTTCCAAGACCTTTAGCATGAAAGGATGCTGAATTTTGTCAAATGCTTTCTCAGCATCTAATGAGATGACCATGTGGTTTTTTTCTTTGAGATTGTTTATGTAGTGGATTACATTGATGGATTTCCTTATATTGAACCATCCCTGCATCCCTGGGATGAAGCCTACTTGATCGTGGTGAATGATCGTTTTGATGTGTTCTTGGATTCGGTTGGCAAGAATTTTATTGAGTATTTTTGCATCGATATTCATAAGAGAGATTGGCCTGAGATTCTCTTTCTTTGTCGGATCTTTGTGTGCTTTTGGTATTAGTGTAATTGTGGCTTCATAGAACGAGTTGGGTACTGTTCCTTCTGTTTCTATTTTGTGGAACAGTTTGAAGAGTATTGGTGTTAGGTCTTCTTTGAAGGTCTGATAGAATTCTGCACTAAAACCATCTGGACCTGTGCTTTTTTTGGTTGGAAGACTTCCAATGACAACTTCTATTTCTTCAGGGGTTATAGGACGGTTTAGATGGTCTATTTGATCCTGATTTAATTTTGGTACTTGGTATCTGTCAAGGAAATTGTCCATTTCCTCAGGATTTTCTAGTTGTGTTGAATACAGGTTTTTGTAGTAGGATCCGATGATTTTTTGAATTTCCTCAGTTTCTGTTGTTATCTCTCCCTTTTCGTTTCTGATTTTATTAATTTGGATACTATCTCTGTGCCCTCTGGTTAGTCTGGCTAAGGGCTTATCTATCTTGTTGATTTTCTCAAAGAACCAACTCCTCGTTTTGTTGATTCTTTGTATGGTTTTATTTGTTTCTACTTGATTGATTTCAGCCCTGATTTTGATGATTTTCTGCCTTCTACTCCTCTTTGGTGTATTTGCTTCTTTATGTTCCAGGGCTTTCAGGTGTGCCATTAAGCTGTTAGTGTATGCTGTCTCCCGTTTCTTTTTGGCGGCACTCAGGGCTATGAATTTTCCTCTTAGCACTGCTTTCATTGTGTCCCATAAGTTAGGGTATGTTGTGCCTTCATTTTCATTAACTTTCAAAAAGTCTTTGATTTCTTTCTTTATTTCCACCTTGACCAAGTTATCATTGAGTAGAGCATTGTTCAGCCTCCATGTGTACGTGGGTTTTCTTTGGTTTTGTTGCCATTGAAGACCACCCTTATTCCATAGTGATCTGATAGGAGGCATGGGATTATTTCTATCTTCTTGTATCTGTTGAGGTCTGATTTGTGACCAATTATATGGTCAGTTTTGGAGAAGGTACCATGAGGAGCTGAGAAGAAGGTGTATTCTTTAGCTCTAGGATGAAATGTTCTATATATATCAGTTAGTTCCATTTGGTCCAAGGCTTCAATTAGATTCACTGTGTCCCTGTTTAGTTTCTGCTTTCCTGAATGATCCATTTCAGAGAGCGGGGTGTTGAAGTCACCTACTATTATTGTGTGCAGTGCGATGTGTGCTTTGAGTTTTAGTAAAGTTTCTTTTACGAATGAGGGTGCCCTTGCATTTGGAGCATAGATATTCAGAATTGAGAGTTCTTGATGGTGGATTTTTCCCTTGATCAGTATGTAGTGTCCTTCTGTGTCTTTTTTGATGACTTTAGGTTGAAAATCAATTTTATCCGATATTAGGATGGCTACTCCACCTCGTTTCTTGGGGCCATTTGCTTGTAAAATTGTTTTCCAGCCTTTTACTCTGAGGTAGTGTTTGTCTTTGACACTGAGGTGCGTTTCCTGCATGCAGCAAAATGCTGGGTCCTGTTTACGTATCCAGTCTGCTAGTCTATGTCTTTTAATTGGGGAATTGAGACCATTGATATTGAGAGATTAAGGCATAGTGATTATTGCCATCTGCCATTCTTGACGCTATCTTTATGTTTGAGTGGTTATCTACTTTTGGGTTTGATTCAAGAAGGTTATTATCTCATTTTTTCCAGGGTGTTGTTTCTCTCCCTGTATTGGAGGTTTCCACCTATTATCCATTGCAGGGCTGGATTTGTGGAAAGATATTGTGAAAATTTGGTTTTATCATGGAATATCTTGGTCTCTCCATCTATGGTGATTGAGAGTTTTGCTGGGTATAGTAGTCTAGGCTGGCATTTGTGCTGTCTTAGTGTCTGCATGAGATCTGCCCAGGATCTTCTGGCTTTCATAGTCTCTGGTGAGAAGTCTGATGTGATTCGGATAGGTCTTCCTTTGTATGTTACTTGGCCCTTTTCTCTTACTGCTTTTAGTATTCTTTCTTTGTTTAGAACATTCGGTGTTTTGATTATTATGTGACGGGAGGTATTTCTGTTCTGGTCCAGTCTGTTTGGAGTTCTGTAGGCTTCTTGTACGTTCATCGGCATCTCTCTCTTTAAGTTAGGGAAGTTTTCCTCCATAATTTTGTTGAAGATGTTTACTGGCCCTTTAAGTTGCAAATCTTCAATCTCATCTATACCTATAATCCTTAGGTTTGGTCTTCTCATTGTGTCCTGGATTTCCTGGATGTTTTGGGTTACGCATTTTTTGCATTTTGCATTTTCTTTGACTGTTGAGTCGATGCTTTCTATGGAATCTTCAGCACCTGAGATTCTTTCTTCCATCTCTTGTATTCTATTGTTGATGTTTGCATCTATGACTCCTGATTTCTTCCCAAGGTTTTCTATCTCCAAAGTTGTCTCCCTTTGTGATTTCTTAGTTGTTTCTACTTCCTTTTTTAGTTCCTGGATGGATTTGCTGAGATCCTTCACTTGTTTGTTTGTATTTTCCTGTATTTCTTTAAGGTATTTTTGCATTACCTCTTTCAGGATTTCTTCCTGATGACCCATGTTCTCCTGCATTTCTCTGAGCGATTTTTGTGTTTCCTCCTCATGGGATTCCATCTGTTGATCCATCGTCTCCTGCATTTCTTTAAGCAGTTCTAGTGTTTCCTTTGTAAGGGCATCTAACCGTTGATTCATTTCTTTAAGCAATTTTTGTGTTGCCTCCTTATGGGCATCCATCTGTTGACCCATATTCTTCTGCATTTCTTTATGCAAATTTTGTGATTCCTTTGTGAGTGCATCTACCCGTTGATTCATCTCGCTAAGCGATTTTTGTGTTGTCTCCTTGTGCGCCTCCATCTTTTGATCCATGTTCTCCCGCATTTCTCTAAGCGATTTTTGTGTTTCCTTTGTAAGGGCTTCTAACCGTTGATTCATGGTCTCCTGTAACTCTTTATGAGATTTATTTGTTTCCTTCTTGTGATCCTCTAATAGCATCATGAGAAGTGATTTTAAATCCAGATCTTGTCTTTCGGGTGTGGTGGGGTATCCAGGACTTGCTGCTGTTGGAGAGTTGGGTTCGGATGGTCCCACATTACTTTGCTTACTGTTAGTAACATTCCTACGTTTGCCTTTTGCCATCTGGATACCTCTGGTGTTAGTTGGTCCTGCTGCCACTGGCTGTTGGTTGGACCTCCTGTGAGCCTGCAAAGCTATTTCTGCCCCCCCCTGGATTACCAGGATTCCCCTGGCACCGATTTCTGGGGCCTGCCTGCTCCTGAGTGACTTTGGAGCCCTAATGTGCTTTGCCCCAAGTGATCTTATATTGGGGAGGCCTTGCACATCTAAAGGCTCAGCCTAGTGGATTCCTGGAGCAGAGGTCGCCAAAGGGAGGCTGGCAGGCTCCTGCCCTGTGCAGGGGTGTGTGATCTCTCCTGGGGGGGGGAGGGGGCGTCCCTCTGCCAGGCAGAAGTCCCACAGCAGATCTGGCGCGCTGGACACTGCAGATCAGCCCAGCACCTGGGAGCAGGTTACACACAAGCTGCCTGAGACCGAAGCGATATTATGCCTGTCTGTCTCTGAGCCTGGCGGTCCCAACTACCTGGTCACTGGAGCAAAGATGGCGGAGGGCACGCTCCGTGGTGCCGCTCACCCTGTGGTCACGATGGCCCGCCAATCTGGCACCCAGACGACCACAGCGCCAACCCGCCCTTGGGCACAGACGGAAGCCCCAACAGGCCGTGTCCCAAGTGATGTTATATTGGGGGGAGAGCCTGGGTACCCGTCTCTCCAGCGCAGTCCGCGGGAACAGAGGTCCTAAAATTAAATTTTAAATTCTTTTCAGACTTAATTTTTTGAATGTCTTTTCGGTAAATTATCTTTTGAAGTGGTACATATTAATTATATTAACTCCTTCTTGAAAAAAAAAAATCAGGCAGCTTTTGGATATAGTAAATAGAAGAGACCTGTAATTCATTCTTGTTTGTTTGTTTAATTTTAAACCAAGGGCCCAGCAGCGTGTCCCACATTGAAGTAAACACCACCACCACCGTGGCAACCATCTGGTGGAAGAACGAGGACGCAGCCTCTGCTTCCTATGTCTACTCCGTTCTTATCTTGACGACTGGAGATGGCAGCAATGTAACCAGCGAGGTCACGGGCATCCCTTTGGTTACGGTCACCGAGTTAACCCCCGGCGTCTCTTACACCGTGAAGATCCTCACACAGGTTGGGGACGATACGGTATCACTGGTACCTGGTTGGCAGCTGTTCTGTATGGGTGAGTAGTCCTTGTTCTTAGTGGTCCCTGCTCTTCCCTTTGTGGCCCTCGCATGCAGCAACCTCCCCAGCCTGTAGGTTACTGCACCTGCAGGGCAACCATGGCCATGGAGAACTCCAACACAGCCTGGCAGCTCGCTCATGTTGGTGCCGTTGCCCTTGCTTCACCGGACAATATAGATAAGAGATAGAAGTAAGCAAGTAGATGGGTGGTGATTGTGGCTAAGAGAATGGACAGGAAAAAAAAAGCTAGGGAAGGGGGAAATGGTATTCTCATCTAGGTGTCAGGCGAGGATGCCCTGTGGGAAGGTGACTGAGCGCAGATCTGAGGGAGTGAAGAGCCAGCCTCATGAACGTCACAGGGTTTTGACCCTGTGTTATGGGCAAGGCCCTGAGGCTGGAGATAATGCTGCTTTGGAGAATTTATAGGAGGCCAGGGTGGTGGAGGGGATCTGCAGGAGTTTGACAGTGAGGGGGCAGGAGGCATCAGAGCTCAGTGCTTGGCCTCTTCTGATCTTTCCCATGATGCGGTTAGCGATCTGTGGCTTTCAGTTAGACTGCATCCTGCTGGTCCACTTACTTACTTTGCTGTTTCAATGGTGTTGCTGGGACCTCTGTTGTCATTGCAACGTTAAGCAAGAGAAAAAGCTGCATGAGCCTGTACGGCTGGCTGACTGGCTGGCTGGCTGGGACAGGAGCTGGGAACTGAACTTGAATTCTCTAGAAGAGCAGCCACTGCTCTCTACCTGCTAAGTCTCTAGCCCCTCCTCTGAGAATCTTGCTTGGTGACTGATACTCATGTTGTATTTAATCCTCAGACAGTCCTGCACTGTCACTGTCAGCCCCAGGGCAATAAGATGGCTGACCCAAGGTCATGTGTTCTGATCTCGCTTAATTCAGCGAAGCTGAGCATCTTCCTCCACACCATGCTGTCTCCTCATGTGCTGGGCCGGGTCGTCTGCTTCCCTTGAGCCTCACCTTGCCCTGATCTTTGCTTTGCAGAACCTGCGCCAGTGGCCTTCTTCCACTGTGAAGTGGTCCCTAAGGAGCCAGCCTTGGTTCTAAAGTGGGCCTGCCCCCCTGGTGTGAACACAGGCTTTGAGCTGGGGGTCAGGAGCGATGCTTGGGACAATATGACACGCCTGGAGAACTGCACTTCGGACAATGACACAGAGTGCAGGACAGAAGTCACCTATTTGAATTTTTCTACCTCGTACAACATCAGCATTGCCACCTTGTCATGTGGAAAGATGGCGCTCCCCACCCAGAGCACCTGCACCACCGGCATCACAGGTGGGCCCTGTGGCAGGCAGCTGGCACCCGGGGCAGCTGGCCCAGTGGCTGGCAAGTGCAGTCCAAGAGTGCCTTTAGGGTGTTTACTTTCCCGTAAAGTAATTTTTATCAGCAGACTGCTTACCTCATTCTGCAGCAATCCAGCTTAAAACTGCAGAGTAAGAGAGATGTGTTTCACATCCTGAGCAGTTCTGAGAAAAACTTGCTTCCTTCTTCTTACCTTCTCTTCTCTCCTCTCCTCTCCTCTCCTCTCCTCTCCTCTCCTCTCCTCTCCTCTCCCCTCCCCTCTTTTCCACTTCCTTTTTCCCCCTCCTCCTTTTTCTCCCTCCTCCTTTTTCCACCTCCTGCTTTTCCCCCTCTCTTCCTCTCCCATTCCCCCTTTGTTTCCCCTTCCCCTCCTCTCCCCTTCTTTCCTCCTCCCCTCCCCCTTCTTTCTCTCTCTTTTCTTTCCCCCCTTCTCTCTCTTACAGTAGGGAGCTCCCTTATTGCATCTAGAAAGGCATTTTGTAGAAATGTTCAGCTGTGTCTGGTCTGGACAGTAGGAGTAGCCATGTTTGTTGGACATTTGTCAACTCTTGGCTGCTCCACTCTTCAGCACATTTTCATCCCCTCCGTCCTTCCTATTATTGGGAGGACAACTCTGAAACATGATTTGACCATTTGTACTTGTAGCTATTCCACATGGATTACTTCAAGACAAGGGTTCTCCTTTTCTTCTAAAGATGGCCATATAATATGACCACCGTACTTAAGGAAGGAGACTTAAATGCAACAACATTATTGTGTTTGTAGGGACTCACCTTTCTGGACTCTGGTGACAAGAGCCTGAGTTGTTTTAGCGGAAGAAAAGATCACATACTATACAGACCCTGCCCCCCACTTCCGATTTCCTGTCAATCCTTCATATTCATTCATTTTCTCTTTCCCCTCTTCCCCCACCCCCCTGCTTGGGAAGAATTGGTTTTAATGTTCATTGCTCCCTTGTCTTTGCCAAACTCGTGTTTTAGATCAGGCAGTGGGGTGGTGGTGTTAGATCCCCTTTGTGTTTTTTTGACTTTTAGATAAATATTCCTAAGGGCATAAGAATATTGCTGACGTCATTCTCTAAAGAATCAGTGGTTATCCTAAGAGAGTCTCTTACTGCAGGGATCTGACTTGGAAAGTGGTTGAGGTATGTGATAGACAGAAGCTCAGAATAGATAGGACCCAGGTTTGAGTTCAGTTGCTCCCATTTACCAGTCACGTAATTAACCTTGCTAAGAGCCTCAGCTATGAAAGGAGAGGCTGTACTTGCCTTCCAGACTGCTGTGCTCATATTCTGCACTGAAGACCATACATATGGCTGCCCAGGTTGTGTACTATACAATCTTAAGGAGAACAGTATGTATGGGGCTCTTTAAATTGTGTAGTACATGGCGGCGCCCTACCCTGTGGCACACCACTTTGGTTTTATAGAACACAGCCGAACAGTGAAGATCTCCTTTCCCGCTTTGCAGCCCCTCTCTTCATGGTGTCTCCTCTGTGTACAAGCTGCTAAAGAGTAGAGACCATGGCTGAGTGTGTGCTTCCATGGCTGAGGGTAGCACTTGGCATAGAGCATGGGAGCTCTTCAGAACTAGATGTCTCTGGGTTGGGGCTGTAGCTCAGTTGGTAAGCACTTGCTGCCTAGCATGCATGAAAGTTTGAGTTCAGTCTCCAGCACTGTATAAACTGCAAGTGGTAGCACGTACCTGTAATCCCAGCACATGGGAGGTAGAGGCAGGAAGATCAGAAGTTCAAAGTCACCTTGGCTATAAAAGGGAGTTCAGGGTAGCCTGGGCTACATGAAATCAAATAAAAGCAGGTGGTGGTGGGAGCAATAAGCTGAACAGATCCAACCATACACAAACATCATTCCACTCAGTGGTTCTTACATTTTAATTCGGAACTTCCTTTTGCAGAGGGTGTTTATAAATTTAGCACAAGTTGAATCCAAAGTTGCATTTGATTTGGGTCAGGAAGTATTGGAGGAAGGAGAGTTGGGGAAAGTCTTCATCAGGGTTTATTGCTTGCTTCGTATGTTCTGGGGGTAAGGGGTGTGAAGGGGCCTAAGTTTAGCATTCAAGAGGAGCAGTGGGTAAGCTCCCATAGTTAGCTGTTGCCAGTCTTAGGGTGGGAAGTGTGAGATCCTTCCTGACTAGTTAAAAGCTGGAGAGCTGTTGGTAAGTGTTGGGGGGTATCTATGGAGTCACTATTACTCGTCCTTCTTCAGGATCCAGGCCTCTGGACAGTACTTATTATTCCCTTCCTGTCTCTTACTTCGGGATATGTTTTGGATGAGCTCTGCATACAGCTTCCTGTATGGGGGCAGGTCTTCTTGGGCATGGGTTAGATCTTCCCAGGCAGAGGCACATCCTGTAGAGGGCATTGGAGCATGTTCTTTGCCTGGTAGTTTTTCTTCTTCTTTGGTTTTAAATGTTGGTGACTGTTTCGTTTCATATTGTTTTAGATCCACCTCCTCCAGATGGATCCCCTAATATTACGTCGGTCAGTCACAATTCAGTAAAGGTCAAGTTCAGCGGTTTTGAAGCCAGCCATGGACCTATCAAAGCCTATGCTGTCATTCTCACCACTGGGGAAGGTAAGAAGGGTCCAGCATGGGTTAACCCATGCTATCTTGGTTACTGTCTTACTGCTGTGATAAAACACCATGACCAAAGCAACTCATAAAAGGAAGTGTTTAACGGGCTTCTGGTTTCAAAGAGTTAGCAGCCATGATGGTGGAGCAAAGGCTCAGTGGCAGGAACATTTGAGAGCTCTTATCTTGATCTACAACTAGAAATCAGTAGGGTTAGGGCACACACTGGTACTCACACTTGAAACATCAAAGTCCACCCCTCAGTGACACACCTCCTCCAACAAAGCCACATCTCCTAATTCTTCCTGAACAGCTCCACCAACCGGGGACCAAATCTTCAAATTCGTGACCCTCTGGGGCCAGTCTCATTCAAACCACCACTGTGTATGAGTCAAATCAGTGATATAAATACATGCCTTTCTCCAGTGCAGCCTGTGTTGTGGCACCAACAGGGAGGACAGCTGTTTGCTTGATGCTCTCAAGGATCAGATAGCAAGTACCTTAAACTTTCCTGACCTTGAAATCTCTGTCACAACTATTCAGCACCTTTGTGGTAGTGTGGAAACATTATAGAAGATACAGGAGAAACAAGAGTGCCCATCCCACAGTTGATTTATCCAATGTTGAGGCTAGATTCGAACCATAGGCCATAACAAATCAATTTAGGATAATGTGCTCTTGAGAGCAAGCGCAAAAAGATTACTTGTGGCACTCTGAGGGCATCTTCTGGGTGAAAGAGGAGGGGAATTGGATGGCAACCCTGTGGCAATAAGAAGGGAATGCTTTGAGGGTAGTGCAGATAGCATCAGATATCTAGGGAGTTAGCATGGTTGGTAAAGTACTTGCCTTGCTCAGGCCCTGAATGTAATCCCTAGGACCTACATTAAACAAAGAACTGTGCATTGTGACTGGTAACTCTGGTGCCAGGAAGGCAGAGTCAGGAGGATCTCTGGACTCCTAGGCTAGTCAGCAAAGCTGGCTTGGTGAAGTTCTGGGCTAGAAAGAGACCCTGACTCCAAAAAAAGTGGAAGGTGCCTGAGGAATGATACCTGAGTTTATCCTTTGGCTTCCACACACATAGACACATATGCATACAAAGTAGCTCACACACATGCACCTGCATCCCTATGAACACAAATAAACAAAATGTAGAGTTCCCCCCAGCAACAGCTAGACACCAGGAGGTCAGGGGATTCAGCTTCACAGTGTGGGCAGTGTGCTTTGGGCAGGTTTCTGCTAGCTTTCCGCACTTCTTTTTTCTTTCTTGCTTGAGAATAGGGGCCGTAAGCTTGGGTGAATGACTCCTGATGGAGAGATGAGGTGGTACAAGCCAAGGACTCAGGACTCACCTGCTCCTAGGACTGCTCGAGAGGCAGTGACTGCTGGCATTGTTGCTCAGCACCTGTGTCATTAGGCAGCTGTTTTATGACACACGTCTTTCTGCGGACACTCATCATTTACCTTCTGTGTTCTTTTCTTAGCTGGCCAACCTTCTGCAGATGTTTTGAAGTACACCTATGAAGATTTCAAAAAGGGAGCCTCGGATACTTATGTGACATACCTCATAAGAATAGAAGAGAAGGGACGGTCTCCGGGCCTGTCTGAAGTCTTGAACTATGAAATTGATGTGGGGAACCAATCCACTACCCTCGGCTACTACAACGGGAGGCTGGAGCCTCTGGGCTCCTACCGGTAATATCCGGGTCCTTGAAGTTAACTGCTGAGCCTCATGAATTTAAGGTTGTGTACTATGGTGGTAGACACACCTCAATCACCTTATTTTCTCCTTTTTTTTCTCTCCACAGGGCTTGTGTTGCTGGCTTTACCAATATTACCTACAACCTTCAAAACGACGGCCTCATCAATGGGGATGAGAGCTATGTGTCTTTTAGTCGATATTCAGAGGCCGTGTTCTTGCCCCAAGATCCAGGTAGAGGGGAACAAAAGCCCCGGTGTGACTTCTGTGCCTTGTGCCTGCAGACGCCTGCTGTCCATCCCTTCTCTCAGGGCTGGGAGGGTAGAGGTTTTCATCTCTCTGAAATTGATGTGTCCTTCCGTCTTTGGGGTCAGCCTAGCTCCCTGCTCTGGGGTGCTTGAGGGAACAGCTCCCCACTTCTCCTCTAAACTGGTCACACTTCTGCAGATTACTTAGACCTTTGCTTTCTAAGAGTCACTTGTGGGCTTGTGTGACTTCGTTAAGAGTCTTTGAATGTTCACGTTATAAGGAGCCACAGAAATTGTCTTGTCTAAGCTCTGCTTAGAAATAAGGCTGCTACTAAGGCCTAGAGATGGGGCTTGCCCAATGTTACACAGTGGCTTAAATGCAGGCCTGAAATTCTAACCTTAAACTCCTTGTGAAGTATTCCTCCTACCTAAAAATCACAGAACTAGATATATGGGAATCTCAGCGACCCAACGTGAGGATTCCCCTCCTCCTTCAAGACGGAGACAGGTAGCTGACTGGTTTTTTAGTTTGCTTTTCAGAGCTACTGAGTAGAACAGATTACCCGGAAGTGAAATTCAGGGCGTTTCTACTCCTTCCCTTAAATAGTCCATAAAAAGGGTAGATGTGGTGCTGTAGGTACTTCTGCTCATAGGTGACAAGAAAAACCACTGATCTAGCTGACTCAGGTCCCCAAATTTGCAGCTGAACAGAGACCTATGTCAGGGTTCTGCCATTCTCAGGACTATCCTGCTAATGGTGGGTGGCGGGAAAAGAAACCGGCCCTGAAAGCTATTCTCCTTTTTCATCCAAAGATGTTTACTTGTTCCCTGTATATACACACTCCCTCTCTCCCTGAATCCTGCATGGGCAGGCAGGCTGTAGGTGAAGCACATGGCCCTTTGTGAGCACCCTTTGAAATGCCTCTGTTGGCATCTTCCCCAGGTGTCATCTGCGGAGCAGTGTTCGGATGTATCTTTGGTGCCCTGGCCATCGTGGCTGTGGGAGGCTTCATCTTCTGGAGAAAGAAAAGGTGACCTTGCTTATTAATCATCAGGTGCTACTGCTTTAAGGGAACTTTTTACTATAAGAAATGGAACCACATGTAAAATCATAGGGAACAGTTGAAAGAGCTCCTGAGTTCTTCACAGTGTTGCCACCTGGCCAGTCTTATTTACCCTCTGACACCAGTTGGATGATTTGACTCTACACCTCCTCCCAGCTGCACCAGACCTGCACTGACTTGCTGGATGCTACTACTTTCAAGCCAGGATTCTATGAATGTGTTAAGAGTTTCATATGATTTTAGAGTTGGGCAAGTTTGAACTCAAGTTCCATTCTTGTTAGCGGTTGGAAGCCCTAACACTCTCCTCTGTGGTGTGGGAATGAGTGCCCGGCTCAAGGAGCTGAGGACACTGACAAATGTCTCACTCCATGATGTTATTCGTTGTTCTCTTTGTACAGCTAGCTACCCTGTGGTGTAGTTAACTAGTGAGAATAGTGCTCTCTGTACCTGATTCATCATCTACCTGAGGCTCGGAGGGACTAACAGGCAGGTCTTAAAAGCCTTTTTAGGGATGCAGAAGCCAGAAGAGGAACTTGAACTTGGTCCTTGCATTTACTGCATTCCTCTTGCCTGGCTCTGGGAAGCCCATGTGTCCGTTGGAATTTGCTTACTGCCAGGGGCTTCTAGCTGGAAACTTACACCTTGGATTGGGCTTTCTTGATATTCTATTTTCCTTTTATCGTTTTGTTTTGAAGACAGTCTTGTGTATCCGAGGCTGTCTCAAATGTAGCGGAGGATGACCCTGAATTACTGATCCATCTGCCTCTATCTACCAAGTGCTGATATTATAGGCATGTGCCACCTACACCTGTTTTTAACAAGAAAACAGTAGTTGTTTTACCTTCCCCCCCGCCCCGCCAAGAAAATCAGATACTTTCCCTTCATATCGATTAAATCTTTTATACTTTGCTAAAAAAGTGAATCAGAACCTAGAGCGAAAAGCTGAAATGTGAGTAGTCAAGTCCTTAGGGAGGACAGCAGCACAGGGAACCAGACCCCGGTAGAAAGCAGAGTTAGTCAGAGCCACAAAGCTGGACCTGCCTCAAACCGACAACAAACAAAGCCCCCAGACTCAAACCCAGGGTGGCAAAAACACCCACGAGAAGAGCAAAGCAAACAGGGAACCCATAGCTACAGCAAATGTGCTCTTACCGTTTTCATGTGGTTGCCAGGCTTATCCCCAGTCGAGTCCTCTTACACATTAATGGTTGTCCTGCTTTGTTCATTATTTTCTTAGGCTAAATTCCAAGCTGGATAGTGACTGGTCAGTGGACATGCTTTCTTTCCATTTCGGGACATGCTGCCCAAGCTGGCGTGTGTTTCAGCTCCAAGTGGAGCTGGGCCAGCAGCAGAGCAGTGTGACTCACAGCACTGGTGTGGGGTCCAGG
Organism: Tokudaia tokunoshimensis; assembly: GCA_036184795.1. Classification (NCBI taxonomy): domain Eukaryota; kingdom Metazoa; phylum Chordata; class Mammalia; order Rodentia; family Muridae; genus Tokudaia; species Tokudaia tokunoshimensis. The sequence continues at coordinate 65,105,740 of BTHU01000004.1, read as the reverse complement.
GCCCTTTCAGGGCTTGCCCCCACTTTTTGCATTAATTTACACAATGGCTTCCTCAAAAGCAGAACATGGAATAAGAAGTCATGCTTTTACAGTAGGGGGATGTAAATACACACACACACACACATACACACACACACACACACACACACAGAGATACACAAATTCTAAAAAATTGCTTGAATAGATTTTAATTCTTCTAAATAATAATAGACGAGTAAGTTTACAGATTTTTGGTTTGCATTTCCTGCTTGGCCTGTTAGATTAAGTACTAGTGAGCCGGCTATGTGTCGGTCTGGGTACTAGTGAGCCGGCTATGTGTAGGTCTGGGTGCTAGTGAGCCGGCTATGTGTCGGTCTGGGTGCTAGGGAGCCGGCTATGTGTCGGTCTGGGTGCTAGTGAGCCGGCTGTGTGTCGGTCTGGGTGCTAGTGAGCCGGCTGTGTGTCGGTCTGGGTGCTAGGGAGCCGGCTATGTGTCGGTCTGGGTGCTAGTGAGCCGGCTGTGTGTCGGTCTGGGTGCTAGGGAGCCGGCTATGTGTCGGTCTGGGTGCTAGTGAGCCGGCTGTGTGTCGGTCTGGGTGCTAGGGAGCCGGCTGTGTGTCGGTCTGGGTGCTAGTGAGCCGGCTGTGTGTCGGTCTGGGTGCTAGGGAGCCGGCTGTGTGTCGGTCTGGGTGCTAGGGAGCCGGCTATGTGTCGGTCTGGGTGCTAGGGAGCCGGCTATGTGTCGGTCTGGGTGCTAGGGAGCCGGCTATGTGTCGGTCTGGGTGCTAGTGAGCCGGCTATGTGTCGGTCTGGGTGCTAGTGAGCCGGCTATGTGTCGGTCTGGGTGCTAGTGAGCCGGCTATGTGTCGGTCTGGGTGCTAGTGAGCCGGCTATGTGTCGGTCTGGGTGCGAGGGAGCCGGCTATGTGTCGGTCTGGGTGCTAGTGAGCCGGCTATGTGTCGGTCTGGGTGCTAGTGAGCCGGCTATGTGTCGGTCTGGGTGCTAGGGAGCAGGCTGTGTGTCAGTCTGGGTGCTAGGGAGCCGGCTGTGTGTCGGTCTGGGTGCTAGGGAGCCGGCTATGTGTCGGTCTGGGTGCTAGGGAGCCGGCTATGTGTCGGTCTGGGTGCTAGTGAGCCTGCTATGTGTCGGTCTGGGTGCTAGGGAGCCGGCTATGTGTCGGTCTGGGTGCTAGGGAGCCGGCTGTGTGTCGGTCTGGGTGCTAGGGAGCCGGCTGTGTGTCGGTCTGGGTGCTAGGGAGCCGGCTGTGTGTCGGTCTGGGTGCTAGTGAGCCGGCTGTGTGTCGGTCTGGGTGCTAGGGAGCCGGCTGTGTGTCGGTCTGGGTGCTAGTGAGCCGGCTGTGTGTCGGTCTGGGTGCTAGGGAGCCGGCTGTGTGTCGGTCTGGGTGCTAGGGAGCCGGCTATGTGTCGGTCTGGGTGCTAGTGAGCCGGCTATGTGTCGGTCTGGGTGCTAGGGAGCCGGCTATGTGTCGGTCTGGGTGCTAGGGAGCCGGCTATGTGTCGGTCTGGGTACTAGTGAGCAGGCTGCAGTGTCCTGCCTGAGCCACAGGCTGTGAAGAAAGGTGTCTGTGGCTATGAGGAAGACAGCAGAGCAGGATGAAGTTCTTTGTCTAATGGGCCTTTTTTTTTCTTTCAAAATAGGACAGATGCCAAGAATAATGAAGTGTCCTTTTCTCAAATTAAGTAAGTCTCTGAGTTACAAACTTATTTTAAGAGTCTCAGTCCCCCAGTCTGTTCAGTGACTATCTATAGCATTTTTTTGGGTAGAAATAGCTGTCATTTCCCTTGATTGACAGCTTGGCCATAGACATATGGAAGTGCTTGCTGTTTTCTGCAAGGAGTCTTTGTTTTACCAAATTCATCTGAAGCTCCCTTTATTTTTGTCCCCCACCCTATGTTCTTCAGTTTTACTAATAAATAGGGTTCTGTGTATGTGTGTAGTATACATGTGCACACACATATGCATCCCCATGTGTGCTCAGAGGCTAGAGAGGATGTTGGGTATCTTACTCTTTATCTATGATTGCTCTGTTCACTTGGGGTTCCTGCTAAATTCAGAGCAGTGCTGGCAGCCAGCAGGCCTCAGTCATCCTCCTGTCTCTACCCCGCCTGAGCACTGGAATTACAAGTGCATGTGGCTGCACCAGTTCTTATATGTGGGTGCTGAGGATTGGAACTCAAATCTTTGAGCTGGAGCAGTAAGCTCTCTGACCTACTGAACTTTGTCCACAGTGTCCCTGCTCCCAATAGATAATTGTCAGTTTTCAAAAATGAGCGGGTTATCAAGTCACACATACGGTCAATTATAGAACAGGTCTGCTTTCCTGATTCACATTTCAGTGTTTTTAAAATAACATCACATTAATCTCTAGCACACACCCCTTACTATGGCTTTGTTCTTTTGAGTTGCTGCTTAATTCCACAACGAGCACATCTTTCTAATTGTTCCTTTTCTTCTTTTTCTTTTCTATGATGAAGACCTAAAAAGTGAGTAGCTTCATTTTTAAAGCTTCCCCTTTTTTTTTCTGTTTTGAATGAAAAATAAGCAAGCAAACAAACAAAAACACAACAATTGTTTTTTGTTTTCCTAGATCCAAGTTAATCCGAGTGGAGAATTTTGAGGCCTACTTTAAGAAACAGCAAGCTGACTCCAACTGTGGGTTTGCAGAGGAATACGAGGTATGTGGTTGTTAACTGTGTTTTCTGCCTATCTGTCTTACGGTGAAGCTTTGGGTGAGAGGCAGCCTAGGGGGGAGAGAATCTGACCCTCTGGGGCACACTGCTGTTGGTTAGGAAGCTCGAATGGACCTTTACTTCTGATGGAGTTTGTGTTTAATCTTGTGGATACCTGAAGATTATCCAGAGAGAGAGACAGATATGGTTGGTTGAAACTAGGGGTCAAGAGTCCCTAATAAGCTATATGAGCAGCAAAGAAGCCAGATGGGCCATTTAGAGGTCTTGGGCTGGACAGCTCTGTGGTCAGAGCTGACTTGGGAGGGTTATTGGAACCCTGTGCTAGTAGGTTTGTCAGTCTCTTGCCTTCTAGACTCTGTGACCTCAAACTAGCCCAGGGAACTATTGTATCGCAGAAGGTGCATGTGTGCTTGTCTCCTACAATCCTTCCCTCAGCTCCATCACAATCCATTCTCATTCCAACATTGCCTCCTCCCTGGTTCCTCAGATCCTATGAGAGGACTTGGTCTCTGGCTATGTGGTGTTTGTTCTTACACTGCCTGGTTCCATCTGTGACCTGTGCACCCCACCTTGCTAGGCTTGGGACTCCTGACCACACCTCTCCTCTAGGTTTCCAGCCCCTAGAAGGCAAGAGTCATCCTTTCCCTTCCATAGTCTCCTCTGCTCCTGTCTCAAGCGCTGCCTTCGCTCAGTGCCGTAAAGTGCGTAGCTGAAGACCACGAGCTTATTGTCTCACTGTTCTAGAGGCAAGAGGCTCCAGATCACAGTGTCAGCAGGTCCTTCTCCCCACCGTAGCCTCTAGGGGAGATCCTTCCATGTGTCCCCCAGCTTCTGGAAAGCCCAGTTGTCCTTTGGTTTGGGGGAAGCAAGGCCACCATTACCACCATGAGGTGTTTCCTCTTGAGTGTCTTCAACTTTGTACCCATATTATAACGACATTACCCCTATTAGGTTTAAGGACCCACCCTATTCCAGTGTGACTTCACCTTGAGTGCATCTTCCATGGCCATATCCTGTAAGAGCCTACCTGAAGGTATTGGAGGTTAGATGCTCAGCGTCTCTTTTTAGTTCACAGTGGTTAACAAGTTCTACCTCTGCATTCCTACTTTGATCAACCGCACCCCATGGTCTGATTAAATATACAATTTTTTTTTTCTTTTCAGGATCTGAAGCTGATTGGAATAAGTTTACCTAAATATACAGCTGAAATAGCCGAAAACAGAGGGAAGAACCGCTACAACAATGTCTTGCCCTGTGAGTGGTTTTATTCCTTTCGTCTCCCCTTGTCCCTGGCTATCACATTGTGAATGGCAGAGAGATGGGAATCAGTGATACCCACGGGATCTCCACCACCATTCACACTAGATATGCTCACGACCATTAACCTCATAGGAGCCAAGTACTCTACTGAAGGAGTGGTAAATTTAATTTAATCCTTACATCCTCCTCAGCTTGTAGAGTAGGTGGTAGGATAGTCATCCTGTATGTGAAGAAACAAGGCACTGTGCTAGATGACCTGTTCAGGGTTACATTTTCTTATTCTAGTTTGGATTGTCTAGATGAAAGGGGCAGCAAGAGGAACAGGTCCCTTGTCACACTCTCTCCTTTTTTATTTTTTTTAAATAATTTATCGTGTGTGTGTGTGTGTGTGTGTGTGTGTGTGTGTGTGTGTGTATGAGTACACTGTAGCTATCTTCAGACACACTGGAAGAGGGCAACGGATCCCATTACAGATGGTTGTGAGCCACTGTGTAGTTGCTGGGAATTGAACTCAGGACCTTTGGAAGAGCAGTAAGTGCTCTTGACCACTGAGCCATCTCTCCAGCCCCACACTTTCTCCTTGCTGGGTATGTTCCACAGCGAAATAGCAGTCACACTGACATCCTTTCCTGCTTTGGGGAAGGAATTGCTAGAGTTTGTACATAGCTGATTGGTTTTGACTGTCAACTTGTTCTGTCTAGAGTCACTTCGGAAGGGAGGCAGGAGTTATCTAGATCAGACTATCCCATGCGGTAGCTTCGGGGCATTATTTTGATTTTTTAATTAATAGGAGAAGAGCTAATGAGTGATACCATTCTGTAGGCAGAGGGTTCTGAGCACTCTAAGTAAGAACGTCTGCTGAGAGAGCAGACAAGCAAAGGCCCATGTGTTTGCTCTTTCTGTGTGAATGTGGACATGATGCTTTAAGTCTTGCCTTCCTCATGATGGCGTGATCCAGAATTGTAAGCCACATAAACCCTTTCCCTCTCTGCGCTGCTTTGAGTCAAGGTGTTTGTCACAGCAAAAGGAATGAAACGGGAGTAGCGCTTACCCAACAAGGTGATAGCAAAGTAAGTATAGAGGACGGTCAGTGATGTGAGTTCTCTGCTATGGAGGTCTGTTGGCACAGGATTAGGGCACAGAGAGCAGTGTCAGTGGGTCTTAGCCATGCTCTGCTTGTCGTGAGGATGCGGGTTTTGTGGGTAACTTTTACACCAAACTGTTTAATAACTGTCGTTTTTTTTTAATTTGAAGGCATGCTTTTCTATTAATTTGTATTTAAGTTCAATATTTCTTAGGTCATGGGTTCTTTTTCTGTTTCTTCCCTTATACTTGTCAATAGGTCTTGTCCTGGGTCAGAGAGAAGTGATTTTGAATCCATGCTGGGATAGCTCTCAAGCCTCTGACCTGAGACTAACTCAGACGTTTGGCCTTTGCTTGGAGAGCTTCTGATTTTGAGCCAGGGCTGGGGTTTTAATGTTTGGCTGTTGTTCCTATTGACTAGACTTTCCCTTGAGAACCATGTCACCTCTATTGTGCTACTGCTCTGTCCCAGGGAGGGTAGGATTCAGATGGGGACTGGGAGCTGTCCTTGGTGCTACCACCCATGACTTATCTTGACATTTGGAATTTCTTCAGTTATTTTCACCTCCGGAGTTGAGCATGCTTGTGTGTATGCTCTCTAAATGAGGATGGTGTTTAGAAAACATGAGAAGTTCATATTTTAGATCCCTCTATTCGTAGTAGTTTTATGCATTCAGTTTAGGTCCACACTGGGTTGCCTTCCTCAATTGGTCTGCCTTATTTTTTTATTGAAAATAATTCTTTTTTTAAAAAATTTTTTTATTGAATATATTCTTAATTTACATTTCAAATGTTATACCTTTCCTGGTTTCCCTCCTCCTAGAAAACTCCCAACCCAACCTCCCACCCCTGCCTCCAAGAAGATGCCCCCCCCACCCAACCACTCCCACTTACTTCACCTCGATTTCCCCACGCTGTGGCATCTATTGAGTCTTCGTAGGACCAAGGACCTCTCCTCCCACTGATGCCTGACAAGGCATTCCTCTGTCACACTTTTGGCTGGAACCATGTGTACCCCTTGGTTGATGGCTTAGTCCCTGGGAGCCCTGGGACATCTGGTTGGCCGTCATCGTTGTTCTTCCCATGGGACTGCAAACCCCTTCAGCTCCTCCAGTCCTCCCTCCAACTCCTCCATTGGGGACCCCGCACTCAGTTCAATGGCTGGCTGCTAGCAGATGCCTTTGTATCAGTAAGGCTCTGGCAGGGTCCCCCCGGAGACAACCATAATAGTCTCCTTTCGGCATGTACTTCTTGTCATCTATAATAGTGTCAGGGTTTGGTGACTGTTTATAGGATGAATCCCCAGGTAGAACCTTCTCTGTATGGCCTTTCCTTCAGTCTCTGCTCCACACTTTGTCTCTATATTGCTTCTGTGAGTATTTTGTTCCATCCCACTTTTCTCTCCTTCATCTCCCTCCAGATCTTCCCCACCTCCCTACCCATTCATTTTTGAGACATAGATCTTGCTGAGTCAAGTAGATTAGCTGACCTTTGAGCCCCAAGGACCCTCCTGTTTCTCCTTCTCCAGTATAGGGGTGCACTGTGGGTACTAGGGTTTGAACCCCGATCCTCATGGTTTGTATTGCAAACACTTTACTGACAGAGCTATCTCTGCAACTCCAAATTTAGAACTTTATCTGTCTGTCTGTCATCCATCCATCTATCCATCCATCCATCCATCCATCCATCCACCCATCATCCATCTATCACTGATCTGCCTGCCTGCCTGCCTGCCTGGCTGCCTGCCTGCCTATCTCTCTCTCTCTCTCTCTCTCTCTCTCTCTCTATCTATCTATCTATGTATGGGTGTGGCTGTGCCATAGCATATGTGTGGAGGTCAGAGAATAATCTCTCCCTCTATCATGTGGGCCTTGGGGTCAAACTTAGACCATCAGGTTTGGCAGCAAGCACCTTAAATGGCCTAGCCATCTCACCAGCCCAGTAACAACTTTTTAAGGCTGTGGGAGAAAGGTTAACTTGGATGTCTTCTTTGCCATAGTAGAATAGGCTCTGAGTTCAAATTCTGTCTGCTGTTCCCCCAGATCGAAGGCCTTGGAAATGTCACTTTGTCTATGAAACTCATGATTTCCTTATCTTGAAAGCTTGGGGGATGCTTTTGAGATATGAATATGGTTGCTTAGCACCTGTCCTGCTCAGAGCAGATGCCCAAGACTGCTGGATTGTGGACTTCTTTAGTCTGAGGGATTAAGAATGTAGGCCTAGCTATCAGGCTGCCTAGGTTCCAATTCTAGTTCTCTAAAGGCTGTCATGCATCTTCTCAGTGCCATTGTCACAGCCTGTCCACAGGGATCAAATGAGGTCATGAATGTAAGATGTGAAGTAGTGTGTACTAAAGATTTCCTGCTTGCAACTTTGCTGAAGCATGGCTTAGAATGAGAATCTTTCTTTCTTTTAATGCTACAGATGATACTTCTCGAGTCAAACTTTCAATCCAGACCCATTCAACGGATGATTACATCAATGCCAACTACATGCCTGTAAGTGGGTGGCTGCTCTAATGGCCTCGGGGTTCCTCTGAATAGGAGTAGGTCTGTCTGTGCCTTTGATGATGACTGAGCTTTCTCTTTCTAGGGCTACCATTCCAAGAACGATTTCATTGCCACACAAGGACCTTTACCCAACACTTTGAAAGATTTTTGGCGTATGGTTTGGGAGAAGAACGTATATGCCATTGTTATGTTGACCAAATGTGTGGAACAGGGAAGGGTAGGTGTCTTTTGAAAAATCACAAATTAATTTTCATTGTGGTAGTGTCTTTTAAAAAGCACTCTTCCCAAACATTAATACTTTCATCCTTAGGAAATGTTCTGTATTTTTAGCTTTTAGATAGAAAATTTAAAAAAAATCTTGAAAAATATTTTTATTATGTTTCCTTGTGGGGTCATATTAATGTCTGTGATGGACTCTGTACTGCTGGAGTTAGTGAGTGGACAGGACTGGGTTAGTGCAGTGGGCACTGCAGGCCTAGGGTGAGGCACCAGAGACCACACGGCTTTGCTGTCATCAGCTCTGTGCCCGTAAAGCCTATCTGTGCGGTCTCTAAGCAACCAACTCCTAAATCTCTGATTTTCAAACTTAGTTTTTTAACATTAAAAGCACTTGCAGACATATCTCCAGGTGGGTCTCAGCAGCCCCCTCTCTTCCTGTGTGGCCTAGAATCAACCTGCTATTATTGTCACAGAAAGGAGGATCTGTTCTGGGAATAAAAATATCATATTTCCTTAAATAGAGATGAGTTGAAAAAACACATGCCAAATTAAAAAACTGTATACCTGAAAAATGAGAATGAATATTACTTTATGGAGAGTTATTAATTACTATTATTAGTGTTCGGGATTGGACGTAGGGCCTTGACTGAGTCCATGCTACACATCTCAGCGTGCCATGCTTTTCCGCTGAGCAACACCCCAGCTATTAGTGGTTTATGTTTTGTTTGTTTTTTGAGACAGAGCTTCACTCTTAGCCTAGGTTGAACTTGAACTTAGAGCTATTCTCCTGTTTCAACTTCTAAATAATGAGATTTTTGGCATGAACTCTCATGCCTAGAATAAGGTATTCATTTTCTCTCTCTCTCTCTCTCTCTCTCTCTCTCTCTCTCTCTCTCTCTCTCTCCCTCCCTCCCTCCCTCCCTCCCTCCCTCTCTCTCTCTCTCTCTCTCTCTCTCTCTCTCTCTCTCTCTCCCTTGGCACCCCACCTTTCTAAGTGTAGATTCCTTTCTTGAGTCCCTGGGTCAGCGATTCCCATACCTCCTTATCCAGTAGAGTCGTCTGTGGGATGTTTCTGTCTCAGGGCTCCTTGTTGATTGAGAAGGATGGGTCTGACAGCTCGATGGTGTGGCTGCTGGTGGCCAGGTGTTCTCCATGAGTGCCGCTGTCCCAGGTGGTAACTGGAACCTGTCGGACATCATTCCTTAAAATCTATTTTTATTATATTGTGTGTATGATGTGTACACGTGTGTGCGAGAGTGTATATGCCACAGGAAATACATGGTCAAATACATGGTCTGTGTGATATGTTTGGGAATGGGATGTGAGTACTGGACTCAGGTCTGTAGGCTTGCACAGCAAGTGACTTACCTGTTGAATGACCTCACAGACCTGAATCTCTTAAAGACCCACTTACGATATTTTGAGTTGTTAGTACATGTGTGTATCTCTGTGTTTGAGTCAAACAGACCCCAATAAGGGACTGAGCAGTCCCCTATGACAGTTTCATGACTTGTTTTCCCTTGTGAGGTTTTGATGATGGTGGGTGTGTGATCCCTGACTTTTCATACAACCAAATCTTGTTTTCTAGACCAAATGTGAGGAGTACTGGCCTTCCAAGCAGGCTCAGGACTATGGGGACATAACGGTGGCAATGACATCAGAAATTGTTCTTCCAGAATGGACCATCAGAGATTTTGTGGTGAAAAATGTAAGTCAAGATTGACCTGAGAAAATCAATGGGTAATAATATTGAGAATAATTAATACTTGATGCATGAGGAAAGCATTTTGCTTCTTTTATTTTTTTCAGAATTAAGGTGCCCATATCTACATGCTCTCTAAGGAGCCCCTAGCTTTACTTTCTTGAGGGGTCTTTGGTGTCCTTTCAGAATAATGAGTCTTACGAGCATGGCTGTGTCAGTGACACTTTCCTTCCCAGGAGGCCTTTGGGTCATTTGGGTGGGGCTGTGCATGGGAGAGTGCTTACTGCTAGGAACAGTGTGTATTGATTCCAGGATTTGGATTCTAGGACATTATGTACTGTCCTCCCTTTCCCCCTTAAGGTACAAAACCAAATCCACTTAAATCATACAGACATTCTGGAAGCTGAGTCTATTTTTCTTTTCTAATGGGTGTTTGAAAGTAGAGAAAGTGTCCTAAGTCAACATTAACATCGACTGAGTGTGCAAATAGGTTTAATATTTTCCAGCTCAAATTGAGGGCCTAAAATGGTCATCTCTTTTGATCTGGTGAGCTCAAGTTTGAGCCTCTGACATGAAGATGTGATGTGGAGTTCAGGAATGAGCTCACGAGTCAGAGAGCCCAGTGTCAGCATTGTTTATCTTCACAAGATTGTTTATTTAGAAGCTCCTTTAAGAGATGAGTAAGCTCTGCACTTGTTTCCATTTCTCTTGGGTATGTGTTCAGTGTCTTCTCCTTTATTACTATTACATATTCTTTGATATTTTCATACATCACAGTACATTTGAATCATACTGTCTGGATCATTCGTGGTGGTTGAACAGTTTGGAAGCCACATGCATAGCTAGCTTTTGGAGACTGGATAGCTGAACTCTGACTATGCGCATTCTGCTTCACATCAAGCTTTTAGATGTCATACATGGAGCCAGCCACCAGCCAGCCCCTCTTACTCCTGCTGTGCCATTCAAGCATGAATTCAACCAACCCAGATTGAACATACTCAGAGTAAAAATTGTGTTTGTATTTAACATGTGCATTTAAGTTCACCATTCCGTAAGCCATACAGTATAACAACTATTTAAAACACACTAGGTAATATAGATTAGAAATGACCTAAAGTATAATCACATGTTGTTGACTGACAGGAGTGTGTTCTGAGGAATGTGTCTGTGTGAACATCATGGATTGTATTTACACAAACCTGGATAGTATAGTCTACTATGCCTCTGGGCTGGGTAGGGTATACTGTAACATATGTCTGTATGACTGCACAGGAGCGTGTGTGAAGGTTGGATGCACACATGCTGGTATTACTTTCGGATTCTGAGCATCCACAGATTTTCCTGGGATCAATCCATATGGATCCTGAGGAGATGTGAAAAGGTAGTGTCAACAATACATACTAGGAGATGAAGTTTTGAGTGTCTTACTAGGTAGCCCAGGCTGGCCTTAAACTCACAAGCCTCTGTCTCAGCCTCAGAGCTGGAATTACAGGTTTGTGTTGCCATGTCCATCTTAGCCTTTATGTGACTGTGCATGATAGAAAAGCCTATATAGGCTTTGTGGTGTTACATTTTATCAGGGACTGATAGATCGGGTTCTAGTTTGTAGGATGAAGATATTGGTGAGACAATAGTATATGAGATACTAATTCTTACTAGTTACTGGGTCTTAAAGACTCTGGTCTCAGGAATATTTTAGGTACTCCTTTGGGAATGTTTAGCACACACTGACATGACCACTTAGGTAAGTAAGGTCACAGTCAGTGAGGAACATTAGAAATATGTCAGGCTTATTTCTGCAGGCTTTTCCCATTTAAGTTGACTGGCATGTCTACTATCCCCAGCTGCTTCTGCTTGGAGTTCACGTTTTGTGCATAGAGTTGATGAAATAAAGAGAATGCTATTGCTCTCATTGTGTTTGTATTAATGAAACTCTACAGATTCTAGAGATTTCATGATTTCCACCAAAGCCTTTTCTTATTTTGGGCTTATATATAGACTTCCACATGGCATTTTCTAAAATAGTGCTTTATAATTATGCGAAATAAAGGCATACATTTCCATTTTATATATGAGAACATTACAGATAGAGCTCCATTTCTTTTGACTCCCACCGTTAGTCTCTGCCCCCAACCCCTCGTTCTTGCCTCCCTACCCCCTGCCCCCTGCTCCTCTACCCCCTGCCTCCCTGTCCCCTGCTCCCTGTCTCCATGCTCCCTGCCCCCTGTCCCCTGACTTCCAGCTTTCTGCCCCTGCTCCTTGCCCTCTGTCTACGCCCTGCTCCTTTCTCCTCTGCAGAACTGCTTCTGAAAAGTTCTACTTTCCACGGTGTCTTTGTGTTTCTTCCTCTCTTCCCTACTCCTCCCAGCAGATTTCTTCTCTCAGCAAATCCTTATGGTAATATTTATGATGCTAGTTATCTGCAATGAAGCTCCTCAGTATCCTCTCTCCTATTTCTCAAACTTTGAATAGTGTACATTTATTGCTTTTATAATGAATAAAGATAAAAAAAATTAGCTTCAGTGTTGGAGATGCCCATTGCCCTGCTGAGGGGACATATGGTAAGGTCAGGTACATACAAATGAATATAGTTGAATCAAGGACAAGACTAGCCCCAGGGGACATAGTTTTGGTAATTATAGGCACATGCTTGGTCTAAGGTAGAATACAAACTGTAATTGACTAGTTTTGTTATACTAGTGTCCGCTGTCTCCTGCCTGCCAGATGTTAAAGTAGCAGACTGAGTTTGTATGTGTATATGTGTGTATCGTGTGTGTGTGTGTGTGTTGTGTGTGTGCGCATTTGTGGTGTATGTAGTGTGTATATTTCTCTCTCTGTGTGTGAATGTGTGTTCATTTTTTAGACCATTATAGTTCTAAATAGTTGCTTGGTGTTTGCTAGTTGTGTAATAGTACCATATACTTTCTAGAGAGCCCAGGACTTACCAGGTAGTTTTTGCCCAACAGGTGTAGACCTCTTGCCCATACTTAGGGAAATGATTTTGGGCTTTAAGGGGAGTGTCATTTATAGGTGGGCTGTAGAATGGGGCTCATGAAGTTCCCAGGAGGAGCAGGCATGTGGGTGTGGGGCTGTTACTGGCTGGTAGCTGAGAACAGAAGTGACCTAAACTCAAAATTGAGTTGGGTGTGTTGTCTCCACATAGGGTGATTTTCAGGTGGTCATTCCCATTTCCTCTGAGCCTCTGATGTCCATCTTTAGTAGGGAAGATTAAGCCTTTCCTTCTTGGGAACATTGTGAGGATTTGGTGATGGGGATCAAATGTGCTGTGATTAGAATTTCTGGGGAGTGACTCCTGCCTGGTTTCTGTTTTGGGCAGTACAGTTCTCAGGCCTGCTTGATTTTATTCACCGTGGTGATATTGTTAGGTGTCCTGACTCTCTGGATCTCTAACCTGTTTTGTCGACCTCTAGATGCAGAATAGTGAGAGTCATCCTCTGAGGCAGTTCCATTTCACCTCCTGGCCTGACCATGGTGTTCCTGACACCACCGACCTGCTCATCAACTTTCGGTACCTGGTCCGGGATTATATGAAGCAGATCCCCCCTGAGTCACCAATCCTGGTGCATTGCAGGTATATACAGTTGGCAGTGTGTGCGTGTGTGACAACTTAAAATGTATATATTTATGAAACTTCCCCCCACCCCCACCAAATCAATGCCCAAGAGGAAATGCAATAGGCAGTTGGAAATTCAAGAGGGGACTGTGGCCTTAGTCCCTGAGCCACGAGATTGTGGAAGGGAGTTCTCGAGCTATATAACCTGTGGGCCAGACACTGCTTACTTTTATATATAAAACCTCACTGGAACCCAGCCACGCCCACTGTTTTGCTCATTTGCATTTCTTTTAGACTGCAGTGGTGTAATGTGCTCAGCTAAGGGTATTGGCCATCTCATCTTTTACAGAAAGGGTGTGCCCATGCCTACAACAGAACAGGAAGAATTTAGCATTAAAGGCAAAAGAATTAATTAGAGTAGAGGCCTCATAAAAGGATGCAACTTTGTGTCCTAGGCTACAGGACCCTTTTTGATTGGTATGAGGTGTGAGAAGGTTAACAAGATGTTTGGTCTGTGACTTATAACTCAAGTGAGTGCCCTGACTCTCATGAAGCTGTAGTTGAGGAGCAGTGTGTTTACCTCAGTGATAAGATGTGGGTACCAATGGGGAGCTGGGAGGTCTGTGGAGAGGCAACTGATGGTGATGTGCTTATTTCTCTGTTTTTCAGTGCTGGGGTTGGAAGGACAGGCACTTTTATTGCTATTGACCGCCTGATCTATCAGATAGAGAATGAGAACACCGTGGATGTGTACGGGATTGTCTATGATCTTCGGATGCACAGGCCTCTGATGGTGCAGACAGAGGTGAGGCCGGATCTGTGTTTGACACTTTGTCCTTCCCATCTGTCTGTAAAAGGCCACACGGAATCATGTGTTGGACTCTTCTAGAGTTTTCTTGCACTTGACTGTGAATTTCAGTTGTAATTAAATTACCTGACAGCAATAATACCAATAGAATCACACATGCAGATAGTGTCAGGAGTCTTTGTCTTACTGCATCTGATTTTTTAAGCAGTCTTCTTTAAAATAAACAGATTATTTATTTTTATTTTGTGCATTTGGGTGTTTCGCCTGCATGTTTGTATTATATGCATTCGGTGCCCACAGAGGCTAGAAGAAGACATTGAATCCCCTGGAAATGGAGTTACAGGTAGTTATGAGCCACCATGTAGGTAGTTGGAATCAAACCAATACAAGACCTCTGCAGTGATCTCAACTGCTAAGTTTTCTCTCCAGCTCTCAGATTAATCTTTTTAAGACTCTTGTTTTGGTTCCTAGATTTTAAATTTATAAAATTAGGTTTTAAATTTAATAAATTTATTGTTTATTAAAAACTTATAGGTAGTTTGGCCTTTGTTTCTAAGATCTGACCATCTTTAAGCTAACAGAACATTTATCAAACATCAATGGTAGGAAGTAGCACATCACATTGCCAGTGAAGCAGAAATGCAACTTCTGCATACCCAGCCTTGAAGATGTTAAAGAACAGCAGTTATCAGAGCTACACAAAGTGACTGAGCAGAAAATGTGTGCTCAGTACGTACTGTAATATATGTAAAGCTGTTGGGTTTGCCCTACCTGAAGTGTCTCTTGTAAGCTTTGAATCTGAGGCATGTTCTTATCAGAGTGTGTCAGGAAGTGGCTTCCAGGGGTGGATGTTCCCAGACCAAGATGAGACAGAGTATTCATCTTGTCTCAGGCTGTTGCTCTGTGCCAATTTAGAAATTTATGACTATGTGCTGTGTCTGAGTCTAGCATGGTATGTTAGAGGTCTGGGAACATTGTGTGCTTTTGGATGAGATGCGTGATTGTGGGAGAAAGAGTGAAAAATTGTTTCTGTGTTAGATTTTCATTTTTCTGCTACAGAAGAACAGAAATCTCATGTCTGTGGCGTGGGGGGAGGGAGGGAGGGGAGAGAGAGAGAGAGAGAGAGAGAGAGAGAGAGAGAGATTGCTTTTTCATTTTATTCAGTGATGCTGGTTCTCACAGTCAAACACAGAGCTTGAAAATATGGCTAGTCTAGCTCGCTGACTTGATCTGAGGTCACGCCCTCTTCTGAGGTCACACCCACTCAGCATTTCCATGGTTTGCGGATCTGCTGTTTAATCCTGCTACTCTGTGGCAAATGTTTTAACTGTTGATCTACCTCTCCAGCCTCCTTGATCACTTTTTCATATTTCAAAAACAATATATTAAAAATTAACACTATAGGACTGTACAGAATGTAATTTTCCCCCTTTTTATTTCTCTAACCCTACTTCCTAGACTCTACGACCTAGAGGAAGGCCTTAGTTGCCTTTAGCTTGTGTAGTAGTTTGGTTTCCCTACCTCCCCAGCCTGATGTGTTTGAACATTTGGTCACCAGACAGTGGTGTTGCTTTGAAAGGTTGTGGAACCTTCAGGGTTCCGTGCTGGAGAAAGTGGATCACTATGGGTGGGCCTTAAGGGTTCATACCTGGGCCCCATTTCCTGTCTACCTTCTGCTTCCTCTCTGTGGATGCAGTGTGACCAGCTGCCCGAGGCTCCTGCCACCATCCCTTTTCAACCTTGGTGGGCTGTGTCTCTTTTGCTGTGAGTCAAAAGAAGTTCCTTCTTGTCAGGTTTGGTCACAGCAGCAAGAGATGGAACTTGTCCAGCAGGTGGCGCCATAGAATTCTTTGAATATGCACATGCCTACATCTGTGGAATAGTTTGAAAAGATTGGATGCACTTGTTTATGAAATTTTTTTCTATGACACCTAGTCCTTTTTTTTTTGCAATAGCACATGCTTCCTCTGTCTAAACAGAGACCTGCAGATGCTGATACACTTGTATTAATTACTTTTTTGAAAACGCAGTTGCTGTGCACAAATTTATTTTGCCTCATGGTTTGGGGTACAGTCTGTCAGCATGTGCCAGTGTCTCCAACTGTGTCAGCAGTAGGACGACACTGGTCGCATTCTGTCTGCATAAGGCAGGAGAGCGATGACTGTTGGTGATCAATCCACTTCCCTTCTCACATACTGCAAACCTCAGCCCCATGTTCAGGATGTGCTGTTCCTCTTCAGGCGACCCTCTCCTGAAATGACCTCCTACTCACTCAGAGAAGTGTCTTCTAGGTGATTCTCAGTTCCATCCAGCTGGGTGGGCTTCACTCAGGTTCACCTGATCTCCTCTTTAGAGAATCTTTCCGGTTTACTCTCACTCCACATGGATTCCTTAACTTCACCGCCCCACTGTATCTATGCTTTATTTCCTCTGCATCTTCATCTCACCCTCTCCAGGGTTCTGATGTTTCCTTGATCAGGAAAAGTGAGGATGCCCCCTCTGTTTAAGCATCACTGATAAAGAAAGCTGTGTTATGTGGTTTTGAATTTCATTAGGATGTTCTTGGATCACGGATGTGTTGATTTGGACATGTTTGCTGCTGGACGGATGGGATTTTGGGGATGATATATCATGGTGATTATTTGTTTAAAAATCATCTTGTGTTCTCATTCCCGGGGCTGGTGCTTATTCTTCTCTCTCATTTCCTTTTCTACCAGGACCAGTATGTTTTCCTCAATCAGTGTGTTTTGGATATCATCAGAGCCCAGAAAGACTCAAAAGTTGATCTCATCTATCAGAACACAACCGCAATGACAATCTATGAAAACCTCGAGCCAGTGAGCATGTTTGGAAAGACTAATGGGTACATCGCCTAGTTCCAAAGCAGACCCTTTCTGAGGCTAACCGGACCGTCGCACCCACAGTGAAGGAGAGCGCCCTGATGGGGACATGTTTTATGTGTCTCATTTCTCAGTTCTTTGCTCTGTTCTGTTAGAACTACTTGGAGGGCATGGGGCTGTGCGTGTAAGACATGGCCACGGCAGTTGGGGCTGTCGGGCTGTGGACAGGTGGTGTGTAAATCAGCCACATTCCTGATTACCAATGGGATGGGTTCACTTTTTGTTTTTTTTTCCTTGAGAATTGTGGAAAACCAGGAAAAGTGAGCTATGTTTTTGTTTTCCAAACAGGTTTGCTCTCCTCTCTTTCTCTCCCTCTCTCCTCTCTCCCTCCCTCCCTCCCTCCCCTACCTCTCTGGTTTTTTTTTTTTAAGACTTTTATATGATTCACATGCTAAAGCCAGGATTCTGTTGGGTTGAATATATTTTAAGTATCAGAGATCTATTTTTACCTACTGTATCTTGGAATCTAGCCGGTGGAAACGCGTGACTGTGGGTGTTTCTCATGCAGGGAGGGGCCCACGGCGCCTCTTCTGCGTGGGTTTCTCTTTGAACATGTGCCTTTTCTGAATTATGCTTCCACAGGCAACACTCAGTAGATATCTCTATTTTTTTATTGAATCTCAGAATTGGAATATACAGAATATTTAAGCAGTAGCTTAGTATCAGAGGTTTGCCTCCTCAGTAACATTCCTGTTCCCATTCAATTAGAGGAGGCTTTCTCTACGGCCCACCCTTGACACACATTTGTGCTCCCCGTCCCTTTTCCTTTCTTTCTTTTTTCCTCTCCCAGTTTTCCGCCAAAGACTTCTGTTGGTGAGATTTTCATCCCATTGGCTGGGTGAGAATAGAAATTTAAGCTATCACCATGAAACTCTCTGTGGGTGGGGGGTGGGGAGGAACAGAGGAATCAACATACCATGGTGTGCACCCTTTCTCATCCCGTCTCCTACTTTCTCTCATTTCTGTCTTTGGTAAGAAGGATTATTTAAAGGTGCAATATGTGACGTAGTGGTTCACAATGCTCTGGGTTCTTAGTAATGTTTTACTCAGGTTGTCATTTTATGTGTGTTTGTTTGTGTGTGTGTGTGTGTGTGTGTGTACATGTGTGTTTTATAGCGTGGTGATCTGTGAACATTTCAGTGTGAACTCAGATTAACCCCCCCCCCAAGTCCACTGGCTTTAGTCTATCTGCAGTGACACACATCAGTATCTACTGTATATATAAATACTAAACTCTTACACCAGTCATTCCTATGAATTGAGGTGTACAAAGTTTGATTTGTATCAAAGATGTAATTATTATTTTTAAAACCTCTTTTCACTACACTGCTGCTGTAATTACTTCGAATTTTTAAAGAAAATGTAGATTTCTTTTTTTTTTTTTTGCTTCGGGTGTGTATTCACCAAGAATTTCAGAATTTATGTGGTTTTATTTTATTGGTACATAATCTGTAAACTTCTCAAGGCATTAACATGACAAGATTTGTGTCTTTTATTTTATCTTGTGGCTCAGGTTATATTTGAAGAAGTTTCAAGTTTATTTTCTAGTAGGCAATGAAGTATATATAAGGTCTTATGAAGGAACGGCCAAGTCCCTGGAGTCCTGTGGCTGTTTTCCACAGTAACACATCCTGCTGTATGTTTGGGACTATGGTATCGTGTTAAGGATGAGGGCAGGGTCTTCTCCAAGGACCTGGCCACTGTGGGCCTGGGGTAACCTGTCTTCTGATGTTCTGCACTCTGTCCCTCGAGCCACCAGCACTTTGATGGCTGACTGGACCTGATCATGAATATTTGTAGGGTCAGAGAGGGTGCACCATGATACTGAAAGCCCTTGTGGCTCAGTGCTGTAGCGCTGTTCCTGCTGTGGCTGGGTTGTGTACCCCTTTTCCTTTGCGGTACTGAAAGGATTGAAAGAAGAAGTCATGGCGCTGTCATGCTTTGGGGGAGAATTTTACTTCTCACATGGAAACTGCACTTTTTGCTAAATCCTTTGCATTTTGATGTTCATTTAGTGTCCAGCCCTACTGAGAATAGGCTGGCCAGGGTAGGTTGGGCCCCTTGACTCAACTTCACTGGGGAACTTGACTCTGCAGTTGTGAATCAGGGAAGCCATGCTGTCTCCAGGTGTGGGGTGAAGCTGAACACGGGCTCATTATTTCCAAATGCCCTGTCTGGTCTGCCCGCTAGGATGTGCTGACTTTGGGGGTGCTGTACAGAGGGGCCTGATCTGGCAGTAGTTTTGTACACCACCTACACACCTCTTCAGTTTGTTAGGAACCATTGTAGTGGGTGACGAGGGGTGCAATCCCATGCAGAGCCTATGTCCTGCCTCGACTGCATGAGGAAGGACTTGCCCCTAAAATAGTCCTGTAGAAGATTAGAGTACCTTAAAAAAAATCAAAGCAACATAAACATAAACACACTGTATAAAATTGCAAAACACAGAAACCTTTTCCACTTCTGCCTGTATGGGACTGGAAAGTCTTTAGGCATCAGCCCCAGCAAGCCATTCCCAGTTCCAGGAGGAAGGCTAGTGGCAGAGAGGTCTGGCGTTCCAAATGGGCAGGTCAGGAGAAGCTCACCACGCCATCCTACATCTGGAGGAGGACTGTGTGGTGGAGTTCGCATAGCACAGCCACTGGAAAGGGAAGATTAATGACAGAGGCTAGGGCCGGGCAGAGGCGAGGGGAAAGTCCTTCTCACCCTTTGCCCCAAGCCCTCAGTGGAACTGTGAACAAAAGTTGGAAGAGTCTGGTGAAACTGGAACGATGGAGCTCCCTGTTCAGATACGATGGCAGCACCGAGAAAAGCAGCCAGCGTGGGACTTGCTGTCAGTGAAAGGGCTACACACGGGTGGCCAGCTGCTTTGAAGGACTTGAGCCATTGACTGATGTCTTCTAAGGAGAAAGGCTTTTCCACCAGAGCTGAATTTAGCAACAATTGGCAACAGTGAGACATTTGGTGTCTGTTCTCTGAGGCCACTTTGTGATCTCCAGCCAGACTTAGGCAAAATGGACCTGCTGGCTTTGTGCTTCGTGAAGTTGGAGGCGCTAGGGGGGTGGGGGTGGGGAGGAGGCGGGGAAGGGTCAACTATGCAGCTGGTTCATTCATACTTGTTTTTTGGGATGGAGAAGCCCGGGTTTATTTTTATTTTTATTTTGCAATGCTTGATTGTGCTTGTTGCGTTAAACAAGCCTGGTGAGTGAAGTTGATTCACCTCAAAACAGAGTTGGAATTCTGCATTTTTCGGATTGCTGCGTAGCGACTGTGTGCTTAACAACTGTAGCTTTTTCTCCCTGGGGCACAGAATAGAAGTGTTGATGTGGACTCTAAACTGTACTTTTCTTGTAACTATTTTGGAATGATGCACATTTCTAATGTCTGTTATACTTGTACAGAGTATTACTGTTGGTTGCTTTTTTTTTTTAAAGGAAAAAATGGCCTGAAAAACTTTTTTTAAAGACTTACAAATACCAAATATAAAATTATGTCAACACATTACGTGTTTGATTCTTTCTTTCTCTGCCTCCCTCCCTTCCCTCCCTCCCTCCCTCCCTCCCTCCTTCCCTTTGTCCCCTCCCTTATTTTACGTCTATACGGTTTACTGTGTACTTCACTGGTTTGTTATATTTGACCAGGGAATCCCTAACAAGATGATGTTTTCACTGGAATTTTTCATATTTTTTTTTATGGTTACTGTTTCAGATAACATAGACTGGGTGATTTAAGCAAAAAAAAATTATATTTTTATAATCTGGAAGCTGGAGATCTGAGATCAAGGGGTGGAAAGGGCTCCCTCAGGGCTGGAGAGAGGGCCTGGCAGTTAGGAGTACTGACTGCTCTTCCAGAGGACCCTGGTTCAATTCCCAGCACCCACATGGCAGCTCATAACTGTCAGTTACTCCAAGATCTGACAACCTCACACAGACATAAGTGCAGGCAAAAACATACCAATGTGCATAAAATAAAAATAAATAAAATTAAAAAAACAAAAAAGGAAAGGATTCCCTTCTAGAACGGCCTCTCCCTGTCCACATATAGCCTTTCCTTTATACGGGTCTGAGGATCCTAGGAATACTGGTTATGGCTGTATGCACAGCATCTCATTTTACCTTAATTACTGAGATCCTTTCACCAAGTAGAGTCACATTCTGAGGTATGGGAGGTTTATACTTCAAGACGTGGCTGAGTGAGCGTGTGGGCCTAATAGTGTGGTTCTCGGTTTGGTAGAGAGATATGCTCACCTTAGGAAGGCCCCAGAATTCTTAGAGGGTCTTCTGTTGAGGCTTCTAGGGAATCTCAAAATTGTTGGGGTACTGTGACAATTTGATAGACCAGTGGTTCTCAACCTTCCTAATGCTGCAACCCTTTAATACAGCTCCTCATGCTGTGGTGACCCCCCTCAACTATAAAATTATTTTTGCTGCTACTTCATAACTTTAATTTTGCTACTGTTATGAATCTGGGTTTTCTGATGGTCTTGGGTGAACCCTATGAAAGGATCATTTGACCCCTCCAAGGGGCTCGTGACCCACAGGTTGAGAACCACTGTGATAATACTTTAATTTTGTTTTTTTGTGTCCCCCTGATAAAAAAATGGTTTTGGGGGGTTGAGATAGGCCTCATGTAATCGAGGCCTCTAATCCTCTTGCCTCTACTTTCTGAGTTCTGGGAATAAGCATGTGCTATCATTCCCCACACCTTTTTTTGAGTTATTTAATGGGAAATAAAATTTCCATGTAATTTTAGTATGTCCAAGGTGACTGACTTAAGGACTATTTTTTTTTAATCACTTTTCTGATTAGACAAAAAGCACAAACTGGGGACAGCTGATAATGTAGTTACTTGACAGGTTTGCTCTCTGTCTGACAGCAGGAAGTATGTTCCTTTTGATGTACTGGACATACGTGGTCTGAGAGTATACCAGTCCAGACACGAGCAGTCAGGGCTTTTCTAACCTTTTCCTTGCCGTCAGCATTAGTTGGCAGAGAGTTGAAGTTTGTCACAAGAGAGAGGAGCACAGACATATTGCAAGAGTTGGGTCTGCTCAGAAAGGCATGGGGTGACATCTTGCTAAAGCCAAACAAGTTTAGGTTCAAGCTTCTGACTGGGAGCCCTCCCCTGTGGGTGTGGTCCCTGATATACCAGGCTGTCACCTCTACTCTCCTGCCTATGGCCCTGGAGCTCACCTGAGGGTAATTTTGGTGTATTAGTTACATTTCTTGGTGTCCGGACAAAAGTCTCAGACTAGAAGCAGAGAAACAGTTTGAGGGGTTATAGTTCATCAGGGCAATGGGAGATGCTGCTGGTTCTATTGTATCTGCTGTCTGGAAGCAATGCATGAACAGGAAGTAGGGCCAGTTTATAGACCCTCCTTTGTACTTCCTCCAAAGGTAACAAACAGCCTTACTACATGAAGCCATCACCTGGGGACCAAGTGTTCACACACACAAGCTATGGGAGACATTTTGTATTCAAGCCACAATTTTCGGTAAGAAAAAATTGACAAACCTTGGACACATAGGAGTATCATTACAATTCGATGTGTTAATATGCTGAGACGCTTCGTGCATTGCCTACGACCCAGTGATGGCTCTTCAACCTCAGTTTTATGTCTGTTGTGCTGGTAGTGAGTTGTACATATGTGGACAAACCAGACCGCTCTCTGCCTGTGTAGAATTCGAGAACCTAAGGGAGAGACAAGGAATTAGCGTGTATGTACCGATACACTGCGGCTAGAACAAGTCAGCTTTGTGGTATCAATGGGACAGAAAGGGTGGAAGAGAAGAAAGAAGAAATGGTGTATGCTGAGATAATTTGTCAAATGAGTAGTTGGGAGACTAAGTGTCTTGGGGATTAGCTGGTGAAGAAGCAAGGCTTAGTCAGCCATGGCGAGGAGATGGGGTGTTGGCCTGTGAGCACTGGAAGCCATCAGAGTTTCACACCAGATGGTGGCGTGTTTGTGCCAACCACTGAGTAGACAGTTATAGAGGGAGACTGTCTTGGTGTGATTTAGCAATGGCTTAGGAAATAAATAATGGGGACTTGGCAAGTGGTATGATGTATACATGTATGTCCTGATGTTCACACGTTGAAAGTATCAGGACTGGGGACTTTTGGGGAGGTGATTCTGTCAGGAGGGTAGAGTAACATAGCAAGTTCGGGTTACCTGAGACCGTTTTTTTAAAAAAGAAATCCAGTTTACAGCATTTATGGAAGAAAACTGCAATATATTTTAAAATGTGTTGACTTTGCTTTACAGAGTTCCTTGAGTGTGACTATGTTGCTTCGTCCATGTCTGAGTGGTTTTGGATGCTGGGTTCTAAACTGGAAAACTGAAGGAAACAGTTTCTGGTCCTGGCTGTTGCTGGTCTGCTAGGCCCTTGTTGACATCTGGGGAGATGTAAATAGGGAGAACAGATGTTTAGGTTTCCCTAGCAGAAGTTATGGCAGCTCTCATATTCCTCCTGGACTCACAAGGCCTTTCAGGGCTGAATTTGGTGTCTCTGAGGCCTCTTGGAGGACAGGAGATCTAGACTTTTATGGTAGCTGTCAACCAGAACTCCCTGATGTTAACAATTGTCCCGTGGAAGGCCACAGTTTTAGATGTTACCTTTAGATGGAGTCAGAGCACTGGGATGAAGAAGCAATAGGGCTGTGGAATGCAAAAGAGGACCCAGAAAAGGAAACTTGTTCACACTCGAGAAATCAGGCCAAGGAAGTGCCTTTGCTGGCATTTTACAACAATGACTTTACTACTTTAGTATTCATTCACACCCCCAAGAGTCCCCTCCCACAACTTGACAAAATTATTTGTGACCTACAGAATTGTGATAGTATCTCAAGTCCAGGATCAGGTCATAAGACTGCAGCCTAGAGGGCCTGGGTTTGTGGTCCTATGGCAGCTGGGGTTTGTGTTGATGTCTGTGACCCATGTTACCACCAAAGGCCATGTGGATGACCATGGTCTAGAATGCCTCCAAGAGCCTTGCCTGGGTCCGTGGTTCTACTACAGCGGGGGGCCATGTCTGTAGTCTGTGCTGTCACCAGAAACTGTGTGGAGGCCTTGATCTGTGTTCCCACTGACTGAAGAGCAAGGAGGCTACATTTGCTGTGCTATTGATCACTGCAGACACACAGTTGAGAGGGAGGGACAAGGAAGGTTTCTGTGACAACCCCTACCTCCCACAGCCTTAACCCATCCCATGTAACAGCCTAGACAGGAAACCATGGAAGAGAACTCTTAAATAAAAGTGTAGCTCTCCACTTTTGACGACTACAGCAGATTGATGGCAGATGGCTGTGTAAGGGGCAGACCACGGAGAGTTTTACCATGCTCCAGTGAGTGTATGGATAACACAAATTGGACTTGGTTTTGTTATTTTTCTATTTCATTTTAATATTTTAAAGATTTATTTATTTTATGTGTATGAGTACACTATTGCTCTCTTCAGACACACCAGAAGAGGGCATCAGATTCCATTATAGATGGTTGTGAGCCACCTTGTGGTTGCTGGGATTTGAACTCAGGACCTCTGGAAGAGCAGTCAGTGCTCTTAACCGCCGAGCCATCTCTCCAGCTCCTCATTTTAAATTTTTATTCTTATTTTTACTTTTACTTTTTTGGGGGGAGGTCACAAGGATTGGAGAGTGGACATGCAAGGGCTGCAGAGTGAGTTTGATCAGGTGCATGGCATTATGTTAAACAAAACAAAACAAAACAAAACTAACCAGCCAAGGAAAAAAACCTGCAAGGCTATTTCCCCAACCTCAATTTGTTGTTTATGTCCTGAGCAACCCTAGGAAAGGTCCATGTGGTGGTGGACCTGAGTTTCCTCCCTCAGCTACATAGCGACTAGTATGTTCGGATGCCAGAAGCAGGGGACTCCGCTTGACCATGGCCTCATCTACGACCTTCCCAGAGAACCCCTGACCTAGGTTCTCCTGTTGTGTCTGAAAGGCTGTTGCTGCTTCAAACAGCTGTGTTTAGAATCATTTGTTACACAGTTGCTCTGATAGAATACATGGACAAATGCAACCCAAGGGAGAAAGGCTTCTTTCTTTCTTTGCTCACAATTCCAGGGCACACTGCATCATATCAGGGAAATAAGAGGCAGGAGCTTGAGGGAGCTGGACTCATTATATCCACAGTCAAAAGCAGAGAGCAATGAATTTATGTATGCATGCTCGTGCTCAGCCTGCATTCCTTCACAGACACACAGATTCCTTGCCTAGGGAATGGCACCGCCCCATTGGGTGGGGCTTCCTGCTTCAATTAACATAATCTCCTGTGAGCATGCCCAGAGCCCATTTCCCCAGTGTTGCTAAACTGACAACGCTAAGTATTGCATACAGCAAGAGATATATAATGTAAGCTAATAAAGACCACCAGTCGGGGTGGGGGAAACTGTGCTATTTTTAATAATTTGGTTTAAATAATTTCGAAAGCTTTTAATGCCTCCATTCTCTCCGTCTCTTCTTTCTCTCCTTATCACGTACTCATACTCAGTTTTTCAAGGAAAAACTGAAGTAATAGTCACACCTCTTTTGAAGATTATCATACATTTTGAATAAAATTTCCATTGAAGCAAGATAAAAACAGAAACATGCAGACTGGTAGTTTAAAGGGATTTTAAAAACGTGCTCATTCATATAACCAGAATCTAAATCAAGAGACAGACATGATATATATCTTGTGATATGCAGGTGACTACACACATGCATTTACACACACACACACACACACACACATGCAATCAAAACAAAACCAGGAAGTATCCTGTAAATATAAATTTCCTTGTCTGAGGAATCCACACAATATTGCAAACACAATAGGTTTGAAGAGTTTTTGAGGAAACAGGAACTTCATGTTCATATTGTTGGGCCTTTATGAAGGTACAAACAGTTTTTAGATTTGACAAATTATGAGTTAGTTCCAACAAAATGGAAACATTTTACTGACTAGTTGTGTTTTGACCTGAAAAATAAGAAAAATTTTATATAGGTGGCAGGCAATATATGGTTCACATTAATCATGTCTTGGGCAGAATGAGTAAATATGTCTGAGCTGATTAAACAGGAGTTCTCTCTTATGATTTCTGTTGCATCCGGATGGCCATGACACAGCATAGAATGTAGGCTGCAGCTTCCTGATTGAGAACCAAAGTTCCTCACTTCAGTTGCCACTGCTTACTAGTGACCAGGCAGACAGGTGTGTGAGGTGATGCCCAGAGGAACCTTTGCTATCTGAAATTATTAGGATTATTATCATTAACTTCTTTGCCTCACTATGTATGGAGGCATAAAGTTTAAATCTGTCACATTCTCAAGTCAACCAGATTAGTTGCCAAATAATGAGATTCTGAATGAAACCTCAGTTTCCATTTCCTAATTTGGACCTGTTAGGCCTGAAGTTTGGGGACAAAGGCAAGATGACTTGGGCTCTCTTCTGACCAGGAGCTTGTGCTTGCAAAAGCCCATGAAAAGCACTGGACAAAGCTAGCTCCTAGTTCTGGATTCTGAAGTGACCACTGGACCTAAGACTCACCTACAGGGCCCTAAGGCTATAACCAGTACCTCACCCTCACTTCACAACTCCCCCTACTGCACTTTAAGAAGCCCCTACCCCAGCCCAGCCTTAGGATTTCACTGATCCCCTCCTGTGAGATCAGTGAACCCACTGAGAGCTGCCTAATAAACCTGCCTTTTTTACTATAAATTCAACTCAATTCGATGTATCATATCAGTGGAGAAGTCATTCAAGATCTACAACAGAGCTCTTGTCTGTCATTAAAACAGTATATAGCTGTAACACAAGCAGTGCAATCCCTTATAACTTTCTTTTATCCTTAGGAAAGTTTGCGAGGAAGGTAGGGTATTGATATTTTTTTTAATAGAAAAACCTCCCATCCAATGATAAAGCGTTCCTTTAAAATTTACCAACAAATAATTGAACTAGTGATATTTAGTTAGATAAGAAAATTAGTCTGAGAAGAAGCTGGAGGGGTTTGGTCTGTGTATTGAAATGCTAAATACTGGCCCTGGTTGTCCCCATGGATATGGAGACTCTCACATAGATCCATGTGACATTATGTAACCTTGCCCCCAAGTTATTCCTTTTTAGAGAATAAAGATGCCTCTAGTCTGTAGCTGGGCAGAAGAGAGGTAGATGCTGTTTTGGTTCCTGGGCTTGGGGTTTGAGGCAGGAGACCACGGTGGTTGGGGGGGGGCGTTGTGGGGTAAAGAAGAAGGTGGAGAGAGGAGAAGAAGCCTTGGGGTCTGGGACAGTGGACTGTGCCAGGAGCCTTGGTAAAATTGAGCAGGTTGGAAGTCCCAGAACCTCCGAGAAGGAAGCTCTGAGAGGGCAGTAGGAGCTTCACCTGCTTCCGACCAGGCCCCTGTCATGTGATCACACTCTGTGACCTATGGTCACATAGATCAGAACAGAGTTCTCTATGCTAATGAGGTATCTAGTGTCCCTGAGAGTTAGCCAATAAGCTTGCCTTCCTGGACATTTCTTCCTGCAATAGGTATTTAATTTCTGATCCACTTTGAGAAGGTGGTATGCACCCATTTTCAACGATGAACAATCAATGAGCAGTTTAGAACTAAGGACTGTCTCTTTCATCAAGAACCACCATGGGGAGCACAGAGAAAGCCTTGTCTACAGAGCTGTGTAGTCTAAGTCTCCTGCAGAAGGTCCAGGGCTCATCCTCAGCCCACTAGCATCCTTCATTCTTGGCTCCTCTGCGACTTCTGCTGGTGTCTGAATGCCCAAGAGTATGATAACCCCTAGCCCCCAGCCTCCTCACAGGCCTGTGGACCCAACTCCATTCCCAACTCCCAATAGTGTCTGGATGTCCATTATGCCCATGGACCCCTGACCCTCCACTCCTACTCCTCTGTGAGGCTTGTATTTTGATGCTAATTTCATTCCTAGGAGGGGCTGCAGACCAGGAGTTAATCACATATACAGGTGCCTTGTGAACCTTCTCCCCATCTTAACTTTTCAAAAAAAGGCTAGAGTCAATGATTGGGCAGGAGGAGGAGCTGAGGTTTTGGGGGAGGCGAAAAGGATTAACAGGAAGGGTAGGGGGCAGCTGAGGAGCAATGGAAGAGGATGGAGAGAAGCTCATGGCCTGGAGAAACCGCAAGTGATATGGGATAACATAGATGGGAATAGAGTAGTTTAGTGGGAGATCCTCCCAATCTAGGCGTATAGCTTGTATTGATATTGATTGAGTTGAGATTTCTTTTGCCAGGCAGTTGGATTAGAAAAATATCAACAAAATGGAGCCCAAAGTGGGGCAATTTCTGCGTTAGTAAAAGGTACCACAATTTCAGTCGGATCCGTTCTGACTAATTGTTGAAGTCTCATTTTTCCTTTAAGTATCAATTCAAAGACTTTCTCAATGTAGGTTTTTAATTTCTTCCTTTGTTTATGTGCTGAAAATATCCATTCTAAGATATAATCTTCCCTCTGCATAAGAATTCCTGTAGGGGAATGAGTAGAAGGTAAGACAACTAAGATGCAGGCCATCTTTGGATCAATACAATCTAGATGTGTATTCTGCAATTTCCTTTCTACCAAAGTTAACTCCTTCTCGGCCTCAGCTGATAGTTTCCTTGGACTATTTAAATCCTTATCACCTTGAAATGTTTGGAATAAATTGCTTAGCTCTTGAGTGGCCAAGCCAATCACAGGCTGCAGCCAGTTGATATCTCCCAGTAGCTTCTGAAAGTCATGACGGGTCCTTAATTGGCATCTTCTGATTTGCACCTTTTGTAGCCTAACCCTTTGCAGACTTATTTTATATCATAGATAATTAATAGAATCCCCTCTTTGTATTTTTTCAGGGGCGATTTGCACCCAGGAAGGCAAGGTTTTGTTTTTTTTTTTCCCACAATATTTATATCTGGATTAGCCAATAGGATGTCATCCATATAATGATAAATAATGGATTGGGTAAATTGTTTGCGAATCATCTCCAATGGCTGTTGTACAAAATATTGACACAAGGTGGGGCTATTTAACATTCCTTGTGGCAAGACTTTTCAATGATATCTTTTTATTGGGTGACTATTGAAAGTAGGTACTGAGAAAGCAAACCTTTCCTTATCATATTCATGTAGAGGAATGGTGAAAAAACAATCTTTCAGATCAATCACTATGATAGGCTATTCCTTAGGCAACAAGGAAGGCAATGGGATCTCAGGCTGCAAGGAACCCATTGGCTAAATAATCTTATTAAGCTCTCTGAGATCTGTCAACATCCTCCATTTGCCAGATTGTTTTTTTAATGACAAATATTGGAGAATTCCAAGGGCTGGTAGACTCCTCTATATGCTAAGCCTCCAGCTGCTCTTAGACTAGCTGTTCTAATGCTTCTAGTTTTTCTTTTGTCATAGACCATTGATCAATCCAAATGGGTTGGTCAGTCAACCACCTTAGTGGTAAGGCTGTTGGTATGTTGGCAGCAGTGGCTCCTTGGGGTAAAGCTAAATTGTCAGCCTCTGCTGTATCTTGTTTATGGACAGCTTGGACAGTTTGTAACTGCCTTTGATAACATTTCCTAACTAATTTAAGATTTTTATTAGGACCATGACTAGTTTCATGACTAGATACTGAGATTGAAGGGATATTAATTTGGGTTTTCCACTGTTGTAATAGATCCCCATAAGTTAATGAGTATATTAGCTACATAATGCCATTATGTAACCTCAATTTTCTTACCTGACCTTCTGGTCCTATACATTTAAGCCATCTGGTATTTTGCTTTATTTGGGATAAAGTCCCAACTCCTTGAAATTGGATGTCTACTTATTGATGTGGCCAACTTACAGGCCAAGATTTTGGAGAGATAATGGTGACATCTGCTCCAGTGTCAACCATTCCTTCAATCTCAATATTGTTTATTAATATTCTTAGTTTTGGCCTTTGATCCTCTATAGAAGTTTGTCAAAATATTCGTTTTTGGGTCCTGTTGAGGCTTTCTGAATTGTCTATAGAACTTGCCTCAGCATTGTCTGGTCTCAGAACATCTGTTTTTGAAGCAGTGACACTTAATTGTCCTGAGGAAGAGAATTCTCCTTGCCTGGCATTGGGGCCTGTAAGAGGCCCCCCCACTCCCGGGAGTTTTTTGGCAGGATGTTGCCCCATTTGTCTGTTGCTGCTTTACATTCCCAAGTCAAATGTTGGCCTTTGCCACACCTTTGACATATTCCAAAAGGCATAGGCCCCCTTTTGGTATTACTTTGGTTTTGTTCTACAGTCATTTCTTTTTTTTTCTTTTTTTTTTTTGGTTTTTTCGAGACAGGGTTTCTCTGAGTAGCCTTGGCTGTCCTGGAACTCACTCTGTAGACCAGGCTAGCCTCGAACTCAGAAATCCTCCTGCCTCTGCCTCCCAAGTGCTGGGATTAAAGGCGTGCGCCACCACCGCCCGGCTCTACAGTCATTTCTGAGATGACCCCACTCACCACAATTAAAACATTTGAAATCTTGGGTCATTTCTAGGTGTCTAGTGGCAGCTTCTCCTATTACAGTCGTATCAGGCGAGTGAGATATAACATCAGTTGTATATCTAATCCACTTGTCTATTGATGCTGACCTTGCCCTCAGTGGTCTGATTACTTCCTTGCATTCAATATTTGCATTCTCAAAAGCTATAGACTCAATTATTGCCTTCCTTGCTGTGAAATCTGATATACTCCTTTCCACAGCTGAGGTTAGTCTTTGTAAAAAGTCAGGGAAGGTTTCTTGTGGATCTTGTATGACTTGAGTAAATGGTTTTTCCCTGATTCTGCAAATTTGTCCCAGGTTTTTAAAGCTGACAATTGACACAAGGCTAGAGTTTCTTCATCTTATATAGCCTGCACCTCTACCTCAGCAAAGTGACCCTCACCAAGCAGTTGGTCTGTGGAAATCTCTCTACCCCGGCTCTATTTTGTCCTGCTATCTCCCTCGCCTTGCCTCTCTACCATGTGACCCATTGTAAATTAGCAGAAGGTTCTAGTATTGCTCTTGCCATATCCTTCCAGTCTTGGGAGATTATTCTATTTTTAATAACCCAAGAAATCAGGATTTGCTTTACAAATGGCAAATGCATTCCAAAATTAGTGACACTTTCCTTAACTTTTCTCAGATCTAACACATCCACAGGTTGCCATTCGAGTTCCTGATAACCCTGTGGATGATCATCATCTAGAGGTCTTTGTTGTATATTAACCGGATAGACTAAAGTTTGTTTTCTAATAACCTCTGGTTGACTTTCCCTACTTTTATCTTCTGTCTCTACCTGAGTATTTTCCTTAATTGAAATGTTAAATTCCTCCCTTAAGTTCTGTGTCCACGCGCTTCATATCTCTCCTTTTGTCGATCTTCCGGTTCCTTGAGTTCCTGTCTTCTCTGCTCAAGATTCTGCCTCCATAGTTTGATCTTTTCTTTATGTTGCAATTCTGATAGTCTGCTGTCCATTTTATTTTGATTGATTAATTTTAAAAGGTTATTCTCCAAGTTTAGCTTCCAATACTCATTATTTTCTCTTTGCTGTTCAGTCTGATCTGTGAGCTGCTGCATCCTTTGTCCTAGCATCTTTTCTAACTCCTGTCTCCCACCTTCATTCTCCTCCTGTCTCTTATTCTGTTCTATAATTTCTTGGGTCTTCAATTCTAGTGTTTCCTCTAGGCCACATTGCCAAGTCTTAAATTTCTCTTTCTGTTGTTCATGTTCCTCTATAATTTCCTGTATCTTCTGTTCTAAGCCCTGCTTCTATAATCTTAGCTTCTCTTTATGTTGTAATTCTAATATTGCAGCATCTGCCTTATTTTGATTTGCTAGCTTTAAAAAATTATCCTCTAGACTTTGCTTCCAAATATTATCTCTATCTCTTTGCTGTTCAGTCTAATCTGTGAATTGTCAAATTCTTTGTTCTAGCATCACTTCCAGGTCCTGTCTCCAACCTTCATTCTCCTCTTTCTGTTGCTTATTTTGACCTGTGAAATCCTGAACCTTTAGTTCTAGTGTTACTCATAATCTCTTTTCTAAGGCAAGGGATATTTTTGTCTAGGGTCCTGTCTTTTGAGAGGACATAGTAAATCAACAGAATAAGTATTGCAATACTGGTAAATGATAAGGTGACTTTTTCCTCTAAATCCATCCATGTCAAACCATTCAAAATATCATCACATGAAGCCAAAACGACATTTATTGCTTTTCTCATTTTTAAGTATCAAAAGGTTATATATCTCTCTTATATCAATGAATTACCTGGTCCAGAACCCTTTGTACCTTTGTCTCCCAATTTATTTGTGGGGAGGAGCCCTCTCTGCCATTCTTTGTAGGCCTCTCTGCCATTCTCTGTAGGCCTTTCAGACGTAGTCAGCTTCCAATCCACACTGCTGTAGCCTATATCACTGCTCAAGCCATAATCGGGGCTTGGGGGGGGGCAGTAAACTTTTTATCTCAGGTTTGTTAGGTTCTAAGTAATAAGTTGGATACCATTTTGTTGCGATATTTTTCCAACCCAACTACCTGGTAAAAGAAATCTCAACTCAATCAATATCAATACAAGCTATACGCCTAGATTGTGAGGACCTCCCACTAAACTACTCTATTCCCATCTATGTTATCCCATATCACTTGAGGTTTCTCCAGGCCACAGGCTTCTCTCTATCCTCTTCTGTTGCTCCACCGTTGCTCCTCCCCCTTCCTGTTGATCCTTTTCTCCTCCCCCCAAAACCTCTCAGCTCCCCTCCTTCCTCCTGCCCAATCATTGGCTCTAGCCTTTATTTGAAAAGTTAAGGTGGGGAGAAGGTTCACAAGGCACCTGTATACTGATTAACTCCTGGTCTGCAGCCCCTCCCAGGAGTGGAATTAGCATCAAAATATAAGCCCAGGGCTATCCACAACAGGTCTGGATGCTCTGGAGTCAGGGAACTCCAGCTTCAGCCTCCCCGCCACCCAAGGCTACATTCTCCTATTCTCTGAGCAGTGGTGTATGTGCATTTCCTGTGATCCCATCACCTGACAGCAAGCATAGGGTAAATGCAGTCCAGTGTCTCCACATTTCACCTGCCCAGTCTAACCCAGTGGTGGGGCAAAATGCAAACCACAATGAGTAGGTGGATCCTGAAAACTTGGTCTTGAGGGCTGGCCAATTGGAGTTAAGAGTGGTCCAGATGGAGCATGGCAAGTTATGATTGGGAGTTATTGATATGGTAGTATATACTAATAGCTTAGAGGGTAGATATCTGCCCAGCGCTAGTGCTTTAAAGGCTTATCATAAATCTAAAGGTTTTGTGTTTTTTATCTGGGAACTGAATGTTCAAAGGCAGGGTGAAACTCCTGATTGAGAGTAAACAATTACTACAACAATGGAGAGAAACTGGCACACTTTGGAAGCCAATCTTTCATAATGCATTGTTCCTTCTCTGGAACAGCTTTTGTGTTTCTAAGCAGAAAGCTCTACAAAGGTGACTCATCAAAGGAATGCTTCCAAAGTAACCAAGAATGGCATGCACCACAGAAAAATGTGGCTGGTTGTCACCAGCTTGGAAAGGGAAATACATTTGCTACCTTTTAATAATTCAGTGTGGGTGATCGACAATGCCAAGTTTTGAAATGGTTTTATTCTCTGTGAACGTGTTCTACTCCAAATATCACATCTTGGCTACCGTAATTTCACTGTCATATTCAGACTTACTACTAATACTTTCCTGGAAGAGGTGTACAAAAGTTTGTAATGTACAAAATGTACAAAACCATGGAATGACTGGTCTACCTAACCTGAAAAGGAAACGTGTGGACATCGCAGAAGTTTATAACTCCTATTGTTTTTAATTAGAAAAAAAAAAATTCACACAGTACATTTTGATCATGTTCTTTCCCCCTCCCTAACTCCTCCCAGATCTCCCATCTCTCTACCTACCTAACTTTATGTTCTTTCTTTTTCAAAAAAATAAAAGAATACCCCCAACAAATACAACCCACAAAACCACAAATGTGAAAATTGAAATAAATAAGCAAAAGACAAATAAGACACAAATATACCCAACCAAAAACAAACTAAACCTAATCTAATCCAACCTTAACCAAATCCCTGCACCCTTAAAAACAAACAAACAAAAACAAGCAAACAAAAAACCCAAGCCAACCCATGGAGTTTGTTTTGTGTTAACTAGATTTCCCAGATGGTCAGTCTGTCTGCCTTCTTAAGGGGTTCTGTCCAGGATGACATTTTCATACATAATCTATATCACGTATTTTAATATATATCACGTATTTTAATTGTTCTACCTCTACTTTGCTCACCCTTCTCCCCTGTCTTGATGGTTCCCTTCCTCTTCACAAGTACTAACCTTCTACTTTCATGTTACAGATCCCTATTCATCTATTTATCTATCATCTATCTATCTATCTATCTATCTATCTATCTATCTATCTATCCATTCATATATCATCTGTCACCTATCTATGTGTGTATCTATCATCTATATAATCTATCACTTATCTGTTTTAAATGTCTAGTCCTAATATGAAAGAAAACATATATATAGCTTTATAAATTTAGTTTATTTCACTTAACATGATGATCTATAGTTCCATCTATTTTCCTAAAATGACATCATTTTATTTATTTATTTTGAAAATAATTTTCTTTCATTAAAATAAAAATTGTTTATGTGCATGAGAATGTGCCCATGAGTGCTAGTGCCTGTAGAGGTCAATTATATTTATAATATATACATATATGTACATATAATACATACATATATTATATACCTATAATACACACACACACACACACACACACACACACACACACCAACAACAAAACAGTTTAAAAAAAATGAGGCCATGAATTTGAAAGAGAGATGAAGGCAGGAAGTACTTGAGAAGTTTTGGAGGGAGGAAGGGAAGCGGGAGATGATATGTTTATTTATTCTTTGAGAGTATTGCACATAGCCCAGGTTTACTGTGAACTCCACAAGTAGCCCAGGATAGCCTTGAACTTGAGACTTTTTTGCCATCACCTGCCAAACATTGTTACAGGTATGCACTATCATTCCTGGCATCATAATTCCATTTTTATGACAGAGTAAAGCTACATTATGTAGACGCATTCCATTTTTTTTTAACTGTTTACCTATTGATGGATAGCTTGGCTATTGTGAATAATGCTGTAATTAACAGGGATGACTACTCACAATTTTAAAGGAGACTTGCTAAATTTAAGATTAAATGCTAGTCAGAGACAGAAATCTGCATTTGGGTAAGTACCTTTGTTAATGGGAAATCAATTGCGTGCCCTACTTGAGAATGCAGATGTAGTCATTAGAGGTATCTATCCCACTTTTCTGAGGCAGAACCAAAGAAAAGTGCCTCTTCTTGTGTATGGAAACCTCCTCCCCTCCTCAAAGTGTTCAGGAGATGAAGAAGGTGGGATCCCCATCTTTTTTTCTTCAGTATCTAAGGGACTCCCAACTTTCGGTTGAGATTTCAGTTAAGGAAAATTACTTTAGTGTTCAGAGTAGAATTGGCCTCTTAAAAGAATGTTGGTTGTTTCACTAGGGACCTTTCAGTGAGGGAACAGATAGAGGGCAGATAGTGAGGGAACAAACAGATAGGACCTGTTTGTACTGTACATGTAACTCTGAGGTATATGGGAGGTTATGAGTAGAATATGGATCCAGCCACCCTGGATCATTGTGTTTTTGGGGAATCCATAGTTGACCATGTTAAGATGAACAGGAGAACAGGAGAATTATGGCCTTGGAGCTCAAGTGTGAAGACCAACTATGAAGTAGTGGTGGTCCAGACCTGCAGCAGCGTTACTGCAGCTGTAGAACCATGTTCACCAGATCAAATGGGACCTGCATAGCAATGAGCCACAACAGTGACTAGTTAGAATATTAGTTTTCTTTTAGAAATTTCATCACTTTCATTCACAGTCCGTGCAACATTGAGCTGCATGCCCAGAAAGAAGAGAACTGTGGGTGTTGGCATTATCTGTCACATTGGCCAGGGCATTGGCTAAGTAGTTGGTTCAGTGTTTACACATGATACAGACTCCATAAATGACAGTACCCTACCTTTTTATTTTGACCTGCTTGGATAAGAAGTAGAGAGTAGGCAATAGCTTGTTTTCCTATGTTGGCATGGTGACCAGATCTTCTAAATGCATTCTTAGGGACCTAATGGGGGCACTGGTAGACTATCATATGGTTGACACTATAGTTACAGATGGAGGTTGGAACCACACGTTCTGTCTCATTAGTGATTTCAACACACGATTTGTTTTCATTTGGTGTTTTTGAGACAAGCCTCACACTGTAGCTCAGGCTGGTATGGAAGTGACTTATACATTTTGTGAGTCTGTGCTTCTGTTCTCTAATTGCGCCCTTAGCTTCAGATCTGAAGCTCCTGGGAATCTAGAAGTTTTCAGCTCTGAAGAGCCTCCAAGGCATTAATTTGCTTCTTTTCAAACTTTTCTTGACTCTTTATCTCAACTCCTCTGGGTATAATTAGTTGCTAAAGCCTGCTGCCTCCTCACAAAGCCTGGGCACAGGACCAGAAGCAGAAGATGGAAGGCTGACCTAAGAGAACAGAGGACTAATTGGTCCTTCCTCTCCCTGGAGACCACTGTATTGGCAGAGCACATATGCTATGGAGTTCAGAGGCTAGTGTCTGGGTTGTGGAGGGCTGGTGGAAACAGCAAGTACTTTTTCCATCTATAGTAATATCACATGCATAATTCTGCAGCTTGCTTTTTTCTTTATAACAATGTATTTTGGGACTTTTC
The DNA here is from genome assembly GCA_036184795.1 of Tokudaia tokunoshimensis. Lineage (NCBI taxonomy): Eukaryota > Metazoa > Chordata > Mammalia > Rodentia > Muridae > Tokudaia > Tokudaia tokunoshimensis. The sequence goes on along the minus strand of BTHU01000004.1, from coordinate 65,069,192 downwards.
CCAATGTCAATATGAAAAGGCACATTTATTATTTGTATGTATGTGTTTTCAAGTAACCTTTGTTTTACTTAATATTGGTCCTATTAATTAATTTTAATTTTGAAAGTATAATATAATCACATCATTTTCCCTTTCTCTTTCCTCCCTTCAAAGCCTCCCATATACCTGTCTTGATTTCCCTCAAAATCCTGTCTCTTTTTTTATAAATTTTTGTTACATACATTTATGCATATACATATATACTAAATATAGCATTCTTAGTCTATATAATGTTACTTATGTTTTCAGAGTTGACCACTTGATTTTGGATAACCAATTGGTGTGATCTTCCCAGGAGAAGACTATTTCTTCCACTCTCAGCATCCTTTAGTTGCCTGTAGTTTTTTTCTCTAGGGTTGACAAGACAATACATATTATTTTTAACAATTGCAAATATTTTATTTTGTGCACATCATTAAGTATGTGCATGTATACACTTATATACTTTTGTGATAGGTGTAAGTTGGTTTGGCTAGTATGAATGTTAATGGAGTTTCCTCCAAAAACTGAAAATGGAACTATCAGATTATCCAGCTGTATAATGTCTGAGTGTGCGCCCAAAGGAATCTAAGTCATATGCCAAAAGGACATCTGCATACCTGGGTTTAATGCTGTGGGACTCATAAAAGCCAAGCTATAGAAGCAGTTTAAGTGTTCATTACAGATAAATAGGTGCATCAAACGTGATATGCATGCATGCATGCATGTATGTATGTATGTATGTATGTATGTATGTATGTGTATATATATATCAGCCTCTCACTATATATTTCAGTACCTCTCTCTTTATGTGATATATACAGATTATATAGTTTTTTATTTTTGCTTATTTTTATCCTATGTGTATCAGTTTGTCTGCATACAGTGTTCATTGAGGCCGGAAGAGAGCACTAGATCCCCTGGAACTGGAGTTACAGACAGTTGTAAGCCACTATGTGGACGTTGGGAATCAAATCTAATCCTCTACAAGAACAGCAAGTGGTCTTAACTGTGGAACCACCTTTCTAGCTCCCAAAATGGAGTTTAATCAACCACAAGGAAGAACAAGCTTGGATCATTTGCAGGAAAATGAGTGGAACTGGAGATCACCATGTTAAGAAGAACAAGCTGGATTTAGGAATAAATACTGTTTTCTCTCATATATGGAATGTAGATTTTAAAAAATTTAAAATAATTTTTCTTTTGTTTTTGAGATTGTAATATAATTACATTATTTCTCTCTTTCCTTTCTTCCCTCCAAGCCCCTCCCTGCCCCATAACATTCTCCTTGCTGTCTTTTAAATTTGTGTTCTTTTAAAAAAATTGTTGTTACATGTTGTTTTAGTATTCTATTGCTGTAAAGAGACACCCTGATCACAGCAACTCTTATAAAATAAAGCATTTAGCTGGGGCTTGCTTACAGGTTCAGAGGCTTAGTCCATTAGCATTGTGGCAAGGAGCCTGGTGTCACAGGCAACCACACAGGTGCTAGAGAAGCAGCTGTGGATTCTGCACCGTGTTCCACAGGCAGCGGGAAGAGAGAGACTCTGGGCTTGGAGTGGGCTTTGTGAAACCTCAAAACCCACTGCCAGTGACACACTTCCTCCAACAAGGTCATACCCCCTAATCCTTTCAAATATTGCCATTTCCCATTGACCAAGTATTCAAATCTAAGAACCTATGGGGGCCATTCTCATTCAAACCATCACACTTACATAAATGTATGGAATCTTAATTCTTGGGCAAGTGGAGTCTATTTAGAAAATCTTTCATGTGGAAAGTATATTTCATGTGGATACTGACTATGGTTTTTGTTTTGTTTTGTTTTGTTTTTTTCCTAGCAGTTTTAGTGTTTCAGGTTTCATGTTCTGGTCTTCAATCCATTTGGAGTTAGTTTTTTTTTTTTGTGTGCAAGATGATAGATGCAGATCTAATTTAATTCTTTTGCATGCAGTTGTTCAGTTTTCCCAACACTATTTATGTAAGATGTTGTCTTTTCTGCAGCTTATGTTTTGGGCATATTTGTCAGATATTAAGTTGCTGAAGTGTGTGTGCTTTGGCCTTCGTTTCATTGGTCTACATATCTGTTTTTGTGCCAGTTCCGTATGGTTCTATGGCTCTGTAATGCACATTAAGATCTGGAATTATGGTCCCTTCAGCATTCTTATTTTAATTCATGGTTGTTGTGGCAATCCTGGGTCTTTGTGGTTCCATTGGAATTTTAGGATAGTGTTTTCTGTTTCTAAAGAATGAGATAGGTGTTTTTTTTTTCTTGGTGGTGGTGGGGTGGGTTTCAAAAGGTCTGTAGTTCCTTTCTCATGCACAAACCCTGAGGGCTCATGGCTTCAGGAGAACTGCAGACAGGAGAAAAAGCCCAGGAAGAATGCCCTCTGGTGAAAAAGGCAAAGGGAAGAACTCAGATAAAAGGGTCAAAGACACCGTTTGATCAAACTCTGCTTGTAGTGAGATCTCTAGTAGCCAGGTGTCTTAGTCAGGGTTTCTATTCCTGCACAAACATCATGACCCAGAAGCAAGTTGGGGAGGAAAGGGTTTATTTAGCTTACACTTCCACATTGTTGTTCATCACTAAAGGAAGTCAGACTGGAAATCAAGCAGGTTAGGAAGCACCAACCAGTACGCCAGTTAAACGGAGTATAAACAGCAGTGGGAAAAATAAAAATTGTTCACTTTTGAAGTGAAACCACAGTCTTGTGTCTCTGTCTGTCATTACCCTCCTTCCAAAATCCCTGTGATGCCCATGGCTGCACTGTCTACGGTTGTACATGGCCCTGGTGCTGTTGTATTTAATGTTAATTCTGTTTTCCCAGGAAGGGCTGTCTGGACCAAGGAATGAGGCATGAACTCAAGTGACTCCTTGTGAACCATCCCCTAATAAATAAAGGAATCAATCACTGGGTGAGTAGGCGGGACTTCCAGGTTGGATAGATGAAGAGAGGAAGAGGAGAGAGTTAGGGGCTTTTTGGACTGGGATAGTGTAAAGGCAAGATGTAGGTACTAGTGTCTCCTGTCTTAGGACGAATTCACCAGGATTCACGACCAGAGGATTTAGATTTAATATGACTTAAAAACTTAGTATTCTAGTTGTTGAGCCCAGAGATTGAGTTACTATTGTTTTTGAACAAAGTTTGTGTGGTGTTTTTCTTCATGTGGTGGCTTGATTGGGTTCCAGAGAGAAAGGTACAGTGGAAGAGGGTGGGTTTGCTAGATGTGCACCACAAAGGACATGGGGGTTTTGAAATATGGGGCTGGCATGGTAGCCAGCGGGAACTTAGTGAGCAGGGTGGAGAGATTTTGAAACTCTGGACCAGAGAGTCTGCTGAGATGAGAACACCCCGCTGGACTCATGTGGGACTATAACATTTTCTTTTAATACTTCCCGCAACATATGGTAGATATTTTATTAGGATTATATTGAATCTGTAAATAGTTTTTGGAAGAATTATCATTTTTACAGCGTTAATTCTACCAATCCATGAGCATGGGATGTCTTTGCAGTTTTTAGCCTCTCTCTCTCTCTCTCTCTCTCTCTCTCTCTCTCTCTCTAGCTCTTTCTTCAGAGGTTTGAAGTTTTCATTGTAAGGTCCTTCACTTCCTTTTTTAGGTTTATTCCTTTATATTTTCTTTTCTTTAGGCTATTGTGTATGGGAGTGTATCCATTATCTCCTCCTCTGTATGTTTGTTGGTATAGAAAAGCTATTGATTTATGGAAGTTGGTTCTTTATCCTGTCACATTGCTGAATTTGTTTTTGTTTCTACAAGTATTCTGGTAGAATTTTTTGTGATCTTTAATATCACCATGTCTCTAATGTGATCATATCATCTTCAAATAGGGATAGTTTGACTTATTATTTTTTCCTATTTATATCCCTTTAATTTCCTTCTCTTGTCTTACTGCTCCAGCTAGTGCTTCAAATACAATATTGCAAAGGAGTGGGGTGGTGGACATTCCTGTCTCCTTCCTGGCCTCAGTCAAGTTCTTCAAACTTTCCTCCATTTAGGTTGATGTTGGCTGTAGGGTTTCTCGTACATAGATTTTATTGTGTTGAGGTATATGCTCTCTAGGATTCTACACTCTCTAGGACTTTTATCTTGAAGGCATTACCTAGGACTTTTATCTTGAAGGCATGTTGGAGTTTGTCAAAGCCTTTTTCTGCATCTATTTAGATAATCGTGATATTGGCAGTCTATTTATATGGTTTATTACATTTATTGACTTGTATATGTTGAACCATTTTTGAATTTTAGTGGTAAGTACTTGATCATAGTATGAAATCTTTTTGATGTGGTCTGTTTGCTAGTATTTTATTGAATATTTTAATGTCTATGTTCATTAGAGATACTGCCCTGTAGTCTTTCTTTCTTTCTTTCTTTCCTTCCTTCCTTCCTTCCTTCCTTCCTTCCTTCTTTCTTTCTTTCTTTCTTTCTTTCTTTCTTTCTTTCTTTCTTTCTTTCTTTCTTTCTTTCTTTCTTCCTTCCTTCCTTCCTTTCCTTCCTTCCTTCTTCCTTCCTCTCTCTCTCTCTCTCTCTCTCTCTCTCTCTTTTTCTTTCTTTCTTTCTCAAATAGTTCAAAAGGGATTGGCTGTAGATCTTTGAAAGTCTAGTAGAATTCTGTTATAAATCACCTTGCCCTGGCCTCTCTTTTTTCTCCTGGAAGTCTTTTCACTACTGTTTCAGTTTTCTCACTTGTTATGGGTCTATTTAGGTTGTTAACTGTAGGGGGTGGCTCTGATGTTTTGATTGGGAATCTGCCTGTGAATGCTGAAGGTCCTGTTCCCCAATTGGATCTTGATCAATCAATAAAAATGATTGGGTGGAAGAGGCAGGACTTCCAGGTTTCTGCAGGCAGGCTAGGGGATGCAGGAGGAGAAAAGATTTTTGCCATGCTTTGGATGGAGAGAGAACCACCAGCCACGTGAGATCTTGGGTAGAGTAGTTATTGGCTGCTTCCTGACTGGGCCTGAAGTAGCAGGTAGAAGATTAGAAATGCAACTAAGTTGAGGGCAGATTTAGAGGTGTTGAGCTGAGAGTGAAGGTAAGAGCACATTAGCTGTGGGAGGCTTAGAAGTGCCCGGCCATTGAGTTAAAATGCATATTAAAAATAAGCTAATGTGTGCATGTGTCTTTCATCCACAGTTTGAAGAGACCCAGGGAAGTGGCTGATAGTATGGTCCACACGTGGTCCACATGGAGCTTAAAGCAGAGTAGTAGAAACTACATGCTACAATTAACTTTAACTTTAATGATTTGGATGAATTTAGAAATTCCTCTATTTCTTCTAGGTTTTCCAGCTTTATGGAGTAAAGGTTTAAAAATATTTCCTTAAAGTATTCTGAATTTCTTTGGTGTGTTATAATGTTTCCCTCTGTTCATCTCTAATTCTGTTAATTTGGGTTCTCTGTTTTGGTTAGTTGGGCTAAGAGTCTCATAATCTTTTATCTTCTCAAACAATCAGTTTTTAGATTTGTTGACTTTTGGTATTGTTCTCTTATATTTTCCTGATAAAATTTGATTTTTATTATTTCTTGCCATTTACTGGATTTGGATTTGATTTGTCCTTGTTTTTACAAATATTTGAATTTCATCATAAATATTCTCTTTTCTTTTTCTTATTTCTTTTCTTTCTCTCCCTTTCTCTCTTTCTTTCTCTTTCTCTCTCTCTCTCTCTCTCTCTCTCTCTCTCTCTCTCTCTCTCTCTCTTTCTTTCTTTCTTTCTTTCATTTCTTACACATGGTCTCTCTACTTAGCATTAGCCATCCTATAATTCAATATGCAGGCAAGGCTGGTTGAACTCATAGAGATCCACCTTCCTTCTTCTTCCAAGTGCTGGGATTAAAGGTGTGTTTTACCATGTTTTTCTGATTTTTTTTAATGTTTTAACGCAGACATGTAGAGCTATACATTTTCCCCATAGAACTGCTTTCAGCATGTCTCCAATATTTTGTTGGAGTATGCTTTTATTTTCATTTATTTTCAGGAAGTTTTTATTTTATTTTATTATTATTTTTTATTAAAATAGATTCTTTTCCCCATACAATGTCTTGATTATAGTTTCCTTTTCCTCTACTCTTCCTAGTCCTTCCCTACTCCCCTCCCCTCCCATCTAGATCCATTCCTTTTCTGTCTTTCATTAGAAAAGAGCAGGCTTCAAACAGATAGCAAGCAAACATGACAAAATAAGATGTAATAAGTTAAAACAAAACCCATATATATCCTGCTGGACAAGGCAACCCAACAGAGAAAAAGATCCCCAAGAGTAGGAACAAGAAAAACCTTTAATTCCAGCACCCAGGAGGTAGAGAGAGGCAGGCAGATCTCTGTAAGCTGGAGGGCAGCTTTGTCTACAGGCTGCCCAGGAAAGCCAGGCCTACACAGAGAAACCCTGTCTCAAAACAAACAAACAGGCAAACAGACAGACAGACAGACAGACAGACAGACAGACAAACTACAAAAAAAAACCAAACACAAAACAAAAACCAAGAGACCCACTCATTCACACATTCAGGAGTTCCATAAAAATACTAAGCTGAAAGCTATAATATATACACAGAGGACCTGTGAAGATTGACAGATTACTGTCAATCTAATATCAATCTACTAATAGTAGATAATTTCAATACTCCACTTTCTCTAATAGGTCATCTGAACAAAACAAACAATAAAATAAATGGAGAAGCATCAAAATTAATAGATATCATATAGCAAATGAACTTTACAGATATCTACTGAATTTGGCCGCATGTTAGCTGTTTCAGTCTCTGTGAGGTCATATGAACCTGGCTTATTTGATTCACAGGGTGTTGTTCTCCTGTTGTCTTCCACCCCTCGGGCTCTTACATTCCTCCTGCCTTCTTTTCCATGGGATTCCCTAGGATTATTTTTTCAAATTCTTTCTTGATTTCTTTTCTGCATTCATCATTCAGAAATGAGTTGTTCAATCTCCATGAGTTTATATATTTACTGGAAGGTTTTATTTTTTTGTTTCTGTTTGTTTTTGTTTTTGCTGTCAATTTTAAGTTTAATTGCATTGTGGTCAGATAGGATACAAGGAGTGAATTAAATCTTTCTGAATCTGTAAAGGTTTGCTTTGTGTCCCAGAATGTGGTCTATTTTAGAAAACCTCTCATGTGCTGCTGAGTAGAATCTGCATTCTGTGATGTTTGGATAGAAAATTCAGTAGATATCTGTAAAGTTCACTTGCCATATGATATCTATTAATTCTGATGCTTCTCCATTTGTTTTACTGTTTGTTTTGTTCAGATGACCTATTAGAGAAAGTGGAGTATTGAAATTATCTACTATTATTAGATTGACATTAGATTGACAGGAATCTGTGTCTTTAAGGTCAGTAAATTTTATTTTATTTTAATAAAATCAAGTGTCCTAGATTTTGGTGCATATATGCTCAGGATAGTGATGTTTTCTTGGTTAACTGTTTCCTTGATTGAGATGAAGTGTCCCTCTTTATTTCTTCTGATTAGTTTTAATTTGGGCTCTATTTTGTCAGATACTAAGATATCAGTGCCTATTTGCTTTCTGGTCATTTGATCGGATTACTTTTGCCCACCCATTCAGTATGAGGCAGTGCTTATTATTAAATCGAAGATGTGTGCTTTTTTTTTTTTCTCGTAGAAAACAGATTTTGTTTCTTGGTCCATTAAGTCGGCTGTGTCTTTCACAAGCTGGAGAATTGAGGCCATTGATACTTAATGCTATTGTTAAAATGTGTGTGTTAATTGTGGTCATTATGTTATTGATTTTTGTTGAGGTCCCATCTAGCATAGCTGTAGCCTTTTTGTTCCATGCCTGCCAGTTATTTCATATTGTTGCTGTAATATGCCTGCCAGTCATTGACACAGAAAAATAACTTGACTCAGAGCAAGATTGTAGTGACCACATATCCTGTTATATTCTGTGTGTTCTGTATGAGGTTTGTTAATCTTAAGAAATTCCACAAAGCTTTATGTAGGACCCATCAAATTAAAGGTCAATATGAACTGTTGTGTCTAAAATGGCTTGAGTCAGAGCTGATCACCGGGCAGCACTTCCTGCACCTGCGTATGAGCGCATTGCGTTTTTTGCAGTTTTAGCCTTTATAATCTGATAGAGGAAGATATTTAATGTTGTGGCTCAGCCCCTGAAATCTGAGCTATGGTCCTGATCGATCAGTATCGATTAGGATGTGTGTTCAATAAACCATCTCTGCCTGACTGAGATTGGTGTTTATGTGGTTTGTTGGTGACTCTTGAACCCCAACAATTTTTGGAGTTGCTTTCATTTTCAGTGGTATTTTGTGTTTTAATAATTATGGCTTTGTATTCCTTTCTGCAGTTTTGTTGCCGTGCTCATTTATCTCTTCAGTGCCAAGCAATGCTTCTTGTGGTATCTTTTTTTTTTTTTACAAATATTTTTTATTTTATTTTATTTTTTTAATTTACATTCCAAATCACTTCCCCTTTCCCGTTTCCTCCCTCCCCGAAAGTCCCATAAGCCCCCTTCCCTCCCTCTTTTCTCCATTCAACCCCCTCTCGTTACTCTGTCCTGGCGTTCCCCTACATCCAGTCTTTCCAGGACCAGGGGTCTCTCCTTCCATCTTTTTAGAAATCTATTGATATGCGGATTGTGTCTAGGGTATTCCGAGATTCTGGGTTAATATCCCCTTATCAGTGACTGCATACCATGTGTGTTCTTTTGTGATTGGGTTACCTCACTAAGGATGATATTTTCAAGTTCTGACCATTTGCCTAGGAATTTCATGAATTCATTGTTTTTAATTGCAGAGTAGTATTCCATTGTGTAGATACACCACATCTTCTGAATCCATTCCTCCGTTGAGGGACATCTGGGTTCTTTCCAGCTTCTGGCTATTATAAATAAGGCTGCTATGAATATAGTGGAGCATGTGTCCTTATTTCCTTACAAATACATTAAAAACAAGTCTGAGTAGCAGAAGAGGGCAATCAGATTCCATGGGATTACAGTTATGAGTGTTGTGAGCTTCCATATTGGTGCTAGGAAGTGAATTCGAGACTTCTGAGGAACAGCCAGCACCCTTAACCACTGAGATATCTCTCTAGCCTGGAAGGGTTTTTTTTCTCTTTTTTTTTTAAATTTTAGGAATTGGAATAGAATGCTCTAGGCTGTTCATACATTCAAAGTTTTCCATTAGGAATTCATCTTTCACTCTGATGTGTCTTTATTTATACACGACTTGAGTATTTCTTTTTCTTGCAGCTTTCAATATACTTTCTTTATTATGTATATACTTAGTGTTTTAACTATGATATGCCTTGGTAATTTTCTTTTCTGGTCTTTTTATTTAGTACATTTCTTCTATCTGAATGAAGTTTTCTTCTATGATCTCATGGAAGATCGAGTCTATGCTATTGACTTGGGATTCTTCTTCCTCCTTTGTGCCTACAATTTGATGGTTTGGTTTTTCATTTCCTTTATGTTCCTTCTCTGTGTACTTTAAAATGTTCATTTTCCTTGTTTACTTGTTCTAGGTCTTCTACTTAAGACCTAGTATTCTCTCTTCTGCTTGATTCTTTTTACTTACAAGGCTTTACTGTGAGCTTTCCAGTTCAGTTACTGGTTTTTCACTTTCACCTTCACTTATGCTTGAGTCCTCTTTAAAGGCCTTTGCCATCTTCATACAGTTGTTTTCTGAGGTCTTTTTTTTTTTGAGTTTCAGCTATGTTGGGATATTCAGGACCTGCTGTGGTAGGATAGTTGAGCTTTAGTGGGGACATATTTCCTTGGTTGATTTTATTGTGTTTTTTTTTTTTGCTAGCATCTAGGCATCTATCTACCTATCTATCATCTATCTATAATCTTTATGTTTATCTATACCTATACCTATGTATCTATATATAATATACAGATACACGTCTTTATATACATATACATATATAGAAGATATATGAATATATCTATATTATCTGTCTATCTATCTATCTATCTATCTATCTATCTATCTATCTATCTATCTACATCTCCAAACAAAATCCAATTGTATACTGAAAATTTGCCACAAGAGTGAATTTTAGGCATAATAAAATAAGCTAACTATGGAAGTAATGGATATGCTAATTTACTTCATGGTACTACTAGTTATATATATATATATATATATATCATGTATATTGTATAACTCAGATATGTAGAATACAAATAATATTGATATCTTTTTGAAATGTTGAAAGCTGCTGACATGAAGGCTTCAACATTTGGACATGTCAATGAGACATTCCTAAACCCCAGGAGAGAAACACATAATCATCAAAATAAGAAAATCAGCATTTGTACAGCTTTCTCATGTCCTAGAGTCCCCCTACCCCCTACTCCCACTGGTGCCTTTATCTAATACAGGATCCACATCCAAGTTCCTATATTATACTCAATTATTGTTAATATTGTAGAAGAATTCTTCAATTTTTCTTAGCTGTCATACTTCTAAAGAGTAAAAGATAAATACTTTACAGAGTTATTTATTATTCAGGCCAAGTTTCCCACCAAGGAGGTGTTATGACTGTCTAGTTGGCTGTCATGAGGCTCATGGTGTCAATTTATCTCATTTTGGTATGTGAACTTTGGACAATTGTAAAGGGGGTGGGGAATGGTATATTTCCTCTTGAAATTAATAAATATATTATTAGTAGATACCTTGAGACAGTTTTAAAACACACACATTCACACACACACGTATATATACATACACATACATGCATACCTATGCTCTTGAAGCTTGAGTCTTATACAAAGAACTATGGGCAATTGAGGAAAGCTGGGAGTGGTAGAGGTGGTCTTCCCCAGGGAAAAGCACACTTACAGATTGTTCAGTGCCAAACTATCAGTCTTGAAATATACATACAAGTTAGATTATATGAACTGAACTGGTTCTTTTCGGGAATATATATGTATATACATCACATATATGCATGCAATAACAATTAGGGAAAAAGGAGCCATGAATTTGAAGGGGAATTAGAAGGGATATGCGGGAGGGTTTAGAGTGGGGAAAGGGAAAAAATAAATGTTATGATCTCAAATAAAATATTTTTTATTAATTAAAAATGTATATAGAATAAGGTAGAGTCTTATATCTCAGGCTGGCTTAAAACTGTCTTCATAACCAAGGATGACCTCGAGGTCCTGGATCTTCTGATTCCAGTTTCCAGGTGCTGGGATCACAGACATGCACCAATGACAAGTTTATGGGTGCTGGCAATCAAACCCAGGGCTTTATGAATATCAGCATTTTAGCAGCTGAGCCACATCCCCAGTTCTCTGCTGTATTTAATTACAATGTCTTGATTCTGTGAGGGGCATTTTTCATTTAAATTTCACAGAGCAGCAAAGGCCTTCACATTCTTCAACAAGGTAAATTCACTGTAGTGAGTCTATAGTTGAATATTTCCCTTTGCATATTTTTCACATTATTATTTATAGGGATACAAACTTGAAACATTTTAAAATGACTAGGTGTATTATCATATTTCCATAGCCAGAAATACTTTACATGTGTTTAAAATAAAACATTTAGGGTGGACCTTATAGAACTTTCTAGAACTAATAAGCCCTGAGAATTTCTTTTCTACTCATTTTGTTCCATCAGTTTGTAGTCAACATTATTCCAGACTCATGACAATAAACAAATTCAGCCTCTAATTTTTATCTACTTTTGTTGTCCTGATCCATAGAATCTTGATGGCTTTCTTCACTTCTGCATTTCTCAGGGAATAGATGATAGGGTTGAGGAGGGGCGTTATCACTGTGTAGAACACAGTTACCATCTTGTCTATAGGAAGAGTGGCTGTCGGTCTCAGATAGATGAAGACACAGGGTGCAAAGAATATGACAACCACAGTGACATGGGACCCACAGGTGGACAGAGCTTTGCGTCGTCCCTCAGCACTCTGAGTTCTTAGATGGAACAAGATGACCCCGTAGGATGCTAACAGAACCACAAAGCTGATCACAGACAGTGTCCCCCCATTGACAACAATCAGCAGGCCAATGAGGAAGGTGTCTGAGCAGACAAGTTTAAGCACAGGAAGCACATCACAGAAATAATGGTCAATGACATTGGGGCCACAGAAGGGCAAGCGGAAGATGAGAAGGACCTGGGCAAGAGAATGCACAAAGCCTCCCATCCACGCCATTCCCACAAGGACTGTACACACCTGTCGGTTCATGATGCTGGTGTAGTGCAAGGGCTTGCAGATGGCCACATAGCGGTCATAGGCCATCATCGTGAGCAGGAACATCTCAATGCCACCAAAGAAGTGCATGAAGAAAAGCTGTGCCATGCAGCCCCATACAGATATGGATTTCTTTTCAGCTAGGAGATCCAAGATGAGTTTGGGGGCTGTCGTGGAGGAGTAGCAGATCTCCACAAAGGAGAGGGAGCTGAGAAAGAAGTACATAGGGGATCCAAGATTTCTGCTGACTGCCACAATGACCACCATGAGAAGATTCCCGAGCACAATGGCTGTGTACAAGAGCAGAAATATCACAAAGCAGACTCTCTGCACCTCTGGATTGGAAGAGAGTCCCAGAAAATAGAACTCAGTCACATTGTGCATGTCTGCTGTAGGGGAGTGATTTGGGTGGTATGATCTGAAATGGTATGAAAGATGGGGTGTTAGTAACATGGAGAAGGAAGAGGGTGCCATGAAGACAGAAAGTGTAAATAACTGGAATAGTGTGGGAAATAGCAAAGTATCAAGCTATAGGAGAGACAACCACCAGTGTATGAAGGACCGTTAGCGACTTTGGGTTTTAGCCTGCAGCCAAGAGGATATCAGCAAGAATGTCTATTATCTGGTGAATAAATCACTTTGTATGCAGAATATAGAATTTTGGAAACAGATCAAAGAAGGAAAGATTTATTAAAAAGTTGCATTTTATCATGAAGAAGGGGCTGCCAGGACATTGTTTTCATCTGTGTTGCATATCTTTCTATTGCTTTTGAAAGATTTTAGTATTCTTTCCCTTGCAATTTTCTTTTGTTGTGTCTTTCCTTGATTTGCAGAACAAAGTTTCTCATCCATTTATATACAGTATCAGCGTTTTCAGAATGGATAACACTGGTGAAGGTCTCTTGATACTCTGGTCCTGTGACTATATTTCTTCTCCAATTCTTGTCCTTATTCTAACTTTGTTATTGACCTTTTCCATTTTCTTCACTTTAGTCCATTTATTTTTCTCTCCTGGCAAGTTGATTTCCTCCACTCTTACACTCAGAGCAATGTGGCAGCAATGATCCAACATCCTTCCTCAGTGCCCAGCTACTATATAACACCTCAGGGCATTACCCAGACTCCATACTAACTAACTTCTAAACTATGCTTTCCCCCCACCCCAAGGTAGCTGAGACTGCATTAATTCATTGTTTCTTCCAGTGAGATTTGAAGTTTGGAGCCAGATGAATCTGCCCATATCACAAAATATTTCTCCCTCATTGATCCAGACAAGTGATAAAGACCTGCCCAGGGCATAGGGAATTCAGGAAATATACCTTACAATTATAGAAATGGAGAGGGTGGAGAGCTGACTTAAATTCCTAGATTATTAGAAAATTCTCTTAGGATGCTACTTGTAGAAGAAAGCACTGAAAACGGCCAAAGTCCTGGGTTCACATTGGGCTGTTCTCAGGTAGTATCTTCTGTAATGTCTTCACAGTTCTATACATTTTCAGATCCAAATTGTAGCATGTAGACGTCACATACCTCGGAGGAGGTGAGCACAAAGCCTAGGGGTCCTGTGCTGCCATAAGCTATGTTCTGGCCCTTGATGTCTTGCATACGTCAGAGATGAGAAATCTCCCTCCCCAGTTCATAGTTCTGGCAATGACTTGGCCTTCTCTCGGGACATTCTGTAACCATAGCACTTACCTCTATGAATTATATTGCCTATCGCAGTGTGAACTCCCTGAGGATAGTGTGTGCCTTGTTCTTCCCTTCATCTCTAATGCTCACGGAAGTCAAAGTCATGACACAGGCTAGGAGAATAAGTGAATCGCTGATACCTAACTTAGTCTCCTTAGTCTGGAGTTCCGTACCTTGTAAGTGTCCAGTAAGTATCAAAAGAACAAAATTCCCTGAGGTATGATATCACACCGTATTCATTTCAGAGTCCCAGCCAAAGTCTAGTACAGTGTTTTCCTCAACTATTCATGCAGGCATGCTCTGAGAAATGCCACGTGTCTCCCTGCACCATTCCCTTTACTTTCTATGTGGAACAAACTATCACAGCTAAATTAAGCCTGTGGCTACAAAGCTCACGCCACTGGTGCAATTACTTTGTTGTTCTGAGCACAGTGATGTTTTATATTCTAAACACACAGACACAGACAGCTCTGTGGAAACAGTCCGGCTCATGACGGCTTCCCAGTTACCTGATGGAGATATGTAGACCTGTTATGGCCCAGATTCCTGCCTCAGTGGAATCACCGCATGAGGATATGTTCCCACGGACTTGGAAATGCGAGATCCACAGCCTCACCGTCCCATGAATTAGAAACAAAAGCAAAGCAGATTCATCTCTCAGCCTTTCCTCAGAGAACCAAGAACTCAGGAAGCTCAACTTTAAGTTCTCGCCAAGGGAAGCCAGGGGAGAAATCAGGGCAAGAGGGGGGAAGTCCTCGGGGATCTTCATCCTCACCCCTTCCTAATTAGGAAGCAAGTCTTACTGGAAGCAGGACCTTGAAGTCCCCGTGGGAAACAACTTCAGAAATCAGCGAGAAATGTGTGAAAGCAGAACTCACTCATTGTTCGGAGAGCACTTATTGTGTGGGGAGATCTCACCTGCACACCAGGAACTTAGTCATATAACTTCTTGGAAAATTACATCCTTTAAGATGGTTCAGGGAGTTTGGAACCACGGAAGCGAGGACACTGCTTGTGGCGAATTAGAAGTATTAGTATTTCTCAACGGGAGATGATTATGCCTATACAGTATTTAGTAATGCTTAGGAACATTTTTCCTTTGACTAACCTGGCTGCAGGGGTCGGGGATGGGTGGGCAGTGCCACTGATGTTAAGGAGGCAGAGGTCAGTGGTTCAGTGACGTATCCTAAAACGCATGGGATGCTCTTGTACAACAGAGCATTCTAACCCAAGGAGTCCACAGACTTGCTGGTATGATGCCCTGCTATTGACAAACAAGAATTTCCCTGGAAGGATAACCATTTAAATTGGGCATTTTATGTGTTTTAAGTTCCCTGTGATAAGGTTTAGAAAAACAAAAATGGTCTCTCTTTGTAGACCTGGCTGGCTTGAAACTCTATGTAGATCAGGCTGGTCTCAAAATCAGAGATTCACCTGTCTTTGCCCACAAAGTGCTAGGATTAAGGGTGAACACAGGGTGAACATGCTTGGTGAACGCAGAACAGTTTTAGGGTAGTGAAAATATGCTCATGATGGACATGTGTCATTATCCATTTGTGTGTGGACAAGCCTCTTTTCAACACCCAGAATAGATCAAAATAAATTATAGACTTCGGGTAACAACGACATGTCTAGTGAGAGGTTTTGATAGCAGGGGTTGGGTTAAGCATACAGGCACTGGGATAGGGAACACATAGAAAATGTCTGTATTTTCCTAAATTCTGTGAACCTAAAACTGATCTAATAAAATTTGTAAAGAGGTAAACATATACAGTGAGAGTAAACCGGGTATTTTAAGTTTTACTAATAATTAATAAGAAGACTATGGGATATCAAGATTTAAGAGATATTTTGAAACAATAGCTTTTGCACATACAAACGGTGAACCAAGCATTATACTTTATAGAAAGAGGAATGCAGGGAAGAATAGTGAATAATCACATCAAAACATGCAATAGGTAAGGAAATTTGCACTCTAATGTGTTTACATGGGATTGAATTTCTGTGGAAGATTTTCAGACCCAATATTTTCTGTATTGTAGGATCTGATTAATAAGTCTAAAGAAAGTAGATTTTATTTTATTTATTAATTTATTAATTTTAATTTTGGAATATATATATATATATATATGTTTTGCCTGCAGGTATATCTATGCACCACATGCCTGCCTGGCGCCTGTGGAAGCCAGAAGAGGTCTTGAGTTAGAGATGGTTGTGAGCTACCATGTGAGTGCTAAGAATTCAAGGACTGGGAGGTGGGAGTGGGTGGGTGGGTGGGTGGGGGAATACTCTCATAGAAGCAGGGGGAGGGGGGAAGGAATATGGGGTTGGAGGAGAACCTGGAAAGGGGAAATGTAAAGAAAATATCCAATAAAAAGAAGTTGTCTTCTTTTTTTAATGGAGAAAAGAGGGAGGGAAAGGGGCTTATGGGACTTTCGGGGAGGGAGGAAACGGGAAAGGGGAAATGATTTGGAATGTAAATTAAAAAAAAATAAAATAAATAATTAAAAGAAAAAAAAGAAAAAAAACATGTTAAAATTGAAGAATATCATGAAAAATAATGCAGATAAAATGGTAAACATAAAAAAGTACTAAATTAATTGAAAGAGGAATTACAAACATTTTCTGATAAAATTGAAGATTTACATGAAAAAAAAAAAAAGAAGAATTGAACCCAGATCCTCTGCAAGAGCAACAAGTACTTTAAACCTCTGACCCATCTCTCTGGCACCAGGAAGGTAGATTTCAAAATGTCTATCTATGATTGCTTACAGTAGGAAACTGTATTTGTTAAATATTTGTTGTGAAAAATGGTGGTTTTCTCCAAAATGTGTATGTTGTGTGTTATGACAGGTTAATGTTTCTAAGCTGGTGAAAATCAAGCCATTGAGAACGACTTTGCTCATATGGAGAGAAACACTGGTCCTGGGAGTCAGAATACCTGAATTTGTACCAGGCGTTGTACCTGGTTTGTGTTGTAGTGACGGCTAGTGTTCTTTGATGCCTGTCTCCTCTTTTCTTCCACAATATTTTAACCACCAAAAATTTTATTAGAGTACATGTTCACTGTAATAAAAATTAGACCACTCAGCCTCCCTTCAAGGGAGGGAATATGCATTTATTTTGTCTTTTTCTTTTTCTCTAGACAGGAATGCTGCCAATGTGACTGGAGTTTCAATATTCATCTTGGTTTGTGCGTGAACATGGAAATGGAAGCTATGTTATTAGGGATGGAGAAACATGATAGCATTTCTATAGTGAATTGTTTTCTTCTTGAGTTCTATATTATTTTCTATTTTGTTTATTACCTAATAAACATATTAGGTTAAAACCTAATCCAAGTGGTTATTTTTGGTGGTTGGGATTTTCCATATAGCTTATGAAGTTGTTAACTTTTCATTGCAAGATAATATATCAACATGATTTCTATATCTCAAAGGTAAACCCCAAGAAAATTGTTTCTTTTTCCCTGTGACCCATGTCTGGCCCAAACAATTTCCAGATGATGAAGATAAATGATGTTAGCATCACTTTGATTTTCTTTGTTTATTTAGCATGTACTGCATGTTTATCATCTGCCATTTATGCAGGGTTACATAGGGTTATGGTTAGTATTCATTATCAACTTGACTGGATATAGATTCAACTAAGAGATTTGTGAGGTACTTCCAAGTTCATCTTTAAAGGCATCTCCAGAGAAGGTTAACTGAGGGGGGAAGCCCACCTCGATTGTGGGTAGTTCTGCTCTGTAGGTTGGCAGTGTGAGTAAAAATGCAAAAAAGAAGCCAGCCAAGTACTGGAATTCCATAATTTTAGCTTTATGTCTACCAAGAAGTGCAGAACAGCCTCTGCCACATGTTTCTGTTGCCTTGATGTTCTGCCCAAGGGCATGGAGTCAAGAACCATGAATAGACCTCTCAATCTGTGGACTCAGATAAGCATTTTCTCACTTAGGTTGCTAATGTTATGTATTTTGTCATGGTGATGTGAGAACCAACTAACATGAAATCCTGGTTCCAAAGAAATGGGGTCACTGCTGTGACTAATCCTGACCATGTGGGCTTCAGCCTTTGGTGCTAGCTTGCAGGAGGAACTTGGGAGAGTTTGGGGATGTAAGTAGAAGAAACATAGGGTGTTGTAATCAAAGCTTTAGTGATTCTGGTGGGATTGAAGAAGCCCAGAATGCATTAGAAATGACTAAAGACTCTACTCACACAATAGAATTTTGGATAAGAACAGGTATTCTACTGGGAATTGGAGTGGAGACCCTTCATATGACATTTGGTGAGGATTTTGTGTACATGAAGTCTGTGTCATGAAACTCTATGGAGGGTAGAGTTTGAAGGTGACGGTTGCATTGATCTGGTAGAGGAAATATTAATGCAGTCCAGCATACAGCCTGGCAAGGTATTATTGCTAGTTGCTTTTAGCAAGGTCATGTGAGAATTGGGAGTAAAAATTGAATTGATCAGAAAAAGCCAGTGTAAAGCCATGACTAAGAGAGTCACTGTTTCCAAAGTGGTTTTACCAGCTTGCAATCCCACCAGCAATGGAGAAGTGTTTCTCTTTCTCCACATCCTCGCCAGCATCTGTTCTCACCTGCATTTTTGATCTTAGCCATTCTGATTGGTATGAGGTGGAATCTCAGGGTTGTTTTGATTTGCATTTCTCTGATCACTAAGAATGTTGAACATTTTTATTTGTTTGTTTTTGAGATTTTTTTCTTATTTATTGATTTATTTATTTCCTCTTAAAAAACTTTTTAGATTTAAATTTTCATTCCAGTTTTTGCCCCGCCTCAGTCCCTCCTCCCCCAATTCCTTATCCCATTCCTCCTTCCCTTGCTTCTGAGAGGGTACTCCCCCACTCCTCCACCAGTCCTTCCCTTCCCTGGGTACTCATGGCTTTTGAGGGTTAAGTGCATCTTCTCCTACTTTTGCCAGACCTAGTAGACCTCTGCTACATATGTGCCAGGGGCCTCTGACCAGCCCTTGTATGCTCCTGGTTGGTGTCTCAGTCTCTGGGAGCTCCCTGGGGTCTGGGTAAGTTGAGACTCCTGGTTTTCCTATGGGGTCACCCTCCTCCTCAGCTTCTTCAGTCCTTCCCCTAATTCAACCATATTGGTCCCCAACTTCAGTCCAATGGTTGGGTGTAAGTATCTGCTTCTGTCTCAGTTTGAGGAGGCTGGTAGGGCCTCTCTGAGGATAGCCATGTGAAGCTTCTGTCTGTAAGCATATTATAGCATGGTAGGGTCAGGCCTTGGTGCCCCCACCCCCACATGGGCCGGTCATTGGACCTCCTTTCCTTCAGTCTCTTTTCCATTTTTGTCCCTGCAGTTCTTTCAGACTGGAAAAATTCTGGGTCAGAAAATTTGACTCTGAGTTAGTAACCCCTTCCTTCCACTTGAGGCCTTGTCTGTCCCTGGAGGTGGACTCTTTGAGTTCCCTTTCCCGAATGTTAAGCACTTTGGCTATGGTCACCCCCAATGAGTCCTTAGAGTGTCTCACCTCCTGGGTCTCTGTTACTCTCTAGAGGGACCCCCACCTCCCACTCCTCAAGGCTGTTTATTTCCATTTATTCTCTTGGCCCTCTGGGCTTCTCTCCAGTCCCATCGCCCCATATTTGATCCTTTTCTCCTTTTCTTCTCCCCTTCCCCTCTACCACCTAGGCCCCTCTATCCCTCTGTCTCCCATAATTATTTCTTTCTTTCTACTAAGTGGGATTGAAACCTCTTTACTTGGGCATTTCTGCTTGTTATACTTTTTTTTTTTATGGTCTGTAGGTTGTATCCTAGGTATTCTATATTTTTTGGCTAATATATATTTATCAGTGAGTACATACCATGCATGTCCTTTTGGGTCTGGGTTTCTTCACTCAGGATGATATTTTCTAGTTCCATCCATTTGCCTGCAAAATTCATGGAGTCCTCATTTTTAATAGCTGAATAGTATTCCACTGTGTAAATGAACCACATTTTCTGTATCCATTCTTTTGTTGAGGGACATCTGGGTTGTTTCCAGCTTCTGGCTATTATAAATAAGGCTGCTATGAACATAATGGAGCTTGTGTCCTTGTTATATGTTAGAGCATCTTTTGGGTATATGCCCAGGAGTGGTATAGCTGGATTTTCAGGTAGAATTATTCCCTATTTCCTGAGGAACCACCAGATTGATTTCCATAGTGGTTGTACCAGTTTGTAATTCCACCAACAATGGAGGAGTATTTCTCCACATCCTCACCAGGATCTGCTGTCATCTGAGTTTTTGATCTTAGTCATTCTGATTGGTGTGTGGTGGAATCTCAGGTTCATTTTGATTTGCATTTCTCTGATGACTTAGGATGTTGAACATTTCTTTAAGTGCTTCTCCTCCATTTGAGATTTCTCTGTTGAGAATTCTATGCTTAGCTCTGTACCTATTTTTAAAATTAGATTATTTGGTTTTTGAAGTCTATATTCCTGAATTCTTCATATTTTTTGGATATTAGCCCTCTGTTGGAGGTAGAATTAATAAAGATTTTTTTTTCCAATCTGTATGTTGCTTTTGTCCTACTCATAGGGTTCTTTGCCTTACAGAAGCTTTTCAGTTTCATAAAGTCTCATGTATCAATTGTTGATCTTAGAGCCTGAGTCATTAGTGTTCTGTTCATGAAAATTTCCCATGCCAATGTGTTTGAGGATATTTCCAAATTTCTCTTCTATTAGACTCAGAGTATTTGGTTTGATGTCGGGCAGTCTTGTCTTGTCCCTGATATTAGTGGGATTGCTTCAAGTTTCTCTCCATTTAATATGATTTTGACTGTCGATTTGCTGTATATTACTTTTATTATGTTTAGCTATGTGCCATGAGTTCCTGATCTCTCCAGGACATGAAGGGGGCTTGTATTCAAAGGTGTTTTCACCATCTAATGAGATGATCATTGATTTTTTTCTTTGACTTTGTTTTTATAGTGGACTATATTTATAGATTTTCATATATTGAAACATCCCTGAATCCCTGGGATAAAACCCACTTGATTGTGGTGAATGATGTTTTTGATGTGTTCTTGGATTCTGTTTGCGAGAATTTTATTGAGTATTTTTGCATCAATATTCATAAGTGAAATTGGCCTGGTGTTCTATTTCTTTGTTTGGTCTTTGCATGGTTTAAGTATGAGTAACTATAGCTTCATAGAATGAGTTAGAAGTATTCCTTCTGTTTTTATTTTGTGGAATACTTTGAGGAGTATTGGTATTAGCTCTTCTTTGAAGGTTTGGTAGAATTCTGTACTAAAGCTATTTGGTCTTGGGATTTTTTTTTGTATCTTTATTTTTGTATTTTTTTATGAAATTTATTTTTTTTTATTTTCTAAGTTTTTTTTGTATTTTTAAATGACTGTATTTTAAATTTCTAAATGACTGCTTCTATTTCCTTAGAGGTTATGGGAGTGTTTAGATAGTTTACCTGATCTTGATTTAACTTTGGTAAGTGGTATCTGTCTACAAAACCATCCATTTCATTTAGATTTTCCAGTTTTGTTGAGTATAGACTTTTGTAGTAAGATCTGATGATTTTTTGAATTTCTTCAACTTCCTGTTATGTCTCCCTTTTTGTTTCTGATTTGTTGTCTTTGTGCCCTTTAGTTAGTTTGGCTAAGGGTTTATTTATGTTGTTGATTTCCTCAAAGAACCATCTCTTGGTTTGGTTGATTCTTTATATTGTTTTCTTTCTTCCTAATTGGTTGATTTCAGCCCTGAGTTTGATTATTTCCTGTCATCCATTCATCTTGGATGTGTTTGTTTCTTTTTGTTCCAGAGCTTTCAGTGTACTGTTACATTGCTAGCATAGGATCTCTCCAATTCCTTTATGAAGACACTTAGTGCTATGAAATTTCCTCTTAATGCTGCTTTCATTCTGTCTCCGAAGTCTGTGTATGCTGTGCCTTCATTTTCATTGAATTCTAGAAAGTCTTTAATTTATTTATTTCTTTCCTGACCAAGTTATCACTGAGTAGAGAATTGTTCAGTTTTCATGGGTGTGTGGGCTTTCTGTTGCCTTTGTTGTTATTGAAGTCCAGCCTTAGTCAGTGGTGATCATAGAATGCACGGGATTATTTCAATCTTCTTATATCGGCTGAGGTCTGTTTTTTGACTGAGTATATGGTTAATTTTGAAGAATGTTCCATGACATGTGGAGAAGAAGATATTTTTTTTTGTATTGGAGTGAAATGTACTGTAGATATCTGTTACCTGTGTCTCTGTTTAGTTTTTGTTTCCATGATCCATCCACTGGTGAGAGTGGGATGTTGAAGTCTTCTACTATTATTGTGTGAGGTTCAATGTGTGTTTTGAACTTTAGTAAAGTTTCTTTTACAAATGTGTGTGGTCTTGCATTTGGGGCATAGATGTTCAGAATTGTGACTTCATCTTGGTGGATTTTCCCTTTGATGAGTATAAAGTGTCCTTTCCCATCTCTTTTGATTACTTTTGGTTGAAAGTCTATTTTATTGGCTATTAGAATGGCAACTCTATCTTGTTTCTTGGGACTGTTTGCATGGAAAACTTTTTTTCCAGCACTTTACTATGAGTTAGTGTTTGTTGCTGAAGTGTATTTCTTGTAGCAGCAAAATGGATGTATCCTGTTTATGTAGCTAGTCTCTTAATCTGTGTCTTTTTATTGGGAAACTGAGCCCATATTAAAGACTAATGATGGTTAGTTCCTGTTATTTTTGTTATTGGAGGTGGTAGTATGTGTGTGTGATTCTCTTCTTTTGGTTTTTCCATGAGATGATTAATTTCTTGTGTTTTCTTGGGTGTAGTTACCCTCCTTGTATTAGAGTTTTGCTTCTAGTATTCTCTATAGGGCTGGATTAGAAGAAATATATTGTTTAAGTTTGTTTTTGTCATGGAATATCTTGGTGATTGTTTTGCTGAGTATAGTAGCCTGGGATGGTATTTATGTTCTCTTAGGTTCTACATGACATATGTTCAAGTTCTAGCTTTTAGTGTCTCTCTTGAGAAGTTTGGTGTAATTCTGATAGGTCTGCCTTTGTATGTTGCTTGGCCTTTTCTCCTACAGCTTGTAATGTTCTTTCTTTGTTCTGTACATTTAGTGTTTTGATTATTATGTGGCA
The DNA here is from genome assembly GCA_036184795.1 of Tokudaia tokunoshimensis. NCBI lineage: Eukaryota > Metazoa > Chordata > Mammalia > Rodentia > Muridae > Tokudaia > Tokudaia tokunoshimensis. The sequence goes on along the minus strand of BTHU01000004.1, from coordinate 65,046,153 downwards.
GGAGGATTTTCTTTTCTGGCCCAATCTAGTTGGTGGTCTGTCAGCCTCCTGTATGTTTAAGGCCATCTCTTTCTTTAGGTTATGATTTTGTTGAAGATATTTTCTGGCCATTTGGACTGGGAATTTTTACCCTCTTATATTCTTATTATTCTTAGGTTTGGTCTTCTCATTGTGTCCCAAATTTCTTGGATGTTTTGAGTTAAGAACTTTTTACACTTTGTATTTTTTTTTGAGTGTTGATTTTTCTATGGTATCTTCTATGCCTTAGATTCTCTTCCATCTCTTTTATTCTTTTGGTGATGCTTACGTCTGTGGCTCTTGATCTCTTTCCTAGGTTTTCCATCTCCAGGGTTGCCTCCATTTGTGATTTCTTTATTGTTTCTATTTCTATTTTTAGGTCTCAGCCAATTTTGTTCAATTCTTTCACTTTCTTGATTGTATTTTCCTGCATGTTTTTAAGGGATTTATTTGTTTCCTCTTTAAGGGCTTCTACCTATTTGCCTGTGTTTTCCTGTATTTCTTTAAGGGAGTTATTTGCATTCTTCTTAAAGGCCTCTATCATCTTCATTAGATAGGATATTTGGTCAGAATCTCACCTTCAGGTGTGGTAGGATAGTTAGGGCTTGCCATGGTAGAACAACTGTGTTCTGATGGTGCCAAATTATATTGGCTTCTGTTGCTTATGTTCTTGCACTTACTTGCCTTTCACTACCTGACTATATCTGGTATCAATTGGCCTGGGTGTCTCAGACTGGAGCAGGCCTCCTTGGAGGCAGGTAGAACTGTATGACCTGGGTTAGAACAGGCCTCCTAGGAGACAGTTAGTGCTGTCTTTGTTTAGGGAAGCTTTCTGTGTCCCTGGTTTGATCAGGCTTCCTGTGTCCGTGTGTCCCTGGTTAGGGAAGACCTCCTGGGTGACAGGCAGTCTTTGGGGTCAGGGGCAGGCATGTTGATCTGCCAAGGGCTCAAATGGAAGTGTAGACTGGAAGGGGTTTGGGACTCAAGCAGATTGGAGGCAGACACCTTATCTACTGGACTCTGTGGGGTTCCCAGCTGGTGTGGGTATTGGGGCAGCAAGACAGTGTCTTACCTTTGTTCCCTGTTAGGGCAGACCTCCTGGGAGATGACTGATATTTTCTTTCTTCTTTGACTTTCCAGTTATCAAGAGAAAGAGCTTCATGCAAAAGTTACATGAGATTAATTTGAAATCTTCTCTTTGAGTCACAGCTTTGTCACAAAGTTTCCCTCTGGAGAAAAGAAATTCCATGGGGAAGTTTTCCCCTTGATTATAGCCTGTGAGTTAACTTATTTTAAAGAATTCAAGGACCTCTGTTTTTAGTCACAACCTTTGGACAAGGAATGAGTGGGTAGGTTTTCTTGTCAAAAGAAAAATTAAAATTGTTTATTTTTGCTGCTTTTTATGCCTGTAATTATTCTTTCATTCAAATGTTAACCTTCATATCAATACCCTAGATTTTCCCTTTATTTTATGATTTGCTTTAGAGATCAGTTACACTGCTTTCTAAAGGCTACTAGAAATGTTGATGAATTCTTTTTGGAGACAAAGTGAAACTCTTGAATTGCAATGACAACCACCACCCAGTACGATCAAAAACCTCAACGCTATTGAGATTCCTTTTCTTTTCTTTTTTCTTTTTCTGACTTAGTACGTGGAAAGAAAAATCATTTGAAGGTGGTCCCAGGAAGCCACTTCATGTCTCTCAGCCTTTTTCACTTCGTTCACAAACAGATATAATTAGGAGATAGCCCCCTAAGTCAACTCTACATTATTTTTGCATGGCTAAATTGAGGATGACCAGAGAACTTGGCTGACTGGGGTGTTCAGTAAGGAATCTATTAGGTAGAGATCCCATTTAAGGGATCTTGCTTGCTCAAAGACCAGGACACACAAGCTATTCATTGTTCTGTTAATTTTCCCAAACCCAATCTTCTCCTTGAGACATACTGAAATCCAGAATGGACTAACTTCATATTGGGTTGGAGACAATTTCAGTTTATTTGAAATCTGGTCTCATTCTTTCTTGCATGATAGAGAAAGAACACAGCATGCCTTTTGACATAAAAGCTAGGTAAAGTGACTAGAAATAAGGTACCATGTTCCTCAGAAGCCACAATGTATTGAACAACCTTATTTTCCCCTTAACCCACAGGGGCTCATTTGTGCAGAGTGGCTACATTTGAAGTGGTGGACTTAATTAAACTGGTAATTTTTATTCATTGAAAAATGTAGCATAAAATTGATGATTTAAAAAGTCCTCTTAAGCTTTTTAGATTATGTGAGTTACTATTTTGGAATGACCAAGTAGGAGTTCATAATTGGATGAGAATTTGACTTTTTCACTCTGAAGTAAAGGAGTTTCTTCAACAGAAAGAGATGTCAGAATGTACTGAAGAATATACTTGAAATAAGGCCTTAACTCTAATGACTTCCCAAAATCAAAATGCACTGTAAATTACAATTATCTTACAATGAAAGCCTGAAAAACTGGTTCTGAGTCTTAGAATTCACTACTTTTTGTTTTATTGTGTTCAAGTAAGAGTATTTTTGAATATTAATTTTCTAATTACAAAAGTAAGTTAAAATAATATTAAGTGTTAGAATGTTAATATATAATGCTTAAATAGATTTTGTTGACTAAATAAATGGTTAATACATATGTTATAATTTCTTTTAAATTATCTAAAATACTATAAATGTCATGAATTTGTGTTAAAATCATTTTTTTAAAAACAGGATTGCCTGATGTCCAGCATACTTGAACTGAACTCATGGCCAGTGTAAATGTGACTGAGTTGATAATCACTGGCCTTTTCCAGGATTCAGAGGTACAGAAGGTATGCTTTGTGCTGTTCCTTCCTGTGTACCTGGCCACAGTGTTAGGCAATGGCCTCATTGTTGTGACAGTTAACATCAGTAAGAGTCTGAATTCTCCCATGTACATCTTTCTTAGCTCCTTGTCCCTGGTGGAGATCTGCTACTCCTCTACTGTTGTCCCCAAGTTCCTTACTGATTTACTTGCTAAGGTTAAAACCATCTCCCTGAAGGGCTGTCTGGCTCAGATATTCTTCTTCCATTTCTTGGGGGTGGCTGAGATTCTTCTGCTTGTGGTGATGGCCTATGACCGCTATGTGGCCATCTGCAAACCTCTTCATTACATGAACATCATGAGCCGTCAAGTGTGTCACATGCTGGTGGCTGGTTCTTGGCTGGGGGGCCTCATTCACTCCATAATCCAGATCTTCATCACTATTCCATTGCCCTTCTGTGGTCCCAATGTGATTGACCACTATTTTTGTGACCTGCAGCCATTATTTAAGCTTGCCTGCACTGACACCTTTATGGAGGGTGTTATTGTGATGGCCAACAGTGGTCTAATCTCTATAATCTCTCTCTTCATCTTGGTGTCCTCCTATGCTATCATCCTAATCAGCTTGAGGAACCATTCTGCAGAGGGGAGGCGCAAGGCCCTCTCCACCTGTGCCTCTCATATCACAGTGGTCATCCTGTTCTTTGGACCTGCCATCTTCCTCTACATGCGACCCTCCTCCAGCTTCACTGAAGACAAGCTTGTGGCTGTGTTCTACACGGTCATCACCCCCATGCTGAACCCCATCATCTACACACTCAGAAATGCAGAGGTGAAAAATGCTATGAAGAAGTTGTGGGGCAAAGGGAACCCAGAGACAGATTGAAAAGAGCAAGGAGCCATGGAGAAGGATTTTAAGAGTTAGTTTGTTGTTGATGTGGATTTTGCTGTTTTGGTTCATGTTCAAATATAATAGTAATTAGATGAGCGTAATTCTTCTACTGCTGCACCTCTCTAGCACCCAAAATGCTCCAAGGGAAGAGGTCACATAGTCTCTCTGACATATTGGATTTGATTGGCTGCCTAATTTCTTGGGTTCTGAAAAGTTACTTAGGGTCTGTGTATCTGAAGGTTCAAAACAAGTGCAAATGTAGAGATCATTTAGAAACATGCTTGTATATTTCTTTAACACATGGTAACATTTTCTAATACAGTATAAAGAATATTTTAATTTTTGCATACAATATATAATAATCATTTTACAGTCATAGACCTATCATTGTATCACAGAGTTAGCATTTCTTCTAGTTAGGAAAAGTCAACATTCTTTTAATAGCTATTTTGAAATATTTACCAGTCATGGTTGACTTTCTCTGTTATAAAGCATTAGGAATTATTTTTCTTATCCAACTATTGAAGGCTTAAATTACTTCTACCTTTTCTTTGATTTCACTCGTTTGTAAGTAACTTACATTTCACCAAAAGGAAACCTACCATAGGTATTAGCAGGAATTATTTGGTGATGCAGTTATAAATTTTTCATAAGTAAGTTATATTTTATCAAAAAGGAAATCAGCAAGAGGTATTATCAGGAGTCATGTGTAATACAGTTATGGATTTTTCTTTTTCTAATGTGGATATAAATATATTGTTGAGAACTGTACCAAGGGACATTTTTATTCTGATTGGCTGTTAGATTCTTATATTGTAGACTATCTGATCTTAGCCACCAGAAAAGACAATTTTACTTCTGTTTCACTGGCACCAAAGAGTACTTTGAGCTCTCTCACAATATCTAACATTTGGAAATTAAAGTACTATCAAAATGACAGCATTCTATTTACAAATTAGGAAATAAGTCAAATGTTTTCACAAAAAGTAAGTGATGTTAAGCCTATGTGATATTAAAAATAAACAGTGTTAGAAATGCCTATTGTGATCTGGAGAGATGGCTCAGCAGTTAAGAGCACTGACTGTTCTTCTGAAGGTTCTGAGTTCAAATCCCAGCAACTACATGGTGGCTCACAACCATCTGTAATGAGATCTGACGGCCTCTTCTGGTGTGTCTGAAGACAGCTACGGTGTATTTACATATAATAATAAATAAATCTTTGGGCTGGAGCGAGCAGGGGTCCTGAGTTCAATTCCCAGCAACCACATGATGGCTCACAGCCATCTGCACAATTACAGTGTACTCATATACATAAAATAAAAAAATAAAATCTTAAAAAAAAAGAAATGCTTATTATGTTAATTTGAAAAATGAAGGACAGGGTCATACTGTTTCAATTTCAAATCTCTGTCCCTTTATTATAAGTGACCCTGCCATGGGTATTTCTTCTAATGGCTACTGTTATTTTTTCTTCCTCAGTAAAGGGAGATAAAAGAGTCCATGTCTATCTACATTGTTATATCTTGCAGAATCTTTTCAATGCTCCACTGCCTCTCCTTATTGTGAGTAGTTTTGAGTATGTCTTACATCTTACAATTGGTGTTGTTGGCTTTGAAATTGCATAGAATTGCAGTTTTTGTATATATTCATCTAGCTTTTGTCAAGTGTGTGACTTGCCAGAGTGGGCCGTGTTCATATCAAGTGTCATTTGGGCTCAGAATTTATATATAATGATAATTTGTGGCTGCAGGACAAGGCATGTACAAATTTGTAAACTGATGAAAACATTGTCTGCCTCTGCTAATTGTATGTGTATAATCAAAGTATTTAGTGTCACTAAACTGAAAAATTTTAGACTGAATTTTAAGTTAAAAATTTGCATAGGTACACATTGTTAGTGGCTGTGAAACTTGGTCACATAAGTATGTTTTGTTCTAAAAACCTGTAGATGTCTTAGTGTTAAAGGTAAGACTTTTAACCCAATTCCTTAATGTCTTTACAGCTAACTGCCTCTAATCCCAGGCTTTCACTAACCAGTTCTTTATCTCACCCTCACATATCCATTGTAAACACCCCAAATTCCCACCCAAGTGTTGAGGTGGCTGGAGAGAAGGGTATTGACAGCAGTCACAGGCCAGGCCCCAGGAACAGTCTAAAGAAATATCTAAATGACACCATTCTATTTATGAATTAGGAAATAAGTCTAGTACACTCCGCCATCTTTGATCTGGCAACAGAGCAGTTGGGACCTCCAGGTGCAGGAGCATAACATCACTTGGGACACAACCAGCTGGTGTGCTCCCTGCACCGAAGAGCTGCGCAGTTCTGTGGTCATCTACGCGCCAGCTCAGCTGTGGGACATCTGCCCTGCAGAGGGACCCACGCTGGAAGAGAGCACACCAGCCTCGCCTTAGCCACTTCTGCTCCGGGGATTGACACACTGAGTCTAAAGGTACTCAGGGATTCCCCAAATATAAATCGCTTGGGATACAGCCTGCTAGGCTACCATCTGCGCCCAAGAGCGGGGCAGCTCTGTGGTCATCTGGGCGCCAGCTCTGCTGTGGGCCATCTGCCCTGCAGAGTGATCTACGCTGAGAGGGTGCACGGTACACTCCTCCATCTTTGATCTGGCAACAGAGCAGTTGGGACCTCCAAGTGTAGGGATAACCAAGCATAACATCACTTGGGACACAGCCAGCTGGTGTACTCCCTGCACACAAGAGCTGGGCAGTTCTGTGGTCATCTACATGCCAGCTCTGCTGTGGGACATCTGCCCTGCAGAGGGACCCATGCTGGGAGAGAGCACACCAGCCTCACCTTAGGCACCTCTGCTCCGGGGATTGACTACACTGAGTCGCCAGGTACACAGGGATTCGCCAAGTATAATATCGCTTGGGACACAGCCTGCTAGGCTTCCATATGCAACCAAGAGCAGGGCAGTTCTGTGGTCATCTATGCGCCAGCTCTGCTGTGGAACATCTGCCTTGCAGAGGGACCCACGCCGGAAGAGAGCACACCAGCCTTGCCTTAGCCACCTCTGCTCCGGGGATTGACTACACTGAGTCTTCAGGTACTCAGGGATTCCCCAAGTATAACATCACTTGGGGCAAGGCACATCAGGGCTCCAAAATCACTCAGGAGCAGGACAGCCCCTTAGCAATCGATGCCAGGGGAAACCCGGTTATCCAGGGGGGCAGAAATAGCCTTGTAGGCTCACAGGAAGTCCAAGCAACAGACAGTGACAGCAGGACCAACTAACACCAGAGATAACCAGATGGCAAAAGGCAAACGTAGGAATGTTACTAACAGAAATCAAGACAAGATGACACCATCCGAACCAACTCTCCAACAGCAGCAAGTCCTGGATACCCCATCACACCCGAAAGGCAAGGTCTGGATTTAAAATCACTTCTCATGATGCTATTAGAGGACATCAAGAAGGAAGTAAATAAATCTCATAAAGAAATACAGGAGAACATGAATCAACGGGTAGAACCCTTACAAAGGAAACACAAAAATCACTTAAAGAAATACAGGAGAACTTGGGTCAACAGGCAGAAATCCTGAAAGAGGAAACACAAAAATATCTTAAAGAAATACAGGAAAACACAAACAAACAAGTGAAGGATCTCAGCAAATCCATCCAGGATCTAAAAAAGGAAGTAGAAACAACTAAGAAATCACAAAGGGAGACAACTTTGGAGATAGAAAACCTTGGGAAGAAATCAGGGGTCATAGATGCAAACATCAACAATAGAATACAAGAGATGGAAGAAAGAATCTCAGGTGCTGAAGATACCATAGAAAGGATCGACTCAACAGTCAAAGAAAATGCAAAATGCAAAAAACGTGTAAGCCAAAACATCCAGGAAATCCAGGACACAATGAGAAGACCAAACCTAAGGATTATGGGTATAGATGAGAGTGAAGATTTGCAACATAAAGGGCCAGTAAATATCTTCAACAAAATTATGGTGGAAAACTTCCCTAACCTAAAGAGAGAGATGCTGATGAATGTACAAGAAGTCTACAGAACTCCAAACAGACTGGACCAGAACAGAAATACCTCCTGTCAATGATCAAAATACCAAATGTACTAAACAAAGAGAGAATATTAAAAGCAGTAAGAGAAAAAGGTCAAGTAACATATAAAGGAAGATGTATCCGAATCACAACAGACTTCTCACCAGAGACTATGAAAGCTAGAAGATCCTGGGAAGATCTCATACAGACTCTAAGAGAACACAAATGCCAGCTTAGACTACTATACCCAGCAAAACTCTCAATCACCATAGATAGAGAGGCCAAGATATTCCATGATAAAACCAAATTTACACAATATCTTTCCACAAACCCAGCCCTGCAAAGGATTATAGGTGGAAATCACCAATACAAGGAGAGAAACTACACCCTGGAAAAAACGAGATAGTAACCTTCTTGAATCAAACCCAAAAGTAGATAACCACTCAAACAAAGATAGTGTCAAGAATAGCAGGTGGCAATAATCACTATGCCTTAATCTCTCTTAATATCAATGGTCTCAATTCCCTAATAAAAAGACATAGACTAACAGACTGGATACATAAACAGGACCCAGCATTTTGCTGCGTGCAGGAAATGCACCTCAGTGTCAAAGACAAACACTACCTCAGAGTAAAAGGCTGGAAAACAATCTTACAAGCAAATGGTCCCAGGAAACGAGCTGGAGTAGCCATCCTAATATCAGATAAAACTGACTTTCAACCTAAAGTCATTAAAAAAGACATGGAAGGACACTACACACTGGTCAAAGGAAAAATCCACCAAGAAGAACTCTCAATTCTGAACATCTATGCTCCAAATGCAAGCGCACCCTCATTTGTAAAAGAAACCTTACTGAAGCTCAAAGCACACATCGCACCTCACACAATAATAGTGGGTGACTTCAACACCCCACTCTCTGAAATGTATTGTTCAGGAAAGCCCAAACTAAACAGGGACACAATGAAACTAATTGAAGCCTTGGACCAAATGGAACTAACAGATATATATAGAACATTTCATCCTAAAGCAAAAGAATACACCTTCTCAGCACCTCTGATACCTTCTCCAAAATCGACCATATAATTGGTCACAAAACAGACCACAACAGATTTAAGAAGCTCGAACTAATCCCATGCCTCCTATCAGATCACTATGGAATAAGGGTAGTCTTCAATAGCAACAAAAACAACAGAAAACCCACATACACATGGAAGCTGAACAATGCTCTACTCAATGATACCTTGGTCAAGGAAGAAATAAAGAAAGAAATCAAAGACTTTTTAAAATTTAATGAAAATGAATGCACAACATACCCTAATTTATGGGACACAATGAGAGCGGAGCTAAGAGGAAAATTCATAGCCCTGAGTGCCTCCAAAAAGAAACTGGAGAGAGCATACACTAGCAGCTTAATGGCACACCTGAAAGCCCTGGAACAAAAAGAAACAAATACACCAAAGAGGAGTAGAAGGCAGGAAATCATCAAACTCAGGGCTGAAATCAATCAAGTAGAAACAAATAAAACCATACAAAGAATCAACAAAACGAGGAGTTGGTTCTTTGAGAAAATCAACAAGGTAGATAAGCCCTTAGCCAGACTAGCCAGAGGGCACAGAGACAGTATCCAAATTAACAAAATCAGAAACGAAAAGGGAGAGATAACAACAGAAACTGAGGAAATTAAAAAAATCATCAGATCCTACTACAAAAGCCTGGATTCAACACAACTAGAAAATCTGGAGGAAATGGACAATTTCCTAGACAGATAGCAAATACCAAAATTAAATCAGGATCAAATAGACCATCCAAACCATCCTATAACTCCTGAAGAAATAGAAGTGGCCATTGGAAGTCTTCCAACCAAAAAATAGCACAGGTCCAGACAGTTTTAGTGCAGAATTCTATCAGACCTTCAAAGAAGACCTAACACCAATACTCTTCAAACTATTCCACAAAATAGAAACAAAAGGCATACTACCCAACTCGTTCTATGAAGCCACAATTACGCTGACACCAAAATCACACAAAGATCCGACAAAGAATGAGAATCTGAGACCAATTTCTCTTATGAATATCGATGCAAAAATACTCAATAAAATTCTTGCCAACCAAATCCAAGAACACATCAAAACGATCATTCACCACTATCAAGTAGGCTTCATCCCAGGGATGCAGGGATGGTTCAATATAAGGAAGTCCATCAATGTAATCCACTGCAGAAACAATATCAAAGAAAAAAACCACATTTCATTAGATGCTGAGAAAGCATTTGACAAAATTCAGCATCCTTTCATGGTAAAGGTCTTGGAAAGATCAGGAATTCGAGGCCCATATCTATACATAGTAAAAGCAATTTAGCCAACATCAATTTAAATGGAGAGAAACTTGAAGCAATCCCACTAAAATCAGGGACTAGACAATTCTGCCCTCTCTCTCCATATCTTTTCAATATAATACTTGAAGTTCTAGCTAGAGCAATTAGACGACAAAAGGAGGTCAAAGGGATACAAATTGGAAAGGAAGAAGTCAAACTATCACTATTTGCAGACGATATGATCGTATACTTAAGCAACCCAAAGAACTCCACCAGAGAACTCCTACAGCTGATAAACAACTTCAGCAAAGTGGCTGGATATAAAATCAACTCAAGCAAATCAGTATCCTTCCTATACTCAAAGGATAAGCTGACTGAGAAAGAAATAAAAGAAACGATACCCTTCACGATAGCCACAACCATATAAAGTATCTTGGTGTGACTCTAACCAAAGAAGTGAAAGATCTGTATGATAAGAACTTCAAGTCTCTGAAGAAAGAAATTGAAGAAGACCTCAGAAGATGGAAAAATCTTCCATGCTCATGGATTGTCAGGATTAATATAGTAAAAATGACCATGTTGCCAAAAGCAATATACAGATTCAATGCAATCCCCATCAAAATTCCAACTCAATTCTTCATAGAGTTAGAAAGAGCAATTCAAAAATTTATCTGGAATAACAGAAAACCCAGGATAGATAAAACTATTCTCAAGAGTAAAAGAACTTCTGGGGGAATCAGTATCCCGGATCTCAAGTTGTACTACAGAGCAATAGTGTTAAAAAGTGCATGGTATTGGTACAGTGACAGGCATGTATATCAATGGAACAGAATTGAAGACCCAGAAATGAATCCACACTCCTATGGTCACTTGATCTTTGACAAAGGAGCTAAAACCATCCAGTGGAAAAAAGATAGCCTTATCGACAAATGGTGCTGGTTCAACTGGAAGTCAACATGCAGAAGAATGCAAATCGATCCATTCTTATCTCCTTGCACTAATCTCAATTCCATGTGGATCAAGGACCTCCACATAAAACCAGACACACTGAAACAAATAGAAAAGGAACTAGGGAAGAACCTTGAACATATGGGCACAGGGGAAAATTTCCTGAACAGAACACCAATAGCTTATGCTCTAAGATCAAGAATCGACAAATGGGACTTCATAAAATTGCAAAGTTTCTGTAAGGCAAAGGACACTGTCAAAAGGACAAAGTGGCAACCAACAAACTGGGAAAAGATCTTTACCAACCCTACATCTGACAGTGGGCTAATATCCAATATATACAGAGAACTCAAGAAGTTAAACTCCACAGCCAAATAACTCTATTAAAAAAATGGGGTACAGAGCTAAAAAAAGATTTCTCACCTGAAGAATATCTAATGGCTGGGAAGCACCTAAAGAGATGTTCAACATCCTTAGTCATTAGGGAAATGCAAATCAAAACAACCCTGAGATTCTGTCTCACAGCAGTCAGAATGGCTAAGATCAAAAACACCGGAGACAGCAGTTGTTGGTGAGGAAATGGAGAAAGAGGATCACTTCTCCACTGCTGGTGGGATTGCAAGCTGGTACAACCACTCTGGAAAGCTGTCTGGCGGTTCCTCAGAAAACTGGGCATGAAACTCCCAGAGGATCCTGTTTTACCACTCCTGGGCATATACCCATAGGCTTCCCCTGCATGCAATAAGGACACATGCTCCACTATGTTAATAGCAGTCTTATTTAAAATAGCCAGAAGCTGGAAAAAAACCCAGATGTCCCTCTATGGAGGAATGGATTCAGAAGATGTGGTATATTTACACAATGGAATGCTACTCTGCAATTAAAAACAATGAATTCATGAAATTCTTAGGCAAATGGTCAGAACTGGAAAATATCATCCTTAATGAGGTAACCCAATCACAAAAGAACACACATGGTATGCAGTCACTGATAAGGGGATATTAACCCAGAAACTTGGAATACCCAAGACACAATTCACATATCAATAGATTTCCAAGAAGATGGAAGGAGAGACCTCTGGTCCTTTAAAGACTGGATGTAGGGGAATACCAGGACAGAGAAGCGAGTGGTGGTTGAATGTGGAACAGGGGGAGGGAAGAGGGCTTATGGGATTTTTGGGGATGGAGGAACCGGGAAAGGGGAAATCATTGGGAATGTAAATAAAAAAATATAGAAAATAAAAAAAGGAAATAAGTCAAATGTTTCCACAAAGTAAAAGTGATGTTGAGCCAATGAGATGTTAAAAATAAACAATGTTATAAATACCTATAAACAAAGAAATGCTTATTGTCTTCACTTGAAGAATGAAGGACAGGTTGATTTCTTACTGCGCATCTAAGAAAGCACTTAAAGCTTATGTAATTTCCTGCCTCATGATCACCTATTTAGCAGAAGGACTACACAGAGCTAGGGATTTTGCTGGATTATTTTTTTGAATGAATGAGTGGATGAATATTATCTTTCAGAGGCAATTCTTTTATATTCAGTGGTTATGACCACTATCATCATAGAGTGGCAGAACTACAGAGAGACCAAGTGATTTTATAAATGCACATTATACACAAATATGCAAATGTGAGAATGAGAAGGTGAAGTGAAGATAATGTACATTAACACTCCAGTTTTTTGTGAAAGTGGCAACAGGAGAACCAGAAATTGGTATGAGATAGCCTGTCTTCAGTTGAATATTTACTCAATAGCTAATCAAAACCTAGTGGCTAGAAACTTTCTTTTCCTTAAAAAATAATGATATTTAGTTCAACCAGAAACTCTGTAAAGCAATATTTAAGTGTCACTAAAATAATTGCAAAATATTTACGAACATTCCCCGACTCATCATTTATTTGACTAAGTTTTCCTATAGGGAAAAGAAATTCCAGGGGGAAGATAGTCTCTTGATTATATGCATGGGTTCATTTATCGTGATTACTTCAAGTATGTGAGCGTTCAATCATAACCTTTGCATACTGTGTGGATGGAAACGATTGCCATATCAAGACATGGTATTTTTTAGCACATGAAAATTCTATTCTCATGATTTCCATTTATAGCATAAACGTTATAAATCTAAATATTATTTCTGATAAAGATGTCATACAATTTTCTTGCCTTGCGATTTGCCCTAGTCATCAACTTGTTTTTAAATACTCCATAGGTGTCTGACTTAGGGGCTAGATCTAAGTCTTGAATGGCAGGGCCATTTCCACCTCATACCCTCAAAGCCTAATGCTTTGAAGAGAACATTGATTAGACTGTGGCTTTGGGAAATCAATCCACTTCTCTCAGACTCTTCCCTTTTCTTGTATGTTCAGGAGTTAGAATAGATTATTTTGAATTATTCTTCAAATTGTTGAGGGCGATGCTCCTAGGGTGGTTTAGCTGAGACCTGGGTTTGAGTCTTCAATGGGAAATCTTGATGACATTAGTCAAGAGACTTCATTTATTGAAGAAATCAGACTCTGTAAGGAGGAATCTGTTACTCCTACCCTGTTAGTCCCCCCCCCCCCAACACAACTTCCCCTTGAACTGTGGTCTGTTTCATTGGAGCAGAGAATTTTATTGTGAATTAGAGATGATTTATTTGAAATAAGTGTGATCTATTCCTTGCTCCAAGGCAGAGCATGAACACACCAGCTCTTCTGACCTGAAGGTAGGTGAAATGACTAGAGTTAAGGCACTAAGTCCATGGGTCACTATAGATATCAGTTAACTCATTTTTCTCTCTCCTTGTGTTTATATTTATAGACTTTCATGTTCATTTGAAGATTGTCCCCTTGGTTTCCATGTTTCTTGGTGAGCCATTCATTGCAGGAAAAGAGGGGGAATTTATCAATTGCTAGTGGGTGGGAGTAGGAGAGAGAGAGAGAGAGAGAGAGAGAGAGAGAGAGAGAGAGAGAGAGAGAGAGAGAGAGAGGACAAAGTTGATGAATAGGAGGAACAGGTCAAGTTAAAAAGACATGTTATCAGATGTTATTTTTTTTCCCTGATGGAAGATACAGCCTGGAAACACAGTACCAAGAGTAATTTTCCTACCTCTGAGTGATGTCTCAAATTGGTATATTAAATTAAAGTGGTTGTATAGAGACTTGTGTTTCTTTAGTAGATCAGAAATGATGTTCAGCCTTAGAGAAGAGGCATTTCTTTTCTGGGTAAATAAATAGACCCATGACTTCTTACAACTATCACACTAAATTTGAACTCCTTTGTTTTGTATTATGTTTATACTATCAATGATGTACGATTCTGGGTACATTTTTTTGCACAGGTGCAGTGATTAAACTGGCTGGTTTTAAATCCTGCCTCTGTTGTTGTGTAATTACTTAGAAACTATAATACAAGCTAATTCACTTATTTGTGTTTTTTCTTCTTATGCAAAAGCTGGTAACAATCAGAGGCAGTTCCCAAGTTTCTTATCAAAATGAGATCAATTAACACATATGCTTTTAGATATAGATGAGCCACAAGATGTCTCAGTGGGTAAGGACACTTGCTTCCAAGTGTGATGACCTGAGTTCAATTCCCCACAAAGATGTTACAACATAGGAGAAAGAAGAGCACTGACTTCTGTAAGTTGTCCTCTGAGTGCCACACCTACATTGTGGTATGTGTGTATACACATCAATAATCAAGAAATGTAGTTTAAAACATCAAAAAATATCTGGAGCTGTGGTATGGCATTAAATGTCTGGCATATAATAGGTACTTTTGAAATGTTGGCTATTGTGGCTAGAGAGATGGCTCAGTAATAAGAGCACTTAGTACTCAGTTCTTAGCATTGACATACTGATAGTACTTGTATCTCCAATTTCAGGGATATGATGCTCTGTTTTGATCTTTGTGGGACCCTGAATGCTTGCAGTGCACACATATATACTCAGAACCACACATGTAGCACTAAACTTTAAAAAGGAGATGCTAGCCTTTCATATTCACTAAAATACAAATACATAAAGACTTAAAAAAATTGTAAACATAGTTTTGAGTAACATAATAGAATACTTTTTGTTGGGAGACAGAACATGGATATGACTGAATAACATGTTAATTGTTATGAATGTTAATGTGTCACAATGACAGAGAGGCATGAGAACTTTATTCTGTAACAGTGAAATTCTGATTACACTGTAGAGTGAGAGCAGAGAGGGACAAGCTTGTGCTAGGCAATGGCTCGGCTGTGTCTATTTGGGAACTGACTATAAGGGAGCAAATTCAGTAAGAGCAATCTGAGAAAGACCTTGAACTCCTGAGAGCATGCAAATTTACTCTGTTGTGCACAAACAGAATATTTTAAATATTCTGTTATTATTATTAATATTTAATTAATACTTATCATTATTATTAAATGTATATTTTGAATATTTATTCAGAGATCAGAGAAGACAAGATGTATTTGAATCATTTGGAAAAGACTCACTGTCTAAACAGGACTTGAAATAGGCTTGCAAGATGGGTAGGGTTGGAGGGGACAGGTGAGGATACTTTGGGTAAGTGAGGTTCTATGGTGGGAATCAGCAGTGTGAGTGGGTGTATGTGTGTGTCCGGTGTGGGGGTGGGGTGGGGAGGACTCTGAGTTGAGCAATGCTAAGTAGAAGCCCAGGCAGATAAGGTGAAATTGTTGAGGGAACCTCAGATTATGAAAAGAACTAATTTTAATGTAGAGGATTTTATAATTGCTTTCTTTATGGATGTTGAACTAATAAGAACTAAAACTTAAGAATGAGCAAAGAACGTACTTTGTTGCTGACCAAGATGATAAAGAAGACGGAAGCTTATGTATGTTATAAATGACAGTAGGAAAATTTAGTCCATCTACTAACCATTTTTATCATGTTTAAAGTTGTTTAAAAAATATTTTTTCTTGCACATGAATTTAGAATAAGTGTTTCAAATATGACAGGAAGAGAATTGTGCAGGGTCTACTGTTTCCACCCAAGTGGAAATAATGGCCTATCTCTTCAAAGATAACTTCTTTTTTGGTCCTATAATCTATTCTTATTGCTTTAGGACTTTATTTATTAATATTTTAGTTAAAAATTTTTGTACATTATATTTTAATCATATTCTTTCTCAGTCCCCTACTACTCCCAGATCCCTCCTCTCTCTACTCACCTAAGTTCATGCTCTTTTTCTTATAAAAATTTCTACTAACCAACCAAACAATAATGACAACAAACTCATCGTGCCCCTCCCCCAAACCTACCATAGCATCCCTATGCCCCAAAATACCCACAGAAAAACCGAGTTTGGTTTTTGTGGGCCACTTACTTCTTGTCATGAAGCCTGCCCTGGAATGTAGTTGATATACTCAGTATCATTCAAAGGGAGAAAACTGATTTTTTCATTCCTAGTAGTTATCAATTAAACATAGCTTTTTGGTTAGGGGTGGGACTTTCATCCACTTCCCCTTCTCCATGCTGGGATTTTGTCTGACTTCACCCTGCACAGATCTTGTGCATGCTGTCAGTTTCTGTGAGTTCATATGGACATCAACCCAGTTATGTCTGGAAACACAACATTCTCCCTTTCATCAGCCCTGTGTTTTCTGCATGTAATCTTCTCTCTGTTGCTCCTCCTCACTGATCCCATTTAGCTATTGGGAAATTTCTGTCTCTTCGTAATGGCTGTCTCTCAATACATTTGGAGGTAGATGGTTGGAATGTGGAAATTTTTAGTTTGTTCAATACTCTCAGAGATGTGAACATTTGTTGTGGAAACATATTTATTTTTTTAAATTAATTAATTATTTTATTTTATTATATTCCATATGTTGCCTTTCCTCTTGGTCCTGCCTTCCAGAGTTCTAACCCCTCTCTCTCCTCCTCTTCACCTCTGAAAAGGTGCCCTCCCCATATCCCCCCACCTTGGGGCATCACATCGCTACAGGATTGGGCACATCCTCTCCTACTGAGATTAGACAAGGCTTCCTTGTTGTGGAACAGATTCCACAGCTACAGCTGTAGGGAGAGTCTTTGCTCCAGTTGTTGGGAGGTCCACATGGAGACTGAGTTGCACAACTGCTACATATGTGCAGGGGGGCCTCCTCTTAGCCTGTGCATATTCTTTGGTTGGTGGCTCAAGTTCTGAGAATTCTCAGTGGTCCAGATTAGTTGATTCTGTTGGTCTTCCTGTTGGGTTCCTAGCCCCTTCAGGGTCTTTAATCCTTCCCCCAACTCTTCTGTAAGAGAGTCCCCGACCTCTGTCCAATGTCTTGCTGTGGGTCTCTGTGTCTGTTTCACTCAACTGCTGAATAGAGCTTTTCAGAGGATATTTATGATAGGCTCCTGTCTGCAAGCATAACAGAGTATCATTAATAATGATAAGGATTGGTGATTGCCCATGGGATGGATTTCAAGTGGGCCAGTTATTGGTTGGCCATTCTTTCAGTCTCTACTTCATCTTTGTCTCTGCACTTCTTTTAGACAGGACAAACTTTGGGTGGAAAATTTTGTGGATGGGTTGGTGTCCTTATCTCTCCATTCAGGCTCCTGCCTGGCCATAGGGGGCTTCTTCAGGGTCCATGTCCCCAATATTAGGCATCTTGGCTAACTAAGGTCACCTGAATTGACTCCTGGAAGGCTTCCCCATCCCAGGTCTCTGGGATTTCCTAGAGATTGTTTTCACCTCCCCACTCCTGGCAGCTGCAGACTTCCATTCATTATCTTAGATCTCTGGGCTTCTCCCCTGTATTTTCCCATACCTTCTCCTGCCCTCCCATTCTCCTTCCTTCCCATATATTTCCCTCCCTCTACCTTCTATGACCATTTTGTTCCCCCTTCTAACTGTGATTCAATCATCCTCTCTTGGGCCTTTCTTCTTGTTTTACTTCTTTTGGTCTGTGAATGGTACCATGGGCATTCTGTATTTTACGGCTTATATCCACTTATCAGTGAGTACATACCATGCATCTCCTTTTGGGTCTGGGTTACCTCACTTAGGATGATATTTTCTAGTTCCATCCATTTGCCTTCAAAATTCATGACATTCTCATTTTAAATAGCTGAGTAGTATTCCATTGTGTAAATGAACCACATTTTCTGTATCCATTCTTCAGTCAAGCAACATCTGGGTTGTTTCCAGTTTCTGACTATTCTGAACAAGGCTGCTATGAACATAGTGGAGTACATGTCCTTGTGGTATGGTGGAGCTGTATAGCTGGGTCTTCAGGGAGAACTATTTCCAATTTTCTGAGGAACTGCCCCAGCTCCAGTTGTTTGGACCCGCCCATGAAGACCAAACTGCACATCTGCTACTTATGTTCAAGGAAGCCTAGGTCCAGTTTGTGTGTGATCTTTGTTGATGGTTCAGTCTCTGAAGCTCCTGGAGTCCAGGTTTGTTTATACTGTTTGTCTTCCTATGGAATTCCTAACCCTTTTTGGGCCTGAAATCCTTCCTCCTATTCTTCCATAAGAGTTCCTAAGATCCATCCACTGTTTGGCGGTGGGTGTCTGCATCTGTCTGAATCAGCTGCTGGGTGGAGCCGCTCAGAGGACAGTCATGCTTAAACTCCTGTGTGCAAGCTTAACAGAGTATCACTACACTGTCAGGGATACCAAGCAATGGGTGCTTGCTCATCGGATGGGTCTTTAGTTGGGGTAGTTATTGAGTGGCCATTTCCTCAGTCTCTGCTCCATCCAGTGCCCTTGCATTTCTTGTAGACAGGATAAATTTTGGGTCAAAATTTATTGGCATCCCTATCTCTCCACTGGGGTTTCTGCCTGGCTACAGGAGGTGGCTTCTTCAAGTTCCATATCCTCAAAGCTGTGAGTCACAGCTAAGGTCACTTCCAGTGTTTTTTGGGTGCCTCCCTTATCCCAGGTTGATGTCTCAGTCCTGGAGATGCCCACTACCTTCCCACCCCCATCAGTTGCAGATTTACATTCATTTTCATGGCCATCTGGCCATCTCTCCTGTTCCTCCCCACACCTGATCCTGAATCCTTCCCATTCACTCCCTATTTCCTCCCCCATATAGTTCCCTCTTTCCATCTGCCTCCTATAACTATTTTATTCCCCTTTCTTTTTTTCCCATTTTTTAAAATTTTTTTATTTTTTTAATTTACATTCCAAATCATTTCCCCTTTGCCGTTGCCTCCCTCCCCGAAAGTCCCATAAGCCCCCTTCCCTCCCTCTTTTCTCCATTCAACCCCCTCTCGCTTCTCTGTCCTGGCATTCCCCTACATCCAGTCTTTCCAGGACCAGGGGTCTCTCCTTCCATCTTCTTAGAAATCTATTGATATGCGAATTGTGTCTAGGGTATTCCGAGATTCTGGGTTAATATCCCCTTATCAGTGACTGCATACCATGTGTGTTCTTTTGTGATTGGGTTACCTCACTAAGGATGATATTTTCAAGTTCTGACCATTTGCCTAGGAATTTCGTGAATTCATTGTTTTTAATTGCAGAGTAGTATTCCATTGTGTAGATATACCACATCTTCTGAATCCATTCCTCCGTTGAGGGACATCTGGGTTCTTTCCAGCTTCTGGCTATTATAAATAAGGCTGCTATGAACATAGTGGAGCATGTGTCCTTATTGCATGCAGGTAAAGCCTCTGGGTATATGCCCAGGAGTGGTATAGCCGGATCCTCCAGGAGTGTCATGCCCAGTTTTCTGAGGAATCGCCAGACTGCTTTCCAGAGTGGTTGTACCAGCTTGCAATTCCACCAGCAGTGGAGGAGTGTTCCTCTTTCTCCACATCCTCGCCAACAACTGCTGTCTCCTGTGTTTTTGATTTTAGCCATCCTGACTGGTGTGAGATGGAATCTCAGGGTTGTTTTGATTTGCATTTCCCTAATGACTAAGGATGATGAACATCTCTTTAGGTGCTTCTCAGCCATTAGATATTCTTCAGGTGAGAACTCTTTGTTTAGCTCTGTACCCCATTTTTTAATAGGGTTACTTGCCTCTCTGGAGTTTAACTTCTTTTATTCCCCTTTCTAAGTGACATTCAAGCATCCGCACTTGGGTCTTCTTTCTTGTTTAGGATTTTTGGGTCTGTGGAGTGTAGAATGGGTATCCTATATTTTGGGAATGGGTTACCTCAATCAGCATGATATTTTCAAGATCCATCCATTTTCCTGCAAAAGTCATGATGCCTTTGTTTTTAATAGCTGAATAGCATTGCACTGTGTAGATGTATCACATTTTCTTTATCCATTCTTTGGTTGAAAGACATCTGGGTTGTTTTCAGTTTCTGGTAATTATGCATAAAGTTTCTATAAACATAATGGAGCATGTGTCCTTGTGGTATGGTGGAGCATCTTTTGGGTATATGCACAGGAGTGGTATAGCTGGGTCATCAGGTAGACCTATTTCCAATTTTCTGAGGAACTGACAAATTGATTTCCAGAGTGGTTGTACAAGTTTGTATTCCCACCAGCAATTGAGGAGTGTACTACTTTCTCCACATCCTTGACAGCATGTACTGTCCCTTGATTTTTAATCTTAGCCATTCAGACTTGAATAAGGTGGAATATCAGGGTTGTTTTGTGTTTCCCTGATGACTAAGGATGTTGAGAATTTCTTTATGTGTTTCTCAGCCATTCAGAGATTCCTCTGTTGATAGTTCTATTTACCTCTATAGCCCATTTTAAAATTGGATTACTTGATTTTCTTGGAGTCTACGTTCTTGAGTTATTTATATATTTTGGATATTAGACCTTTCTTAGATGTAAGGTTAGTTAAGATCTTTTCCCAGTCTGTGGCTGTAGGTTTCCCTTTTGTCCTATTGATAGTGTCCTTTGCCTTACAAAAACTTTTCAGTTTCATGTAATCTCATTTGTTAATTTTTGATCTTAGAGCCTGAGCCATTGGTGTTCTGTCTCCTATAGTAATGCATTCAAGACTATTTTGAAATTTCTTTTCTATGAGATTTAGTGTATTCGGTTTTATCATGAGGCACTTGATCCACTTGTACTTGAGTTTTGTCAAGAGTGATGAATATGGATCTATTTGCATTCTCCTACATGCAGACTGCCAGTTAGACTAGCACCATTTGTTGGAGGTGTTTTCTTTTGTCCATTGTATGGTTTTGGCTTCTTTGTCAAAAATCAAGTCTCCATACTGTGTGTGGGTTTATTTTTGGGTCTTTGATTCAATTCCATTGATCAATCTGTCAGTTTTTATCACTATTGCTCTGTAAGTTCAGCTTGAGGTCAGGGATGGTGATTCATCCAGAAGTTCTTATATTGTTTATGGTTGTTTTGGCTATCCTGGGATTTTTGCTGTTCTATATTAATTTGAAATTGCTCTTTCAAGGTTTGTAAAAAATTATGTTAAAATTTTGATGGGGGTTGCATTGAACCTGTAGATTGCTTTTGGGAAGATGGCTATTTTAGCTATGTCAATCCTACCAATCCATGAGCATGGGAGATCTTTCCATCTTCTGTAATCTTCTTCAGTTTCTTTCTTCAGGGGCATATACATCTTTCACTTAGAGTGACTCCAAGATATTTTATATGATTTATGGCTATTGAGAAGGGTGTTGTTGCCCCAATTTTTTTCTGTTTGTTGTATAAAGAAGGGTTCCTGATTCCTTTGAGTTAATTCTATATTCAGCCACTTTGTTGAAATTGTTTATGAGTTGTAGGAGTTCTCTGGTAGAATTTTGGGGATTGCTTATATATACTACCATATCACCTGTGAATAGTGATACTTTGACTTCTTTCTTTCCTATCTCCTTGATCTTGATTTGATCCTCTTCATTTTGTTGTCTTATTGGTTTAGCTAGAACTTCGGCTACTATAATGAATAGATAGGAAGAGAGTAGGTAGACTTGTCTTGTTCTTGATTTTAGTGGGATTGCTTTAAGTTTCTTTCCATTTAATTTGATGTTGGCTATTGGCTTGCTGTATATTTCTTTTTTATGTTTAGGTTTGTGTCTTGAGTCTCTAATTTCTCTAAGACTTTTAACATGAAGGGGTATTGTATTTTGTCAAAGGCTTTTCAGCATCTAATGAGATGAACATATGTTTTTTCTTCTGTCAGTTTGTTCATATAGTAGATTATGTTGATGCCTTTTCATATATTGAACCATCCCTGCATTCCTGGGATAAAGCCTACTTGACTCTGGTGAATGATGGTTTTGATGTGCTCTTGGATTCAGTTTGTGAGAATTTTATTATTTTTACAGTCATGTTCATTAGTGAAATTGGTGTGAAGTTCTTTTTCTTTGTTGAGTGTTTGAGTGGTTTATGTATAAGGATAACTGTGGCTTCATAGAATGAATTAGGTAGTGTTCCTTCCAATTCTATTTTGTGGAACAGTCTGAGGAGTATTAGTTTTAGCTTCTCTTTGAAAATCTGGTAGAATTCTGCACTAAAACCACCTGGCCCTGGAATTCTCTTGGTTGGGAAATGTTTAATGACTGCTTCTATTTCCTTAGAGGTTATGGGACTGTTTTAGTCTATCTGATCTGAATTTAACTTTGACTAGTGGTATCTGTCTAGAACATTATCCATTTCATTTAGATTGTCGAGTTTAGTGGAGTACAGACTTTTAAAGTAAGACCTAATGATTTTTTTTTATTTTTCTCAGTTTCTGTTGTTAAGCCTCCCTTTTCATTTCTGATTTTGTTAATTTGAATACTGTCTTTGAGTCTTTTAGTTAGTTTGGCAAAGGGTTTGTCTAGCTTGCTCATTTTCTCAAAGAACCAGCTCTTGGTTTTGTTGATTCTTTGTATTGTTCTCTTTGTTTTTAATTAATTGATCTCAGCCCCAAATTTGACTATTTTCCTGTCATTTACTAGTTTTGGGTGTGTTTGCTTCCTTTTTCTCTAGAGCTTTCAGGTGTGCTGTTAAGCTGTTAGTAAGAGATTTCTTCAATTTCTTTATTAAGGCACATAGCGCTACAGATTTTCTTCTCAGTACTGCTTTCAATGTGTTCCAAAAATCTAGGTATGTTGTGCCTTCATTTTCATTGAATTCTAGAAAGTCTTTAATTTCTTTATTTCTTCCTTGACTAAGTGATCATTGAGTAGAGAATTGTTCAGTTTCCATGAGTATGTGGGCATTCAGTTGTTTCTGTTGTTGTTGAAATCCAGCCTTAATCTGTGGTGATCTTATAGAATGCAAAGGGGTTATTTCAATTTTCTTGTCTCTGCTGAGGTTTGCTTTGTGTCCCATTATATGGTCTATTTGGAGAAGCTTCCATGAGGTGCTGAGAAGAAGGTTTATCCTTTTGTTTTTAATAAAATATTATGTAGGTATCTGTTAAATTCATGTGTTTCATAACGTCTGTTAGTTTCATCATTTCTTCATTTAGTTTCTGTTCCTATGACTTGTTCATTGGTGAGAGTTGGGTTTTCTTGTATGGCGTTGAAGACGTTTTCTGGCCCTTTGAACCAAGAACTTCATCCTCTTCTATTCCTATTATTTTTAAGTTTGGTTTTTTCATAGTGACCCAAATTTCCTGGATGTTTTGGGTTAGGAACATTTTATATTTGGCATTTTCTTTGACCAATGTGTTCATTTCTTCTATGGTATCTTCTATGCCTGAAATTCTCTTCCATTTCTTGCATTCTGTTAATGATGCTTGCATCTGTACTTCCTGTTTCCTTTCCTAGATTTTCCATCTCCAGGGTTGTCTCAATTTGTGCATTCTTTAATGATTATTTGTTTCTTGTTTAAAAGCTTCTACCTGTTTGCTTGTGTTTTCCTGTATCTCTTTAAGGGAATTATTTATATCCTCTTTAAAGGCCTCTATCATCTTCATAAGATGGGATTTAAGGTCACAGTCTAACTCTTCAAGTTTGTTAGAATATTATGGACTTGCTGTAGTAGGAGAGCTGGGTTCTGATGATGCCATATCACAATGGCTTCTGTAGATTATGTTCCTGTGAGTGACTTTTGCTAATATGCTTGTCTCTGGTGTTCGCTAGCCTATATGTCCCAGGTTTGAGCAGGCATTCTGGGAGGGTGGTGGAACTGGGCTTCTCAGATTTGAGTATGCCTCCTTGGGGGGTGGCGGTAGGAGCCAAAGTGACTGCATGTGTAGGAGGTGACTAGAAGGAAGATGGAGTTGCAAAAGGGCAGGGCAGAGCCCATGACTACTGGGTTTGCTGAATGGGGGTGTTTTCTTACCTGTGTGTCTGGGGTTAGAGCAGGCCTCCAGGGAAGCAGACTGAGCTGTGAGGTGTGACACAGTATGCTGATTCCAGGCTGCAGGTATAGGTGCAGACCAGAACGAAGATGGATCTCTAACAGGATGGGGCAGGAACCATGGCTGCTTAGCTTGCTAGCGTCCCAACAGGTGGGGGAATTGGGGTGGGAAGGGTTCTCACCCATCTGTCTCCAGTTAGAGCAGGCCTTCTGGGAGGCAGGCAGAGATGTAGAAACATATTTCTTGATGCAAGGCCTCTTTCTTGAGTAAAGTGAGGAAGAATTGGGCCAGAATGGCATCAAAAGAAATACTCAAGAGGATGACTTATGAACTGCAATGGAGATAATACAAATACATGATCTATGTATGTATCCATCTAGCCAACATCATCTATCTATCTATAACATATGTTGAACTCTTCCTTTCATAATCTGGGCTGAAAGTTAGAAGGAATTATTCTGAGTTACATTTTCTATGTGACTATGGGTAAATAAACATTTCTATGGGTTTCTATTTTCTGTTAATAGCTCAGTGAAATTAAAATATATTAAGTTAAACCACTAAACTACTAACATTTAATGGCGAATGAGAATGTACTGGCTGAGCAGTAAGTATTTAGCAAAGCAACCTAAGCTTTTGAGAATGCTTTTAGTGAAATTAACTTGTGTTGTTATCTTTTGACTTTTTTCAGCCTTCTTATCATCTGATGTCCCACACACTTGAGTTGACTCCATGGCCAATGAAAATAATGTAACTGAGTTAATTTTCACTGGCCTTTTCCAGGATCCAGAGGTGCAGAAGGTGTGCTTTGTACTGTTCCTTCCTGTGTACCTGGCCACATTACTGGGCAACGGTCTTATTGTTGTGGCAGTTAGTGCCAGTAAGACTTTACATTCTCCCATGTACTTTTTCCTCAGCTCCTTGTCCCTGGTGGAGATCTGCTACTCCTCTACAATTGTCCCTAAGTTTCTCACTGACTTACTTGCTAAGATTAAAACAATCTCCCTGAAGGGCTGTCTGGCTCAGATATTTTTCTCCCATTTTTTGGGGGTTGCTGAGATTCTTCTGCTTGTGGTGATGGCCTGTGACCGCTATGTGGCCATCTGCAAACCTCTTCATTACATGAACATCATGAGTCGTCAAGTGTGTCACATGCTGGTGGCTGGTTCCTGGCTGGGGGGCTTCATTCACTCCATAATCCAGGTCCTCATCACTATTCCATTGCCCTTCTGTGGTCCCAATGTGATTGACCACTACTTCTGTGACCTGCAGCCATTATTTAAGCTTGCCTGCACTGACACCTTTATGGAGGGTGTTATTGTGATGGCCAACAGTGGTCTAATCTCTATAATCTCTCTCTTCATCTTGGTGTCCTCCTATGCTATCATCCTAATCAGCTTGAGGAACCATTCTGCAGAGGGGAGGCGCAAGGCCCTCTCCACCTGTGCCTCTCACATCACAGTGGTCATCCTGTTCTTTGGACCTGCCACCTTCATTTATCTGCGACCCTCCTCCAGCTTCACTGAAGACAAGCTTGTGGCTGTGTTCTACACGGTCATAACCCCCATGCTGAACCCCATCATCTACACACTCAGAAATGCAGAGGTGAAAAATGCTATGAAGAAGTTGTGGGGCAAAGGGAACCCAGAGACAGACTAAAAAGAGCAAGAAGCCATAAGGAAGGATTTTAAGAGTTAGTTTGTTGTTGATGTGGATTTTGCTGTTTTGGTTCATGTTCAAATATAAGAGTAATTAGATGAGCATAGGTCTTCTACTACTGCACCTCCCTAGTACCCAAAATGCTCCAAGGGCAGTGATCAGATAGTTTCTCTGACATATTGGATTTGATTGGCTGCATAATTTCTTGGGTTCTACAAAGTTACTTAAAGTCTGGGTAATGTGAAGGT
Source organism: Tokudaia tokunoshimensis (assembly GCA_036184795.1). Classification (NCBI taxonomy): domain Eukaryota; kingdom Metazoa; phylum Chordata; class Mammalia; order Rodentia; family Muridae; genus Tokudaia; species Tokudaia tokunoshimensis. The sequence goes on along the minus strand of BTHU01000004.1, from coordinate 65,020,083 downwards.
TCAAAACAAGTGCAAATGCAGAGAACATTTAGAAACATGCCTGTATTTTACTTTGACTTCTATTATAGGATAAAGAATGCTTTAATATTTGCATACAATGTATAATAATAATCATTTTACAGTGATAAGCTAGCATTTTATTTAGTTGAGAAAGGCCAGCATTCTTCTTAGTAGCTATTTTGAAATATTTACCAGTCATGGTTGCCTTACTGTGTTATAAAACATTTGAAGTTACTTTTCTTATCCATCTACTGAAGGTTTTCAAATTAGTTCTACATGTTTCATTCATTCTACTTGTTCATAAGTAACTTATATTTCATTAAAAAGGAAGCCTACCAAAGTTATTAGCAGGAATTATTTGGTGATGCAGTTATGGATTTTTCATTTTCTTTTTTAATTCAATTTTTAAATTATTTACCTTATATCCCATTCATTGCCCCCTTCCAGTCACTGCCCTTCCACAATCCTTCCCCCATATCCCCTCCCCTTCTCCTCTGAATGGGTCGGGTCTCCTGGCTCTCCTCTCACCCTGGATCTTCAAGTTTCTGAGATGCTTGGTGCTTCCTCTCCCATTAAGTCTAGACAAGGCAGCCCAGCTAGTAGAACATATCTTACATTCAGAAAACAGCTTTTGTGATACCCCTGTTCCAGTTGGTCAGGACCCACATGAGGCCTAGATCCAGCCAGTGTGTGTTCTTTTGTTGGTGGTTCAGACTCTGAGAGCTCCAACCGTCCAACCATTAATTGACTCTGTTGGTCTCCCTGTAGAGTTCCTATTCCATTAGGGGCCCACAATGCTTCCACCTGTTCTTCCATAAGTGTTCCCAAGCTCCATCCACTGTTTGGCTATTGGTGTCTGTATCTGTCTGAGTCAGTTGCTAGGTAGAGCCTCTCAGAGGACAACATGCTCCTGCCATGCATGTCCTTTTGGAACTAGGTTACCTCAGTCAGGATGATATTCTCAAGTTCCATACATTTGCCTACAAAATTCATGATGTATTGGTTTTTAATAGCTGAATAGTATTCCATTGTTTAGATTTACCATGTTTTCATTATCCATTCTTTATCTAGGTTGTTTCCAGTTTCTGGCTATTACAATAAAACTGCTATGAACATAATTGAGCAGGTGTCTTTGTCGGATGGTGGAACATCTTTTGAGTATATGCTCAGGAATGGTATAGCTGGGTCTTGATGAAGAACTATTCCCAGTGTTCTGAGAAAAAATACCAAATTGATTTCCAAAGTGGTTACAGTTTGCACTCCCACCAGGAGTGTTCCCCTTTCTCCACCTCCTTGCCAGCACATGCTATCTGTTGAATTTTTGATCTTAGTCATTCTGGTGGGCATAAGGTGGAACCTCAGAGTTGTTTTGATTTGTATTTCTCTAATGACTAAGGACTTCAAACAATTTATTAAGTGCTTCTTGGCAAGTTGAGAATCCTGTGTTGAGAATTCTCTGTTTAGTTTTATACCCCATTTTTAAATTGGGTTATTTGTGTTGTTGGTGTCTAGCTTCTTTTTAAAATTTGGATATTAGTCCTCTGTTAGATGTAGGATTGGTAAAGATCCTTTCCTAATCTGTGGAATGCTGATTTGTCTGATTGACAGTGTCCTTTGCCTTACAAAAAGCTTTGCAGTTATAAGAGTTTCCATTTATCAATTGTTGACCTTAAAGCCTGATCCCTTGGTGTTTGCTCAGGAACTTGTCTTCCAGTACCAATACATTCAAGGATATTTCTAACTTTCTCTTCTATGAGATTTAGTGTATTCAGTTTTATGTTCAGGTCCTTGATCCATTTGGACTTGAGTTTTGTGCAGGGAAATAAGTATGGACCTATTTTCATTCTTCTACATGTAAATATCCAGTTAATCTAGTACTATTTGTTAAAGATGCTTTCATTTTTCCACTATATGATCTTGGCTTCTTTATAAAAAATCAAGTGTCTGTAGGTGTGTGATTTTATTTCAGGGTCTTATATTTGAACCCATTGATCAGTGTGTCTGTTTCTGTACCAATACCATGCAGTTTTTAAAACCACTATTGCTCTGTTGTACAGCTTAAGGTCAGGGATGGTGATTCCTCCTGAAGTCCTATGATTGTTAAGGATTGTTTGGTTATCCAGGATATTTTGTGTTTTCATATGAAGTTGAGAATTTGTCTTTCAAGGTCTATAAAAAATTGAATTGGATTTTGATAAGTATTGCATTGAATCTGTAGATTGCTTATGGTAAGATGGCCATTTTCACTATGTCATGCATGAGCATGGATGATCTTTGCATCTTGTGACATCTTCAATTTCTTTCTTCAGACATTTGAAGTTCTTGTCATGCAGATTTTTTTCACTTGCTTGGTTAGAGTTATATCAAGATATTTAAAAAATGCTGAAAAAGTCTTTGGTAAAACCCAACATACCTTCATGTTAAAGGTATTAGAGAAATCAGGGATACATGACACACACCTAAACATAAAGCAATATACAGCAACCCAATAGCCACCATCAAACTAAATGGAGATTTCCACTAAAATCAGGGACAAGACAAGACTACCCACTCCTTCCATATCTATTAATATAGTACTTGAAGTTTTAGCCAGAGCAATAAGAATCAACTGTAGGAGATGAAGGGGATATAAATTGGAAAGGAAGAAGTTAAAGTATCACTATTTGTAGATGAAATGATACTATACCTAAACAACCCCAAAAATTCTACCAGAGAACTCCTACAGCCAAAAAGATTCCTTCAACAAAGTGGCTGGACACAAAATTAAGTCAAAGTAATCAGTAGCCTTCCTTTATACAAATGATAAACAGGCTGAGAAAGAAATTAAGGAAACAACATCCTTTACAATAACCATGAAATTTTCATTTTCTAATGTGGATATAAGCATGTTTTGAGAATTGTACCCAGTGACTTTTCTATTCTGATTGACTGTTAGATTCTTGTATTGTAGACCATCTGATATCAGCCACCACAATAGACAATTTTACTTCTTGTGTTACACTGGCATTAAAGAATGTCTTTGTGTTCTCTCACAATATCCAATATTTGTAAATCAAAGTACTATCAAAATGGCAGTATTTTATTTATGAATTCAGAAGAAGTAAAATGTTTTCACAAAAAGGAAGTGATGCTAAGCTCATTAGATATTAAAAACAATGTTAGAAATGCTTATTGTCTTAACTTGAAGAATAAAGGACAAGTTGATTCTCACTCACCATCTAAGAATGCACTTAAAGCCTATGTAATTTCCTGCCTCATGATCACCTGCTTAGAAGAAGGACTTCACAGAGCTAGGGATTTTGCTGGATTATTTTTTGAATGAATGAGTGGATGAATATTATCTTTCAGAGGCAATTCTTGCATATTCAGTGGTTATGACCACTATCATCATAAAGAAGCAAGACTACAGAGAGACCAAGTGATTTTATAAATGCACATTATACACAGATATGCAAATGTGAGAATGAGAAGGTGAAGTGAAGATAATGTAGATTAACACTCCAGTTTTTTTGTGAAAGTGGCAACAGGAGAACCAGAAATTGGTATGAGATAGCCTGTCCTCAGTTGGATATTTACTCAGTAGCTGATCAAAATCTAGTGTCTAGGCACTTTCTTTTCGTTAAAAAAATTATGATATTTAGTTCAACCAGAAACTCTGCAAAGCAAAATTTAAGTATCACTAAAATAATTGAAAAATATTTATAAACATTCCCTGACTCGTTTATTTGGCTAAGTTTTCCTATAGGGAAAATAAATTCCAGGGGGAAGATAGTCTCTTGATTATATACGTGGATTCATTTATCACAAATGGTCCAAGTATGTGAGCATTTAATCACAGTCTTTGGATACTGTGTGGATGGATAGGACTGCTACATCAGAACAAGATTTTTTAGCCCCTGAATATTCTATTTTTATGATTATTCTTTATAGCCTAAGTGTTGTAAATCTAAATATTATTCCTGATATAGATGCCCTACAATTTTCTTTCTTTGTGATTTGCCCCAGTCATTAACTTTTTTTTCCTAAATACTCTATAAGTGTTTTACCCAGGGACATATCTAAACCTTGAACTGCAGGGCCATTTCTATCTCATACCCTCAAAGCCTAATGCTTTGAGGAGAACATTGATTAGACTGTGGCTTTGGGAAATCAATCCACCTCTCTCAGACTCTTCTTTTTTCTCGTATGTTCAGGAATTAGAATAGAATATTTTGAATTATTCTTCAAATTGTTGAGGGCAATGCTCCTAGGGTGTTTAGCTGAGTGTGGCCTGGGCTATGGTCTTTGATGGAAAATCTTCTTGGTATTTACATTAGTCTAGAGAATTCATTTATTGAAGAAATAATATGCACGGAGGAATCTGATACTATCCCCTCCCAGGACAACATCTCCTCAAGCTATGGTCTGTTTCATGTGAGCAGATAATTTTGGTGAATTAGAGACGATTTATTTGAAATCTATGTGATTTATTCCTTACTCCAGGGCAGAACATGAACACACCAGATCTTTTAGCCGGAAGGTAGGTGAAATGACTGGAGTTAAGGCACTAAGTCTATGGGTCACTATAGATATCAATTAACTCATTTTTCTCTATCCCTGTCTTTATAGACTTAACATATTCATCTGAAGATTCTCCCCTTGGTTTCCCTGTTTCCTGGTGAGTCATCCATTGCAAGAAAAAAGGAAATTGCTAAATGTGTGAGAGTAGAAGAGAGGAATAAATACAGAAAGGACAGAGTTGATGAATAGGAACAGGTCACATTAAAATAGATAACTTATCAGATGTGCTTCTTCTTCATGTTGGGAAATACAGCCTGGAAACACAGGACCCTGCAATTTTTTTCCTATCTCTGAGTGATGTCTCAAATTGGTATATTAAATTGACATGCTATGTACAGATACTTTTATCTCTTTAGTGGCTCAGAAATGATGCTCAACCTCACAGAAGAGACAGTACTCTTGTAGGTAAATAAATATACTCAATGACTTCTTACAACTCCTTTATTTTATATCATGTTTATACTACTAACGATGTGTGATTCTGGGTAAAATAGACAGGTTTGGTGGTTAAACTCATTGGTATTAAATCCTGGCTCTGCTGCTGTATAATTTTTCAGAAACTATAAATACAAGTTAATTCATTTATTTGTGTTTGTATTTCTTCATATGCGAAGGCTGGTAACAATCAGAGGCAGTTTTAAAGTTTAATATCAAAATTGGGATGGATTAGCATACATGATTTCAAAGCATGATATATAAGAACGTAAGACAACTCAATGGGTGAAGACACTTGCTTCTAAGTGTGATGATCTGATTTTATTCCCTCAAATATGTTCCACAAGGTGGAAGAAGAAAACTAACTTCTGTAAGTTGTTCTCTGAATCCCACACCCACACTGTGGCACACCTCCACCAATAAATCAAGATATATCATTTAAAACATTAAAAAATGTCTGGAGCTGTGTTAGGACACTAAAAGTATGGAGAGATGACTCAGTGGTTAAGAGCACTTACTACTCTTGGAGAGGACCTGGGTTCTATTCTTATCAGTGACATGGGTGCTTACAACTTCTTGTAACTCCAGTTTCTGGGGATATGGTGCTCCATTCTGATCTTTACAGGCTCCTGAATTCTCATGGTGCAATTTATATACTCAGAAACTCACATATACAAACAAAATTAAAAGGGAGAGCTAGACTTTCATATTCACTAAAGTACAACTAAAGATTTAAGAAAAATAGCAAATGTAGTTTTGAGTAATATAATAGTATACTTTTGGTTGGAAACCATAACATGCACACTACAATGGACATGCATACATACAATGAACAGGATAACATGCTAATTGTTATCAATGATAAGGCGTCACAATGACAGAGGCATGAGAACTTTATTCTGTGGCAGTGAATTGTAGAGTAAAAGAGCAGAGGGGGACCACCTTGTGCTAGGCAATTGGTGTGTAGTGTCTTTTTGGGAACTGACTCTAAGGGAGCAAACTCAGTAAGAGCATTCTGCGAAAGACCTTGAACTCCTGAGAGCACGTGAATTTGTTCTGTGGGGCACAAGGAAGTTTTTGTATATTTTAAAATTATTTATTCAGTGATCAGAGAATAGAAGATGTATTTGTGATAGCATCATTTAGAAAAGTCTCACTGTCTAAACAGGACTTGAATTGGGCTTGCAGGATGGGTAGGGTTGGAGGGGAGAGGGGAGGGGACAGGTGCGGATACTTTGGGTAAGTGAGGCTCTATGGTGGGAATCAGCAGTATGTGTGAGTGTGGTGGGGGAGAGGACTCTGAGTTGAGCAATGTTAAGTTGAAGCCCGTGCAGATGAGGGTGTAAAATTTTGAGGGGCCTCAGATTATGGAAAGAATTAATATTAACTTAGAAGGTTTTACAATTGCCCTATTGTCCTGGTTGCTCTCTTTATGATTGCTGAACTAATAAGAGGTAAAACTTCAGACTGAGAAGAAAACTTACTTGTTGCTGATAAAGATGATAAGGAAGATGAAAGTTTATATTGGTTACAAATGACTGTGGGAGATTTTGCAGCGGGGAACCAGGCAGCTCCACAGCCTTCTGTGCTTAGCCCACCACAAGAGAATGATCTCCCAGCAGCGATTTCACTTCTCTCTGGAGGGGTACAGCTAAGAGCACACAGGGCATATGATCTGGAGCAGCTGGGACAGGAGTCTTCCCTTCCAGTCGCCATCTGCAGCAGGGAACCAGGCAGCTCCAAAGCCTTCTGTGCTTAGTCTGCCAGGAGAGAGTGATCTCCCAGAAGCGATTTCACTTCTGAGCACAGAGGTGAGATCTCCACCTTCTCTCTGGAGGGGTACAGCTAGGAGCGCACAAGGCATATGATCATTGGAGTATCTGGGACAGGAGTCTTCCCTTCTAGCCGCCATTTACAGCAGGGAACCAGACAGCTCCACAGCCTTCTGTGCACAGACCCTGCCAGAAGAGAGTTGGTCTCCCAGGAGTACAGACACAGGTTTACAGGCCCATAGAAGGGGCAAGCTCCAGTCAGAGACAACAAGACCAACTAACACCATAGAGAACCAGATGGCAAAAGGCAAGCGCAAGAACCCTACCAACAGAAACCAAGGCTAGTTGGCAGCATCAGAGCCCAGTTCTCCCATCACAGCAAGTCCTGGATGCCCCAGCACACCGGAAAAGCAAGAGTTGGATTTAAAGTCTCTTATCACGGTGCTGTTAGAGGACATCAAGAAGGACATAAAAAACTCCCTTAAAGAAATACAGGAGAACATGGGTCAAATGGTAAGGGCCCTTAAAGAGGAAACACAAAAATCCCTGAAAGAAATACAGGGGAGCATGGGTGAACAGGTAGAGGCCCTTAAAGAGGAAACACAAAAATCCCTTAAAGAATTACAGGAAAACACAAAGAAACAAGTGAAGGAACTGAACAAAACCATCCAGGATCTAAAAATGGAAGTAGAAACAATAAAGAAATCACAAAGTGAGACATCTCTGGAGATAGAAAATCTTGGAAAGAATTCAGGAGTCAACAACAGAATACAAGAGATAGAAGAAAGAATCTCAGGGGCTGAAGATACCATAGAAAACATTGACTCAACAGTTAAAGAAAACGCAAAATGCAAAAAGCTCCTGAGCCAAAATATCCAGGAAATCCAGGACACAATGAGAAGACCAAACCTAAGGATTATAGGTATAGAAGAGAGTGAAGATTTCCAACTTAAAGGGCCAGTAAATATCTTCAACAAAATTATAGAAGAAAACTTCCCTAACCTAAAGAAAGAGATGTCCATGAACAAACAAGAAGCCTACAGAACTCCAAACAGACTGGACCAGAACAGAAAGTCCTCCCGGCACATAATAATCAAAACACCAAATGCACTAAACAAAGAAAGAATATTAAAAGCAGTAAGAGAAAGAGGTCAAGTAACCTATAAAGGAAGGCCTATCAGAATTACACCAGACTTCTCACCTGAGACTATGAAAGCCAGAAGATCCTAGGCAGATCTCATACAGACACTAAGAGAACAGAAATGCCAGCCCAAACTACTATACCCAGCAGAACTCTCAATTACCATAGATGGAGAAACCAAGACATTCCATGATAAAACCAAATTTACACAATATCTTTCCACAAATCCAGCCCTACAAAGGATAATAGATGGAAAACGCCAACATGAGGAGGGAAACTACACCCTAGAAAAAGCAAGAAAATAATCTTTTTCCAACAAACCCAAAACAAAGTAACCACACAAACATAAAAATAACATCAAAGATAACAGAAAGCAACAATCACTATTCCTTAATATCTTATAATGTCAATAGACTCAATTCCCCAACAAAAAACATAGTCTAACAGAGATGTTTTTCATGAGGATCTTCAATTTTATCAGAAAATGTTTGTGACTCTTCTTTCAATTCAGTAATGCTTTTTGTATCTACCATTTTGACCATATTATTTTCCATGATAATCTTTAATTTTAACATTTTTTTTCTGTGTATTTCTTCGATTTTGTCTGAGGTGTTTTTCATGTAGATCTTTGGTTTTTGTCGGGGGTGGGGTGTTTCGAGTTCCACTTTCAATCAATTTCGGAATGTTTTTGTGCCTACCATTTTGTCAGTATAATTGTCCCTGATAATCTTCAGTTTTAACGTTTCTCTGTATTTTTCTTCAATTTTGTCAGAAGTGTTTTCCATGTGGATCTTCAGTTTTATCAGACAATGTCTATAATTTTACTTTCAATCAACTTAGGAACATTTTTATACCTCCATTTTATCTGTATAATTTTCCATATAATAGTCTGTTTTAACAAGTTTCTCTCTATATTTCTTGAATTTTTTCAGGAATATTTTCCTTGTAGACCTTCAATTTTATCAGAAAGTATTTATAATTCCACTTTCAAAAACCATAGGAATATTTTTATGCCTACCATTTTATCTGTATAATTTTCCATGATAATCTTCAATTTTAATGTTTTTCCATATATTTTTTTCCAATTTTATCAGAAATATTTTCCATGTAAATCTTCAATTTTATCAGAAAATGTTTATAATTCTCTTTTCAATCAACTTAGGAATATTTTAATTACTACCAATTTATCTGTATAAATTTCTTCAATTTTTCAGAGATAATTTCCATGTAAATTTTCAATTTTATCAGAAAATGTTTTTACTTCTACTTTCAATCAATTTAGGAATATTTTTATGTCTACTATCTTATCTGTATAATTTTTCCATGAAATAGACAGTTTTAATGTGTTTTTCTATATATTTTTTGAGTTTTATCAGAAATCTTTTCCTTGTAGATTTTCAGTTTTATCAGAAAATGTTTATAATTCCACTTTCAACCAACTTAGGAATATTTTTATGCCTACTATTTTATCTTTTATAATTTTTCCATGAAATAGTCAATCTTAATGTGTTTTTCTATATATTTCTTCAATTTTATCAGAGATATTTTCCATGTATATTTACACAATGGAATACTACTCAGCAATTAAAAACAATGAATTAAAAAAAAACAAAAGCAAAAACAAAAAACCAAATGACTGTGGGAAAATTTAGTCCCTGAATTAGGAAAACACACACACTTATCCACTAACTGATTTTAGTATGTTTAAAGTTGTTTTAGGAATATTTTTTTCTTGCACATGAATTTAGAACTAATGCTTCAAACATGAGACATAAGTCAGGGACAGGAAGAGAATTGTGTAGGTCCAGTGTTTCTAGGCTTGAACTCAAGTTGAAGGAATATATAATGGCCTTTCTCTTCAAGCATAACATTTTTTTGGTTCTATAATCTATTTTTATTGGTTGTGTTGATTAATACTTTCACTAAAAATTTTCATACACTATATTCTAATCTTATTTTTTTCCATCCCCTAACTTTCACTAAAAATTTTCATAAACTATATTCTAATCATTCTTTTCAATCCCCTACTACTCCTAGATCCCCCTCCCCACCCAACTTCATGTTCTTTTCCTTCCAAAAAATTCAAACAAACAATAATAACTCCCTAAAAAGCTACCATAGAAATTTCTTCCATTCAAAAAACCTGCAGAAATCCTGAGTCCGTTTTGTGTGGCTAATTACTTCTGGGCATGAAGCCTGCCCTGCAATGTAGTTGAAATACCCAGTGTCACTCCATGGGAAAAAACTGACTTTTCTCTCTTCCAGCAGTTATCAATTGCAAATAGTTATCAATTGCAAATAGCTATCAATTGCAAATAGGTGTTTTTTTTTTGTTTAAGGATAGGACTTCTACCCACTTCCCCTTCTCCATGCTGGGATTTTGTCTGACTTCACCATGTGCAGGTCTTGTGCATGCTGACAGTTTCTGTGAGTTCATATGGACATCAATCCTATCATGTCTGGAAACATAACACTCTCACTTTCATCAGCCCTGTGTTTCCTGTATAACATCTTCTCTCTGTTGCTCCCAGTCACCTGATCCTACTGAGCTATTGAGAAATTTCTCTGTTTTTTTGTAAATGACTGGCTCTCAGTAGACTTGGTGGTAGATGGTGGGAAATGATTGTAGAAGACTGTGGAAAGTTTAGTTTGTTCAATACTCTCAGAGATAGAGAATAGACTAATAAATGTCTATTCTTTATGAATGACCAAGTCATATGAAGCATATGAAACATTTATATGCTTCTGATGTAGTAAATTCTCTGAGGAACAGAAGAACACAAAGAATTGAAGCAGAATGGCATAAAAATGAATCCTCAAGAGGAAGACCTATTAAACGCAATGAAGATAATATAAATACAGGATCTATGTATCCATCTACCCATCTATCAGCTATCTACTTATAATGTATCTTGAACTCTTAAATTTATAATGCCTTGTGATGATTAGAAAAATACCTGGGCTGAAAGTTGGAAAGACTTATTCTGAATTACATTTTTTTGTGTGTGTGACTATGGGTAAATAAATATTTCCCTGGACTTTTATTTTCTGTTAATAGCTAAACAAAATTAAAATATAATAAATTAAACCACTAAAGTATTAACATTTAATGCTGAATAAGACTATACCGACTGAGCAATTAGTATTTAGCTAAACAGCCTGAGGTTTTGAGAATGCTTTTAGTGAAATTAACTTGTGCTGCAATCTTTTGACTTTTTTTCAGCCTTCCTATCATCTGATGTCCCACACACTTGAGTTGACTCCATGGCCAATGAAAATAATGTAACCGAGTTAATTTTCACCGGCCTTTTCCAGGGTCCAGAGGTGCAGAAGGTGTGCTTTGTACTGTTCCTTCCTGTGTACCTGGTCACATTACTGGGCAACAGTCTTATTGTTGTGGCAGCCAGTGCCAGTAAGACTTTACATTCTCCCATGTACTTCTTCCTCAGTTCCTTGTCCCTGGTGGAGATCTGCTATTCCTCTACAATTGTCCCCAAGTTCCTTACTGATTTACTTGCTAAGATTAAAACCATCTCCCTGAAGGGCTGTTTCACTCAGATATTTTTCTTCCATTTCTTTGGCGTTGTTGAAGTCATTTTGCTAGTGATGATGGCCTATGACCGCTATGTGGCCATCTGTAAACCTCTTCATTACATGAACATCATGAGTCGTCAAGTGTGTCACATGCTGGTGGCTGGTTCCTGGCTTGGGGGCCTCATTCACTCTGTAATCCAAATCCTCATCACCATTCCATTGCCCTTCTGTGGTCCCAATGTGATTGACCACTATTTTTGTGACCTGCAGCCATTATTTAAGCTTGCCTGCACTGACACCTTTATGGAGGGTGTTATTGTGATGGCCAACAGTGGTCTAATCTCTATAATCTCTCTCTTCATCTTGGTGTCCTCCTATGCTATCATCCTAATCAGCTTGAGGAACCATTCTGCAGAGGGGAGGCGCAAGGCCCTCTCCACCTGTGCCTCTCACATCACAGTGGTCATCCTGTTCTTTGGACCTGGTGCATTTCTTTATATGAGACCTTCCTCCAGCTTCACTGAAGACAAGCTTGTGGCTGTATTCTACACGGTCATCACACCCATGCTGAACCCCATTGTCTACACACTAAGGAATACAGAAATGAAAAATGCTGTAAGAATGTTTTGGAACCAAAAGAAGCACTGAGGGTCCACAACAAAATTAAAAATATGTCTTGGTTTTTGTACTTATTGAAATGGCATCTGTTTTTAGTAGGATTTCCTCTTTCTTTCTTTCTTTCTTTCTTTCTTTCTTTCTTTCTTTCTTTCTTTCTTTCTTTCTTTCTTTCTTTCTTTCCTTCTTTCTTTTCTTAAAAATCTATTACAACTTGGAGTAAAAAAATCTGTATGGTACAGTTTCCTAGAAAACTTGCACTCTGGTCTGTCTTTCCTTAACTGCTTAACTAAAACTCATCTACTAGTATGGAGTCAGGTCATTGAATTTCAGAGATTTCTTTTTATTATTTAATGTTTCTTCCCTTGAAACTACAAGTTATGTTTATGTTTACTTATACATAACAGCTCATGTTTCTATGGTGAGTAGAATGTAGTTAATATGGCTGATTGTGAGATATTTGATTTGATGTGATTTTCCCTATTTACCCTGCAGCGCTGCCACACAGCACAGAGTAGTCTATCCTCTATGTTTTAGTCCCTGGAAACTCCTTGGCAGTGTCATTATTACTCTTTAGAACCACTATGAAGCAAAAGCAAAATGAGGGTTACTGGAACATAAGAACTATCCCACCAGGCTGTGTGCCTGACACACAGTGGTCCCGAGATTTGGGTGGCATACACATGGATAACACTGGCAAAGTGGGCATTCATGTCCTTAGTAGACAGAGTGAGACAACCTGAGGATTATAACTTACAAATCCTATTTCTGAAATTTCACATTTAATGTTTTCATGGTGATAGGGTAACCCAGATAACTGAAACTATGAAGTCTGAAAGAATAATAGTTTTAAATTTGTGTTATAATATACTGTTTTTACATGTAAATGGAAACAAATACCTTATGTTTGAGTACATCTTCTAAAAATTAGAACACTGTTTTTACAATTGGTGACTCATGAGCCACACACTTGTAAATGATAAGCATCTAATGAATGCTGCCTATTCTTTATGCTCAAGGAAGCCCTGAGTGATTTTATGTCCCTCGGTGGACATTTGTCAGTGTGTGAAGATACTTGATTCTCACGGCGTCAGGAATTAGTGGAAAAGCCACAAAAGCCCCAAGTGCCACACTGAACAGCCTGTCACAGCTGCATGGGCAGTCCAGCTGTCTTGTTCATTCTCTTTTTTTTTTAAATTTTATTTTATTTTCTAAGTTTTTTTATTTACATTCAAAATCATTTCCCCTTTCCCATTTCCTACCTCCCCGAAAGTCCCATAAGCCCCCGTCCTTCCCTCTTTTCCCCATTCAACCCCCTCTCGTTACTCTGTCCTGGCATTCCCCTACATCCAGTCTTTCCAGGACCAGGGGTCTCTCCTTCCATCTTCTTGGAAATCTATTGATATGTGAATTGTGTCTAGGGTATTCCGAGATTCTGGGTTAATATCCCCTTATCAGTGACTGCATACCATGTGTGTTCTTTTGTGATTGGGTTACCTCACTAAGGATGATATTTTCAAGTTCTGACCATTTGCCTAGGAATTTCGTGAATTCATTGTTTTTAATTGCAGAGTAGTATTCCATTGTGTAGATATACCACATCTTCTGAATCCATTCCTCCGTTGAGGGACATCTGGGTTCTTTCCAGCTTCTGGCTATTATAAATAAGGCTGCTATGAACATAGTGGAGCATGTGTCCTTATTGCATGCAGGTAAGGCCTCTGGGTATATGCCCAGGAGTGGTATAGCTGGATCCTCTGGGAGTGTCATGCCCAGTTTTCTGAGGAACCGCCAGACTGCTTTCCAGAGTGGTTGTACCAGCTTGCAATCCCACCAGCAGTGGAGGAGTGTTCCTCTTTTTCCACATCCTCGCCAACAACTGCTGTCTCCTGTGTTTTTGAGCTTAGCCATTCTGACTGGTGTGAGATGGAATCTCAGGGTTGTTTTGATTTGCATTTCTCTAATGACTAAGGATGATGAACATCTCTTTAGGTGCTTCTCAGCCATTAGATATTCTTCAGGTGAGAACTCTTTGTTTAGCTCTGTACCCCATTTTTTAATAGGGTTACTTGCCTCTCTGGAGTTTAACTTCTTGAGTTCTTTGTATATAAGGTTATTAGCTCTCTGTCGGATGTAGGGTTGGTAAAGATCATTTCCCAGTTAGTTGGTTGCCGCTTTGTCTTTTTGACAGTGTCTTTTGTCTTGCAAAAACTTTGTAATTTAATGAGGTCCCATTTGCCAATTCTTGATCTTAGAGCATAAGCTATTGGAGTTCTATTCAGGAAATTCTCCCCTGTGCCCATATGTTCAAGGTTCTTCCCTAGTTTCCTTTCTATTAGTTTCAGTGTGTCTGGTTTTATGTGGAGGTCCTTGATCCACTTGGAATTGAGCTTAGTGCAAGGAGATAAGAATGGATCGATTTGCATTCTTCTGCATGTTGACCTCCAGCTGAGACAGCACCATTTGTTGAAAAGGCTATCTTTTTTCCACTGGATGGTTTTAACTCCTTTGTCAAAGATCAAGTGACCATAGGAGTGTGGATTCATTTCTGGGTCTTCAATTCTGTTCCATTGATCTACATGCCTGTCACTGTACCAATATCATGCGGTTTTTAAAACTATTACTCTGTAGTACAGCTTGAGGTCCGGGATACTGATTTCCGCAGAGGTTCTTTTACTCTTGAGAATAGTTTTAGCTATTCTGGGTTTTCTATTATTCCAGATGAATTTTTGAATTGCTCTTTCTAACTCTATGAAGAATTGAGTTGGGATTTTGATGGGGATTGCATTGAATCTGTATATTGCTTTTGGCAAGATGGTCATTTTTACTATATTAATCCTGCCAATCCATGAGCATGGAAGATTTTTCCATCTTCTGAGGTCTTCTTCAATTTCTTTCTTCAGAGACTTGAAGTTCTTGTCATACAGATCTTTCACTTGTTTGGTTAAAGTCACACCAAGATACTTTATATGGTTTGTGGCTATTATGAAGGGTATCATTTCTCTTACTTCTTTCTCAGCCTGCTTATCCTTTGAGTATAGGAAGGCTACTGACTTGCTTGAGTTGATTTTATATCCGGCTACTTTGCTGAAGGTGTTTTTCAGCTGTAGGAGTTCTCTGGTGGAGTTCTTTGGGTCGCTTAAGTATACTATCATATCGTCTTCAAATAGTGATATTTTGACTTCTTCCTTTCCAATTTGTATTTCTTTGACCTCCTTTTGTCGTCTGATTGCTCTAGCTTCAAGTACTATATAGAAAAGATATGGAGAGAGAGGGCAGCCTTGTCTAGTCCCTGATTTCAGTGGGATTGCTTCAAGTTTCTCTCCATTCAGATTGATGTTGGCTACCGGTTTGCTGGAAATTGCTTTTACTATGTTTAGATATGGGCCTCGAATTACTGATCTTTCCAAGACCTTTAGCATGAAAGGATGCTGAATTTTGTCAAATGCTTTCTCAGCATCTAATGAGATGACCATGTGGTTTTTTTCTTTGAGATTGTTTATATAGTGGATTACATTGATGGATTTCCTTATATTGAACCATCCCTGCATCCCTGGGATGAAGCCTACTTGATCGTGGTGAATGATCATTTTGATGTGTTCTTGGATTTGGTTGGCAAGAATTTTATTGCGTATTTTTGCATCGATATTCATAAGAGAGATTGGCCTGAGATTCTCTTTCTTTGTCAGATCTTTGTGTGCTTTTGGTATTAGCCTAATTGCGGCTTCATAGAACGAGTTGAATAGTGTTCCTTCTGTTTCTATTTTGTGGAACAGTTTGAAGAGTATTGGTGTTAGGTCTTCTTTGAAGGTCTGATAGACTTCTGTACTAAAACCATCTGGACCTGTGCTTTTTTTGGTTGGAAGACTTCCAATGACCACTTCTATTTCTTCAGGGATTATAGGGTTGGTTTAGATGGTCTATTTGATCCTGATTTAATTTTGGTATTTGGTATCTGTCAAGGAAATTGTCCATTTCCTCGAGATTTTCTAGTTGTGTTGAATCCAGGCTTTTGTAGTAGGATCTGATGATTTTTTGAATTTCCTCAGTTTCTGTTGTTATCTCTCCCTTTTTGTTTCTGATTTTATTAATTTGGATACTGTCTCTGTGCCCTCTTGCTAATCTGACTAAGGGCTTATCTATCTTGTTGATTTTCTTAAAGAACCAACTCCTTGTTTTGTTGATTCTTTGTATGGTTTTATTTGTTTCTACTTGATTGATTTCAGCCCTGAGTTTGACGATTTCCTGCCTTCTACTCCTCTTTGGTGTATTTGCTTCTTTTTGTTCCAGGGCTTTCAGGTGTGCCATTAAGCTGCTAGTGTATGCTGTCTTCCATTTCTTTTTGGAGGCACTCAGGGCTATGAATTTTCCTCTTAGCACTGCTTTCATTGTGTCCCATAAATTAGGGTGTGTTGTGCCTTCATGTTCATTAAATTTCAAGAAGTCTTTGATTTCTTTCTTTATTTCCACCTTGACCAAGTTATCATTGAGTAGAACATTGTTCAGCCTCCATGTGTATGTGCGTTTTCTGTTGTTTTTGTTGCCATTGAATACCACCTTTATTCTGTAGTGATCTTTTAGGAGGCTTGGGATTATTTCGATCTTCTAATATCTGTTGAGGTCTGATTTGTGACCAATTATATGGTCGATTTTGGAGAAGGTACCATGAGGTGCTGAGAAGAAGGTGTATTCTTTAGCTCTAGGATGAAATGTTCTATATATATCTGTTAGTTCCATTTGGTCCAAGGCTTCAATTAGATTCACTGTGTCCCTGTTTAGTTTCTGCTTTCCTGAACGATCCATTTCAGAGAGCAGGTTGTTGAAGCCACCCACTATTATTGTGTGAGGTGCGATGTGTGATTTGAGCTTTAGTAAAGTTTCTTTTATGAATGAGGGTGCCCTTGCATTTGGAGCATAGATATTCAGAATTGAGAGTTCTTCTTGGTGGATTTTTCCCTTGATCTGTATGTAGTGTCCTTCTGTGTCTCTTTTTGATGACTTTAGGTCAGAAGTCAATTTTATCTGATATTAGGATGGCTACTCCGGCTCGTTTCTTGGGACCATTTGCTTGTAAAATTGTTTTCCAGCCTTTTACTCTAAGGTAGTGTTTTTCTTTGACACTGAGGTGCGTTTCCTGCATGCAGCAAAATGCTGGGTCCAGTTTATGTATCCAGTCTGTTAGTCTATGTCTTTTTATTGGGGAATTGAGACCATTGATATTAAGAGAGATTAAGGAATAGTGATTATTGCCACCTGCCGTTCTTGATGCTATCTTTATGTTTGAGTGGTTATCTACTTTCGGGTTTGTTCATTCTCTTACAAGAACTTAGCAAACTTAGGAACGTTACTAACAGAAATCAAGGCAATATCGCACCATCCGAACCCAACTCTCCAACAGCAGCAAGTCCTGGATACCCCATCACACCCGAAAGGCAAGATCTGGATTTAAAATCACTTGTCATGATGCTATTAGAGGATTTCAAGAAGGACACAAATAAATCTCATAAAAAATACAGGAGAACATGAATCAACAGGTAGAAGCCCTTACAAAGGAAACACAAAAATCACTTAGAGAAATGCAGGAGAATATGGGTCAACTGATGGAGGCCCATAAGGAGGCAACACAAAAATCGTTTCAAGAAATGAATCAATGGGTAGATGCCCTTACAAAGGAAACACAAAAATCGCATAAAGAAATGCAGAAGAATATGGGTCAACAGATGGAGGCCAATAGGGAGGCAACACAAAAATATCTTAAAGAAATACAGGAGAACTTGAATCAATGGGTAGATGCCCTTACAAAGGAAACACAAGAATCGCTTAAAGAAATGCAGGAGAATATGGATCAACAGATGGAAGCCCATGAGGAGGAAACACAAAAATCCCTTAGAGAAATACAGGAGAACTTGGGTCAATAGGCAGAAATCCTGAAAGAGGAAACACAAAAATATCTAAAAGAAATACAGGAGAACATGAATAAATGGGTAGATGCCCTTACAAAGGAAACACAAAAATCACTTAGAGAAATGCAGGAGAATATGGGTCAACTGATGGAGGCCCATAAGGAGGCAACACAAAAATCGTTTCAAGAAATGAATCAATGGGTAGATGCCCTTACAAAGGAAACACAAAAATCGCATAAAGAAATGCAGAAGAATATGGGTCAACAGATGGAGGCCAATAGGGAGGCAACACAAAAATATCTTAAAGAAATACAGGAGAACTTGAATCAATGGGTAGATGCCCTTACAAAGGAAACACAAGAATCGCTTAAAGAAATGCAGGAGAATATGGATCAACAGATGGAAGCCCATGAGGAGGAAACACAAAAATCCCTTAGAGAAATACAGGAGAACTTGGGTCAATAGGCAGAAATCCTGAAAGAGGAAACACAAAAATATCTAAAAGAAATACAGGAGAACATGAATAAATGGGTAGATGCCCTTACAAAGGAAACACAAAAATCACTTAAAGAAATACAGGAGAACTTGGGTCAACAGGCAGAAATCCTGAAAGAGGAAACACAAAAATATCTTAAAGAAATACGGGAAAACACAAACAAACAAGTGAAGGAACTGAGCAAATCCATCCAGGATCTAAAAAAGGAAGTAGAAACAACTAAGAAATCACAAAGGGAGACAACATTGGAGATAGAAAACCTTGGGAAGAAATCAGGGGTCATAGATGCAAACATCAACAATAGAATACAAGAGATGGAAGGAAGAATCTCAGGTGCTGAAGATACCATAGAAAGCATCGACTCAACAGTCAAAGAAAATGCAAAATGCAAAAAACCTGTAACCCAAAACAACCAGGAAATCCAGGACACAATGAGAAGACCAAACCTAAGGATTATGGGTATAAATGAGAGTGAAGATTTGCAACTTAAAGGGCCAGTAAATATCTTCAACAAAATTATGGAGGAAAACTTCCCTAACCTAAAGAGAGAGATGCTGATGAACGTACAAGAAGCCTATAGAACTCCAAACAGACTGGACCAGAACAGAAATACCTCCCGTCACATAATAATCAAAACACCAAATGTACTAAACAAAGAAAGAATATTAAAAGCAGTAAGAGAAAAGGGCCAAGTAACATATAAAGGAAGACCTATCCGAATCATGTCAGACTTCTCACTAGAGACTATGAAAGTCAGAAGATTCTGGGCAGATCTCTTGCAGACTCTAAGAGAACACAAATGCCAGCCTAGACTACTATATTCAGTGAAACTCTCAATCACCATAGATGGAGAGACCAAGATATTCCATGATAAAGCCAAATTTTCACAATATCTTTCCACAAACTCAGCCCTGCAAAGGATAATAGGTGGAAATCACCAATACAAGGAGAGAAACTACACCCTGGAAAAAACGAGATAGTAACCTTCTTTCATCAAACCCAAAAGTAGATAATCACTCAAACATAAAGATAGCGTCAAGATTAGCAGGTGGCAGTAATCACTATTCCTTAATCTCTCTTAATATCAATGGTCTCAATTTCCTAATAAAAAGACATAGACTAACAGACTGGATACATAAACAGGACCCAGCATTTTGCTGCGTACAGGAAATGCACCTCAGTGTCAAAGACAAACACTACCTCAGAGTAAAAGGCTGGAAAACAATCTTACAAGCAAATGGTCCCAGGAAACGAGCCAGAGTAGCCATCCTAATATCAGATAAAATTGACTTTCAACCTAAAGTCATCAAAAAAGACACAGAAGGACGCTACATGCTGATCAAAAGAAAAATCCACCAAGAAGAACTCTCAATTCTGAATATCTATGCTCCAAATGCAAGGGCACCCTCATTTGTAAAAGAAACTTTACTAAAGCTCAAAGCACATATCACACCTCACACAATAATAGTGGGTGACTTCAACACCCCACTCTCTGAAATGGATCGTTCTGGAAAGCAGAAACTAAACAGGGACACAATGAAACTAATTGAAGCCTTGGACCAAATAGAACTAACAGATATATAAATATATAACATCACATCCTAAAGCAAAAGAATATACCTTCTTCTCAGCAGCTCATGGTACCTTCTCCAAAACTGACCATATAATTGGTCACAAAACACACCTCAACATATATAAGAAGATCGAACTAATCCCATGCCTCCTATCAGATCACCATGGAATAAGGTTGGTCTTCAATAGGAACAAAAACAACAGAAAGCCCACATACACATGGAAGCCAAACAATGCTCTACTCAATGATAACTTGGTCAAGGAAGAAATAAAGAAAGAAATCAAAGACTTTTTAAATTTTATGAAAATGAAGGCCCAACATACCCTAATTTATGGGACACAATGAAAGCAGTGCTAAGAGGAAAATTCATAGCTCTGAGTGCCTCCAAAATGAAATGGGAGAGAGCAAACTCTAGCAGCTTTATGACACACCTGAAAGCCCTGGAACAAAAAGAAGCAAATACACCAAAGAGGAGTAGAAGGCAGGAAATCGTCAAACTCAGGGCTGAAATCAATCAAGTAGAAACAAATAAAACCATACAAAGAATCAACAAAATGAGGAGTTGGTTCTTTGAGAAAATCAACAAGATAGATAAGCCCTTAGCCAGACTAGCCAGAGGGCACAGATACAATATCCAAATTAACAAAATCAGAAACGAAAAGGGAGAGATAACAACAGAAACTGAGGAAATTCAAAAAATCATCAGATCCTACTACAAAAGCCTGTATTCTACACAACTAGAAAATCTCGAGGAAATGGACAATTTCCTTGACAGATACCAAATACCAAAATTAAATCAGGATCAAATAGACCATCTAAACCATCCTATAATCCCTGAAGAAATAGAAGTGGTCATTGGAAGTCTTCCAACCAAAAAAAGCACAGGTCCAGATGGTTTTAGTGCAGAATTCTATCAGACCTTCAAAGAAGACCTAACACCAATACTCTTCAAACTGTTCCACAAAATAGAAACAGAAGGAACACTACCCAACTCGTTCTATGAAGTCACAATTACACTAATACCAAAATCACACAAAGATCTGACAAAGAAAGTGAATCTCAGGCCAATTTCTCTTATGAATATCGATGCAAAAATAATAAAATTCTTCCCAACTGAATCCAAGAACACATCAAAATAATCATTCACCATGATCAAGTAGGTTTCATCCCAGGGATGCAGGGATGGTTCAATATAAGGAAGTCCATCAATGTAATCCACTACATAAACAATCTCAAAGAAATAAAAACACCACATGGTCATTTCATTAGATGCGGAGAAAGCATTTGACAAAATTCAGCATCCTTTCATGCTAAAGGTCTTGGAAAGATCAGTAATTCGAGGCCCATATCTATACATAGTAAAAGCAATTTACAGCAAACCGGTAGCCAACATCAATCTACATGGAGAGAAACTTGAAGCAATCCCACTAAAATCAGGGACTAGACAAGGCTGCCCTCTCTCTCCATATCTTTTCAATATAGTACTTGAAGCTAGAGTAATCAGACAACAAAAGGAAGTCAAAGGGATACAAATTGGAAAGGAAGAAGTCAAACTATCACTATTTGCAGAAGATATAATAGTATACTTAAGTGACCCAAAGAACTCCACCAGAGAACTCCTACAGCTGATAAACAACTTCAGTAAAGTGCCAGATATAAAATAACTCAAGCAAGTCAGTAGCCTTCCTATACTCAAAGGATAAGCAGGCTGAGAAAGAAGTAAGACAAATGATACCCTTCACGATAGCCACAAACCATATAAAGTATCTTGGTTTGACTCTAACCAAACAAGTGAAATATCTGTATGACAAGAACTTCAAGTCTCTGAAGAAAGAAATTGAAGAAGACCACAGAAGATGGAAAAATCTTCCATGCTCATGGATTGTCAGGATTAATATAGTAAAAATGACCATCTTGCCAAAAGCAATATACAGATTCAATGCAATCCCCATCAAAATCCCAACTCAATTCTTCATAGAGTTAGAAAGAGCAATTCAAAAATTCATCTGGAAAAACAGAAAACCCAGGATAGCTAAAACTATTCTCAAGAGTAAAAGAAATTCTGGGGGAATCAGTATCCTGGACCTCAAGCTGTACTACAGAGTAATAGTGTTAAAAAGTGCATGGTATTGGTATAGTGACAGGCATGTGTATATCAATGGAAGAGAATTGAAGACCCAGAAGTGAATCCACACTCCTATGGTCACTTGATCTTTGCCAAAGGAGCTAAAACCATCCAGTGGAAAAAAGATAGCCTTTTCAACAAATGGTGCTGGTTTAACTGGAGGTCAACATGCAGAAGAATGCAAATCGATCCATTCTTATCTCCTTGCACTAATCTCAATTCCATGTGGATCAAGGACCTCCACATAAAACCAGACACACTGAAACAAATAGAAAAGGAACTAGGGAAGAACCTTGAACATATGGGCACAGGGGAAAATTTCCTGAACAGAACACCAATAGCTTATGCTCTAAGATCAAGAATTGACAAATGGGGCTTCCTAAAATTACAAAGTTTCTGCAAGGTAAAGGACACTGTCAAAAGGACAAAGCGGCAACTAACAAACTGGGAAATGATCTTTACCAACCCTATATCCGACAGTGGACTAATATCCAATATATACAAAGAACTCAAGAAGTTAGACTCCAGAGAGCCAAGTAACGCTATTAAAAAATGTGGCACAGAGCTAAACAAAGATTTCTCACCTGAAGAATATCTAATGGCTGAGAAACACCTAAAGAGATGTTCAACATCCTTAGTCATTAGGGAAATGCAAATCAAAACAACCCTGAGATTCCACCTCACAGCAGTCAGAATGGCCAAGATCAAAATCACAGGAGACAGCAGTTGTTGGCGAGGATGTGGAGAAAGAGGAACACTCCTCCACTGCTGGCGTGATTGCAAGCTGGTACAACCACTCTGCAAAGCAGTCTGGAGGTTCCTCAGAAAACTGGGCATGACACTCCCAGAGGATCCTGCTATACCACCCAGAGGCTTCCCCTGCGTCCAATAAGGACATGTGCTCCACTATGTTCATAGCAGCCTTATTTATAATAGCCAGAAGCTGGAAAGAATCCAGATGTCCCTCAATGGAGGAATGGATTCAGAAGATAAGGTATGTTTACACATACTTGGAATACTACTCTGCAATTAAAAACAAGGAATTCACGAAATTCCAAGGCAAATGGTCAGAACTGGAAAATATCATCCTTAGTGACGTAATCCAATCACAAAAGAACACACATGGTATGCAGTCACTGATAAGGGGATATTAACCCAGAATCTCAGAATACCCAAGAGACAATTCACATATAAATTGATTTCCAAGAAGATGAATGGAGAGACTCCTGGTCCTTGAAAGACTGGGTATAGGGGAATGCTAGAGAAGTGAGAGAGGTTTGAATGGGAGGGAAGGGGGCTTATGGGACTTTCGGGGAGGGAGGAAACGGAAAAGTGGAAATCATTTGGAATGTAAATAAAAAAACTTAGAAAAAAAAAGAAGTTAACAAGCGCTAATTGTTCCATCTATTTTTGTCTTCTTTTGAGACTTTAATTCTTTGGCAAAAAGCAAAACCAAACAAAACCAAAGCCATAAACTGTAAATCTTAAGACAGAAAGAATTGTACAAGCCATTATAATGCCAGCGTGGAAAAAGCCTGCTTTGGTTTTGTTGAGCTTCCTGTGGTTTAGTTAAACAAAAATCCAAAAGAATCTTTGATGGTGACACAGACAAGCTTTGTAAAATTTCAGAGTTTCCAACTATCATTTTGGTATTACTTGTTCCTTCTCCCTTACACTGCTTCTCTATTCGTCCTCCCATCCTCGCTGTCTGAGCCCACTCCCTGTTTTATCCATTTTTCTCTTTACATCACCCATACTTTGCTATTCCTCTTTCAAGCTTTCCCTCCATTTATTTTAATAAGTGGCATCATGAAACACAAGACCATTCAACTTGACCAGCATTCAACTTGTTTAAAATATTCACCAATCATTTTTACTCACAGTTCTCTTAAAGTTCTATGGAAAACTGGAAGTTTTTCCTGTTATCCACCTGATTCTATTAATTGAATAGAGGACATTTTGACAAGTATTTTACAGAGGAATGACTACTTCTTTTCCTTCTTTTCCTCTTCCTCCCTTTCTCTTTTTCTCTTCTGTCCTTTTCTTTTCCATTCCTCAAGATAACAACGTGTTTAGAGAAGGAACCAAGTAATGGAATTATCATGGGATATTTGGCCATGTGAATATTAATCTGTTTTTTTCTTTTAATGTAGACAAGTACATCTTTCTTTTCTGACTGATGATGCTGACTGTCATCTTCTACCTTGGGTCATCTCATCTTGATCATCCAAAAAGTTTGTGAATCAAAAGTTTGTGACATAATGGTGCAAAAAACAGACTTTGTGCCCTATTACCCTATCTAACATTCATACTAGAAGATAACATTAAAATGGCATATATTCTGCCTACCAACAAGAATGATGAAATAAAATAATTATTATGAAAATTAAATAATTTTTGGTTCATCCCAATATAAAAATACAGAATATTAAACATTTGTATATTTTCTTAATTCATAGGAATCAGGCAGGAGTGAACTACTGGTGTTGACTGCCACACTTCATGGATGTTTAACTCCAGACCTGTGTCTTTTCTTTTAAGTTGATATACCATATTTGTTACCTTTAAAGTCTGTTAGCATTTCTTGGTGAAAAAATATCAAAGAAGTGTGTCTAAAATGTCATTTCACCTCTCAGAATTTCCATGTCACCCACAATCTCACAAAATTGTCAACAATGGACTATTATAAAATTGGCCCATTTCAGCTTTGAGATGACTTAGGCCTGCACTTCATTTTCTGTGCATCTGTTTATATTTCTCCAGACCAGGTAAATTAATGCCAGCAGCTTCCCCAGAAAATGGATCACACATGCTAGATGTGTACTTGAACTATTTGTGTTCCATTTCTTCTAGGGATACTGACTCAATATGTACATGAATAGTAGCTATAAAATCATCACACAATTCTCATTCACTTGGTGTCTCCATTAATCATTAACCATGGATGATGTGATAGTTTAAGTAGTCACATTGACAAAATCTAGAATCACCTGGGAAGGAAGTTTCAATGAGGAATTGTCTAGTTTAGTTTGGCCTATGGGCGTTTTGATTAATATTTGATTAATAGTCAACTCATCCACAGTGTATGCTACCATTCCTCGGGTAGGAGATACTAAATTTTGTAGAAGAGGAATGGACAAACTGAAGACCAACATGCTTGACTTAATCCATTGCATTCTGCCATTGACTGTGGATATAATGTGATTAGCCACTTCAAGTTCTAGCCACCTTGACTTCCCTGCAATGATGGACTATAGCCTGAAGTTGTGAGCCATACAAACCCCCTTTTCCCTAAGTTGCTTTTGGCAGGGTGTGTTATCACAGCAACAGGAAATGACAGTAGGATAGATGAACATTCATAGAGAAAATTCTGCTTATTCCACATGGAATAACTTTTATCTTCCTTTAGCATATGGCAAAATCCTATATCTATTTTTAAACCTAGATTAATTAAAATCATATTTCTTAGAAAGTCTCTTGCAAGCAACCTCTTCCTAACGTAGACTTGGGTCTCCTTTTCATAACCATTTTGGATTTATATAATAAGAACCATTGCCACTTTCACTGTGATTATTCATATGTGTTTCTTAGACTGAAAGCTGTCATGTGCAAAATTGTGCATTGTTTCTTCTCTTTTGTAGTTCCTACTACTCTGCCCATAAATTGACACCCCATAAGCTCTTGTTTAGTGTAAAACTTTGTAATATCAATTCACTTAGAATATTTTGAACACTTATATGTTGGCACCTCATCTTTTCCTCAGTCTCTGAAACTCATCAGGCCAGTCTAGTTGTCTGTAAAACACAATTTGAGGTACATATATATACTTTAACTTCTGTGAACAACTTTTTTATGATTAACTTAAAAATTATATCAATACCATGATGAGACTCATAAGATTACTCTGAGCATTAAATCAGATAATATGCATACCAAGTTTTTAGGAAGGAACATGGTACTCAATAAATATTAACTTCATCATTATGCTGATCATTATTTTTATTTTGTGTGATAACTGCATCTCTACAACTTTCTTTCTGATATGTAGATCTGCTCAGAATAGGTCTTAATTCCACCGTAGGCCAACACTATTTGGAATTTCATTCATATTTGGGGTGGAGAATGATGGTAAACATATCTTATTATCCAATTAATTTCAAGTGTGTAGATAGGAACATGGGACCTTAGGAATTAGTTGGTTATTTGTCAAATGATTATTGACTATAACATAGCCCCTACATTATATTTTATGCTGAATACTTCTATGTTTTATTAAGGTATATTTCAAAATATTAGATCCTGAACTAAATAGAGTGGAGAGACCTTCCATTTCTCTTGATACCTTATGCTCAGTAGGCTAGGTATTTAGGATGCTGGCTGTTATAGCATCCTTCACTCCTGTGAGAGTTTTGTTTTTGCAGTGGAAACTATGGATAGAACTTCATTAGTAGCTTCCCTTCCGCGACCTCTGTTCGGTAGACTGGACTGAAGAGACAGGTACCCAGGCTCTCCCCAATATAACATCACTTGGGACACGGCCTGTTGGGGCTTCCGCCTGCGCCCAAGAACGGGACAGCACTGTGGTCGTTTGGGTGCCAGATCTGCAGGCCATCGCCTCTGCAGGGTGACCAGTGCCACAGAGAGAGTGCAGAGTGCACTCCGCCATATTTGCTCCAGTGGCCGGGAAGTTGGGACTGCCAGGCTCGGAGACAGACAGGCATATTATTGCTTAGGTCTCGGGCAGCTTGTGTGTACGTGGCTCCCAAGAGCTGGGCAGATCTGCAGTAACCAGCGTGCTAGCTCTGCTGTGGGACTTCTGCCTGGCAGAGGGACGCCCCCTCCCCCTTCCACTCTAGGAGAGATCACACACCCCTGCACAGGGCAGGAGCCTACCAGCCTCCCTTTGGCGACCTCTCCTCCAGGAATCCACTAGGCTGAGCCTTTGGATGTGCAAGGACTCCCCAATATAACATCACTTGGGGCAAGGCACATCAGGGCTCCAAAGTCACTCAGGAGCAGGGCAGGCCCCAGAAATCTGTGCCAGGGGAATCCCGGTAATCCAGGGGGGGGCAGAAATAGCTTTGCAGGCTCACAGGAGGTCCAACCAACAGCCAGTGACAGCAGGACCAACTAACATCAGAGGTAACCAGATGGCAAAAGGCAAACGTAGGAACGTTACTAACAGAAATCAAAGTAATATGGCACCATCCGAACCCAACTCTCCAACAGCAGCAAGTCCTGGATACCCCACCACACCCGAAAGACAAGATCTGGATTTAAAATCACTTCTCATGATGCTATTAGAGGATCACAAGAAGGACACAAATAACTTTAATAAAGAATTACAGGAGACCATGAATCAACGGTTAGAAGCCCTTACAAAGGAAACACAAAAATCGCTTAGAGAAATGCAGGAGAACATGGATCAAAAGATGGAGGCACACAAGGAGACAACACAAAAATCGCTTAACGAGATGAATCAACGGGTAGATGCACTCACAAAGGAATCACAAAAATTGCATAAAGAACTGCAGAAGAATATGGGTCAACAGTCGGATGCCCATAAGGAGGCAACACAAAAATTGCTTAAAGAAATGAATCAACGGTTAGATGCCCTTACAAAGGAAACAAGAGAACTGCTTAAAGAAATGCAGGAGACGATGGATCAACAGATGGATTCCCATGAGGAGGAACCACAAAAATCGCTCAGAGAAATGCAGGAGAACGTGGGTCAACAGGCAGAAATCCTGAAAGAGATAATGCAAAAATACCTTAAAGAAATACAGGAAAATACAAACAAACAAGTGAAGGATCTCAGCAAATCCATCCAGGAACTAAAAAAGGAAGTAGAAACAACTAAGAAATCACAAAGGGAGACAACTTTGGAGATAGAAAACCTTGGGAAGAAATCAGGAGTCATAGATGCAAACATCAACAATAGAATACAAGAGATAGAAGGAAGAATCTCAGGTGCTGAAGATTCCATAGAAAGCATCGACTCAACAGTCAAAGAAAATGCAAAATGCAAAAAACGTGTAACCCAAAACATCCAGGAAATCCAGGACACAATGAGAAGACCAAACCTAAGGATTATAGGTATAGATGAGAGTGAAGATTTGCAACTTAAAGGGCCAGTAAACATCTTCAACAAAATTACGGAGGAAAACTTCCCTAACCTAAAGAGAGAGATGCCGATGAATGTACAAGGAAACAGGAAAGGGGAAATTATTTGGAATGTAAATTAAAAAAAAATAAAATAAATAATTAAAAAAAAAAGAATAATAAACATGCACACCTTGAATCCTAGCACTTAAAAAAAAAAAAGAAGCCTACAGAACTCCAAACAGACTGGACCAGAACAGAAATACCTCCCGTCACATAATAATCAAAACACCAAATGTTCTAAACAAAGAAAGAATACTAAAAGGAGTAAGAGAAAAGGGCCAAGTAACATACAAAGGAAGACCTATCCGAATCACATCAGACTTCTCACCAGAGACTATGAAAGTCAGAAGATCCTGGGCAGATCTCATGCAGACACTAAGACAGCACAAATGCCAGCCTAGACTACTATACTCAGCAAAACTCTCAATCACCATAGATGGAGAGACCAAGATATTCCATGATAAAACCAAATTTTCACAATATCTTTCCACAAATCCAGCCCTGCATCGGATAATAGGTGGAAACCTCCAATACAGGGAGAGAAACAACACCCTGGAAAAAATGAGATAATAACCTTCTTGAATCAAACCCAAAAGTAGATAACCACTCAAACATAAAGATAGCGTCAAGAATGGCAGATGGCAATAATCACTATGCCTTAATCTCTCTTAATATCAATGGTCTCAATTCCCCAATTAAAAGACATAGACTAGCAGACTGGATATGTAAACAGGACCCAGCATTTTGCTGCATGCAGGAAACGCACCTCAGTGTCAAGGACAAACACTACCTCAGAGTAAAAGGCTGGAAAACAATTTTACAAGCAAATGGCCCCAAGAAACGAGGTGGAGTAGCCATCCTAATATCAGATAAAATTGATTTTCAACCTAAAGTCATCAAAAAAGACACAGAAGGACACTACATACTGATCAAGGGAAAAATCCACCAAGAAGAACTCTCAATTCTGAATATCTATGCTCCAAATGCAAGGGCACCCTCATTTGTAAAAGAAACTTTACTAAAACTCAAAGCACACATCACACCGCACACAATAATAGTGGGTGACTTCAACACCCCGCTCTCTGAAATGGATCGTTCAGGAAAGCAGAAACTAAACAGGGACACAGTGAATCTAATTGAAGCTTTGGACCAAATGGAACTAACAGATATATATAGAACATTTCATTCTAGAGCTAAAGAATACACCTTCTTCTCAGCACCTCATGGTACCTTCTCCAAAATTGACCATATAATTGGTCACAAATCAGACCTCAACAGATATAAGAAGATAGAACTAATCCCAAGCCTCCTATCAGATCACTATGGAATAAGGGTGTTCTTCAATGGCAACAAAAACAAAAGAAAACCCACGTACACATGGAGGCTGAACAATGCTCTACTCAATGATAACTTGGTCAAGATGGAAATAAAGAAAGAAATCAAAGACTATTTGAAAGTTAATGAAAATGAAGGCACAACATATCCTAATTTATGGGACACAATGAAAGCAGTGCTAAGAGGAAAATTCATAGCCCTGAGTGCCGCCAGAAAAGAAACGGGAGACAGCATACACTAACAGCTTAACGGCACACCTGAAAGCCCTGGAACAAAAAGAAGCAAATACACCAAAGAGGAGTAGAAGGCAGGAAATCAAACTCAGGGCTGAAATCAATCAAGTAGAAACAAATAAAACCATACAAAGAATCAATAAAACGAGGAGTTGATTCTTTGAGAAAATCAACAAGATAGATAAGCCCTTAGCTAGACTAACCAGAGGGCACAGAGATAGTATCCAAATTAACAAAATCAGAAATGAAAAGGGAGAGATAACAACAGAAACTGAGAAAATTCAAAAAATCATCAGATCATACTACAAAAGCCTGTATTCAACACAACTAGAAAATCTTGAGGAAATGGACAATTTCCTTGACAGATACCAAATACCAAAATTAAATCAGGATCAAATAGACCATCTAAACTGTCCTATAACCCCTGAAGAAATAGAAGTTGTCATTGGAAGTCTTCCAACCAAACAAAGCACAGGTCCAGATGGTTTTAGTGCAGAATTCTATCAGACCTTCAAAGAAGACCTAACACCAATACTCTTCAAACTGTTCCACAAAATAGAAACAGAAGGAACACTACCCAACTCGTTCTATTAAGCCACAATTACACTAATACCAAAAGCACACAAAGATCCAACAAAGAAAGAGAATCTCAGGCCAATCTCTCTTATGAATATCGATGCAAAAATACTCAATAAAATTCTTGCCAACCGAATCCAAGAACACATCAAAACGATCATTCACCACGATCAAGTAGGCTTCATCCCAGGGATGCAGGGATGGTTCAATATAAGGAAATCCATCAATGTAATCCACTATATAAACAATCTCAAAGAAAAAAACCACATGGTCATCTCATTAGATGCTGAGAAAGCATTTGACAAAATTCAGCATCCTTTCATACTAAAGGTCTTGGAAAGATCAAGAATTCAAGGCCCATATCTAAACATAGTAAAAGCAATTTACAGCAAACCGGTACCCAGCATCAATCTAAATGGAGAGAAACTTGAAGCAATCCCACTGAAATCAAGGACTAGACAAGGCTGTCCTCTCTCTCCATATCTTTTCAATATAGCACTTGAAGTTCTAGCTAGAGCAATTAGACAACAAAAAGAGGTCAAAGGGATACAAATTGGAAAGGAAGAAGTCAAACTATTACTATTTGCAGACGATATGATAGTATACTTAAGCGACCCAAAGAACTCCACCAGAGAACTCCTACAGCTGATAAACGACTTCAGCAAAGTGGCCGGATATAAAATCAACTCAAGCAAGTCAGTAGCCTTCCTATACTCAAAGGATAAGCAGGCCGAGAAAGAAGTAAGAGAAATGATACCCTTCACGATAGCCACAAACCATATAAAGTATCTTGGCGTGACTCTAACCAAACAAGTGAAAGATCTGTATGACAAGAACTTCAAGTCTCTGAAGAAAGAAATTGAAGAAGACCTCAGAAGATGGAAAAATCTTCCATGCTCATGGATTGGCAGGATTAATATAGTAAAAATGAGCATCTTACCAAAAGTAATATACAGATTCAATGCAATCCCCATCAAAATCCCAACTCAATTCTTCATAGAGTTAGAAAGAGCAATTCAAAAATTCATCTGGAAAAACAGAAAACCCAGAATAGCTAAAACTGTTCTCAAGAGTAAAAGAACCTCTGGGGGAATCAGTATCCCGGACCTCAAGCTGTACTACAGAGCAATAGTGTTAAAAACCGCATGGTATTGGTACAGTGACAGGCATGAAGATCAATGGAACAGAATTGAAGACCCAGAAATGAATCCACACTCCTATGGTCACTTGGTCTTTGACAAAGGAGCTAAAACCATCCAGTGGAAAAAAGATAGCCTTTTCAACAAATGGTGCTGGCTCAACTGGAGGTCAACATGCAGAAGAATGCAAATTGACCCATTCTTATCTCCTTGCACTAAGCTCAATACCAAGTGGATCAAGGATCTCCACATAAAACCAGACACACTGAAACTAATAGAAGGGAAACTAGGGAAGAACCTTGAACATATGGGCACAGGGGAGAATTTCCTGAACAGAACTCCAATAGTTTATGCTCTAAGATCAAGAATAGACAAATGGGACCTCATTTAATTACAAAGTTTTTGCAAGGGAAAGACACTGTCAAAAAGACAAAGCAGCAACCAACTAACTGGGAAATAATCTTTACCAACCTTACATCCGACAGAGGGCTAATATCCAATACATACAAAGAACTCAAGAAGTTAAACTCCAGAGAGGCAAGTAACCCTATTAAAAATGGGGTACAGAGCTAAACAAAGAGTTCTCACCTGAAGAATATCTAATGGCTGAGAAGCACCTAAAGAGATGTTCATCATCCTTAGTCATTAGGGAAATGCAAATCAAAACAACCCTGAGATTCCATCTCACACCAGTCAGAATGGCTAAGATCAAAAACACAGGAGACAGCAGTTGTTGGCGAGGATGTGGAGAAAGAGGAACACTCCTCCACTGCTGGTGGAATTGCAAGCTGGTACAACCACTCTGGAAAGCAGTCTGGCGGTTCCTCAGAAAACTGGGCATGACACTCCCGGAGGATCCGGCTATACCACTCCTAGGCATATACCCAGAGGCTTTACCTGCATACAATAAGGACACATGCTCCACTATGTTCATAGCAGCCTTATTTATAATAGCCAGAAGCTGGAAAGAACCCAGATGTCCCTCAACTTAGGAATGGATTCAGAAGATGTGGTATATCTACACAATGGAATACTACTCTGCAATTAAAAACAAGGAATTCACGAAATTCCTAGGCAAATGGTCAGAACTTGAAAATATCATCCTTAGTGAGGTAACCCAATCAAAAAAGAACACAGACGGTATGCAGTCACTGATAAGGGGATATTAACCCAGAATCTCAGAATACCCTAGACACAATTCGCATATCAATAGTTTTCTAAGAAGATGGAAGGAGAGACCCCTGGTCCTGGAAAGACTGGATGTAGGGTAACGCCAGGACAGAGAAACGAGAGGGGGTTGAATGGAGAAAAGAGGGAGGGAAGGGGGCTTATGGGACTTTCGGGGAGGGAGGAAACGGGAAAGGGGAAATGATTTGGAATGTAAATTAAAAATAAAAAAAAAGAACTTCATTAGTGACCCCTGAGATGTTGGAAATCTCATAGGCTAACAGTGTCTACTCTATCTGAATGATGAAAAATTCTCATGGTGTTCCTCATTGTCTGGGAGACACGACCTGGTAGATCCATTAAGATCAACTATTCACTCTGTTTTGACATCACTAGAAACAAAACATCAAATTTTAAAGAAAACAGAATTTATTCATTTTAATTTTAGTATATGTGCTGCTGAAGTGAGCACTTTATTCATTTTTAAATTTGTCTGTTTTTTATAGACAGATAGATAGATAGATAGATAGATAGATAGATAGATGATAGACTGTTAGAGAGGAATTGCATGGATTTAGAGGTTGGGAGGATCTTGGAAGAGATGATAAATGAAAAGAGCCATGATCAGAGCATATTGTGTACAAAATTTATTTTCAATAAAAACATAACCCAAATATATATATGTATATATGTATATACACACACATGTGTGTGCGTATACATCTTTAATTAACAGAAATATGAGCAATTTACTAGTATTTGAGAGCTCCCAGTTGTTGATTTTGTCAAAGTATTAAAACCCAGACCCAGAAAGAGAAACATGTTATGTACTCACTTATAAGTGGATATTAGTTGTCAAGTAAATGATAATCACACTATGATCCACAGATCCAGGGAGGAGAAGTAACAAGGAGGACTCTAAGGGGTATGCATGGGTCTCCCTGTGAGGGGGAGATAGATTTTGCAGGTGGACTAGGGGCTGGTAGCAATGGGAGCAGGAGGGAGCAGGTGGTGAGGGAGGGGTGGAGAGGTAGAGTATGGGAAGAGAAGACTGTAATTGAAGGGTATTTGAGGGGCAGTGTGGAAGTGTTGTTCAGCAGAAATTCCTTATAATCTACGAAGGTAACACTAGCAACTTCCAATTCATTCACAAGCCTTTGACCTACAATCTGTCTTACCTGTAAGATGCGTAGGGGACAATAGAGGAACAGAACTTATAGGAATAGCCAACCAATAACTGGTCTAATTTGAGGTTCATGCCCAGTACTCCCTGGATGACCAGGAACTGGAGGCATTGACAACTGCCCACCGCAGAAAGATTTTATGACCAGGGTTGAAAGCACCCTAGGTCTGGCAGTATAAACATAAACATAAACATAAATACAAACATCATAAACATAAAGAAACATTTAGAAAGTAGTCTGACAACATGCCCATTTAGCAATAACAATAACAATAGCAACAACAACAATTACAATAATTTCTACCCTAGGATCTATGACCGTCCCAGATATGGGCTTTTAACCAGCCATGAATACCCTCCTGTGAACAGGCCTCAAATCCATTCAGAGTCCAGATGGTTACTCTATAGCCATTATGTCGCTACTGTTCCAGTGAGTGTGTAGTGTAGGGAATTTCCCCTAATTATTTGATTGGCTAATAAAGACAAGAAGCCAGTCACTGGGCAAAGATAAGGAGGCAGATTTTCCAGGTCTGAGAGAGGAAGAGGGGACATGGGGGGAAAAGGAATGCCCTTTATCAGCACGGTGGAGAGTAAGATAACATGCAGGATATAGACCAGGGAATTATCAGACCCAGTAGTGACTTTCACCACCCAAAGAATTTCCGACATAGAATAGACGATGAGTTTAGAACAATAGATTCCGAGCCCAGTGGTTGTGTCATTCTTGTTAATTTTAAAGTTAAGACTGTCTGGTGTTTTCCATTCACCCATTTGCGGCAATTCAGATGGGCAGTCATGGCATGGGCAGGGCCAAGCCGCCGGGATGGAGGGTTCATTGACTGCAAAGGATAGGCTGAGACAGGAGCGGCTTGGCACCAAGCTAGCCATTGAGGCTGGGGCGTGACCACCGCTGCCGACATCTAGCTGAACCAAATGTGAGATTCAGGGCTAGGAACAGATGCTGCAGATGCCCGCACCTAGTCAGAACAAGCATGGGTTTGTTTACAATTACACACTATAATGTAGTTTCTGGTGTGTCAGTGCTGTAGCAGGTATGTCCAGCACTGGGAAAGATCACTGATGCTTTTTCTCTTCAGCAACCTGCATAGTACTCTTTGGCACCAAGAAAGCTGAGCAGCAGAAAGGAAGTTTCCCTGTTGGCTTCAGATTGATTTTTCTATGTCTTGAGACTAAAATGTGTGACATCTTCAGCAATTAGGGTCTTATCGTGTGGTTACGTCTACTAGTATTTCTTGTTATTTTTTTTTTTCTCTTTCTACCCATCGAAGGACTGAATTGAATGTCTGGAATCATTTTTTTTTTCATTTTCTCTCTACTTCTGTTATAGCCTAAAAGGGCAATTGAGGATGCTGCATCCTTAATTTAAGTGGCTTTATTTTTCCTCAGTGTAATATCCAGTACCTAAACAGTACTCAGAAATTACAGAATTCAATATTATATTTGCTAAATGATGGATGAATGAATGGATCAACAAATTGCATCACTTTCAGAAGAAATTCCTGCTATACTCCATGATTGGACCAGTGTTGTCGACAGAGGGACCGAGCCACAAAGAGTCTATGTGTTTTTTATACACAAACAGTGCACACAAATACATGAAGGTGGCTTTTGAAGAGTACAGCAGTGATAGACAAGATGAACTCTTGTTAAAATGAGAGCTGTAGACCATAAGGACTAGGAAGGGGGTGAGGGACAGCATAACAGAAGGTGGATAGTGAACCCAGTGCTCGTCAGTCCAGCGCCGCCTAATAGCCAGCCGTCTTTCGTTTCCCTACTCAATTGGGATTAATTTTTAGTTGGCAAAGTTTAGTTGAACACTCCCTGCTTTCCATGCTTCATGTTCTTTCTCTCTATTGTGCGCAAAACAATGAAAGTGACGGCAAAATAATTGGAATAGATTTTGATATTTTCTTCAAGCCATACTTAATTTGGCAAGTTTTACTATAGGGAAAAGAAATTCCATGGGGAAGTTGGCCCCTTGGTTATAACTCAAGGGTTGATTTAATATGAGCATTTCATGTATGTGAGCATTCAGTTCCAGTGCTTGGCTTTTGTGTGGTGGGTAGTTCTTTATCAAACAGGATCTCAGAAACTCTGAGTTTACTATTCTTAAGGTCTTTCTTTCTTAAAAACTACAAATCCAAATACAGATGTCCTGAATTTTCTTCCCCCTTTTGTGATTTATATTAGACTTTACTGCATTTTGTTTTTAAAAGCTACCAGGATATTTTTGATAAGTTTTGGGGGACAAAGCTAACTCCTTAACTATAGTTACAATAATCACCCCCATCACCAATGATAGCCTAGTATTTTTTTTTTTGAGAGAACAATGATTCCTTAGTTTGTACCTGGAAAATTATTAGAGTGTGGTTTTGGGAAGTTAATTGTCCTCTTTTAGCCTGT
Source organism: Tokudaia tokunoshimensis (assembly GCA_036184795.1). Taxonomy (NCBI): domain Eukaryota; kingdom Metazoa; phylum Chordata; class Mammalia; order Rodentia; family Muridae; genus Tokudaia; species Tokudaia tokunoshimensis. The sequence continues at coordinate 64,983,707 of BTHU01000004.1, read as the reverse complement.
GTCAACTTATATATGAACAGAAGGAGTTAGAATAATCTTTCTTTAAATTCTTTTCAGCACTACCCCTGTTCCCAACCTAGAGAGGCTTAGTTGGGTATGATCTGAGGGTCTTTTATGAGACTTTAGCTAGTTGATAGTATTATCCCATAGACCTTGCTTATGCTAGGATCAGCATTTTCAGGCAATAATCCAGTTATTCTCCTAGTTTGGTTTTCCTGAACAAACCTTGAGTAGTGATGTGTTCCAGCAAGGTGCCTAACATCAAACTAACTTGGAGGTATACTGGGTGTATTTAAAATTCATGCTGTCCAATCTTTTGTTCCAAGGTAGCATAAGGCTATATAGCAGCTGCTCCAATATAAAGGTAGGTGATGTGACTAGACGCAAGATACAAAATTTATCTGCTGATATAAGGTGTTGGGCTAGTCAAATGTTTTCTTAGAGCCATGAAAATTTATTTTTGAGATAAGGTGATTAGGGAAGAGTAAAGAACTAAGATCACAAATTTTCTTTTGGAATAAAAGTTATAGCATAAAATTTAATGATGCTAAAATTCTTTTACAATTATGCATTCTTTACTATTTGAGGATTACCAGATTGGAGTCTGTGATTGGTAGAGATTCTATTTCTTTACTTCAGATCAGTCACATTAGTACCTCAAATGTCTCATAGTTTTTGCTTGCCATGGTCTGCATTTTATCATATGTTCTAGTATATAGCAAAGCAGGAGGTATTTCTTTACCATCTAAGTGGCAGAGAGTTAGAATGGGTGAGTGGGGGAAAGAAGAGAGAGAGAGAGAGAGAGAGAGAGAGAGAGAGAGAGAGAGAGAGAGAGAGAGAGAGAGAGAGAGAGAGAGAGACAGAGAGAGAGAGACAGAGAGAGAGACAGAGAGAGAGAGAGAGAGACACAGAGAGAGAGAGAGACAGAGAGAGAGGAGTCGGGGAGAGGGACACACACACACACACACACACACACACACACACACACACACAGAGATATTTTCAGGGACAAGGGTAATTTCTAAAGGAATTTGAGATGAAGCCCGATAACACTGAGGATCTACTCAATTCTCTTATCTACAAAGGATGTCTCATTATTTGTTCTAGTAAATTTATCTAATTTCTATAATATCAAGATTAATTTGTGTTTAAGTTCAAAGAAGAGTTAAATGTTTATTTAAATATACTTAAAAATTTCTAATAAAGGTCATACTTAATTTTAACTCTTTTCTTATGCCTTCTCCATGACTGCTGTTAATGAATGACTGACTCATTTAGTCTATATTTAGCATTTTTGGGTCACATAACAGGTGCTTGTTCAAGAAAGTAAAAGTATGTCTCCTATTTGGGCAGATAAATAATACTACCATAGATTTGATATATATTTAGATTATTACATTTTTCTCTTGTAAAATAGTTATCAGTTCATATATTTTATGTTTGTAGGAAATTTAATATCTTAGCCTCATGTAACACTGAAATAATTCAGAACAGAGACACTTGAGTGAGAAGAAGGCATTGTCTTGTTAGTGATAAAGATAAGGAAGATGGTGGCTGATATTTGTCTCAAGTTTATTCAAGAGTTAGGCAAGCATATACATACAGGCATGGCAGCATTGGATGTATCTGACCAAACACAGTGTTATACTTATACTTCCCAGAGACAGAAGCCAATGAAGTATATTATCTGGAATATTCATTTAACTGGAGGAGAGGGTAAGGGGCTGTCTATGCCTAATCTCTTCCAAGTTCATCCTCTCTCCTTGGGAAGGGTGTGGCTGGGAGCATTTTATTACTGTATCAGGGAAGAAAATCATCTCTATCAAGTTGTATACCTGCAAATGATGCTTCTTAATATAAAAAATATCTGATGTGTTGGGTTTCATGATTTACAATATTTAAATACTGTGACCTTGACTGATACCAAGATGATATTCCTGAATGTGAAGTTTAGGAAAATTGCATCAAAAGCAGTTCCAAATGGCTCCACACACTGTTCCCAACACTTGTGTGTAGAGTTATATTCTTCTTGCAGCATACTGATGGAAGTATTTGTACATACATTTGATGGCAGTTTGTTCTCTAGAGTGGTTGTACTGGTTTTCATGTTTACAATGGAATATGAGACCAACCATAACTTTTACATTAGCACTTGGTGTTTCTCTTCTGCTAAAGAGAGAAACTTCCTCACTGCATTTTTCACCTCTGCATTTCTGAGTGTGTAGATGATGGGGTTCAGCATGGGGGTGATGACTGTGTAGAACACAGCCACTAGCTTGTCTTCAGTGAAAGTAGAGGAAGGTCACATGTAGAGGATTTACGTTTAAGTGAATGTTTCTTTTTATATTTTATGTTGATAATGGTAATTATAAATTACTGGTGAGGCATATTTTCATCTATATTAATATATTGATACAAGAGAAAATGGATACTGCTTGAGATGTAGAAGAAAGAAATAAAGAATAGATGTGAAGAAGCATGTCAAGGGAATTCTCAAAGAAGAAGAAGAGGTAAAGAGAGTAAGAAATATATGTTCTTAACTTGAATGGCTGCTCAAATTCAAAATGTGTGGTTATGGACAAGTAATCATTTCTATGGATTTCTATTTTCCAGTGATAAAACTAAGTAAACTAAAATGTCATAAAATGCTAGAGTACTATGTTGAATTCTGAATTATTGCATGTTGGCTAAAGGAATGATTAGTAAGAGGGTTGTTTTCTTTGACATCCTGTAAATGATGTAAACTGGTGCCACAATGTTTTGTTTCAGGACGCTCGCTGCCTGATGTCCACTACTCCTCAACTGAACCCATGGCCAGGGCAAATAACGTGACTGAACTGATCATCACTGGCCTTTTCCAGGATCCAGATGTGCAGAAGGTGTGCTTTGTGCTGTTACTTCCTGTGTACCTGGCCACAGTGTTAGGCAATGGCCTCATTGTTGTAATGGTCATTGTTAGTAAGGGTCTGCATTCTCCCATGTACATCTTTCTTAGCTCGTTGTCCCTAGTGGAGATCTGCTACTCCTCTACTGTTGTCCCTAAGTTCATCACTGACTTACTTGCTAAGGTTAAAACCATCTCCCTGAAGGGCTGTGTGGCTCAGATATTCTTCTTCCATTTCTTGGGGGTGGCTGAGATATTTTTGCTTGTGGTTATGGCCTATGACCGCTACGTGGCCATCTGCAAACCTCTTCATTACATGAACATCATGAGTCGTCAAGTGTGTCATGGACTGGTGGCTGTTTCTTGGCTGGGGGGCTTCTTGCATTCTATAATTCAGGTTCTTATCACTATTCAGTTGCCCTTCTGTGGTCCCAATGTGATTGACCACTACTTCTGTGACCTCCAGCCATTATTCAAGCTGGCTTGCACTGATACGTTTGTGGAGAGTATCATTGTAATGGCCAATAGTGGCTTAATTGCTCTGTGTTCCTTCCTTGTCTTGGTATCTTCCTATGTCATCATCCTGGTCAACTTGAGGAACCATTCTGCAGAAGGAAGGCACAAGGCTCTCTCCACCTGTGCCTCTCACATCACGGTGGTTGTTTTGTTCTTTGGACCTGCCATCTTCCTCTACATGCGACCTTCCTCCAGCTTCACTGAAGACAAGCTTGTGGCTGTATTCTACACGGTCATCACCCCCATGCTGAACCCCATCATCTACACACTCAGAAATGCAGAGATGAAAAATGCAGTGAGGAAGTTGTGGGGAAAAAGAATTTAGGTCTGAAGTGAAGGAGAGCTAATGGATAAAAAATGATTAAAAAAACATAACCTACTGTTGAAGTGGATCTATTTTCTGTGAGATTAAAACATGGTAACTAAAAAAATAAGGACATCAGATTACTACCTTTGTATATTTCCTTAGTAGATCAATAGGATAATAACTTAAAAAGGAAGGTATTTACACTTAACTTAGAAAGGAAACCAGCCAAAGGAATTAAGGGGACATTGTGGAATAAGGTTATCAAACTGGTTATCTCTTCTATTTTTTAATTTTTTTTTGATTATCTCTTCTTATTTGAAAAGATGTATCATTTAAAATTATATCCAAGGATTTTTCTATTATTCTGATGTTCTTAATGTCCTATATCATATACTAATTATAATCAGTAGACAATTCCCATGAATAATTTCAGTTCTTGTGACATTTTGGCATATAAGAAATTTAGGCCCTCTTACAATATCCAAAATGACATAGACATTTCACTTTGGGCAATATCATTTGTTGAAGATGTTCCCTTTTTCCCATGTGCATTTTTGCTTTCTTTATCAAAAGTAAAGTGTGTGGATTTATGTCTGTACGTAGAACTATGCAAATAAATTCATACTCATTACCCTACACAAAACTCAACACCATGTGGATCAAGGACTTTAATATAAAACCACATTGATCCTGATAGAAGAGACAGTGTTCAGTAATACCCTTGAATGTACTTGCACAGGAGACAACTTTCTGAACAGAACACTGTTAGTGCAGACACTAAGGTCAATGATTAATAAATGGGACCTCATGAAAGTCAAAAGATTTTGTAAAACAAAGACAAAGCAGCAGCCTACAGAATGGGAAAAGATTTTCACCAACCGCACATCTGATAGAGGACTAAATACGAAAATATATAAAGAACTCAAGAAACTATGATATCTGGGCTCAACAGTTAAGAGCACTGACTGCTCTTCCAGAGGTCCTGAGTTCAGTTCCCAGCAACCACATGGTAGCTCACATGTAATGGGATCTAATGCCCTCTTCTGGTGTGTGTGAAGATAGCTACAGTGTACTCACATACATGAAATAAATAACAACAACAACAACAACAACAATAATAATAATAATAATAATAATAATAAATTTTAAAAAGGGTTCTAGAGGCCGGGCGGTGGTGGCGCACGCCTTTAATCCCAGCACTTGGGAGGCAGAGGCAGGAGGATTTCTGAGTTCGAGGCCAGCCTGGTCTACAGAGTGAGTTCCAGGACAGCCAGGGCTACACAGAGAAACCCTGTCTCGAAAAACAAAAACAAAAAAAAAACCCAAAAAAACAAAAAAAAAAAAAAACCAAACAAAAACAAAAACAAAAAAAACTGAAGGGGGGAAAAAGGGTTCTAGGCCAGCCAAGGTGACATAATAAGAACCTGCTGCTAAATGTTAAAAAAAAAAAAAAGAAACTATGATATCCCAAACTCAAATAATTCAATTAAAAAATAGGGTACAGGAAATTCTCAACAGAGGAAATTCAAATGACTGAGAAACACTTAAAGAAAATTTCAACATCCCTAGTCATCAGGGAAATGCAAATCAAAACTCTTTTCAGATTTCATCTTACACTTGTCAGAAGGGATCAACAACACAAGCTCATGCTGGCAAGGATGTGGAGCAAGGGGAACACTCATCCACTGCTGGTAGAACTGCAAACTTGTCCAACAACTATGAAAGGAAGATAGTATGGCAGTTCCTTTGAAGGATGGGAATCAATCTACTTCAGGATCCAGCTAGACCACTCTTGGGAACATACTCAAATGATGTTACATCCTACCACAAGGACACTTGTTCAACCATATTCATTGCTGTTCTATTAATAACAGTCAGAAAATCAGAACAATCTAAATGTTCCTCAACAGAAAAATAGATAATGAAAATGTAGTACATCTACAAAATGGAATATTATGCAACTGTTAAAAATTACATCATGAAATTTGTAGGCAAATGAATGGAACTAGGAAAAAATCCTTTCTTAGTAGGGAGATGGAACATCTGTGATGTAACTAAAGGATGGATTTTCCTCATTTTCATTTTTGTTTGAGCTGGTTGAAGCTGTATATCAATAGTGGTTTAACAGCAGCACAGAATCTTTCTTCTTCTGGTTCCTCCACTATGCTTTGTTCATGGATGAATGTTCACAAGTGGTCATCAATTCCCTAGGAAGTTGCTGCTTGCTCTGCCTGGGATGATTTATTTCCTTTTGCTACACAGCAAATCTGTAGAGTTCTAATTTTTTTTTTGACTTCTACTTTAAAACCACCTGCTCTGTGAAGTATTTCCTGACCGCTTTTCTTCTGGGGTAGAATTAAGTTTCCAAAATATTCATGATATCATTGCTCTATCACTTTGATTATAATGATTATAAGTGTGTTTTTATCTCAAACTCTAAGCTCTTGAAGTAGAGGACTATTCATTGTCTCTTCCTTGTATCTTCCTGTGAGTATCTTAACTAATGCTTTCTAAATACTTGGTAAATGAATAACTCTTGAAGCTGATAATCAACGATGCAGCATCAACTCTTACAGATTTTTCTTGAACATTTTAGTGGGGAACAGCACATCTTTTCTGTATAAAAATTTAAGAGAGCTCTGTCTCTTAATTCCTTGCAGCCTGCCAGTTTTAATTGCCTGCCAGCTACAATCAGAGATTCAAGGTGCCTAACTCCTGTGAATAATCATTTTTTGCCTACATTTAGCAAGAAAAACAGTAGGAAGACATTCATATAATTATTGTGAATATCCAATATGATAATATACATATAAAAAGTGTTTTTTTGTGAATATATGTATGTGTGGGTATGCATGACTGTGTTTACTAGTTTCTGGAGGTCAGAGGTCAAGCTCAGATACTGATTCAGAGGTATTGATCATGTTGGTTTTTTGAAAAAGAGTCTCTTACTTGCCTGGTGTATGATGATTATGTTAATCTGACTGGCTAGTGAGCCACAGGGACCTCCCTGACCCTGTCTAACCCAGAAGTTGTAAGCACTCAACTATCTACTTGGGTTCCTGTTGTTGACTTCAGATCCTCATACTTACAGTTAAGTACTTTACTGAGCCCACATGTAAAACATTTAGAGAAGAACATGAATCAGAGAAAAGGTAACTATAATGTTTAACATCACTGCCACCACCATCATTATTAGTGGTAGGAATTAATTTTGTATGAAGACTGTCCCTATCTGCTGGCCTTTCTGTCCTGTAGAGCTGCTTAGACTACTCCTGATTCCATTTTTGCATATTTGAAGCACTAATTGAAAGTTCAACTCATTTTGGGGAGGTACACACACACACACACACACACACACACACACACACACTACTGTAATGGCCTCTCTGTTATATATTATGCTAAATGTTTTTCACAATACTCAGTGCTTAGTTAAAGTTTTTGGCTCATAACTAAACATGGAGAAGGCACATTCTGTTCTTGATACAATGCTTGCATTGTACATGTTAGGCCATAGGTAGTTGACTGTGATAGAGCTCCTCACTCCCCTACAGGTTAGGTTTCTTTGATTAAAGCTACACATAGGACTTCATCAGTGACTTCTGAGTGACTGGGGACTGCACAGCTTGATAAAGTCTGTTCTAGGGGAACTACCAACATTTTCAGAAATTATCTCACCTACTGAGGGTTGTGGGTCTACTGAGAGCTCATTATTCCCTTTGTTCTACTCTCTCTGGAAGAAACCTCAGAGATTAAAGGAAAATATTTTCTCATTGTTTTAAAATTAATTCTTTTATTTTTGGTATAATATATCAATATATTTACTTCATTTCCAATTTCATTCTCTTCCTCTAAGCACTCCTATATATTCCTCCTGTTATCTTTCAAATTCATGGCCTGTTTTTCATTAATTACTGTTATAGTCATGTATGTATACATATACACATGCAAATTATTAAACACAACCTACTCAGTCTATATAATATTACTTCTATGAATGTTTTCAGAGATGACCATTTGTTAAAGAATAAAAACCTTGTGAAAATTAAAGAAAACCTTCAATTCAAGAAATAGTGACAATCTAATTATATCATCTAAGCACTGTTATATCTCACTGGTCTGTCATGTTAAAATATAAATAACACATATTTCTTTTGCAAGAAAAGTTGAAAAATGCAGGAACCTACTTTGTGTATATAATTTTATGTTCTTTTCCTATTGAGTGTTTGGATCTTTACATTTTGGCCAAATATTAACAGAAAAGTCCAGCACTGACTGGAAGTAATCTAATGTGGTTAAATTATAATTAATGTTATATTTAACTCATACTAATGGCTACTGAAATGGGTAACAGGAATCTAAAGGCATTCTTGTTTACTTCTGCTTCAAACCTGTGACTAACTCTTAGGGTCAGAAGTAGGATAACTCCTTTTCCAGGACCTCAATGATTCAGTGAATAATTTCCTCTAATCTCACGCTCTTCACTTATCAGTTCTTCTAACTCAGGTTTACCCATTTACTGTCTTACCATCCCATGGTGGTACCATCCCTCCCCCTGACATAGATGCCAGAGTGATCACGGCCTTATCTCTTATTACTACATGACTATTACACATGAAAGTATGCAAGTAATGTAGCCTTCAATAAGTGACATGTTAATGACTCAAACTGTTAGCTCTACCTAGACCTCTTGCTTGAATTTTAATTCATATGCCCAACTTTAGATACTATGAATAGTGCAGAATAAAGATTCATATACCAGTATCTTTGTGATGTAGTGAATTGGAGTCTTCTTGCAAGATATTTCCTATCCATTCACATTGAGGCAGTGAGAGGCCAGTGATTGGAGGGGAGAGAGGAGGAGGAGCTAAGAGAACTGAGGGGAGGAGAGAGAGGGAGTCTCAGTGGACCAGATGAGATCGAGTGGAGCAGGGAAGGAGATGTGGATATCCAAATGGCTTCAGACGTATTTCTGGTGTTTTGGAGAGGTTAGAAAGATTGGGATAAGATCTTATCATTGTAAATTGGCTTTATGAAATTGGGGGTTTCTTATACATAAATATATTTGGTTAACTATTCAAGTTTAAGAGTCATGCTTTACCGGATACTTGGAAGGAGTGGTGAAGAGACCTGGAGGGGCAGTACTATTATTAATTATTAACTGTTAGAGATTCTTTTAGTAAATACTCCAACATGGTATATCTGGGTCTATTTTTAGTTTTTTTAATTGAAAATAAATTCTTTTCCACACAATATATTCTGATCACTCTTTCCTATATTTTATCTCATCCCAGATTCATCTCAGAATCTCATGACCTCTCCACCCATCCAACTATACAGCTTCTTCCTTCCTCTCGTTAGAAAGCAAATAGGCAAATAAAACAATTGAACCATAAAAAGGAAAAAATCATGAGAAACAGATAGACAGGCAGAGACCCACAAACAAAAACAAAACAAAAGCACAAAACCAGAAACCATACATATAAACAATGGGCCAATAAGGTAAGAAATGTCCAAACAAAGCACTATGAGACAAAAAAAATCACCAAAATAACAATGTTTTTTTAAAATTTTATTATATATCCATCTACAGCTGGACATGATGTCTTGCCTTTTCAGTGTTATTTGTATACTCAGTGAAACTCAATTGAAAATATTTTTTTCCTTTGTAAGGTGTTGTCAATTGGAGATAGTTTCTTCGTTTGGAATGGGAGCTTGTGTCCTCTGTCCTCTCTTAATCATAGAACCCCATCAGGCTTAGCCCTGTGCAATTCTTGCGCATGCTGCTACAAATGCTTCCTTGGTTCAAGCAACCCTTATGTCTCTTACAATCTTTCCATTTCCTTTTCTGCATAACACCCTAAGCACTGAATGACAGACATCTCATTTAGGACTTAGTGTTCCAGGGTCACTGCACACTATTCAGATGTGGACCTGAGTATTTTTTCCCAGCTACTGAAGGAGAAAACATCTCTGACGATGGCTGAACAAGACACTGGTTTATGGCTATAGTAGAATTTCATTAGGAGTCATCTTACTTCTACATTGCTTTAGAATAACAATAGGATTTGATTTCCCCCTAAGTCCATGGCTTATCTAGTCTTAGATTCTTAGCCAACAACAGTGTCAGACACAGGTCACATCTCATAGAGTGGATGTTAAATCCAATGAAATGGTTGGTTACTCCTAAAACATTTATGCCACTATTGTACCAGCATAATATGCGGGCAGGTCATCATCACTGTAGACCAAAGGGTTTGTGGGTGGGTTTTTGTTTATCTTTCTCCTCTGGTAGTATAAAGAGTACTTTTAGTACTGTGAATAGTAGTCAGTAGGGATGAAGGCTCTAGCTAGGCATCAGCTCGACTACTTTTCTATGTTCAATGAGATACGTAAAAATTGTCTTCAGCAATAGGATCTTACCATCATTGCAGAGAGCAACCAATAGCTGTGGCAATAGCCTGAATTGTTTGGAAGCATTCATGGAGTCCTTTTGTCCAATTAGATGTAGTCCATTCTCAGCAATGAAAGTTTGATTTGATGGTGGGAGCTATCCAGCTGGGGCTTTGTTTCACCTGCTACTAGATACTTCCACTTAAATTTCTTTTATATATGTACATATTTTAAGAAGCTTGTATTGTAATAAGGGTCCTCAAATGGCTCTTTATGTTAGTTGTCTCTCTTCATATTCTGTTCTTTTCACTGTCTTCCTTCTCACTTCCCATTTAATCTTCCTGATTGCTCCTGCTGGACTGTAGTGGGGACATAGTGCCCTGGCTGTTATTGATTGTGTTTTTACACAGACATCTAGGCTTCTAGTTCTGTAAGATCTGTAAAAATGACCTTTTCCATTTCTCATTTTTTCCATCTTTCATATAGTATAAAAATAAGGATTTGAATGAAATTGAATCAATATTGTTTTTAATTTATCAACTGAGAAATGTCCAGGCCCAGAAAAATTCACTATTGAATACTGACAGGCGTTTGAAGAAGAATTAACACCAGTACTTCCCAAGCTATTCTGTAAAGTATAAGGGGAATATATATATATATATATATATATATATATATATATATATATGTATGTATATACATGTATATAATTTTTATTGATTTTGTTCTTTGATAATTTTGTTGAGAAATATTGCATCTATGTTCAGCAGGGGGATTGAACTCTAACTTATTTTGTCACAGTTGTTGTATATTATATGACTTTGATATAAGGATAATACTGACTTCTTAGAGCTTCGTACCATTTCTTTCCCTTATCTTTTACAAAATAGTTTGGGAACTACTGGTGTTACTTCTTCAGAGATCTGTCAGAATTCAACAGTGAATCTGTCTGGGTTTGGATGCTCTCAATAAACAGATTAAAAATTTTTTTCTTTAATCTTTTCTTTTTCTTTTGTTTATTTTGTGTAAGGGTTCACTGATCTTGTTTATCCTGCCAAAGAACCAAATCTGTTTTATGTCTACTTAACTTGGGATTGACTCATTATGGTTTTTCTTAGGCCTTTAAGTGTATTGTTATTTGTTTAAGGACTGTAATGAATCATGAAGGATTGTGTATATATATACATATATATATATACATGCATATACACATATATGTATATTAGAATTGAGTGAAGATAAAAACATAATACTGGTCAAAACCTATGAGATTGGAGAACCAATATTAGCTACCATAGAATTATTACTGAATTATTTATCAAATTGTATTTGTTTATGCTTATCTCAACTTTCATTATGCCTAGAAAACAATATGATGGTTGTTACTGCCATGAGTTTAGATTTTTTGTTTTTCTTTTGCTCTTTCTTCATTACTAAGGATAGTGCTTAGAACATCATAGGTTTTAATACTACGTGTTAAATGATTGAGTAAATGATAGGATGGCATCCATTTCAGAGGAAATTCTAGTCCTAGTCTATGATCATGACCACTGTCCTCACTGACACAGAGACAGAGGTGGATTAAAGAACTTAATATTTGAGCATTACATTCAAGTACATGGGTGTGGAATTAGAAGATTCTACCAACACAATTTAGATTAATACTTCCATCCTATTAATTTATTTTCCTATTTAGTTTTGATTTATTGTCAGAAACTTACTTCTACAGTTCAGCTAGACTTGGAGGGGAATGAGGATCCTAAAACGCTTAAGTGGGAGTGGAGATTAGAGGTTATGGTGAACAGGTGAGTTGGAGGTGCTTTTCTGAGCTATAGAAGAAATGGTCCTCTGGGTAAGATGTCTGCATGTCGGCCATCTTCTCTCTGGGACTGAGTGGGCAGTTACAGCCAGGAGCACAGGGATCACAGGAGCAGAAGAGCAGCTGGGCCAGGGTTCATCCGGGCTCCACCTGTACCCAGGACCTGGGCAGTGCCACAGTCGTCTGTACACCTATCCTGCCAGGGGAGAACTGCTTTGCAGGGAGTGACTTGACTCCCAGATTTGAAGGTGAGGCCAGGATCAGATGGTTTTAGTGCAGAATTCTATCAGATCTTCAAAAAAGACCTAATACCAATACTCTTCAAACTATTCCACAAAATAGAAACAGATGGAACACTACCCAATTTGTTTTATGAAGTCACAATTACTCTGATACCTAAAACACACAGAGACCCAACAAAGAAAGAGAACTTTAGACCAATTTCCCTTATGAATATCGATGTAAAAATACTCAATAAAATTCTTGCCAACCGAATCCAAGAATACATCAAAATGATCATCCACCATGATCAAGTAGGCTTCATCCCAGGGATGCAGGGATGGTTCAATATACCAAAATCCATCAATGTAATTCACTACATAAATAAACTCAAAGAAAAAAAACCACATGATCATTTCATTAGATGCTGAAAAAGCATTTGACAAAATCCAATACCTCTTCATGTTAAAAGCCTTGGAAAGACCAGGAATTGAAGACCCATACCTAAACATAGTAAAAGCAATATACAGCAAACCAGTAGCCAATATCAAACTAAATGGAGAGAAACTTGAAGCAATCCCACCAAAATCAGGGACTAGACAAGGCTGTCCAGTCTCTCCTTCCCTGTTCAATATAGTACTTGAAGTCCTAGCCAGAGCAATTAGACAACAAAAGGAGGTCAAAAGGATTCAAATTGGAAATGAAGAAGTCAAACTATCACTATTTGCAGATGATATGATAGTATACTTAAGTGACCCCAAAAATTCCACCAGAGAACTACTAAACCTGATAAACAACTTCAGCAAAGTGGCTGGATATAAAATTAACTCAAACAAATCCATAGCCTTCCTATACTTAAAGGATAAATAGGCTGAGAAAGAAATTAGGGAAATGACACTCTTCACAAGAGTCACAAATAATATAAAATCCCTTGGTGTGACTTTAACCAAGCAAATGAAAGATCTGTATGACAAGAACTTCAAGTCTCTGAAGAAAGAAATTGAAGAAGATCTCAGAAGATGGAAAGATCTCCAATGCTCATGGATTGGCAGGGCTAATATAGTAAAAATGGTCATCTTGCCTAAAGCAATCTACAGATTCAATGCAATCCCCATCAAAATCCCAACTCAATTCTTCATAGAGTTAGAAAGAACAATTTCCAAATTTATCTGGAATAACAAAAAGTCCAGGATAACAAAAACTGTTCTCAACAATAAAAGAACTTCTGCATAATCACCTTCTCTGACATCAAGCTACAGAGCAATAGTGATAAAAACTGCATATATTGGTACAGTGACAGGCAGGTAGATCAATAGAATAGAATTGAAGACCCAGAAATGAACTCGCACACCTATGGTCACTTGATCTTTGACAAAGGAGCTAAAACCATCCAGTGGAAAAAAGACAGCATTTTCGACAAATGGTGCTGGGTCAACTGGCAGTCAACATGTAGAAGGATGCAAATTGATCCATTCTTATCTCCCTGTATAACGCTTAAGTTCAAGTGGATCAAGGACCTCCACATAAAACCAGATACACTGAATCTATTAGAAGAGAAAGAACCTGGAGCACATGGGCACAGGGGAAAATCTTCTGAATAGAACACCAATAGCTTATGCTCTAAGATAAAGAATTGACAAATGGAACCTCATAAAATTGCAAAGTTTCTGTATGGTGAAGGACACTGTCAGTAGGACAAAATGGCAACCAACAGATTGGGAAAAGATCTTTACCAATCCTACATTCAATAGAGGGCTAATATCTAATATATACAAAGAACTCAAGAAGTTCCAGAACTCAAGAAGACTCCAGAGAACCAAATAACCATATTAAAAAAATGGTGTACAGAGCTAAACAAAGAATTCTCATCTGAGGAATACTGAATGGCTGAGAAACACCTAAAGAAATGTTTAACATCCTTAATAATCAGGAAATTGTAAATCATAAAAACCCCTGAATTTCTACCTCACATCAGTCAGAATGGCCAAGATCAAAAACTCCGGGAACAGCAAATACTGGAGAGGATGTGGAGCAAGAGGAACAATCCTCCATTGCTGGTGAGATTGCAAGCTAGTAAAACCACTCTGGAAGTCAGTTTGGTGGTTCCTCAGAAAATTGGACATAACACTACCTGAGGACCCAGTTATACTACTCCTGGGCATATATCCAGAGGATGCTCCAACATGTAATAAGGACACATGCTCCATTATTTTCATAGCAGTCATATATATACAATCTTCATTTACATTTCAAGTGGTAAAACCTTTCCAGTTTCCCCCCTCCCCAAAAGTCTCCAACCCCTCCTCCCACTCCCTGCCTCCAAGTATATGCCCCTCCACCTGACCCACTTCCACATCCCCCCCTCAATTTCCCCTTGTTGGGACCTCTATTTTGCTTTCACCTGACCAAGGACCACTCCTCCCACTGATGCCTGACAAGGCATTCCTGTGCCACATTTTTGGCTGGAACCACATGTACCCCTTGGTTGCTGGTTTAGACCCTGGGAGTCCTGGAGCATCTAAGTGGCCAACATCGTTGTTCTTCCCTTGGGGCTGTAAACCCATTCAGCTCCTCTGGATCGCCCTCCAACTCCTCCATTGGGGACCCCACTCCCAGACCAATGGTTGGCTGCTAGCATCTGCCTCTGTGTGTATAAGGCTCTGGCAGGGCCCCTCCAAAGACAACCATGGCATGCTCCTTTTGATATGCGCTTCTTGTCATCCATAGTAGTGTTGGGGTTTGATGACTGTTTATAGGGTCAATCCCCAGATAGAGCAGTCTCTGGGTGGCCTTTACTTCAGTCCCTGCTCCACACTTTGCCTCCATTATTGCTCCTGTAAGTGTATTGTTCCCTTTCTCAGAGGAACCCAAGCACTCCCACTTCAGTCCTCCACCTTCTTGAGCTTCCTGTGGTCTGTGAATTGTAACTTGTTTATTTTGAGCTTTTGGGCTAACATCCACTTATCAGTGAGTGCAAACCATGTGCATTCCTTTGTGATTGGGTTACCTCACTCAGGATGACACTTTCTAGTTCCATCCATTTGCCTAAGAATTTCATGAATTCATTGTTTTTAATAGCTGAATAGTACTCCATTGTGTATATATACCACAATGTGTTTACACAATGTTTCTGTATCCATTCCTCAGTTGAAGGACATCTGAGTTCTTTCCGGCTTCTGGCTATTATGAATAAGGCAGCTATGAACATAGTGGAACATGTGTCCTTATTACATGTAGGAGCATCTTCTGGGTATATACCCAGTAGTGGTATAGCTGGGTCCTCAGGTAGTACTATGTCTAATTTTCTGAGAAATCACCAAACTGATTTCCAGAGTGGTTTTACCAGCTTGCAATTCCACCAACAATGGAGAAGTGTTCCTCTTTCCCCACATCCTCTCCAGCATCTGCTGTCCCCTGAGTTTTTCATCTTAGCCTTTCTGACCAGTGTAAGGTGGAATCTCAGTGTTGTTTTGATTTGCATTTCCTTGATAACTAAGGATGCTGAGCATTTCTTTAGGTGCTTTAAAGCCATTCGAGTTTCCTCACTTGAGAATTCCCTCTTTAGCTCTGTACCCCATTGTTCACAGGGTTATTTGACTCTCTTGAGACTAACTTCTTGAGTTCTTTGTATACCTTGAATATTAGCCCTCTATCAGATATAAGATTGGTAAAGATCTTTTCCCAATTTGTTGGTTGCCTTTTTGTCCTACTGACCGTGTCCTTTGCCTTACAGAAGCTTTGCAGCTTCATAAGGTCCCATTTGTCGATTCTTGTTCTTAGGGCATAAGGCATTGGTGTTCCCCTATGCCCATGTGTTCAAGATTCTTCCCCACTTTCTCCTCTATAAGCTTCAGTGTGTCTGGTTTTATGTGTAGGTCCTTGATCCACTTGGACTTGAGCTTTTTACAAGGAGATAAGAATGGGTTGATTTGCATTTTTCTGCATGCTGACCGCCAGTTGATCCAGCACCATTTGTTAAAAATGCTGTCTTTTTTCCACTGGATGTTTTTAGCTCCTTTGTTGAATATCAAGTGACCATATGTGTGTGGGTTCATATCTGGGTCTTCAATTCCATTCCATTGATCTTCCTGTCTGTCACCATACCAATACCAAACAATTTTTATCACTATTGCTCTGTAGTAGAACTTGAGGTCAGGGATGGTGATTCCCCCAGGAGATCTTTTGTTGTAGAGAATAGTTTTTTCTATCCTGGGTTTCTTGTTATTCCAGATGAATTTGAGAATAGCTCTTTCTAGATCTATGAAGAATTGATTTGGGATTTTGATGGGAACTGCATTGAATCTGTATATTGCTTTCAGCAAGATGACCATTTTTACTATATTGATCCTGCCAATCCATGTTCATAACAGTGTTATTTATAATATCCAGAAGCTGGAAAGAACCCAGATATCCTGTAACAGAGGAATTGATACAGAAAATGTGGTATATTTACACAGTGGAGTACTACTCAGCTATTAAAAACAATGAATTCATGAAATTCTTAGAGAAATAGATGGAACTAGAAAATATCACCCTGAGTGAGATAACCCAATCACAAAAGAACACACACACGGCCAACCAATAGAATGAACATAGGGTCCACCTTGGAGCAGCTAGGGAAAGGACCCAAGGATCTGAAGAGGTTTGCAGCCCTGCAGGAGGAACAAAAATATATACCAACCAGTACCCCCAGAGTTCCCAAGGACTAAACCACCAACCAAATAGTACACATGGAGAGATCCATGGCTCCATCTCCATATATAGCACAAGATGACCATTTCAGACATCAGTTAGAGGAGAGGCCATTGGTCCTATGAAGGCTCAATTCTCCAGAATAGGGTAATTCAAGTCAGGAAATTGGGGAGGGTGTGAGCAGGGGGAGGGGGATGGGATAGGGGGTTTTCCGAAAGGTAACTCGGAAAGGGGATGTCATTTGAAATGTAAATAAAGCAAATATCTAATAATTAAAAAATGAAAAAAAGTAGAAGTGAAAAAAACAAAAACAAACAAAACAAAACAAAAAAAATCAATGTGTGCATGTCAAAATAATTAGAGTTGACCACTATTGGCAATGAAGATATTCTTGTTGGTCTTTCCATTCCTGGACCCAAAATTGTCTTGGCTTCCATAATCCTTATACCCTCTTTTACCTTCTTTAAGACTACCTGTTTGCATTCAGTCACTCAGTCTTGGAATTCAGGTGAAAAACTAGGTGCTTGGTCCCACATTTCTATGGATAAGGTGCCAGGACCTGTTTGCTTCAGGTTGAAGTTCTCATCCTCAGATTTCTCTTTGTAGATGGCAATTCTACTCATGTCATTACAGCATGCGAAGTTGACACTCTGTCACATGAATTGTGGAATAATTCTGTACAAGGAACAGCCTTTCTACCCCAATCCCTTTTCTCTTGTTCTCAGAGCACGGTAGAGCTGTCTTTGGAACTTTGCAAACAGCTTGAAGGAGATGTGGCCCAAAAGCTTGCTGTTAGCCACAATGTCAAAGATCATGGTGAGGTGAAATGTGGCTACAGCAAGCAGTGACAGGGCATAGCAGCATCTGAAAAGCCAAGACTTTCATTTTATATAGAAGTAGAAACGGTAGAGTAAGAAGCGATGAGGAGCCATTGCATGACTGTAGTGCATATTTCATTAAGTGCTTACCCAGAATTAGTGCCCTGGGCTATGCCATTTATCATCTGGTATTTATTTTCAGGGGGAAATGTGTGTGAAAACATTCTTTAAAGTTGTTTCTTTCATTACCTTTCCACTGCATTATTAAAATCCTAAGCCTATGCATGGAATTAATTGAAACAGTTTTATCCTGTCCTTACATCATACTCCATTTGGCAAAGTTTTACTCTAGAGAACAGGAATTCTATGGGGAAGTCGGTCTCTTGACTATAGCGTGTAGCATAGCATAATTTGTTTTAAATAGTTCAAGGTTCTGAGCACTTATTCACAACCTTTGGAGTCTGAATGAGGAGGTAGGATTCCCACAACATAATATGATCTTAAAATTTCAGGGATTTTAAATTTGTGTCTCTTATTTCTTAAATTCATATATTATCATTGATTTACCCCTCTCCCCTGAGTTTTCTTTGTGATTTGTCTTAGGTGTTATTTATCTCGTTTCATAAAGCTCCCAAGACCACTGGTGATTTGTCCTTGAGATTAGGTCAGATCTTTGAGTCACAGTTGTACCACCAACCACCCAGTTCCTTCAGGAAGCAGGCAGATGTTATGAAGGAATACCAATCTTTATGTTAGTAACTGGAAGTAACTAGAGCATGGGCTTGGAAAGCTAACCAACTTCTCTCTGCTTCTGTCACTTCATCTACGAATAGGAAGTAAAATTGTCTTCGAGTTCTTTCTGTATCGCCCTTAGAGGGGTTAGCTGATATCAATCTGGATTTGGTGCACTGTGCCGTTGGTGAGATATCTGATGGGAGGTGCACTTAGTAAAGTGACTTTATTTGTTAAGAACTAGGATTTAAAAGGGAAGAATACAGTGACCATCCCCATCTCAGCTGTATTATGAAGTTCATGTTAGGTACATCTTGAGTGTCTTTCAGTTCCATCTTATTCAACTCCTTGCTCCAGGGCAGAGCAAGGTGGGTGATGTGCCTCTAAGCAAAGGCCAAAGTTTCTTAGCTGCCACATGATGTTGGACATGTGTTTTCTTCCCAGGTTCAGAGTTCATTTGTTAAAGTTTTTAAATTATGTGTGTGTGTGTGTGTGTTTAGTGGTTAGATATAATTGCCACACAAGAATCTGCTTTATATTTTTCTCAGGCATGGTACCACTTGTTGTAATGCCAATTCTAAGAGACTACTTGATATACCTTCTACATGCTCATTTGCTGATTTATGCTTCCATATCTTGGTCACTTTGTCCTCTATATTTCTAGGTGAGGTTCCATTGTGGGTGGAGAGGATGTATTAATAAATAGCTATGAAAAGGAGTAGGGACAAAGAAGTGGGTGTTAGAGAGAGAAGAAATCCTGAAAAGGCTGAGATGATAGATTATTGATCATAATTTTCAAAGAGGAGAGCTACTATGTATTCTCCTCTTGTTGATGAAGCTTGGAAACACGGGTCCTTACGTGGTTTCCCTCATCTCTGAGTGTCTCAGAGTGGTTCTAGTAAATTTACCTTCATTTCTGAATAGATCAGGAATAGATCAACAGACAGATGAGAATTGTGTGTTTAGATTGTCAAACAAATTTGTCACTTGTTTCTAATGGTTGGTCATTTGTATTTCTATTTACTTTTGTGCTACACATATGCCCTATTCTTCTTAGGTATTGTGTGATAGTTACACAACACAGGTATTGTACTCTGATTGCCAGTTTTCAAATCCTGGCTTTGGTGCTGTGTAAACTTAGACAATTTATTTACTTCTCTGTGAATAATCACACCAAATTCACAGGTTTGTTGTATATGCTGAACATATTAATGCATAAAGAGTAGTTATAAATATTTGATATGTTAGTTAGCTTTGAAATGATATTCTTTTCTATTAATTAGAGATGCAAACAATTACAAAATAATTTAGCATGATTTCAACAGTAGACAAAGTATTTTTTAGGAAGAGATATAAAGAAGCTGAAATAATAAAAGATTCTATTAATTTTGATGGGGTACTATTAGAACAGAAAGCCACGGAGCTTTGTTCTTTTCTTAATTTTTATTAGATATTTTCTTTATTTTCATTTCAAATGTTATCCCCTTTCCTTGTTTCCTCTCTGAAAACCTCCTATCCCATCTCCCCTCCCCCTGCTCACTAACCCACCCACTCCCACTTCCCTGACCTGCCCCTACACTGGGGGACCGAGCCTTCGCAGGTCCAAGGGCCTCTCCTCTCATTGATGTCCAACAAGGCAATCCTCTGCTGCACATGCAGCTGGAGCCATGGGTCTCTCCAGGTGTACTATTTGGTTGGTGGTTAGGTCCGTGGGAACTTCATTCTTACAGCAGTGCAGTTCATTGTACAACTTAGGAAGAAAGATATACTGAAGAAAGAGGTAAGGGCACATTATGTTAAAATAAAGCTTCTTAGTGTTCAGTTAGGGGATGACAATAAGGGTGCAAAGACTTTACAGTTAGTTTGAGAAGACTCTTAAATTTCCTCTGAAGATATCAAAACGCATGATGAGGGCAGTGGGAACAGTTGGTAGGTTTTAGTAGAGAAGTGTGGTTAGATTTTTACATATGGGAAAAGGTTGAAGCATTTCCCCAGTGCTTAGAGAAGAGAAGATACATGTAGGATCATGTAATTTATGCAAACTCGCCGAACCAACAGGATTGCTTTTGGAATTAGATGATGCATAGGGCTGGAAGAGACAGGGTGGGTGTTTCTGGTGCCAATGAACAGAGTAGGTTTGTGGAGGTGGACAGGACTCTGACTTCAAAATACCTAAGTTGATGTTTGCTGGGTAAGAAAAAGAATTGCTGAGGTGCTTTAGATTTTAAAGCCATCAAATGACAGTTATAGGAATTCAGAGATTCACTGGTTATTCCTAAATAGCAGGTCATTTACACCATAGTGAGAGAGACTCAGGTGTGCCCTGCCCTGGTTATTCCTAGGTAGCAAGTCATTTCATGGTAATGATAAGGACTCAGGCTTGCCCTGGTTATTCGGCGGTAGCAGATGATTTGAGGAAGGGAGGCTGTGCTAAAGCACTTTTCTGATTTCTGTTACAGGAAGGATGGGGCTGGGCAGCTGGAGACTTAAAGACTTTGGTAATTTGGGTATCAGTTTTCTGAGTGTGAGCAGATGACAGTAAGAATGGGGAGGAAAGAACACAGTAGGGATCTGTTGTAGGTCAAATTAATGTAATGGGGCTGGCGGTATAGTCATGCCAATGAAACATTGATATCAAAGCTGCGAGGTCGGGCAGCCTGGAGGGTAATGGGATCATCAGAACATTTTCTAGGTCCTACTTGCCCTTGGGTCTTCTGTGAAATCACAACATAGCCCCACCATCTGCATTCCTAACTCTGCCCATGTCTTTTCCCTGTGCTTATGAGTGAGGATATGAGAAAGGTGATTCTGCATTGTGTCCCTATTTAGCAACTTGTTTTCTTAGGTGACTGAATATTCCTGGTGATTCTAAAGCCTTGTACCAAATTAACATTCTTATTTCAGAGCACATGCCATACTGAATTTAAGCGTATTGCTCGTTGTGCCCTTGGATTTCCCTGTAATTTGCTGCTGAAAGCTTTAAAGTTTCTTTAAAAGCATTAGCCTTTTGGGTCAGTTTCTTTTAGCTTCCATGAATGTCTGACTTCTCTTTCTCTTTTGAGGCCATTTCTCTTGTTTCTGCCATACAGCAAAATTCTTCCTAAAATAAACAATGTGAATAGTGTCACAATTATTGCTTGTTTTATTTCAGGTCCCTTGACTGCTGTTATCCAGTACACTTGAACTGAACACATGGCCAGTGTAAATGTGACTGAGTTGATCATCACTGGCCTTTTCCAGGATCCAGAGGTGCAGAAGGTGTGCTTTGTGCTGTTTCTTCCTGTGTACCTGGCCACAGTGCTGGGCAATGGCCTTATTGTTGTGACAATCAACGTCAGTAAGAATCTATATTCCCCCATGTATTTCTTCCTCAGCTACTTGTCCTTGGTGGAGATCCTCTATTCCTCTACTGTTGTCCCTAAGTTTATCACTGATTTACTTAACAAGATTAAATCCATCTCTCTGAAGGGCTGCCTGGCTCAGATTTTCTTCTTCCACTTCTTTGGGGTCACTGAGATTCTCTTGCTTGCAGTGATGGCTTATGACCGCTATGTGGCCATCTGCAAACCTCTTTACTACACAACTATCATGAGTAGGCCTATATGTCACCGACTGGTGGCTGGTTCTTGGGTAGGGGGATTTTTTCATTCTATAATTCAGATTTTCATCACTATCCCTTTGCCCTTCTGTGGCCCCAATGTGATTGACCACTACTTCTGTGACCTCCATCCCTTATTCAAGTTGGCCTGCACTGACACTTTTGTGGTAGGGGTTATTATGTTTGTTAACAGTGGATTGTTTTCTGTATTTTCCTTCCTTTTCTTGGTGTCCTCTTATGTTGTTATACTATACAACTTGAGAAATCATTCTGCTGAGGGGAGGCGTAAGGCTCTCTCCACCTGTGCATCTCACATCATGGTGGTTGTCTTGTTCTTTGGACCTGCCATCTTCCTCTACTTGAGACCTGCCTCCACCTACACTGAAGACAAGCTAGTGGCTGTGTTCTACACAGTCATCACCCCCATGCTGAACCCCATCATCTACACACTCAGAAATGCAGAGGTGAAAAATGCAGTGAGGAAGTTGTGGGGGAAAAAAGTGAGCTCAAATCTGGAATAAAATTAAAGGCATGAAACGATCAACAGCATGGCAACTCTGACTAGAACTTGAATCTGACTTTAGTCATCAGTGAAGGGACAGATTAAAATCTTCATGCTCATGGTTTTTGTTGATTTGAATTCCATCAGGTCATAGGTATCAGTATTTTGGAGTATGTTCAAATTGGGCTTCTCAATGATCTTTCTCAGTGATCTATAGTGTATAAGATTTAGGAACAGAACTCCTCTAATGTGTGGATATAAAAGTTCTCGCATTGAAAGGAATGACATAGTTTATTCTTGAGTCAATGTGAGTAAAGCATGGGAATGTAGATCCTGGTTACACCAAACATCATGTTTCACTGTGGTAACAGGTTCATAGAAAATAAAAGTAAGAAATCAAGGCACTTTAAAAATACATTGGAAAGAATATCAGGTTGATAGGTTAGGGACAGTGTTGGGAAATCTCTGTTCTTGACTTCAGATGGTATATGCTAACATTCTTAGTTTTTGAGTTGGTGAAGATGGTGGTCTGTTAAGTTAATACATACACCAAAGATTCATGCAATAGTCACAAAGACATTAGATTAGGTACAGAGGTGGACAGTGGATATCTGTTAATGACTCTGAAGTTAATCCATGATAATTTGGTATGGAGCTACCATATCCTAACTCTCCATAGTTGTAAAATTCTAATCCATCAGTTCTTCAGAATCTTAAACACAGTGTGGCTTTTTATGGGCAACCCCAGTTCACAAAGGGAACTCTATCCTGGTACGTATCAGCTCTATGGCCTTAGCTTTATTCATTTTCCTTCTGATGTCACCATGCTATTGCATGTGCAGCGATCTTGGCATCCAATGGCAAAAGTACATGTTTTGCCTTGAGTCCTTGAAATTTTGGAGGAAGTCCCAGGACCCCTTCCCTGATTCTACACATGTATTCCCTAGGCTGACCAGATTGAATGAGCAGCCTGTCCTTCACATTTGTGTTCTTTTCAGGTAACCCTACATCATAAGTCACACACAGCAGGAACTGAGCTACACAATGAATAGAGACATCAAGGTGATGACAATATTATTTCTCATTTGGAAGGGGATTAGATCAGCATGATAGGAACCATGGAGGAATTTTCTTAGAAATTACCTTAGTTGAGCTATTGCTATTAGAGTGGTGTTAGTAGAATCTTGCAATGAAAAGATATCAGCTTTACAACCTCATGGGGATATCCCTCATCCTTATTTGAATTTGTTGTCAGAATGATTGATGCACATTTTATTTGCATAAATAGCTTTTGCATATTTCAAAGCCTTTCCATATCCATTACTTCTTGGAATCTTCAAAGCAATTCTATAATGTTAATAAAGTAGTAATTAATCATTCTGAATGCATAGCTTTAGAAATTTAAATGTCATTTAGATTAGGTTTTGGTTGCAAAGAACAGAATCAGAAATAAGAGAGAAGTGCAGAAGTAAATGATTCAGGGTAGAAACATTTTCTATCGTGTTTGTCTATCACCAAGATCTTTCATTTTTGTGTTGACCTCATGTGCTAAGATGAGTGCTGGAGCTTCATTCACAGTGAATAATTCACAATGGTTAAATGATTTTTGACAAATTTACACTGTTTCCTTGACATCCATGAGAAGATTTGGAAGCTTCTCATGTCTCCTTTCATGCACACAGCTTCCTCCCTACCCAACATCAGCAGCAACTCTAATTTCTATCATCATGTATTAATTGAGTCTTGTGTTCATATGAATACTAGCACTGTGGTTGCACTCTTTTGAATTTGTCCTTTTTCTCTGATTTTAATGGTTTTGAAACTCATTTGTGCTGTGAATTATAATAATTTGTTATTCTCTTCATTCAGCGGTGTGCCATTGCAGGAATACATCATAGTAAATAAAAATTCTTTTATTGGTGGACATTGGGCTTATTTCAGCTATTAAATGCTCTAAATAAAAGCTGTGAGACATAAAAGTGATTGCCACCAAATTTGATGACCTGAGTTTGATTCCCAGATCCCACATGGTGGAAGGGGAGAAGCAACACTGGAAAGTTGTTCTCTCACCTCCACTCATGCACTGTGGCATGCATACACCGCTCCTCCAAGACAAATACAAGGCCATTTTTACAAAAACCTTGAGAACTATTTTAAGTGCCTATTTTATAAGAAAAAACATATACTTCTTTACCATTTTCATTACTCTATAAATACTCAGACTTTTCACATCCTCCTCCAGGGTCTAGCCTCTCATCATACATATTTTATCCTTGCATTTCCACAACCTGACAGACCCAGACTAGGTCCCATACCAAGTGCTCCAGCCTAGTCTGGTCACCTAGGCCTGGGCAGGAGCCAAGTTCCAGGCTTCCACCAGGCCTTTCTCTACTTGGCACCACCCACATATACCTTCTGTGCTGCCTCCACCACCTCACTTGGTATCTAGACTCCCCACATCCTCCACCAATGTTTAGCCTTTTGAGTATACCTGATATCCTCATACACACCTTTCCCACAAATCCCCAGCCTAGGTCCTATAACTAGTGCACCATCTTAGTCTATCCTTCCTTGCATGCATAGTAAAGGAGCTCTTGGGCCAGTATTCTCACTACGTATTACCCAAACTATAGGCTCTCCAATGTCAAATGGAACTTTTCCACCCAGACAGATCTACCCCCTGTTACTCCAAGCTTGGAATAAGAAAAACATCTTGTATTCCAGCCCAGTCCTTTCTCAGGGTACTTATAATCTCTAGACCCAACACATACCTACAGATTTTCTTCCACAACCTGCTCTGTGTACAAAAATAATACAACATGATAACTAGCAAAGAAAGTCCACATACCAGTTCTCATTGCAAGTATACCAGCTATATGAAAGATCAAGCCAGTGTTTTCTCTTCAAATCTTTCCAGTCATGTAGAAATGTATACAAATTGGAGTTACATAGATGAATTCTAGGAAACAGAATTTAAATGAACAATCATAAACTTCATCAAAGGATTCAAGGATTGTAAAGAAGACACAAAGAGACATCTGAATGAAATTAAGAAGAAAATTCTTCAAGAGAAAAAATGCCAAAATGATACCCAAGAAACCTCAAACATTAAATTGACAGAAATTAATGAAAATCCAGGACTATGCAATTTAATAAGGAGATAGAAACACTGAAGAAGACACAATCAGAAGTGAAAATGGGAGTGAAAACTCGTTAAGATAGAAAACTCAAAGGAAACCTTACAAGTAGAAAGAATCAACCAGAATAGAGAAAACCAGGACTTGAAGTTAAAACAGAGATTCCAGACCAAATAGGAAAGAAATATGAAAAAAAAACCACAGGAAAAAAAATATATATAGGAAATATTGGATACCATGAAAAAAACCCAATCCTTTAAATTATAGGCAGAGATGAGAAAGAAAAACTCCCAAGTCAATGGTATAACCCAGATATTCAACAAGATCATAAAAGAAAACATTTCTAAACTAAGGAAAGACACACTAATACAAATACAAGAAACACACAGAATATCAAATAGACAATACCAGAAAAGAAATTCCCCACAGCATATCACAGTTAAAACACTAAGTGTACATAACAAAGAAAGTGTATTGAAAACTGCAAGAGAAAAAGTACAAGCCATATATAAGAGAAAATTCATCAGAATAACAGCTGAGTTCTCATTGAAAATTTGAAAGCCACACAAATAACTCCAAAAAGACTACGGTTGCCATTATAGATTAATATAATTAGCAAACTGTCCTCAGTAATTGAAGGAGAAGTAAAAATGTCGATGACATAAACAGTCTAAAAACTTTATGTCAATCAAACCAAATATCAAGAAAATACAGGAAGTAGAATTCTGGGCTAGGGAGAGGAATGAATATAGCAGAGAAACTAGGAAAGAAAACACAAAATCTCCAAAAATAAACAGCACTGTGACCACAACTAACATCATTTAAATAACTTTAAATATTGTCTTAGTCAGTGTTCTTTTGCTGTGAAAAACCACCACAACCAAGGCAACTCTTATAAAAGCCAGCATTTAATTTGAGAACTTGCCTATAGTTTTAGGGAATTAGTCCATCTTCATCATGGCAGGAAGAAGACAGGCATGGCTATAGGACAGTATCTGAGAGCTTTATATTCTGGTCTTCAGCAGCAGGCAGAAAAAGAGACTGGGCATGACATTGACTTTGAAATCCTCAAAGCCCACTCCAAGTGACATACCTCCTTCAACAAGACCACACCCACTCCAACAAGGCCATGCATCCTAATATTTCTCAAACAGTTCTACACCCTGGTGAAAACATTCAAATAGATGAGGCAATGGTAGCCATTCTCATTCAAATCATCACAAATATCAGTGGTTTCAATTCTCTAGACACAGGCTGACCAAATGGATCAAAAAACAAAATCCACTAATCTGTTGCTTACAAGAAATAGATCTTGGTTTTAAGGACAGACACAACCGTAGAGTAAAAGGATAGACAAAGGTACTCTGTTCAAATGGGACCAGAGAACAAGCAGATTTTGCTATCCTAGAGTCCGACAAAATGGCCTTTAAGCTAAAACTAATCAGGAGAGAATAAAGACACTTCATCCCAAGCAAGAGAACAGTTAATCAAGAAAAGACTAGTATATAAAACATACATGCACTACATTCTGGGGATCCAAATTTTATAAAAATTCCACTATTGGATTTAAAGATACGGATTAACATCAATCCACCAATAAAAGGGGATTTCAACACCTCACTTTCCCTAATAGGCAGGTCATCTGGAGAAAAACTAAACATCAGAATTAATTGACATCATACATCAAATGCACTTAAGAGATATCTGCAGAATATTCCACCCAAGCACTGAAGAATACACATTCTACTCAGCAACACGTGGGAGTTTTTGTAAAATAGACCATATCTGGGACACAAAACAAATCTTTATAAACTCAAAAAGATTTAAACTACTCCTTGCAACTTATCTGACCACAGTAAAACTTAAGTTGACAGCAAAAACAACCTCTAGTAAAATATACAAAGTCAAGGAAACGAAACAACTTATTACTGAATAATGAATTGGTCAAAGAAAAAATCAAGAAAGAAATAAAATCTTTCTGGAAGTAAATGAAAATAAAAACACAATACAACAAAATGCTGGGACACCTTGAAAGCAGTTCTAGTAGGAAAATTTATAGTTCTAAGTGCCTACATTACAAAAAAATCAGAAAGAGTACAAACACATAATTTAATGTTGACACTCAAAAGTCTAAGCCAAATTTAAGCCCAGTTGGCAGCAAGAAATAAAAAACATCAGGTAGAAATCAATGAAACAGAAATAAAGAAAACATTACAAAGGACCAATAAATCTAAAATATAGTTCTTTGAGAAATAAGATTAAGAAACTATTGGCATAGCAGATGATGGCCTTATCTGATATCAATGAGAGGGGAGGGAGGCTTGATACACCCAGTGTACGGGGATACAAGAACGATGAGGTGCGAGTGGGTGAATGGGTGGAGGATCACCCTCATAGAGGCAAAGGGGAAGGAGAGAGGGAGGAATAGGATAAGGATTGTGGAGGGGTAACCAAGAAGGGGGATATCATTTAAAATGTAAATAAAAAAGTATTAATAAAAAAAGAAATTATTGGCCCAACTTTAAAAAAAAAGACCCAACATGAACACACAAGTTCAGCTACTTATACCTATATGGTTTTAATGAACTCTTTCTTTTTTTTAATTGAAAATACATTTTCAAATAATATATCGTGATTATGGTTCCCCTCTTTCAACACCCCCCCTCGCCCCACTTACCCCCACTTCTCTTCCTTTCCAGATAAAAGAACGTTTCTGTCTCTGGATCTTCTGTAAAGAACAGTCAGTGCTCTTTACCGTGGATGGATTCTCCCAACCCTAATTATTCCTATTCATTTGTTTCTGTGATTTCTTGCTTTGATTCAGGAGTTGAATATGCAAAAGGAACTTTCATCCTTTTCCTTAAATCTTAATAGGTTTTATGGTTTTCTTATTAATAGTTAGTTTGGATTTAATGCACTTTTATTTAATCTTTATTCAAGGTTGAATTTTTTTCCATGAATTCATTGTTTTTAATTGCTGAGTAGTATTCCATTGTATAAATATACATGGAAACTATCTCTGATAAAATTGAAGAAATATATAGAAAAACACATTAAGATTGACTATTTCATGGAAAAAATTATACAGATAAAATGGTAGGCATAAAAATACTCCTAAGTTGATTGAAAGTGGAATTATAAACATTTTCTGATAAAATTGAAAATCTACAAGGAAAATATTTCTGATAAAACTTAAGAAATATATAGAAAAACACATTAAATTGACTATTTCATGAAAAATTATACAGATAAGATGGTAGGCATAAAAATATTCCTAAATTAATTGAATGTAGAAGTAAAAGCATTTTCTGATAAAATTGAAGATCTACAAAGAAAATATCTCTGATGAAATTGAAGAAATTTATACAGATAAATTGGTAGGAATAAAAATATTCCTAAGTTGATTGAAAGTAGAATTATAAACAATTTCTGATAAAATTGAAGATTTACATGGAAAATATTTCTGATAAAATAGAAAAAATATATGGAAAAACATTAAAATTGAAGATTATCATGGAAAATTATAGAGATAAAATGGTAGACATAAAAATATTTCTAAGTTGATTGAAAGTGAAATTATACACATTTTCTGATAAAATTGAAGATTTACATGGAAAATATCTCTGATAAAATTGAAGAAATATATAAGAAACATGTTAAAATTGAGTATTTCATGGAAAAATTATACAGATAAAATGATAGGCATAAAAATATTCCTAAGTTTTTTGAATGTGGAATTGTAAACATTTTCTGATAAAATTGAAGATCTACAAAGAAAACATTTCTGAAAAAAATTCAAGAAATATATAGAAAAACATGTTAAAACTATTTCATGGAAAATTATATAGATAAAATGAAAGGTATAAAAATGTTCCTAAGTTCTTTGTATATATTGGATATTAGCCCTCTGTCGGATGTAAGGTTGGTAAAGATCATTTCCCAGTTAGTTGGTTGCCGCTTTGTCTTTTTGACAGTGTCTTTTGCCTTGCAAAAACTTTGTAATTTAATGAGGTCCCATTTGTCTATTCTTGATCTTAGAGCATAAGCTATTGGAGTTCTGTTCAGGAAATTCTCCCCTGTGCCCATATGTTCAAGGTTCTTCCCTAGTTTCCCTTCTATTAGTTTCAGTGTGTCTGGTTTTATGTGGAGATCTTTGATCCACTTAGAACAGAGCTTAGTGCAAGGAGATAAGAATGGGTCAATTTGCATTCTTCTGCATGTTGACCTCCAGCTGAGCCAGCCCCATTTGTTGAAAAGGCTATCTTTTTTCCACTGGAGGGTTTTAACTCCTTTGTCAAAGATCAAGTGACCATAGGAGTGTGGATTCATTTCTGGGTCTTCAATTCTGTTCCATTGATCTACATGTCTGTTACTGTACCAATACCATGTGGTTTTTAACACTATTGCTCTGTAGTACAGCTTGAGGTCCGGGATACTGATTCCCCCAGAGGTTCTTTTACTCTTGAGAATAGTTTTAGCTATTCTGGGTTTTCTGTTATTCCAGATGAATTTTTGAATTGCTCTTTCTAACTCTATGAAGAATTGAGTTGGGATTTTGATGGGGATTGCATTGAATCTGTGTATTACTTTTGGTAACATGCTCATTTTTACTATATTAATCCTGCCAATCCATGAGCATGGCAGATTTTTCCATCTTCTGAGGTCTTCTTCAATTTCTTTCTTCAGAGACTTGAAGTTCTTGTCATACAGATCTTTCACTTCTTTGGTTAGAGTCACGCCAAGATACTTAATATGGTTTGTGGCTATCGTGAAGGGTATCATTTCTCTTACTTCTTTCTCAGCCTGCTTATCCTTTGAGTATAGGAAGGCTTCTGACTTGCTTGATTTGATTTTATATCCGGCCACTTTGCTGAAGTCGTTTATCAGCTGTAGGAGTTCTCTGGTGGAGTTCTTTGGGTCGCTTACGTATACTATCATATCGTCTGCAAATAGTGATAGTTTAAGAGTTCTCACCTGAAGAATATCTAATGGCTGAGAAGCACCTAAAGAGATGTTCATCATCCTTAGTCATTAGGGAAATGCAAATCAAAACAACTCTGAGATTCCATCTCACACCAGTCAGGATGGCTAAGATCAAAAACACAGGAGACAGCAGTTGTTGGCGAGGATGTGGAGAAAGAGGAACACTCCTCCACTGCTGGTGGAATTGCAAGCTGGTACAACCACTCTGGAAAACAGTCTGGTGGTTCCTCAGAAAACTGGGCATGACACTCCTGGAGGATCCGGCTATACCACTCCTGGGCATATACCCAGAGGCTTTACCTGCATGCAATAAGGACACATGCTCCACTACGTTCATAGCAGCGTTATTTATAATGGCCAGAAGCTGGAAAGAACCCAGATGTCCCTCAACGGAGGAATGGATTCAGAAGATGTGGTATATCTACACAATGGAATACTACTCTGCAATTAAAAACAATGAATTCACGAAATTCCTAGGCAAATGGTCAGATCTTGAAAATATCATCCTTAGTGAGGTAACCCAATCACAAAAGAACACACATGGTATGCAGTCACTGATAAGGGGATATTAACCCAGAATCTCGGAATACCCTAGACACAATCCGCATATCAATAGATTTCTAAGAAGATGGAAGGAGAGACTCCTGGTCCTGGAAAGACTGGATGTAGGGTAACGCCAGGACAGAGAAAGAGAGGGGGTTGAATGGAGAAAAGAGGGAGGGAAGGGGGCTTATGGGACTTTCAGGGAGGGAGGAAACGGGAAAGGGGAAATGATTTGGAATGTAAATTAAAAAAAATAAATAATAAAAAAAATGCAAAAAACAAAAAAAACCAAAACTAAAACCAAATAAAATGTTCCTAAGCTTATTGAAAATAAAATTATAGATATTGTCTGATAAAATTGAAGATTTACATGGAAAATATTTCTGATAAATCTAAAAAATATAGAAAAACATTAAAATTGAAGATTATCATGGACAATTATACCAATAAAATGGTAGGCATAAAAGTATTCCTAAATTGATTGAAAGTTCAATTATAAACATTTTCTGATGAAATTGAAGATTTACATAGAAAATATTTCTGATAAAATTCAAGAAATATATAGAAAAATGTTATAATTAAAGTTTATCATGGAAAAAATACAGTTAAAATGGTAGACATAAAAAACATTACTAAATTGAAAGACCAATCACAAACATTTTCTGATAAAATTCAAGATTTACATGAACAATATTTCTGTTAGACTATGTTTTTTGTTGGGGAATTGAGTCCATTGATGTTATAAGATATTAAGGAATAGTGATTGTTGCTTTCTGTTATCTTTGATGTTATTTTTATGTTTGTGTGGTTACTTTCTTTTGGGTTTGTTGGAAAAAGATTACTTTCTTGCTTTTTCTAGGGTATAGTTTCCCTCCTCGTGTTGGCGTTTTCCATCTATTATCCTTTGTAGGGCTGGATTTGTGGAAAGATATTGTGTAAATTTGGTTTTATCATGGAATATCTTGGTTTCTCCATCTATGGTAATTGAGAGTTTTGCTGGGTATAGTAGTTTGGGCTGGCATTTGTGTTCTCTTAGGGTCTGTATGAGATCTGCCCAGGATCTTCTGGCTTTCATTGTCTCAGGTGAAAAGTCTGGTGTAATTCTGATAGGCCTGCCTTTATAGGTTACTTGACCTCTTTCTCTTACTGCTTTTAATATTCTTTCTTTGTTTAGTGCATTTGATGTTTTGATTATTATGTGCTGGGAGGACTTTCTGGTCTGGTCCAGTCTGTTTGGAGTTCTGTAGGCTTCTTGTATGTTCATGGACATCTCTTTTTTTAGGTTAGGGAAGTTTTCTTCTATAATTTTGTTGAAGATATTTACTGGCCCTTTAAGTTGGAAATCTTCGCTCTCTTCTATACCTATAATCCTTAGGTTTGGTCTTCTCATTGTGTCCTGGATTTTCTGGATGTTTTGGCTCAGAAGTTTTTTGCATTTTGCATTTTCTTTAACTGTTGAGTCAGTGTTTTCTATGGTATCTTCAGCCCCTGAGATTCTTTCTTCTATTTCTTGTATTCTGTTGTTGATGCTTGCTTGCATCTATGACTCCTGAATTCTTTCCAAGATTTTCTATCTCCAGAAATGTCTCACTTTGTGATTTTTTTATTGTTTCTACTTCCATTTTTAGATCCTGGATGGTTTTGTTCAGTTCCTTCACTTGTTTGTTTTTGTTCTCCTGTAATTCTTTCAGGGATTTTTGTGTTTCCTCTTTAAGGGCCTCTATCTGTTCACCCATGCTCCCCTGTATTTCTTTAAGGGATTTTGTGTTTCCTCTTTAAGGGCTTTTACCATTTGACCCATGTTCTCCTGTATTTCTTTAAGGGAGTTTTTTTTTAATGTCCTTCTTGATGTCCTCTAACAGCATCGTGAGTTGAGACTTTAAATCCAACTCTTGCTTTTCCGGTGTGTTGGGGTATCCAGGACTTGCTGTGGTGGGAGAACTGGGCTCTGATGTTGCCAAGTAGCCTTGGTTTCTATTGGTAGGGTTCTTGTGCTTGCCTTTTGCCATCTGGTTATCTCTGGTGTTAGCTGTTCTTGTAGTCTCTGGCTGGAGCTTCCCCCTCCTATGGGCCTGTAAACCTGTATCTGTACTCCTGGGAGACCAACTCTCTTCTGGCAGGGTCTGTGCACAGAAGGCTGTGGAGATGTCTGGTTCCTTTCTGCAAATGGCAAGGAATGGAAGGGAAGACTCCTGTCCCAGCTGCTCCATTGATTGTATGCCCAGTGCACTCCTAGCTGTACCCCTCCAGAGAGAAGGTGGAGGTCTCACCTCTGCACTCAGAAGTGAAATCGCTGCTGTGAGATCACTCTCTCCTGGTGGGCTAAGCACAGAAGGCTATGGAGCTGCCTGGTTTCCTGCTGCAAATGGTGGCTGGGAGGGAAGACTCCTGTTCCAGCTGCTCCACTGATCATATGCCCAGTGCGCTCCTAGCTGTACCCCTCCAGAGAGAATGTGGAAATCTCACCTCTACACTTAGAAGTGACATCGCTGCTGTGAGATCACTCTCTCCTGGTGGGCTAAGCACAGAAGGCTTTGGAGCTGCCTGGTTACCTGCTGCAGATGGCAGATGGAAGGGAAGACTCCTGTTCCAGCTGCTCCACTGATTGTACCCCTCCAGAGACAAGGTGGAGATCTCACCTCCGCTCTCAGAAGTGAAATCGCTGCTGGGAGATCATTCTCTCCTGGTAGGCTAAGCGCAGAAGGCTATGGAGGTGCCTGGTTCTCTGCTGCAAATGGTGGCAGGAAGGTAAGATTCCAAGGTTGAATTTTTATCAGTTGCACTTACCCTAACCCTATATCTATCTATCTATCTATCTATCTATCTATCTATCTATCTATCTATCTATCTATCTATCTATCTATCTATCTATCTATCTATCTAATGCTTTTATACCATCTTTAAGATATTTGATTATAGGGAACTATAGGCACATGTCAGTATGCTCAAAGCAGTATATTGAGTGGAGTGGCTGGAGAGATGGCTCAGAGGTTAAGAACACTGGCTGCTCTTCAAGTGACCTGAGTTTAATTCCCAGCAACCACATGTTGGCTCATAACCATCTGTAATGGGATCTTATGCCTTCTTCTGGTGTGTCTGAAGACAGCAACAGTGTACTCATGTACATAAAATAAATAAATGAATCTTAAAAAAAAGCAGTATAATGAGCTCACATACAACCTATCAACATGACATCTTTAATGATTATCAGTTCAGGCCAATTTAATTTTCCTCTATACCAGAATATCTCAATGACAGATCTATGGCTTCTTTGGTTTGGACTAGGGAATGTGTCTTGTGCCTTGTAAGATATTTCTCTGCATCTTTGGCACTCTCTCTTTTTCTTTTTCTTTCCCTCTCTTCCTCTCTCTCTCTCTCTCTCTCTCTCTCTCTCTCTCTCTCTCTCTCTCTCTCTCTCCCTCCCTCCTCCCCCTTTTTCTGTTATTTATTTATTTACATCCCAAATGCTGGTCCCCACTCCCAGTCCCCCCAGGCAGAGTTCCTCCCCCTGCCCTTCCCGATTCCCTTTTAGAGGGTACCCCCATCCCCACTGGGTATCCCATCATCCTGGTGCATCAAGTCTCTGCAGGATTAGGCACATCTCGTCCCACTGAGGCCAGATGAGGCATCTCTCAGCTACATACATGCCAGGGGCCTCAGACCAACCCATGTATGCTCTTTGGTTGGTGGCTTAGTCTTTGGGAGCTCTGAGGGGGTTCATGTTAATTAACCCTGCTTGTATTCCTGTGGGGTTGCCATCACCTTCAGGGTCTTCAATCTTTCCCCTAACTCTTCCATAGGGGTCCCTGAAGTCTGTCCAATGTTTGGGTGTAGGTATCTGCATCTGTCTCAGTCAGCTGCTGGGAAGGGTCTCTTAGAGAGCTGCTATGCTTGGCTCCTGTCTGTAAGCACAACATAGCATTATTAATAGTGTGAGGGATTGGTGCCTATTGATAAGATGGGTCTCAAAATGGGCTGGTCACTGCTTAGCTATTCTTTCAGTCTCTGCTCCATCCTTGTCTCTACATTTCTTTTATACAGGACCAATTTTGAGTCAAAAAATTTTGTAGGTAAGTTGGTGTCCCCATCTTTATACTGGGGATCCTGCTTGGCTACTGGAGGTGGTCTTTTCAGGTTCCATATCCTCACTATCTGGCATTTTGGCTGAGGTTAACTGCATTGACTCCTGGGAGACTTCCTCATTCCAGGTCTCTGGGATTTCCTAGAGATTCCTCCCCACCCTGCCCCAACCCCTAGCAGCTGCATATTTCCACTCATTCTCCTGGCTCTCTGGTCCTCTTTCTTCTCTCTTCCCATGCCTGATCCTGCACCCCTTTCCTCTAGCCCTTCACTCACCCACCCAGACTCTTCCTTCCCTATGCCTCACACGATTATTTTCTTCCCCCTTTTAAGCGGTATTGAAGCATACTCACTTGGGTCTTCCTACTTGTCTAAATTCTTTGGATCTGTGTAGTGTATCATGGTTATTCTGAACTTTTTGGCTAATATCCACATACCATGCATTCCTTTGGGGTATGGGTTACTTCACTTAGGATGATATTTTCTAGTTCTGTTCATTTTCCATCAAAATTCATGATGCCCTTGTTTTAAATAGCTGAATAGTATTCTATTGTGTAAATTTACCACATATTCTGTATTCATTTTTCAGTTGACAGACATCTGGGATGCTCCCAGTTTCTGGCTATTAAGAATAAAGCTGCTATAAACATAGTGGAGCACTATATGTCCAGAAGAGGTATAGTTATGTCTTCAGGTAGAACTATTTCCATTTTTCTGAGGAACCCCCAGGATGATTTCCAGAATGGTTGTACCAGTTTGCAATCCCATTAGCACTGGAGGAGTGTTCCTCTTTCTCTACATCCTTACCAGCATGTGCTGTCCCTTGTGTTTTTGATCCTAGCCATTCTGATTAGTGTATGATAGAATCTCAGTATGGTTTGGATTTGCATTTCCCTGATGACTAAGGATGTTGAACCTTTCTTTAAGTGCTTCTAGGTCATTCAAGATTTTTCTGTTGAGAATTCTCTGTTTAGCTCTGTACTGCACTGGTTCTTTTGGAGTTTAACTTCTTGAGTTCTTTATATATTTTGGATATTAGACCCTCCCTCAGATGTAAGCTTAGTGAAGATAAAGATCTTCCTAATCCGTGGCTATAGGCTGCCCTTTTGTCCTATTGACAGTGCCCTTTGCCTTACAAAAAGTTTTCAGTTTCCTTAAGTCCTATTTATTCATTCTTGACCTTAGCACCTGAGCCACTGATGTTCTGTTCAGGGACTTTTCTCCTGTGCCAACATGTTCAAGGCTGTTTCCTGGTTTCTCTTCTATTAGATTTAGTGTATCCAGTTTTATATTGAGGTTCCTGATCCACATAGACTTGAGTTTTGTGAAGAATGATAAATGTGGGTCGATTTTAATTCTTCTACATGTAGGCATACAGTTAGACCAGCATTATTTGTTGAAGATGCTCTCCCTGTTCCATTGCATGATTTTGGTTTCTTTGTCAAAGTGTCCATGTGTGTGTTTGTTTACTTCTAGGTCTTCTATTCTATTCCCATGGCCATCTGTCTGTCTCTGTACCAGTACTATGCAGTTTTTATTACTATTGCTTGGTAGTATGACTTTAGGTCTGGGATGGTGACACCTCTAGAAGTTCTTTCACTTTTCAGGATCATTTTGGCTATCCTGGATTTTTGTATTTCCATATGAAGGTGAGAATTGTTCTTTCAAGATCTGTGAAAAATTGTGTTGGAATTTTGATGGGCATTGCTTTGAATCTGTAGATTGCTTTTGGTAAGATGGTAATTTTCACTATGTTAATCCTACCGATCACTGAACAAGGTAGATCTTTCATCTTCTGATATTTTACTCAATTTTTTTCAGGGACTTGTCATACAGATCTTTCACTTGCTTAGCTAGAGCCATACCAAGATATTTTATATTATTTGTGACTATTGTAAAGGGTGTCATTTTCCTAATTCCTTTCCAAGCCCATTTATCCTTTGAGTAGAGGAAGTCTACTGATTTGTTAGAGTTAATTTTATCTCCATCCACTATTCTCAACAATAAAAGAACTTCAGGGGGGGAAATCATCATCCCTGACCTCAAGTCATGCTACAGAGCAATGGTGATAAAAACCACATAGTGCTGGTACAGAAACAGGAAGGTAGATCAATGGACTAGAATTGAAGGTTCAGAAATAAACCCTCACACCTATGGTCACTTGATCTTTGACAAAGAAGCCAAAACCATCCCGTGGAAAAAAGCATTTTCAACAAATGGTGCTGGTTCAACTGTCGGTTAGCATGTAAAAGAATGCAAATTGATCCATTCCTATCTCCTTGTACAAAGTTCAAGTCCAAGTGGATCAAGAACCTTCACATAAAACCAGATACGCTGAATCTAATTGAAGAGGAAGTGGAGTGAGCCTCAAACATGTCAGCAAAGGGAAAAATTTCCTGAATAGAGCACCAATGGCTCATGCTTTAAGATCATAAATCAACAAATGGAACCTCAAAAATTTGCAAAGCTTCTGTAAGGCAAGGACACTGTCAATAGGAGAAAATGGAAACCCACAGATTGGGAAAAGATCTTTAACAACCCTACATCTATATCCAAAATATACAAAGAACCCAAGAAGTTAGACTCCAGAGAACTAAATAACCCTATTAAAAATGGGGTGTTCATTAAGAGACGATGCACCTAATCCTCAAGAGGCCCCAGAGAGTTTAGAGGTTAGGTGGACTGGGGGGTGGGGACATCCACGTGGAGACTGAGGTGGGGAGGAGTTATGGAATGTGGAACAGTAAGAGGATGGACGGGGGGATAAAATATGGAGTGTAAAAAATAAATTAATTAAAAAATGGTATGCAGAGCTAAACAGAGAATTCTCAGTTGAGGAATCTCGAATGGCTAAGAAGCACCTAAAGAAATGTTCAACATCCTTAGTCATTAGGGAAATGCAAATCAAAATAAACCTGAGATTCTACCACACACCAATTAGAATGGCTAAGATCAAAAACTCAGGTGACAGCAGATGCTGTTAAGGATTCAGAGAAAGAGGAACACTCCGCCATTGCTGGTGGAACTGCAAGCTGGTAAAAACCACTTTGGAAATCAATCTGGCAGTTCACCAGAAAATTGTAGATGTGTTTCTTGTAAAGCGCAGAATGATAGATTCTGTTTATACATACATTATGTTAGCCTGTGTCTTCTTACTGAGGATTGAGTCCATTGTTATTGAGAGATATTTTTGATCAACAATTATTCCTGCTATTTTGATGTTGGTGACAGTTGAATGTGTGTGTGTGTTGTTCTTGTACTGGTTTTAATATGGTGTGAAATTATTTCTTGTGTTTTCTTGAGTAGAGTTAGCCTCATTGGGTTGGAATTTTCCTTCTAGTATCCTTTGTACTGCTTGGTTAGTATAAAGGTATTGTTTGATTTTGGGTTTTATCACAGAATATCTTGGTTTCTCCATCTATCTTGATTGAAAGTTTTGCTAGGTATAGTAATCTGGGCTGACATCTATCGTTTCCTAGTGTCTGCAAGTCATGCCCAGGATCTTCTAGCTTTTAGTGTCTTGGGTGAGAAATTGGGTGTAATTCTGATAGGTCTGCTGTTATATGTTACTTGACCATTTTCTCTTGCTCCAAAATTTAGGAAAATTTTTGTCTATGATTTTGTTGAAGATGTTTTCTGGGCCTTTGGACTTGGAATCTTCTTCTCCTTCTCCTCCTCCTGCTGCCCCTCCTCCTCCTGTTCCTCTTCCTTTACCTCCTCTTCCTCCTCTTCCTCCTCCTCCTCTTCCTTCTTCTTCTTCTTCTTCTTCTTCTTCTTCTTCTTCTTCTTCTTCTTCTTCTTCTTCTTCTTCTTCTTCTTCCTCCTCCTCCTCCTCCTCCTCCTCCTCCTCCTCCTCCTCCTCCTCCTCCTCTTCTTCTTCTTCTTCTTCTTCTTCTTCTTCTTCTTCTTCTTCTTCTTCTTCTTTTTCTTCATCTCCTTCTTCTATTTCTATTATTATTAGGTTTGGTCTTTTCATAGTGTTCCATATTTCTTGGATGCTTTGTGTCACAAACTTTTTAGATTTTTCATTTTCTTTGACTGATATATTGATTTTTCTACTATATCTTCTATACCTGAGATTCTCTCTTCTATCTCCTGTTGGTTCTGTTGGTGATGCTATGTCTGTATTTCCTGTTTTCTTTCCTAGGGTTTTCATCTCCTCCTCAGTTCATGTTTTCTTTATTGCTTCCATTTTCCTTTTCAGGTCTTGGACAGTTTTATTTATATTCTTCACCTGTTTGATTGTATTTACCTGCATTTCTTTATATTTATTTGCTTACTCTTTTAATGCCTCTACTTGTTTGAATGCATTTTCTGTATTTCCTTAAGGGATTTATTCCTCTCCTCTTTAAAGGTCTCTATTATCTTTATAGAATGCATTTAAGATCCTCTTCTTGTGCTTTAGTTCCATTAGGATATCCAGGGTTTATTGTAGCTGAATAGCTGGGCTCTGGTGGAGCCATATTGCCCTAGGTCTTGTTGATTATGTTCTTACACTGTACTTTAGGCATCTGGTTACCCCTCCTGTTGACTAATAATCCTGATGGCAGCAGGACTTCTCAGGAAGTTGGTGTAAGCCATGAGCCTGACAATGGAGATCAGGATACCCTACTTTGTTGGCTGTGCCTCAGGCAGATACAACTTTGCGGGTTGTGTCTCAGTCAGACCCTGCTGGGGTGGCAGGCAGATCCAACTAGAATGGGTGGTCAGGCAGTGGTACAAGCTGGTTAGGTTTGGGGTTAGTAAGGCACTATGCTCTTGTGGTCCTATAAAACTCCTCCAGACTGGGGGGTAAGGCCAGATCTAGCCAATTGGTTTCCAGAGATCACATGGGCCACTTACCTCTGCCAGCTGTCTCAGCAGCCTCTTCTTTCTTAATGTCATTGGATTTTTTCTCTCCACTAGGTTGGAAAGTAGGAAAATGCTTTTCGATAGAATCAGACCTTTTCTATGAAAAAAATCACTTCTGACTTGGAGTCTTTGTTTTATACTATTTTGTCTGTTTGATTTTTTTTTCACCACAGACAGTAGATTTTCTTTTACAATTTCCTGATGTGTATGTTTCCTAATCCTTGGGCTACTCTAGTCAGTAGTGTCATTTTATGTGAAGCCAATTTATGATGAGTAGGTGAATTCTCATCTGTTAACAGATCCTGGGTCAGTGTTCTGTGAACACTGGGCAAGTTCAACTGGTTTGTGTTTTTCTTTTATTTTAATATTGTTTCCTATAGAGGCTTTTGAAGTCCTGCTTCCCATGAGGCATTATTAGGCATTAGCAGGAAGGGGAGAGACTACAGATCCCTGGGGAACTCCTTCTCTCATCTGATCATGTTCTCTCCCTAGATGTCATCCAGGCAGCATGAACTTAAAGCTGAGCTGTCTGAGTGCTCAGATTTCTATGGCATATCTGGGAGGCAAGTCTGCTTTTCTTTTACTTAAAAATCAGGTAATTGAGATCCTAAGTCTTAAACTGCAAGGGGGAGCAGATCTATCCTGCTACTGCAGAGTGGCAGGGTTAGGTCGTAGTTGGCTTAGTGCTCTTCCATTGGCTCACAGAGAGACAGCACGCGTCCAGAGACTGTTGTTGCATCTGCATGTTCAGATCAGCAAACTCACATGAACTCTGCCTTGGCCTTAGTTTTGTCTTCAGGGGCTTCTTTCATATGTGATGACTGAATGTACTTTGAAAGAAAAGGGACTGGTACCATGAGATACATAAAGTACTAGCTGTGAAGTGGTGAGCAAGGAGCAGCCTATGCCTTAAGGAAGCTCACACTATAGCTTAGACAGATGACTAAATAGATACTTGTTATTCAGAGTGGTAAGTGCTGTGATTCCAAAATATCATGAGGTAAGAGGGACCACTGGCTATGATTATCTATGGTTGTGGGAGGTTGTGGAGTTCCTATCTCTGAGAAAAAAAATCAAGGATTCATATGTAGAGAACTTAACTTGTACCAGTAGACTGGGTAGGAACTTATGGTCTTAATTCCTGAAGTATGTATTCTCTGCATTGTGTCTTGGAATATTAGCCTCTAAGAAGTTAAAGAACTTCCTAAAAATAATAGAATTGCCACCATCGAAAACCTGAATGTGTGAGGTCAGGCTTGTGAGAAGTACCTTCTTTCATAAATGGATTTTTGGTTCTTACCTTCTTTTTGCTTATGTGTTTGTAAAAGTGTGTCCCTTTTGGCTTATAGGTAAGTAGATCATCTCCAGTCTGAGCCTTGAAGGAAGGGGAACTTTGTGATATGAATGGAAGTCATCTGGCTCCTACTCTCAGGTTCCCTGGAGTCTTGCTGTAGGAGAGGCTCTGAGGATGCATACAGTCCTAAATTACTTTGGACCACTACAGTGTTTGCCAGGATAGTTTTCATGTCAGTCAGCCGCAGTGGCAGTCTGGGTGATTTCCTGAGGAGATAGATAGATATCTCTAGATAAGGATGACCCAGAGCATGAGTGGGCACTTTAAAAGGATGACAGACTACTGACACTGGGGGAATAAGCTTTGAGGAAATGAGCATACCAGCAAAGAAGAAAATTGAGCATGAGCTAAACAATGATGGTGTCAACAAGTAGACAACTACAGACAGTGAGGATCTGGAGGAGAAGCAGAATTAAGGTCACAGACTATGACTGTGTATAAGCTTGTGGTTTGCTTAAAGGGTGTTGCATATCAAGGGAGATGTATTATGGAAATGCATTCTGAAGGCACTAATGCATATGTGAGATGGTGAAGAATCCCTCTCCCTTTCAAAACCAAGAAAGTAAAATGAGTCAGGAGAAAGACAAAGAAGGAAAGTTTTAGTGGAAAGCACAGTAAGATGTTAAAAGTACAAGAAAATCATCTAGCTTGGCTGCAGTTTGTTGAACAATGAATGGATTTTTTGAGGTTATGAGACGTCATCCCTCTTTGACTCCACTTTCTACAAGCAAGGTCATTTGATCATAGGCTGAGACATTCTTGATGATTCCTACTTGACTGTAGGTAAAGTTCAAGTTCCCTAATAGCCCATTACACATCAGGGGTATTCTTTATCTTAAGCTTCACATTTATTTTCTCCATAGTTACATCCATACACAGTGCACTCAACTTTCTCTGTCATTTTGATATGCTTTGATTTTAATTAACTCCTTATCTTTTAATACTTTCTTCAAGATTTCCTACAAAATATTTTATTTAAATTATCTATTTTAAGGGAATGGGGAGGGGGAGATGAGAGAGTAGTAAGACAGAGAGGAAGAGAGAGAGAGAGAGAGAGAGAGAGAGAGAGAGAGAGAGAGAGAGAGAGAGAGAGAGAGAGAGAGAGAGAAACAGAGGAGTAGAGGCTAGCCATGAGTACATGGAGAGAAGGGGATGGGGTAATGGGGAGACTGGGGGAAGGTGGGGTGAGGGGACAGAGTGAGAGCAAAAAAGCAAGAGAGGAAGAGAGCTTATATTATCTATTTCATGAAGTCTTTTGTATCATTTCAGATAATACTACCCAACTTGCTCCCTTATGGCTGACATGCACAATGTGACTGAGTTCATTTTTCTGGGACTCTCTTCCAATCCAGAGGTGCAGAGAGTCTGCTTTGTGATATTTCTGCTCTTGTACATGGCCATTGTGCTTGGAAATCTTCTCATGGTGGTCATTGTGGCAGTCAGCAGAAATCTTGGATCCCCCATGTACTTCTTCCTTAGCTACCTCTCCTTTGTGGAGATATGCTACTCCTCCACGACAGCCCCCAAACTCATCTTGGATCTCCTAGCTGAAAAGAAATCCATATCTGTATGGGGCTGCATGACACAGCTTTTCTTCATGCATTTCTTTGGTGGCGCTGAGATTTTTCTGCTGACAGTGATGGCCTATGACCGCTATGTGGCCATCTGCAAACCCCTGCACTACACCAACATCATGAACCAGCAGGTGTGTGCAGTCCTCGTGGGAACAGCGTGGATAGGAGGCTTTGTGCATTCCTTTTGGCAGATCCTTCTCATTCTCCCTTTGCCCTTCTGTGGTCCCAATATTATTGACCATTATTTCTGTGACTTGCTTCCTGTGCTTAAACTTGCCTGCTCAGACACCTTCCTGATTGGTCTTCTGATTGTTGCCAATGGGGGAACGCTGTCTGTGATCAGCTTTGTGGTCCTCTTAGCATCCTATGTGGTCATCTTGTTCCATCTAAGAACTCAGAGTGCTGAGGGACGACACAAAGCTCTGTCCACCTGTGGATCCCATGTCACTGTGGTTATATTGTTCTTTGGACCATGTGTCTTCATCTATTTGAGGCCTTCTGAAACCCTACCTGTAGACAAGATGATAACTGTGTTCTACACAGTGATAACTCCCCTCCTTAATCCTCTCATCTATTCCCTGAGAAATGCAGAAGTGAAGAAAGCCATGAAGAGTCTATGGTTCAGGACAATGAAAGTGGATGAGAAATAGAGTCTGGATATTGGCTATTGAGATTGGGATGGTGCTGAGTCCAAACTGATGGGCACTGAGGGGAAGGAATGCTCATTTAGCATTATTGTAGCTGAAAAATATCTTCTAAAATACTTGTAAATTAGGTCCTGTTATAAAAATACTGTTGCATAATTAGCTATTTTAGATTGTGCCCATTATTACCACTATCCACAATACTGTGGCAAATATTTAGAGCAGAATATTAGACTGTACATATTTTGGTTTAGATTCACTTTCTATGGTAATTTAATTATGACATGGGACAGAAATATTTTTGCTCGATATAGTTAAGTTGAACAATTTGTCTTACAATGCACTCTTGATAGAAACAAGTTCTTAATTTAAGAGGATATTTATTTATTTATTGTGGGTGAGACATAAGAGTTAGTAAAATATCTTACTATATCTTGACAGTTGCATTTTAATTATAAAAGGAAATGTGCATCTTCTTAAACACCTTTTATACAATTTCTCACAGTGAACATCACTAGCAATGAGATAATTTGATGGGACACAAAAACTCCTCATATGGTGTACTGCAGAGACACACAACACAATTATTGTGTCATTTTTTTTACCCAAGTGTATAACCTAATATAATTGTGTAATAAGCTAACAGAAAACAGAAAGAAGGATGTTCTC
Source organism: Tokudaia tokunoshimensis (assembly GCA_036184795.1). Taxonomy (NCBI): domain Eukaryota; kingdom Metazoa; phylum Chordata; class Mammalia; order Rodentia; family Muridae; genus Tokudaia; species Tokudaia tokunoshimensis. The sequence continues at coordinate 64,939,392 of BTHU01000004.1, read as the reverse complement.
CAATATCACTGACATTTGCTCTTCAAAAGCGTATAGAGCAAGAACGATTGAAAAATTGTTTCCCCTTCAAACTACTCTTAAGAATAAGGTGCATGGTAAGCAGAGAAATGAGAGGGGGTTGAATGGGGAAAAGAGGGAGGGAAGGGGGCTTATGGGACTTTCGGGGAGGGAGGAAACGGGAAAGGGGAAATGATTTGGAATGTAAATAAAAAAAAACTTAGAAAATAAAATTAAAAAAAAAAAGAAAATGCAGCCAAAAAAAATGAACTCAATGGCATCTTTTGAGTTTTCTTCTCTCATTATGTTGTGCCAACAACTTTTTTCTTTTTTTTAAAAATATATTTTTAAAATATATGTATAAATATAATGTTATATGTAATACATAGTACATGATAGAGAAACTTATAACATAACAATATGTATGTAACATGGAACATGTAATATATAACATACAGTCTGTAATAATATATGGCATGTAGTATGTTGTATACAATATGTAATATTTAATACATAATATGATATATATCATATACAATATATTATATAATATCAATGTAATATAAATTAGAGAGATTCCTTACTTTCAGAGCAATTGAACCTCATTATGTACTCAGTAGTGTGTGTACATATGTGTGCACCTATGTGTAGAGACAAGAAGAATTCAAGCTTTGGTTGTATTTCTCCATCCCATTCAATCAGTGTCGGTGTACTTACACAGTTCTTTCCAAGCTCTTTTTCATATTGTGGGCTTTCAATCATTTTGTTTCTTTCCAAGAGAAATTTTATTGGAAAGTCAAGAAATGTTGTCTGTAACATAAATCAATGTTATTTATTTTGGAAGTGATAGATGAGGATCTTTGTTAATATAAAAATATAGAAGGATTAGCAAATTTCCTTGAATAATGAACATTTCTGCAGCTTTGAAAATCATATTTTAGTCTTTATGTAGTGTAGTGGAATGCCGATGGGAGGAGGTGATATGACTATGGAGAAGCAGATGATAGGAGGTGCATATTATAGATTGATTTTCTGCTTCTCACATTGTGGGTGGGTAGGTTCTACAACACCTATTGATTCAGGAGAATCATTATGAATTTTGTAAGTTTGACCATTTTTCCTCATCTTTCTGAACCCTAATTGTTCAATCTGCCAAATAGGAATGCTTACTGCTATGGGAGAATGTTACTTTTCCTATATGAGACATTGAAAGGCAAAAAGATAAAGAAATGCAAATGTAAAGAAATGCAGTGTACTGTTGCTTTGAGAATTACACCTTCAAAGAGCTCTAGTCTTTCTGATGCCTCATCACCATATTCTCAAAATTTGTTAGAAAATGCTTATAATTTTAGGAATGAGCAATTGGAAAACTCTTACAACAGATGTAAGAGTTGTAAAGAGAGCTGGGGAAGTTGTTCTACCATTTCTCCCTTGGTTACTCTTTCATCTTTACAATGAGTGAGGTGGACAAGATGAGCCCAAAGACCATTCCTTGACTCAGAGGTAGAGAAAACAAGTGTGTGAAGTGGCTTGGATTTCCTTTACTGGAGTTTTCCTGGAACTTGTTGATATCATGGGCACAATGAAATGTGAGAGGCCAGGAGAGGCCACCTGGAACCCCTTGAGGATGTCCTAGTGAACTGTAATGTTGGATTCTTCTTCACCACTAACCTATGACTAGATGAGGGAAGACCTTTGGGGCCAGATCAACAGGGGCCAATCATGAGGGGGCAAGTATAAAGCCTGGCTTTCTAATTGGATTAATTATAGAGAGATCTCTTAACCCTGAAGGAAGCAAATGAGAAATTTAGTTTTGCTGTTCTCAGAAACTCCCCAGACTGAGAATGCTCAGGGAATTCAGTTTTCTGATCTTAAATTTATCTCTCACAACTTAATGATCCTTGGTGAGCAAACATTTCCAACTTGCTTTATATAGGTTTTAAGTAGAACAATACTATTATATTCCTCTGTCTCTTTCCTAATGAGATGGTAGTTAAGAGCTGTTGTTGGCACACAGAGGTATTAGAATTGATGACATCTGCTCCCTTTGGGTAGAGCAGATTCTGAGTGTGTTGCCTTTACTTGGCTCTTCCATGGAAGAACAAACACTAGGGTGTGGACTTTCACACACTGGTACACTCTTTCTCTCCCTTCCTTTTTCTCTTCCTCTCTTCTTCATTCTGTAACAAGGTCTTGTGTATCCGAGTCTGCTTTTGTATGTTGTAGGTAGCTGAGGATTATCTTGAATTTTTGATCTTCCTGCCATGAAGTTCAAGTCCTGGTATTATAGGCATGTGCCACAAGACCCAGTCTTAGGCAATGCTGGAGCTTTCTGCATAGTAGGTAAGTACTCTACCAACTGAGCAGCACACCCTGGTCCTACATTGTCTGATTTCATTGTTAGTATCCCTGCTTCATATGTGTCCACAAACAGAGAGCCTTTCTCAGATTTGCTCTCTATCAGCTGACAGGATGGCCTTAGATATTTTTTTGTTAGAGTGTTTCCCGTCTGACTAAATGACAGGGTGAGAGTCAGCTTGCAGCTTGGCTCAGAGATGATTCTATAGTCAGTCATTTTTACGCCAGCTTCTGGTACTATCGCTAGCTGAGAATAAATTTGTACTGTTAGTTTTTCAAAACTAGTGTTTGTTCTTCTGTGGAAGAGCCAAGTAAAGGCAACACACTCAGAATCTACTCTACAGTTTTTTTTTTTGAAATATTCATTTAAGAAATTCAAAGGAACTGTCTAAGACTTTCTCATTCCTGACATCCTCTAGATGACATAAAGATGTTAAGCCCATCTGATCCCAAATTGAGATAAGCCTATGTAGAAATCTGAATTTTGGGTCTGTAGATGGGATGCAGGGGTTGAGTAGCATATATGAGGCATTTGTTATCTACCTATTTATCTGTCGGTCTGTCATCTATCTATCTATTTATCTATCTATCTATCTATCTATCTATCTATCTATCTATCTATCTATCTATCTATCTATCTATCTATCTACTTTATTTCCTGATCATAGCCCTCCTCCAAGTCCATTTCTCTTCCCCACCTACTTCTTTTCCTTTCAGAGAAGGGGAGGCCCCACACTCCATGGATGTGAACTTGTCTTGGCACACCAAATCATAGTAGGACTAAGTGCATGCTCTCCTACTGAGGCCAGACAAGGCAGCCCAGCTCAGAGAAAGAGATCCAAAGGCAGGCAAGAGAGTCAGAGATAGCCCACACTCCAATTATTAGGGGATCTACATGAAAACCAAGCTGCATATCTGCTACATATGTGTAAGGGACCTATGTCTAACCCAAGTATAAACTTTGGTTGGTAGTTCAGGCTCTGTGAGCCCCCATGAAGGCATTGGTTATTAGCCCCAGCACTACATAAGGAAAAAGAAATAAACCTAAATTTTCTGATGAATAATCTTGTGCAGTCCCATTGTGCAGTCCCATAGGAGGAACAACAATATGAACTAACTAGTATCTCCAGAGCTCCCAGGGACTAAACCACCAAACAAAGGGGACTCATGTCTCCAGCTACATATGTAGCAGAGGATGACCTTGTTGGACATCAGTGAGAGGAGAAGTCCTTGGTCCTGTGAAGGTTCGATGCCCCAGTGTAGGGGAATGCCAGGAGAAGGAAGCAGGAGTGAATGGGTTAGTGAGCAGGGGGAATAGGGATGGGATAGGGGGTTTTCAGAGGGGAAATGAGGAAAGGAGATAACATTTGAAATGTAAATAAAGAAAATATTTAATAAAAATGAAAATTTAAAGAATCTTGAACCAAGATCTCCAAGTTTAAGACTCATAAACACTAACATACATTGCATATTTCTTTGAGTACTTTGTTTTCAGATATGGTTAGTGAAATAAAATTTTTTTCTTGAAATGACTATGAAAATGAACTCATTTTTAGACTATAAAACATCTGGAAAATAAGATTAAGAATCAAAACAGCTAAATATTTCCAAGGTAAGTTCTGCCACTAAGCCTCTCTTGGGGTGTGCGTGGAGTTATCTTCAACCAGATCATGTACTCTGAGACTCTGGTCAGTTTCCAGAACTCCTTCATTGTTGCCATGGCTTCCTAAAATATTTAGTAATAGACAGAGGACTCAGAGATCACCCCAAGCTACTTACTACTATATACTGTTCTCAAATCTGTGTAGAGTGCTACAAAGAATATAAACCATACTCTAAGTGCTTTCAAAGCTTACAGTTTTGCTGATGAGACCTGATGGATCTATGTCAAACATGTAAGTTTTCAGTAACTCTTGGTGGCAAAGTGTTGATGATAAGCTCTGTGGTCTCCCACAAAAATCTTAAAAAGGTGATTTTCTCCTGGCAACGAATCTGACTCCAGAAATGTGCTTTCTCTGTCAGGATCACTAAGTTGTGGAGACAAGCTTCTTAGTAGGTATTATATCACTGACAAGTGGCCCACTGGAATAGGATCACAGTCATTGTTAACTTTCTTACTGCTATTATTTAAATTTTTCCTTCTTTTTCTTGGATTTGCCTTTTTGTTTTTCCAGAAATGGTTCTCTTCTCTCTTTCTGGTCTGCCTCCAGAATGGAGCCAGATTTAAGTCATTCACCAATGGGTGAATGACACACTATTGAGCAGAAGGTGTGATACTTCATTTTCATCCAAGTTCCATGCTACCCACCATGAGATTGCTTGAATTTCCCTCAGTAGGATGAGAAACCCAAGAATATCTTTCCAAAACAACAGCTTGTAATTATTGAGTAAAAGAAAGTGGAGGAAGAGGGTCATATGTCTGATTTATCTAACTTTCCTGTGATGTATCTTTGGAGAAAAACTAGGAGAGAGGGAACAGTGGACCAGGGCAGATGGGTCAATGTCATCTTTTCAAACTGCCCAGTACATGAGGTTCTTAGATAGGAAATGTCACACAGGACATCATAAAGTAGGTGCTGGAAACATTTGAATGGCCTAAAATGCTTTCAACAAAGTTGTTTATTGGGTCAGTTTAATTTAAGCTTCTATGCTTATCTCTAATGTTTAATTAATTAATTAATCCTAGAAATGTCCAGGTAGTTTACTATCTGAAAAGAATGTGCACTTATCTTTAAGAGTCTTTTATTATATCTCTAATAAATAAGAATTTAGAATTAAAATTATATAGAGCTCATAATTTTGTCATTGTTGTCCATGTTTAACTTCTATGATGATCCTGTTATTGAATTCTCTCAAAAATTATTTTAATTACCACTTAGAAGATGTTGGTTACTTTATTGTTGTTCTATTTCAAGTCCATTTAGGTTTTAGCTTTTTAAGATGATTATATTGTATAGATACATTACATATTAATAATCTTAAATTAAAGCCGACCTAATGCAACCTAACCTAACCCAAACAAAACCAGGGCTGGGAAGATGTGTTAAATGCTTGCCTTGCAATATTGAGGACTAGAATTTGATCCCTAGCAACCATGTTACAAACAAGATGTGATGGTGCTTACTTCTAAGCAAAGTGCTGAGGAGGCAGAGATAGACAACTATCTCAGATTTGCTTGCCAGTCAGCCTAGGAGAATTTACAAGCCCCATGACTCAGTGAGAGACACTGTTTCAAAAAAATATGGGTGACACCTCTGAGGATTTTCACTTAGGAGTTCCCTCTTGCCTCCACATATTCCACATGTACCCACCACTTCTATGAATGGGTTGGTGGTAGATTCTTGTATCAGAATCTTAGGATATTAGATTCCTAAAGCTGGTGCTAACTAAACTCCTAAAGATGATGTTATATCTGCATCCACTGCAAGAATACTTTAGGGAACCCACTTTCACAGATGCCATGAACTGTGTGATAAGGTAAATAAATGTATACTCAATTATGCTCTAATACTTTATACTTTGCCTTTATCATGTACAAGTTCAGGAGCCTGGTAATTTTTAGCAATTGTAGAATAATTAGAGTTGAGAAATTCTATCACTCATTGGAGAGCATTGATCACTTTCCAGTATAGATGGAACTATATCATCAGTTAAGTCATTATGAGTAGGAGATTCAAGCACACTTTTTGAAGAATGAAAACAACAGTCCAAGTATGAAATTTGTAACTTTGGGTATGTGGCTGAACCTAAGTCTCATGTTTCTCATCTCCAAAATAATCTCTAATTTCCCTTTGGAGTGCATCCTGCATAACTTCTTTCCATTATTGAGGATAGAGTTCAGGAATTTCTATGCATTCCTGTCACTACAAAGTCAAATTGTAGCCTGAGACTAATATCAAGCAATAGATAATGACTATTTCATTCATGGAGTCTTTGACACAAGGCAGGGAGAGAGAGACAGAGACAGAGAGTGAAACACAGAGAGAGACAGAAAGACAGAAAGGCACACACACACAGAATGACAGAGACAGAGACATAAATACACAGAAAATGAATAAGCTACAAGTCCAAGGAAGATGCTTTTCATCATTTCAGAGGAAGTTCTGATTTTGTGTTCTGTGATTCTAGGTCTTTAGAAATTGCTTTTTAGAAGCATGGCAGCTGCAAGCAATGTTACAGAAATAATTTTCTTGGGGTTATCCCAGAGTCAGCATGTGCAGAAGTTCATCTTTGTGATGTTTCTCCTGATGTACACAGCCATTGTGCTGGGCAATGGCCTTATTGTGGTGACTGTCATGGCCAGCAAAGGGCTTTCTTCCCCCATGTATTTCTTCCTCAGCTACTTGTCATTTGTAGAAGTCTGCTACTGTTCTGTCACAGCCCCCAAACTCATCTTCGACTCTTTGCTCAAGAGGAAAGTCATTTCCCTCCAGGGTTGCATCACACAAATATTTTTCCTTCATTTCTTTGGTGGCACTGAAATCTTTCTTCTGACAGTGATGGCCTATGACCGCTATGTGGCCATCTGCAAGCCCTTGCACTATGTCACTATCATGAACCGAAGAGTGTGTGGCCTCCTGGTGTGTGCAGCATGGAGTGGGGGTTTGCTGCATTCTGCTGGACAAACCTTCCTCATTTTCCAGCTGCCATTTTGTGGTCCCAACATCATTAACCACTACTTCTGTGACGTTCACCCGGTGTTGAAGCTGGCTTGCTCAGACACCTTCCTCATTAGCCTGCTGGTCATCGTCAATGGTGGCTCCATCTCAGTCATCAGCTTTGTGGTGCTGCTGGTTTCTTATGTGGTCATTCTGCATTCTCTGAGGAGCCACACAGCAGAAGGACGGCATAGGGCACTCTCTACTTGTGCCTCTCACCTGGCTGTTGTGGGTCTGTTTTTCATACCCTGCTCTTTCGTCTACATGAGACCCTGCGTCACCCTCCCTGTGGACAAGGTTGTGGCTGTGTTTTATACAGTTGTCACACCTCTCTTGAACCCCATTATTTACTCTTTCAGAAACACCGAGGTGAAAAATGCCATGAGGAGACTCGTGGGGAGGAAGGTGACTTGGGAAGAGAAATAGAAAATTTAGGCAAAAGACGGACAATAGAGATGGGAGGTGGGGGTACCTCAGGTCCCACTCAGTCTCTACCTTGTTTGACAGTGGCCTTATTGAAATTTAAATTTCCTTATTTTTATGGCAATGGAAAAAGAGTGAAGTTATCTAGAATGAGTTACCTAGATATCTAGAGTGAAGATATCTAGAGAGAGAAATGGTCTAGTGCCACAGTGGCCTATGGCAGATTGGCAATTCTGGAGAAAGTGAACTTCTTCAGAACCCCAAGTCAGTCTGGGAAGGTTGAGGAGGAAGGTAAAGAAGGGGTGGCAGTGTTCATAGCTTGGCACTTTGTTGGTATTTCATTAATTAATATTTATTGATTAAATGAATGAATGTATGAATGCCTGTTATGGAAGATGAAACAATGATAGCAATTAACAGGTCTTATATATGTTATAGAAATATTATCTTGAAAGCATTTTCTTATCTTGGAACTGAGAGTTTCCATTCAAGTGCTTACCCTGGAAGTTCCGTAGTAATATAACATAAACAGAATTCAAATCCTTGAGAAAAATAACAAAATTGTGTTAAATGAATTAATATATGAAAGAATAAACAAATACCATAGATTCTAAGTATCTGTGAATAATTGATTATAAGTAAACTGTATTAAATTCAACAAAGACTGGTCAGTGGCACAAATGTGCCTAGGACCACGAGCATGTCAAATGCTTTCACCCCCTTGACAATTGTAGTGGCAAAATGAGAGAGAGAGAGAGGTGAAAAATGAAAAGAGTTCTTTTTTAGAGTACATCAGTACCTGAAAGAGAATAATTCTGGGTCCGCTGTCAAAGGCATGTTGGTAAAAGCAAGTGAAATCTTACTTAATGTTGTCTTAGCACTGCTTTTTAAAAATAATTTCTCCCTTTCAAACCTTCCTATGTAGTGACATACTCCACTATAATTTTAAATTCATGGGCTCATTTTCTTGTTGTTACACACACACACACACACACACACACACACACACACACACTTATTCTAAAATGCATAAATACTGTCTTCTCAGTCTGTTACTTGTTTTTATATGTTTTCAGGCTGACCATTTGGTTTTGGATAACCAACTGGCATGCTCTTCCTGTGGGAAGATTATTTCTCTCACTCTTAACACATCCTACTTGCCTGTAGTAGGGATTGTCCTCTAGGGTTGAGGTCTAGTGAGATTTCCCTGCTCCATGCTAGCATATCTATTAGTGTCATCTTTGTTTGGATTATGTTTAGGCTGCCATGATGTTGAGACTTTACGGATGTAACTTCTGACATTTCTAGAAGATTATCTTACAGCAGACTCTCTGTTTCTCTGGCTCATACAGTCTTTCAGTTCTCTCTTCTACAATGATCCCCGAGACTTAGATTGTTGTGTTGTAGATGTATCAGTTGCAACTGGGGTTTGCAACTCTGAATTTTGCTTAGTTGTGGTTTTCTCTAATGGTCTGTATCTGTTTCAAAGAGAAGTTTCCTTCATGAGGGGTGAGGAATACACCTACATCTGTGGGTATTAGATAAATTTTAGAAAAGAAGTACTTAAGGAGTAGTTCAATACTATGTCTAGTTAGCATAGGTTACTCCCCAAGGCCTATGACTTGCTTAGCTTTTTGCTATGTAAGTGAAACCAGGAATGAGCTCCATCTTAGGGAGTGGGTCTTAAGTCCAAACAGAGGGTAGTTGTTTATATTTATGCCACTATTGTACCAATGAGCAAATCTTTGAAGGCTAATTGTTATTGCAGCTTTCAGGCATCATAGCTGAGTAAGACTATTATTCTTCCCTCCATCCCTGCCACTCCAGTAAGAGTACATAGTGTCTTATAGCACTGTAAAAACTAGCATACAGGGATAAAGCTTCCATGTCAGTACAAATTCTCCACATGATACAGCGTTTGGTGTCTTCAGCAATAGAATTTTACAATCTAGTCTGGAAGATAACTAATGCAATGACAATGACTTGTAACGTTTGCGGTGGGACCGATGGGACCTTACTAACCAGCAACTCACAAATAAATTACCCATACACAGCAATTGTCTTTTAATTTGGTAGTTGGTAATGGCTGCGAGAGGTACAGCCACTTCTCTATAGTGTGAGGCCTTTTAAGTTTTTAAAAATATATTTATACATATATGTACATTATATGTAATGTATGTCACATGTATGTGTATGTATATGATGTATGTATTTTAAGCTGCTTCTAAAGTAGTAGATTTTCATATGACATTTTCAAATGTCTTTAGTGTTATGTTTTCCCTCCCCATACACTCTCCTCTCCTCTGCCTTCCCATCTCCCATCTCATTTAACCATTCTTGTTCCATTGCTATCCTTTTCCCTGCCACACTACATGCTTTTTATCTGATTTCTTCTTCTTTCCCTAGCTTCCTAACTTTTACACACACACACACACAAATACACATTAAATAAATGAGTTAACAAAATATTAATAAAATACAATAGCTTAAATATATATAACTAACACATTGATTTTCCTTGGCCCCGATTTTACTATATAGTGCCATTCATACATAATCTTATTGCTTGAAATATTCACTTAACATATTTCAAAGAGCCATACATATATTTTATAATTTACTAATATTATTTGTTGACTGAATATATTAAAATTATTTTACCATTTTCTTATGTGTGTTGGTTGTTTCTCTATTCTTTTCATATATAGGTGCTCATGTAAGCATTATCTTTCATGAGGAAAGCTTTCTCTGGCATATGCAGCTCAGTGGAAAGATATGCCTAATTGCTTTAAAAACTGACTGAACAAATATTCACCCCAACTAGCAATGGTTTGAAAGATTCAGTTGCTGCAGATCCTTGTCAACACATAGACCACCATGACTACTTATGGCAGTTTAGAGCATGTATGTACAATGCTTATTCTTAGGTTACTTGAGAGGCCACAGTAAGAACACTAGTTTGAAATATATTAAACACAAATATTTACTTTTTAATGTTTTGACAGCTCGAAGGAAAGACTCCAAAAATTAGATATCTGCTTAGGTGTTGTTTCATGACACAAAGATGAAAGTTGAATTATTGAAAAAGTGGTAAAAGAGATTTGGGTGATAGTGAATCTGTAGGCAACTGATGTGGGTATTGAATTTTTATATGGATGCTAAAGTGTGACTGTACAAAGTTGTGAAATCTGGGGTCACAGGTTCTTCCAGACTTCCCTCACCTCTCTGTATTAACATACCTGGGTTATGGCCAAGACAGGGTTTCAGAGGACTGTGGTGTTTAAATTACTGGTTCAGTGCCAACTTCCTTCATCTGGGGAGGTTGAAGATACTGCTTTCTTTTTAAGAGTTGAGTCTTCATTTTAGACACCTGGAAAAGATACCTTCAACTTACACTGCTTTTCAGAATAGGAAAGAAAATAGAGTGATGGCATTCCTATTCTGGTTGGTCATCTGTTTAGTGACTTAATCCTAGAAACATCCTACAAACATTGTGGTGTCTTTAGGTAGGAAGAAGAGTCATCTGTTCTCCTAATTGTCTTCTTATTAAAAGAGCCAGGAAAGAAGGGGCCAGGATGTAGGGCAGCTGCAGGCATGATGAGGCTGTGGTTGTTGCAACAGAAAGTATGTTGGTAACTGCTCTTATCATCAGAGTTCAAAATTTCAGAAAATTTCAAACCAAGGGTAAGTAGTGACACCTAAGGCTGAACATTAAAGATTATTCTGCAGTTGGTTTCTGGCAACTTTGTAGACTGACAGACAAGAGAGGGGAATGAGAAGGCACATTGAAAGAATAGTGTCGGGGGGAAGGTGTTACTGACAGATTATGGGCCTCACCCTACAATACTTTATCTGGCTGCATCCATATAACAAAACAGTAAATTATATAAGTAAGAAAGCAATTAAATTAATAGTCCCAAAGAATAGCTTGTAGGAACATTTGATTTAGATACAAGTGTGAGCAACCTGGGAACCCACTACTTAAACTCAGCATCTTATATTGGGAGCAGTTTTATGGCTTACACTTGGTATTGGGAGCAGTTTTATAGCACTGGATACTTGATTTGTGGAATTTAGGCCAACTCTGTGTAGTGTCTGTACTGAAATAAGTCTAGAACAGGTGATTAACAGCTGTAAAGAACTGGAGTGTTGCTTGGTATGGAAAGTTCACATGTCAGATATAGGCATGTTTTTTCCCCTTAAGATGAAATCCTGTTTTACTCCAATCTGTGGAAAGTTAATGTTCATGGTGAAGGGTAGACTTACTTTTCAGTTTCATTACAACGATTAAATAATGTGATGTGTAGTAAATTTCTGACACATTCAAACAGACCAATTACGTGCAGTTTTAATTTTCTCAGAAAGATAGATCAGTTTGGACAAGGAGATGATTCAGTCAGGAAAGTACTTGCCATGTAACCATGAAGGCTTGTGTTGAATTTATAGAAACTACATAAAAATCCAGGAGTGGCAGCACATGCCTGTGGCCCCAGTGATAGAGGGCAGATATGGGAGGATCCATGGAGCTGATTGGGCAGGCATTCTAGACAAATTGGTAAACTCCTGGTTTAGTGAGAGACTGACTCAAAAAATATGACACCAGTGAGGGTCTCTAGCTTCCATATGCACACATTTGACCATAATCACATGAAAAAGTGAATATATGCCCCCACCACAATAAGCTGATGTCTTTTCTAACTTAATTATCCATCCGTTTTTTTCTCCATTATAATTATTGATTCCCACTTCAAGAATATATTTGTGATATAAATATGAGATTTGCTATTTCTTCCTTATGAATGAATATATAGCAAAATCATGCAGATATGCCAATCTCTCAATCTGTATATTTTCTTATTATAATTCTATTATAATGCAATGCTTATGAAGGTGTTGACTGTTTTATCAAGTATTAAAAACACAAATATGCTAATGGTAAAAAAACCCTTATTTTCATAGTTCCCACAGATGTTTTGTAAGAAACTTCAAGATTGTCATCTGAGAGGCTGAACTTGGGTAACACTGAGCATACTCTAATTTCCATAATGCTAATGATTTTCCAAAGAGATAAGAAATTACATAGAAAAACAAACATAAGCTGCTGTTTAGTATAAGTAGTAGTTAAACCAATGTGAATTAAATGCTGGGCAGTGGCTGAGTAGACAAAAATACTCGCTGTGCAAGCATGAAGACCTGAGTTTGAATTCTCAGTACTCATGTCAAACAGCTGGGCATGGTTGTGTGAACACCTGTAATCCCAGAGTTGGGGAGGGAGAGGAGGAAGCAGAGACAAAGGATTTTTGGATTTGCTGGCTTCTAACTTAGTTCCAGGTTCAGTGGAGACTCTGTTTTAGTGTAACATGGTAGAAAGTGATAGGACAGGACACATGATTGCCCTCTCTGAAGCTTGTGCCTGCATACACCCACACACACACCCACACACACACACACACCCACACACACACTACACACACACACACACACACACCCCACAGTAATATTAATTATGACATGTGATTTAAAACAAGAATGATGAAATTTAGAAAAGTTCTTGATATTTATTACTGGCCAGAGTGAGAGAAATAGGTAATGTATATTTTTGGCATTTGTAACTGGCAGAAAAAAAAACTTGGTATGGTATTAGCTCTGGAAACCTCAAAGCCTACTCTATGTGACACATCTCCTTCAATAAGACCACACCTACTCCAACAAGGACAAACCTTATAATCCTTCTCAAACAGTTGTACTCCCAAGTGACTAAATATTCAAATATATGAGGCAATGGAGATCATTCTCACTCAAATGATCACAAATATCATTGGCTTCAATTCTCTCTTTTTTATCATTTTTATTGAATATATTCTTCATTTACATTTCAAATGTTATTCCCTTCCCCAGTTTCCCCCCTCCTAGAAAACTCCCAACCCATCTTCCCTCCTCCTGCCTCCATGAGGATATCCCTCTAGCCAAATCACTCCCACCTACCTACTCTCCCTTGATTTCCCCATGCTGGGACATCTATTGATCCTTCATAAGACCAAGGAACTCTCCTCCCACCGATCGATGCCCAACAAGGCATTCCTCCACCACAAATGCAGCTGGAACTATGTGTACCCCTTAGTTAATGACTTAGTCCCTGGGAACCCTGGGGGGGGTCAGGTTGGCCTACATTGTCTTTCTTCCCGTGAGACTTCAAACCCCCTCCACTTCTCCAGTCCTCCCTCTAACTCCTCCACTGGGTACCTCCTCTCAGTCCAATGGTTGGCTGCTAGCATCTACCTCTGTATCTATAAGGCTTTGGCAGGGTCCCCCAGGAGACAACCATATCAGGCTTCATTCAGCAAGCACTTCTTGGCATCCACAGTAGTGTCAGGGTTTGGTGATTGTTTATAGGATGAGTCACCAGGAAGCAAAGCCTCTGTATGGCCTTTTCTTCAGTCTTTGCCCCACACTTGTCTCCATAATTGCTCCTGTATTTTGTTCACTTTCTCAGAAAACCCGAAGCACCCACATTTTGGTCTTCCTTCTTCTTGAGTTTCATGTGGTCTGTGAATTTTTTCTTGTTTATTCTGAGCTTTTGGGCTAATATCTGCTTATGAGTGAGTGCATACCATGTGTGTTCCCTTGTGATTGGGTTACTTCACTCAGGATGACACTTTCTAGATCTATCCATTTGCTTAAGAATTTCATGAATTCATTGTTTTTAATAGCTGAGTAGTACTCCATTGTGTAAATATACCACATTTTTGTGTATCCATTCCTCTGTTGAAGGACATCTGGGTTCTTTCCACCTTCTGGCTATTATAAATAAGGCTTCTTCTATGAACATAGTGAAGCATGTGTCCTTATTACATGTTGGAACATCTTCTGGGCATATGTCCAGGAGTAGTATAGCTGGGCCCTCAGGTAGTGCTATGTCCAATTTTCTGAGTAGCCACCAAAATGATTTCCAGAGTGGTTGTACCAGCTTGCAATCCCACCAGCAATGGAGGAGTGTTCCTCTTTCTCAACATCCTCTCCAGCATCTGCTGTCTCCTGAGTTTTTGATCTTAGTCATTCTGACTGGTGTGAGGTGGAATCTCAGGGTTGTTTTGATTTGCATTTCCGTGATAACTAAGGATGTTGAACATTTCTTTATGTGCTTCACAGCCACTTGAGTTTCCTCAGTTGAAAATTCTCTGTTTAGCTCTGTACCCCATTTTTTAATAGGGTTATTTGGCTCTCTGGAGTCTAATTTCTTGAGTTCTTTGTATATATTGAATATTAACCCTCTATCAGATGTAGGATTGGTAAAGATCTTTTCTCAATCTGTTGGTTGCTGTTTGTTCTATTGACAGTGTCCTTTACCTTACAGAAGCTTTGCAATTTTATGAGGTCCAATTTGTCGATTCTTGTTCTTAGAGCATAAGCCATTGGTGTTCCGTTCAGGAACTTTTCCTCTGTGCCTATGTGTTCAAGGCTCTTCCCCACTTTCTCCTCTATAAGCTTCAGTGCATCTGGTTTTTTGCAGAGGTCCTTGATCCACTTGAACTTGAGCTTTGTACAAGGAGATAAGAAGGGGTCTATTTGCATTTTTCTACACGCTCACCTCCAGTTGATCCAGCACCATTTGTTAAAAATGCTGTCTTTTTCCCCCTGGATGTTTTTAGCTCCTTTGTCAAATTTCAAGTGACCATGGTATGTGGGTTCATTTTTGTGGGTTCATCTTCAATTGTATTCCATTGATCTTCCTGCCTGTCTCTGTACAAATACCATACAGTTTTTATCACTATTGCTCTGTAGTCGAGCTTGAGGTCAAGGATGATGATTCCCCCAGAAGCTCTTTTGTTGTTGAGAATAGTTTTAGCAATCCTGTTTTCTCTTTTTGTTATTCCAAATTAATTTGCAGATTGCTCTTTCTAGCTCTATGAAGAATTGATTTGCAGTTTTGATGGGGATTGCATTGAATCTGTAGATTGCTTTTGGCAAGATGGCCATTTTTACTATATTAATCCTGCTAATCCATGAGCATGGGAGATCTTTCCATCTTCTGAGATCTTCTTCAGTTTCTTTCCTCAGAAACTTGAAGTTCTTGTCATACAGATCTTTCACTTGTTTGGTTAGAGTCACACCAAGGTATGTAATATTATTTGTAACTATTGTGAAGGGTGCCATTTCCCTAATTTCTTTCTCAGTTTGTTTATTTTTTGAGTAGAGAAAGGCCACTGATTTGTTTCAGTTAATTTTATATCCAGTCACTTTGCTGAAGTTGTTTATCAGCTTTAGGAGTTCTCTGGTGGAATTTTTGGGAGTCACTTAATTGTATGACCATATCATCTACAAATAGTGATGTTTTGACTTCCTCTTTTCTAATTTGTATACTTTTGACCTACTTTTGTTATCTAATTGCTCTAGCTAGAACTTCAAGTACTATATTGAATAGATATGGAGAGAGTGGTCAGCCTTTTCTGGTCCCTGATTTTATTGGGATTCCTTCAAGTGTCTCTCCATTTAGTTTGATGTTGGCTACTGGTTTGCTGCATATTGATTTTACTGTTTATTTATGGGCCTTGAATTCCTGATCTTTCCAAGAATTTCAACATGAAGGCATGCTGAATTTTGTCAAATGCTTTTTTAGCATCTAATGAAATGATAATATGGTTTTCTTCTTTGAGTTTTTTATATAGTGGATTATATTGACGAATTTCTATATATTGAACCATCCCTGCATCCCTGGGATGAAGCCTACTTGATTGGTGAAGGATCATTTTGATGTATTCTTGGATTTGGTTGGCAAGAATTTTATTGAGTATTTTTGCATCAATGTTCATAAGGGAAATTGGTCTGAAGTTCTCTTTCCTTGTTTGATCTTTGTTAGGTTTAGGTATAAGTGTAATTGTGGCTTCTTAGAATGAATTGGTGTTTCTATTTTGTGGAATAATTTGAAGAGTATTGGTATTTGGTCTATATTGAAGATCTGATAAAATTCTCCCCTAAACCCATCTATTCCTGGCCTTTTTTGGTTTGGAGAGTGTTAATGACTGCTTCTATTTCCTCAGGGCTTATGTGACTATTTAGGTGGTTTATCTGATCCTGTTTTGACATTGGCACCTGGTATGTGTCTAGAAAATTGTCTATTTTGTCCAGATTTTCCAGTTTTGCTGAGTATAAGTTTTTGTAGTAGGATCTGATGATTTTTTGAATTTCCACAGTTTCTTTTGTTATGTCTCCCTTTTCATTTCTGATTTTATTAATTTGGGTACTGCCTCTGTGCTTTCTGGTTAGTCTGGCTAAGGGTTTATCTATATTGTTGAATTTCTCAAAGAACCAGCTCCTGGTTTTGTTAATTCTTTGTATAGTTCTTTTTGTTTCTACTTGGTTGATTTCAGCCCTGAGTTTATTTCTTTCCTCTTGGATGTATTTGCTTCTTTTTGTTCTAGAGCTTTCAGGTGTGCTGTCAAGCTACTAGTGTAAGCTCTCTCCATTTTCTTTTTGGAGGCACTTAGAGCTATAAGCTTTTCTCTTAGCATTGCTTTCATTGTGTCCCATAAGTTTTGGTATGATGTGTCTTTATTTTCATTAAATTCTAAAAGGTCTTTAATTTCTTCTTCTTCTTTTTTTTTTTTGCAGAAGCAGGTGGATTTCAGTGAATTCTTTTCTTTATTAGATATATTCTTTATTTACATTTCAAATGACTTCCCCTTTCCTGGATCCCCCCTCCCCAAAATCCCATAAGTCCTCTTCCCTCCTCCTGTTCCCCAATCAATCCCTTCCCGCTTCCCTGTCCTTGTATTCCCCTACACTGCTGCATTGAGCCTTTCCAGGACCAGGGCCTCTCCTTCTTTCTTCTTGGGCTTTTGCCTTGACTAAGTTATCATTGAGTAGAGCATTGTTCAGCTTCCATGTGTATGTGTGTTTTCCATTGTTTTTGTTGAAACTTAAGACCAACCTTAGTCTGTGGTGATCTGATAAGGTGCATGGAATTATTTCAATATTCCTGTATCTGGTGAGGCCTGTTTTGTGACCAATTATATGGTCAGTTTTGGAGAAGGTTTCATGAGGTGCTGAGAAGAAGGTATATTCTTTTGCTTTAGGATGAAATGTTCTGTAAATATCTGTTAGATCCATTTGGTTCATAACTTCTGTTAGTTTCACTGTGTCTCTGTTTAGTTTCTGTTTCCATGATTTGTCCATTGCTGAGATTGGGGCATTGAAGTCTCCCACTATTATTGTGTGGGGTGCAATGTGTGCTTTTAGCTTTAATAAAGTTTCTTTTATTAATGTTTGTGCCTTTGCATTTGGAGCATAGATGTTTAGAATTGAGAGTTCATCTTGGTAGAGTTTTCCTTTGATCAGTATGAAGTGTCCTTTATCTTTTTCGAGAACTTTTGGTTGAAAGTCAATTTTATCTGATATAACAATGGCCACTCCAGGTTGTTTCTTGGAACCATTTGCTTGGAAAATTGTTTTCCTGGAAAGACTGGATGTAGGGGAATGCTAAGACAGAGAAGCGAGAGGGGGTTGAATGGGGAAAAGAGGGAGGGAAGGGGGCTTATGGGACTTTCAGGGAGGGAGGAAATGGGAAAGGGAAAATGATTTTGAATGTAAATAAAAAAACTTAGAAAATAAAAAAAAAAGGAAAATTGTTTTCCAACCTTTGACTCTGAGGTATTGACTGTCTTTGTCATTGAGGTAGGTTTCTTGTATGTAGCAAAATGTTGGGTCCTGTTTGCATATCCAGTCTGTTAGTCTATATCTTTTTATTGGGAAATTGAGTCCATTGATGTTAAGAGATATTAAGGAGAAATGATTGTTCCTTCCTGTTAATTCTGTTGTTAAAGGTGGAATTATGTTTATGTGGCTTTTTTTGGGTTTGTTGAAATATTACCTTCATGCTTTTTCTATGCTGTAGTTTCCCTCCTTGTGTTGTTATTTTCCACCCATTATCCTTTGTAGAGATGTGTTTGTGGAAAGATATTGTGTGAATTTTGTTTGTAATGGAATATCTTGTTTTCTCCATCTATGGTAATTGAGAGTTTTGCTGGGTATATTAGCCTGGGCTGGCATTTATGTTCTGTAAGGGTCTGTACGACATCTGCCCAGGATCTTTTAGCTTTCATAGTTTCTGGTGTAAAGTCTGGTGTTAATTCTGATAGGTCTGCCTTTATATGTTACTTGACCTTTTTCTCTTACTGCTCTTAATATTCTTTCTTTGTTTAGTGCATTTGGTGTTTTGATTATTATATGGCAGGAGGAATTTCTCTTCTGGTCCAGTCTGTTTGAAGTTCTGTAGGCTTCTTGTATGTACATAGGTATCTCTTTAGGTTAGGGAGGTTTTCTTCTATAATTTTGTTGAAGATATTTACTGGCCCTTTAAGTTGGAAATCTTCACTCTCTTCTATACCTATGATCCTTAGGTTTGATCTTCCCATTGTGTCCTGGATTTCCTGTATGTTTTGGGTCAGAAGCTTTTTACATTTTGCATTTTCTTTGACTGTTGTGTCCATCTCTTCTTTGGTATCTTGTACACCTGAGATTCTCTATTCTATCTCTTGTATTCTGTTGGCGACACTTAACGTCTGTAATTCCTGACCTCTTTCCTGGGTTTTCCATTTCCAGGTTTGCCTCCATTTGTGTTTTCTTTATTATTTCTACTTCCACTTTTAGGTCTTGAATCACTTTATGCAATTCCTTCACCTGTTTACCTATGTTTTCTGTATTTCTTTCAGCGAGTTACTGATATCCTCCTTAAAGGACTCTATTATCTTCATGAGATAGGATTTTAGGTCAGCCTCTTGATTTTCATCTGTGTTGTTGTATTCAGGGTTTGCTGTGGTGGGGGCACTGGGTTCTGATGATGCCCACATATATTGGCTTCTGTTGCTTATGGTCTGGCGCTTGCCTTTTGCCATCTGGATATCCCTGGTGTTTGGTGGTCTGAGTGATTGTCTGGAGTCTGCCTCTTTTGACCCCTGGTTGCTTCAAGTCTCCTGGTAGGCTTGCAGCTCTGGCTGTCGCAGACCACCTGTGAGACCTCCCGAAGGAACCTCTTCACAGGGGCATAGAGAGTGCTGATCTGTTGTCCTGGCTGCAGTAGATCTCCTGGGAGGCTTTCAGACTGTTGGGTCAATTGCTCTGAGTGTAGCGGGTTCTCAACTGCTCTGAGTGCAGGGGGTTCTCTAGGATGGATCAGGAGATGGCGTCTTCACTGGAGCAGACCAGCAAAGAGTCTGGCCCAGCAGAAAGGGGCCAGACTCTTTTCAACTATTTAATCAAAAGACACAGACTGACCAAATGGGTTGAGAAATAAAATCCATTAGTTTGTTGCTTACAAGAAATGCACCTTTGTTTTAAGGACAGACACAACCATAGAATAAAAAGATAGACAAAATTACTCAGTTCAAATGAGACCCGAGAACAAGCAGATTTTGCTATTCCAGAATCTGACAAAATGGACTTCAAACTAAAAATGATCAGAAGAGAATAAAAACACTTCATCCCAATCAAGAGAAGAGTTAACTAAGAAAACAGTATCCTAAATGTATATACACCCAAACTCTGGAGTTCACAATTTTATTAAAATTACCCTAGTAGATTAAAAGACACATGTTAACATTAATCCATCAATAGAAGGTGTTTTCAATATCCCAGTTTTCCTAATAGACAGGTCATCTGGACAAATAGATAAACACCAGAATTAATTAACATACCAAATGCACTTAAGAGACATCTGTAGAATATTCCAACCAAAAACCAAAAACCAAAAAACAAACAAAAAAGACAATATCTGGGACAAAAAGATTTAAACCATTGGTTGTATCCTTATCTGACCACAGTAAGTCAACAACAAAACAACCTCTAGTAAAATACACAAAGTCATGGAAGTTAAATAATGGATGGATTAGAGAAAAAAATTAGGAAAGAAATAAATCTTTCTGGAAGTAAGTGAAAATAAGAACATGTAGAAAAAATGCTGGGACAATTTGAAAGCAGTTTTTTTTAAAATATTGGATATTTTATTTATTTACATTTCAAATATTATCACCTTTTCTGGTTTCCCCTTCAAAAACCCTTCTCTCATCCCTCCTCCCCCTGGTTATATGAGGGTGTTCCACCCCCCACTCCCACCTCTCCTCCCTAGCATTCCCTTTCACTGGGGCATCTAGCTTTCACAGGACCAAGGGCCTCTCCTCCTATTTATGTCCATCCTCTGTTACACATGCAGATAGGGCCATGAGTCCCTCCATGTGTACTATTTGGTTGGTGGTTTAGTCCCTGGGAGCTCTGGGGGGGGGTGTCTGGTTGGTTGATATTGTTCTTCCTGTGGGATTGCAAACACCTTCAGCTCCTTCAGTCCTTCCCCTAACTCTTCCATTGGGGTCCCTGTATTCAGTCAGATGGTTGGCTGCAAGCATCCACATCTGTATTGGTCAGGCTCTGGCAGACCCTCTCAGGAGACAGCTATATCAGGCTCCTTTCAGCAAGTACTTCTTTGTATCAGCAATAGCGTCTGAGTCTGGTATCTGCATTTGGGGTAGATTCCCAGGTGGGCAGTCTCTGGATGACCTTTCCTTCAGTCTCTGCTCTACTCTCTCTCTCTCTCTCTCTCTCTCTCTCTCTCTCTCTCTCTCTCTCTCTCTCTCTCTCTTTCTTTCTCTCTCCCTCTTTCTCTCTCTCTCTCCCTCCCTCTCTCTCTCTCTCTCTCTCTCTGTCTGTCTCTCTGTCTCTGTCTCTGTCTCTCTCTCTGTGTGTGTGTGTTTATTTTTATTTTATTAGATATTTGCTTTATTTACGTTTCAAAAGGTATCCCCTTTCCTCGTTACCCCTCTGAAACCCCCCATCCCATCCTCCTACCCCATCTTACCCCCCCTTTTCCTGACCTAGCATTCCCCTATATTGGGGCATCAAGCCTTCATAGGACCAATGGCCTCTCCTCTCATTGATGTATGAAATGGCCATCCTCTGCTACATATGTAGCTGGAGCCACGGGTCCCTTCATGTGTACTCTTTGGTTGATCCCTGAGAGCTCTGGAGGTACTGGTTGGTACATATTATTGTTCCTCCTATGGGGCTGCAAGCCTCTTCAGGTCCTTGAGTCCTTTCTCTAGCTCCTCAATTGGGGACCTTATGCTCAGTCTATTAATTGGATGTGAGCCATGGGTATTTTGATCCACTTTCCAATAAGGATCAAAGTATCTACACTTTGGACTTCCTTCTTCTTGAGCTTCATGTGGTCTGTGAGTTGTATCTTGGGTATTCCGAGCTTTTGGGCTAATATCCATTTATCAGTGAGTGCATACCATGTGTGTTATTTTGTGATTGGGTTACCTCACTCATGATATTTTCTAGCTCCATTCATTTGCCTAAGAATTTCATGAATTCATTGTTTTTTATAGTTGAGTAGTACTCCATTGTAAAAATGTACCACATTTTCTGTATCCATTCATCTGTTAAGGGACATCTGGATTCTTTCCACCTTCTGGCTATTATAAATAAGGCTGCTATGAGTATAGTGGAGCATGTGTATATGCCCAGCAATGGTATAGCAGGGTCCTCAGGTAGTACTATGTCCAATTTTCTGAGGTACCACCAAACTGATTTCCAGAGCAGTTGTACTAGCTTGCAATCCCACCAGCAATGGAGGAGTGTTCTTCTTTTTCCACATCCTCTCCAGCATCTGTGTTCCCTGAGTTTTTGATCTTGGCCATTTTGACTGGTGTGAGGTGGTGTCTCAGGGTTGTTTTGATTTGCATTTCTCTGATAACTAAGATTGTTGAACATTTCTTTAGGTGCTTCTCAGCCATTCAGTATTCCTCAGTTGAGAATCTTTGTTTAGTTGTGTACCCAATTTTTAATAGGGTTATGTGGTTCTCTGGAGTCTAACTTCTTGAGTTCTTTGTGTATATTGCATATTAGCCCTCTATCAGATGTAGGATTGGTAAAGAACTTTTCCCAATCTGTTGGTTGCTGTTTTATCCTATTGACAGTGTCCTTTGCCTTACAGAAACTTTGCAGTTTTATGAGGTCCCATTTGTCAATCCTTTTTTTTTTCAAAAAGATTTATTTATTTGTTGTTATATCTAAGTACACTGTAACTGTCTTCAGATACACCAGAAGAGGGTGTCAGATTTCATTACAGATGGTTGTAAGCCACCATGTGGTTGCTGGGATTTGAACTAGGACCTTTGGAAGAGCAGCCAGTGCTCTTAACTGCTGAGCCATCTCTCTAGCCCCCATTTGTCAGTTCTTGATCTTAGGGTATAAGCTATTGGTGTTCTGTTCAGAAAAATTTCCCCTGTACCCATATGCTCCAGGTTCTTCCCCACTTTCTCTTCTATTAGATTCAGTGTATCTGGTTTTACATGGAGGTCCTTGATCCACTTAGACTTGTACTTTGTACACGGAGATAAGAATGGATCCATTTGCATCCTTCTACATGTTGACTGCCAGTTGACCCTGCACCATTTGTTGAAAATACTGTCTTTTTACCCCTGGATAGTTTTAGCTCCTTTGTCAAAGATTAAGTGACCATAGGTATGTGGTTCATTTCTGAGTCTTCAATTATAGTCCTGATCTATTGTACCAATACCATGCAATTTTTAACACTACTGGTCTGTAGTATAGCTCAATGTCAGGGATGGAGATTTTTGCCAGAGGTTCTTTTATTGTTGAAAATAGTTTTTGCTATCCTGGGTTTTTTGTTATTCCAGATAAATTTGGAAATTACTCCTTCTAACTCTATGAAGAATTGAGTTGGAATTTTGATGGGGATTGCATTGAATCTATAGATTGCTTTAGGCAAGATGGCCATTTTTACTATATTAGCCCTGCCAACCCATGAGCATGGGAGATATTTCCATCTTCTGCTCCATTCTTTGTCCCCATATTTCCTTTAGACAGGAGCAATTCTGGGTTAAAATTTTGGAGATTGAGTGGGTGGCCCCATCCTTCAACTGGGGGCCATGCCTAACCTCTGGATATGGTCTCTACAGGTTCTCCCTCCCCTTTGTTGGTTATTCCAGCTAATGTCCTCCCCATTGGGTCCTAGGAGCCTCTTGCTTTCTCGGCATCTGGGACTTTCTGGTGGCTACCCTCAGTTCCCCATCCCCCATTGCTACACACCTCTGTTCAATTTCCTAATCCTCTGTACATCACTCCTATCTCCTCCTGTACCTGATCCTCTTCCTCTTTATTTTCCCCCCTCTCTTCCTTCCAAGTCACTCTCACCATCTACCTCCTGTGAGTATTTTGTTCCTCCTTCTAAGTAGGACTGAAGTACCCATACTTTGTTCTTCCTTCTTCTTGAACTTCATATGGTCAGTGAGTTATATTGTGCATATTCTGAGTTTTTTGCCTAATATACACTTATCAGTAATCACATGCCATGTGTGTTCTTTTGTGACTGGGTAATGTTACTCAGGATGATATTTTCTAGTTCTATCCATTTGCCTACGAACTTCACAAAGTCATTGTTCTTAATTCCTGAGTACTACTCCATTGTGTAAATGTATCACCTTTTCTTTATCTATTCCTTTGTTGAGGGACATCTGGTTCCTTCTAGCTTCTGGCTATTATAAATAAGGCTGCTATGAACATAGTAGAGTATGTGTCCTTTTGTATGTTGGAACATATGCCAAAATGTTGTTTTGATTTTCTGCATCTATTTTGAAAATCATGTGGTTTCTAAAGGAGTGGTATAGCTGGGTCTTCAGGTAATACTATGTCCAATTTTCTGAGGAACCACCAGACTGTTCCTCTAAGTGACTACCTTAAAAAACCAGAAAGAGTACAAATATGTAACTTAATGATGAAACTCAAAATTTAAACTAAATTTAAGCCCTGTTGGCAGCAAGAAATAAAAAACACTGGGTAGAAATCAATGAAATAGACATAAAAATCCATTATAAAAAACAATAAATATAAAATATTTATATTTATATATATTTGAGAAAATAAACACGATTAAGGAGCTGTTGGCTCAACTACTCAAGAAAAGGGATTCAAATTATACAATAAAAAATGAACAGGGAAATATTACATAGACAGGCCATTTGTCTCTGATGACATAGGCTAAAATATATTCAACACTAGTAAACAGAATAAAGACAACATCAAAAAGATTATATACTATGACCAAGTAGACTTTAACCCTGAAATTCAGAGATGGTTCAAAATAAGCAAGTCAATAAATATAATAGCCCACATAAATGGACTTTAGAAACCACATGATTTTCTAAATAGATGCAGAAAATCAAAACAACATTTTGGATTTGCAAAATCCAATATGGCTTCATAATAAATCTCCTAGGGAATTTAGTAATAGAGGGCACATACATAAACACTATAAGAGTTACGTATGAGAAACCCACAGCCAATGTCATTCTAAATGGAGAAAAAACTTGAAGCATTCGCAGTGAAGTCAGGAATATTTACTCTCCCCACTCTTTCTCAATAACGTACTTGAAATACTAGCTGAAGCAATAAGACAAAAGAAGGAAATTAAAGGGATAGCAATAGTAAAAGAATAATTAACCTTTCCTTATTTGCAGGTACTATGGGGCTATACATTAGAGACCCCCCCAAATTCTTCTAGAAATGATGAACAAATTCATTAATGTAGTAGGGTAAAAAAAAATACCTTATGCAAACGAATAGCTTTTCTATATACCAACAGCTAACATACAGAGAAGGAGATCACAACATACCCCCATATACAATAATCTCAAAGAAAATAAGATATCTAGGAATACATCTGATGGGCTGGAGAGATGACTCAGCAGTTAAGAGCACTGACTGCTGTTCTGAAGGTCCTGAGTTCAAATTCCATCAACCACATGGTAGCTCACAACCAGCCGAAAAAGAGATCTGACGCCCTCTTCTGGTGTGTCTGAAGACAGCTACAGTGTGCTTAGATATAATAATAAATAATTTTTTTTAAATAAGGAATTCATCTGACTAAGGAAGTGAAGGACCTCTATAAGGAAAACTTTAATCCTGTGAAGAAAGAGATAAGGAAAGATAATAAAAAAATGAAAAGATAAAGGCAAAGAGCATAGTCAATAAGACAAATCAGCAACCTATGAATTGGGAAAAAAAATCTTCACTAACCCCCACATCTGATATAGGGCTAATATCCACAATATATAAAGGACTCAAGAAGCTAACCACCAAAAACCAGACAACGCAATCAAAAAATGGAGTATAGAACTAAACTGAGAATTCACAACAGAGGAATTTTGAATGGCTGAGAAACACCTAAAGAAATGTTCAAAGTCCTTAGTGATCAGAGAAATGTAAATCGAAATGACCCTGAGAAACCTTACACCAATCAGAATGGCTAAGATCAAAACTTTAGGCAACAGCACATGTTGGCGAGGATATGGAGAAAGAGGAACACTTCTCCATTGCTGGTGGGATTGCAAACTGATACAACTACTCTGGAAATCAATCTGGAATTTCCTCAGAAAATTGGAAATAGATCTGCCCGAAGACTCAGAAATACCACTCTTGGGAATATACCCAAAAGACGCCCCACCATGCCACAGGGCATGTGTTCCACTATGTTCATAGCAGCCTTGTTTGTGATAGCCAGAAGCTATAAATAACCCAGATGTCCCACAACAGAAGAATGTATACAGAAAATGTGGTTCATTTACACAATGGAATACTATTCAGCTATTAAAATTGAGGACATCCTGAGTTTTGCAGGCAAATGGATGGAACTAGAAAAGATCATCCTGATTGAGGTCACTTAGACCCAAAAGGACATGTGTGGTATGTACTCACTAATAAGTGGATATTAGCTCCTGCTCCTAAAGTACAGAATACCCAAGATACAGTACATAGAACTCAAAAAGGTTAAGAAGCTGAAGGCCCCAAGTGAGGATGCCTCAGTCCCACTTGGGTGGGAGAAGAAAGCAACCACAAGTGGGGGAGGGAGGGACCAGAGAGGGAAAGTGGACGGGGCCGGGTGGATGGAGAGGGGGGTGGAATACATGATGTGGTATTGGGCTGGGGAAAAGGACTGAAGCCCTGAATGGCCAGCAGAAAGAATGGGAACAGGCAAGCTTGAGAGGTAGGAGGTTGGCGGGACCCTCCAAAATGTACCAGAGATTTGGGAGGTGAGAGATTATCAGCAATCAAAAGGAGGGACCTTAGACAAGATGCCCTACAGTGGGGAGAGGGAACTTGTAGAGCCAACCTCCAGCAGAAAGTCAGGGCATCAGGTGAGGGATGGGTTGTCATCCAGTAGTCAAAACTCTGACCCATAATTTTTCCTGTCTGAAAGAACTGCAGAGAAGCAAATGGAGAGAAGCCTGAGGAAAAGAAGGTTCAGTGACAAACCCACAATAGGATCCAGCTCAAGGGGAGGTTCCAAGGCCTGATGCTATTACTGAGGCTGTGAAATGTTCACAAAAAGGTACCTATCATGACTGTGCTCCAAAAAACCCAACAAGCAGCTGAAAGAGTCAAATGCAGATATTTGCTCCCAATAAATGGGCAAAAGCTGCTGACCCCTGTGGTTGAATTATGGAAAAGCTGAAAGAAGCTGAGAAGGAGGGGGACCCTGTAGGAGGACCAGCAGTCTCAATTAATCTGGATTCTCTCAAACACTGACCACCAACCAGGCAGCATATGCCAGCTGATTTGAGGCCCCCAACACATATACAGCAGAGGGCTTCTGGGTCTGAATTTAGTCAAAGAAGATACACCTAACTCTCAAGAGACTGGAGGTTCCAGGGAGTTTAGAGGTCTGGTGGGGTGGGGGGTAGGGGGTTGGGGATGAGGGTTGGGGACATCCTCTTGGAGATAGGGGGCTGGGGAGGAGGTATGGAATGTGGAACAGTTGGAGGGTGGGCTGGGAGGGGAATAAAATCTGGAGTTTAAAATAAATAAATTAATAAATAATTAAAAGATTAAAAAAATGAAAAGACATTCCCATGCTTATGTACTAGTAAAATTAACATTATGAAAATTGCCATCCTATTAAAAGTTATTTATAGAATCAAATGCAATCACTATCAAAATCAAATTCCCACCTCATTCTTCACAAAATAGAAAAAAATTATGCTAAAATTCATATAGAACCACAAAGACTCTGGTTAGCAAAAACAATCCTGAGCAAAAAGAACAATGCTAGAGAAATTATAATTTCAGATCTTAAGATATATTACAAATTTATAGTAATAAATACAATATTATATTGACAGAAAAGTAGGTGTATAAATGAAACAAAACTGATGACCCAACACTAAACATTTCATAGACGCCTAAATAACAAACCTCTAATACACATAATGCTGTGCCTAAATATACCTACACAGTTTTAATGAACTTTTCCTTTTCTTTAAATTGAAAATAGTTTTTTTCAAATAGCATATTGTGATTATGGTTCCCCTTTTCCTATGTGCCCCTATTTATCCCCATTTTTCTCCCTTCCAGATAAACATCCTTTTTGTCTTCTGTTAGAAAACAAAGCAGCATCTAAGGAATAATAATTAAATAGATTAAAAACAAAACAAAAAGAGCTCAGCTGAAGTGCCCAAGTGAGGATGCCTCAGTCACACTTGGGAGGGAGAACAAAGCAATCACAAATGAGGAGGGACCCAGGAGGGAAAGTGGACAGGCAGGGAGGGAGTAGGGGAAAGAGGGGAACATGATCTGGTATTGGGTGAGGGAAAAGGACTGAAGCCCTGAGGGCCAGCAGAAAGAATGGAAACAGGCAACCTCAGGAGATAGGAGGTTGGGGGGACCCTCCAGAATACACCAGAGACCTGGGAGGTGAGAGACTCTCAGGACTCAAAGGGAGGGACCTTAGATGAAATGCCTGACAGTAGGGAGAGGGAACTTATAGAGCCCACCTCCAGCAGGAAGACAGGGCATCAAAAGAGGGAGAGGCAGGCCATCTCACAGTCACAACTTGGACCCATAATTGTGCCTCTCTGAAAGAATTACAGGGATGGAAATGGAGTGGAGCCTGAGGAAAAGAAGGTCCAGTGACAGACCCAAAGTGGGATCCAGCTCAAGGGGAGGTTCCAAGGCCTGACACTATTACTGTGGCTATGGAGTGGTCACAAAAGGGGACTGGGCATGACCACACTCCAGAAGACCCAACAAGCAACTGAAAGAGTAAGATGCAGATATTTGCACCCAACCAATGGACAGAAGCAGCTGACCCCTGTTGTTGAATTAGGGAAGGCTAAAAGAAGCTGAGGAGAAGGGCAGTTCTGTAGGAGGACTAGCAGTCTCATTTAATCAGGACCCCCGGGATCTATCAAACACTGAACCACCAAACAGGCAACATACAGTTGGTGCAGATATGAGGCCCCCAACACACATACAGTAGAGGACTGACGGGTCTGTCTTCATTCAGAGATGATACAACTAACCCTCAAGAGTTAGGTCTCAGGGAGTTTAGAGTCAGGTGGGGTGAGGGTAGGGACATCCACATGGAGACAGGTGTATGAAGGAGGTATGGGATGTGGAACAGTCAGAGGGTGGATGGCGGGTGGGTGGGGAATAAAATATGGAGTGTAAAAAATAAATAAATTAATTAATAATAAAATAAATAAATAACAGAAAAAGCTGTCATCTGAGTAGATGATACTCTCTCCAATACTCAAAAGACCACCTAATAACCCCCTCCCCACCAAACACCAGACATGAGAAGTTCTCTTTTGAGTTGTTGGCCAGGGCTTCCCAAGAGATTCCCCCAAACAGACAGTACATTACTATTACCCTGTTTTCTCCCCACCAGTAGAAAGTAAGTCCCTATTGCTGAAGATTCTGTGCTCTTCAGACACAGGACTCAGAGACCCATGAGCTGGAACTTACCCGAATGCCACTTTCCTGAGGACTAGCTTTGGTACCAGAACGCACCATGCTGGCTTCTTAGGGAGGAAAGCAACCAACAGTTTTACCCAGCTAGGATGACATTGAACCACATCACTGACAAGCATGGCATGATAAGCCTGAAGCTTCAGTAACAGCATGAATAACTTGGTAGCAACCAACAGCTCTCTAATTAGATGTAGGACTTCATCAACAAGGGAGAAACCATTCCTGGAATGGAAGCCTAGTTAAATACTCAGTGCTAGTAAAATAATGGTAAATGGAGGAGAGTCTTTAGCCACTAATGTACTAAACTAGCATATTTTCTAACAACAATCTATAAACATTTGTCCTTATACTCAGTCAATTATAGCCTTCATCCATCATCAAGGGTACTTCTCTTTGCAACAGACAGAGAACACTACAGAAAACCTCCACCAATGAAATTGTAGCCATGGAGCCCAATCACAATGGATAAATCTATTCAACACTTCTGCACCCAAGGCTCTGGATATATTGCAAAAGAGAAAAAATTCTGAAAGATTGTTAGAGCTAGATGATCAAGGAGTTTTCCATGAAATTATGTCAAGTAGTAATGTCAGAAGCTATACCTATGAAGTGTTTGTGCACAGCTTTAATCCCAGAACTCTTTAGGCAGAAGCAGGTGGATTTCTGTGAGTTCACTCCAGTCTGGTATACATAGTGAATTCTAGGACAGCTATGGCCATGTAGAGAGACCCTGTGTCCAAACAAGCCTAAAACTCCAAATCCCCAAACCAAAAACTAAACCAAACCAAGTCAAGCCACCAAAGCCAAGCCAAACCAAATCAAAGACCAGAAGAGATGCATCAGATTCCCTGGAACTAGTTAAGGATGGAAGTTAGCTGCACTGTGTGCCAGGAATCAAGCCTGGATCTTATGGAAGAACAGTTAGTGATTTTTACTATGATCTATCCTTCCAACTCTTACTTATTCTTGTGATTTCTTGCTTTGATTCAGGATCTGAACATGCAAAAGGAAGTTTCAACCTTTTTCTTAAATTTTAATAGGTTTTTATGGTTTTTTTTATTAATAATTAGTTTGGTAATGCACTTTTGTTTAATCTTTATTCAAGGTTGAGTTTTTATCAGTTGCACTTACATAGAGGATATTTTGTTTGAAAACATGCTTTTATACCATCTTTAAGATATTTGATCACAGGAAACTTCAGATACATGTTGGCATGCTCAAGCAGTATTGCACAAACTCTTATGCAATCTACAAAAATGACAGATTATTAGTTCAATGATAATTGATTATTAGTTCAGAGAAAATTAAATTTTCTCTATACCAAGATATCTCAACGGCAGATCTATAGCCTCTTCAGTTTGGGCTAATCTTTGTTATGTGGGAGTGTGTTTTTTGCCTTGTAAGATGTTTCTCTATCTGTGGTCTCTACTTTTATTTTTTCAAAATTAACTTATTTTTATTTATTCAGTTTGTATCCCACTCCCTGCACCCAGTCACCCCCTCCCATAATCTTTACCCCATCTCCCTTCTTCTTTTTCTCTGACTAGGTGGGGACCTGCTGGGTATCCCTTCATTTTGGCCTATCAAGTCTCTGTGGGGATTAGGTTCATCCTCTCCCACTGAAGCCAGATAAGGCAGACAGCTAGAAGAATATATCCTATGGACAGGCCACAGCTTTTGAAATTGCCCCCACTCCAGTTGTTTGGCCCCACATGAAGACCAAGCTGCACATTTGCTACATATGTGCGGGAAGACCTAGGTCTAGCCCATGTATGTGTTTTGGTTGATGGTTCAGTCTCTGAGAGTCCCAGGGTCCAGTTTAGTTGAATTTGTTGGCCTGTAGAGTTCATATCCCCTTTTGGGCCACAATCCTTCCCCTTATTCTTCCATAGGAGTCCCCAAACTGCATCCACTGTTTGGTTGTGGGTGTCTGCATCTGTCTAAGTCAGCTGCTGGGTTGAACCTCTCAGAGGACAGTCATGATAGACTCCTGTGTACAAACATAACAGAGTTATCATTAATAGTGTCAGGGATTGGTGCTTGCCCATTGGATGGGTGTCAAGTTAGGCTGGTTATTGGTTGGCAATTATTTACTTTTATAATGTCATTGGAATTTTTCTTCTCAACCTGGTAGAACAATGGGAAAGTGCCTTTAGACAGAACCAGGTCTTCCTTGAGGCAAAGCAACTCCTGGCTGCCAGTTCCTGTTTTATACTATTTTGTCTGTTTGATTTTTTTTTCACCACAGACAATAAATGTTCTTTTACAATTTCCTAATGTGTTTGTTTTCTAATCCTTGGGCTACTCTAGTCAGTAGTGTCATTTTATGTGAAACCAACTTATGATGAGTAGGTGAATTCTCATCTGTTAACAGAGCCTGGATTCTGTGAACACTGGGAGAGTTCAACTGGTTTGTGCGTTTCTTTTATTTTAATATTGTTTCCCAAAAAGGATTTTGAAGTCCTGCTTCTCATGAGGCATTATTAGGCATTAGTAGGAAGGGGAGAGACTACAGGTCTCTAGGGAGCTCCTTCCTCTCATTTGATTATGTTCTCTCCCTAGATGTCATCTAGGCAGCATGAACTTAAGTCTGAGCTGTCTGAGTGCTCAGATTTCTATGACACATCTGGGAGGCAAGTCTGCTTTTCTTTTACTTAAAAATCAGGTAATTGAGATCCTAAGTCTTAAACTGCAAGGGGGAGCAGATCTATCTTGGTACTGAAGGGTGGCAGGGGTAGGTCATAGTTGGCTTAGTGCTCCTCCATTGGCTCACAGAGAGACAGCACGCGTCCAGAGACTGCTGTTGCATCTGCATGTTCAGATCAGCAAACTCACATGAACTCTGCCTTGGCCTTAGTTTTGTCTTCAGGGGCTTCTTTCATATGTGATGACTGAATGTACTTTGAAAGAAAAGGAGTGGTACCATGCAATACATAAGTACTAGCTGTGAAGTGGTGAAAAAGGAGTAGCCTATGCCTTAAGGAAGCTCACACTATAGCTTAGAGAGATAACTGAATAGATAGTTGTTATTCAGTATGGTAAGTGCCGTGATTCCAAAATATCATGAGGTAAGAGGGACCACTGGCTATGATGACCTTTGGATATGGGAGGTTGTGGAGTTCCTATCTCCGAGAGAAGCACAAAGAGTTATATGAAGAGAACTTAACTTGCATCCAGAGACTGGATAGGGACTTATGATCTCAATTCCTGAAGTACATGTTCTCTGTATTGTATCATGGAATATTAGCCTCTAAGAAGTTAAAGAACTTAAAAATTACAGAATTGCCACCATAGAAAACCTGAATATGTGAGGACAGGCATCCAGCTTATGAACAGTATCATCCTTCATAAATGGTTTTTGGTCCTCACCTTCTTTTGTTTCTGTGTTTGTCCTAGTGTGTCCCTCTTAGCCTGTAGGAAAGTAAACCATCTCACCAGTCTGAGCCTTGAAGGAAGAGGAACTTTGTGATATGAATGAGAGTCATGTGGCTTCTACTCCCAGGTACTCTGGAGTCTTGCTATAGAAGAGGCTCTGTGGATACAAACAGTCCTCAACTACTTTATAATTAATTGTCTAGCATGCACTAGAATAGTTTTCAAGTCAGTCAGTGGCAGTGGCAGTCTGGATGATTTCCTGAGGAGATAGATAGGTGTCTCTAGGTAAGGATGACACAGAGCATGAGTGGGCACTTTAAAAGGATGACAGACTATTGATACTGGGGGCATAAGCTTGGAGGAAATTACCATGCCAGCAAAGCAAAGAAGAAAATTCAGCATGCGCTTAACTACGTATGATGGTGTCATTAAGTAGACAACTATGGACATTAACAACTTGGAGGAGAAAGAGAATAAAGGTCACAGACTATGACTGTGTACAGACTTGTGGTTCTCTTAAGGGGTGTGGAATATCAAGGAAGGGTATCATGGACCTGTCTTCTGAAGGCTCTAATGCATATGTGAGAGGTTAAACCCACCACCCTGTAATACAAGATAGGAAAACAAGCCTGGAGAAAGGCAAAGAAGGAAATCTTTATTGGAAAGCACAGTAAAGATGTCAAAAGTATGAAAAAAATATCCAACTTGAATATGACAATACTTTCCTGGCTGCCCCATGTTGAACAATAAGTGGATTTGTTTTTGAGTTTATGAGTGATCACCCCTCTTTGAC
The DNA here is from genome assembly GCA_036184795.1 of Tokudaia tokunoshimensis. Lineage (NCBI taxonomy): Eukaryota > Metazoa > Chordata > Mammalia > Rodentia > Muridae > Tokudaia > Tokudaia tokunoshimensis. Next base: position 64,905,969 of record BTHU01000004.1, on the reverse strand, counting down.
TCCACTCTTTGCAACAAGGTCATTTGATCATAGGCTGAGACATTCTTGATGATTCCTCCTTGACTGTAGGTAAAGTCCCTAATATGTCACCTAATATAGTCATCTTCATAAAGCAGGGGTATTCTTTGTCTTCAGCTTTTTACATTTAGTTACTTTCTCCACAATGCCGCTAAACACAATGCACTCACATTTTCTCTGTCTCTTTAGAATGCTTTTATTTTAATTATTAACTTCTTTTTAACTCTTAATACTTAGATCAAAGTTTTCTGCAAAAGATTTTATTTAAATTACCTATTTCATGAAATCCTTTTTATAATTTCAGATCATACCACCCAACTTGCTCCCTTATGGCTGACATACACAATGTGACTGAGTTCATTTTTCTGGGACTCTCTTCCAATCCAGAGGTGCAGAGAGTCTGCTTTGTAATATTTCTGCTCTTGTACATCGCCATTGTGCTTGGGAATCTTCTCATGGTGGTCACTGTGGCAGTCAGCAGAAATCTTGGATCCCCCATGTACTTCTTCCTTAACTCCCTCTCCTTTGTGGAGATCTGCTACTCCTCCATGACAGCCCCAAAACTCATCTGGGATCTCCTAGCTGAAAAGAAATCCATATCTGTATGGGGCTGCATGACACAACTTTTCTTCATACACTTCTTTGGTGGCGCTGAGATTTTCCTGCTGACAGTGATGGCCTATGACCGCTATGTGGCCATCTGTAAGCCCCTTCACTATACCAGTATCATGAACCGAAGGGTGTGTACAGTCCTTGTAGGAACAGCATGGATAGGAGGCTTTGTGCATTCCCTTTCCCAGATCCTTCTCATTCTACCTTTGCCCTTCTGTGGCCCCAATATCATTGACCATTATTTCTGTGATGTGCTTCCTGTGCTTAAACTTGCCTGCTCAGAAACTTTCCTGATTGGCCTGCTGATTGTTGCCAATGGGGGAACGCTGTCTTTGATCAGTTTTGTGGTCCTCTTAGTATCCTATATGGTCATCTTGTTCCACCTAAGAACTCAGAGTGCTGAGGGACGACGCAAAGCTCTGTCCACTTGTGGATCCCATGTCACTGTGGTTATATTGTTCTTTGGTCCATGTGTCTTCATTTATTTGAGGCCTTCTGCTACTCTGCCTATAGACAAGATGATAGCTGTGTTCTACACAGTGATAACTCCCCTCCTCAATCCTCTCATCTATTCCTTGAGAAATGCAGAAGTGAAGAAAGCCATGAAGAATCTATGGTTCACAATAATGAAAGTAGATGAGAAATAGAGTCTGGATATTGGCTTTTAGGATGGAATGGTGCTGAGTCCAAACTGATGGGCACTGGGGGGAAGGAATGCTCATTTAGCATTATTGTAGCTGAAAAATATCTTCTAAAATACTTGTAAATTAGGTCCTGTTATTAAAATACTGTTACATAATCAGCTATTTTAGATTGTTTGTATTCTTACCACTATCCATAATACTGTAGTAAATATTTGCAGCAGAATATTAGACCATACTTATTTTGGTTTAGATTCACTTTCTATGGAAATTTAATTATGGCATAGAGGACAAATATTTTCTTCATGGGGTTAATTTGAACAATTTGTTTTATGAATGTACACTTGATAAAACAAATATTTCGTGTAAAAGAATATTTATTTATTCATTTGGCTGAGAAATAAATGAATTAACAACCTCTCTCACTATGTCTTGACAGATATTTGTTAATTACTAAAGAAAACATGCACCTTCTTAACCACTCTTATACAATTGCCCAAAGTGAACATTACTAGCAATGAAGTAAAGTGATTAGACACAATTCCTCATATAATGTGTTCCAGAGACACAATTATTGTGCTATTCTTAACAAAATATATAACCTAAGTATAATTATTTGGTAGTTGGAGAGAAAATAGAACTGAAGGATATTCTGCAACATTACTGACATTTGCTGTTTAAAAGTATGAAGAGTAAGGAAGATTGAAGACTTTTTTTTCTATATTTTTTATTTACATTCCCAATGATTTCACCTTTCCCAGTTCCCCCCTCCCCAAAAGTTCCATAAGCCCTCTTCCCTCCCCCTGTTCCCTAGTCAACCTCCTCCCGCTTCTCTGTCCTGGTATTCCCCTACACTGCTACATCCAGTCTTTCCAGGACCAGGGGTCTTTCCTTCCTTCCTTCCTTCCTTCTTGGAAATCAATTGATATGTGAATTGTGACTTGGATATTCCAAGCTTCTGGGTTAATATCTCCTTATCAGTGACTGCAAACCATGTGTGGTCTTTTGTGATTGGCTTTCCTCACTAAGGATGATATTTTCCAAGTCTGATGATGTGGTATATTTACACAATGGAATACTACTCTGCAATTAAAAACAATGAATTCATGAAATTCTTAGGCAAATGGTCAGAACTGGAAGATTGAAGACTTTTTTCCCCTTTAAAATACTTGTAAGGATTGGTTGTACACTGAGTAGTAGATGAGAACAAAAAATGAACTCAATGGAATCTTTGGAGTTCTCTTTTCTCATAATGTTGTTCTAGCAATTATTTTTCTTCTTTAAAATTTTTGTCATATTTTAAATTACATGTATAATTAAATATATATAAAGTTTGTCTCTGTTTATGCTACAAGTTATCTCCATATGTTTGATGTTTTTCAGTTTAGTGTTTTTGTGGAATTCCTGAGTGTGCAAATGAATGTGTCTCTGCATCCATATCTGTTTCTTTTTATCTTTTCATGGGCTCCTTCTATTTGCTTTTTTTGTCCTTTAGTTTTTGTTTTATTGATTATTATCCCTTAGAAACCTGCTTGTTTTCTAATGACAAACTGAAGAAACGGTAGATCTGGATGGGAGTGTAGGTAGGGAGGAACTGGAAGGAGTTTAGAGAAGGGAAAACTGTAATGATCTATTATGTGAGAAAAAAACCTATATTCTTTGTTTTATAAATGTTAAATAAAACACAATTTGTTGAAATGACTCATGGTTATCACCAAAGTGTGCATATGCAAGACCACATCCCTAAAACTCCGTGTTAGACCATTAGAGGGTAACAGGTACCATGTCAGTCTTAGATAACATTTTATAGTCTGTTCTTCAAATGCTCCTCAACCCGAAGCATCCTAAGTACCTCCACAGGGATTTCCAAAGAGAGCATGGTGAACACACATAGCTGTTTCCTGTGTGATTTGCAGATAATTAAAGTGTATGACCACCATTAAGGATACTTGTTCCTTGAAAGATTATAAGATTCAGCTTTTGGTAAGGGCTGGCTTTGGGAAACCTATCTTGGATTCTCCAGGAAATAGTACATGGGAGGTTTGTGGTTCTTTTGTACTCTCCTTCAACAAATGCCTAAAGGTGAAGTTTCTTTCTAAACTGTTCATTCAGAAAGATTATTCATTAGCAAGTTTCAGCTTTGTCTCTTCAGCTGCTTAAGTGAACATGTGTCTGTGGTGCTATGTGTAGCACAGTATGATGTGGAGAATTGTGTGTAAGGCCAACTTTCTGACATGTGAATAAGGTGATAATGTGATATATAATCGTGCTTGTATTTAGTATTGCATGCAAATTTTTGGGCTGTTTTAAGTACCTTTTTAGGCTCATCCTGTTGGACTTTTGTGTGTGTTTATACTACTACTTTCTAAAACAAAGTTGAAATTTTATGGTGGACCCACCCAAGAGGCATTATATTACATATTATAAAATGAAATGACATTACTTTTTGAGAAAAATCCAGTGCTCACATGTATTCTTTGTCACATTAGGAAGTGTGTGGTTTTGTTTGGGAATGAGAATGTAGTGAGTGTTCCATCTACCATACCAGAGAAATCAACAGTGAAATTCAGCTTGTATGACAGCTTCCCAAGCCAAAACTTTTGTGAATTAGAAAACCACAAACCCCTCCTGGTTGGTAATGTTATAAGTTGTCCATGATGTATCAAGAATTGAGATGATGATGAAGTGTGCAATTTCTCTCTGTAATCCTTTCTTTGATCTTTTGATGGAAGTGTTCTGTGTAAAGCTTATAGTCATTGTCCGTTTCTGTTGTCCTTTGGTGTCCCATACCATATATATATATCTATATATATATATATATCTATATATATATATAGTATATATATATACTATATATATATATAGATATATATATAGTATATATATATAGTATATATATATATATTATGTGAGAAAAAAACCTATATTCTTTGTTTTATAAATGTTAAATAAAACACAATTTGTTGAAATGATTCATGGTTATCACCAAAGTGTGCATATGCAAGACCACATCCCTAAAACTCCGTGTTAGACCATTAGAGGGTAACAGGTACCATGTCATATATATATATATATATATATATATATATATATATATATATATACCATGTCATATATATATATATATATATATATATATACCATGTCATATATATATATATATATATATATATATATATATATATACCATGTCATATATATATATATATATATATATATATATATATACCATGTCATATATATATATATATATAGTATATATATATAGTATATATATAAATTTATATATATATATATATAAATTTTTTTTAATTTTCTATATTCTTTTTTAAAAAATATTTATTTATTATATGTAAGTACACTGTAACTGTTTTCATACACCCCAGAAGAGGGCATTGGATCTCATTTCGGATGGTTACGAGCCACCATGTGGTTGCTGGGATTTGAACTCAGGACCTTGAGAAGAGCAGTCAGTGCTCTTAACCACTGAGCCAGCTCTCCAACTCCTTCTATATTCTTTATTTACATTAAATGATTTTCCCTTTCCCGGGAGATCTTTCCACCTTCTGAGGTCTTCTTCGATTTCCTTCTTCAGAGACTTGAAGTTCTTGTCATACAGATCTTTGACTTGTTTGGTTAGAGTCACACCAAGATATTTTATATTGTTTGTGGCTATTGTGAATGATGTCATTTCCCTAATTTCTTTCTCAGCCTGCTTATCCTTTGAGTATAGGAAGGCTACTGATTTGCTTGAGTTGATTTTATATCCGGCCACATTGCTGAAGTTGTTTATCAGCTGTAGGAGTTCTCTGGTGGAATTTTTTGGGTCACTTAAGTATACTATCATATCATCTGCAAATAGTGATAGTTTGACTTCTTCCTTTCCAATTTGTATCCCTTTGACCTCTTTATGTTGTCTAGTTGCTCTAGCTAGAACTTCAAGTACTATATTGAAAAGATATGGAGAGAGAGGGCAGCCTTGTCTAGTCCCTGATTTTAGTGGGATTGCTTCAAGTTTCTCTCCATTTAGTTTGATGTTGGCTACCCATTTGCTGTATATTGCTTTTGCTATGTTTAGATATGGGCCTTGAGTTCCTGATACTTCCAAGTCTTTTAGTATGAAAGGATGATGAATTTTGTCAAATGCTTTTTCAGCATCTAATGAAATGACCATGTGTTTTTTTTTCTTTGAGATTGTTTATGTAGTGGATTACATTGATGGATTTCCGTATATTGAACCATCCCTCCATCCCTGGTATGCATCCTACTTGATAATGGTCAATGATCGTTTTGATATGTTCTTAGATTCGGTTGGCAAGAATTTTATTGAGTATTTTTGCATCAATATTCATAAGGGAAATTGGTATGAAATTCTTTGTTGGATCTTTGTGTGATTTTGGTATCAGTGAAATTGTGGCTTCATAGAACAAGTTGGGTAGTATTCCTTCTGTTTCTATTTTGTGGAATAGTTTGAAGAGTATTGGTGTTAGGTCTTCTTTGAAGGTCTGATAGAATTCTGCACTAAAACCATCTGGTCCTGTGCTTTTTTTGGTTGGAAGACTTTCAATGACCACTTCTATTTCTTTAGGGGTTATGGGACTATTTAGATCGTCTATTTGATCCTGATTTAATTTTGGTGTTTGGTATCTGTCTAGGAAATTGTCCATTTCCTCCAGATTTTCTAGTTGTGTTGAATACAGGCTTTTGTAGTAGGATCTGATGATATTTTGAATTTCCTCAGTTTCTGTTGTTATATCTCCCTTTTCATTTCTGATTTTGTTAATTTGGATACTGTCTCTGTGCCCTCTGGTTAGTCTGGCTAAGGGTTTATCTATCTTGTTGATTTTCTCAAAGAACCAGCTCCTGGTTTCCTTTATTCTTTGTATGGTTCTATTTGTTTCTACTTGATTGATTTCAGCCCTGAGTTTGATGATTTCCTGCCTTCTATTCTTCTTCAGTGTATTAGCTTCATTTTGTTCCAGGGCTTTCAGATATGCCATTAAGCTGCTAGTGTATGCTGTCTCCCGGTTTTTTTGGAGGCACTCAGGGCTGTGAGTTTTCCTCTTGGCACTGCTTTCATTGTGTCCCATAAGTTAGGGTATGTTGTGCCTTCATTTTCATTAAATGCCAAAAAGTCTTTCATTTCTTTTTTTATTTCTTCCTTGACCAAGGTATCATTGAGTAGAGAATTGTTCAGCTTCCATATGTATGTGGGCTTTCTGTTGTTTTTGTTGCTATTGAAGACCATCCTTACTCCATAGTGATCTGATAGGAGGCATGGGATTAGTTCGATCTTCTTATATCTGTTGAGCAAATTATATGGTCGATTTTGGAGAAGGTACCATGAGGTGCTGAGAAGAAGGTGTATTCTTTTGCTTTAGGATGAAATGTTCTATATATATCTTTTAAATTCATTTGGTCCAAAGCTTCAATTAGTTTCACTGTGTCTCTGTTCAGTTTCTGTTTTCCTGATCGGTCCATTGTGGAGAGTGGAGTGTTGAAGCCTCCCACAATTATTATGTGAGTTGCAATATGTGCTTTGAGCTTTAGTAAAGTTTCTTTTACGAATGAAGGTGCCCTTGCATTTGGAGCATAGATGTACAGAATTGAGAGTTCTTCTTGGTGGATTTTTCCTTTGGTCAGTATGAAGTGTCCTTCTGTGTCTTTTTTGATGACTTTAGGTTGAAAGTCAATTTTATCCGATAATAGAATGGCCACTCCAGCTTGCTTCCTGGGACTATTTGCTTGTAAAATTGTTTTTCAGCCTTTTACTCTGAGGTAGTGTTTGTCTTTAACTCTGAGGTGCATTTCCTGTATGCAGCAAAATGCTGGGTTCTGTTTATGTATCCAGTCAGTTAGTCTACGTCTTTGTATTATGGAATTGAGTCCATTGATGTTAAGTGATATTAAGGAATAGTGATTATTGCTTCCTGTCATTTTTGATGTTATTTTTATGTTTGAGTGGTTATCTTCTTTTGGGTTTGATGAAAGAAGGTAACTATGTAGCTCTTTCCAGGGTGTAGTTTCCCCTCCTTGTATCCTATTATCCACCTATTATCCTTTGCAGGGCTGGGTTTGTGGAAAGATTGCGTAAATTTGGTTTTATCATGGAATATCTTGGTTTCTCCATCTATCGTGATTGAGAGTTTTGCTGGATATAGTAGTCTGGGCTGGCATTTGTGTTCTCTTAGAGTCTGTATGAGATCTGCCCAGGATCTTCTAGCTTTCATAGTCTCTGGTGAGAAGTCTGGTGTAATTCTGATAGGTCTTTATATGTTACTTGGTCTTTTTCTCTTAGTGCTTTTAATATTCTTTCTTTGTTTAGTACATTTGGTGTTTTGATTGTTATTTGACGGGAAGTATTTCTGTTGTGGTCCAGTCTGGCAGAGCCTCTCAGGAGACAGCCATATCAGGCTTCTGTCAGCAAACACTCCCCAGCATCCACAATAGCATCTGGGTTTGATGACAGTAGGTGGGATGGATCCCCAGGTGGGGCAGTCTCTAGGTAGCCTTTCCTTCAATCTCTGCTCCACACTTTTCCTCCACATTTCCTCCCATGAGTATTTTGTTCCCCTTTCTAAGAAGCCCATATTAATAATTGTAAATTAAAGCCAACCTATTTTAACTTATACTAACCCAAATAAAATCAGGGCTGAGAAGATGGGTCAGTTTGCCATTGCAATATTGGGGACCCAAATTTAATCCACAGCAACCATGTTACAGACAAGATGAGATGGTGCTTATTTTTAAGCCTAGTGCTGTGTAGGCATAGACAGTTGGTTATGTCAGATTTGCTGTCCAGTCAGCCTAGGACAATTTATAAGCCCATGACCCAAAGACAGATACTGTCTTAAAAAATATGGGTGGTCCTTCTAATGAATTTCACCTGGGAGTTCCCTCTCACCTCAACATATACCACATGTACCTACCAATTCTGTGAATGGGTTGGTGGGAGATTCTTGTACCAGAATCTTAGGATATGAGATTCCTAAAGGTGATGCTAATTAAACTCTTAAAGGTGGTGCTATACCTGAATCCACTGCAAGAGTACTTTAAGGAACCACTTTCATAGATGCCATGAACTGTGTGATAAGGTAAATAAAAGTATACTCAATTATGCTATAACATTTTTTTTATTTTTTAATTTACATTTCAAATCACTTCCCCTTTCCCATTTCCTCCCTCCCCGAAAGTCCCATAAGCCCCCTTCCCTCCCTCTTTTCTCCATTCAACCCCCTCTCGTTACTCTGTCCTGGCGTTCCCCTACATCCAGTCTTTCAAGGACCAGGGGTCTCTCCTTCCATCTTCTTAGAAATCTATTGATATGCGGATTGTGTCTAGGGTATTCCGAGATTCTGGGTCAATATCCCCTTATCAGTGACTGCATACCGTGTGTGTTCTTTTGTGATTGGGTTACCTCACTAAGGATGATATTTTCAAGATCTGACCATTTGCCTAGGAATTTCGTGAATTCATTGTTTTTAATTGCAGAGTAGTATTCCATTGTGTAAATATACCACATCTTCTGAATCCATTCCTCCGTTGAGGGACATCTGGGTTCTTTCCAGCTTCTGGCTATTATAAATAAGGCTGCTATGAACATAGTAGAGCATGTGTCCTTATTGCATGCAGGTAAAGCCTCTGGGTATATGCCCAGGAGTGGTATAGCCCGATCCTCCAGGAGTGTCATGCCCAGTTTTCTGAGGAACCGCCAGACTGCTTTCCAGAGTGGTTGTACCAGCCTGCAATTCCACCAGCAGTGGAGGAGTGTTCCTCTTTCTCCACATCCTCGCCAACAACTGCTGTCTCCTGTGATTTTGATCTTAGCCATCCTGACTGGTGTGAGATGGAATCTCAGGGTTGTTTTGATTTGCATTTCCCTAATGACTAAGGATGATGAACATCTCTTTAGGTGCTTCTCAGCCATTAGATATTCTTCAGGTGAGAACTCTTTGTTTAGCTCTGTACCCCATTTTTTAATAGGGTTACTTGCCTCTCTGGAGTTTAACTTCTTGAGTTCTTTGTATATCTTGGATATTAGCCCTCTGTTGGATGTAAGGTTGGTAAAGATCATTTCCCAGTTAGTTGGTTGCCGCTTTGTCTTTTTGACAGTGTCTTTTGCCTTGCAAAAACGTTGTAATTTAATGAGGTCCCATTTGTCTATTCTTGATCTTAGAGCATAAGCTATTGGAGTTCTGTTCAGGAAATTCTCCCCTGTGCCCATATGTTCAAGGTTCTTCCCTTCTATTAGTTTCAGTGTGTCTGGTTTTATGTGGAGATCTTTGATCCACTTAGAATTGAGCTTAGTGCAAGGAGATAAGGATGGGTCAATTTGCATTCTTCTGCATGTTGATCTCCAGCTGAGCCAGCACCATTTGTTGAAAAGGCTATCTTTTTTCCACTGGATGGTTTTAGCTCCTTTGTCAAAGATCAAGTGACCATAGGAGTGTAGATTCATTTCTGGGTCTTCAATTCTGTTCCATTGATCTACATGTCTGTTACTGTACCAATACCATGCAGTTTTTAACACTATTGCTCTGTAGTACAGCTTGAGGTCCGGGATACTGATTCCCCCAGAGGTTCTTTTACTCTTGAGAATAGTTTTAGCTATTCTGGGTTTTCTGTTATTCCAGATGAATTTTTTAATTGCTCTTTCTAACTCTATGAAGAATTGAGTTGGGATTTTGATGGGGATTGCATTGAATCTGTGTATTACTTTTGGTAACATGCTCATTTTTACTATATTAATCCTGCCAATCCATGAGCATGGCAGATTTTTCCATCTTTTGAGGTCTTCTTCAATTTCTTTCTTCAGAGACTTGAAGTTCTGGTCATACAGATCTTTCACTTGTTTGGTTAGAGTCATGCCAAGATACTTAATATGGTTTGTGGCTATCGTGAAGGGTATTATTTCTCTTACTTCTTTCTCAGCCTGCTTATCCTTTGAGTATAGGAAGGCGTCTGACTTGCTTGAGTTGATTTTATATCCGGCCACTTTGCTGAAGTCGTTTATCAGCTGTAGGAGTTCTCTGGTGGAGTTCTTTGGGTCGCTTATGTATACTATCATATCGTCTGCAAATAGTGATAGTTTGACTTCTTCCTTTCCAATTTGTATTCCTTTGACCTCTTTTTGTTGTCTAATTGCTCTAGCTAGAACTTCAAGTACTATATTGAAAAGATATGGAGAGAGAGGGCAGCCTTGTCTAGTCCCTGATTTTAGTGGGATTGCTTCAAGTTTCTCTCCATTTAGATTGATGCTGGCTACCGGTTTGCTGTAAATTGCTTTTACTATGTTTAGATATGGGCCTTGAATTCCTGATCTTTCCAAGACCTTTAGCATGAAAGGATGCTGAATTTTGTCAAATGTTTTCTCAGCATCTAATGAGATGACCATGTGGTTTTTTTCTTTGAGATTGTTTATGTAGTGGATTACATTGATGGATTTCCTTATATTGAACCATCCCTGCATCCCTGGGATGAAGCCTACTTGATCGTGGTGAATGATCGTTTTGATGTGTTCTTGGATTCGGTTGGCAAGAATTTTATTGAGTATTTTTGCATCGATATTCATAAGAGAGATTGGCCTGAGATTCTCTTTCTTTGTCGGATCTTTGTGTGCTTTTGGTATTAGCATAATTGTGGCTTCATAGAATGAGTTGGATAGTGTTCCTTCTGTTTCTATTTTGTGGAACAGTTTGAAGAGTATTGGTGTTAGGTCTTCTTTGAAGGTCTGATAGAATTCTGCACTAAAACCATCTGGACCTGTGCTTTTTTTGGTTGGAAGACTTCCAATGACAACTTCTATTTCTTCAGGGATTATAGGACGGTTTAGATGGTCTATTTGATCCTGATTTAATTTTGGTACTTGGTATCTGTCAAGGAAATTGTCCATTTCCTCAAGATTTTCTAGTTGTGTTGAATACAGGTTTTTGTAGTAGGATCTGATGATTTTTGAATTTCCTCAGTTTCTGTTGTTATCTCTCCCTTTTCGTATCTGATTTTATTAATTTGGATACTATCTCTGTGCCCTCTGGTTAGTCTGGCTAAGGGCTTATCTATCTTGTTGATTTTCTCAAAGAACCAACTCCTCGTTTTGTTGATTCTTTGTATGGTTTTATTTGTTTCTACTTGATTGATTTCAGCCCTGAGTTTGATGATTTCCTGCCTTCTACTCCTCTTTGGTGTATTTGCTTCTTTTTGTTCCAGGGCTTTCAGGTGTGCCATTAAGCTGTTAGTGCATGCTGTCTCCCGTTTCTTTTTGGCGGCACTCAGGGCTATGAATTTTCCTCTTAGCACTGCTTTCATTGTGTCCCATAAATTAGGGTATGTTGTGCCTTCATTTTCATTAACTTTCAAAAAGTCTTTGATTTCTTTCTTTATTTCCACCTTGACTAAGTTATCATTGAGTAGAGCATTGTTCAGCCTCCATGTGTACGTGGGTTTTCTTTTGTTTTTGTTGCCATTGAAGACCACCCTTATTCCATAGTGATCTGATAGGAGGCATGGGATTATTTCTATCTTCTTGTATCTGTTGAGATCTGATTTGTGACCAATTATATGGTCAATTTTGGAGAAGGTACCATGAGGAACTGAGAAGAAGGTGTATTCTTTAGCTCTAGGATGAAATGTTCTATATATATCAGTTAGTTCCATTTGGTCCAAGGCTTCACTTAGATTCACTGTGTCCCTGTTTAGTTTCTGCTTTCCTGAACGATCCATTTCAGGGAGCGGTGTGTTGAAGTCACCCACTATTATTGTGTCCGGTGCGATGTGTGCTTTGAGTTTTAGTAAAGTTTCTTTTACGAATGAGGGTGCCCTGGCATTTTGAGCATAGATATTCAGAATTGAGAGTTCTTAATGGTGGATTTTTCCCTTGATCAGTATGTAGTGTCCTTCTGTGTCTTTTTTGATGACTTTAGGTTGAAAATCAATTTTATCTGATATTAGGATGGCTACTCCACCTCGTTTCTTGGGGCCATTTGCTTGTAAAATTGTTTTCCAGCCTTTTACTCTGAGGTAGTGTTTGTCTTTGACACTGAGGTGCGTTTCCTGCATGCAGCAAAATGCTGGGTCCTGTTTACGTATCCAGTCTGCTAGTCTATGTCTTTTAATTGGGGAATTGAGACCATTGATATTAAGAGAGATTAAGGCATAGTGATTATTGCCATGTGCCATTCTTGACGCTATCTTTATGTTTGAGTGGTTATCTACTTTTGGGTTTGATTCAAGAAGGTTATTATCTCATTTTTTCCAGGGTGTTGTTTCTCTCCCTGTATTGAAGGTTTCCACCTATTATCCGTTGCAGGGCTGGATTTGTGGAAAGATATTGTGAAAATTTGGTTTTATCATGGAATATCTTGGTCTCTCCATCTATGGTGATTGAGAGTTTTGCTGGGTAGAGTAGTCTAGGCTGGCATTTGTGCTGTCTTAGTGTCTGCATGAGATCTGCCCAGGATCTTCTGGCTTTCATAGTCTCTGGTGAGAAGTCTGATGTGATTCGGATAGGTCTTGCTTTGTATGTTACTTGGCCCTTTTCTCTTACTGCTTTTAGTATTCTTTCTTTGTTTAGAACATTCGGTGTTTTGATTATTATGTGACGGGAGGTATTTCTGTTCTGGTCCAGTCTGTTTGGAGTTCTGTAGGCTTCTTGTACGTTCATCAGCATCTCTCTCTTTAAGTTAGGGAAGTTTTCCTCCATAATTTTGTTGAAGATGTTTACTGGCCCTTTAAGTTGCAAATCTTCACTCTCATCTATACCTATAATCCTTAGGTTTGGTCTTCTCATTGTGTCCTGGATTTCCTGGATGTTGTGGGTTACACGTTTTTTGCATTTTGCATTTTCTTTGACTGTTGAGTCGATGCTTTCTATGGAATCTTTAGCACCTGAGATTCTTTCTTCCATCTCTTGTATTCTATTGTTGATGTTTGCATCTATGACTCCTGATTTCTTCCCAAGGTTTTCTATCTCCAAAGTTGTCTCCCTTTTTGATTTCTTAGTTGTTTCTACTTCCTTTTTTAGTTCCTGGATGGATTTGCTGAGATCCTTCACTTGTTTGTTTGTATTTTCCTGTATTTCTTTAAGGTATTTTTGCATTGCCTCTTTCAGGATTTCTTCCTGATGACCCACGCTCTCCTGCATTTCTCTGAGTGATTTTTGTGTTTCCTCCTCATGGGAATCCATCTGTTGATCCATTGTCTCCTGCATTTCTTTAAGCAGTTCTCGTGTTTCCTTTGTAAGGGCATCTAACCGTTGATTCATTTCTTTAACAATTTTTGTGTTGCCTCCTTATGGGCATCCGTCTGTTGACCCATATTCTTCTGCATTTCTTTATGCAAATTTTGTGATTCCTTTGTGAGTGTATCTACCCGTTGATTCATCTCGTTAAGCGATTTTTGTGTTGTCTCCTTGTGCGCCTCCATCTTTCGATCCATGTTCTCCCGCATTTCTCTAAGCGATTTTTGTGTTTCCTTTGTAAGGGCTTCTAACCGTTGATTCATGGTCTCCTGTAACTCTTTATGAGATTTATTTGTGTCCTTCTTGTGATCCTTTAATAGCATCATGAGAAGTGATTTTAAATCCAGATCTTGTCTTTCGGGTGTGGTGGGGTATCCAGGATTTGCTGTTGTTGGAGAGTTGGGTTCGGATGGTCCCACATTACTTTGATTTCTGTTAGTAACATTCCTACGTTTGCCTTTTGCCATCTGGATACCTCTGATGTCAGTTGGTCCTGCTGCCACTGGCTGTTGGTTGGACCTCCTGTGAGCCTGCAAAGCTATTTCTGACCCCCCCTGGATTGCCAGGATTCTCCTGGCACCGATTTCTGGGGCCTGCCTACTCCTGAGTGACTTTGGAGCCCTAATGTGCCTTGCCCCAAGTGATCTTATATTGGGGAGTCCTTGCACATCCAAAGGCTCAGCCTAGTGGATTCCTGGAGCAGAGGTCGCCAAAGGGAGGCTGGTAGGCTCCTGCCCTGTGCAGGGGTGTGTGATCTCTCCTGGGGGGGGAGTGGGCGTCCCTCTGCCAGGCAGAAGTCCCACAGCAGAGCTAGCACGCTGGGTACTGCAGATCTGCCCAGCACTTGGGAGCTGCACACACTCAAGCCACCTGAGACCCAAGCAATATTAAGCCTGTCTGTCTCAGAACCTGGCTGTCCCATCTTCCCAGTCACTGGAGCAAAGATGGCGGAGTGCACTCTGCACACTCTCCGTGGCGCCGCTCACCCTGCAGACGCGATGGCCTGCCGATCTGGCACCCAGACGACTACAGCGCTGACCCGTTCTCGGGCGCAGATGGAAGCCCCAACAGGCCGTGTCCCAAGTGATGTTATATTGGGGAGAGAGAGCCTGGGGTACCTCTCTCTTCAGTGCAGTCTGCGGGAACAGAGGTCGCGAAAGGAAAGCTGGTAGGCTCCCGCCCAGTGTGGGGTCCCTCTGCCAGGCAGAAGTCCCACAGCAGAGCTGGCGCGCTGGTTACTGCAGATCAGCCCAGCATTTGGGAGCCGCACACACACAAGCCGCCCGAGACCCAAGCGATATTAAGCCTGTCTGTCCCAACTTCCCAGTCACTGGAGCAAAGATGGCGGAGTGCCTGCTATAACATTTTATACTTTGATTTTATCATGTACAAGCCCAGGAGCCTGGTAATTCCTACCAATTGGAAAATAATTAGAATTGAGAAATTCTATCACTCATTGGAGGGCATTGATCTCCTAGTATAAAATGGACTATATCATCATTTAAGTCATTATGAGTAGGAGATTTGGGGTAGACATTTTAAAGAATGCAAACAACAGTCCAAGTATGAAATTAGTAACCTTGGAGATGTGACTGAACCTAAGTTTCATGTTTCTTATCTCTAAAGTAATCTCTAAATTCGCTCTGCACTGTATCATGTATATCTTGGTTCCATTTGTTAGAGTAGAGTCCAGTCGTTTCCCTAATTTCTTTCTCCACTTTTTTATCATTTGTATAAAGGAAGGCAACTGATTTCTTTGAGTTAATTTTATATCCAACCACTTGCTGAAGTTGTTAAACAGTTGTAGCAGTTCTCTGGAAGCATTCTGGGAGTCGCTCATATAAACTATTCTATCATCCATGGATAGTGATATCTTGACTTCTTCCTTTATAATTTGTAGCACCTTGATCTTTTGTTGTCTACTTGCTTTATCTAGAACTTCAAGTGCTATATTAAATACATAGGGAGATAGTGGGTAGCCTTGTCTTTTCTCTGATTTTAGTCAGATTGTTTCAAGTTTTTCTCCATTTAATTTGATGTTGGCTATTGGTTTGCTGTATATTGATTTTATTATGTTTAAGTATGGGCCTTGAATTCCTGATTTCTCTAAGACTTTTAACATGAAGGGATGTTGTATTTTTTGGTCAAATGCCTTTTCAGCATCTAATGAGATGATCTTGTGAATTTTTCCTTTGAGTTTTTTCATATAGTGGATTACTTTGATGAATTTTCATACATTCCCTCCCTGCATCCCTAGGATGAAGCCTACTTGATCACGGTAAGTGATGATTTTGATGTGTCCTTGGATTCGGTTTGTGAGAATCTTGTTGAGTATTTTTGCATCAATATTCATAAGCAAAATTTATCTGAAGTTCTTTCTTTATTGTGTTTTTGTGTGACCCAACACACTTGGTTACTGAGGTGTGATTTTTTTCAATATCCATAAGCAAAATTGGTTTGGCGTTCTCCTTCTTTGTTGGGTCTTTGTTCAACCCAATGTATTTGTTGTTGAGGTGTGTTTCTTGTCTGCACAATCAAGCAGATAAAGGAATTGAACAATGCAGTCCAAGATCTAAAAATGCAAGTAGAAACAAGAAAGAAAACACAAATGGAGGTAAACCTGGAGATGAAAAACCTAGGAAAGAGATCAGGAACTACAGATGAAACAGAATACAAGAGAGAATTGCAGGCATAGAAAATACCACAGAAGATATTGAAACATCAGTCAATGAAAATATAAAGTGCAAAAAGTTCCTATACCATAACATCCAGGAAAATTGGGACACAATGAAAATACAAAGCCTAAGAAAAATAGGAATAGAAGAATGTGAAGATTCCAAGTTCAAAGGGCCAGAAAACATCTTCAATAATATCACAGAAGAAAACTTCCCAAAGAAAGAGAAGGCTAGAAACATCCAAGAAGCCTAGAGAATACCAAATACATTGGACCAAAAAAGAAAATTCTCCCATCACAAAATAATTAAAACACTAAGTGCACAGAACAGAGAAAGAATATTAAAAGAGGTACTGGAAAAAGGCCAAGTAACATACAAAGGCCGACCTCTTAGAGTTACATCAGACTTTTTTTTTTTTTTTGAGACAGGGTTTCTCTGTGTAGCCCTGGCTGTCCTGGAACTCACTTTGTAGACCAGGCTGGCCTCAAACTCAGAAATCCTCCTGCCTCTGCCTCCCAAGTGCTGGGATTAAAGGCGTGCGCCACCACCGCCCGGCTACATCAGACTTTTTAACAGAGCCACTAAAAGCCAGAAGATCCCAGAGAGTTGTTACCCAAACCTTAAGAGAGTCCAGTCTACTATACCCAGCAACACTCTCAATTACCATAGATGGAGAAACAAAGACATTCTATGACAAATCCAAATTTAAACAATATCTTTCTACTAATCTAGTCCTACAGAGGATACTAGAAGGAAAACTCCAACACAAGGAGTATAACTACATCAAAGAAAATACAGGAAATTTATCAGCTCACAACAAACTCAAAAGAAGGGAAACACACACACACACACACACACAAAACCTCTTCCAACCTCAATGGGCTCAATTTTCCAAAACAGACTGGATATGTAAACAGGATCCCCCATTTTGCTTCGTACAAGAAACACACCTCAGGAACAAAGGCAGACACTACCTCAGAGTAAAGAGTGGAAAAATGTTTTCCAAGCAAATGCTCCCCCAAACCAAGCTGAAGTAGACATTCTAACATACAATAAAAGCCAAAAGTAATCAAATGAGATAGGGACTGAACTTCATACTCATCAAAGAAAAAATCCACCAAGATCAAGTCCCTATTCTTAACATCTATGTTCCAAGTTCTAGGGCATCCACATTTGCAAAAGAAACTTTACTAAAGTTCAAAACACACGTTGAAACTCTCACAATAATAGTGGAAGACTTCAACAACCCATTCTTCCCAATGGGGTAAGTCTTTTTTTTCATACCCTCCCTTTTGTCTATGTGAGACCCTGTGTCACCCTTCCTGTGAACAAGGTTGTTCCTGTATTTGATAAAGCTGTCATATCTCTCTTGAACCCTATTATTTACTCTTTCAGAGACACTGAGGTGAAAAATGCCATGAGGAGACTCATGGGGAAGAAGGTGACTTAGGAAGAGAAATAGAAAATTTAGGCAAAAGACAGACAATAGAAATGGGAGGTGGGTGTACCTCAGGTCCCACTCAGTCTTTACCTTGTTTGACAGTGGCTTTTTTGACATTTCAATTTTCTCATTTATGGCAATAGAAAAAGAGTGAAGATATCTAGAAGGAGTAAGAGAGGTAGTCTAGTGCCACAGTGGCCCTGAGGCAGTTTGGCAAGTTTGTAGACAGTGAATTTCTTCAGAAGTCCAAATCTGTCTGGGAAGGTTGAGGAGAAGATAAGGAAGGAGGAGGCAGTGTTCATTTCTTGGCATTTTGTTGGTATTTCATTAATATTTACCAACTAAGTGAATGAACAAATAAATGACAGTTATAGAAGATAAAAAAATATTTAGTCACTCACCTTGACCACTGTAGTGATACCAGGAATGAGCTCCATCTATGGAGTGGGCCTTAAGTCCAAGTAGAAAGTAGTTGTTTACATTTATGCCACTATTGTACTAATGAGAAAATCTTATAGGACTACTTGTTTTGTAGCTTTCAGGGGTCACAGCTAAGTAAGACTGTTAATCTTCCCTTACCCCTGCCACTCCCAGTTAGAGTGCATAGCAATTTCCAGCACTGTAAAAGCAATCATGCAGTGATAGCTTCCATGTCAGGACAAATTCTCCACAGTCCATAACACAAGTATTTGATGTCTTCAGCAATAGAGTTTTACCATCTAGTCTGGAGTATAACTAACAGCAATGACAATGACTTGGGGTTGGGTCTGATGGGCCCTATCTAATCGGCACTCAAAAAGAGCTTACCCATACACAACAATTGGATTTTTATTTGATAACTGGTGGTGTCTGTGAGAGGCATTGCCACATCTTTATAGAGTGATTCCTCTTAAGCTTTTAAATATATAATAAGTATGTATGTATGCATGTATGCATGTGTGTATATATATGCATGCTATGTATATGTGTATGTATTTTTTTTAAAAGATTTATTTATTTATTTATTATATGTAAGTACAATGTTACAGATGGTTGTGAACCACCATGTGGTTGCTGGGATTTGAACTCAGGACCTTTGGAAGAACAATCAGTGTTCTTAACCACTGAGCCATCTCTCCAACCATGTGTATGTATTTTAAGATGTTCTACAGTATAGGTTTCTATATGTAATTTCAAATGTCTTTAGTCTTAAGTTTTCCCTCCCCACACACTCTCCTCTCCTCTGCCCTTCCATCCCCCATCTCATTTAACCATTCTTGTACCATTGTTATCCCTTTCACCCCAACAAACTGCATGCTTTTTATCTGCTTTCTTCTAATTTCCATATATGGTCCCATACTAGCTTCCTACTTTTATACACACACACACACACACACACACACACACACACACAGGTACCCATACACACACATGCACACAAAATGAATATATCAACAAAATATTAAAAAGAAAAATAGCTTAAATATATGTAACCAACATATTGGTTTTTCTTGCCTCTGATTTTATAAAATAGTGCCATTCAACCTGCATCCTTGTGTCATGAAACAACCCCTTAGCAGATATCTTATGACTTGGAATTTTCATTTAACATATTTCAAAGAGCCATACATATATTTCACCATTTATGATTATAAATAACTTGTTGAATGAATATATTATATTTATTTTACCATTTTCTTATGTGTGTTGGTTGCTTCTATATTTTTTCACATATAGGTGCTCATATAAGCATCTTACATGAGGAAAGGTTTCTCTGGCATGTGCAGTTCAGTGTAAAATTGTTGTTAAAGGGTATGCTTAATTGCTTTAAAAAGTGATTGAATAAATATGCATTCCAGCTAGTCTTCATTAAACCATAAATCTTTTAAAGAAATTCTGTTGCTGTCCAATCTTGCCAATAAGTGGACCACCATGACTATGTTTGGCAGTTCAGAGTGTATGTACAATGCATATTCTTAGCTTACCTGAGATGCTACAAACAAGAATACTAGTGTGAAATAGCTCAGACACAAATATTTATTTGCTACTGTTTTGAGAGCTTAAAGTTAGGCTTCCAGAAGATTAGATAACTGCTAAGTGGTTGTTTCATGACACAATGATGCAGGTTAAATTATTTGTCCAAAGGAAAAAAGTGGTAACAGAGATCTGGGTGAGAGTGAATCTGTAGGCAACTGATGTGGGTATTGAGTTTTTGTATGGATGCTAAAGTGTGACTGTTCAAAGCTGTGAAATCTAGGGTCACATGTTCTTCCATGCTTCCCTCACCTCTCTGTATTATCCCACCTGGGCTATGGCCAAGACAGGGCCTCAGAGGACTGTGGTGTTTAAATTACTGGTTTAGTGCCAACTTCCAGTTGAGATTGCTTTCTTTTAAGAGTTGAATCTTTATTTCAGACACCCAGGAAAGACACCTTCAACTTAGTCTGATTTTCAGAACAGGAAGGAAAATAGAGTTATGGTATTCCTATTCTTGTTGGTTATCTGATAACTGACTTCACCCAACAAGTTAAACATTGTCAGAACTGGGATCTTTAGGGAGGAGGAACAACCATCTATTCCCTAGTTATCTTCTTACTTCTGACTTATGAGAGTCAAGGAAAGAAGGGACCTGAATGTAAGGCAGCTGTATGTGTGATGAGGCTGTGGTGGTTGCAACAGGAAACATGTTGGGAACTGCTCTTATAGTCAGAGTTCAAAATTACAACTGGAATTTCAGAAAATTTCAAACCTTCTGTAAAAGGAAAAAATGCCTTACTTATGTCTTTCAAGTTTCAACTTCGCCACACAAGTAAGTTTTACTCTATTCTTGATAACTATTTTGCTAAATTCAAAGTTTATATTTGATTTTTATATTATAATGTAACAAAATACTTTCTTTGAAAATTGTGTATGTGTGTGTATGTGTATGTGTGTATGTTTGTATGTGTGCATGAGCATGTATGTGTCTCTGTGTGTGCATGAATATCTGTGCCTGTGGAAAGCAGAGACCAATGTTAGAAGTCTTCCTCAGTTGCTATCTTTTTTGTCTAGTCAGGTTCTTTCATGGAACCTGGAGCTGATGGCTTTTGCAAGAGTGACTGACCATTGAGCTCCAAAGCTCTACCTTTTTCTACCCTAGTGTTGTAATTACATATGTGTGCTGTTTTAGTTTTAACATGGGTTTCAGAGAGTTTGAACTCTGGTCCTCATGTATGTACTGCAAGCACTTCACTGAGTCATTTCCCAGCTCCCCTCTCTGACTTTTAAAATGACTCTCAGTTTACTTTTATCTTGTTTCATTTTTGACTCATTTCTGAAATTGTCCTTTATACTTGATATAAGGGTTTAAACAGAGAAAAAAGATAGAGAAGTTAATACCAATTTAAACTGTCTTTGGAAAGATTTTGATGGCCACAGTGTGTTCACATATTTTTTTACTTGACCCTCTAAAACTCTCCAGGGTAAGTGTTGGCAACCTTATTATGCAGATAAAGAAGCTGTGGAGTTGCATTTAAGAATTCATGGAAAGAGCTTGGGATGGAGATTGAAATGATCTAAATACAATACATGCTCTAGGTCCACAAAACCTTCATTTGGTTTCCCTACCTGACCCTCAACTCTGCCTCTCCTCCCCAGAAGCTTGAAATCATGTGGTATGTCTAGGGCTCCACACAGATGTATTACAACCCCTAAAATATAACTTTTGTTTGGAGTTCCAAGAGAACTTCTCTTGAATTAAGAAGGCCTCACTCATACATCTATGACTGAAAATCAAAGATTATCATGTGGTTGGTTTCTGAGAACTTTGCAGACTGACACACAAGGCAGGGAAGGAGAAGGCACAGTGCAAGGATAGAGGGTGGGCATTATTGATAGATTATGGACCTCACTCTACACAGTACTGTGTCTGGCTGCATTCATTATAACAAACTGGTAAACTATGTTAAATTTAGCAACAATACTAAAGTGTAGCTTGTAGGAACCTCTGATTCAGATAAAAGTGTGAGCAAACTAGGAACCCACTACTTACCCTTGGTATCTTATATTGGGAGCAGTTTTATGGCACTGAATACTTGATTTGTGGAATTTAGGCCAACTCTGTGTAGTATCTGCATTTAAATAAGTCTTGAACAGGTGATTGACAGCTGCAGAGAACTGGAGAGTTGCTTGGTATGGAAAGCTCACATATTGGATATCGGCATGTTATTTTTTTCCCTGAAGATGAAATCCTGTTTTACTCCCATTTGTGGAGAGTTAATGCTCATGGTCAAGAGTAGACTTACTTTTTAGTTTCATTACAATGATTAAAAAAATGTGATGTGTAGTAAAATTCTGACACATTCAAACAGACCAATTACATGCAGTTATAATTTTCTCAGAAAAGAGAGATTGATCTGGACAAGAAGATGATCCTGTCAGGAAAATACTTGCCATGCAACTGTGAAACCTTAAATTTAATCTCCAAAATGACAGGAGTGGCAGCACATGCCTGTGGCCTCAGTGATACAGGGCAGAGATGGGAGGATCCATAGAGCTCATTGACCAGGCATTCTAGAAAAATTGGTAAACTCCTGGTTTAGCGAGAAACTGACTCAAAAATATGACACCAGTGAGAGTTCTCTAGCTTCTACATTCACACTTTTGCCCATACTCACATGAAAAAACTCATGCACCCTACCACCACAATAAGCTGATGTCTTTTGTAACTTATTCATCCAAGCGATTTTTCTGCATTGTGAAAATTATGATTCCCACTTCAAGAATATATTTACAATATAAATATGAGATTTGCTGTTTCTTCCTTATAGATATGTAGCAAGATCATGCAGAGATGCTAAACTCTCAGTCTGTATATTTACTTATTATAATTCTATTATAATGTAATGCTTGTGAAGGTGTTGATTATTTCATCAAGTATAAAACATAAATATGAAAATGGTAAAAAAATACTTTTTCCACAGTTCCCACAGATGTTTGGTAAGAAACTTCAGGATTGTCATCTGAGAGGCTGAATTTGTGCAACAGTGAGCATACTCTAATTTCCACAATGCTAATGATTTTCCAAAGAGATAAGAAATTACATAGAAAAACAAACATAAGCTGGGTTTCAGTATAAGTAGTAGTTAAACCAATGTGAATTAAAGGCTGGGCAGTGGCGAAGTGGACAAAAGTACTTGTACAGTCATGAAGACCTGAGTTTGAATTCTCAGTGCTCATGTCACACAGCTGGGCATAGTGTGTGAACACCTCTAACCCCAGAGTTGGGGAGGGAGAGGAGGAAGCAGAGACAAAGGATTTTTGGATTTTTTTTGTCTTCCAGCACAATTCCAGGTTCAGAGGAGACTCTGTTTCAGTGTAATAAGGTGGAAAGTGATAGGACAGAACACATGATTGCCTTCACTGAAGCTTGTGCAATGTGTATGCACACAAATAGTCATATTAATAATGACATGTGAATTAAAACAAGAATGATGGAATTCAGGAAAGTTTTTGATATTCATTACTGGCCAGAGTGAGAGGAATAGCTAATCTACATATTTTGGCATTAGCTATCTAAATTGGCAATGCCTCAAAAGTGTATATATTATTATTAAACACTGTGTATTATAAAATCAATTGGGATAAAATTAAATATATAGTATAATTTTAAAAGTAAAAGTGATAATAAACAAAAAAATGTATGTAGAAGAAAGGATGAATGAAAACTCATTAGGAAGTAGTAGTTTTTTAAATTGTCAGATAAAGTAAAACTTCCCATTTATCTCAATTGTTTTCTAAATTTTCCCTAATAATTGTGCATAGCCATTCAGTCTTTGCCATTGCCTTTTTGACATTCCCCTGAAAGCTCAGTAGTTGATGTGTATCATTGCAAACATCAGGGCTCAATCCTTTCTTTTCCCTCTGTCCCTCATATTCTTTTTTTTTATTTATTTAATTTATTTTATGTATATGAGGACACCATTGCTCTTTTCAGACACACCAGAAGAAGGCATCAGATCTCATTATGGATGGTTATGAGCCACCATGTGGTTGCTGGGAATTGAACTCAGGACCTCTGAAAGAGCAATCAGTGCTCTTAACCACTGAGCCATCTCTCCAGCCCCTGTTCCTCTTGTTCTTGTGTGCAGTTAGCAACCTGGGTTCTGAGGGGAAATGGGGTAATGTAAGTGGGAGCGCAAACTGGGCAGTCAGAAGGCATGGGGGTAGTGTCTATAACTTGGGCTGGCTACCAAGTCATTCTGTATCAAATTTCTAACATGTAAGAAACTCAGTGGTTTGGTAAGATTGTATTAGTCATGAGGGGGTGTGGTCTCTAGATCAGTGGTTCTCAACCTATGGGTTGAAACCCCTTCAGGGGCTGCATGTCAGATATCAAGTATTGGGTATTTACATTATAATTCATAACAGTAGCAAAATTATAGTTATGAAATAGCAATGGAATAATTTTATTGTTGAAAGTCACCACAATATGAAGAACTGTATTAAATGGTTGCTGCATTAAGAAGGTTGCAAACTACTGTTTTAGAGGAACAGAACTAAGAGAATGAACCTCTCTCACATATACACAAATGTGCGTGTGCGTGCACACGCGCGCGCGCGCACACACACACACACACACACACACACTGTTAGAATTGCTTATTGACAAGTTCAGCTAGATCAACAATGGCTTTTAGCAATGGAAGGTCCAAGAATCCAGCAGTTGCTTACTCCACAAGGCTAGGTGTCTCTGCCAGTATTCAGGATATGCTAGAATTCTGAAGAAGCTGGCACTAATGCTAGTGAAGGAATGAAGGTGGTAGTGAGAGCAAGAACAAGCAGGCAAAAGGAGAACAGATTCCTTCTTCCATGTGGAGCTTCCCACCTCAAAAGATCTGGATTAGAAATGGATCTTCCTAATTTAAATGATTTAATTAAGGAGATAAAAGAACCTCCTCTCAGGTATGCCTAATTATTTGAGTTATAGTTAATTACAGATGTAGTCAAGCTGACAGTCGAGAATAATCATTACAATCAAGAATTCTCTCCATGATGTACTTTTAGATGATAAACCTGGGAATTGACAGTTGAAGAGGCATCTTTTTTTGTGTGTGTGTCTGTGAACGAGGTTGTTTAGACTGTAATAGATTTCTAGGACATAGGAGAGAGTATTAAACTGCAGTTTCTTGTTGCATTTCTGTACTTGTGGGAACTTTCTTTAATCCCAGCTAAGACCGTTGATGAATGCATTCTTCAATACAGGAGAAGGAACATCTAATGATGTAGAAGGATTCTAATTGATTTTATCAGTTGCCATGTCAGGATGTCAAAGAATTCTAGTAGGAAGGTCTCAATGCTTAAGTTCTGGTTTTATTACATTCCCTAAGTATTTTGGTTTTAGTTTCATTCAATCAGTATCTATTTCATTAGGAGCCATTGAAGACCTGCCAGTATGGATATTTTAATGAACAGAACTCCTCATGCTTTCAAGATACACATTATACAAAGAGCTAGAATGGAGGAGATACAATCTGGCTACTAAAGGAGCATAGTGGCTTTATAATATAGTTGGGATAGGGGAAGGGATTAAATTCCTTACATAGATGAATAGTATATGTTTGATGCACAGTTTTGAAGGAAGCTACTAGAAGAGGAAGATTATATAAGGCCAGGGCCAGTTGCCTGATACCATGTTTGGAAAATTATGACTTAATCAGGAAGTTTAAAGTAGAATAGTATGGCATAGCACGTGAAAGTGTTCATGGATGGAAGCTGAAGAATAATGTGGGTATACACCCATTACCATCAGCAGCCTTATGATGTAACCAGAATGCTTAAAATTTACTCCAAAGGTAAAGAGAGCTTTAGGCAATCAAAATGGATAATGATATGATTGCATGACTGACTAATGCCACCATGATTTCCATGTGTGTGGATAAGTCAGGATTTGGGTGAGCTATGAGGTAGAAAAGACTAACAATGATATTACTAGAGTGTCAACTTATTTTGAGAATTGATCTAGATTAAATGTTGAGCATAGTTGGTCCTTGGGAAAGGTCTATGTAATACTTTAGGAAGAACTTAATAATGAATGGATTTTCTCTCTCTCTCTCTCTCTCACGTGTGTATTTGTGCATGCACATATATATTTGTATGCTGTATACACACATGTATGTGTAGGTGTGTAGAAGCCAGAGGAAAATGTCAGGTGTTCTATTATACCAGTCTCTACTTTATTTCCTTGAGGATGGTTTTTCACTGTACCTGGAGTTAGGTTGGTAGCTAGAAAACTACAACTTTGTATGTTTGGACCTTCAAACTCCTTTTATCTAGAGTATCATGAAGTAGAGTTCCATCATTGTACTTCAGGACACCATTACAAAACCGTTATGAAAACATTCTCTCCCCACCATTGGGAAACTTTTTAATATTAAAATTTGAAATATATTTCTGTGAATTCAATGCTTTTGTTTAATATACACTAAAAAATCCTTAACTTTAAAAAGTTTTCAGTTGTCTAAATATAAAAAAAACCAAACCCCACTCCTGGTATAAAGATTGATTTCTCTATTAATTATACCAAAAATTAAAACTCACATTTATTCTAACAGTGAGAATTGAGATTACATAAGGAAGTCTATCTAGACTTGATTAACAAGGAACTCATTACCATCTTTAATATGTATATATTATGTGTATATATATATATTATATATGCATGTGTGTGTATGTGTGTAATTTCTTTTATTTTGCTTTTTGAGACACCTGATTTATCCTATTTTGGTGATGTATATTAATGTATTGAAACATAAAGGTAGGATGGATTTGGAGGCAGAAGACATGTGCATTCATTCTAGAATTGTGTAGACCACAGGTGCTTTTTCTCTTGTCAAAGTGGCACAGAGTAACATCTTAGTGAGTGAATACAGATATCTTCTTGCTGTGTGGATCAGTGATAATACCACCCACTCTACAGAAGCTTTTAATGAAAACTGGGAAGAATGGATGCCAGCTGTTTTGTAAAATTTGAGTTATTTCAGAAATCTGCCAGTAGGATTATGTTTTTCCAAAATATTGGGTTTCAAATACTCCAGTACTTAGATTTGACCTACTTACAGCTGTAGTTTTCTTTCAGTGATGTTTCTCTCTTCACTGTGAATTTTTTCTTTCAGTGAACAATTTCATTCAGTGTTTGTTTATTTGTTTATTTTTTCCTGAATAAAATGTCTTAAAACCCAAGTAACACTGAACTTAGGCCAAACTCCAGTGTTTACCCTCTTCTGTCATTTTAAGTCATCCTAAGAAGAAATTTGTTTTGCTTCAAAACACTTGTTTGTAAAATGGTCTAAAGATTCTATGGTTTCATTAATTTTCAACTCAACAGTGTATACCAGAACATTTTGCACCTATTTCTTTTATAAAATTTATATTATTATTATTTAAATATTATTTCTTTCAGAAGGCTTGAAGCAACTCAAGGAAATACAATCATGCCATATTCAACCCCTGTTTTTGGTGTCAGAGTTTGAACATCAGGTTTCATGAATTCCAAATACACATTTTACCAATGAGTCCTGTCCCCTAGGGCAGTGTTCTTCATCATATCAAGCTCCTAACCCTCAGTTGCCACTGCCCCACTTTGTAAAGGTTAGTAAAACCTGGAGAGACATTGGATAAATAGAAAATCTGTTGGGTACAGTTGGAAAAAGCTGTTGTAATTTTGATTAGTTTTTGTTAGTTTGTTTTTGAAACAAGGTCTCACAGATTAACCTGGCTAGGAATTTCCAATTCTCTTGCCTATCCTTTGTAAGGGCAGGGATTAAAGACAACCACAAGAATAGTCTTGATATTTCTATTCTATAAGAACTGGTATTTGCATAGCTTTATCACAGAGGCACATGTTATTTTAAAGAACTATATTTTATTTCTTTTATGAATTAAAGTTTTTCTGTTTTATTTTATTTTATAAAAAGGTAAAAAGCAATCTGATGAGTAAGATAAATTGATTCAGTTTTAACTTGTAAATTATGTTTTTTTCTTTTTTCTTGGATATTTTCTTTATTTACATTTCAAATGTTATCCCCTTTTCATGTCCCTCCCCAAACTCCTATCCTATCTCCTCTCCCCCTGCTCCTATGAGGGTGGCCCCCCACCCACCCACTCCTGCCTCCTCCTTGCTCTGGCATTCCCCTACATTGGGGCATCTAGCCATCACAGGACCAAGGGCCGATGCCCAACAAGGCCATCCTCTGCTATACATGGGGTTGGAGCCATGGGTCCCTCCATGTGTACTCTTTGGTTGGTGGTTTAGTCCCTGGGGGATCTGGGGGAGTCTGGTTGGTTGATATTGTTGTTCTTCCTATGGGGTTGCAAACCCCTTCAGCTCCTTCAGTCCTTTCTCTAACTCCTCTATAAGTACCCTGCTGTGATTAAATTATACTCTAATTTATTAAGAGGGAGAGTGAAACTATTTTGACATAGAGAAGGCAATTACATGTACTTATTGGTGCAAGAGCACAGAAATGTTTGTCAGTTATGAAGGTGGAAATCTGGTATTTTATTATAAGAAAAATATACATTTATCTATTTAGTTTATTTAGGTAAAAGCTAGAGCCTGAGTTCTGCATTATTTTCCATTTTTTTTAGAAGATTATAACTCACCAGTTTTTCCCAGGCTGAGGTACTTGGGTCTTATTGAGTTTGGATTCTCAAAGGTACTTCACGTTAAAAATATGATTTTTGAATTATTTTACAGCATATATTAAACTATAGGATTCTTACAAGGAAGCTTACTTTGACTAGTTTTAAAAAATACAAAAGGTTTAAAAATAAAACTTGTTCTGTATTCCAGAATTTTTGTTCTATAAATTTTCAACTGCAATTCTAATATTTTATCTAATACAAAATCCAGTAGTTTTCTGTTCATATTTAATGTGATGTGCTCCTACTTAGAATGTTCTGTAGAATGTAATATCTTAACTTTGGCATAGAAATAGTTTCCTTTCATGAATACATCATTTATCACTGGTTGTTACTTACCAGAGGTTTAAAAACAAAACGACAAAGTGTTTCCTAAGAAAGTTCCTTAGTACATTATTGTCATGTAGGGACTTCTATTCATTCTCAAATATGTCATCAAAATTTCCCATTTATCCATGCCTCCCTTTTTCTCAGGAGAAGGGGAGGATGAGTAGATGGGGAAGAGAGGGGGGGAAAGGGATGGATGGGAGGAAAGAAGGGAAGGGAAGGTATGTCTGGATGTAAAGTAAATAACTTAATAAAAATAAGAAGTAAATATTAACCAAGAAGAAAAAAATAACATTTTCTTAGAATCAAGACTATAAAACTTTTATAGTGGTACTGTCACTTTAAGTAAAACTTCAAGAACTTGATTTCAGTCTAATTGCCTTAAGTATCTTCACTGATGAAAATAATAGAAGATAGGTCAAATTCTATGTATGGAAAACTGAATGTTGACACAACTCTATTTTAGATTTAGAAAACTGGAAATATTGTATCTTGTTGATCTTGTTCAAGATTTGAAATCTAAAGGAAGATTACTTAAGGCAATTAGGGAAATTCATACATTGGTGCTCTGATATGCCCTTAGGTAACATGTAACTTTCATCTTAATTCTTCACAAAGCAGGTGGTTTTGACCCATCTTTGAGACTATCTGCACTGTCTTGAAGACAAGTTTTCATTTTCCTTCTTAAGCTTGCTATTTCTTTTTCCAGTTTAATAATTCTTTCTGCCTGTCCCCATAGGGCTCCTAAAGGCATAACTGTATTTGATTTTAAATTACACAGTCTAATTGAGTATACTCAAAAGATACCTTGACTTGAATTTCATAGACTTTTTATACAGGTACAAACATCAAGAATGGCTAGAACAGCATCCATTTTAAGTTATTGTGCTTGTACTAATATCAAAACAGGAAGCTTCAAAGAGCTTTGAAGAAGGAAAATGTTCTCCTTCCTTCCTTCCTTCCTTCCTTCCTTCCTTCCTTCCTTCCTTTCTTTGACTCTAACCAAGGAGAAGCTCTTTTCTTCTTTCAGGAATGAAAGGGGAACTATGGAAGCTGATGTTAAGGCACTTGATGTAGGTGGCATCAATTTGTAGGCATTCCTTTGACTTACCACTTGGTGCCAACTCCTGCCAGCTCTGAGGCAGGCTGTGTGGCAGGCAGGGTCAGTGGAAAGAAGGGCATGTGCCACACAGGGCAGGCTGGGGGAATCCATTTTCCCTTTCTCAATATCAAAAATTTACTTACATGTTTACTGGCCTTGGAGCTCCAGGCACCAATCGCCACCTTTACTTTCACTTCCAACTTAAAGTATCTCATGTATGTCCGGTAGCTGCCCTGAATGAAGACAGAAATTGTTTTTCCCTCAACTAATTACTCTGAAACTCAGTTCAGCAGGTGGCCTGCTACTGATAGGAATGCAGATGGGAAAAACTGTTGAAGATATTCTTATAATTAATTATCATGGTCTTTAAAAATAAAAAAAGGGATTGAAGATTGGGGTGATAAATAAGCATGAAAAGAGCTTCTTGTATGAGTGTGAAGATCAGAATTCAGATTCCCAGCACCCCAGTAAAAGATGGCAGATGTTGCAGACCCAGCATATTGTATTCCCAGCATGCAGGAGGCAGAGACTCCAGTGTCTCTGGGGCAAGTTGTCTGGCCAGATAACTGTATCTGCAAGCTTTGGTTCTCAGAGAGAGAGACTATGCCTCAATGTATAAGCCAAGGAGTAGCTGAGAAAGACCCCCGATGTCAACCTCTGGCTTCTGCACACACATGCATGGACAACTGTACACACATGTGAACACCCAGATATGCATGCATCAATCCACATACACAGTCACACATAGGAACATCCATACCCACAGACACCCCCCCCCCATATACAGGCATGATAAAAATGTACTGCTTCTTACATGCCCCAAAGCAAAAAAATACAATAACTTGAGAGCTATTTATTTTGCCTCTTCCTTTATACTTCCCTGAAATAACTAACTGGAAATAACATGATTTATATTGCTAATGGGTTTTTATTTAGGGATTCAGAATTTAGAATAACTATACTTTATAAAAACTGTTTTCCTTCAGCCTCCACTTACTTGAAATGTTTCAAAGAGACAGTAACTGAACTTCTTTGGCAAGTCTCTGGATGCAGCTGAGAGTTCATGGATAGTCCACGCAATGTCACAGAGTTTTTCATGCTTGGACTCTCCCAGAATCCCCAGGTGCAGAGGATGTTGTTTGTGCTTTTTCTGCTGGTCTTCCTGGTCTCTATTGGGGGCAACCTGCTTATCATTATCACTATCACCTGCAGCCCCACCCTGGACTCCCCTATGTATTTTTTCCTCTCATATTTGTCCTTTATTGATACTTGTTATTCCTCTTGTATGACACCCAAACTCATTGCGGACTCCCTGCATGAGGGAAGAGCCATCTCTTTTGAGAGCTGCTTGGCCCAGTTTTTTGTGGCTCATTTATTGGGAGGAACTGAAATCATTCTGCTCACAGTGATGGCCTATGACCGCTATGTGGCCATCTGCAAGCCCCTACACTATACTACCATCATGACCAGGCACATCTGTATTGTGCTGGTGGTAGTAGCTTGGCTGGGTGGCTTCCTACATTCATCAGTTCAGCTCTTTCTGGTCCTTCAGTTGCCCTTCTGTGGTCCCAATGTAATAAACCACTTTGTGTGTGACTTGTATCCTTTACTGGAGCTGGCCTGCACCAACACATATATCATTGGCCTGCTGGTGGTGGCCAACAGTGGTGTGATCTGCCTGCTGAATTTCCTTATGCTGGCTGCCTCGTACATTGTCATCCTGCGCACTTTGAGGTCCCACAGTGCAGAGGGAAGACGGAAAGCTCTGTCCACTTGTGGGGCCCACTTCACTGTTGTTGCTTTGTTCTTTGTGCCCTGTATATTTATTTACATGCGACCATCGTCTACTCTGTCCATAGACAAAATAATAGCTGTGTTTTATTGTATTTTGACACCTATGTTCAACCCCCTGATTTATACTCTGAGAAATGCAGAAGTGAAAAATGCCATGAAGAATCTTTGGAGAAAATGAAGAATTGTGAATGGAGGATACAAGTTCCAGTTGGAGAAATAAATCATAGCTCTAAGAATTCCCATTTTGTATGGGACCTGATTGATTGTCAAAAATTTCAGGATAAAACTGCATGAATATTTGAAAATATGTATAAATTCACACTTAGAGATTCTTCATCACAGTTTTTCCCCAAACTCAAGAGTATAGGAGAAAGCAACCTTTGTCTTCGTCACCTATGTTTAAGAGGGAATCTCCCAACCTGGGATATTAAGCATCTGTGATGAGCAGAGTGGCTTTGTTGATGATTAGTAACCTGCTGCTCCACCTTGGATGCTGCACTGTGCATCACTTTAGTCACTGATGGTTCATCCTGCACCTGTATTCTATCTACAGAAGAAGATATAGCTTTGGATATTGACAATACAGCAAATGAGCTTAGCATTGACAGCTCAAATTATGAAAGTATACAAAGCTTGTCTGTACCCAAAACAACAAGGGCATGATTACATAATATAAATGATATATAAAATAGTGAAGTACATTTCTACATAGAATATATAGGTGAGCCCCCATCACATACAAATGATGAATTTTAATTCAGTATATGGTATGCTCCTTTAAAAAACTTATTTATTTATTTTTTATTTACATTCCAATCATTGTCCCCTCCTGCCCCACCACAGAGTCCCTCTCTCTATCCCCCTTTTCCTCTGAGAAGGTGAGCCCCCCCATTATTCCCTTCCCTGATGCATCAAGTCTCTGTGGATCCTCTCCCATTAAGTCCAGGTAAAGCAGCCCAGGTGGGGAACAGATTCCACGAACAGGCAACAGCTTTAGAGAAAGCACCTGCTCCAGTTTTCGGGGACCAAAATTTAAACAGAATAGATGATTTTCTAGACAGATGCCACTTACAAAGTTAAATCAAGATCAGGTGAATTGTCTAAACAGTCCTATAACCCTTAAGAAAATAGAAGATGTCATTTAAAATGGTTCAACCAAAAAAAATTCAGGTCCAGATGATTTAGCACAGAATTCTACAAGGCTTTCTTTTTTTTTTTTATTGAATATAATCTTCATTTACATTTCTTTTTTTTAATTTTATTTTATTTTCTAAGTTTTTTTGTATTTAC
Source organism: Tokudaia tokunoshimensis (assembly GCA_036184795.1). Taxonomy (NCBI): domain Eukaryota; kingdom Metazoa; phylum Chordata; class Mammalia; order Rodentia; family Muridae; genus Tokudaia; species Tokudaia tokunoshimensis. The sequence continues at coordinate 64,873,175 of BTHU01000004.1, read as the reverse complement.
ACTCAAACTCATTTCCCCTTTCCCGTTTCCTCCCTCCCCAAAAGTCCCATGGTCACTTGATCTTTGACAAAGGATCTAAAACCATCCAGTGGAAAAAAGATAGCCTTTTCAACAAATGGTGCTGGCTCAACTGGAGGTCAACATGCAGAAGAATGCAAATTGACCCATTCTTATCTCCTTGCACTAAGCTCAGTTCCAAGTGGATCAAGGACCTCCACATAAAACCAGACACACTGAAACTAATAGAAGGGAAACTAGGGAAGAACCTTGAACATATGGGCACGGGGGAGAATTTCCTGAATAGAACTCCAATAGCTTATGCTCTAAGATCAAGAATTCAGAAATGGGACCTCATTAAATTGCAAAGTTTTTGCAAGGCAAAAGACACTGTCAAAAAGACAAAGCAACAACCTACTAACTGGGAAATGATCTTTACCAACCCTACATCCGACAGAGGGCTAATATCCAATATATACAAAGAACTCAAGAAGTTAAACTCCAGAGAGGCAAGTAACCCTATTAAAAATGGGGTACAGAGCTAAACAAAGAGTTCTCACCTGAAGAATATCTAATGGCTGAGAAGCACCTAAAGAGATGTTCATCATCCTTAGTCATTAGGGAAATGCAAATCTACAAGGCTTTTAAAGAAGGGCTAATACCAACACTTCTCAAACAATTCTTCAAAATAGAAAAAGAAAGAACATTGCCAAATCCATTCTATGAGGCCACACCCACATACCTAATACCTAAACAGCACAAAGTCTCAACAAAGAGAATTTCAGACTGTTCTTGCTTCTGAATATTGGTGTAAAAATTCTCAATAAATTTCTCACAAACTGAATCTAAGAACACATCAAAAACTTCATTTGATTATCCCAATTTGTTGAGTGCTCAGGCCAAGCTGACCTGAGCAGCCAGGGGGACCTCCATTTTTCCCCTACTTCTCTGCCCACCCTCATCAGTCCTGTGGGTCCTTAACCATGCAGGAAAGCTTCCCTTCACCCTCCATCTTCCCTGCTTGCTGAGTCCTCTGAAGCAAGCCAAGCTGCCCTGAGCAGCTTACTAGCCCAGTTGAACCTCCATTCTCCCTCCACATCTCTGCCCACCTTCATCAGACCTAAGGCTCCAAACCATGCAGACCTGCTGATCCAGAACCATATAGCCCAAGGATATCCATCTGTGGAGAGCCTTTGAGGCTGCTTCTAGAAGTTTGTCAAGAATTTGTCATTGGGCAAGGACTCAGATAAGAATATTTGCATTTGGGCTAATACAAAGCTAAAGGTAAACTCAACCCAGGAATGTGTGGCATTCCTTTTATCTTGGTCATCCTGATAACTCCTAGAAACAGTGACCAGGGTTCTTTGTTTATTGCCTGGTTTGATCTCTTCATTTATTTCCTTGTTTGATTACTTTGTCTTTGATCTAAGAAATGACCCTATTCTCTGTAAGTACCTAGAATGGTATAAAATCAGATTGGAGAAAAATAAACCTGCTTCAGCCTCAGCAATGGCTGGAGTCATGTTACAGTGTTGTCTAATTATCTTTTTCGTTTTCATCCTCCCTCCCTCCCTCCCTTGAGATCCTGTTGACTGACTGAGCCATCTTGGTCACCCATCAGAGATTTGCCACACCAGGACCATCAAAGTTAACTCCAACTCCCAATACTTATTACAGCAGGAACATTCAGGGACTAAAGCAATCTAGATGGCTAAAGACACTTGAAAGAACATAATCAACAAAAGCCAGAACAATGACACCCTCAGAGCACAGGTACCCTACTACAGCAAACCCTAGACATGCTAACACAGCAAAAGCACAAGAACATGATCTTAAATGCAATCTTATTAAGATGATAGAGGCTTTTAAAGAGGAAATGAATAAATACCTTAAAGAAATACAGGGACACATAAATAAACAGGTAAAAGTCTTTAAAGAGGAAAGAAAGAAATCTCTTAAATATATACAGAAAAATACAATTGAGCAGGTGAAGAAAATAAATAAAACTGCAAGACCGGAAAGTGGAAATAGAAGCAATGAAGAAAACACAAGCAAAGGGAATTCTGGAGATGAAGAATCTAGAGAAGAGAACAGGAATGACAGATACAAGCATCAACAACAGAATATAGGACATGGAAGAGAGATTCTCAGTCATAGAAGATACAATAGAAGAAGTTGATACAACCATCAGAGAAGATAATAAACCTAATAAATTTCTGACACAAAACATCCAGGAAATCTGGGGTACCATGAGAAGAGCTAACCTAAGAATAATAAAAATAGAAGAAGGTGAAAAGTCTCAGCTTCAAGAGCCAGAAAATATTTTCAACAAAATCATAGAAGAAAACTTTCCAAAACTAAAGAAAGAGATGCCTATAAACATACAAGAAGCTTATAAAACACCAATAAGACTGGATCAGGAAAGAAAATCCTCCTGCCACATAATAATCAAAACAAAAATCTACAGAACAAAGAAAGGATATTAAAAGCAGCAAGGGAAAAAGTCAGGTAACATACAAAGGTAGAACTATCAGAATCACACTGGAGTTCTCAACAGAGACTCTAAAAACTAGAGGGGCCTGAATAGATATCTTCCAACCTCTAAGAAACTGTGGATGCCAATCTAAACTACTATACTGAGCAAAACTCTCAATCACCACTGATGGAGAAAGCATGATATTTCAAATCAAATCCAAATTTAAAAAATACCTATCCATAAATCTAACTCTACAGAGAATAGTAGAAGGAAAGCTCCAACCCAAGGAGGTTAACTATATCTAAGAGAAAACAGGAAATAAGTAATTTCATACTAGCAGAACAAGAGTACACACATACACACACACACACACATACCCACACACACCGGCAAAACACACACACACACACACACACACACACACACACACACACACACACACACCATCAACATCAAAATAACAGGAAATAGCAATCACTGGTCATTAATATCTTTCAACATCCGTGGACTCAATTCCCCAATAAAAAGACACAGACTAACAGAATGGATGTGAAAACAGGATTCATAATTCTATTGCATACAAGAAACATACCACAACAATAAAGATAAACATTAACTCAGGGTAAAAGGCTGGAAAAAAATTTCCAAGCAAATGGACTCAAGAAGCAAGCTGGAGTAGCCATTCTAACATCTAATGAAATAGATTTTCAATCAATCAAAATTAATCAAAAGAGGCAGGGTAGGATGTTTCATACTCATCAAAGGAAAAAAATCTATCAATATGATATCTCAATTCTGCACATCTATGCCCCAAGCACAATAACAACCATATTTGTAAAAGAAACATTGCTAAAGCTTAAAACACACATTGAACCATCCAAATTAATAGTGGGAGACTTCAACATCCCCCACTCTTTCCAACTGAAAGATCATCCAGACAAAAACTAACAAAATAAAATAATGAAACTAACAGATATTATAAATATTTAATGCAAACACAGAAGAATACACCTCTTCTCAGCACCTCATGGATCCTTTTCCAAAATTGACCATATAGTTGGTCAAAAAGCAAGTCTCAACAGAAACAAAAACATTGAAATCATGCCTTGTATCTTATTAGACCACCGTGGATTAAAGCTGGACTTCAACAACAGAAACACTGGAAAGTCTACACACTCATAGACATTGAACAAATTCCTACTCAATAATCTCTGGGTCAGGGAAGAAGTTAAAGACTTTCTAGAATTCAATGAAAAGGAAGGCACAACATGCCCAAATTTACGGGACACAATGAAAGCAGTGTTAAGAGGAAAGCCCTTAAAGCTTCTGTAAATAAACTAGAAAGTTCTAATACCAGAATTTAAAAGTATACCTGAAAGGTCTAGAAAAAAAGAAGTAAGCACATCAAAGAGGAGGACAAGGTAGGAAATAATATGAGGCCTGAAATCAATCAGTTGGAAACTAAGAGAACTAAGAAAACTATACAAAGAATCAACAAAAACAAGAGTTGGTTCTTTGAGAAAATTAACAAGATAAACCTTTAGCCAAACTAATCAAAAGACAGAGAGATAGTATCCAAATAAACAAAATCAGAAATGGAAAGGGAGACATAACAACAGACACTGAAGAAATTAAAATAATCTTCACAAAATCAAAATCTTAAGATATGGATGATTTTCTAGACAGATACCACTTACCAAAATTAAATCAAGATCAGATAAATATTTAAACAGCCCTATAACTCCTAAAGAAACAGAAGTAGTAATCAAAAGCTTCCCAACTAAAATGAAAAGAAACCAGAATTTTAGTGCACAATTCTACCAGATTTTCAAAGAATATCTAATATCAACAGTCCTCAAACTTTCCACAAAATATAAACAGAAGGAACACTGCTGTATTCATTCTATGAAGCCACAATCACCCTGATATCTAAACCACCCAAAACCTCAACATCGAAAGAAAACTTCAAACCGATTTCTCTTATGGACATTGATGCAAAAATAATAAAATACTAGCAAACTGAATCCAGCACCACATCACTATGAACAAGTAGGGATACAGGGATGGTTCAATGTATGAAAATTCATCAACATACTCTACCATATAAACAAATGGAAAGAAAAAAATTATATGTTCATCTCATTAGATGCTGAAAAATGCCTTTGACAAAATCTAACACCCCTTCTTGTTAAAAGTATTAGACAGATAAAGCATAGAAAGCAATACATAAACAGACTCAAAGAAATATACCACAAGCTAATAACCAACATCAAACTAAATGAAGAGAAACTTAAGGCAATTCCACTAAAATCAGAGACACAACCAAGCTGTTGAATCTCTCCCTATCTGTTTAACATAGTACTTGAAGTTCTAGCCAGAACAATATGACAACTAAAGGAGATCAAGGGTATACAAATTGAATAGGGAGAATTCAAAGATTTTCTATTTATGGATGATACAATACTATACATAAGCAAATCCAAAAATTCCACTAGAGAACTCCTATAGCTGATAAACAGCCTCAGCAAAGTGGCTGGATACAAAAGTAACTCAAAGAAACCTTCTTTTATACAAATGATAAATGTACCAAGAAAGAAATTATGCAAATAATACTCTTTACAATAGCCATAAATAATATAAAATATCTTGGTGTAATTCTAACCAAGCAAGTGAAAGATCTCCAAGATCTTTCACAAGAACATCAAGTCCCTGAAGAAACTGAAGAAAATATCAAAAGATGGAAAGATCTCCTATGCTCATTTGTAGCTAGGATTAACATTGTGAAAATTATCAAAAAGCAATCTACAAATTCAATGCAATCCCTATCAAAATTCCACCACAATTTTTCACAGTACTTGAAAGAGCAATTCTCAAATTCATATGGAAAACAAAAAATGCAGGATAGCCAAAATAATCCTAAACAATAAATGAACTTCTGGAGGAATCACCATCCCTATCTTCAAGCTGTACTAAGAACAATAGTGATAAAAATTGCATGGTACTGGTACAGAAACAAACATTTTGATCAATGGAATCAAAGAACCAGAAATAAACCTACACACCTATGGAGACTTGATTTTGACAAAGAAGCCAAAGCCATACTATGGAAAAAGGAAAGCATCATCAACAAATTATGCTGGTCTAAGTGAATGTCTAGATGTAGAAGAATGAAAATAGATCCACATTTATCACTCTGCACAAAAATCAAGTCTATGTGGATCAAGGACCTCGACTTAAAGTCAGATACACTAAATCTCATAGAAGAAAAAGTGGGATGTACCCTTGAATCATTGGTACAGGAGACAATTTCCAAAACAGAACACCTATGGCTCAGGTTCTAAGATCAGCAATTCATAAATGGGACTTCATGAAACTGAAAAGCTTCTGTAAGGCAAGGACACTGTCAATAGGACAAAACAGCAGCTCACAGATTTAGAAAGGATCTTCACCAACCCTATATCTGAAAGATACCTAATATCCAAAATTTATATAAAAAACTCAAGAAGTTAGACACCCAAGCCCCAAATAAACCCAATTAAAAATGAAATACAGAGCTAAAAAGAGAATTCTCAACAGAGGAATTTCAAATGTTAGAGAAGGACTTAGAGACATATTCAAAGTTTTTAGTCATCAGGGAAATGAAAATCAAAACAATTCTGAGGATCCATCTTATACACATCAGAATGGCTAAGGTCAAAATCTCAAAAACTCAGAAAACAAACAAAACAAAACAAACAAACAAACAACAACAACAAAAAACACTTCGGAAATCAACTTGGTCATTCTCAGAAACCTGGGAAGAGTTTTACCTCAAGACCCAGCTATACCACTCCTGGGCACATACCCAAAAGATGCTCCACTATCCTACAAACACATTTGCTCAACTATGTTCATAGCAGCTTTGTTTGTAATGGCCTAAAACTGGAAGCAACCCAGATATCTACATCATGGAATTCTATTCAGCTATTTAAAACAGGCATAATAAAAATTTTCAGGCAAAATGGATGGAACTTGAGAATACTCTCCTAAGTGAGGTAACCCAGTCCAAAAAGGACATGCTAATATCCACTGATCAGTGGATATCCACTGATCAGTGGATATTAGCCATAAAATACAGGATACTAATGCTATACTCCACAGACCCAAGGAAGCTAAATAAGAAGGAAAGCACAAAGGAGGGTGCTTGGATTTCACTTAGAAGGGGGAATAAAATGGGGATAAGAGGAGAATTGGGTGAGAGGGGATAGGGAGGGAAATAGGGGCGGGGTTCAGGATCAGGTGTGGGGAGGGACAGGAGTGATGGCCAGATGGCCATGAGAATGAATGTAAATCTGCAACTGCCAGGTGTGGAGAGGTGAGGGCCATCTCTAGGAAGAGAAAGAGACCTGGGATTAGGAAGGAACCCAAGAGTCAATGGGAGTGACCTTAGCTGTGACTCACAGCATTGGGGATATAGAACCTGAAGAGGCCACCTCCTGTAGTCAGGCAGGAATCCTAATGGATTGTTAGGGAAAACAATACACCCACAAAACTTTTTTTTTAATATGGTTGTTTTTATTCTCTTTTTCCTTGCCCAGTCCTATCTAAACATAAAATAAAACTACAGGACTGAAATTAGCAACCCATTAAAATCAGCAATAAGTTGTGAAAATCATAAAGCTTTTTTTTTAAGTAATTAAGGGTAGTTAAATTATTTAAAGAATACAAAATCCAAACAGCTTGGGATAAGGTCTCCAGAAAGGCTTCCCAGGGCAAAGAAGTGGCCCAGAAGGAAACCTTAGAGTTTGAAAGACAGAGGGAACACATGACATCAGAGTGCAGGTTAGAGATTTCACTTAGAAGATAACATTTCTGAAAGTATTTGTAAGAGCGACAATAGCAGCTGCACAGTGGGACTGTGGGGGAAGGAAACTACCTGTAGAAAACGCAGATCTTTAACATTATTAAATGAGACAAGTGCTGAACGTAACTGTGTTAACTAGGATAGAATGTCTACTATGGATATCAGATGGTTAAAAACTGGTAAAAGGGAAACAAAAGAAAACAAAAACAGCATTGACCTCCGTCTACCCAGCCCAGACCTTGTCCGTCCTGCGCACTGGAAAGAGTGAGGCGTGAGGTGTTTATCATTATCAAATGCTGCATCAAAATAGATGATTTTCCCACGTGGTTTATTCCACTATAGAAGACATGTATGTTTACTTATGGACAAGCTTTAAAAAGATGTCATTTTGGTATTTTTCCCTCAACGGAGGAATGGATTCAGAAGATGTGGTATATTTACACAATGGAATATTACTCTGCAATTAAAAACAATGAATTCACGAAATTCCTAGGCAAATGGTCAGAACTTGAAAATATCATCCTTAGTGAGGTAACTCAATCACAAAAGAACACACATGGTATGCAGTCACTGATAAGGGGATATTAACCCTGAATCTCGGAATACCCAAGACACAATTCACATATAAACAGATTTCCAAGATAGAAGGAGAGACCCCTGGTCCTGGAAAGACTGGATGTAGGGGAATGCCGGGACAGAGAAGCGAGAGGGGGTTGAATGGGGAACAGAGGGAGGGAAGGGGGCTTATGGGACTTTCGGGGAGGGAGGAAACGGGAAAGGGGAAATGATTTGGAATGTAAATTAAAAAAATTTAGAAAATAAAAAAAATAAATAAATAAAAATTGATGATTTTCCCATGTGGTTTAGTCCACTATAAAAGACATCTATGTTTACTTATGGACAAGCTTTAAAAAGATGTCATTTTGGTTTTCAGCACATACAAACAGTTATCAAAATCTCAAATAAAAATGCTGCGGTGGCTCAGACCTTGGTCTGCTATACTGCGTGCACAACTCTTCAGATCCTTGCAGACACCGAGGCACATGGAACTTTTCCTCTGGTGATGCTGGCTGTCAGGCTGTCAAGCATGGGCTGCCCCTCTGTTGCCGAAGGGTGGGGCAGGTGGTTGGCTGCTCTAGGCTAACAATGCAGGTAAGGTTAGTTGACTTAGCATGGAATCTTATACACATCAGAATGGCTAAGATCAAAATCTCAAAAACTCAAAAAACAAAAACAAAAACAAAAGCAAAAACAAAACAAAACAAAACAAAAAAACAAAAGCACTTCGGAAATCAACTTGGTCGTTCTCAGAAACCTGGGAATAGTTTTACCTCAAGACCCAATACCACTCCTGGGCATATACCCAAAAGATGCTCCACTATCCTACAAACATATTTGCTCAACTATGTTCGTAACACTCTTGCTCCCTGCGCTCCAAAAACGCCTCCCGCAGGCGCTGCACGTTGATCATCCGCACCGCTCCATGGGCTCCACGTTCCCGCCCCCGGCCGACAGGAGGTGCCACAGACAGCTACGGACATGTGCGGACGTGTGCGGTGAGCGGGTGGGCCAGCTCTCTGCCGCCCTAGCCGTGCCCACAGCACCCTCCGCGCAATCCACAAAACTTTTGACCCAAAATTTATCCTGTCTATAAGAAATGCAGGGACATGGGATGGAGCAGAGACTGAGGGAACGGCCAATCAAGAACCAGCCCAACTAGGGACCCATGGGCAAGCACCAATTTCTGGTACTAATAATGATACTCTGTTATTCTTGCAGAAAGGAGTCTAGCATGGCTGTCCTCTGAGAGGCTACACCCAGCAGCTGACTCAGACAGATACAGACACCCACAACATCTACCAAAGTGGATGGAGCTTGGGGACTTTTATGAAAAAATAGGAAGAAAGATTGAGGGCCCTGAAGGGGATAGGGACTACTCAGGAAGACCAACTAACCTAGATCTTTGGGGTTTTCAGAGTCTGAATCACCAACCATAGAACATATACAGGCTGAACCTAGGCCTCTTATGCACGTATAGATATGCAGATGACTTTCATGTGGGTCCCGAACAACTGAAGCAGGGGCTATCCCAGAAGCTGTTGCTTGTGTGATATGTTCTTCTAGCTGGGCTGCCTTTTCTTACCTCAGTGGGACAGGATGCACTTAGCCTTGCAGAGGCTTAATATGCCAGGGTTGAGGGATACACAGGGGACCTCCACCTGCTCAGAAGAGAGAAGGAAAGGGAGATGGGGAAAAGATTGTGGGAGAAAGTAACTGATAGGGGTGCAGGGAGCAGGCTGTAAAGTGAATGAATGAGTAAATAAAATAAATAAATAAAATATGTTGCATCTCCAAATATTGGATTAGATTTATTTAAATATAACTTTTATTTTTTGATGTTTCTGGAGTGGTTAGTTGTTGTCATCAAGATATATTACATAAACCAAAGCTTTAATTTTTATTAAAATCCAAGCATAATTATGCAAATCCATTACAGTCATGTTCCTGCCTGCTCTACTTTAAGATACTCAGAAATTATTCTGATAATTTACTAAATGCATACATACTAAAATCTTTGAAAACTGCCACATAATGTCCTTTTATCTTAATTCCTTCAATGAGTAATTCCTAAATGCAAAGATGCTTCCTAAGATGAATGGCACCATTTTCCAGGTTGGCAAACTAACATTTAGAGGATTCTACTCTCTCATCTAGAGAGATCTGATCCAGGAGCATATATCTCATTTAGTTGTCACCAACTATATGTTTAATGAACATATATCTCATTTAGTTCATTAAAGGAAAAACAACTGTTTGGTTTTTCTTTTTTGGTGACAGCACGTTTGTTCATTTATTTTTATTTTTTATTGAAGATATATTTTTATGGAAAAAGACCCACAAATCTCTACCCTGGAATCATTATTAGAAACTAATTTCTTTGCTTTCCAAAAGTAGAAATTTAAATGTACTCATTCTGAGGCTGAGGTCCTTAAGTGGGAAACTAGAAGGAGGTACTGGGAACACAGTTGACTGCCAAGAGAGAGAAGAAGCTTCAAGAAATAGAGAAGATGAAGAGAGACATGAGGAAGACTGGGAGAGGGACCCAGACTTGAAGGGAAGCGACACCAGAAGGACAACAGAAATGGACAACGGCTATAAGTTTTACACAGGACACTTGCATCAAAGGAGGAAAGAAAGGATTGAAGACAGAAATTGCAGACAAAGTGTGTAATTTCTCAATTCTTTATTTATATGAGTACACTGTAGCTGTCAGACACCCCAGAAGATGGCATCAGATCCCATTGCAGATGGTTGTGAGCCACCATGTGGTTGCTGGGAATTGAACTTAGGACCTCTGGAAGGGCATTCAGGGCTCTTAACCTCTGAGCCATCTCCCCAGGCTCCCAACTTCTCAATTCTTGGTATATCCATTGACAGTTTATAGCAGTACCAACCAGGTGAGTTTTGTGGTTTTCTAATACACAAAAATTATTATTTTTGGAGCCATAATACAAGCTGAATTTCACTATTAATCCCTCAGGTATGTAAGATGGAACTCACACTACGTTCTTACTCTCAAACAAAACCATACACTTCCCAATGCCACAGAATATATATGAGTATTAGATGTTCTCATAAAGGACCCTTGGGAGGGTCCACCATAAAATTTCAACTTTGTTTTAGAAAGTAATAGTGTAAATACTCCAATAAGATAAACCTAACAATATGCTTCACACACCCCAAAAACACTGCATGCAATCCTAAACACAAGCAGGATTACATATCACATTAGTACTTTCTTCTCATGTCAGAAAGTTGGTCTTAACCACAGTTCTCCACAGTATACTAGGCTACACATAGCAGCATAGAGACATGTTCACTGAAGCAGCTACAGAGTCACAGCTGAATCTTGCTAATAAAAAATCTTTCCAAATCAACAGTTTAAAAAGAAACTTCAACTTTAGGCATTTTCTTGAAGGAATGTACAAAGGAACCACAAACCTCCTATGTACTATTTCCTGGAGAATCCTAGATAGGTTTCCCAAAGCCGCTCATTACCAAAAGCTGAATCTTGTACTCTTACAAGGAATGAGTATCCTTAATGGTGGCCATACACTTTTATTATCTGTGAATCACACAGGAAACAGTTATGTGTGTTCACCATGCTGTCTTTGGAAATCCCTGTGGAGGTACTTAGGATTCTTCTGGTTGAAGAGCATTTGAATAGCAGTCTATAAATTGTTATCTAAGATTTACATGGTACCTGTTACCCTCTAATGGTCTAACATGGAATTTTGTGGATGTGGTCTTTTTTTTTTTACATATATTATTTATTTGCATTTCAAATGTTGTCCCCTTTCCTGGTCCCCCCCCAAAAACAATCTACTAACCTATCCCTCATCCTCCTGCTCACCGGTCCACCCACTCCCTCTTTCCTGCCCTGGCATTCCCCTACACTGGGGCATCTAGCTTTCTCAGGACCAAGGGCCTCTTCTCTCTTTGATATCCAACAAGGCCATCCTCTGCTGCATATGCATCTGGAGCCATGGGTCACTCTATGTGTACTCTTTGGTTAGTAGTTTAGTCCTGGGAGCTCTGGGGATACTGGGTGGCTCATATTATTGTTCCTCCTATGGCACTGCAAACCCCTTCAGGTCCTTGGGTTCTTTCTTTAGCTCCTCCACTGGGGACCATGTGCTCAGTTCAATGGTTGGCTGAGAATGTTCCCCTCTGTATTTATCATGCACTAGTAGAGCCTCCCAGGTGATAGCTATATCAGTCTCCTGATAGCAAGCACTTGTTGGCATCCATAATAGTGTCTGGGTTTTGTAACTGTATATGGAATGGATCCCTAGGTGGGGTAGTCTCTGGATGGTCTTTCCCTCAGTCTCTGCTCCACACTGTCTCTGTATCTCCTCCTGTGGGTATTTTGTTCCCACTTCTAAGAAGGATCAGAGTATCCATACTTTGTTCTTCCTTCTTCTTGAGCTTCATTTGATGTGCGAATTGTATCTTGGGTATTCCAAGCTTCTGGGCTAATAACCACTTATCAGTGAGTGCATACCATGTGTGTTCTTTTGTGATTGGGTTACCTCACTCAGGATGATATTTTCTAGTTCCATCCATTTGCCTAAGAATATCATGGACTCATTGTTTTTAATAGCTGAGTAAGTACTCCATTGTGTAAATGTACCACATTTTCTGTATCCATTCCTCTGTTGAGGGTCATCTGGGTTATTTTCAGCTTCTGGCTATTATAAATAGGGCTGCTATGAACATGGTGGAACATGTGTCCTTATTACATGCTGGAGAATCCTCTGGGTATATACCCAGGAGTGGTATAGCAGAGTTCTTTAGCAGAATTATGCCCAATTTTCTGAGGAACTCCCAACTGATTTCCAGAGTGGTTTTACCAGCCTGAAATCCCACCAGCAGTGGAGGAGTGTTCCTCTTTCTCACATTCTCGCCAGCACCTGCTATCTTCTGAGTTTTTGATCTTAGCCATTCTGACTGGTGTGAGGTGAAATCTCAGGGTTGTTTTTGATTTGCATTTCCCTGATGACTAAGGATGTTGAATATTTCTTTAGTTACTTCTCAGTCATTTGATATCCCTCAGTTGAAAATTCTTTGTTTAGTTTTGTACCCAATTTTTAATAGGTCAAAGGGATACAAATTGGAAAGAACGAAGTCAAATTATCACTACTTGCAGATGATATGATAGTATATTCAACCCCGAAAACTCCACCAGAGAACTCCTACAGCTGACAGGCAACTTCAGCAAAGTGGCTGGATATAAAATTAACTCAAACAAATCAGTAGCCTTCCTTTACTCAAAGAATAAACAGGCTGAGAAAGAAATTATAGAAACAACACCCTTCACAATAGTCACAAACAATATAAAGTATCTTGGTGTGACTCTAACCAAACAAGTAAAAGATCTGTATTACAAGAACTTCAGGTCTCTGAAGAAAGAAATGGAAGAAGACCTCAGAAGATAGAAAGATCTCCCATGCTCGTGGATTGGCAGGATTAATATAGTAAAAATGGCCATCTTGCCAAAAGCAATCTACAGATTCTATGCAATCCCTATCAAAATTCCAACTCAATTCTTCATAGAGTTAGAAAGAGCAATTCTAAAATTCATCTGGAATAACAAAAATCCCCAGGATATATAAAACTATTCTCAACAATAAAAGAACTGGGGGACTCAGTATCTCGGACCTCAAGCAGTACTACAGAACAATAGTGTTAAAACCTGCATAGTATTGGTACAGTGACGGGCAGGTAGATCAATGGAACAGAATTGAAGATCCAGAAATGAACCCACACACCTATGGTAACTTGATCTTTGACAAAGGAGCTAAAACCATCCAGTGGAAAAAGACAGCATTTTCAACAAATGGTGCTGGTTCAATTGGCAGTTAGCCTGCAGAAGAATGGAAATTGATCTATTCTTCTCCTTGTACAAAGCTCAAGTCCAAGTGGATCAAGGACCTCCACATAAAACCAGATATACTGAAACTAATAGAAGAGAAAGTGAAGAAGAGCCTTGAGTACATGGGCACAGGGGAAAATTTCCTGAACAGAACGCTGATAGCTTATGCTTTATCATCAAGAAATGACAAATGGTTCCTCATAAAATTATCAAGTTTCTGTAAGGCAAAGGTCACTGTCAACAGGACAAAATGGCAACCAACAAATTGTGAAAAGATCTTTACCAACCCTACATCTGACAGAGGACTAATATCCAAGATATACAAAGAACTCAAGAAGTTAGACTCCAGAGAACCAAATAACCCTATTAAATTTGAGTACAGAGCTAAACAAAGAATTTTCAAATAGGGATGTGGTCTTACATAAGCATACGATAGTTATCTATCAGTCATTTAATGAACCTGTGTTTTATTTCAAGTTTATATAAAAAGAATATTCATTTTTTCTCAAATAATATGTCATTATCATGGTTTCCCTTCCCTCTACTCTTCCCAGTTCCTCCCTACCTTTTCTCCCATCCAGATTCACCCATCTTCAGTCTCTCATTAAAAATTAAGTAGTTTTCTAGGAGATTATAATGAAATAAAACAAAAACTAACACACTGGAATAGAAAAAAAACAACAAAATAGAAGGAATTTAGTTCATGAAAAGACAAAAGAAACAGAAATAGATGCAGAGACCCCCTCATTTGTACACTTAGGCATCCCATAAAAACATTAAACTGAAAGTCTTCAAATATATGGAAAAAGTCTGTAGCATCAAAAAATGTGTGTGTATAAATGATACCTTTTTTTAAAAAGAAAATTGTTGAAATATTTTTTTTTTGTTTTTGGTTGGTATCTACTGTTTGGCATTTAGCCAATCCTTAGGAGTACTTTGAAGGGGAAACAATTCTTCAATGTTCCTTTCTCTTCATACTTTTGTACAGTAAATGCCAGTAATGTTGCAGAACATCTTTCAGTTCTACTTTCTTTTAAGCTATTGAACAATTATACTTAGGTATAATTAGTTTATATGTTTTCTTAAGAATAACACAGTAGTGTTATGTGTCTCTGGAGCACATCATATGCTCCTCCTTCTTTGCATCCTGCCTCTTCTTTCCTTATAGTTATTTGCTTTCCTTTTCTTCCCTTTACGAACCTTCAGCTCGATGGCATGCTCCTTCCTAAGGATGTCCCTAAGTCAATAAGCAAGGGAACCACAAAATTTTCCTTGTGTAGAAGCCCTCAGGTCCCTGCATGTTGGGGCCATGACTTGTGTGCCATTAATGCTTCTCAGTACTAGTGATGTTTACTTTGGGCAATTGTACAAGAGTTGATTAAGAAGCGCTTATTTCCTTTTATAATTAACAAGCATCTGTCATGATACAGTGTGATAGCTCATTAACCCATTTATTTCTCTTTTAAGATAAATAAATTACTGAGGACCAGCTTCAGTTTTTTTTTTATTATTTATTTTATTTTATTTTTTTAATTTACATTCCAAATCACTTCCCCTTTCCCGTTTCCTCCCTCCCCGAAAGTCCCATAAGCCCGATCGGGAATGGGAGGATTGGATTGGTGCAAGATCAGAGTTTTAGGCAAGGATGAATGTGAAGGCTGACAGGTTGCTCATTGTGGTTCTGAAGATGAACTTGGAGACAGCTTTCAGGTTCTCTCTCATTCTCTCTCTGTCCCTCTTTCTGTCTCTCTCTCCTTCTCTGAGTTCACCTCAGTCTTTTATTGATCACAGACTTCTTTGTTATACAATATACATAAAGTCTTTTCACTATTTTCCTCAAGGCCATTATTTTCCCAAAATAAAACCATTTAACTATGTCATCAACAAGCACAATGCACACATAAAGTCACAGTTTAGTGTCTGCAAAAGCAAGTTATATATTAACTTTTAACTCTCAGAGAAACCTCAAAATCACAGGACATCTGGGCATACACTTGCAGTCACAGCATTAGCATAAAAACAGAGGCATTAAAGTAGGTCAGAGAAATGTTTTATTTTTAGCTTGTCTAAATTTGCAGAATCTCTTTCTCTGATTTGTTAAGTTCATCTGAATATCTGTTTCTGCAATGCTTTCTAAACTCTTTTCTATATTTAATATTAATTCTTCTTGCGGCTTCCCCCAGGGCTTCTTCACAAGCCTGAATTCTATCTCATAGAACTTGTACCCTAATTTCCTTAGACAGGCAATGCCAGGGAGGTCAAATCAATATGTTGCAATCTTTTAAGGAAGGTCAGTTTACTAATTGAATGGCTCCCTCATGGGATCCAATTATTTATTATTACTTTTTAATTTTCTATATTATTTATTTACATTCCAAATGATTTCCCCTTTCCCGGTTTCCCCCCTCCCCGAAAGTTCCATAAGCCCTCTTCCCTCCCACTGTTCCCCATTTGCCTAAGAATTTCATGAATTCATTCTTTTTAATTGCTGAGTAGTAGTCCATTGTGTAAATATACACGGAAAATATCTCTGATAAAATTGAAGAAATATATAGAAAAACACATTAAGATTGACTATTTCATGAAAAAATTATACAGATAAAATGGTAGGCATAAAAATATTCCTAAGTTGATTGAAAGTGGAATTATAAACATTTTCTGATAAAATTGAAAATCTATGAGGAAAATATTTCTTATAAAACTCAAGAAACATATAGAAAAACACGTTAAAACTGACTATTTCATGAAAAATTATACAGATAAGATGGTAGGCATAAAAATATTCCTAAATTGATTGAAAGTAGAAATAAAAACATTTTCTGATAAAATTGAAGATTTACATGGAAAATATTTCTGATAAAATTGAAGAAATTTATACAGATAAATTGGTAGGAATTAAAATATTCCTCAGTTGATTGAAAGTAGAATTATAAACATTTTCTGATAAAATTGAAGATTTACATGGAAAATATTTCTGATAAAATTGAAAAAATATATGGAAAAACATTAAAATTGAAGATTATCATGGAAAGTTATACAGACAAAATGGTAGGCATAAAAATATTTCTAAGTTGATTGAAAGAGAAATTATAAACATTTTCTGATAAAATTGAAGATTTACATGGAAAATATCCCTGATAAAATTGAAGAAATATATAAAAAATGCATTAAGATTGAGTATTTCATGGAAAAATTATACATATAAAATGGTAGGCATAAAAATATTCCTAAGTTTTTTGAAAGTGGAATTATAAACACTTTTTGATAAAATTGAAGATCTACAAGGAAAATATTCCTGAAAAAATTCAAGAAATATATAGAAAAACATGTTAAAACTATTACATGGAAAATTATACAGATAAAATGGAAGGTATAAAAATGTTCCTAAGTTGATTGAAAGTAAAATTATAGATGTTGTCTGATAAAACTGAAGATCCACATGGAAAATACTTATGACAAAATTGAAGAAAAATACAGGAAAACGTTAAAATTGAAGATTATCATGGACAATTATACCAACAAAATGGGAGGCACAAAAACATTCCTAAATTGATTGAAAGTGGAACTACAACCCCCCCCCCATGAAACCTAAGATCTACATGAAAAACAGCTCTGACAAAATCAAGGAAATACACAGAAAAAATGTTAAAATTAAAGATTATCGTGGAAAATAATAGAGTCAAAATGGTAGACACAAAAAGCGGTACTAAATTGAAAGAGGAGTCACAAACATTTTCTGATAAAATCGAAGATCCACATGAAAAACATCGCTGTTAGACTATGTTTTTTGTTGGGGAATTGAATCTATTGATGTTATAAGATATTAAGGAATAGTGATTGTTGCTTCCTGTTATTTTTGATGTTCTTTTTATGTTTGTGTGGTTACTTTGTTTTGTGTTTGTTGGAAAAATATTACTTTCTTGCTTTTTCTAGGGTGTAGTTTCCCTCCTCATGTTAGCGTTTTCCATCTATTATCCTTTGTAGGGCTGGATTTGTGGAAAGATATTGTGTAAATTTGGTTTTATCATGGAATGTCTTGGTTTCTCCATCTATGGTAATTGAGAGTTCTGCTGGGTATAGTAGTTTGGGCTGGCATTTGTGTTCTCTTAGCGTCTGTATGAGATCTGCCCAGGATCTTCTGTCTTTCATCTTCTCAGGTGAGAAGTCTGGTGTAATTCTGATAGGCCTGCCTTTATAGGTTACTTGACCTTTTTCTCTTACTGCTTTTAATATTCTTTCTTTGTTTAGTGAATTTGGTGTTTTGATTATTATGTGCCAGGAGGACATTCTGGTCGGGTCCAGTCTGTTTGGAGTTCTATAGGGTTCTTGTATGTTCATGGACATCTCTATCTTTAGGTTAGGGAAGTTTTCTTCTATAATTTTGTTGAAGATATTTACTAGTCCTTTAAGTTGGAAGTCTTCACTCCCTTCTATACCTATAATCCTTAGGTTTGGTCTTCTCATTGTGTCCTGGATTTCCTGGATGTTTTGGCTCAGGAGCTGTTTGCATTTTGCATTTTCTTTAACTGTTGAGTCAATGTTTTCTATGGTATCTTCAGCCCCTGCGATTCTTTTTTCTATCTCTTGTATTCTGTTGTTGATGCTTGCATCTATGTCTCCTGAAGTCTTTCCAAGATTTTCTATTTCCAGAAATGTATCACTTTGTGATTTCTTTATTGCTTCTACTTCCATTTTAGATCTTGGATGGTTTTGTTCAGTTCCTTCACTTGTTTGTTTGTGTTCTCCTGTAATTCATTCAGGGATTTTTGTGTTTCCTCTTTAAGGGTCTTTACCATTTGACCAATGTTCTCCTATATTTTTCTTGATGTCTTCTAACAGCATCGTGAGAAGAGACTTTAAATCCAACTCTTGCTTTTCCAGTGTGTTGGTGTATCCTGGATTTGCTGTGGTGGGAGAACTGGACTCTGATGTTGCCAAATAGCCTTGGTTTCTGTTGGTAGGGGTTCTTGTGCTTGCCTTTCGCCATCTGGTTATTTCTGGTGTTAGTTGGTCTTATTGTCTCTGGCTGGAGATTGCCCCTCTTATGGGCCTGTAAACCTGTGTCTGTACTCCTGGGAGACCAACTCTCTTCTGGCAGGGCTGTGCACAGAAAGCTGTGGAGCTGTCTGGTTCCCTGCTGCAAATGGCAGCCGGAAGGGAAGTCTCCTATCCCAGCAGCTCCAATGATCATATGCCCTGTGCGCTCCTAGTTGTACCCCTCCAGAGAAAAGGTGGAGATCTCACCTCCGCACTCAGAAGTGAAATCGCTGTTGGGAGCTCATTCTCTTCTGGTGGGCTAAGCACAGAAAGCTGGGGAGCTGCCTGGTTCCCTGCTGCAAATGGCAGCTGGAAGGGAAGACTCCTGTTCTCACTGCTCCACTCATTCAGTCACTTTTTTTTTAAATTATTTATTTTATTTTATTTTTTTAATTTACATTCCAAATCACTTCCCCTTTCCCGTTTCCTCCCTCCCCGAAAGTCCCATAAGCCCCCTTCCCTCCCTCTTTTCTCCATTCAACCCTCTCTCGTTACTCTGTCCTGGCGTTCCCCTACATCCAGTCTTTCCAGGACCAGGGGTCTCTCCTTCCATCTTCTTAGAAATCTATTGATATGCGGATTGTGTCTAGGGTATTCCGAGATTCTGGGTCAATATCCCCTTATCAGTGACTGCATACCATGTGTGTTCTTTTGTGATTGGGTTACCTCACTAAGGATGATATTTTCAAGATCTGACCATTTGCCTAGGAATTTCGTGAATTCATTGTTTTTAATTGCAGAGTAGTATTCCATTGTGTAAATATACCACATCTTCTGAATCCATTCCTCCGTTGAGGGACATCTGGGTTCTTTCTAGCTTCTGGCTATTATAAATAAGGCTGCTATGAACGTAGTGGAGCATGTGTCCTTATTGCATGCAGGTAAAGCCTCTGGGTATATGCCCAGGAGTGGTATAGCCGGATCCTCCGGAAGTGTCATGCCCAGTTTTCTGAGGAACCGCCAGACTGCTTTCCAGAGTGGTTGTACCAGCCTGCAATTCCACCAGCAGTGGAGGAGTGTTCCTCTTTCTCCACATCCTCGCCAACAACTGCTGTCTCCTGTGTTTTTGATCTTAGCCATCCTGACTGGTGTGAGATGGAATCTCAGGGTTGTTTTGATTTGCATTTCCCTAATGACTAAGGATGATGAACATCTCTTTAGGTGCTTCTCAGCCATTAGATATTCTTCAGGTGAGAACACTTTGTTTAGCTCTGTACCCCATTTTTTAATAGGGTTACTTGCCTCTCTGGAGTTTAACTTCTTGAGTTCTTTGTATATATTGGATATTAGCCCTCTGTCGGATGTAAGGTTGGTAAAGATCATTTCCCAGTTAGTTGGTTGCCGCTTTGTCTTTTTGACAGTGTCTTTTGCCTTGCAAAAACTTTGTAATTTAATGAGGTCCCATTTGTCTATTCTTGATCTTAGAGCATAAGCTATTGGAGTTCTGTTCAGGAAATTCTCCCCTGTGCCCATATGTTCAAGGTTCTTCCCTAGTTTCCCTTCTATTAGTTTCAGTGTGTCTGGTTTTCAGAAGCCTTCCTATACTCAAAGGATAAGCAGGCTGAGAAAGAAGTAAGAGAAATAATACCCTTCACAATAGCCACAAACCATATTAAGTATCTTGGCGTGGCTCTAACCAAACAAGTGAAAGATCTGTATGACAAGAACTTCAAGTCTCTGAAGAGAGAAATTGAAGAAGAGCTCAGAAGATGGAAAAATCTGCCATGCTCATGGATTGGCAGGATTAATATAGTAAAAATGAGCATCTTACCAAAAGTAATACACAGATTCCATGCAATCCCCATCAAAATCCCAACTCAATTCTTCATAGAGTTAGAAAGAGCAATTCAAAAATTCATCTGGAATAACAGAAAACCCAGAATAGCTAAAACTATTCTCAAGAGTAAAAGAACCTCTGGGGGAATCAGTATCCCGGACCTCAAGCTGTACTACAGAGCAATAGTGTTAAAAACCGCATGGTATTGGTACAGTAACAGACATGTAGATCAATGGAACAGAATTGAAGACCCAGAAATGAATCCACACTCCTATGGTCACTTGATCTTTGACAAAGGAGCTAAAACCATCCAGTGGAAAAAAGATAGCCTTTTCAACAAATGGTGCTGGCTCAGCTGGAGTTCAACATGCAGAAGAATGCAAATTGACCCATTCTTATCTCCTTGCACTAAGCTCAGTCACTTTTTAAAACAATTAAGCATACCCTTCAGCAACCATTTTACACTGAACTACATATGGTAAAATATTTTAACACATTCACTCAACAAATTATTTATATTAGTAAATTGTGAAATATATGTGTGGCTCTTTGAAATATGTTAAGTGAAAATTTCAAGTCATAAGATTGTGTGTAAACGGCATTATGTATTAAAATCAGGGCCAGGAAAAAGCAATGTTTTAGTTACATATAGTTACATTACATTTAAAAAATATTTTGCTGACTTATTTATTAAGCAAGTGTGTGTGTGTGTGTGTGTGTGTGTGTGTGTGTGTGTGTAGAAGTTAGGAAGCTAGTATGGGACCATGGGACCATGTATGGAACATAGAAGAAAGGAGGTAAAACCATGTAGTATGATTTGGGAAAGGAAAACAATGGAACAAGAATGGTTAAATGAGGTGGGAGATGGGAGGGCAAAGGAGAGGAGAGAATATGGGGAGGGAAAACAACACTAACGACATTTGAAAATACCATATAGAAACCTACTATTGCAAAAGCATCTTAAAATACATATATTGTCTACATATACATAACATACATTATATAATACATATACATACATACATACATGCATACATATACATACATACATACATGCATGCACGCACTTTCAAAAGCTTAAAAAGAGTCACACTCTAGGAAAGGGGGCAATGTCTGTCACAGTCATTACTAGCTACCAAATTAAAAGCCTATTGCTAGTTATGGGTAACCTCTTTTTGAGTTGCTGGTTTGCAAGTTCCCATTGGCACCACCCCAAACATTACAAGTCATTGCCATTGCATTAGTTATCTTCCAGACTAGATGGTAAAACTCTATTACTGAAGACACCAAATGCTTGTGTCATAGAATGGGAGGAATTTTTATTGACATGGAAGCTTTATCCCTGCAAGCTAGCTTTTACAGTGCTAAAAGGTGCTATGTACTCTAACTGGTGGTGATGGGAATAGGGGAAGAGTAAGAGTCTCATTCACCTGTCATTTTTGAAAGCTACAATAACAACTAGCCTTGCAAGATTTTCTCATTGGTATAATAGTGGCATAAATGTAAACAGCCAACTTTTGCTTGACCTTAAAACCCACTCCATAAGATGGAGCTCATTCCTGGTTTCACTTACATAGCAACAATCTAGGAAGGTCATAGGCCTCAGGGGAGAACCTCTTAATAGTAATCTGCTAAATAAGCATAGTATTAAACTTCTCCCTAAGTACTTCTTTGCATACCCACAGTAGTACATTTCTCATTCCTCATTGGAGAAGACTCTTTTTGAAGTAGTGGTTTTCATTTCTTGGCACTAACCAACAGTTCTCTAATTGGACTTAATACCTATCTGATCAACAAGAGGGAAATCATTCCTGGTACTGAAAATCTACTCAACTATTCAGGGCTACAAAAGTCATGAATCATGGAAAACAACCAACAGCTACCACTTTACAAAAATCAGCACAGTCTCTAATTATATTCTAAATATTTGTCTTATACCCACAGATATAAATGTATTCTTCGCCCCTCATGAAGGAAGTTTGTCTTTGCAATAGACACAGACAATTACAGAAAACCACAACCAACCAAAATTCAGAGTTGCAAAGCCTAGTTTCAAATGGTACATCTACAACACAACTTTGCATCTAAGGCTCAGGGATCATTGTAGAAGAGAGGCCTGAAAGATTGTAAGAGCCAGAGGAACAGAGTTTACTGTAAAATTGTCTCCTAGAAATATCGGAAGTTATAATCATGAAGTCTCACCATCATGGCTTCCTAAACCTAACCTGAACACAGATGACTCCAATGGTCACACTAGCATGGAAGAACTAAAGCTCACTAGACTTCAACACTAGACAATGCACTGCAGGCAACTAAGAAATGTTAAGAGTGAGAGAAATTTCCCACTGGAGAAGCATATCAATTTGTTTTCAAAAACCAAATGGTTGACTTTGAAAACATATAAGTACAAGTAACATTATATGTTACAGAGACCGAGAAGTCTGTATTTATGCATTTTAGAATATATGTGTATGCTTTTTTGTGCTTATGTGTGTGAATGTGTGTGTGTGTGTGTGTGTGTGTGTGTGTGTGTGTGTATGTGTGTGTGTGACAGCACAAAAAGAGAAAGAAGAAATAAATTTAAAAGACAGTGGGGTGTTGAAATCGCCCACTGTTATTGTATGGACTTCAATGTGTGTGTTGAGATTTAGTAAAGTTTCTTTCAAGAAAGTGGATGCTCTTGCATTTGTGGTATAGATATTCAGAATTCAGACTGTATGTTAGTGGATTTTTCCTTTGATGATTATGAAGTGTTCTTCCCAATCTTTTTTGATTACTTTTGGTTGAAAGTCTATCTTATTGGACATTAAAATGGTGACTCCAGCTTTTTTCTTGAGACCATTTGCTTGGAAAACTTTTTCCAGCCCTTTTTGCTGAGGTGTGTTTCTTGTAAGTAGCAAAATGTTTGATCTTGTTCACATATTCAGTCTGTGGAATTGCAAACTGGTACAACCACTCTGAAAATCAATCTGGCAGTTATTCAGACATTTGGAAATAGTTCTACCTGAAGTCCCAGATATACCATTCTTGGGCATATACCCAAAAGATACTCTACCATTATACAAGTATATGTACTTCACTATGCTTATAGTAGCCTTATTCATAACAACCAGAAGCTTGAAATAACCTAGATGTTCCTCAGTTGAAGAATGGATACAGAAAATGTGGTTCATTTACACAATGGAATACCACTCAGCTATTAAAAATGAGGACATCATGAATTTGCTGACAAATGGATGGAACTAGGAAATATCATCCTGAATGATATAACCCAGACCCAAAAGGATATGCATGGCACATACTCACTGATAAGAGTATGTTAGCCAACTAGTACAGAACACCCATGATATACAACATAGACCACAAGAAGTTTAACAAGAATCAAGGCCTAAGTGAGGATGCTTCAATCACACTTAAAAGGGGCAAGAAGATAATTACATAAGGCAGAGGAATAGAGGGAAAGATTTGGGTGGGAGAGAGGAGGTGGAGGGGAAAACTGGGCAGGATCAGGTATGGAGGGAGACTGTAGAAAGGCCCAGAGGGCCAGGAGAATGAATGAAAATATGTAGTTGTGAACTTCTAGAAAGCCCCAGAGACCTGGGATGTGAGAGGCTCCCAAGACTCAATGGGCATGACCTTAGATGAAATGCCCAACAGTGGGTAGAAGGGACCTGAAGAAACAACCTCCAGTAGATTGCAGGACCCATGGTGGAGAGATGTGGTCACCAACCCACCTTCAAAATTTTTGACCCAGAATTGTTCCTGTCTAAAAGAAATGCAGAGACAAACATGGAGCAGAGATTGAAAGAAAGGCCATCCAGTGAACGGCCCAACTTGGGATCCACTCTGCCAAACCCTGATACTATTATTGATGCCATGTTGTGCTTGGAGACAGGAACTAAGCTTGGCTCTCCTCTGAGAGACTCTACTAGCAGCTGACTGAGACAGATGCAGATACTTACAGCCAAACTCTGGATTGAGGTCAGGGACCACTATGGAAGAGTTAGGGGAAGGATTGAAGGAGCTGACATGGATAGCAACCCCATATGAAGACCAACAGTATCAAGTAACCTGGAACTTTCAGAGCTCCCAGAGACTAAACCGCCAATCAAAGAATATGCATGGGCTGGTCCTTGACCCTTGGTACATATGTAGCAGAGGATTGCCTTGTCTGGTCTCAATGGGAGAGGATGTGTCTAATCCTGTAGAAACTTGATGCCCCAGGGAAGGAGAATGTGGTTGGGGGTAGGGTGAATTGGGGGTGGGTGGATGGGTGATATGGTGAGGAGCACCCTCTCAGAGGCAACAGGGAGAGGGATGGGTAAAGAACTCTTGGAGGGGGAAATGGGAAGGAGGCAACATTTGGAATATAAACAAATAAAACAATTTAAAAAGATGTAATTCTTTTTCTGAAATAAACAAATGTATCTATTTTATTAGCATCCAGTTTTGATTTTATAAGATGGTAATTATAGGCTATGTATACCAAAGAATTGTTTTCAAATAAAATTGTGAACTATTATTAAAAAAAGAAAAGAAATAAAAAAAAATTTAAAGACTCTTTGGAATTCAATGAAAATGAAAGCACAACATACCCAAATTTATGAGTCACTATGAAGGCAGTGCTAAGAGGAAAGTTCATAGTACTAAGTGCCTATGAAGAAATGAGAAAGTTCTCATACCAGAAATTTAAAGGTACACCCAAAAGCTCTAAGAAAGAAAAATGAAGCAAGCACACCAGAGAGGATTGGAAGGCAGGAAATAATCAAAATCAGAACTGGAAAATATCATCCTTAGTGAGGAAACCCAATCACAAAAGAACACACATGGTATGCACTGATAAGGGGATATTAACCCAGAATCTCGGAATACCCAAGATGCAATTCACATATCAATAGATTTCCAAGAAGATGGAAGGAAAGACCCCGGTCCTGGAAAGACTGGATGTAGGGGAATACTAGGACAGAGAAGTGAGAGGGGGTTGAATTGGGAACAGAGGGAGGGAAGGGGGCTTATGGGACTTTTGGGGAGGGAGGAAACAGGAAAGGGGAAATCATTTGGAATGTAAATAAAAAATATAGAAAATAATAATAAAAAAATCAGGGCTGAAATCAATCAGCCCGAAGCAAAGAGAACAATACAAAGAATCAAGAAAAAACAAGAGCTGGTTCTCTGAAAAAATCAGCAAGATTGATAAACCCTTTTCTAAACTAACCAAAAGACCTAGAAACAGTATCCTAATAAAATCAGAAATGAAAAGGGAGACATAATAACAGACACTGAGGAAATTCAAAGACTCCCTAAGTCTTACTTCAAAATCCTATATTCTGCAAAATTGGAAATTCTTAATGAAATTGATGACTTTCTAGACAGGTACCACTTACCAAAGTTAAATCAAGATCAGGTAAACTATCTAAACTGCCTTGTAACCACTAAAGAAATAGAACCTGTCATTAAAAGTATCCCAACCAAAAAATCCACGGCCACATGGTTTTACAGAATTCTACAAGACTTTCAGAGAAGAGGTAATGCCAACACTCTTCAAACTACTCCAAAAAATAGAAACTGAAGGAACTCTGCCAAATTCATTCTATGAAGTAACAATCTCCATGATATCAAAAGCATACAGACTAAATAATTTCATATCAATTTCACTTGTGTACATTGATGAAAAATTCAATAAAATATTAGCAAATTAAATCCAAGAAAACATCAATGACTTCATCTACCATGATCAAGTAGGCTTTATTCTGGGGATGCAGGGATGGTTCAATATATGAAAATCCATCAATGTAATCCACAATATAAACAAACTGAAAGAAAAAAAAAACTACCTGATCATCTCACTAGAGTCGAAAAGGTGTTTGATAAAGTCTGACACTGCTTCATGATTAAAGTCTTGGGGAGAGAAGGGATACATGAGGAACACAATACACAATAAGGGCAAAGAAGCCATTAGCCAACATCAAATAAACTGGAGAGAACCGTAAAGCATTTCCACTAAAATCAGGGATAAGAAAAATCTGTCTGTTTTCTCTATATCTCTTATATATAGTATTTGAAGTTCTAGCTAGAGCAATAAGACAGAGATCAAGGGAACACAGATTGGAAAAGAAGTCAAAGTATTGATATTTGTGGATGATATGATAGTATACATAGGAGACACCAACAACTCTACCAGAGAACTCCTACAGCTGATAAAAGGCTTCAGCAAAGTTGCAGGATACAAAATTAACTCAAAGAAATCAATATCCCTCCTTTACACAGATGATAAATGTGCTGAGAAAGAAATTAGGGTAACAACACACTTTCCAATAGCCATGGGTAGTATAAAATATCTTGATGTAACTCTAATCACATAAATGAAAGATACGTATGACAAGAATTTCAAATCCCTGAAGAAAGAAAGTGAAGATGATATTAGAAGATGGAAAGATCTTCCATGCTCATGAATAGAAATGATTAAATAATGAACATGGCCACCTTACAAAAAAGCAATCTACAGACCTAGCTAATCCTTATTAAAGTTCCAACACAATTTTTGTAGACCTTAAAGAGCAATTCTCAAATTCATATGGAAAAACACAAAAAAGCCAGAATAGCCACAACAATCCTGAACAATAATAAAACTTCAGGAGGAGTCACCATCCCTGAACTCAAGTTGTACTACAGAGCAATAATGATAAAATTTGCATAGTATTGGTAAAGAAACAGACACATTGATCAATGGAATAGAATCAAAGATCCTACTTCTCACATAGGCCTAATATCTAAAATTTATAAAGAACGTAAGAAGTTAGACGTCAACAACCACCCAAATAACTGAATTAAAAATGAGAGAGAGATTTAAACAGAAAATTCTCAACAGAGGAATCTCAAATGGCTGAGAAACACTTAAAGAAATGTTCAAAGTCAATAGTCATCAGGGAAATGCAAATCAAAACAACTCTGAGGTTCCATCTTATACCCATTGGAATGGCTATATAAAAATTTTAAGTAACAGCACATTTTGTTGAGTATGTGAAGCAAGGAGAACATTTCTCCATTGCTGATGGGAGTTCAAACTTGTACAATCATGCTGGAAATCAATTTGGCAGTTTTTCAGAAAACTGGTCAAAACTGATCAAAACTGATCTACCTTAATACCCAGATATACCTCTCCTGGGCATAGACCCAAAAGATGTTCCACCATACCACAAAGATACTTGCTCATGGTATGTTCATGGTAGCTTTATTTCTAATAGCCAGAAACTTGAAACAACCTAGATATCCTTCAAGTAAAGAATGAATAAAGAAATGTAGTGTATTTACACAACAGGATAATATTCAGCTATTAAAAACAAAGACATTATGAAGTTTTCAGGCAAACTTGATAGATCTTGAGAATATCATTCTGAATAGGTAATACAGTTCCAAAAGGATGTTCATGGTATACTCACTGATAAGTGGCTGTGAACTATATAATACAGGATACCCATTCTACATTCCACAGACCCAAAGAAGCTAAACAAGAAGGAAGGCATAAGTGATGAGCAATGAGGTTGACATTAGCTGTGAGTTACAGTAGTGGAGATACGGAACCTGAAGAGGCCACCTCCTGTAGTCAATAAGGAACCCCAAATATAGTGATAGGGATATCAACTCACACACAAAACTTTTGACTGCAAAATTATCCTATCTTTAAGAAATGTAGGAATGGGGATAGAGCAGAGAATAAGGCAATGGCCAAGCAATAACCTGCCCAACTTGAGGCCCATCCCATGGGCAAGCACCAGTCCCTGACACTATTAATGATACTTTTTATGCTTGCTAGCAGGATTCTAGCATGGCTGTCCTTTGAGATACTCCACCCAGAAGCTGACTCAGACAGGTACAGAAACCTACAGCCAAATAGTAGATGGAGCTTGGGAACACTTATGGAAGAACTGGAGGAAGGATTGCAGGCCCAAAAGAGGACAGGAACTCCACAGGAAGGCCAACAGTTCAACTAACCCTGACTCTTAGGGTTCCCAGAGACTGAATCATCAATGAAAGAACATACATGGACTGGACCTAGGCCTCCCTGTACATGTGTAGCAGATGTGCAGATGTCCTTCATGTTGGTCCTGAACAACTAGAGCAGGAACTATTCCAAAAGCTTCTGCCTGTACATGGGTTATGTTCTTCTTGCTGGACTGTCTTTTCTGGCCTCAGTCGGAGAGTATGTGCCTATTTTCTCAGAGACTTGATGTGCAGGGGTTGGGGGATTTTCAGGGGGGCCCACCACTCAGAGGAGAAGGGAAGGGAGGAATGGAGAGGATTGTGGGAGGGGCTTACAGGGAGGGGTCTACAGGGAGGGGTCTACAGGGAGGGGTCAGTGAGCATGATGTAAAGTGAATAAGTATAATTCATTAATTAAAATGAAACAACTAAACCAACCAACAAACAAAACAATCACCCAAACAACAAAAACATCATTCACCATGATCAAGTAGGCTGTATCTCAGGGATGCAGGGATGGTTCAAAACAAGAAAATCAAAGTATTCCACCATATTAAAAAACTGAAAGAATATATCACATGATCATCTCATTAAATGCTGAAAATGCCTGCAACAAAATCCAACATCTGTTTATATTAAAAGTTTTGGAGAGAACAGGAGTACAGGTAACATACTTAAACACAATAAAGGCAATATACAGCAAGCCGATAGGCAATATCAAATTAAATGAAGAGAAACTTAAAGCAATCCTACTAAAATCAGCAATAAGGCTACCCACTCTCTCCCTATCTATTCCATATAGTATATGAAGTTCTAGCTACGGTAATAAGATAAGAAAAGGAGATCAAGTGGGTACAAATTGGAAAGGAAGAAGTCAAAGTAACTCTATTTGTGGGTGATACGATAGTGGACATAAGCATTCCCCAAAATTCTATCAGAGAACTCCTACAGTTTATCAACAACTTCTGCAAAGTGGCTGGAAACAAAATTAACTCAAAGGAATCAGTAGCTCTCCTTTATATGAATGATAAACAGATTGAGAAAAATATTAGGGAAACAACACCCTTCAAAATACTCACAAAAAATGTAAAATATCTTGGTGTAATTCTAACCAAGCAAGTGAAAGACCAGTATGCTTTAATTATATTATCAACAGGATAATGTATTGCTTCCACAATAAATTTATATGCTTTTCTTTAAAAGAAAACAATTGTGAGTAGAAGCAGAGTTGCTTAACTGAAATTGAGCTAGAATTGATGCACAGGTATTTCTTAACTTCACATCTGATTCTGTCTAAACCAATTGTGCTTCTTAGCTTGTTGATTTTCTTCTATGTGCTTTATTTTGTTGCATTTCTCTTGTTAAGTCTCCTTTCATTAATAGCTTCTGTACTGGCTGGTTTTGTGTGTCAACTTGACACAAGCTGGAGTTATCACAGAGAAAGGAGTTGCAGTTGAGGACATGCCTCCATGAGATCCAGCTGTGAGGCATTTTCTCAGTGATCAAGTGGGGAGGACCTATTGTGGGTGGTGCCATCCCTGGGCTGGTAGTCCTGGGTTCTATAAGAAAGCAAGCTGAGCAAGCCAGGGAAAGCAAGACAGTAAGGAACATCCCTCCATGGCCTCTGCATCAGATCCTGCTTCCTGACCTGCTTGAGTTCCAGTCTTTATCTCCTTTGGTGATGAACAGCAATTTGGAAGTGTAAGTTGAATAAACCCTTTCCTCCCCAACTTGCTTTTTGGTCAAGATGTTTGTGCAGGAATAGAAACCCTGTCTAAGACAGCTTCCCAATCTCTAACAGACATGTGTCCAGTTTTACAAAAAGGTAGATTTTGTTTTTAACTATGTGGGTTTTTTTTGTGCCCATGTCTGGGTAAGTGCATGTATATGCAGGTGCCTGTGGAAGTCAGGAAGTGTTCAATCCTCTGGAGCTGGAGTTATAGTGGTTGGAAGGATTCAAACATGGGTGCCTGGAACAAAACTCAGGGTCTCTGAAAGAATAGTATATGTTTTCAACTGCTGAGTCATCTCTACAGCCTACATGTGTATCCACATAAAACTCCAGACTGATTATCAAAGATATCATCTAATCTCTCTAATGCATTTGCCAAAATATTAGTCCTAGTCACTTTCCATCTTAAATAATCTTAGTCTGCCCTGTGATTATCTCATTCTGACTTGAGCCATTGTAATTCTCTCATGAGGATCTCATATATGTTGCTGAAGACTGAATTTAGTTGATAACCATGGTCAAGGAAGTTTATTTATTTATTTTATTTGTTTTATGTTCCTTTGTGGAGGAAAATAACAGAGTCAAAATGAAAAACCTAATTAGATGAAGCAATCTTTCCTATGCACAGGAAGTAAATAAACAAACAAATGTTCTTTCTTGGTTTCATTAACTATACCTAGGTCATATCCATGCTAGCACCTTGATTGCTGGTTAAGTCTCTGTAAGACTTTATGGACCCAAGTTAGTTGATTCTATGGGTTTTCTTATGGGGTCTTTGTACCCTCTAGCTCCTACAATCCTTCCATTCTCTCTTCTGCAGGATTCCCTGAGATCCATATAATGTTTGGTTGTGGGTTTCTGAATTTGTTTCCATCAGTTTCTAGATGAAGCCTCTCTGATGATGATTATGCTAAGCTCCTGACTATGATCATAGCAGAATATCATTAGGAGCCATTTTATTGCCATCTGTCTATCTATCTATCTATCTATCTATCTATCTATCTATCTATCTATCTATCTATCTATCTATCTATCTATCATCTATCTATCACTATCCATTTATTTGCCAGTCATGTTTGGTTCTATCCTAGAAGTCTAGGGTATCCAGTCTCTGGTTCTTTGGGTGGTGTGAGGAGTGGACTCCTTCTCATGGCATGAGTCTCAAGATCAACCAGTCATTAGTTGGCCACTTCCACAATTTCTGCTTGACCTTTACCCTAGTACATCTTACAGGTAGGACAAATTGTATTACTTGGTGACAATTAAATTATATTCTCTCTTGCCTTTCATTTATAGGGAATGCCATTTATTGCCCAAACCAATGAAGTTATGTGCAAACAAGGTATGACAACAGGGAAGTTGCACAAATGAACTTACAGTGTGGGAGCACGCACAAGATCTAAGCATGCTGAAATCAAATTCTTGTCATTGATCTAGAAGGTGGGCAGTAGCTCACACCCCTAGCTAAGGAGGGCAGAATTGGAACCAGGCTAGTACCTAAATATAATCTATTCAGCCATATAATGGTACATCTATGTATGTTTCTACGATAGACTACTTTGCACCAGACAAACACTGGTGTGCTCTTTCCTAGGGTTGACCAGCTCTTTTGCTCTCAACTTTCCTAATGTGCCTGTAGTTCTTGCTGTAGGGTTGAGGCCTCATGGGCTTTACCTTACCCATTTGGCATGTCTATTCATGTTTTTCTTTTTTGGCTTATGTTTAGGCAGTCATTTTGGTGAGACTTTATAGACATAGCTTCTGATGTTACTAGGAGACACAATCTCCCAGCAAACTTCCTGATCCTCTGGCTCTTTCAATCAATCTGCCTCCTCTTTGGCAATGTCCCCTGAGTCTTAAGTATCAGAATTCTTTGTAGATGTATCCAGTGGGATTATGCTCCACAGCTCTACAGTTTGATTAGCTATAGTTTTCTGCAATGGTGACTATCTGTTACAAAGAGTTGATGAGAGTTGAGGAATGCTTGCATCTCTAGTATAAGGACAAATGCTTATGGATATTTGATAGGGATTATGTTGGTTTAGTACATTAGTGGTTGTAGATTTTCCTCCAATAATCATTACTTCAATAGCGCTGAGCAGTTAACGAGGTTTTCAGTACCAGAAATGTTTTCTCCCTTATTGAGCAAGTCTTAATAAGAGAGAAAACATTTCTGGTACTGAAGAGCTTAAAGACCTTCCCATTTCCCCCATTTCCCTCATCAGATCATTCCAAATGTGCTTCTCCTTTACCCTCCTACCTTCTGTATTTCCTTTTCCCCCTCCTTAAAGAGCTGTCCTTTCCAATTTCCCTAATCCAATTAGTTAATCTCTGGTATTCTTTTTCTATGTTCTCCTGATCCTTCCTATCCCATTAATGGTCTCATTTTACTTTCCTAGATTTTGTACTTACAACAGGCTATATACTCACATCTGAAGGTTTGGACCTAGGATCCTCCACTGAGAAAGAATACACTTTGTCTTTCTGGGTTTGAGTTACCTGACTCAAAATGATTTTTTTCTAGTTCTATTTACCTTCAAAGTTCATGATTTTTTCTTTATAATTGAATAGTATTCCATAGTGTATGAGTACCATATTTTCATTATTCATTCATTGGTTGTAGGATGTTTAGGTTGTTTGCATTTTCTAACTATTTTTCATAGAGCAGCAATGAACATGGCTGAGCAAGTGTCTACAGTGTAGTATGTTGAGTCTTTGGGGCATATACCAAGGAGTGGTATATTTAGATCATATGATAGGTTTATTTTCAGCTTTTTGAGATTTTTCTACACTGATTTCTATAGTAGCTGTGCTAATTTGGAGTTCCACCAATAGTGGATGGCAATTCTCTTTTTGTCTCATTCCCTCCAGCTTTGGTTCTCAGTTGTTTTGTTGATCTCTGCCATTCTGACTGGAATAAGACGAAATATCAAAGTTGTTTTGATTTGCATCGCCATGTTATGAACAATAAACATTTTGAGATGTTTCTTAGTCATTATTTCTACTATTACTATTATTGTTATTAATTATTATTATTATGAGAACTGTCTGTTCAGATTTCAGGCTTATTTTTTGAATTAGTCATTAAAAACATGTTGCTTTTTGAGTTCTTTATATATTCTGGATATTAATCCTCTGTTAGATATATGTGATGCAAGATATTTCCTATCAATTTGCATTGAGGCAGTGAGAGGCCAGTGATTGGAGGGGAAAGAGGAGGAGGAGCTAGGAGAAGGAGGGGCAGAGAGAGAGGGAGCCTGGGAGCTGTACGAGGGAGCAGATGACGAGACACACAGATCCAGATGGTATCAGATGTGTTTCTGGAGTGCTGAGAAGTTAGAAATATTGGGATAAAACTTTATCATTGTAATTTGGCATTATGTAATTGGGAGTTTCATATACATAAATATATTTGGTTAACTACTTGAGTTTAAGAGTCATGCTTTGCCATATACTTGGAAGGAGTGGGTGCTGGGCAGGAGAGAGAGACCTTCTGGGACTCTTTATTAATTAAAATTATTGTTATTAATTATTATTATGAGAACTGCCTGTTCAGATTTAAGGCTTATTTTTTGAATTAGTTATTAAAAACATGTTGCTTTTTGAGTTCTTTATGTTTCCGGATATTAGTCCTCTGTCAGATGTATGGCTGACAGATTCTCTTCTATTCTGTGGATTGCCCCATTACCTACTTGATTATTTCTTTAACTTCATAGTTTTATGAAGTCCCACTTGTCAATTGTTGGACTTAAATCTTGGGTAAGTGGAGTTCTACTCAGAAAGTACTTTCTTACACCTACATCTTAAAGGGTACTGCCTATGTTTTCTTCAAGATGTTTCAGGCTTCTTTCTTTGACCCATTTAGAGTTAGCTTTTGTGTAAGGTGGTAGATACCATCTAATTTCATTCTTCTGCACGTGGACATCCACTTTCCCAGTACCATTTATTAAATATAACATCAGATTCTCTTTATTATATATTCCCAGTCACATTAGAGTAAAGCAATGTTGCATTCCAACAAATGCTAGTGCAAAAGGGCTTTTTCATTGTTTTAATCACTGAATTTCTTTAGAATTACCTAAGTTTCTCTTACTTGCAACATTTTCCCATCAACTCATGGGGTAGGAGAGTGATTTTTCATGGCACTTGTAAAATATGCTTGAATAGTAAATTGAAATGCAAAGATATTCATTTATGAATGAAGTCAAGATGTAGTAGACTCTTAGTCACTTCAGGACCCTCCTCTTTTTGTCAACACTAACAGTAGGACACTATGACAAATTTTTTTCTTTATGCTTTTATATATTTAAATTTTAAGATAAGTCATAATATGACATGTTGTCTTTGATGTCTGCTTATTTAGGCCAAGCATTGGGCTTATGAGATGTACTCAGGTTATATGAACCTATAATTCATTTATTTGGTTGCTCTATTCATTATGTGCAAATGTTACATAGGATTTTGATAGATGCCTGGGTTATTTCCTGTAGGATGGAAGTGGTAGAGGCATACTTCCAATTCAGGTTGTTCTGACTTTACTTCCCTTAATATTTTAGCATAACTTGGAGTAGAGATGTAGGTATTAGGCAGTGTCTCTTAGCTATGTAGAGTGGGGATGGAAAAAAATGACACCTGCAGGGGCCTAGTCCCCTTGTCTAGA
Organism: Tokudaia tokunoshimensis; assembly: GCA_036184795.1. Taxonomy (NCBI): domain Eukaryota; kingdom Metazoa; phylum Chordata; class Mammalia; order Rodentia; family Muridae; genus Tokudaia; species Tokudaia tokunoshimensis. The sequence goes on along the minus strand of BTHU01000004.1, from coordinate 64,838,237 downwards.
ACAGGATGTTCAACAAATGATGTTGATTTTGTTCCTTCTCTTTTGGTGATCCCCTAAAAATTCTGACCACCAATATTAGAATTTGAAATATCCTAACTTTCTTTCCTTTATGGCAATTTGTGGACTCTCTCTAGACACAAGGATGCAAGAGATCTTAAGAGACAATCTAAAATTTCTTCCTTAGGAGACCAAACTGTATTCACAGGGATTAATTAAACAATGGCCTCCACACTATCCCAACTTGTGACCAGAAGCTGCTTCTACTCTAGCTCAAGCAGTTGATCCTGTGGGGGTTGGGGTGATTGTCCTCAAAGAGGCAGAGAGCACATGGGGCTAATAATCCCTGTCATATTTCCACGTTATAAAAAACCCCTTTCAGTAAAAGGGGAAAGCTTTTGTCTCTGAGACTCTGTGCGTTGAAATTCTTTTCATAAAGCAGACTGACCAAACCATTGACCGACCCCTTCTGTGAAACTTTTCTCCCTGGCTATTAGCAGTAGTGCCATCTGACTTGCCAAAGCCAGATGAAGAAGAAAGCTGAAGGTTGTGGTTCTATGGACAGGGCACAGCATGGTGTGTGGAAAGATCTAGGATTCAGTCATCCTTCTGCTTCAAATCTCCTACACAACTTTGAAAAATCTGCTCTCCTCAGTCTCAAATCCATTAGGACAAAATGAGATTTTAAAAGTTATGTTCTTCAGCAAATGAAAGGGAAGTAGCACTGCAGTGGATTCTTAGCCTTTTGTGGATGAATGATTGACCTTTTGGACTTCACATTTACTTTATTAGCAACAGGAAGTTTTTAGCTCAGATAAATTTTGTTACTCGGTAACAACTATAATGTGCTTTGCATCAATGTAAAAATTATTTAACTCCCATCTAAGATTAAGACAGATAAGAAACTGTAAATTTGAGATCATATGTCCAGGCTAGCCTTGATGACCCTTTATGAACTTTTCCAGGTTCACCAGTCAATGATGTGGGGATGTGAGAAAACTGTGGAGCTCCCGTGGTGTGTGCAGATTCAGTCAATGTAAGTTTTATTTATTTAGAGACAGGATCTTGCTATGTTGTCCCACTGGCTGAGTACTTATCATGCAGCTCAGACTGACCTTGAACATACAGCAAGCTCCTTTCTTAACATCTAGAATACTATGCTATAGGCATGTATCACTAAACCTAGCTTATAATATATTTTTAAAACAAAAGACAAGAAAATCCAGAATAAAAATGCACTGGGGCAGTTTTAGTAGAATTCTCATGTTACATAGAATAATTGTATAGATAATCCAAACAGAAGAGTTCTTTTAAAATAGTTTTTAATAAATACTTTTTCTTCAGTCACAAATATGAATCAGAGAGACAAGTCATCATATCATTTTTATCTTGGAGCATATTAATTTACTATTTAGCTATATTTTATAATATGCAGAGTGACTGTATTTTCTCTACCTTTTTCTTTCTGTATGAGAATAAAGAATTTTTCGCATTTCGTGTTTATAAATTTGAAATGCCAGTCTTCTGTCTGTCTTAGTTCCTTAAACTACACCAAGAATTGTCCATGATCTAGCTGCTGGTGGTAATCACAGATATTAATTATTAAATATTTATTACTTCCAGGTCCTTATATACACACAACATACTCTGCTTTCATGTTCTTGCTGCTATGTTAGGTTGTTCCAGAACTCTTTTATTTAAAATGTTAGCCCAGGTTTGAACATGGACATAATAGTTTTAAGCTTGCTTGCTCTTACTCTATAGATAAAAACACTAAGGCTTTGAGAAATTGTACATTATCCATTGTTACATTGAGAATGATTGCCAATGGCAGGAATCAAATATAGAAGTATTAACTGACAATATCTTATAACCCAGCCCACAGACACCGTGGCAAGATTGCAAGTCTTAAATCTGCCACTAATTTGCTATTTGTATTTCTCAAATGAAAAAAAAAGGAAACACAAAGTGCAATAAAAAATGCTCAAGACTAGCAGTGTCTCATTTTCTGTGTATACACAGTGAGAACTTACTCTGTGGAGATGATGTGAAAGTTAAACAAGCTGATATGTATATAGTTTGGAAAATGCTTGAGGAGGGTTGTGCGAGTTTGATCTGCACTGCTATCTGGGCTTTTGGCTAAAAAGGTTTGCCGCATCAATCTTGTCACTTGTAGAAACTGTAGTTACCTCCTTGCAATAAAGCATAGACAGTAAAGAGACATGAGAAATTCTTGTACTAAATATTATATATCTTTAGCAAGTGAAATTTTTAACTATTCAAAAAGACTTGTACTAGGTAAGATAGTATTAACTGACAATATCATATGGCCCACCCCTAGGTAATAAAATTGTGAAGGCCTATTGACAGGTTTCTCCAAACAAAAGCTGCAGTTGTCTAATATCCTCAGGAGCATAGAAGTATGTAGGCATGTTCTGTTGCACTAGACTGTCATTTATAGCCTGCTTAGAATTTGAGCTGGGTAATGTAGTTCCTGTCTGCAGTCTTCACTCTAGGAAGGCTGAGACAAGAGGACTGTATGTAGCCTGGGGTGTGTTGTAAGAGACTATTTTAGAATAAAAAAGCAAAAAAAAAAATCAGAGCATCTCAGAACACCTGTTGTTTCTGTCTTTATAGTTTGTTTTATGTTATTAATAGGGATGATTGTATAATAGATTGAGACTTCCCAACAAATTTAATTTTTCTTTTTAAATGCCAAGGTTATCTTGTAGTAAGTAGTGGAAGTTGCAGCCTTTAGTTAGGTGGATTTTAGTGAGATCAAAGACAAGCAAAACCCAGAAGAATGTAAACCATGTAAAGTGGTGTGTGAGTGTGTGGGAGACAGTAAATTAGGTTGGCTTCCTAGACATGATCTTGTCCAAAGCCTGGGGTGGGGAAGTACAGGAGTAAATGAACAGAAGAGGAAAATGTGCAAGTCTCCAAGTGCAAGCACATCTGGTTTCTCTCAATTTACTTCAGTTCTCCTCCTCCTCTTCTTCCTCTTCTTTCTCCTCCTCCTTCCTCTTTCCTCTCCCTTGCCATTCCTCACCTTCCTCTTCTTCCTTTTCTTCATCTCTTTTTATTCTTACTCAAATTCCATTATATTGACCCTGAAAAGGGTCAGAAGTGCATCTCATTTGGAATTAGAAAAATCACTGACTATTAAAGGTTCGATCACAGCTGTAAGCAAAGAAGCTGAGATCACGAGTTATTTACAACTAGTAAACGAGTGTTCAGTGGAACAAAGGGCATATGATGATATTTAAGAGATAACGGAATAAATTAGATTTTTGGAGAAAAGCATGCTAAGAGGAGAATGAAATATTCAAAGGAAACCTTGAAACATTCCCATCTCCTGTAGTTAATTTTCTTGTATACATTTTTTTTTTTTACTTTATAGGAGACACTGCACCTATATACTCAGTATCCCTGGAGTCTATGGAAATACCACACAATATTACAGAGTTTTTTATGCTGGGGCTTTCCCAGAGGCCAGAGATTCAGAGAATTCTCTTTGTGGTCTTCTTGGTTATCTATGCAGTCACAGTTTGTGGCAACATGCTCATTGTGGTCACCATCACCTTCAGCTCCAGCCTGGCTTCCCCCATGTATTTCTTCCTTTCCAATCTATCCTTTATTGACACCTGCTATTCTTCTTCTTTGGCACCTAAACTCATTGCTGATTCCTTGTATGAGGGGACAACTCTTTCTTATGAGGGCTGCATGGCCCAGCTCTTTGGAGCTCATTTCCTGGGAGGTGTTGAGATCATTCTGCTCACAGTGATGGCCTATGACCGTTATGTAGCCATCTGCAAGCCCTTGTACTATACCACCACAATGACCAGGCACCTTTGTATTGTGCTGGTGGCAGTGGCTTGGCTGGGTGGCTTCCTGCATTCATTGGTTCAGATCCTTCTGATTTTTCAGCTGCCTTTCTGTGGACCCAATGTAATCAATCACTTTGTGTGTGACTTGTATCCTTTACTGGAGCTGGCCTGCACCAACACATATGTCATTGGCCTGCTGGTGGTGGCCAACAGTGGTGTGATCTGCCTGCTGAATTTCCTCATGCTGGCTGCCTCGTACATTGTCATCCTGCACTCCTTGCAGTCCCACAGTGCAGAGGGGAGAAGGAAAGCTCTGTCTACCTGTGGGGCTCACTTCACTGTTGTTACTATGTTCTTTGTGCCCTGTATATTTAGTTATATGCGTCCGTTGACTACTTTACCTATAGACAAGAACATGGCAGTGTTTTATGGCATTCTGACACCCATGTTGAATCCACTCATTTATACTCTGAGAAATGAAGAGGTAAAAGATGCCATAAGAAAGCTCTTCACACGCCCAGAAGTTGTAGGCGCCTGAATGGTAAAGAAGGCAACAACGGTGGCTCTATTTCTCCAAGGGAAACAACTTAGGCTTGTCATTTTCACTACCATATATCACCTTATTCTATGGTGAATTCACCTCCTCCATTCTCCAAGCTTTTATGGTTTACTGTGTTTTTGCTTAAGTTTCACAGTTTTATTATAGACTAGCTGTACAAGATATATCTGACCTGAATTATCATTATTACTCGTTTAGAAATAAGGAAACTGTTGTCTGATGTGGTTAATTGACTTACCAAAGTATTCTAGTTTCATAAATCAAAATCAGTTATTTTTAACCCATTATTACCCATTATGACAGGATTCTCTACCTTTTAAAGGCATTAACTGTATATCTCAATAAACTGGGGGAATGTGAAGACAATTTATGTTTTAAAGTGTTATTTCACTAAAAGATATAGATAAGACTTTAATGCAGTTTCAAAACATAGGAAATTGTTGTCATTTTCTTTTTATTGCAAGACAAGTTGGGTCTGTGTGATAATTAATTGAGCTATAGAAAGGTGAAAAGCCTTCATGCATAGTCATATATGTATACCTACATGATAGTGTGCATCATCATCCTTTGTGACATTGGCAGCGCAGGTTCCACACTAGCTCAGACAGTCCAAGAACCTGGGTTCTGGAGAGAGACCACAGTCTCATTCTTAGTTGCTATGCTTCTTACTTGGATGACCTTGATTAATTGATAGAAAGCTTGCAAGTCCTTGATACCTACCTTTAGAGTGAGGGTAACAGTATTTTACATTTGCATGTCAGATCATGTTGTATTTATCTAGACATGTCTGGTTTATTTCACTTAACATTATCTCTTCCATGTCTATTTGTGTGTTTACAGTGAGTGACAGGATTCTCTATATTTTAAAGCTATTAACTGTGTATCTCATTAAACTCAGGGAAGCATGAAGACAACTTATGTTTCAAAGTGCTATTTTACTAAGTGATCTAGATGAAGCTTTTAATTCAGTTTCCAAACACAGGAAACTCTTAACATAGTTCATGTTATTGTCAAAGCGGCCCTTTGACAATTAAACTAGATAATCCAAATCATGTTTTTAACAGTTTCCCATACATGGGAAACTATTAACATGTTTGATACTATGTCTATTTAGTCCCCCTCAGAAATAGATTGCTGCCTTGTCTTCACTAGCTTGAAATATATCCTGACTTCAGAGCAGATTTTATTTTGGTGAGAAATAGAGTGGCATTTCTATCTATCTATCTATCTATCTATCTATCTATCTATCTATCTATCTATCTATCATCTATCTATCTATCTATCTATCTACAATGTCTTACATCTATATAATGTATTCTGATGATTCTCATCCCATCCTTTCTTGTCTCCTATGATTCCTTCTCCTATCCCCCGATACCCCTTTCACAGACTAAGAACTTTTGTTTTGTGACCTAAACTTGTTATTATATATCCCAAGGGGTTCTTGTGTTCTGAAATATTTTACTGAAAAAGATTTAGTTTTGAATTATGTGTGTGTGTGTGTGCGCGCGCACGTGCACAAGTCTAAGTGAGTGTAGCTACCTACCGAGGAGACTAGAGATTTTGGATCTCTCTGGATAGGTGGCTATGAGCTCCTTAACATTGGTACTGGGAATTGGGCCAGTCCTATGTTTGTGTGTGTGTGTGTGTGTTACTCACCTTCTTTTTTTATTAGATATTTTCTTTATTTACATTTCAAATGTTATCTCCTTTCCTGGTTTCCCCTCTGAAAACCCCCTATCACATCCCCCCTCCTTCTGCTCACCAACCCACCCACTCCTGATTCCCTGTCCTTACAATGGGGCATTGAACCTTCACAGGAACAAGGGTCTCTCCTCCCATTGATGACCGACAAGGCCATCATCTGCTATATATGTGGCTGGAACCATGGGTCCCTCCATTTGTAATCTTTGGTTGGTGGTTTAGTACCTGGGATCTCTGGGGGTTCTGGTTGGTTCATATTGTTGTTCCTCCTATGGGGCTGCAAACACCTTCAGCTCCTTGGGTCCTTTCTCTAGCTCCTCCATTGGGGACCCTGTGCTCAGTTCACTGGTTGGCTAAGAGCATCCCCCTCTGTACTTGTCAGGCACTGGCAGAGCCTCTCAGTAGACAGCTATATCAGGCTTCTGTCAGCAAGTACTTCTTGGCATCCACAATAGTGTCTGGGTTTGGTAATTGTAAATGGGATGGATCCCCAGGTAGGACAGTCTCTGGATGACCTTTCCTTCAGTCTCTGCTTCACACTATGACTCTGTCTCTCCTCCCATGGTATTTTGTTCCCCCTTCTAAGAAGGACCAAAGTATCCACACTTTGGTCTTCCTTCTTCTTCAGCTTCATGTGATCTGTGAATTATATCTTTGGTATTCCAAGCTTCTGGGCTAATATTCACTTATCAGTGAGTACATACCATGTGTGTTATTTTGTGATTGGGTTACCTCATGCAGGATGATATTTTCTCTTTTTTTGTGATAAAATGATACTTCGGGCAAGTTTATTTAATCCAGTGTTGTAGAAAAGGCACAACTCCAGTACATATGTCATATAGAATTTTGTCATTGACCTGGCTTGTCTTGGTTCTTTGGAAGAAATAACTCCTTTAAAGAGCATCCTTGCCTCCAAAAATACTTTTTAACAATTAAAATATGAATAAAGTTGGTTGTTTTACAATGAAAAACTATATATCTTTGAACATGCATGACCCTCTTCTCCATTAAAATAAACATGTTTCATGTAATACTGCCGTGCTCATAAGAGGTACCTGGCATCTGTGGATGTGCAGAGCTATCAGATGCTGCTTGGAAGATGACAGAAGAGCCAGAGATTAAAAAACAAACAAACAAACAACAAAAAACCCAGGCCAGTATATATACATGGAAAAACCAAGTGTATAAAAAATAATCAAAGTAGGTGGTGGCTCTTTGAGTCTTAAGTATCCATTGTTATTTTACACTCTAAAGTGCACATAAGTTGGAAGTTTTAAAAATATTTCAGGAGAATTTCTGAAAAAATAAGTATTTTTTTTTCTTTCTGGCCAAAATTGGGGCTGAAAGCAGTGGCTGTCTGAATTAAGTCCACCTCAGGAGGGAGAAGGCTGTTGATCTGTAACTGTGCAGGTGATGGTAGTGCTTCTATACCTGAATTTGCTTAGCTGTAATTATTTAAAACAGGAGTAAAACTTCATTGTCTGTCACCAAGTAGACAAAATTCAGGTGACAGAGACAAAGTAGAAGCCTTGTTTACTTTATCTGAACTTGTGTGTAGTGCTTTACTCCAGGGAGATGTTCAACTCTTAGATGTAAGTGATTCAGTCTTGATACTACTATTCCTCCTTAAGTCAGGCAAAATATTGTCACCTCAGGACATGTTGGTGAACATTGTGGTGCTAGCTGGGCACTCCAAAGATATTCATTCATTTGTAGTTAGAAAAACAGTAAAGATTGGTCACACCACAGAAAGTACTTTAAGTACTAGTGCCTTAAGCCTCAAGAAACCAAGGTACCTCCTTGGGGTCATGTAATTAAAGAATATAAATACTTATGGGTGTTTCAGTTACAAAGTTTCTATATAGAAACTAAGGTTTGTTTAATACAGCAGCAGCTTAATATGAAAGCTTTTTTAAAATACGTCTTTAGGTGGTGCGAAAAATGACTCATCTTCCTGCAGGAGTATGACAACCTGTAGGAGTTTCTTTTCCTGTACCTCATTCACACAAGCATGGAGCAGGCCACTAGTGTACTAACTAATGCGTACAACAGCACTGTCCAGAGAACTTAGTGCCATCAAGAACAGAATTCCTGGTTAGTGCTTAGGAGAGAAAAGACAAGTTTCAAGAGAGTGGTCACTACAACTGGATCCATCAGGAAAAGAAATAATTACTTTTTCTTCACAAGGACACTCCATAACCAGCGACAATATTTTAGCTTTTCCATGGAGCAGTAGTTTCACTGCTTGGGAGAAAGTTCTTTCTGTGTGTGGTGTAGTAGTGTGAACACAGCAGCTTTCTTCCCATACACACAGGGCCTGAGTGGGTGGAGGTGCCTTTGTGATTCCCTCACAAGATTTCAATGTCCCATTTCTGTGTTTCTTCTCACTCCAGGGGCTGATTTACAATGACATGAGTTTTGTCATAATAGTTTCCTCCTTTAACATCCAGGACAAGTTCATCAAGATATTTTCTAATTCCATCCATTTGTCAAAGAATTTCATGAATTCATTGTTTTTAATAGCTGAGTAGTACTCCATTGTGTAAATGTACCACATTTTCTGTATCCATTCTTCTGTTGAAGGACATCTGGGTTAAAAAATCCAGGATAGAGAAAACTATTCTCAACAATAAAAGAACTTTTGGCAGAATCACCATCCCTGACCTCAAGCTGTACTACAGAGCAATTGTGATAAAAAACTGTATGGTACTGGTACAGTGACAGGAAGGTAGATCGATGGAATAGAACTGAAGACTCAGAAATGAATCCACACACCTATGGTCACTTGATCTTTGACAAAGGAGCTACAACCATCCAGTGGAAAAAAGACAGCTTTTTATTTTGGGGGTTTTCAAGACAGAATTTCTCTGTGTAGCGCTGGCTACCCTGGAACTCACTCTGTAGACCAGGCTGGTCTCCAACTCAGATCTGCCTGCCTCTGCCTCCCAGTTTTTCAACAAATGGTGCTGGCTCAACTGGAGGTTAGCAAGTACAAGAATGCAAATTGATCCATTCTTATCTCCTTGTACAAAGCTCAAATCAAAGTGGATCAAGGACCTCCACATAAAACAAGATACATGGAAATTAATAGAAAAGAAAGTGGGGAAGAGTCTTGAGCATATGGGCACAAGGGAAATTTTCCTGAACAGAACACCAATAGCTTATGCTCTAAGATCAAGAATTGACAAATGGGACCTCAAAAAATTATGAATTCTGTAAGGCAAAGGACCCTGTCAATAGGACAAAACAGAAACTAACACAGTGGGAAAAGATATTTACCAATGCTACACCTGATAGAGGACTAATATCCAATGTATACAAAGGTCTCAAGAAGTTAGACTCCAGAGAATCAAGTAACCCTATTAAAAATAGGGAACAGAGATAAGCAAAGAATTCTCAATTCAGGAATATTGAATGGCTGAGAAGCCTCTAAAGAAATGTTTAACATCCTTAATCATCAGGGAAGTGCAAATCAAAACAAAACTGAGATTCCACCTTACACCAGTCAGAATGGCCAAGATCAAAAACTCAGGTGACAGCAGATGGTGGCAAGGATGTGGAGGGAGAAAGAGGAACACTCTTCCATTGCTGGTGGGATTGCAAGCTAGTACAACCACTTAGGAAATCCATCTGTTGGTTCTTCAGAAAACTGGACATAGTACTATCTGAGGACCCAGCTATACCACTCCTGGGTTATACCCAGAAGATGTTCTAACATGTAATAAGGACACAGGCTCCACTATGTTCATAGCAGATTGCTTTCTTTCTTTCTTTCTTTCTTTCTTTCTTTCTTTCTTTCTTTCTTTCTTTCTTTCTTTCTTTCTTTCTTTCTTTCTTTCCTTTCTTGCTTGCTTGCTTTTCTTATTTTTATTCTTTTATAAAATTTTTAAATAGATATTTGCTTTACTTACATGTCAAATGGTATCCCCTTTCCACGTTACCCATCCTAAAACCTATCCCATCTCTCCTCCCCCTGCTCACCCCTGTCCCTCAATTTCCTGACTTGCATTCTCCTATTCCGGGGAATAAAGCCTTCACATGACCAATGTCCTCTCCTCTCATTGATATCTGAAATGGTCATCTTCTGCTACATATGTAGCTGGACCCATGGGTCCCTCATGTGTACTCTTTGGTTGGTGGTTTAGTCCCTGGGAGCTCTGGGGGGTACTAGTCTGTAAATATTATGGTTCATCCTGCAGGGTGGCAAACCTATTCATTTCCTTGGGTCTTTTCTCTCCTGCTCCATTGGGGACCCTATGCTCATTATATTGGTTGGCTGGGAGCCATGGGTATTTTGATCCACTTTCCAATAAGGATCAAAGTATCCACACTTTGGACTTCCTTCTTCTTGAGCTTCATGTGGTCTGTGAGTTGTATCTTGGGTATTCTGAGATTTTGGGCTAATATCCTCTTATCAGTGAGTGAATATCATGTGTGTTTTTTTGTAATTGGGTTACCTCACTCAGGATATTTTCTAGTTCCATCCATTTGCCTAAGAATTTCATGAATTCTTGGTTTTTAATAGTTGAGTAGTACTTCATTGTGCAAATGTACCACATTTTCTGTATCTATTCCTCTGCTGAGGGACATCTGGGCTCTTTCCAGCTTCTGGATATTATAAATAAGGCTGCTATGAACATAGTGTAACATGTGTCTTTATTACATCTTGGAGCATCTTCTGGGTATATGCCCAGGAGTGGTATAGCTGGGTCCTTGGGTAGTGCTATGTCCAATTTTTTTTGAGGAACCACCAAACTGATTTCCAGAGTGGTTTTACCAGCTTGCAATCCCACCAGCAATGGAGGAGTGTTCCTCTTTCTCCACATCTTCTCCAGCATTTGCTGTCACCTGAGTTTTTGATCTTAGCCATTCTGACTGGTGTGAGGTGGAATCTCAGGTTTGTTTTGATTTGCATTTCCTTGATGATTAAGGATGTTGAACATTTCTTTAGGTGTTTCTCAGCCATCTGGTATTCTTCAGTTGAGAATTCTTTGTTTAGATCTGTAACCCATTTTTAATAGGGTTATTTGGTTCTCTTCTGTTTAACTTCTTGAGTTCTTTGTATATTTTAGATATTAGTCCTCATCAGATATAGGATTGGTAAAGATCTTTTCCCAATCTGTTGGTTGCTGTTTTGTCCTATTGACAGTGTCCTCTGCCTTACAGAAGCTTTGCAATTTTATGAGGTCCCATTTGTCAATTCTTGATCTTAGAGTATAAGCTATTGGTGTTCTATTCAGGAAATTTCCCCCTGTGCCTATGTGCTCCAGGTTCTTCCCCACTTTCTCTTCTATTAGATTCAGTGTATCTGGTTTTATGTGGAGGTCCTTGATCCACTTGAACTTGAGCTTTGCACAGGGAGATAAGAATGGATCAATTTGCATTCTTCTACATGTTGACTGCCAGCTGACCCAGCACCATTTGTTGAAAATGCTGTCTTTTTTTTCACTGAATGGTTTTAGCTCCTTTGTCAAAAATCAAGTGACCATAGGTGTTTTGGTTCATTTCTGGGACTTCAGTTGTAGTCCATCGATCTTCCTGCCTGTCTCTGTACCTGTACCATGCAGTTTTTATCACTATTACTTTATAGTAAAACTTGAATAATTCTACCAGAAGTTCTTTTATTTTTGAGAATAGTTTTCACTATCCTGGATTTCTGTTATTCCAGATAAATTTGGAAATTGCTCTTTCTAACTCTATGAAGAATTGATTTGGAATTTTGATGGGGACTACATTAAATCTGTAGATTACTTTAGACAAGATGGCCATTTTTACTATATTAACCCTGCCAATCCATGAACATGGGAGATCTTTCCATCTTATGAGATTTCCTTCAATTCTTTTCTTCAGAGACTTGAAGTTCTTGTCATACAGATCTTTCACTTGCTTGGTTAGAGTCACACAAAGGTATTTTAGATTATCTGTGACTATTGTGAAGGGTGTCCTTTACCTAATTTCTTTCTGACTCTTTATCTTTTGAGTATAGGAAGGCCATTGACTTATTTGAGTTAATTTTATATCCAGCCACTTTCCTGAAGTTATCAGCTTTCAGAGTTCTGTGGTGGAATTTTTGGGGTCTCGTAAGTATTCTATGATATCATCTGCAAATCGTGATACTTTAACTTCTTCCTTTCCAATTTTAATCCCTTTGATCTCCTTTTGTTGTCTAAGTTCTCTGGCTAGGACTTTGAGAACTATATAGAACAGGTAGGGAGAGAGTGGGCAGCCTTGTCTGGTCCCTGATTTTAGTGGTATTGCTTCAAGTTTCTCTCCATTTAGTTTGATGTTGGCTACTGATTTTCTGTATTTTTCTTTTACTTTGTTTAGGTATGGGCCTTGAATTCCTGATCTTTCCAAGACTTTCATCCTGAAGGGAAATTGGATTTTGTCAAAAGCTTTCTCAGCATCTAATGAAATGATCATGTGGTTTTTTTCTTTGAGTATCTGTATATAGTGAGTAGATTACATTGATGATTCCATATATTGAACCATCCCTGCATCCCTTTGTTGAAGCCTACTTGATCATGGTGGATGATTGCTTTGATGTGTTTTTGGACCCGGTTGGCAATAATTTTATTGAGTATTTTTCCATTGGCATTCATAAGGGAAATTGGTCTAAAGTTCTATTTCTTTGTTGGTTCTTTGTGTGGTTTAGGTATCAGAGTAATTGTGGCTTCATAAAATGAATTGGGTAGTGTTCCATCTGTTTATATTTTGTGGAATAGTTTGACAAGTATTGGTGTTCGTCTTCTCTGATGGTCTGTTAGAACTCTGCCTTGAACCCATCTGATCCTGGCCTTTTTTTGGTTGGGAGACTATTAATGACTGCTTCTATTTCTTTAGGGATATGGGATTGTTTAGATCATTTATCTGATCCTGATTTAACTTTGGTACCTAGTATCTGTCTAGAAAATTGTTCATTTTATCTATATTTTCCAGTTGTGTTGAGTATAGGCTTATGTAGTAAGATCTGATGGACAGATCAGGGAAACACCCACTAAACAGAGAAACAGTGAAACTAACAGAATTTATGAACCAAATGGATTTAACGGATATCTATAGAACATTTTATCCTAAAGCAGCCTTATTTATAATAGCCAGAACCTGGAAAGTACCCAGATGTCCTTCAACAGAGGAATGGACTAGTCCTATGTAAGAGTAGAATAAGTTCTGAACTGCTGTACCATCTCTCTAGTCCCTGTATCTTTGAAATTTAAAGGCAGGCCTATGTTTATTCCATTATTTTTTTTACAAAGTTTGATTATATGCTTTTCAAATTTTCATTTTCAGATTATGTAGGATCCATACTTCATAATAAATTTATCCTTTGATGCATAATCTGTGATTCAGTATATTGTAACGTATAGACCTTTCTCTTTTGGTGTATATGCTAGGTAAAATTTCTCCATTAACCCCGTCTCATAATAGAAAACAATAAGTTATAAATTAATAAAGATGTTCTCCATTATCAGGAAAATATGAAATATTTGACTCCAAGAATTAATAATAGCAGGTTACTGTAGGATTGTCATTGCTTTACTCTCAAACTTATATATCTAATAAATTAGCAAATTGAGAGTTTTAAGGCCAAATGCATGCTGTTACTTTATCCCATTTCGATATTAACTATATGATGTGAAATATATACATCATATATGATGTGAATCAATTATATATGGTGTGCTATCACATATTTTCATTTATACTGATTATATATACTTAATTTTATATTATAAATTAATGTTGTAAGTGGAGTTTTGCATCCTATGAAAGTTCATGAAAAACTGTTCACAACTGGAAATTTAAATTTAGCTCTATAAGAGAATGTGGAGCCATTGGAGGAGGTAAAAATAAAACTTGATTCTTGTTTCATGTAACCATAAAGATAAATTCCAGAATAAAACATACTTTATCTGAGAATTACTATTGGAAGATTATTAGAATATGATGTTTGAGAATGCATAAATGGTCTAGGATAGAGAAAAATTCTGAGATGAGATACAAAGTGATTAAGAAATGTGGCTACTTAATATATAAAATATTTTCAATGATAACACACAAAAGCATTTGACATTGAATATGACATTCACAATCTATTTTGCAACCAACAAATTGAACATAAAGAATAATTATCCAAGGAAAAAAGGGGAAGTTAACCAATAGATAATCAGTTAAATATGGAAAGAATTACTTACAGTATATGTATACTTTGGCAAAGAGGCCCAATCTCAGCTTAAAACTAGACACACGACAATGTCAAGGCTGCCAAAGATGAGCAGTCTGCTCATAATATATATGAGCACTCATATATGTATATGTATGTGTATGTGTATATATATATATGTATATATACATATATGTGGCACTAATGCACGTGCATAAAATACAAAATAAATCTTTAAAAACTGTCACAAGTATGCTCCAAGACCCCAAAATTCCTTGTGCCTCCAGACATTGCAGTATATCCTCATTCATCCTGTCTGAAGTTAGTTTTGTCAATGGTCCTATCCACACACTACCTCCATGACTTCTTTACTATTCAACCATTTTATTTTTCTCTCTACTCTTCATTTATTGCTTCTTTAATGTAACATTAGCTACAGCCAATAAGTATAAGCTTCTGCTTGCCTAAAAGGTGATAACTAGATAGTGGGGATAAATTATTCCATCTTTCAGTTTAATGAAGCGTCCTAGGCATATAAATCTTTATGATCCTGGCTTCTTGTCCAAAAATAAGTATTAACTCTTAGGCTGTGCCCAGTAAAAGGAGTTAGCACAGGAAAAGAATAGCAGCTGATGGTAATTGGAGCTTGGTTCATGTTAGATAGTGGAATTAAAGAATAAAGACTTGAAATATAGTAAAATTTCACTTTTAAGTTTTGGGGAAATATACCTCTGGAAAAAAGAGAACAGCCTCATTTAAAATTTATGCACAATACTCTTATGGCCTGAAAAACTACTTAAAATACAATTTTCCCATCTATTAAATCATTGTCCAACAAATGGAGCTTAGATTTCAATTGAATATGAGAATGAATACAATTTTTTATTAAGTGTTTTCTTTATTCCTTTCCTTACCTCCCCTTCCTTCCTACCTTCCCCATTGTTTTTCAATGTCCACTCCTCATATATATGTGTAGGCAGCACAAATTTGACTCAGTGTCCTATCAAAAAAGAAAAAAAATGCACATGAAGTTAAGGGACATCATGAAGTTGTAGTGGATCTGAATAGAGTGCATGGTGAATAAGATCAAAATATGTTGCATGATTTTCACTATATCACATTAAATAAAATAATTGTTTGAACCTTGACACTTTACCCTCATAGATATCTACCTAACAAAAATATTAAAAATTGCATTTTGTGAGCGATTGGTAAGTAATGAATACAGCTTAAGTGGAATTTAGTGGTTTTACTTATCTTTTGTATCTTAAAGAAATTAACAATTATGGAAATTTCAAGATTTATTGTGGCCTCTTCCTGCTGCTCCTACCTGTCATAATGTGTCAGTACAATTCACTTATACATATCTCTAAATAGGAAATATAGTTTATATTTACATTGGAATATTACTCAACCATAACATGAGTGGAATCCTAGCATTTGTGGCAATGATGGTCGGCAGGTGAACCAACAAGAAAAATACTGCATGTCCTCACTCATATGTGGAAGTCAAAGCATTTTGATCTCACTGAAGCTGAGAGTAGAACAGTGGTCACAGAAACTAGGCAGGTTAGGAAAGAGGAGGAATAGGTAAAGTTAGACAATTGGTATAAAGATACACGTATGAAGGAGCAATGACGTCGAAGTAGAGGGGGCGGCCATGCTCAGAACTACTTGTTATTTGTCATACTAAGAACAAAGAGAAAAGAGTTGAAGAATCTCAACACAAAGGAAAAGACATTTTAATGGGCTGGAAAATTTGCTACACTGGTTTGATTACAGATTTTGTTCACATGTACTAAGAGACTGCACATCACCAATAAGTATACTGATTATGCCAACTAAACATGGAAGCAGAAGAAAATTTACTATCTTAAAGTTTACTCATTTCGAATGGAGACCAAATGTCCATGAAACAGCAAAAGACAGTGTTTCTAAAGATACAAATCACCAGGATTACATATCACTGGCTTTCCTCATTCGACCACAGAGCTTCTTCATAACATTTTTGACTTCCTCATTTCTGAGGGTATAGATCAAAGGGTTCAACATAGGTGTCACTAGGGTGCAAAACACAGTTACAGCTTTGTCAGTGGGGAAGGAGGTCATGGGCCTTAGGTACAGGTAAGAACAAGGTACAAAGAATAAGACCACAACAGTGACATGAGAGGCACAGGTAGACAGGGCTTTGCGACGCCCTTCTGAACTGTAATTCCTCAGGGAGTGAAGGATGACAACATAGGAAGAAACCAGCATAGAAAAAATGAGTAAACACAGTGACCCACTGTTGGCAGCGATCAGGGGCCCCAGAGTGTGAGTGTCAGTGCAGGCCAACTCCAGGAGTGGTATTAAATCACACATAAAGTGGTCAATGATATTTGGGCCACAGAATGGTAACTGGGCCATAAATAAAGTTTGTATTGCTCCATGAATGAATCCTAAGATTACAGCAGCCCCCACCAGGAATACACACACAGGTCGGCTCATGATGGTCATGTAGTGTAAGGGTTTGCAGATGGCTACATAGCGATCATAGGCCATGGCAATCAACAAGATGATTTCATCAGCACCAAAAAAATGCTCAGCAAAAAGCTGAGTCATACAGCCATTGAAGGATATGGTGCTCTTCTCAGAGATTAGGTCATAGATCATTTTGGGTGCTATGGAAGAAGAGTAGAAACCATCTATGATGGACAAGTAGGACAGAAAGAAGTACATGGGAGTAGCCAGGGCCGGGCTGATGAATATGGTGACTGAGATGAGCATGTTACCTGCCAGTGTGATCAAATAAATCATTAAGCACACAATAAATAAGAATTTCTGCAGATTTGGGTCTTGAGTTAAGCCCAGGAGGATGAATTCTGTGACATTGCTCATCCTTTCCAGCAATTTAGTACAGTCTCTGTGGATATGGTCATCTGAAAGGAAACCACAGGATGTCTCAGTGATAATATTTAAAGTGAAACACTGAAGTACTTCATCATCTTATTACTTCTGGTCCTTAAGGTCTATGTAGCTGCACTTCTTCTCACCTCTGCAGACAGTATCACAACCCATGCAGTTACAAAAATCAGATTCAGTAGGTTGGATTATTCCTAATGGATTTTCATGGACTAGTGACAGGACCTTAGAAATAATACAAGAACTCTTTTTTCTCTTGTTGGGTTGCCTTTCCAGGCCCTGTATGAGGGCTTTCACCTTGTCTTATTGTATTTGTTTTGTCCTACTTAGGTGTCATCATTTGGAGGTTTTCTCTTTTCTGAAGAGGAAACAGAAGAGAAGTAGAATTTGGAGAGAAAGAAAGTTGTAGGGAGGTAGGAGGAGTAGAGGGAAGGAAACTTGGTGGGGATGTATTAACAGAGTAGAATCTATTTGCAAAGGAGGAGGAGAAGGAAGTTATGGTTGTCTAATGTGGATTCACAAATACCAATTTCTATGAAATTCATCTGTATACACCATACTAATGAAACAAATCTTAAATCAAAAGTATCTGCATTCTGCAGACTATTATTCCTCTCTATCCAACAAATGACCAGTACCTATGACAGCCACAGCTAAAACCTGACCTTTTTCTTCTGAAAGTCAAGGATCCACCTTTGATACAATCTTTTAGTATAATCCATTTCATTTTATAGCTACAGGTTTCATGCCCAATTCACACACATTCTTTCTTGTTCCTTCATCTGTATCTTTGAAATTGTATATGTAAGTGGTACAAAGTCTCCCCAGAGGCCCTTAGAATTTATCAGGAAAATGTGTTTGAAGTTAAACTATCATGTCTAGTAATATTCTCACTGTAAAGCCAAACCATGCTTTACACCAACATTTTAAAATGAAAAAAACTAGAGACAAAGATCACTCTAAATTTATTATTGACAAAGCATAAATGAGAGAGCTAGCTCAGCCAACCATTGGACTGAGCGTGGAGTCCCCAGTGGAGGAGTTAGAGGGCAGACTGGAGGAGCTGAAGGGGTTTGCAGCCCCATGAGAAGAACCACTATGTCAGCCCTAGGGCTCCCAGGGACTAAGCCACCAACCAAGTGGTACACATGGTTCCAGCCAAAACTGTGGCAGAGGAATGCATTGTCGGGCATTAGAGGGAGGAGAGTTCCTTGGTCCTATGAAGGCTCAATAGATGCCCCAGCATGGGGAAATCGAGGGGGGGGTAGGTGGGCAGAAGTTGGGTGGATAGGCATATTCTTGGAGGCTGGGAGTTGGAGAATGGGTTGGGGGTTTTTGGTGAGATGGGAAACTAGAAAAGGGTATAACATTTGAAATGTAAGTGAAGAAGATATTCAATAAAAAAAGAGAAAGTTAGCTAATATGATAAACTCTTTTCTTTGGGGGATAAATTCAGTCAAAATAAGATGAATTTATAATTTTTATTGCTAAGTGCTAGAACACTTTGAAGATATACAACAGTGTGTTCTTTTAAATGTAATATATGTGGCTTTTCCAGAGCTACCAATACTGGGATTTTTAATATTTCTTTGTCCCATTTCCCCACTTTCCATATTATCTGCAAAAAAATTCCATATAAGTTTTACAACAGCTTTGGCTACAAATATCATAATTGTGACCTATGCCCAATAAAAATGAGGAAAACATATTTGGTTTTCAGGATGACTAAGTCCTGGAGTGTATCTGTCCTGTTCATGGTTCCTCTATGTGGGGGTTTTGTGGCAAATACTTCTTGATAAGTTTAATTCCTTCACAAACCATAATTTCATAGTGACAGTAGAAATTCTGAAAAGGGGGAAAAACTTCAATTGGCTACAAACAGAACTGTTTACAATCAGTATACTTGCAAGAATCTTTAGAAATGTCTTCTTTCCCAATACTGATTTGGATGAATTACAGAAAGTATTTTCTATAGTAATGTTACCTTACATTTATTTATTTTCATTGAAAATATTAAGCATTAACTAGAATGCAACTACAAGGTCTCTTCAGTGAGAAATTGACTAAGTCAAGTTATTCTGCTTTAAAATTTGAAGGAAAAGATGTAGCTTACACTGACCTGGGTCTAGTTGTTTGTGGATTCCACTGTTTGTAGATTGAATAATTCATTGCTTTGTTCTTCGGAGACCATACAACATGGCATTCACTGGACTCTATAAGCTGACACTGGAATTATTATTTTTCTAGACACTTTTTCAATTTAGATATTAATGATAATTTAGTTCCAAATATGAGTTGAGATTAGCTCCCAAAATAATCTATGGAACAGCTCATTGTGACATTTTGATAGTCCCAGGACATAATTCTTATTCCCTTACTCTCTTTTATTATCAAGTTCAATCTAAACAAAAATATTCAAGTCAGAAAATATCACTGTATTCAAATAAAAAAGAAGTGAATATACTCAACTTGTTTTCTTTCCATATTTGACTCATACTGTGCTTTCTAAGAGTCCATGAACACAGTGTAGAGAGAAGTCCTTTTATTTTAACTCAAACTCCCCTTTATATGTCTCCTAGACACAAACCAACATCAACAGCATCTTCTTAACAAACCATCACCTTCTTGACATATGCTTGCTTCCTTTACTGCTCACTGACCATTCCCCATCCTTTTGCTTCTGTCTTCCTTGAGCCTAAATAAAGTTTTAAATCATAGATTCTCTGTTGTTGCAACCCCTTTGGGGTTGCCCAAGACTATTGGAAAACAGTTACTTAAAATATGATTCATAACAGTAGCAAAATTGAAGTTATGAAGTAGCAATGAAAATAATTGCCTGGTGGAGGGTCATCACAACATTGGCAGCTGTGTTAAAGGGTTGCAGCATTAGGAAGGTTGAGAACCAATGCTTTTAAATAGACTTCCACAGTCTGCAGAATCTGGTCATGCTTTAGCCTCTCAAACACCCAGAGGACTGGTAATAGTCTCTGCAGAAGTCTTTGCCAAGGCAGCAGTCAAGATCTCTTATTTACCCCCACTTTGTACCCACTAAGATCATTAGCAGTGGCTAATTTCAGAAACACAGCTGGCATTAAGTAGGCATCTAGGTTGTTGTTTAGGCTGAGATGAATTGTAAGACTTTGAAAGCTTCTTTCTGGGTCTTGTTTGCTGATTATGATATTGTTGAAACTGGTCTAGAAGTGGAAATGTTCAGATTGCTATTGTAGATTGCAATTAAAAAACAAACAAACAAACAAAAAAATAGCGAATGACTGAAGAGAATAATGGAAGGATTTCCAGCACCAAAGATTGTGTAGAAATTAAGAAAAGCATTATAATTGCCATGTTCCTTTAGGGTAATTACTTATATGACCCATGAGGAACTTATTAGACTGAGGGGCATGTATCTTTTGCTCTCTACTCCTCTGGCAGAGCAAGCTGACACTTAGATACTATGGTCTAGATCAGTAGCAACTGAGAAAATCACACAGAGAAGTTTTTGAGTAAAAATACCTTGAGAGTTAGGGGACAGAAGCACTCTGCAAAGGAGATTCTACTATATTCTTTCCTCTAGTTTAACTGCCAGCAGTTACATTGAACAGGTTACCTGGAAGGGAAGCTGGGGATGTATGGGAAGCCAGTGAAATGAGATGGAGACCAAGATAACACCTGATATTCAAGGTCTCAAAGTTTAATGGAGAACTCTAAATCTATAGGCAGGAGAAAACCCTTTCCCCAAAGGCTGGAAGCTTCTCCACAGGTAGCTAGTGTTTTTCAGGAAACTGCAGGTGCTTGATAAACCAGGGGCTTCACCTTGGTCTGAGCACTCCACCCCAAGTGGAGGGGATTATTATTATTATTATATAGGAGTTCCTGTTCAAAGGCTGAGAGAGGAACTTCACATCAGTAGATGTCAAATTCCTGTCAGGTGGCATGGTACCCCAATATGGCACTCTACACTCTAGCCTCTGTGGTGATAAAGAACTGTCTGCAAATTTAAGTGGAATCCTCTTTATTTGTCATCAACTTCTGAATTTAAAAGAAATCAAGTGATACTCCTGAATTCCAGGACTAGAAAAGCAAAGCAGATCTTTTAGTTCTATAGCTAGTAGTCCTCATTTTGGGTTGTTGTTTGCCTGTTTTGGGGCCTTTGTTTGCCATAAACCTAACTCCTGGATCCCTCTTACGTTTTATCTTCTAAAGCAATTTATGTATGGTTCTGTATATATTTTGCATACGCACATACACATAAATCTATAGAGTACTATTTTAACCAATTTAGTTGAAGAATTCAGTGACATAAAACACATCCATATTATGATCAATTTCTAGAAACTTTCTTGTTTTTCTTATTTCTTAAGCAGTAATTCACTTATCCTTCTTTTTTTGTAAGTCCCTGACAACTACTGTGCCAATTTTAGTCCACTTTAGGCATGAATTATAGTGAAACAACACAGTCTGTTCTCTTTACATATAACTATTCTTTGTGGGGTGATGTTGTTGGGGATTTAAATCATAGCCTTGTTGAGAGGATGCAAGTGTTTTGTCCTCAAGCTTCATATACAAACCCCTTTGTGTATGTACTATTTTATCTAGTATACTGATTTTTAGGTTAATTTGTGTTGAAGTACATCCCAGAATTTTATTAGTTTTTGAGAATGACCCAGTAATCAAAAGGTCTCCTTTGAAAGGCAATCTCAGAAGCTGATGGATTCACTTATCAGTTGCTTATTCTAAAATGTTTCATTTTAAATAAGGTAACACAGATTCGAAAAGACAAAAGTTTCTGTCTCTCATTTGTCAGAATTTGGAATATTTATATGCATGTATAAAGAGACAAGTGTAGTCATAGACTATGAAATTAGACAGGAGATCACAAGAAGACAAAAGTGATGTTGAGGAAGGCTGGGGAAATCAGTATGGCAAAGGTGACCTGAATGCAGATAGTATTCTGAGGAGTAGAAGGGTATGAACAGAGGCCCCTGTTTTAGGAGAATGAGAGGGGAGAATAACAGGAACAAACTGTTTTTAAAAAGCCACAGTGGAAGCTGGCATTGTATATACTAATTGAATTAAGAGAAAATGTCAAGATCATTAAGTGCTTTGAATAATCATATGTCACAGGCAGGTTAAAAGTCAGTCACTGCCTCAGAGAAGGTTTTTGCAGTCTACCCTGTAGCTTAAAACAGTGAAATACAAGGAACACTTCTACAAAGACACAAACAAAGTTCATCAACCAATATATACAGAGACGAATAGATAAAGGTATTGATTGTTCATAGATGCAAATACGAAAAAACACGTTGCCATAAGATATGTGTACTGGCTGGTTTTGTGTGTCACCTTGACACAGGCTGGAGTTATCACAGAGAAAGGAACTTCAGTTGGGGAAGCACCTTTATGAGATCCAGCTGTGGAACATTTTCTCTGTTGCTGATCAAGGCGGGGAGGGCCCATTGTGGATGGTGCCATCCCTGGGCTATTAGTCTTGGGTTCTATAAGAGAGCAAGCTGAGAAATCCAGGAGAAGCAAGACAGTAAGAAACATCCCTCCATAGCCTCTGCACCAGCTCCTACATCCTGATCTGCTTGAGTTCCAGGCATGACTTACTTTGGTGATCAACAACAATGCGGAAATGTAAGCTGAGTAAACCCTTTCCTACCCAACTTGCTTCTTGGTCAAGATGTTTGTGCAGGAATAGAAACCCTGACTGAGAGACAATATACAACTTCAGTTCAAGGCTAAAACATTTGACAATGTGAGAGTTCTCAAAGATGAGAACTGGCCCATCTCTCATACTGCTGGAGACATAGCAACTACAAGTATTGTGATGGTGTATATTTATTAAAAATAAAAAATTAAAAGTTTGGATTTCTTAAAGATTTTTAGAAAACTTTCTCATGAGTTTGTCATAGAAAAATGTATAAGTATATTCACCATAATTTTTTTGGTAATAAAACATTTTTGGTGATAAAACTGGGAAATAATTAAGTAGGGGAATTGTTCAATATCATATAGCCAACGTGATGGATTATTTTATAATAATGAACAAAGTGAAATCAGATCTGTATCCAGCAACAGAGACTTGTCTAGAAAACAATTCAAACTCAAGGATTTCTTAAAGGTTTATGGATTGCTATTCATGGTGGCACATGACTATAATCCCAGCACTTGGGTGTATAAGCAAGAAGATTTTACGAATGGAGTACACCTTCAGACTCCGGCCAAAGCAAAACCAAGACCAAAGCCGGACCAGAAATGAAATGAGCAAGCTAATTAAAAAAGGAACAAAAGACCCAAAATATATAAATTTACTATCAATAAACAGTATTTGTGTGTACATGCTGTTGGGTCTTTTTTTGCATGTGAAGGCAGTTCCTATGTTTTCAAAAGGAATTAGAAGAATATGCTAACATTCACAACTGTATCTTCTTTATTGAAGAGACAAATAAAAGTAGAGCAGAATTTTAATTTTAATAACTTCATTGCCATGCAGATTCACATTCACAAATGATCACTAAATTGAAAAAATAAAAGAAAGTAGACACATTATTCATAAGAATGATGCTTATTTAAGTTTTGTATGTTTGTAGAAAATATACTGAGCAATAAAAGTACAATAGTTATAGTTGAATTTTTTTTTCATGCCACAACTTTATTCTACTCTCATGGAAAACTACTTAAAACAGTTTTTCTTTTCAACTCTTGAATCTTTTTTACCAGTGAAGGATTTCTTTCTTTTTTTTCACCTTCTTCTGCGCCTCCTTTTGCTGTTGGGCCTTCAACTGTGGCTCTTTCTCCTCCTCCTGCTCCTTCTCCTCCTCTTTCTCCTCTTTCTTTTGTGCTGAAGGCTGTCACTATGAGCCTCCATGACATTTGCTTGGTTTGGCATGCTATTCTGAGTCTTCAGAAAGGCATTACTTATTACTTTATATGTAATTCTTTTCTTCTGTCTTCTTTTGAATGCTGGGGAGAGTAAGTGTGCTTTCTAGTATTCTGGGCTTCCTTACTCTGTCTCTAATGCTCCTCTTTCTACCATGTGGCTAGTTTCCCTTCTGGCTTAATCCAAATGGCATCACTTTTTCTTCTTTTCATCTTCCCTTTTTGAGCAGCTATCAATATTTATAGCTTGTTACCCTGGGTTTTTCTTTTAAACTCTAATAAAATTCTCTCCAATTGAAAAGGCAGTGAACATAAGTGTAAGAAGTTGGCTTGTTTTGTTTACATTTAGGAGAATCAGTGTGGAGGTTCATAAAGTAGAAAGGCTTTATGTTAAAGAAACTTTGACTTGAGTACTACCTAATCCCAACTTTAGCTCCACATATTTAAAGCCAATTTTAGTTAAAACTTAACTAAATTTTATATCACAAAAAAATCATCATGATTTAATGTATCTGTAATTAACATGAATTGGCATTTTATGAATATGGTATCTCCTTCCCACTATTTTAATAATGATTGTCATCATTAACATCATCACACTCTTAAAAGAAACTTTATATTTTACATATTGAGAATTTCTTACATAAAAATACTGTGTTTACATCATTTTTATCCCTTCTCTCTTACCACCCCACCTATGTTCTTGCTTTAAATTCATATATATATATACGTACATATACACATATGTATATATATGTTTAATATAAAATATTAAGTCCAATTAGTGCTGCCTGTATGTTTCCTTTCCTTTACTCTATTTTGCATTTGGTTTTGCTTGGAAACTATGATTATAACTTTAAAAGAAGTGAGTTTGATTTTTTAATTCTTTTTAAAAATTTTACTAAATATATTTATTTATTCATTTTACATCCCAATATCAGACCCTCTCTACTTTCAGTATCCCCTCATGCAGATCCTTCCCCATTCTTTCTTCCCCTTCTCCTTTGAGAAGGTGATTCCTCTCTAGGTATCACTTCCCCTCATCCCCCTGCCACACACATTAAGTCACTGCAGGACTAGGCTCATTCTCTCCCACTGAGGCCATACGAGGTTCCCCAGTTAGGGGAACAGGATCCATAAGCAGTCAGACAGAAGATTCAGGGACAGCTCCAGTGCCTGTTGTTGGGAATTCATATGAAGACAATGTGGAAAAGCACATTGTTCCTTCCACAGTTTACAAGATGGGCATTCATGGAAAATCATAGCATAGCACCTGTTCTTTTTAATGTTCTCTATATGAATCTGACCTGGGGTAAATTCTGAAAACACAGAATTTCTGGCAGCAGAAGATATTCCAATCTCTGTATCAGATCTATTTCTGAGCTCCTCACAGAAACCACAAGCTTAGCACAGAGGGAAATCAGGTCCCAATTCTGATGTGTCCAGTCTCCTCCTTCCTCCAGAGGACCAAGAGAGGAAAGGATCCTAAGTGTTTTTTTCACCTCCCCCAAGAATGCCTTCTTATATTACAGAAACCTGTGTATTCTCTCACGTGCAAAACAGTGGATTATACCGTGGTATTTTTACATGTTTTCTTCTCATGTGTGCCTCCCTACTGCTCTGTATCTGCCTTTCCTTAAATTGCTTCTCTCCTCCCTCTCCAGGCCCCATCACCTGCACCAGATTGTATCTAATATTTAATCCATTGAGAACTTTGAACTCAAGTGTTTGTTTTAACAGTATTTTGAATTGGAATATGGTTATTATAGACAGTACAGGATTCCATAAAGACATTCATGTATGAGTACATAGTGTACTTTGAACATACTCATCCCATAACCTCCATCCTTAATTTATCATCCTTGTCTCTCCTCTTTATTACTCTAGAGAGTGTTTTATCCTTATATCATGAATACATAGACAAATGATTTTATTTACGAGATACCTGGACTTCACAACTGAGAGAAACGTGTGGTCTTTCTGAATTTGTGTAATATGATTATTTTCTGCTCGATCTATTTCTTATAAATAACATAAATGCTTTTTATGGTTAAAAATTCCACTGTTGAAATAAATCACATATTATTTTCTTTATTTTTGGCAGTTTCACACTTATATACAGTATGGTGTGATCATATGCACTGCCCACTAGCCTCTCTCTAACAACCCTCTTCTGCTGAGTTCTCAACAGCCCCTTTCCACCTCCATGTTTTTATTTTATGTTTCATGCAGTAGCCTCAGCTAATGTGTGTTGCAATGTCCATGTCAAATGCCCAAGTTGGTATTTCATAGTTCCCCTACATCCTCTGGCTCTTTCCTTCTTCTCCTCTTTTTCACAGTGTTCTTTGCGTCTTAGAGGGGGAGTTGAAGACACCTTGATTAGGTCTGACCCACTCAGCCACAGGTAGTTTTACTAGGCTTACAGAACCAGATATGCATTTCTGTACATGAATGGCCCTCAAATCCAATTAGAAAGCAGTTGGCTATATCCAAAACAGTCTTGCCACTCTTAAACCAGTGGACATAATTTACCTTGGGAGGTTGGAATTAGCATTCAGCATCTACAACAAGGTAAGACTGTTGACAGCTTTTCTTATGGAGTGTCCTTCATGAGAATTTCTGGCACTGTGAAGGTTAGTTAGCAGGAAATAAACTTCCAGTTCAGTTCCAGCTTGATTTTCCCATGTCCAACATTCAAACTCTATGGTACCTTCAAGAAAATGTTCTTGCAATCTGTTCTGTTTTGCCACCAAGAGGAATTGTGTTATTTTGGGAGGCTGTGAAGGTCCCTCAGCATTAGTTCAAAGGGCCCTATACTGCATGATACAGGGATTTATTCTTTTAAAAATTTTATAGAATATATTCAGTTCACAGTTTCTACTCTCGCAGATCCTACCAGAACATCCTCCTCAAACTCTGCAGGCTTTGTTCTCTCTTTCTCTATAAAGCCAGCAGGTAAATGATCAAATAAACACACAAATCAGAATAAAATAAACCACAGCAAATAAAAATCATAAACATACATATAAACACGGGCACAAAGACACACACAGAGGCACACACATACAGAGGTATACACACAGATTCATGCACACACACACATATACACACACACACAGACCAACAAACCATTAAAAATCTTAAAATTTGAAGTCATAATATATAAGCAAAATCTCAGTAAGGCTAAAATGGCCAGATAAAACAACATGAGACATAAAGTCTACAAAACTCCCAGTGAGTTAATTTTGTGTTTGTCATCTACTGCTGAGCATAGAGTCTAACCTTACGTGGTTAATACACACAGTTAGACTCCATTGGAGAAAACTATTTTTTTTCTTTGCAAGCTGATGTCAATACGAGATAGTTTGCTGATAACTTGTTATAGGATTGAGAATTTATGTTCATTTCACCTTCTCAGTCCTGGGAACCTGTATGGCTTGAACCTATCTAAGGCCTATCTGTGCTGCGAAAATCTCTATGAGTTTATATGTGCATCAGTCTTATTGTATCTACAAGATACTGTTTCCTTGGAGTCATACATTTCCTCTGGCTCTTATAATTTTTCTACCTCCTCTTTGACATAGCTCCCTGAGTCATGGGGTGGGGGGTAGGTTTAATGAAAACTCCCATTTAGGATTGGGTGTTCCAAGATTTCTTATTGGTATGTTCTCCAGTTGTGGGACTCTGTGTTAGTTTTCATCTATTGCAGGAAGAGGCGTCTCTTATGATGGGTGAGTGAAGCACAGATCTATGAGTATGACAGAATATCATTAGGAATCATTTTATTGCTATATTCCTTTAGTAGAAAAAGAATATTTGGTTTTCTCCTGGGATAATGGGGATACTAGGATTGATTTTTGTTTATTAAGCCATGGCTACTGAGAACATCATGTTAAACTCCACTTGTTAAAATTTTTAAAAATATTATATTACTTTATGTGTATTTTCAGCAATGACCATTTTTGGTTTTGGTGTGCTCTTCCTTGGAGAAGACTTTTTCTCTGACTATCAGCATTTTTTAATTTTCTGTGGTTCTTTGTGTGGGGTTGAATCTTCTGTGCCTTTCTTCTCTCCACATTAGCATGTCTATCACTGTTATCTTTGTTCAGTTCATGTGTAAGCAGTCATGTTGGTGGGATTTTATGTGCATATATTAGGAGACACAGTCTTATTGTAAACTTCCTGATCATTTTGACTCTGAATACATACATATACATATATATATATATATATATATATATATATATATATATATATATATATATATATAATGTTAACAATCATTGACAGAAAAGGGGCCATGATTTAGAAAGAGAGCAAGAAGAATTATACAGGAGCATTTGGAGGAAAACAGGGAGGGATAAATGATATAACTGTATTATAATCTCACAAAATAAAATAAGTAATGGTAAAGAAACAAAATGAAAGACAGTTAAGCAGAAAAATCAGCCAATAGTGGTGTTGACTCAGGTTCTATCCTTTTAGTTAGTTAGTTTTTAAAGTTGTAGGCTTCCATATGGTTTTCATACATTCTTAGTTTTTGTTTATACCTTTGCTCCCCACCACTCCTACTGTCCCTCATCCTTCCCTTAACACACACTTAAATATTATAAACTCTAGTATTTGCATCCTAACTTTCATATCAAATGTGTTTTTCTATTCTTCCCCCTCAGTCCCCTTACTTTTTCATACCTAGTTTTTTTTCTTTCATGCTTTCAAGACTCTACAGGGATTTTAACTTAACTATAGAAATATAAAAGTTCCTGTTAGACTCACATGTGAAAGAGAACATGCAGTATTTGTCACTTTGGACCTGGATTATCTCATTCAATATAATATTTTTTATATTTAATCACTTATATGAAAGTTATTTAGTTTTATTTTTTGTGTGGAGTAAAATTCCATTATGTATATTGCCACATATTCTTTATTCATTTATCAATCAGTATATAAACATTGGTAAATTCCATTTCTTAGGTAGTATGAAGAGAGCAGCAACTATAACACAGATGTACAGCTATCTTGGTTGTAGGTTAAAGTCCTTTGAGGAAATACCCAGGAGAGTTACACCTGGGTCATATTGTTTTATTTTTAGCTTTTTGAAAAAAAAAAACCTAATTGATTTCCACGGTGGCTGCATTAAGTCACCTTTCAGTCAAAGTGAATAGAGGCTCCCCTTTCCCTGCATCCTCCTCAGCACTTGTCTTTGTCTCACTGAAGTTGAAAACAGAATAAAAATCATTACAGGATATAAAGGGGAAAAAAGAGAAGGAACAAAGTGAAGTAGGGGTAAAAAATCCCAAAATATGGTTTGATAGGAAACATACATTTGGAGCAGACTGGTGTGAGCATAATTCATAATAAATTATTTTAGATACCATAAAAATTGGAACAGAATTTAAAGATTTTAAATATACAGAATTAATAAAATTTTAATGTCATAGAAACCCTTACATTTTCATGTGGTCATCCACATTTTCTACATGTATTATTATACTGTTCCCACTCCATTAATACTGGAGTATTAACTAATTCTGATACAAAGTGTAATTAACTATATCAATTTAAGACACTTATAGAAAAAAATCTATATGGTACATCACTAGGTATTCCTGCCTTACTATAGAAAATGACTGGCTTTATTTAACAAGTGTTTGATTTGATTTGACCCAGGAGCTTCTTCACAACATTTTTGACTTCCTCATTTCTGAGGGTATAGATTAAAGGGTTCAACAGAGGTGTCACGAGGGTGTAAAATACACTCACAACTTTGTCAATGTTGAAGGAGATCACTGGTCTCACATACAAGTATGAACAAGGTACAAAGAATAAGACAACAACAGTGACATGAGAGGCACAGGTAGACAGGGCTTTGTGACGCCCTTCTGAACTGTGATTCCTCAGGGAGCAAAGGATGACCACATAGGAAGCAACCAGCATAGAGAAAATGAGTAAACACAGTGACCCGCTGTTGGCAGCAATCAGGGGCCCTAGAGTGTGAGTGTCAGTGCAGGCCAACTCCAGGAGTGGTATTAAGTCACATATAAAGTGATTAATGGTATTGGGGCCACAGAAGGGTAATTGGGCTATAAATGTAGTCTGTATCATTCCATGAACAAGCCCCACAATTCCAGCTGTTCCCACTAAGAAAATACATACTTGTTGGTTCATGATGGTCATGTAGTGTAAGGGCTTGCAGATGGCTACATAGCGATCATAGGCCATGGAAATCAGCAAGATGATTTCAGCCCCAGCGAAAAAGTGCTCAGCAAAAAGCTGAGTCATGCAGCCATTGAAGGATATGGTGCTCTTCTCAGAGATTAGGTCATAGATCATTTTGGGTACTATGGAAGAAGAGTAGAAACCATCTACGATGGACAAGTAGGACAGAAAGAAGTACATGGGAGTAGCTAGGGCTGGGCTGATGAAGATGGTGACTGAGATGAGCATGTTACCTGCCAGTGTGATCAAATAAATCATTAAGCACACAATAAATAATAGTTTCTGCAGATCTGGGTCTTTGGTTAAGCCCAGGAGGATGAATTCTGTGACATTGCTCATCCTTTCCATCAATTTAGTACAGGCTCTGTGGATATGGTCATCTGAAAAGAAACCATAGGGTGATAATATTTAAAGTGAAACACTGAATTATTCTATCATCTTATTACTTCTGGTACCTGAAGTCAATGTAGTTGCACTTCTGCTCACCTCTGCAGACAGCATCCCATCACATGCAGTTATAAAAACCAGATTGGATAGGTTGGATTATTCCTAATTGACCTTCACGGAATAGTGACAGAACCTTACAAATAATACAAGAAATCAAAATATCATTATAATGGATAACCTGGATAACTTCTAAAATTTCTTCTAACCAAGCCTTGATATT
Organism: Tokudaia tokunoshimensis; assembly: GCA_036184795.1. NCBI lineage: Eukaryota > Metazoa > Chordata > Mammalia > Rodentia > Muridae > Tokudaia > Tokudaia tokunoshimensis. The sequence goes on along the minus strand of BTHU01000004.1, from coordinate 64,807,314 downwards.
TCATGGTGTTTTTGGAGGGTAGACATCATCAATATCAATTAGTTTGATGTTATGTTTGTATATTTACATAGACAGTTTTTGATAAAAATTCAGCACTGGGCCGGGCGGTGGTGGCACACGCCTTTAATCTCAGCACTTGGGAGGCAGAGGCAGGAGGATTTCTGAGTTCGAGGCCAGCCTGGTCTACAAAGTGAGTTCCAGGACAGCCAGGGCTACGCAGAGAAACCCTGTCTCGAAAAACCAAAAAAAAAAAAAAAAAAAAAAAAAAAAAAAAAAAATTCAGCACTGAATGAATAAATGGACATTACACACTGCAAAGGCAAAGGCAAATGTTACTTAAATTAAATCACTTAAATGTTGTAACCTACAATTCTTCTCTACCATGAATATATCTGCTCCTAGGGACAGTGATGCACTATGCGTGGAACTGCCTTCTTTATGAATGTCAAAGAACCATATGCATTACAGCTTACTGAGCATAATGCTTCCAGAAAACCATATTTTATCCCTGGGTCTCCATGACCACTTCTTCCATGATTCTCTTCTCCATATCTGGATGTTTATATGAGTGGTAAAAATCTTAATAAAACACCCCATATTTTAGGAATAAATTTTTCTTGTGGTTGCACTTTGATCATAAGAAAGATCATCCTTAGAATTGTGAAAATTTATCCTTTCTAATCACATTTACAACTAGAATTAAACTAGATATGTTGTTACCTCAAATTTTTTATTGATAAGACACACATGACAGGGTTACCTAAGGTGCTACAGTTTTTCTTTTAACAGAAAATTCACTCAAAATAAAGTGATATTATAGTTTCATTGATAAGTTGAAGAAATATTAAAGACAGTAGAATATTTTCTTTAAAATGAATTAGATGTAAATTTTCCAATTATAAATTAGAGTTGTTACTAGTGAGTGGTCAGTATTTAATCCTTCTTTCTTTATCATTTTGCCTAATACCTACCCAAATCCTACCAAAAATTCTACCAGTGTACACCAGTTAAAAAAAAAAACTTCCAATAAATTGCAGTCCCATTCAGAGCAAGAAACAGAGGAATTGAGAAGTACTAGGTCTTCAATTTGGCTTAGTCCCAGAGTAACTCTAGTCTGCTTATGACTTCTGTAGAAGGGGGTGATGCAGTTAAACAGTCTCAGTAAATTTACCTCACAAATCCTAACTTCAAATGGACAGTTTTGAAATCATAAAACTTTAAGTCATTACAAACAAGCATGTAGAACTAAGGTATTTGTTGTGACATAGACATAAACCACAGTATATGTTAGAAGTGATTTCATTCACTCTCAGCAGTGCCTTATTACATAAATTACTGTCAGTATTTTCTATGGGCATTTTTATGCTTTTGTGTCCAAATTTATTTTCACAGAAAAATATCAAACTTTATTTCAAGCATATTACTGCAAATTCTACTTCAGAGAGAATAAACTGGCTAAATCAAATTAATCTGCTTAAATTTAGAGAGAAAAGATTTAGCGTTTACCTACTGGGTTGTAATTGGTTGTGGATTCCTCTGTTGATTGATTGCAGTTATTCTTTCTTCCCCTCTAGGTACACCCAGCATACTGTTCAGTCGAGTCTATAAGCTAACACTGGAGTTATTTTCTAGACAATTCTCTAATTTAGGCACTTTCATTTTTTATTTTTGGTTCTATCGTCAGCATTCAAAAAATAAAACATTCCAATTAGGAACATGGGTATTTCTATGATTTAATTTCTGCTTACTTTTTGATTTCCTATGATTGATGGAGTGTAGACACATACACACACATACACACATACACACACTTACATCACATTAATAGATAGTAATACAGAAGATAAAGCCAAATCATTCAAATCAGCAAACATTAGCAATTTGACTATAACATGTACATTAGATAAAATCAAATTGGTTAGATTTCTCCTCATATCATTATGTGCTTATTTCTTTTCTTCCTAAGAGTCTATGAAAAATGTAGAAATAGGATTTTTATCCCTCAATTGAAGTTCCTCTTTAACTCCTTCCTCTTAGAAACCTATAAACATTAAGTATAGTTTCTCTTAGACAAATCTTCCTCATATTGATTCATGCTATTCTTCAGTCATTGACACACTAACCCTTGGTTTGGATTCTTCTGTTTCTTCTTCATGCTAGAGAAATATTTAAATAGATTTGCACAGTCTGGAAGGTCTAGTCAGGTTTTAGCTTTGTAAATATCCAGAGGATTGGTAATCGGCTCTCTTGAAACCTTTGCCAATGCCCTTTGCTTACTCCCACTTGGTACCTACAAACATCATTAGCAGTGTCTAGTTTTAGAAATTCAGTTGGGTTGTGTACATGCTAGGCAAGAAGTTTACCCATTCATCTCAAAAATATTTACCCAGAATTTCTCTTGTCTAAAGGAAATGTGAGGACAAAGAGTGGAGCAGGGACTGAAGGAAAGGCCTTCCAAAGACTGCCCCACCTGGGAATCCATCCCATCTGCAGACACTAAACCCAGACATTATTACTGATGCTAGGAGGTGCTTGCTGACAGGAACTTGGTGTAGTTGTCCCCTGAGAGTCTCTGTCAGAGCATGAATGATACCAATGTGGATGCTCACAGCCAACCATCAGACTGAGCACAGGGGCCCCAATGGAGGAGTTAGGGGATGGACTGAAGGAGCTGGAGGGGTTTGCTACATCATAGGAAGAACAGCAATACCAACTGACCAGATCCTCAAGACTAAACACCCAACCAAAGAGTACACATGGAGGGACCCATGGCTCCAGCTGGATATGTAGCAGAGGATTGCCTTATCTCCATGCCCCAGCATAGGTGAATGCTAGGGTTGTGAGGTGGTAGTAGGTGGGTGGGTGGGGGAGCATCATCATAGAAGCAGGGGGAAGGGGAAATAGGATAGGGGGGTTGGAGTGGAAACTGGAAAGAGGAATAACATTTATTGTATAAGTACAATAACCAACAAAGAAAATAATTTTTCTATTGAAAATCATATACAGATCTTCTTTATACTATATTTGACTTAGAGTAATGACTTTAACTCATTCATGTTAGAGCATGTGCTTAAATTCGATTCCACTTTGAGACTGAAGCAGGTCAGCATGAAAGGAAATCCCTGAACTAGACAGTCTCATTTATTGATTCGCACAAAATCAATTTTTTAAATTTAATTTTTATTTTACTTCTTCACTTTACACCTTGCTCACTGGCCCCCTCCTGGTCACTACCCTGCAATCCTTCCCCCCATTTCCCCCTCCCCCTTTGAGTGGGTGAATGACCCCCTGGGTATCCTCCCATCCTGACACTTCAAGTCTCTTTGAGGCTAGATGCTTCTCCCACTGAGGCCAGACAAAGCAGTCTAGCTAGAAGAACATATTCCATATACAGGCAACAGCTTTTCGGATAGCCTTTCCAGTTCAGGATCTGCATGAAGACAAAGCTACTCATCAGCTACATATTTGTGAGGAGGCTTAGGTCCAGCCTGTGTGTGTTCCTTGGTTGGTGGTTCAGATTCTGAAAAACCCCAAGGGTCCAGGTTAGTTGATTCTGATGCACTGACCTGTTTTGTGTGTCAGCTTGACACAGGCTGGAGTTATCACAGAGAAAGGAGTTTCATTTGGGGAAGTGCCTCCATGAGATCCAGCTGTGTGGCATTTTCTCAATTAGTGATCAAGGCGGGGAGGGCCCCTTGTAGTTGCTACCATCCCTGGGCTGGTATTCTTGGGTTCTATAAAAGAGCAGGCTGAGCAAGCCAGGGGAAGCAAGCCAGTAAGGAACATCCCTCCAAGGCCTCTGCATCAGCTCCTGCTTCCTGACCTGCTTGAGTTCCAATCCTGACTTCCTTTTGTGAAGAACAACAATGCAGAAGTGTAAGCTGAATAAACCCTTTTCTCCCCAACTTGCTTCTTGGTCATGATGTTTGTGCAGGAATAGAAACCCTGACTAAGACAAATTGTTACCAGGAGTGGGGTATTCCTGTGACAACCTGACCATGTTTTGGGGAGGACTGTGGAAGGACTTTGGAACTTAGTGCTAAATGATTCAATTGGTGTTAAGAGCTCTGTGGAATGTTCTGTAGGAGCTTGGAAGATAATGTTGAGACCAGTGCAGATGATGGAGGCCTCACTTGTGAAATTTCAGAGGGAAGATTAAAGACTCTTATCAGGGCCATGTTTTGATTGTGAAGATTCTGTGGTTTTGGTTAGCTGGGGCTGAAGAATCAGCTGTGATTAACAAGATACCAGAACCACTAAAGCAAACCTTTGTGTTACTGGGACTATTGATGCTGGTTAGCTGGAGCTAAGAAATTATCGGTGATTAAGAAGAGACCAGCATCACTGTCGTAAAATCTTCTGGGAAGTGTTTTTGAGAGCACAGAGGCTGTGTTCCAGAGATAGACACAGTTGTATTTTGTGCTGTGGCTGGACTTGGTACTGTGTAAGAGTCACCCAGGTGGTACTGGATTTGAAGGCATGAAGGGGTCATGGGGAGCAGCTGAGGCTCCGCACTGTGAGAGGCCTTGGAAGGCCACTAGTGAAGGTGCAACCTCAGTTGCAATTGATGCCCCAGGACTGAAGGGGTCATGCATAGGAGTTGAGGCTTGGCACCATGAAGAGAGCCTATGAGAGGCTATTGGTGACACCTAGTTACAGCAGAAGGCAGCAGTGTTTTGGAGATGCCAGTGCCATGAGATGACCACCAAGAACAGCAGCAGCAGTGGAGTACAGGCAGCTGGAGCCTAGAAGACAAGCTGTGTGCTACAAAGGGCAGAGCTGGAGAAGTGGCCCAAGCCCTTGGAGGAGCCTGGAGGATCGTGAGTTGGATCCCAGACATTGAACCCTTGGAGTTTGAGTTTTGCTTTTGATTGTGCCCTGATATTTTTCCCTCTTGAAGGAACAGTGGAGCCCACAGTTAAGAGACTTTGAATTTTAAAAAGACTTTGAATTTTAAAAGATATTGGACCTTTTAAAGGAATTGAACTTTTAATATGTAAAAACTGTGGGACATTTAAAGTTATTTAGATCTTGGGGATGAATAAGAAAGTAAGGGTTGAGGCTTAATAGTGATGTGTTTGGGTGTCAAGTTGACAAGGGGTCAATTGCACTGGCTGGTTTTGTGTGTCAACTTGACACAGGCTGGAGTTATCACAGAGAAAAGAGTTTCATTTGGGGAAATGCCTCCATGAGATCCAACTGTGGGGCATTTTCTCAATTAGTGATCAAGGGGGGGGGAGGGCCCCTTGTAGGTGGTACCATCCCTGGGCTGGTATTCTTGGGTTCTATAAAAGAGCAGGCTGAGCAAGCCAGGGGAAGCAAGCCAGTAAGGAACATCCCTCCAAGGCCTCTGCATTAGCTCCTGCTTCCTGACCTGCTTGAGTTCCAATCCTGACTTCCTTTTGTGATAAACAACAATGCAGAAGTGTAAGTTGAATAAACCCTTTCCTCCCCAACTTGCTTCTTGGTCATGATTCTTGTGCAGGAATAGAAACCCTGACTAAGACAGTCTTCCTATGAAGTGTATTTCTTTCGGGGCACACAATCCTTCCTCCTATTCTTTCAAAAGACTCCAGGCTCAATCCACACTTTGATTGTGGGTGTCTGTATCTGTCAGAGTCAGCAGCTGAGTGGAGACTCTCAGAGGACAACATGCTGCCTTCTGCAAGCATAACTGAGTATCATTAATAGTATTAGGCATTGGTGCTTGCCCATGGAATAGGTCTTCAGTTGCGCTGGTTATTATTTGGCCTTTCCCTCAGTCTCTGCTCTCTCCCCCATGCATGCATTACTTGCATACAGGATAAAATTTGGGTTGAAAGTATTGTGGGTAGGTTGGTAACTCTATTGTTGCCCTGAGGTGCTTGCCTGGCTATAGGAGGTGGCCTCTTCAAGTTCGGTATCTCCAATGTAGTGAGTCACAGCTGAGATCACCCCATTGATTCTTGAGCACCTCCCTTATTTGAGGTCTCTATCTCATCCTGAAATGCCCCACACCTTCTCACCCCTGTCAGTTTCAGATTTCCATTCATTTTCATGGCCATCTAGCCATCTTGTTTATCCTTCCCCATACCTGAATCTGAACCACATATTCCCCATCCTCTTTCCCTCCCAGTTTCCTCTCTCCATCTCCTCTTGACTATTTTTTGAGTATATTCATTTACATTTTAAAAGTCATAACTTTTTTGGGAAGTGTCCTGTCCCTCCCAGAAAACCTCCAACCCATCCTTCTTCCCCTTGCCTTCAAGAAGATGCTGCTCTGCCCAACCCACTCCCACCTACCACCACCCCCCTTGATTTCTCCGTGCTGGGGTATCTATTGAGCCTTCATAAGACCAAGGACTTCTTCTCCCACCCAGCCCGATAAGGCATTCCGCTGCCACAAATGAGGCTGGAACCACATGTATTTCTTGGTTGATGGTATAGTCTTGGGAACCTTGGGGGTCTGGTTGGCCAACATAATTGTTATTCACATGATGCTGCAAGCATCTTCAGTTCCTCCAGTCCTCCCTCTAACTCCTCCATTGGGGACCCTGTGCTCAGTCCATATGTTGACTGCTAACATCTGCCTCTGTATCTGTAAGGCTCTGGCAGGGCCCCTTAGGAGACAGCCATATCAGACTCCTTTTGGCAAGCACTTCTCAGCATCCACAATAGTGTTAGTGTTTGGTAACTGTTTATAAGATGAATCCCCAGATAGGACAGTCTCTGGATGGCCTTTCCTTCAGTCTCTGCCCCATACTTTGTCTCTATAATTGTTCCTGTGATTATTTTGTTCCCTTTCTCAGAAAAACTGAAGCACCCACCCTTTGGTCTTCCTTCTTCTTGAGCTTCATGTGGTCTGTGAATTGTATCATGTTTATTCTGAGCTTTTGGGCTAATTTCCACTTCTCAGTGAGTGCATACCATGTGTGTTCTTTTGTGATTGGGTTATCTCACTCAGGATGACATTTTCTAGTTCCATCCATTTGCCTAAGAATTTCATGAATTCATTGTTTTTAATAGCTGGGTAGTGCTCCATTGTGTAAATGAACCACATTTTCTGTATTCATTCCTCTGTTGAGGGACACAAGGTCTCTTTCCAGCTTTTGGCTATTATATATAAGGGTGCTATGAACATAGTGGAATAGGTATCCTTATTAAATATTGGAGCATCTTCTGGGTATATGCCCAGGAATGGTATAGCTAATTCCTCATGTAGTACTATGCCCAATTTTCTGAGTAACCACTAAACTGATATCCAGAGTTGTTTTATGTGTTTGCAATCATATGATTATTTTATTCCCCCTTCTAAGTGATATTCAAGCTTCTTTGTTTCCACCTTCCTCCCTGTTTACCTTTTTGAGTGTGGAGTGAATCATGGTACTTGTATTTTATGGCTAATATCCTCTTGTAAGTGAGCACATACTATGCATGTCCTTTTGGGACTGGGTTATCTCAATAAGGATGATAATCTCAAGTTCTCAAAAATCTTACAGTCTTTCATAGCACTTTTTAAACTCTTTTACAAAATTGAGATGGAGGAATTCTTCAAAACTCATTTTATGTGGCTAATATTTAATATGGAACCTGAATTAAATATAGACAAACTACTACATAAAATAAACCAAAACCAGAACAACTCCTGCAGTGATGGTGAGTGCAGAACAGTGGTTGTGTGCTACGAACATTCTGTTAGGAGTGACAGCCCCAGTATCCATTACTGTCCGGTGATATACCTGAAACTTGTCCAGAGTTTGAGCAACTTTCACAATCTTCCCAATACTGCACTATGTTAATTTTAAGAATCTATGTCTTGCTATTTTTTAAAAAAAATGTGAAATTCTAGTCTTTACTGTTGAATCAGATACAGAGTGAAGCAGCTGGCCTGCATTCACAGTGCTCACCAATGTCAGAGATAAGGTGACACAGCAAACCTGTTTGTTCCAGGCTTTATTAACCATATTTTCTTTACTCAAACCAATTCCCTCAATGCTTTAATGAATAGTTTTACTTATATTTAGTTTTCAAGTGTTTGGATGTATGTGTGTATACCTATCCCTCTTGGGTGACATACAATTTATCCCACCTTACTTTATGAGACAGAGTCTCTCACTGACCCTAGAGTTCACTGCTTAACTAGAATGTATGCTCATGATCCCTAGAATTCACCTGTCTCCTTCCTCCAGCACTGCTGTTACACATGCTTTCTGCTATGCTTGGTTTTTGAGGATCCAAACTTGGAAATTGAGGATCCAAAATCAGGGGCCATAACAGGCCCTTTGCACAGAAAGCCATCTCTCCAGCCTGAATTACTTTATGCAGATAATTTCACACTTAAGACTTAACATAAAAGAACTTCTGAAAGAGGTGTGTGTGTGTGTGTGTGAGTGACAGAGAGAGAGTGGGGTTTTAGAAACTCTCTCTGTGTTAGAAAGGTTCTCTCTCTCTCTCTCTCTCTCTCTCTCTCTCTCTCTCTCTCTCTCTCTCTATGTGTGTGTGTGTGTGTGTGTGTGTGTGTGTGTGCTAAGTTAAAAGCCTTCTACTGTTTTAGTAGATTTAGTATATTTGGTAACCTCTCTAACTTAGGAAGATAGAAAGCATATTTGGTGACATTTACTGGAAGACTTGTTCAATTTTCGTTAGTACTTACATATATACTTGTCTTTGTTTCTAGTAAAATTTAACCTCATTTAAAATACAACCTGTGAGCTTCCCTTTGGCGACCTCTGTTCCAGTATCGACTGCACTGAGGAGGCAGGTACTCAGGTTCTCCCCAATATAACATCACTTGGGACACGGCCTGTTGGGGCTTCCATCTGCTCCCAAGAACGGGACGGACAGCACTGTGGTCTTCTGGGCACCAACTCTGCTGTGGGCCATCCCCCCTGCAGGGTGACCTGCGCCTCCAAGAGAGTGCAGAGTGCACTCCACCATCTTTGCTCCAGCACCAGGGCAGCTGGGACTGCCAGGCTCAGAGACAGACAGGCATAATATCGCGTGGGTCTCAGGCAGCTTGTGTGTACCCTGCTCCCAAGAACTGGGCAGGTCTGCAGCAATCAACACGCCAGCCCTGCTGTGGGACTTCTGCCCTGCAGAGGGACGCCCCCTCGCCCCCACTCTGGGAGAGATCACACACCCCTGCACAGGGCTGGAGCCTGCCAGCCTCCCTTTGGCGACCTCTGCTCTGGGAATCCACTACGCTGAGCCTTTGGATGTGCAGGGACTCCCCAATAAAACATCACTTGGGGCAAGGCACATCAGGGCTCCAAAGTCACTCAGGAGCAGGGCAGGCCCCAGAAATCGGTGCCAGGGGAATCCCGGTAATCCAGGGGGGCCAGAAATAGTTTTGCAGGCTCACAGGAGGTCCAACCAACAGCCAGTGACAGCAGGACCAACTAACACCAGAGGTAACCAGATGGCAAAAGGCAAATGTAGGAATGTTGCTAACAGAAATCAAAGTAATATGGCACCATCTGAACCCAACTCTCCAACAGCAGCAAGTCCTGGATACCCCACCACACCTGAAAGACAAGATCTGGATTTAAAATCACTTCTCATGATGCTATTGGAGGATCACAAGAAGGACACAAATAAATCTAATAAAGAATTACAGGAGACCATGAATCAACAGTTAGAAACCCCTACAAAGGAAACACAAAAATCACTTAGAGAAATGCAGGAGAACATGGATCAACTGATGGAGGACCACAAGGAGACAACACAAAAATCGCTTAAAGAAATGAATCAACAGGTAGATGCACTTTCAAAGGAATCACAAAATTTGCATAAAGAAATGCAGAAGAATATGGGTCAACAGATGGATGCCCATAGGGAGGCAACACAAAAATTGCCTAAAGAAATGAATCAACGGATAGATGCCCTTACAAAGGAAACATGAGAACTGCTTAAAGAAATGCAGGAGACGATGGATCAACAGAAGGAATCCCATGAGGAGGAAACAAAAAAAAACGCTTAGAGAAATACAGGAGAACTTGGGTCAACAGGCAGAAATCCTGAAAGAGGAAATGCAAAAATACCTTAAAGAAATACAGGAAAATACAAACAAACAAGTGAAGGATCTCAGCAAATCCATTCAGGATCTAAAAAGGGAAGTAGAAACAACTAAGAAATCACAAAGGGAGACAACTTTGGAGATAGAAAACCTTGGGAAGAAATCAGGAGTCATAGATGCAAACATCAACAATAGAATACAAGAGATGGAAGAAAGAATCTCAGTGCTGAAGATACCATAGAAAGCATCGACTCAACAGTCAAGGAAAATGAAAAATGCAAAAAAACGTGTAACCCAAAACATCCAGGAAATCCAGGACACAATGAGAAGACCAAACCTAAGGATTATAGGTATAGATGAGAGTGAAGATTTTCAACTTAAAGGGGCAGTAAACATCTTCAACAAAATTATGGAGGAAAACTCCCCTAACCTAAAGAGAGAGATGCCGATGAACGTACAAGAAGCCTACAGAACTCCAAACAGACTGGACCAGAACAGAAATACCCCCCATCACATAATAATCAAAACACCAAATGTACTAAACAAAGAAAGAATATTAAAAGCAGTAAGAGAAAAGGGCCAAGTAACATACAAAGGAAGACCTATCCGAATCACATCAGACTTCTCACCAGAGACTAAGAAAGCCAGAAGATCCTGGGCAGATCTCATGCAGACACTAAGAGAGCACAAATGCCAGCCTAGACTACTATACCCAGCAAAACTCTCAATCACCATAGATGGAGAGACCAAGATATTCCATGATAAAACCAAATTTTCACAATATCTTTCCACAAACCCAGCCCTGCAAAGGATAATAGTTGGAAACCGCCAATACAGGGAGAGAAACAACACCCTGGAAAAAATGAGATAGTAACCTTCTTGCTTCAAACCCAAAAGTAGATAACCACTCAAACATAAAGATAGCATCAAGAATGGCAGTTGGCAATAATCACTATTCCTTAATACCTCTTAACATCAATGGTCTCAATTCCCCAATAAAAAGACATAGACTAACAGATTGGATGCATAAACAGGACCCAGCATTTTGCTGCATGCAGGAAACGCAACTCAGTGTCAAAGACAAACACTACCTCAGAGTAAAAGGCTGGAAAACAATTTTACAAGCAAGTGATATCAGGAAACGAGGTGGAGTAGCCATCCTAATATCAGATAAAATTGATTTTCAACCTAAAGTCATCAAAAAAGACACCGAAGGATACTACATACTGATCAAGGGAAAAATCCACCAAGAAGAACTCTCAATTCTGAATATCTAGGCTCCAAATGCAAGGGTACCCTCATTCGTAAAAAACACTTTACTAAAGCTCAAAGCACACATCGTTCCTCACACAATAATAGTGGGTGACTTCAACACCCGCTCTCTGAAATGGATCGTTCAGGAAAGCAGAAACTAAACAGGGACACAGTGAATCTAATTGAAGCCTTGGACCAAATGGAACTAACAGATATATATAGAACATTTCATCCTAGAGCTAAGGAATACACCACCTTCTCAGCACCTCATGGTACCTTCTCCAAAATCGACCATATAATTGGTCACAAATCAGACCTCAACAGATATAAGAAGATAGAACTAATCCCATGCCTCCTATCAGATCACTATGGAATAAGGGTGGTCTTCAATGGCAACAAAAACAACAGAAAACCCACATACAAATGGAGGCTGAACAATGCTCTACTCAATGATAACTTGGTCAAGGTGGAAATAAAGAAAGAAATGAAAGACTTTTTGAAATTTAATGAAAATGAAGGCAAACATACCCTAATTTATGGGACACAATGAAAGCAGTGCTAAGAGGAAAATTCATAGCCCTGAGTGCTGCCAAAAAGAAACGGGAGACAGCATACACTAGCAGCTTAATGGCACACCTGAAAGCCCTGGAACAAAAAGAAGCAAATACACCAAAGAGGAGTAGAAGGCAGGAAATCATCAAAATCAGGGCTGAAATCAATCAAGTAGAAACAAATAAAACCATACGAAGAATCTACAAAACGAGGAGTTGGTTCTTTGAGAAAATCAGCAAGATAGATAAGTCCTTGGCCAGACTAACCAGAGGGCACAGAGACAGTATCCAAATTAATAAAATCAGAAACGAAAAGGGAGAGATAACAAAAGAAACTGAGGAAATTCAAAAAATCATCAGATCCTACTACAAAAACCTGTATTCAACACAACTAGAAAATCTTGAGGAAATGGACAATTTCCTTGACAGATACCAAATACCAAAATTAAATCAGGATCAAATAGACCATCTAAACAGTCCTATAACCCCTGAAGAAATATAAGTCATCTTTGGAAGTCTTCCAACCAAAACAAGCACAGGATCAGGTGGTTTTAGTTCAGAATTCTATCAGATCTTCAAAGAAGACCTAACACCAATACTCTTCAAACTATTCCAAAAAATAGAAACAGAAGGAACACTACCCAACTCATTGTATGAAGCCACAATTACACTAATACCAAAAGCACACAAAGATCCGACAAAGAAAGAGTATCTCAGGCCATTCTCTCTTATGAATATCGATGCAAAAATACTCAATAAAATTCTTGCCAACCGAATCCAAGAACACATCAAAACGATCATTCACCACGATCAAGTAGGCTTCATCCCAGGGATGCAGGGATGGTTCAATATAAGGAAATCCATCAATGTAATCCACTATATAAACAATCTCAAAGAAAAAAACCACATGGTCATCTCATTAGATGCTGAGAAAGCATTTGAAAAAATTCAGCATCCTTTCATGCTAAAGGTCTTGGAAAGATCAGGAATTCGAGGCCCATATCTAAACATAGTAAAAGCAATTTACAGCAAACTGGTAGCCAACATCAATCTAAATGGAGAGAAACTTGAAGCAATCCCACTAAAATCAGGGACTAGACAAGGCTGCCTTCTCTCTCCATATCTTTTCAATACAGTACTTGAAGTTCTAGCTAGAGCAATTAGACAACAAAAAGAGGTCAAAGGGATACAAATTGGAAAGGAAGAAGTCAAACTATCACTATTTGCAGACGATATGATAGTATACTTAAGCGACCCAAAGAACTCCACCAGAGAACTCCTACAGCTGATAAACAACTTCAGCAAAATGGCCGGATATGAAATCAACTCACACAAGTCAATAGCCTTCCTATACTCAAAGGATAAGCAAGCTGACAAAGAAGTAAGAGAAATGATACCCTTCACGATAGCCACAAACCGTATAAAGTATCTTGGTGTGAATCTAACCAAACAAGTGAAAGATCTGTATGACAAGAACTTCAAGTCTCTGAAGAAAGAAATTGAAGAAGACCTCAGAAGATGGAAAAATCTGCCATGCTCATGGTTTGGCAGGATTAATATAGTAAAAATGACCATCTTGCCAAAAGCAAGATACAGATTCAATGCAATCCCCTTCAAAATCCCAACTCAATTCTTCATAGAGTTAGAAAGAGAATCGCTTCTCGGCCTTTTGACTAAGATCAACTGTCGAAAGAGAAATTCAAAAATTCATCTGGAAAAACAGAAAACCCAGGATAGCTAAAGCTATTGTCAAGAGTAAAAGAACCTCTGGGGGAATCAGTATCCCGGACCTCAAGTTGTACCACAGAGCAATAGTGTCAAAAACTGCATGGTATTGGTACAGTGACAGGCATGTAGATCAATGGAACAGAATTGAAGACCCAGAAATGAATCCACACTCCTATGGTCACTTGATCTTTGACAACAGAGCTAAAACCATCCAGTGGAAAAAAGATCGCCTTTTCAACAAATGGTGCTGGCTCAACTGGAGGTCAACATGCAGAAGAATGCATATTGACCCATTCTTATCTTCTTGCACTAAGCTCAATTCCAAGTGGATCAAGGACCCCCACATAAAACCAGACACACTGAAACTAATAGAAAGGAAACTAGGGAAGAACCTTGAACATATGGGCACAGGGAAGAATTTCCTGAATAGAACTCCAATAGTTTATGCTCTAAGATCAAGAATTGACTAATGGGACCTCATTAAATTACAAAGTTTTTGCAAGGCACAAGACACTGTCAAAAATCAAATTGGCAACCAACTAACTGGGAAATGATCTTTACCAACCCTGCATCCGACAGAGGGCTAATATCCAATATATACGAAGAACTCAAGAAGTTAATCTCCAGAGAGGCAAGTAACCCTATTAAAAATGGGGTACAGAGCTAAACAAAGAGTTCTCATCTGAAGAATATCTAATGGATGAGAAGCACCTGAAGAGATGTTCATCATCCTTAGTCATTAGGGAAATGCAAATCAAAACAAAGCTGAGATTCCATCTCACACCAGTCAGAATGGCTAAGATCAAAAACACAGGAGACAGCAGTTGTTGTCGAGGATGTGGAGAAAGAGGAACACTCCTCCACTGCTGGTGGAATTGCAAGCTGGTACAACCACTCTGGAAAGCTGTCTGGCAGTTCCTCAGAAAACTGGGCATGACACTCCCGGAGGATCCGGCTATACCACTCCTGGGCATATACCCAGAGGCTTTACCTGTATGCAATAAGGACACATGCGCCACTATGTTCATAGCAGCCTTATTTATAATAGCCAGAAGCTGGAAAGAACCCAGATGTCCCTCAACGGTGGAATGTATACAGAAGATGTTGTATATTTACACAATGGAATACTACTCTGCAATTAAAAACAATGAATTCATGAAATTCCTAGGCAAATGGTCAGAACTTGAAAATATCATCCTTAGTGTGGTAGCCCAATCACAAAAGAACACACATGGTATGCAGTCACTGGTAAGGGGATATTAACCCACAATCTCGAAATTCCCTAGACACAATTCGCATATCAATAGATTTCCAAGAAGATGGAAGGAGAGACCCCTGTTCCTGGAAGGACTGGATGTAGGGGAATTCCAGGACAGAGAAGTGAGAGGGTGTTGAATGGGGAAAAGAGGGAGGGAAGGGGGCTTATGGGACTTTTGGAGAGGGAGGAAACGGGAAAGGGGAAATGATTTTGAATGTAAATTAAAAAAAACTTAGAAAATAAAATAAAATTAAAAAAAATAACAAAATAAAATACAACCTGTAGGGCTGAGCATGAAAGGTACCAAATATTTTAGCGTTGTTCTATTTCTTACCTTTAACAACAGAACTGTATGAGTTCTTGTCTCTATTCTGTTTATAATTATTTTCTGAAAAATAATATTTAAGGTTATCTTTACAAATGCCTTGGGATAATGATGAGTATTGTTTAAGTGGGATTTAGATTTTATTCATTTTCTAATTTTACAGAAATTAAGTATTATAGGCGTTCAAAAACACTATGACCTGCTGCTGTTCCTTGTGAGTCTTACTGTCAGTCCAGTCCACTAATATGTGCTCCTAAAGTGAATTGATATTTCTAACAGTGACGAAAGAATGAAATAAGAAATTGTGATGTGATTCAGTGTAGCTGGTCTTTGCCACATTGTGGGTTTTTCTTTTTCCCACACTATTCCAGCCCACCCCCACTCCCACCCCCACCCCCAATGTCAGCCCTCAACACTGTACAGGCAAGTCACAAGGATGGAGGATAGTGAAGAATTAGGAAAAAAGTCCCTGAAACTAATTTCTTTCCTCTTGTTTCTCTTTGACCATGGCTAATAACAAACCACAACCAACCTCTAACTAACCTACATGCACTGACTGCCTAATCGGGTTCTAGCATATATGTACCTTCTGCAAAGTTCCCACAATTCCAAATTTCAAATAATTGCTGAAATTACCTGTAGCTGGCAAAGCCAAACTTCTGCTAGAGGCAAATCATGCTCAGCTGCTGTGGACAGCTCAAACTGGCCCCACATCCCTATACCTGGGATTAAAATGAAAGTATGTTTTTTTTTGTTGTTGTTGTTTTGGTTTGGTTTTTGGGTTTTTTTTTGTTTATTTTGTTGGTGTATAAAGTATTATTTATTTTATTTTTTTATTTTCTATATATTTTTTTAAATTTTATTTTCTAAGTTTTTTTTTATTTACATTCAAAATCATTTCCCCTTTCCCATTTCCTCCCTCCCCGAAAGTCCCATAAGCCCCCTTCCCTCCCTCTTTTCCCCATTCAACCCCCTGTCACTTCTCTGTCCTGGCATTTATTTATTTATTATGTTCTATATTTTTTATTTACATTCCCAATTATTTCCCATTTCCCAGTTCCCCCCTCCCGGAAAGTCCCATAAGCCCTCTTCCCTCCCCCTGTTCCCCAGTCAACCCTCTCCTGCTTCTCTGTCCTGGTATTCCCCTACACTTCTATATCCAGTCTTTCCAGGACCAGGGGTCTCTCCTTCCTTCTTGGAAATCGATTGATATGTGAATTGTGTCTTGGGTATTCCAAGCTTCTGGGTTAATATTCCCTTATCAGGGACTGCATACCATGTGTGTTCTTTTGTGATTGGGTTACCTCACTAAGGATGATATTTTCTAGTTCTCACTATTTGCCAAAGAATTTCATGAATTCATTGTTTTTAATTGCAGAGTAGTATTCCATTGTGTAACTATACCACATCTTCGATATACATTCCTCCACTGAGGGACATCTGGATTTTTTCCAGCTTCTGACTATTATAAGTAGGGCTGCTATGAACATAGTGGAGCATGTGTCCTTAATGTGTGCCAGGGAGGCCTCTGGGTATATGCCCAGGAGTGGTATAGCAGGATCCTCAGGAAGTGTCATGCCCAGTTTTCTGAGGAAGTGCCAGACTGCTTTCCAGAGTGGTTGTATCAGCTTTCAATTCCACCAGCAGTGGAGGAGTGTTCCTCTTTCTCCACATCCTCCCCAACACCTGCTGTCTCCTGTGCTTTTGATCTTAGCCATTCTGACTGGTGTGAGATAGAATCTCAGGGTTGTTTTGATTTGCATTTCCCTAATGACTAAGGATGTTGAACATTTCTTTAGTTGCTTCTCAGCCATTAGATATTCCTGAGGTGAAAAATTCTTTGTTTAGGTCTGTACTCCATTTTTTAATAGGGCCATTTCGTTCTCTGGAGTCTAACTTCTTGAGTTCATTGTAAATATTGGATATTAGCCCTCTGTCGGATGTAGGGTTGGTAAAGATCTTTTCCCAATTTGTTGGCTGCTGCTTTGTCCTTTTGACAGTTTCCTTTACCTTACAGAAACTTTGTAATTTTATGAGGTTCCATTTGTCAATTCTTGATCTTAGAGCATAAACTATTGGTGTTCTTTTCAGGAAATTTCCCCCTGTGCCCATGTGTTCAAGGCTCTTCTCTAGTTTCTTTTCTATTAGTTTCAGTGTGACTGGTTTTATGTGGAGGTCCTTGATCTACTTGGAGTTGAGCTTAGTACAAGGAGATAAGAATGGATTGATTTACATTCTTCTGCGTGCTGACCTCCAGTTGAACCATCACCATTTGTTGAAAAGGCTATCTTTTTTCTACTGGATGGTTTTAGCTCCTTTGTCAAAGATCAAGTGACCATAGGAGGGTCGATTCATTTCTGGGTCTTCAATTCTGTTCCATTGATCTACCTGCCTGTCACTGTACCAATACCATGCAGTTTTTAACCCTATTGCTCTGTAGTACAACTTGATGTCCGGGATACTGTTTCCCCCAGAAGTTCTTTTACTGTTAAGAATAGTGTTAGCTATCCTGTGTTTTCTGTTATTCCAGATGAAATTTTGAATTGCTCTTTCTAACTCTATGAACAATTGAGTTGGGATTTTGATGGGGATTGCATTGAATTTGTATATTGCTTTTGGCAAGATGGTCATTTTTACTATATTAATCCTGACAATCCATGAGCATGGAAGATTTTTCCATCTTCAGAGGTTTTCTTAAATTTCTTTCTTCAGAGACTTGAAGTTCTTGTCATACAGATCTTTCATTTATTTGGTTAGAGTCACACCAAGATACTTTATATTGTTTGTGGATATTGTGAAGGGTATCATTTCCCTTATTTCTTTCTCAGCCTGCTTATCCTTTGAGTATAGGAAGGCTACTGATTTGCTTGTGTTGATTTTATATCCGGCCACTTTGCTGAAGTTGTTTATCAGTTGTAGGAGTTCTCTGGTGGAGTTCTTTGGGTCGCTTAAGTATACTATCATATCGTCTGCAAATAGTGATAGTTTGACTTCTTCCTTTCCAATGTATCCCTTTGACCTCCTTTTGTCGTCTAATTGCTCTAGCTAGAACTTCAAGTATTATATTGAAAAGATATGGAGAGATAGGGCAGCCTTGTCTAGTCCCTGATTTTAGTGGGATTGCTTCAAGTTTCTCTCCATTTAGTTTGATGTTGGCTACTGATTTGATGTAATTGCTTTTACTCTGTTTAGATATGGGCCTCGAATTCCTGATCTATCCAAGACTTTTAGCATGAAAGGATGCTGAATTTTGTCAAATGCTTTTTCAGCATCTAATGAAATGACCATGTGGTTTTTTCCTTTGAGATTGTTTATGTAGTGGATTACATTGATGGACTTCCTTATAATGAACCATCCCTGCATCCCTGGAATGAAGCCTACTTGATCGTGGTGAATGATCATTTTGATGTGTTCTTGAATTTGTTTGGCAAGAATTTTATTGAGTATTTTGCATTGATATTCATAAGAGAAATTGGTCTGAGTTTCTCTTTCTTTCTCAGATCTTTGTGTAATTTTTGTATCAGCATAATTGTGGCTTCATAGAACGAGTTGGGTAGTTTTCCTTCTGTTTCTATTTTATGGAATAGTTTGAAGAGTATTGGTGTTAGGTCTTCTTTGAAGGTCTGATAGAATTCTGCACTAAAACCGTCTGGTCCTATGCTTTTTTTGGTTGGAAAACTTCCAATGACCACTTCTATTTCTTCAGGGGTTATGCAAATGTTTAGATGGTTTACTTGATCCTGATTTAATTTTGGTATATGGTATCTGTCTAGGAAATTGTTCATTTCCTTCAGATTTTCTAGTTTTGTTGAATATAGGCTTTTGTAGTAGGATCTGATGATTTTTTGAATTTCCTCAGTTTCTGTTATCTCTCCCTTTTCATTTCTGATTTTGTTAATTTGGATACTGTCTCTGTGCCCTCTGGATAGTCTGGCTGAGGGCCCGTCTATCTTGTTGATTTTCTCAAAGAACCAACTCCTAGTTTTGTTGATTCTTTGTATGGTTCTATTTGTTTCTACTTGATTGGTTTCAGCCCTGAGTTTGATGATTTCCTGCCTTCTACTCCTCTCGGGTGTATTTGTTTCTTTTTGTTCCAGTGCTTTCAGGTGTGCCATTAAGCTGCTAGTGTATGCTCTTTCCCGTTTCTTTTTGGAGGCACTCAGGGCTATGAATGTTCCTCTTAGCACAGCTTTCATTGTGTCCCAAAAATTAGGGTATGTTGTGCCTTCATTTTCATTAAATTTTAAAAAGTTTTTGATTTCTATCTCTATTTCTTTCTTGACCAAGTTATCATTGAGTAGAGCATTGTTCAGCTTCCATGTGTATGTGGACTTTCTGTTGCTTTTTTTTGCTATTGAAGATCACCTTTATTCCATAGTGAACTGATAGGAGTCATGGGATTAATTCGATCTTCTTATATCTGTTGAGGTCTGTTTTGTGACCAATTAGGTGGTCGATTGTGGAGAAGGCACCATGAGGTGCTGAAAAGAAGGTATATTCTTTTGCTTTAGGATGAAATGTTTTTTTTTATATATATATATACGTATATATATACATATATATATGTATATACATATATGTATACATACATATATATACGTATATACATATATGTATATGTATATACGTATATATATGTATGTATACATATATATGTATATACGTATATATATATATCTGTTTTATACATATATCTGTTATATATATGTTATATATATGGCACACCTGAAAGCTCTGGAACGAAAAGGAGCAAATACACCCAAGAGGAGTAGAAGGCAGGAAATCATCAAACTCATGACTGAAATCATCAAGTAGAAGCAAATAGAACCATTAAAGAATCAACAAAACTAGGAGTTGGTTCTTTGAATGTAGTATATATATATATGATCCATTTGGTCCATGGCTTCAATTAGTTTTACTGTGTCCCTGTTTAGTTTCTGCTTTCCTGATCGGTCCATTTCAGAGAGTTGGGTGTTGAAGTCACCTACTATTATTGTGTGAAGTGCAATGTGTGCTTTGAGCTTTAGTAAAGTTTCTTTTACAAATGAGGGTGCCCTTGCATTCTGAGCATAGATGTTCAGAATTGAGAGTTCTCCTTGGTGGGTTTTTCCTTTGACAATTATGTAGTGTCCTTCTGTGTCTTTTTTGATGACTTTAGGTTGAAAGTCAATTTTATCAGATATTAGGATGGCTACTCCAGCTCGTTTCCTGGGATCACTTGCTTATAAAATTGTTTTCCAGCCTTTTACTCTGAGGTAGTGTTTGTCTTTGACACTGAGTTGCGTTTCCTGCATGCAGCAAAATGCTGGGTCCTGTTTATGCATACAATCTGTTAGTCTATGTCTTTTTATTGGGGAATTGAGACCATTGATGTTAAGAGGTAGTAAGGAATAGTGATTATTGCTTCCTGCTATTTTTGACGCTATCTTTATGTTTGCGTGGTTATCTACTTTTGGGTTTGATGAAATAATGTTACTATCTCATTTTTTCCAGGGTGTATTCTCTCTCCTTGTATTGGGAATTTTCACCTTTTATCTTTTGCAGGGCTGGGTTTGTGCAAAGATATTGTGTAAATTTGGTTTTATCATGGAATATGTTCGCCTCTCCATCTATGGTGATTGAGAGTTTTGCTGGGTATAGTAGTCTGGGCTGGCATTTGTGTTCTCTTAGAGTCTGTATGAGATCTGTTCAGGATCTTCTAGCTTTCATAGTCTCTGGTGAGAAGTCTGATGTAATTCGGATAGATCTTCCTTTATATGTTACTTGACCTTTTTCTCTTACTGCTTTTAATATTTTTTCTTTAGTACATTTGGTGTTTTGATTATAATGTGACAGGAGGTATTTCTGTTCTGGTCCAGTCTGTTTGGAGTTCTGTAGGCTTCTTGTATGTTCATGGGCATCTTTCTCTATAGTTTAGGGATGTTTTCTTCCATAATTTTGTTGGAGATATTTACTGGCCCTTTAAGTTGCCTATCTTCACTCTCATCTATACCTATCATCCTTAGGTTTGGTCTTCTCATTGTGTCCTGGATTTCCTGGATGTTTTGGGTTACACTTTTTTCATTTTGCATTATCCTTGACTGTTGAGTCGATGCTTTGTATGGTATCTTTAGCATGAGATTCTTTCTTCCATCTCTATTATTCTATTGTTGATGTTTGCATCTATGATCCCTGAATTCTTCCCAAGGCTTTCTATCTCCAAAGTTGTCTCCCTTTGTGATTTCTTAGTTGTTTCTACTTCCTTTTTTAGATCCTGGATGGATTTGCTCAGTTCCTTCACTTGTTTGTTTGTGTTTTCCTGTATTTCTTTAAGATATTTTTGTGTTTCATCTTTCAGGACTTCTGCCTGTTGACCCCAATTCTCCTGTATTTCTTTAAGCAAGTTTTGTGTTTCCTCTTCATGAATTTCCATCTGTTGTTCCATATTCTCCTGCATTTCTTTAAGCGATTTTTGTGTTTCCTTTTTAAGGGCTTCTACTCATTGATTCATGGTCTCCTGTATTTCTTTAAGAGATTTATTTACATCCTTCTTGAAATACTCTAAAAGCATCATGAGAAGTGATTTTAAATCCAGATCTTGCCTTTTGGGTATGATGGGGTATCCAGAACTTGCTGGTGACAGAGAGTTGTGTTCGGATTGTGCCATATTGCCTTGATTTCTGTTAGTAATGTTCCTACGTTTGCCTTTTGCCATCTGGTTATCTCTGGTGTTGGTTGGTCCTGTTGTCATTGACTGGTGCTTGAACTTCCTGTGAGCCTGCAAGGCAATTTCCGCCCCCCTGGATTACTGCGTTTCCTCTGGCACTGATTGCTGAGGGGTTGCCCTGCTCCTGAGTGTCTTTGGAGGCCTGGTGTGCCTTGCCCCAAGTGATGTTATACTTGGGATATCTCTGTGTATCTGGAGTCTCTGTCTGAGCAAAGGTGGAGATGCTGCTGAACTCCCTCCAGGCATGGGTCACTCTGCAGGGCAGATGTTCCACAGCAGAGCTGGCGCGCAGATGACCACAGAGCTGCTCAGCTCTTGAGCGCATGCGGGACCCTAGCCGGCTATGTCCCAAGTGATGTTATGTTCAGTTACCTCTGTACCAGGAGGCCTGGACTGCTCTCTCTCCAGATCAAAGATCAAAAGTATGTTCTTATAACACTAATGTGCTTTTAAAGAAACTAGCTTCCAAAACTATTTCTATTTTTCAGCAATCAGATTGCTGAAATTTCATGGGTGTGGAATCCCTGCTATGGTTAGTAATCATTATCCCACAGTGGGCATCCTAGTCCCCTGACCCTTACAATGTTCCTGTCCCCTCTTTTGCAGTGTTCCCTGAGCTTTAGAGACTGCACTTAAGTTGTACTATTTGGGCAGGTCATCCATGACCACTTACTCTCTGCATTTTGACTAGTAGTAGATCTCTGTATTAGTTTCCATCTGCTGTAAAAAATTTTTTTGATGGGTAGTAAGAGGCATACTTATCTATGGCTATAACGAAAATTATCTGGAAAAGTTAGAAACTGTATTCATTTAGCATGATAAGGACACCAGTTGAAATGACAATATAGATGAGGGAAATTTCTCAAGAGTGCATACATCCCTAGATGAAGAACTATGGGCAACAATGGTTCCTGACAGAGTGAAAGTTAGGTTTTTTTTTTATGGATGATTTTCCAAATAGGTTATCTAATACCTAATGGTAGTCATCTCTAAACACATGTTCTTATGAGTAACACTTATGAGCATGTGTGTACATGCACATGCATGCATACACACACACACATGTACACACACACTATAGAAAAAATATAAGTAGTTGGTTGGAGGATAAAAGAGATGGAGATAATAAAAATACAGCATTAAAGTAAGAAATTCTTAAAATAATGAAAAAAGAAAACATGATGTATACACTGACAGTATAATATTCAGTTATGAAAAAAAGAGTGTTTTTTTTTTTTTTTTTTTTTTTACAGTTTGTAGCACCCTGAATGGAATGGGAGGGAAATACGCAAAGTAACCAGGTACAGAAAGCCAAATGCTGCATGTTCTCACTCAAATGTAAAAGCCCAGAAGCTTTATTTTATTGAAGGTGAGAGTATAACAGTGATCATAGAGGCAGGGAGGACTGAAAAGGGGGGAATATTGTGAGTTTGGACAACAGGAATCAAAATACTAGTCCCTCAGAAGAATAACTACTAAACACTGGGATGAACATGGTTACAGCAATTCATTATGTATTTTATAAGGAACCAGAAAAAATTTAAAACTTTTAAAAAGAAACAAAGAAATAAAGAACATTTAATGGAATATTGTTTCTGATAATATTTAATCCCATCAGGTGCTTCTACTCCACCTTTGATTATTCAATTCTCAGATAAAAGATACATGTGATCTTTAATTTATAATAAACCTTGATCAGCACTAAAGCTGGGCAGCTATCTACCTTCTATGCTATTAGAACCTACTTTACTATTGACAATCCTGAGTTAATACTTAGTATATTCTCTCTGAGCTGCTCTAACTCCAACTGGTCAGCCTTAATCATCACCATGATTTTAAGATTCTTACCCTATGGCATTTTTCTCCCTCCACTCCTCAGACTCCTCAATCTCCTTGAGTGGTCCCTCAGACCCCATTCCCAGGAACTCCTCCTCTGTCTCTTCTGCCTACCTATTGGATGTTGTTATTTTTATGTAACCAAAAGTTTTAAATTAAGGAGTATTGTATATGGAGATTCACTCATTCCTGGGAGCAACCAGGTCTTGGGGGCTAGTACTTATCATTTTAATACATATCTAAAGGACATACCTCATAAGGATAGAAACATTTTTCATCATGATTTGATAATATCTTTATGGATTATTACAGTGTTCTCCATTTAAATATATAATTGTTACTCAATGGAAATTTAGTACAGATAAGATATAATTCATCATTCGCACCACCAGCATCATTTAAAGAGAACAAATATCCATGGGACAGCATTAGAAATTTTATTTGTAAAGATACAAATCTCCAGCTTTACGTATCAACAGCTTTCCTCATTTGACCCCACAGTTTCTTCATCACCCTTTTGACCTCCTCATTTCTGAAGGTATAGATTAAAGGGTTTAACATAGGTGTCACAAGGGTACAAAACACAGTTACAGCTTTGTCAGTGGGGAAGGAGGTCATGGGCCTTAGGTACAGGTAAGAACAAGGTACAAAGAATAAGACAACAACAGTGACATGAGAGGCACAGGTAGACAGGGCTTTGCGACGTCCTTCTGAACTGTGATTCCGTAGGGAATGAAGGATGACCATGTAGGAAGCAACCAGCATAGAGAAAGTAAGCAAACACAGTGACCCACTGTTGGCAGCAATCAGGGGCCCCAGAGTGTGAGTGTCAGTGCAGGCCAACTCCAGGAGTGGTATTAAATCACACATAAAGTGGTCAATGATATTTGGGCCGCAGAATGGTAACTGGGCCATAAACAAAATCTGTATCCCTCCATGGATGAATCCTAAGATTACAGCAGCCCCCACCAGGAATACACACACAGGTCGGCTCATGATGGTCATGTAGTGTAAGGGTTTGCAGATGGCTACATAGCGATCATAGGCCATGGCAATCAGCAAGATGATTTCATCAGCAGCAAAAAAATGCTCAGCAAAAAGCTGAGTCATACAGCCATTGAAGGATATGGTGCTCTTCTCAGAGATTAGGTCATAGATCATTTTGGGTGCTATGGAAGAAGAGTAGAAACCATCTATGATGGACAAGTAGGACAGAAAGAAGTACATGGGAGTAGCCAGAGCCGGGCTGATGAATATGGTGACTGAGATGAGCATGTTACCTGCTAGTGTGATCAAATAGATCACTAAGCACACAATAAATAAGAGTTTCTGCAGATTTGGGTCTTGAGTTAAGCCCAGGAGGATGAATTCTGTGACATTGCTCATCCTTTCCATCAATTTAGTACAGTCTCTGTGGATATGGTCATCTGAAAGGAAACCACAGGATGTCTCAATGATAATATTTAAGGTGAAACACTGAAGTACCCATCACCTTATTACTTCTGGTCCTTGATTTCTATGTAGCTGCATTTCTCACCTCTGCAGACAGTATCACAACCCATGCAGTTATAAAAATCAAATTCAATAGGGTGGATTATTCCTAATGGATTTTCATGCACTTGTGACAAGACCTTAGAAATACTACTAGAATTCTTTTATTGGGTTGCCTTTCCAGTCCCTGTATGAGGGCTTTCACCTTGTTTTATTGTATCTTGTTTTGTTCTACTTAGGTGTCAACATTTGAAGGTTTTCTCTTTTCTGAAGAGGAAACAGAAGAGAAGTAGAATTTGGAGATAAGGGAGGTTGTAGGGACGTAGTAGTAGAGGGAAGGAAACTTGGTTTGGATGTATTGACTGAGAGTAGAATCTATTTGCAAAGAAGGAGGAAGGAGAAGGAGAAAAAAAATCTACTGTTATTATTGATTACACAGGTAACTTCCAAATTCTAACCAGTCTCTAACATGATTTATTTCATTGGGTTTTTGTAGGATTAGTATAATCAGCATAACAATTATTTTGAAGTTATTGTCTAATGTGGATTCACAAATACAAATATTCTATGAAATTCATCTGTATACACTATACTAATGAAATAAATCTTCTTAAATCATAAGTATCTGTATTCTGCAGACTATTATTCCTCTCTATCCAGCGAATGACCAGTACCTAAGACAGCCACAGCTAAAACCTGACCTTTTTTCTTCTGAATGTTGAGGATCCACCTTTGATACATTTTTTAGCATAATCCATTTCATTTTATTGCTACAGATTTCATGCCCAATTCACACCCATTCTTTCTTGTTCCTTCATCTGTATCTTTGAAAGTGTATATGTAAGTGGTACAAAGTCTCCCCAGGGGCCCTTAGTATTTATCAGGAAAATGTGTTTGAAGTTAAACTATCATGTCTAGTAATATGCTCACTGTTAAGCCAAACCATGCTTTACACCAACATTTACAAATGAAAAAAACTAGAGACAAAGGTCACTCTAAATTTATTATTGACAAGGCATAAATGAGAGAGCTAGCTCAGCCAAGCATTGGACTGAGCATGGGGTCCCCAATGGAGGAGTTGGAGCGTGGACTAGAGGAGCTGAAGGGGTTTGCAACCCAATTGGAAGAAGGACAATGTAGGCTAACCAGATGTCCCAGGGCTCCCAGGAACTAAGACAGCAACCAAGGGATAAACATGGTTCCAGCCAAAAGAGTGGCAGAGTAATGCCTTGTAGGGCATTAGGGGGAGGTAAGGTCCTTGGTCCTATGAAGTCTCCATAGATGATGCAGTGTGGGGAAATCGAGTGGGGGGTAAGTGGGATTGGGTTGGGTAGAGGGGCATATTCTTCCAGGCAGGGGTTGGGAGGACATGTTGAGGGTTTTCGGGGTGGGGGAAGCCGGGAAAGGATATAACATTTGAAATATAAATGAAGAATATGCTCAATAAAAAAAGAGAGAGCTACTAATATGATAAACTCTTTTCCTTGGGAGATAACTTCAGTCAAATAAGATGAATTTATAATTTTCATTGTTAAGTGCTAGAAAATTTGAAGATATACAGCAGTGTGTTCTTTTAAACATACTGTATGTGCTTTTCCATAGCTATCAATACTGGGATTTTTAATTTTTCTTTGTCCCATTTCCCCACTTTCCATATTATGTGCAAAAAACGTTCCATATAATTTTTACAACAGCTTTGGCTACAAATATCATAATTGTGACCTATGCCCAATAAAAATGAGGAAAACATATTCGGTTTTCAATATTACTATATCCTGAAGTGTATCTTTTCTGTTTATGGTTCCACTACGTGGGGGTTTTGTGGCAAATAATTCTTATTGAGTTTAATTCATTCACAAATCATAATTTCAAAGTGACTGTAGAAATTCTGAAAAGGGGGAAAACTTCAATTGGCTACAAACAGAACTGTTCACAATCAGTATACTTGTAAGAATCTTTAGAAGTGTCTTCTTTCCCAATACTAACTGATTTGGATGAATTTCAGAAAGTATTTTCTAAAGTAATGTTACCTTACATTTATTTATTTTCATTGAAAATATTAAGCATTAACTAGTATGCAACTGCAAGGTCTCTTCAGTGAGAAATTGACCAAGTCAAGTTAATCTGCTTTAAAATTTGGAGGAAAAGATGTAGCTTACACTGACCTGGGTCTAGCTGTTTGTGGATTCCACTGTTTGTAGATTGAATAATTCATTGCTTTGTTCTTCAGAGACCATACAACATGGCATTCACTGGACTCTATAAGCTGACACTGGAATTATTATTTTTCTAGACACTTCTCCAATTTAGATATTAATGATAATTTAGCTCCAATTGTGAGCTGAGATTAGCTCCCAAAATAAGCTATGAAACAGCTCATTGTGACATTTTGGTAGTCCCAGGACATAAATCTTACTCCCTTTCTCTCTTTTATTATCAAGTTCAATCTAAACAAAACATTCAAGTCAGAAAATATCACTGTACTCAAATAAAAAAGAAGTAAGTGAATATGCTCAACTTGTTTTCTTTCCATATTTGGCTCTCTGATTTCTAAGAGTCCATGAACACAATGTAGAGAGAAGGCCTTTCATTTTAACTCAAACTCCCCTTTATATGTCTCCTAGACACCTACCAACATCAACAGCAGCATCTTCTCAATAAACCATCACCTTCTTGACATATACTTGCTTCCTTTTCTGCTCACTGAGCATTCCCCATCCTTTTGCTTCTGTCTTCCTTGAGCCTAAATAAAGTTTTAAATCATAGATTCTCTGTTGTTGCAACCCCTTTGGGGTTGCCCAAGACTATTGGAAAACACAATTACTTAAAATATGATTCATAACAGTAGCAAAATTGAAGTTATGAGGTAGCAATGAAAATAATTGCCTGGTGGAGGGTCACCACAACATGGGCAGCTTGTTAAAGGGTTGCAGCATTAGGAAGGTTGAGAACCAATGCTTTTAAATAGACTTCCACAGTCTGCAGAATATGGTCATGCTTTGGCCTCTCAAACACCCAGAGGACTGGTAATAGTCTCTGCAGAAGTCTTTGCCAAGGCAGCAGTCAAGATCTCTTATTTACCCCCACTTTGTACCCACTAAGATCATTAGCAGTGGCTAATTTCAGAAACACAGCTGGCATTAAGTAGGCATCTAGGTTGTTGTTTAGACTGAGATGAATTGTAAGACTTTGAAAGCTTCTCTCTGGGGCTTGTTTTCTGATTGTGATATTGTTGAAACTGGTCTAGAAGTGGAAATGTCCAAATTGCTATTGTAGATCGCAATTAAAAAAACAAAACAAAACAAAAAATCAGCGAATGGCTAAAGTGATTAAATGGAACGATTTCCGGCACCAAAGATTGTGTAGAAATTAAGAAAAGCATTATAATGACCATGTTCTTATAGGGTAATTATTTATGTGACCCACAAGGAACTTATTAGACTGAGGGGCATCTATCTTTTGCTCTCTACTCCTCTGGCAGAGCATGCTGACACTTAGACTTATATACTATGGCTTAGATCAGTAGCCACTGAGAAAGTCACACAGAGAAGTTTTTGAGTAAAAATACCTTGAGAGTTAGGGGGCAGAAGCACTCTGCAAAGGAGATTCTACTATATTCTTTCCTCTAGTGTAACTGCCAGCAGTTACATCGAACAGGTTACCTGGAAGGGAGCTGGGGATGTATGGGAAGGCAGTGAAAAGAGATGGAGACCAAAACAACACCTGATATTCAAGGTCTCAAAGTTTAATGGAGAACTAGAAATCTATAGGCAGGGGAAAACCCTTCCCCCAAAGGCTGGAAACTTCTCCACAGGTGGCTAGTGTTTTTCAGGAAATTGCAGGTACTTGATAAACCAGGGGCTTCACCTTGGTCTGAGCACTCCACCCTAAGTGGAGGGGATTATTATTATTATTACACAGGAGTTCCTGCTCAAAGCCTGAGAGAGGAACTTCACATCAGTAGATGTCAAATTCCTGCCAGGTGGCATGGTACTCCAATAAGGCACTGTACACTCTAGAGCCTGTGGTGATAAAAACTGACTGCAACTTCAAGTGGAATCCTCTTTCTTTGTCATCACTTTTGAATTTAAAAGAAATCAAGATATACTCCTGAATTCCAGGGCTAGAAAAGCAAAGCAGATCTTTTAGTTCTATAGCCAGTAGTCTGCATTTTTTGATTGTTGTTTACCTGTTTTGGGGCCTTAGTTTTCCACCAACTTAACTCCTGGATCCCTCTTACTTTTTATTTTCTAACGAAATATATGTATGGTTCTGTATATATTTTGCATATGCATATACACATAAATCTATAGAATACTATTTTAACCAATTTAGTTGAAGAATTCAGTGATATTAAACACATTCATATTACTATCAATTTCTAGGAACTTTCTTGTTTTCTTATTTCTTAAGCAGTAATTCATGTATCCTTCTTTTTTGTAAGTCCCTGGAAAATACTGTGCCAATTTCAGTCCAATTTAGGTATAAAGTATAGTGAAGCAACACAAATATATCTATTCTTTGTGGAGCCGTGGTGTTGGGGATTTAAATCATGACCTTGTTGAGAGGATGCAAGTATTTTGTCCTCAAGCTTCATATAAAAATCCATTTGTGTATGTACTATTTCATCTAGTTTACTGATTTTTAGGTTAATTTGTATTGAAGTACATAGCAAAATTTTTTTAGTTTTTGAGATTGACCCAGTATTCAAAAGGTCTTCTTTGAAAGGCAATCTTAGAAGCTGATGGATTCACATATCAGTTGCTTTTTCTAAAAGTTTTTTTTTTTTAGATGCTGAGAAAGCATTTGACAAAATTCAGCATCCTTTCATGCTAAAGGTCTTGGGAAGATCAGGAATTCAAGGCCCATATCTAAACATAGTAAAAGCAATTTAGAGCAAACCGGTAGCCAGCATCAATCTAAATGGAGAGAAACTTGAAGCAATCCCACTAAAATCAGGGACTAGACAAGGCTGCCCTATCTCTCCATATCTTTTCAATATAGTACTTGAAGTTCTAGCTAGAGCAATTAGACAACAAAAAGAGGTCAAAGGGATACAAATTGGAAAGGAAGAAGTCAAACTATCACTATTTGCAGACGATATGATAGTATACTTAAGCGACCCAAAGAACTCCACCAGAGAACTCCTACAGCTGATAAACGACTTCAGCAAAGTGGCCGGATATAAAATCAACTCAAGCAAGTCAGAAGCCTTCCTATACTCAAAGGATAAGCAGGCTGAGAAAGAAGTAAGAGAAATGATACCCTTCACGATAGTCTAAAATGTTTTATTTTAAATACGGTAACCCAGATTCGAAAAGACAAAAAGTTTCTGTCTCTCATTTGTTTGATTTTGGCATATTTATGTGCATGTATAAAGAGACAAGTGTAGTCATAGACTATGAAATTAGACAGGAGATCACAAGAAGCCAAAGGTGATGTTGAGGAAGGCTGGGGAAATCAGTATGGCAAAGGTGACCTGAATGCAGATAGTATTCTGAGGAGTAGAAGGGTATGAACAGAGGCCCCTGTTTTAGGAGAATGAGAGGGGAGAATAACAGGAACAAACTGTTTTTAAAAAGCCACAGTGGAAGCTGGCATTGTATATGCTAATTGAATTAAGAGAAAATGTCAAGACCATTACGTGCTTTGAATAATCATATGTCACAGGCAGGTTAAAAGTCAGTCACTGCCTCAGAGAAGGTTTTTGCAGTCTACCCTGTAGCTTAAAACAGTGAAATACAAGGAACACTTCTACAAAGACGCAAACAAAGTTCATCAACCAATACATACAGAGACGAATAGATAAAGGTATTGATTGTTCATAGATGCAAATACGAAAAAACACGTTGCCATAAGATATGTGTACTGGCTGGTTTTGTGTGTCACCTTGACACAGGCTGGAGTTATCACAGAGAAAGGAACTTCAGTTGGGGAAGCACCTTTATGAGATCCAGCTGTGGAACATTTTCTCTGTTGCTGATCAAGGTGGGGAGGCCCATTGTGGATGGTGCCATCCCTGGGTTATTAGTCTTGGGTTCTATAAGAGAGCAAGCTGAGAAATCCAGGAGAAGCAAGACAGTAAGAAACATCCCTCCATAGCCTCTGCACCAGCTCCTACATCCTGATCTGCTTGAGTTCCAGGCATGACTTACTTTGGTGATCAACAACAATGTGAAAATGTTAGCTGTATAAACCCTTTCCTACCCAACTTGCTTCTTGGTCAAGATGTTTGTGCAGGTATGGAAACCCTGACTGAGAGACAATATACAACTTCGGTTCAAGGCTAAAACATTTGACAGTGTGAGAGTTCTCAAAGATGAGAACTGGCCCATCTCTCATACTGCTGGAGACACAGCAACTACAAGTATTGTGATGGTGTATATTTATTAAAAATAAAAAATTAAGAGTAACCAGCGCGCAAGCTCTGCTGTGGGACTTCTGCCTTGCAGAGGGAACCCCCGCATTGGGTGGGAGCCTACCAGCTTCCCTTTGGTGACCTCTGTTCCTGGATCGACTGCACTGAGGAGACTGGCATCCAGGTTCCCTCCAATATAACATTGCTTGGGACACGGCCTGTTGGGGCTTCCATCTGCTCCCAAGAGCGGGACAGTGCTGCCCTCATCTGGGCACCAGATCTGCTGTGGGCCATCCCCCATGCAGGGTGACCTGCGCTGCCAAGAGAGTGCAGAGTGCACTCCACCATCTTTGCTCCAGCACCAGGGCAGCTGGGACCCCCAGGCTCAGAGAAAGACAGGCAAATATCGCTGGGTCTCAACTTGTGTGTACCCTGCTCCCAAGAGCTGGGCAGGTCTGCAGTAATCGACACGCTAGCCCTGCTGTGGGACTTCTGCCCTGCAGAGGGACGCCCCCTCCACCCCAACTCTGGGAGAGATCACACACCCCTGCACAGGGCTGGAGCCTACCAACCTCCCTTTGGCGACCTCTGCTCTGGGAATCCACAACGCTGAGCCTTTGGATGTGCAGGGACTCCCCAATAAAACATCACTTGGGGCAAGGCACATCAGGGCTCCAAAGTCACTCAGGAGCAGGGCAGGCCCCAGAAATCGGTGCCAGGGGAATCCCGGTAATCCAGGGGGGCCAGAAATAGCTTTGCAGGCTCACAGGAGGTCCAACCAACAGCCAGTGACAGCAGGACCAACTAACACCAGAGGTAACCAGATGGCAAAAGGCAAATGTAGGAATGTTGCTAACAGAAATCAAAGTAATATGGCACCATCTGAACCCAACTCTCCAACAGCAGCAAGTCCTGGATACCCCACCACACCTGAAAGACAAGATCTGGATTTAAAATCACTTCTCATGATGCTATTGGAGGATCACAAGAAGGACACAAATAAATCTAATAAAGAATTACAGGAGACCATGAATCAACAGTTAGAAACCCCTACAAAGGAAACACAAAAATCACTTAGAGAAATGCAGGAGAACATGGATCAACTGATGGAGGACCACAAGGAGACAACACAAAAATTGCTTAAAGAAATGAATCAACAGGTAGATGCACTTTCAAAGGAATCACAAAATTTGCATAAAGAAATGCAGAAGAATATGGGTCAACAGATGGATGCCCATAGGGAGGCAACACAAAAATTGCCTAAAGAAATGAATCAACGGATAGATGCCCTTACAAAGGAAACATGAGAACTGCTTAAAGAAATGCAGGAGACGATGGATCAACAGAAGGAATCCCATGAGGAGGAAACAAAAAAAATGCTTAGAGAAATACAGGAGAACTTGGGTCAACAGGCAGAAATCCTGAAAGAGGAAATGCAAAAATACCTTAAAGAAATACAGGAAAATACAAACAAACAAGTGAAGGATTTCAGCAAATCCATCCAGGATCTAAAAAGGGAAGTAGAAACAACTAAGAAATCACAAAGGGAGACAACTTTGGAGATAGAAAACCTTGGGAAGAAATCAGGAGTCATAGATGCAAACATCAACAATAAAATACAAGAGATGGAAGAAAGAATCTCAGTGCTGAAGATACCATAGAAAGCATTGACACAACAGTCAAGGAAAATGAAAAATGCAAAACAATGTGAAACCCAAAACATCCAGGAAATCCAGTACACAATGAGAAGACCAAACCTAAGGATTATAGGTATAGATGAGAGTGAAGATTTGCAACTTAAAGCGGCAGTAAACATCTTCAACAAAATTATGGAGGAAAACTTCCCTAGCCTAAAGAGAGAGATGCCGATGAACGTACAAGAAGCCTACAGAACTCCAAACAGACTGGACCAGAACAGAAATACCTCCCATCACATAATAATCAAAACACCAAATGTACTAAACAAAGAAAGAATATTAAAAGCAGTAAGAGAAAAGGGCCAAGTAACATACAAAGGGAGACCTATCCGAATCACATCAGACTTCTCACCAGAGACTATGAAAGCCAGAAGATCCTGGGCAGATCTCATGCTGACACTAAGAGAGAACAAATGCCAGCCTAGACTACTATACCCAGCAAAACTCTCAATCACCATAGATGGAGAGACCAAGATATTCCATGATAAAACCAAATTTTCACAATATCTTTCCACAAACCCAGCCCTGCAAAGGATAATAGGTGGAAACCTTCAATACAGGGAGAGAAACAACACCCTGGAAAAAATGAGATAATAACCTTCTTGCTTCAAACCCAAAAGTAGATAACCACTCAAACATAAAGATAGCATCAAGAATGGCAGTTGGCAAGAATCACAATGCCTTAATCTCTCTTAATATCAATGGTCTCAATTCCCCAATAAAAAGACATAGACTAGCAGACTGGATACGAAAACAGGACCCAGCATTTTGCTGCATGCAGTAAACGCACCTCAGTGTCAAAGAAAAACACTACCTCAGAGTAAAAGGCTGGAAAACAATTTTACAAGCAAGTGGCCCAAAGAAACGAGCCGGAGTAGCCATCCTAATATCAGATAAAATTGATTTTCAACCTAAAGTCATCAAAAAAGACACCGAAGGATACTACATACTGATCAAGGGAAAAATCCACCAAGAAGAACTCTCAATTCTGAATATCTAGGCTCCAAATGCAAGGGCACCCTCATTCGTAAAAGAAACTTTACTAAAGCTCAAAGCACACATCGTTCCTCACACAATAATAGTGGGTGATTTCAACACCCGCTCTCTGAAATGGATCATTCAGGAAAGCAGAAACTAAACAGGGACACAGTGAATCTAATTGAAGCCTTGGACCAAATGGAACTAACAGATATATATAGAACATTTCATCCTAGAGCTAAGGAATACACCACCTTCCCAGCACCTCATGGTACCTTCTCCAAAATCGACCATATAATTGGTCACAAATCAGACCTCAACAGATATAAGAAGATAGAACTAATCCCATGCCTCCTATCAGATCACTATGGAATAAGGGTGGTCTTCAATGGCAACAAAAACAACAGAAAACCCACATAAAAATGGAGGCTGAACAATGCTCTACTCAATGATAACTTGGTCAAGGTGGAAATAAAGAAAGAAATCAAAGAGTTTTTGAAATTTAATGAAAATGAAGGCACAACATACCCTACCTTATGGGACACAATGAAAGCAGTGCTAAGAGGAAAATTCATAGCCCTGAGTGCTGCCAAAAAGATACGGGAGACAGCATACACTATCAGCTTAATGGCACACCTGAAAGCCCTGGAACAAAAAGAAGCAAATACACCAAAGAGGAGTAGAAGGCAGGAAATCATCAAACTCATGGCTGAAATCAATCAAGTAGAAACAAATAAAACCATACAAAGAATCAACAAAACGAGGAGTTGGTTCTTTGAGAAAATCAACAAGATAGGTAAGTCCTTGGCCAGACTAACCAGAGGGCACAGAGACAGTATCCAAATTAACAAAATCAGAAACGAAAAGGGAGAGATAAAAAAAGAAACTGAGGAAATTCAAAAAAATCATCAGATCCTACTACAAAAGTCTGTATTCAACACAACTAGAAAATCTCGTGGACATGGACATTTTCCTTGACAGATACCAAATACCAAAATTAAATCAGGATCAAATAGACCATCTAAACCATCCTATAAACCCTGAAGAAATATAAGTCGTCATTGGAAGTCTTCCAACCAAACAAGCACAGGTCCAGATGGTTTTACTGCAGAATTCTATCAGACCTTCAAAGAAGACCTAACACCAATACTCTTCAAACTATTCCACAAAATAGAAACAGAAGGAACACTACCCAACTCACTGTATGAAGCCACAATTACACTAATACCAAAAGCACACAAAGATCCGACAAAGAAAGAGTATCTCAGGCCAATCTCTCTTATGAATATAGATGCAAAAATAATAAAATTCTTGCCAACCGAATCCAAGAACACATCAAAACGATCATTCACCACGATCAAGTAGGCTTCATCCCAGGGATGCAGGGATGGTTCAATATAGGGAAATCCATCAATGTAATCCACTATATAAACAATCTCAAAGAAAAAACCACATGGTCATCTCATTAGATGCTGAGAAAGCATTTGAAAAAATTCAGCATCCTTTCATGCTAAAGGTCTTGGAAAGATCAGGAATTCGAGGCCCATATCTAAACGTAGTAAAAGCAATTTACAGCAAACCGGTAGCCAACATCAAACTAAATGGAGAGAAACTTGAAGCAATCCCACTAAAATCAGGGACTAGACAAGGCTGCCCTCTCTCTCCATATCTTTTCAATATAGTACTTGAAGTTCTAGCTAGAGCAATTAGACAACAATAAGAGGTCAAAGGGATACAAATTGGAAAGGAAGAAGTCAAACTATCACTATTTGCAGACAATATGATAGTATACTTAAGCGACCCAAAGAACTCCACCAGAGAACCCCTACAGCTGATAAACAACTTCAGCAAAATGGCCGGATATGAAATCAACTCACACAAGTCAATAGCCTTCCTACACTCAAAGGATAAGCAGGCTGAGAAAGAAGTAAGAGAAATGATACCCTTCACGATAGCCACAAACCATATAAAGCATCTTGGTGTGAATCTAACCAAACAAGTGAAAGATCTGTATGACAAGAACTTCAAGTCTCTGAAGAAAGAAATTGAAGAAGACCTCAGAAGATGGAAAAATCTGCCATGCTCATGGTTTGGCAGGATTAATATAGTAAAAATGACCATCTTGCCAAAAGCAATATACAGATTCAATGCAATCCCCATCAAAATCCCAACTCAATTCTTCATAGAGTTAGAAAGAGCAATTCAAAAATTCATCTGAAAAAACAGAAAACCCAGGATAGCTAAAACTATTCTCAAGAGTAAGAGAACTTCTGGGGGAATCAGTATCCTGAACCTCAAGTTGTACTACAGAGCAATAGTGTCAAAAACCGCATGGTATTGGTACTGTGACAGGCATGTAGGTCAATGGAACAGAATTGAAGACCCAGAAATGAATCCACACTCCTATGGTCACTTGATCTTTGACAACAGAGCTAAAACCATCCAGTGGAAAAAAGATCGCCTTTTCAACAAATGGTGCTGGCTCAACTGGAGGTCAACATGCAGAAGAATGCAAATTGACCCATTCTTATCTCCTTGCACTAAGCTCAATTCCAAGTGGATCAAGGACCCCCACATAAAACCAGACACACTGAAACTAATAGAAAGGAAACTAGGGAAGAGCATTGAACATATGGGCACAGGGGAGAATTTCCTGAATAGAACTCCAATAGCTTATGCTCTAAGATCAAGAATTGACAAATGGGAGCTCATTAAATTACAAAGTTTTTCCAAGGCACAAGACACTGTCAAAAATCAAATTGGCAACCAACTAACTGGGAAATGATCTTTATCAACCCTACATCTGACAGAGGGCTAATATTCCATATATACAAAGAACTCAAGAAGTTAAACTCCAGAGAGGCAAGTAACCCTATTAAAAAATGGGGTACAGAGCTAAACAAAGAGTTCTCACCTGAAGAATATCTAATGGCTGAGAAGCACTTAAAGAGATATTTATCATCCTTAGTCATTAGGGAAATGCCAATCAAAACAACCCTGAGATTCCATCTCACACCAGTCAGAACGGCTAAGATCAAAAACACAGGAGACAGCAGTTGTTGGCGAGGATGTGGAGAAAGAGGAACACTCCTCCACTGCTGGTGGAATTGCAACCTGGTACAATCACTCTGGAAAGCAGTCTGGCGGTTCCTCAGAAAACTTGGCATGACACTCCCGGAGGATCCGGCTATACCACTCCTGGGCATATACCCAGAGGCTTTACCTGCATGCAATAAGGGCACATGCGCCACTATGTTCATAGCAGCCTTATTTATAATAGCCAGAAGCTGGAAAGAACCCAGATGTCCCTCACCAGAGGAATGTATACAGAAGATGTGGTATATTTACACAATGGAATACTACTCTTCATGAAAAACAATGAATTCACAAAATTCCTAGGCAAATGGTCAGAACTTGAAAATATCATCCTTAGTGAGGTAACCCAACCACAAAAGAACACACATGGTATGCAGTCACTGATAAGGGGATATTAACCCAGAATCTTGGAATACCCTAGACACAATTCGCATATGAATAGACTTCCATGAAGATGGAAGGAGAGACCCTTGTTCCTGGAGAGACTGGATGTAGGGGAATGCCAGGAAAAAGAAGAGAGAGGTTGTTGAATGGGGAAAGAGGGAGGGAAAGGGGCTTATGGGACTTTCGGGGAGGGAGGAAACAGGAAAGGGGAAATGATTTTGAATGTAAATAAAAAAAACTTAAAGAAAATAAAGAGTGAAGTGGTAGACATAAAAAAAATTAAACGTTTGGATTTCTTAAAGATTTTTAGAAAACTTTCTCATGAGTTTGTCATAGAAAAATGAGTAAGTGTCTCCACCATAATTTTTTTGGTAATAAAACATTTTTGGTGATAAAACTGGGAAATAATTAAGTAGGGGAATTGTTCAATATCATATAGTTAATTTGATGGATTATTTTATAATAATGAACAAAGTGAAATCAGATATGTAGACAATTAAGAGTCAAGAATTACTTAAAGATTTATGGATTGCTATTCATGGTGGCACATGATTATACTCCCAGCACGTGGGCGTATAAGCAAGAAGATCTTGAGAATGAAGTACACCCTCAGTCTCTGGCCAAAGCAAAACCAAGACCAAAGTCGGGCCAAAAATGAAATGAGCAAACTAATTAACAAAGGAACAAAAGACCTAATAAATATAAATTTACTATCAATAAACAGTACTTTTGTGTACATATGATATGTTTTTGTGCATGTGAAGGCAGTTGTTATATTTTCAAAAGGAATTAGAAGAATA
Organism: Tokudaia tokunoshimensis; assembly: GCA_036184795.1. Classification (NCBI taxonomy): domain Eukaryota; kingdom Metazoa; phylum Chordata; class Mammalia; order Rodentia; family Muridae; genus Tokudaia; species Tokudaia tokunoshimensis. The sequence goes on along the minus strand of BTHU01000004.1, from coordinate 64,768,858 downwards.
TGCTAACATTCACAACTGTTTTTTCTTTATTGAAGACACAAATAAAAGTAGAGCAGAATTTTAATTTTATAACTTCATTGCCATGAAGATTCACATTCACAAATGATCACTAAAATGGAAAAATAAAAGAAAATAGACACATTACTCATAAGAATGATGTTTATTTAAGTTTTGTAGAAAATATACGGGGCAATAAAAGTACAATAGTTATAGTTGAATTTTTTTTTATGCTACAACTTTATTCTACTCTCACGGAAAACTACTCAAAACAGTTTTTCTTTTCACCTCTGGAATCTTTTCAACCAACTGAAGGATTTCTTTTTTTTCTTTTCACCTTCTTCTGCTCCTCCTTTTCCTGTTGGTCCTACAACTGTTGCTTATTCTCCTCCTCCTGCTCCTTCTCCTCCTCTTTCTCCCCTTTATATGTAATTCTTTTCTTCTGTCTTCGTTTGAGTGCTGGGGAGAGTAAGTGTGCTTTCTAGTATTCTGGGCTTCCTTACTCTGTCTCTAATGCTCCTCTCTCTACCATGTGGCTAGTCTCCCTTTTGGCTTAATCCAAATGGCATCATTTTTCTCCTTTTCATCTTCCCTTTTTGAGCAGCTACCAATATTTATAGCTTGTTACCCTGGGTTTTTCTTTTAAACTCTAATAAAATTCTCCCCAATTGAAAAGGCAGTGAACATAAGTGTAAGAAATTGGCTTGTTTTGTTTACATTCAGGAGAATCAGTGTGGAGGTTCATAAAGCAGAAAGGCTTTATGTTAGAGAAATTTTGACTTTAGTTCTACCTAATCCTAACTTTAGCTCCACATATTTAAAGCCAATTTTAGTTAAAATTTAACTAAATTTTATATCTCAAAAATATCACCATGAGTAAATGTGTGTGTAATTAACATGAATTGGCATTTTATGAATATGGTATCTCATTCACACCATTTTAATAATGATCATCACCAATAACATCATCACACTCTCAAAAGAAACTTTATATTTTACATATTGGGAATTTCATACATAAAAATACTGTGCTTCCATCATTTTCATCCCTTCCCTCTTACCACCTCACCTATGCTCTTGCTTTAAATTCATATATATACACTCATATGTATGCATATATATGTTTAATATAAAATATTAAGTCCAATTAGTGCTGCCTGTATGTTTCCTTTCCTTTACTCTATTTTGCATTTGGTTTTGCTTGGAAACTATGATTATAACTTTAAAAGAAGTGAGTTTGATTTTTAATTCTTTTTAAAAATTTTATTAAATATATTTATTTATTCATTTTACATCCCAATATCAGACCCCCTCTACTTTCAGTATCCCCTCATGCAGATCCTTCCCCATTCTTTCTTCCCCTTCTCCTTTGAGAAGGTGATTCCCTCTCTAGGTATCACTCCCCCTCATTCCCCTGCCACACACATTAAGCCACTGCAGGACTAGGCTCATTCTCTCCCACTGAGGCCATACGAGGTTCCCCAGTTAGGGGAACAGGATCCATAAGCAGTCAGACAGAAGATTCAGGGACAGCTCCAGTGCCTGTTGTTGGGAATTCATATGAAGACAATGTGGAAAAGCACATTGTTCCTTCCACAGTTTACAAGATGGGCATTCATGGAAAATCATAGCATAGCACCTGTTCTTTTTAATGTTCTCTATATGAATCTGACCTGGGGTAAAGTCTGAAAACACGGAATTTCTGGCAGCAGAAGATATTCCAATCTCTGTATCAGATCTATTTCTGAGCTCCTTACAGAAACCACAAGCTTAGCACAGAGGGAAATCAGGTCCCAATTTTGATGTGTCCAGTCTCCTCCTTCCTCCAGAGGACCAAGAGAGGAGAGGATCCTAAGTGTTTTTTTCACCTCCCCCAAGAATGCCTTCTTATATTATAGAAACCTGTGTATTCTCTCACGTGCGTAACAATGGATTATACCGTGGTATTTTTACATGTTTTCTTCTCATGTGTGCCTCCCTACTGCTCTGTATCTGCCTTTCCTTAAATTGCTGCTCTCCTCCCTCTCCAGGCCCCATCACCTGCACCAGATTGCATCTAATATTTAATCCATTGAGAACTTTGAACTCAAGTGTTTGTTTTAACAGTATTTTGAATTGGAATATGGTTATTATAGACAGTACAGGATTCCATAAAGACATTCATGTATGAGTACATAGTGTACTTTGAACATACTCATCCCATAACCTCCATCCTTAATTTATCATCCTTGTCTCTCCTTTTTATTACTCTAGAGAGTGTTTTATACTCATATCATGAATACATAGACAAATGATTTTATATACGAGATACCTGGACTTCACAACTGAGAGAAAAGTGTGGTCTTTCTGAATTTGTGTAATATGATTATTTTCTGCTCGATCTATTTCTTATAAGTAACATAACTACAGAAATATAAAAGTTCCAGTTAAACTTACATGTGAAAGAGAACATGCTGTATTTGTCACTTTGGACCTGGATTATCTCATTCAATATAATATTTTTTATATTCAGTCACTTATATAAGGTTATTTAGTTTTGATTTTTGTGTGGAGTAAAATTCCATTATGTATATTACCACATATTCTTTATCCATTTATCAATCAGTATATACACATTGGTAAATTCCATTGCCTAGGTAGTATGAAGAGAGCAGCAACTATAACATAGATGTACATCTATCTCAGTAGTAGGTTAATGGTCTTTGAGGTAATACCCAGGAGAGTAACAACTGGGTCATATTGTTTTAATTTTAGCTTTTTTTCTTTAAAAAAAATAACCCTAATTGATTTCCATGATGACTGCATTAGGTTACCTTTCCCTAAAGTGAATAGAGGCTCCCCTTTCCCTGCATCCTCCTCAGCACTTGTTGTCTTTGTCTCACTGAAGTTGAAAACAGAATAAAAATCATTACAGGATATAAAGGGGAAAAAAGAGAAGGAACAAAGTGAAGTAGGGGTAAAAAAAATCCCAAAATATGGTTTGATAGGAAACATACATTCGACGGAGTCTGGTTTGACCATCATTCATAAAAAATTATTTTAGATACCATAAAAAATTTGAACATAATTTAAAGATTTTAAATATACAGAATTAATACAATTTTAATGTCATAAAACCCTTACATTTTCATGTGGTCATACACATTTTCTACATGTATAATTAAACTGTTCCCACTCCGTTAATACAAATCATCCATGTTCTAATTCTGATACAAAGTGTAATTAACTATATCAATTTAAGTCACTAATAGAAAAAATCTATATGGTACATCACTAGGTATTCCTGCCTTGTTATAGAAAATGACTGGCTGCATTTAACCAGTGTTTGACCTGATTTGACCCAGGAGCTTCTTCACAACATTTTTGACTTCCTCGTTTCTGAGGGTATAGATTAAAGGGTTCAACAGAGGTGTCACGAGGGTGTAAAATACACTCACAACTTTGTCAATGTTGAAGGAGATCACTGGTCTCACATACAAGTATGAACAAGGTACAAAGAATAAGACAACAACAGTGACATGAGAGGCACAGGTAGACAGGGCTTTGTGACGCCCTTCTGAACTGTGATTCCTCAGGGAGCAAAGGATGACCACATAGGAAGCAACCAGCATAGAAAAAATGAGTAAACACAGTGACCCACTGTTGGCAGCAATCAGGGGCCCTAGAGTGTGAGTGTCAGTGCAGGCCAACTCCAGGAGTGGTATTAAATCACATATAAAGTGATTAATGGTATTGGGGCCACAGAAAGGTAATTGGGCTATAAATGTAGTCTGTATCATTCCATGAACAAGCCCCACAATTCCAGCTGCTCCCACTAAGAAAATACATACTTGTTGGTTCATGATGGTCATGTAGTGTAAGGGCTTGCAGATGGCTACATAGCGATCATAGGCCATGGAAATCAGCAAGATGATTTCAGCTGCAGCGAAAAAGTGCTCAGCAAAAAGTTGAGTCATGCAGCCATTGAAGGATATGGTGCTCTTCTCAAAGATTAGGTTATATATCATTTTGGGTACTATGGAAGAAGAGTAGAAACCATCTACGATGGACAAGTAGGACAGAAAGAAGTACATGGGAGTAGCTAGGGCTGGGCTGATGAAGATGGTGACTGAGATGAGCATGTTACCTGCCATTGTGATCAAATAAATCATTAAGCATACAATAAGTAAGAATTTCTGCAGATCTGGGTCTTGAGTCAGGCCCAGGAGGATGAATTCTGTGATATTGTTCATCCTTTCCATCAATTTATACAGACTTTGTGGATATGGTCATCTGAAAAGAAACCACAGGTTGTCTCAGTGATGATATTTAAAGTGAAACACTGAAGTACCCATCATCTTATTACTTCTGGTCTTTGAGGTCTATGTATCTGTACTTCTTTTCACCTCTGCAGATGGTATCACATCCCATTCAGTTATAAAAATCAGATTCAATATGTTGCATTATACCTGATGGATTTTCATGGAGTAGTGACAGGACCTTACAAATACTACAAGAAATCCAAATGTCATTTTAATTGGTAACTTAGATAACTTCCAAATTTCTTCTAATCAAGCCCTAACATTTCATGGTGTCTTTGGAGGGCAGACATCATCAATATCAGTTAGTTTGAAGTTCTGTTTGTGTATTTACATACACAGTTTTTGATAAATAAATCAGCATTGAATGAATAAATGGACATTACACACTGCAAAGGCAAATGTTGCTTAAATTAAATCACTTAAATGTTGTGACCTACAATTCTTCTCTATCATGAATATATCTGCTCCTAGGGACAGAGATGCACTATGGGTGGAACTGCCTTCTTTATGAATTCCAAAGAACCGTATGCATTACAGCTTACTGAGCATAATGCTTCCAGAAAACCATATTTTATCCCTGGGTCTCCATGACCACTTCTTCCATGATTCTCTTTTCCATATCTTGATGTTTATATGTAAATGGTAAAAATCACAATAAAACAATCCAGTATTTTAGGAATAAATTTTTCTTGTGGTTGAACTTTTATCATAAGAATAATCATCCTTAGAATTGGGAAAATTTTTCCTTTCTAATCACATTTACCACTAGAATTATACTAGTTATTTTGTTACCTCAAAGTTTTTGTTGATAAGACACACATGACAGGCTTACCTAAGGTGTTACATATTTTTTTAACAGAAAATTCACTCAAAATAAGATGAACTTATAGTTTCATTGATGTTGAAGAAATATTAAGGACAGTAGAATATTTTCTTTAAAATGAACTAGATGTAGATTTTCCAATTATGAATTAGAGTTGTTACTAGGGAGTGGAGGGTATTTAATCCTTCTTTCTTTATCTTTTTGCCTAATACCTACATAAATCCTACCAGAAATTCTACTAGTGTACTCCAGTTAAAAACTCCAATAAATTTCAGCCCCATTGAGAGAAAGAAACATTTGAATTGAGAAGAATCACTATGTCTTCAATTTGGCTTAGTCCCAGAGTAACTCTAGTCTGCTTATGGGTTCTATAGAAGGGGATGATGCAGTTAATCAGTCTCAGTAAATTTACCTTACAAATCCTAACTTCAAATGGACAGTTTTGAAATCATAAAGTGGGGACAAACTTTAAGTCATTAAAAACAAATATGTAGAATTAAGGTAATTGGTATGACATAGACATAAACCACAGTATACGTTAGAAGTGATTTCATTCATTCTCACCAGTGCCTTATTAAGTAAAATTACTGTCAGTATTTTCTATGGGTATTATTATGCTTTTGTGTCCAAATTCATTTTCACAGAAAAATATCAAACTTTATTTCAAGCATATAACTGCAAATTCTACTTCAGAGAGAATAAATTGGCTAAATCAAATTAATCTGCTTAAATTTGAGGAGAAAAGATTTAGCATTCACCTACTGGGTTGTAATTGGTTGTGGATTCCTCTGTTGATTGATTGCAGTTATTCTTTCTTCCCCTCTAGGTACACCCAGCATACTGTTCAGTCGAGTCTATAAGCTAACACTGGAGTTATTACTTTTCTAGACAATTCTCTAATTTAGGCACTTTCATTTTTTATTTTTCGTTCTATTGTCAATATTTATTCATAAAATAAAACATTCCAATTAGGAACACTGGTATTTCTATGATTTAATTCCTACTTACTTTTTGATTTCCTATGATTGATGCGTGTGGACACATACACACACATATACACACTTATATCACATTAATAGATAATAACACAGAAAATAAAGCCAAATTACTCAAATCAGCAAACAGTATATTCGACTATAGCATGTACATTAGATAAAATCAAATTGGTTAGATTTCTCCTCATATCCTTATGTGCTTATTTCTTTTCTTCCTAAGAGTCTGTGAACAATGTGGAAATAGGAGTTTTATTCCTCAACTCAAGTTCCTCTTTAACTCCTCCCCCTTAGAAACCTATAAACATTGTGTAGTTTCTCTTAGACAAATCTTCATCATATTGATTCATGCCATTCTTCAGTCATTGACACATTAACTCTTGGTTTGGATTCTCTGCTTCTTCTTCATGCTTGAGAAATATTTAAATAGGTTTGTACAGTCTGGAAGTCTAGTCAGGTTTTAGCTTTGCAAATACCCAGAGGATTGGTAATCGTCTCTCTTGAAACCTTTGCCAACGTCCTTTGTTTATTCCCACTTGGTACCTACAAACATCATTAGCAGTGGCTAGTTTTAGAAATTCAGTTGGATTGTGTACATGCTAGGCAAGAAGTTTACCCATCCATCTCAAAAATATTAATCCAGAATTTCTCTTGTCTAAAGGAAATGTGAGGAAAAAGAGTGGAGCAGGGACTGAAAGAAAGGCCTTCCAAAGACTGCCCCACCTGGTGATCCATCCCATCTGCAAACACCAAACCCAGACATTATTGCTGATGCCAGGAGGTGCTTGCTCACAGGAACTTGGTGTAGTTGTCCCCTGAGAGTCTCTGTCAGAGCATGAACAATACATATGCGGATGCTCACAGAGCACAGGGGCCCCAGGGGAGGAGTTCGGGGATGGACTGAAGGAGCTGGAGGGGTTTGCAACCCCATGGGAAGAACAACGATACCAACTGACCAGATCCCCAAGACTAAACCACCAACCAAAGAGTATACATGGAGGGACCCATAGCTGCAGCTGGATATGTAGCAGAGGATTGCCTTATCTGGCATCAATGAGAGGGGACGAACGACCTTTGTCCTCCTGTGGAGTCTCCATGCTCCAGCATAGGGGAATGCTTGGGTGGTGAGGTGGTAGTGGGTGGGAGGGTGGGGAAAAACCATCATAGAAGCAGGGGGAAGGGAGAATAGGATAGGGGGATTTGGAGTGGAAACTGGAAAGAGGAATAACATTTGAATTGTATAAATAAAATAACCAATAAAGAAAATAATTTTTCTACTGAAAATCATATACAGACCTTTATGCCATATTTGACACAGAGTAATGACTTTAATTCATTCATGTTAGAGCATGTGCTTAAATTTGATTTGTTTTGAGACTGAAGCAGGGCAGCATGAAAAGAAATCCCTGAACTAGATTGCCTTAGTTAATGATTCTCTCAAAATCAATTTTTTTATATTTAATTTTTATTTTACTTGTTCACCTTACATCTTCCTCACTGGCCCCCTCCTGGTCACTACCCTTCAATCCTTCCCCATTTCCCTCCCCTCTCCCTTTGAGTGGGTGAGTGCCCTCCTGGGTATCCTCCCATCCTGGCACTTCAAGTCTCTTTGAGGCTAGGTGCTTCTACTGAGGCCAGACAGGGCATCCCAAATGGAAGAACATGTTCCATGTATAGGCAACACTTTTGGGATAGACTTTCCAGTTCAGGATCCGCATGAAGACAAAGCTACACATCAGCTACATATTTGTGAGGAGGCTTAGGTCTAGCCTGTGTGTGTTCCTTGGTTGGTGGTTCAGATTCTGAAAACCCCAAGGGTCCAGGTTAGTTGATTTTGATGGTCTTCCTGTGAAGTTTATTGCTTTCGGGACCCACAATCCTTCCTCCTATTCTTCCATAAGAGTCCAAGCTCAATCCACACTTTGATTGTGGGTGTCTGTATCTGTCAGAGTTGGCTTCTGAGTGGAGCCTCTCAGAGGACAACATGCTCCCTTCTGCAAGCATAATCGAGTATCATTAATAGTATTAGGCATTGATGCTTGCCCATAGAATAGGTCTTCAGTTGGGCTGGTTATTAGTTGGCCATTCCCTCAATCTCTGCTCTCTCCCACATGCCTGCATTACTTGCAGACAGGATAAAATTTGGGTTGAAAGTATTGTGGTTAGGTTGGTAACTCTATTGTCCCACTGAGGAGCCTGCTACCGGAGCTGGCTTCTACAGGTTCTGTGTCTCCAATGTAGTGAGTCACAGGTAAGATCACCCCCATTGATTCTTGGGCACCTCCCTTATTTGAGGTCTCTATCTCATCCTGGAGATGCCCCCTACCTCCTCACCCCTGTCAGTTGCAGATTTCCATTCATTTTCATGGCCATCTAGCCATCTTGTTTATCCTTCTCCATACCTGAACCTGAACCACATATTACCCAGCCTCTTACCCTCCGTTTCCTCTCTCCATCTTCTCTTGACTATTTTTTAAATTGAGTATATTCACTTACATTTTAAAAGTTATAACTTTTTGTGAGGTGTTCCCCGCTCCCAGAAAACCTCCAACCCATCCTTCTTCCCCTTGCCTCCAAGAAGATGCTTCTCTGCCCAACCCAATCCCACCTACCACTGTCCCCCCTCGATTTCTCCATGCTGGGGCATCTAATGAGCCTTCATAGAACCAAGGACCTCTCCTCCCACTGAGCCCAACAAGGCATTCCTCTGCAACAAATGAGGCTGGAACCATTTGGTTAAATGTTCCAGGTAAATTAAGGTTGAAAGCTTAGTCCTTGGGAATCCTGGGGGTCTGGTTGGCTGACATCATTGTTATTCCCATGATGCTGCAAACATCTTCAGTTCCTCCAGTCCTCCCTCCAACTCCTCCCTTGGGGACCCTGTGCTCAGTCCAAATATTATCTGCGAACATCTGCCTCTGTATCTGTAAGGCTCTGACTGGGCCCCTTAGGAGACAGACATATCAGGATCCTTTTGGCAAGCACTTCTCAGCATCCACAATAGTGTTAGTGTTTGGTGACTGTTTATAGGATGAACCCCCAGGTAGGACAGTCTCTCGATGGCCTTTCCTTCAGTCTCTGCCCCACACTTTGTCTCCATAATTGCTCCTGTGATTATTTTGTTTCCTTTCTCGGAAAAACTGAAGCACCCACTCTTTGGTTTTCCTTCTTCTTGAATTTCATGTAGTCTGTGAATTATATCTTGTTTATTCTGAGCTTTTGGGCAAATATCCACTTATCAGTGAGTGCATACCTTGTGTGTTTTTTTTTTTTTTGTGATTGGGTTATCTCACTCAGGATGACATTTTCCAGTTCCATCCATTTGCCTAAGAATTTCATGAATTCATTGATTTTAATAGCTGGGTAGTGCTCCATTGTGTAAATGTACCACATTTTCTGTATTCATTCCTCTGTTGAGGGACATAAGGGTTCTTTCCAGCTTTTGGTTATTATGAATAAGGCTGCTATGAACATAGTGGAATAGGTGTCCTTATTAAATGTTGGAGCATCTTCTGGGTATACGCCCAGGAATGGTGTAGCTAATTCCTCATACAATACTATATCTAATTTTCTGAGGAACCACCAAACTGATTTCCAAAGTAGTTGTATGTGCTTTCAATCTTATGACTATTTTATTCCCCCTTCTAAGTGAGATTCAAGCTTCTTTGTTTCCACCTTCTTCCCTGTTTACCTTTTTGAGTCTGTGGAGTGAATCACGGTACTTGTATTTTATGGCTAATATCCCCTTGTAAGTGAGCACATACTATGCATGTACTTTTGGGACTGGGTTATCTCAATAAAGATGATAATCTCAAGTTCTCAAAAATCTTACAGAAAGTCTTTCATAGTAAGTCAGGTACAGAGTGAAGCAGCTGCTCACCAATGTCAGAGATAAGGTGACACAGCAAACCTGTTTGTTCCAGGCTTTATCAACCATATTTTCTTTACTCAAACCAATTCCCTCAATGCTTTAATATATGGTTTTACTTATATTTATTTTTCAAGTGTTTGGATGTATGTGTGTATACCTATCCCTGTTGGGTGACACAATTTTTCCCACCTTACTTTATGAGACAGATTCACTGACCCTAGAGTTCACTGCTTAGCTAGAATGTATGCTCATAATCCCTAGAATCCACCTGTCTCCTTCCTCCAGCACTGCTGTTACACATGCTTTCTTCCATGCTTGGTTTTTGAGGATTCAAACTTGGGAATTGAGGATCCAAAATAAGGTTACCATAGCAGGCCCTTTGTACAGAAAGCCATCTCTCCAGCCTAAATTACTTTAAGCAGATAATTTCATACTTAAGACTTAACATAAAAGAACTTGTGAAAGAGGTGTGTGTATGTGTGTGTGTGTGTGTATGTGTGTGATAGAGAGTGGGGGTTTAAAAACTCTCTCTCTTTCTTTCTCTCTCTCTCTTTATCTCTCTTTCTTTTGTGTGTGTGTATGTGCTAAGTGAAAAGCCTTCTACTATTTTAGTAGATTTAGTATATTTGATAACCTCTCTAGCTTAGGAAGATAGAAAGCATATTTGGTGACATTTACTTGAAGACTTGTTCAATTATCCTTATTACTTACATATATACTTGTCTTTGTTTCTTTTAAAATTTAACCTCATTTAAAATACAGCCTGTAGGGCTGAGCATGAAAGGTACCAAATAATTTAGTGTTGATCTATTTCTTACCTTGAACAACAGAACTGTATGAGTTCTTGTCTCTATTCTGTTTATAACTATTTTCTGAAAAATTACATTTAAGGTTATGTTTACAAATGCCTTGGTATAATGATGAGTATTGTTAAGTGGGATTTAGATTATATTCATTTTCTTATTTTACAGAAATTAAGTATTATAGGCATTCCAAAAACAGCTGTTGCTGTTCCTTCTGAGTCTTAATGTCAATCCAGTCTACTAATATGTGCTCCTAAATTGATTTGATATTTCTAACAGTGACGAAAGAATGAAATAAGAAATTGTGATGTGATTCAGTGTAGCTGGTCTTTGCCACATTGTGGGTTTTTCTTTTTCCCACACTATTCCAGCCCACCCCCACTCCCACCCCCACCCCCAATGTCAGCCCCCAACACTGTACAGGCAAGTCACAAGGATGGAGGATAGTGAAGAATTAGGAAAAAGTCCCTGAAACTAATTTCTTTCCTCTTGTTTCTCTTTGACCATGGCTAATAACAAACCACAACCAACCTCTAACTGACCTACATGCACTGACTGCCTAATCGGGTTCTAGCATGTATGTACCTTCTGCAAAGTTCCCACAATTCCAAATATCAAAAATTGCTGAAATTACCTGTAGCTGGCAAAGACAAACTTCTGCTAGAGTGTGAGGCAAATCATGCTCAGCTGCTGTGGACAGCTCAAACCAGTCCCACATCCCTATTCCTGGGATTAAAATGAAAGTATGTTCTTATAACTCTAATGTGCTTTTAAAGGAACCTAACTTCCAAAACTATCTCTACCCTTCAGCAATCAGATTGCTAAGATTTCATGGGTGTGATATTCCTTCCAAGGTTAGTAATCATTATCTCACAGTGGGCATCCTAGCCCCCTGACCCTTACAATGTTTCTGTCCCCTCTTCTGCAGTTTTCCCTGAGCTTTAGAGACTGCACTTAAGTTGTACTATTTGGACCTGTTATCCATGACCGCTTATTCTCTGCATTTTGACTAGTAGTAGATCTCTGTATTAGTTTCCATCTGCTGTAAAAAGAAATTTCTTTGATGAGATGTAAAAGGCATACTTATCTATAGGAATAAGGAAAATTATCTGGAAAAAAGTTAGAAACTATATTCATTTAGCATGATGAGAACACCAGTTGACATCACAATATAAATGAGGGAAATTTCTCAAGAGTGCGTACATCCCTAGATGAAGAACTATGGGCAACAATGGTTCCTGACAGAGTGAGAGTTAGTCTTTTTTATGGATGATTTTCCTAATAGGTTATCTAATACCTAATGGTAGTCATCTCTAAACACATGTTCTTATGAATAACACTATGAGCATGTGTGTACATGCGTGCACATTTACATGCATGCATACACACATGCACACGCACACACACCATAAAAAATATAAGTAGTTGACTGGAGGATAAAAGAGATGGAGATAATAAAAATACAGCATTAAAGTAAGAAATTCTTAAAATAATGAAAAAAAGAAAACATGATATATACACTGACAGTATAACATTCAGCTATGAAAAAAGAGTGTTTTTTTTTACAGTTTGTAGCACCCTGCATGGAATGGGAGGGAAACACGCAAAATAACCAGGCACAGAAAGCCAAATGCTGCATGCTCTCACTCAAATGTAAAAGCCAAGAAGCTTTATTTTATTGAAGCTGAGAGTAGAACAGTGGTCATAGAGTCAGGGAAGACTGAAAAGAGGGGAATATTGTGAGGTTGGACAACAGGAATCAAAATACCGTCCTTCAGAAGAATGCCTACTAAACACTGGGATTAACATGGTTACAGCAATTCATTATGTATTTTATAAGGAACTAGAAAAAAGTTTAAAGGTTTAAAAGAAACAAAGAAACAAGGAACATTTAATGGGATATTGTTGCTGATATTTAATCCCAGCAGGTGCTTCTATTCCACCTTTGATTATTCAATTCTCAGATAAAAGATACATGTGACCTTTAATTTATAATAAACCTTGATAAGCACTAAAGCTGGGCAGATATCTACCTTCTAGGCTATTAGAATCTACTTTCCTATCGATAACCCTGAGTTATTACTTAGTATGTTCTCTCTGGTCTGCTCTACCTCCAACTGACCAGCCTTCATCACCATGATTTTAAGATTCTTACCCTATGGCATCTTCTCCTCTTTCCACCTCCTCAGTCTCCTCAATCTCCTTGAGTGGTCCCTCAGATCCCATTCCCAGGAACTCCAAACCCTCCTATGTGTCTTCTGCCTAGCTATTGGATGTTGTCATTTTTATGTAGCTGATAGTTTTAAATTAAGGAGCATTGTATATGAAGATTCACTCATTTCTTGGAGCAACCAGGTCTTGGGGGCTAGTACTTATCATTTTAATACATATCTAAAGGACATACCTCATAAGGATAGAAACATTTTTCATCATGATTTGATCATATCTTTATGGATTATTACATTGTTATCCATTTAAATATATAATCATTATTCAATGGAAACTTAGTACAGATAAGATATAATTCATCATTCTCACCACCAGCATCATTTAAGGAGAACAAATGTCCATGGGATAGCATTAGGCATTTATATCTCCAGCTTTATGTATCATCAGCTTTCCTCATTTGACCCCAGAGTTTCTTCATCACCCTTTTGACCTCCTCATTTCTGAGGGTATAGATTAAAGGGTTTAACATAGGTGTCACAAGGGTACAAAACACAGTTACAGCTTTGTCAGTGGGGAAGGAGGTCATGGGCCTTAGGTACAGGTAAGAACAAGGTACAAAGAATAAGACAACAACAGTGACATGAGAGGCACAGGTAGACAGGGCTTTGCGACGTCCTTCTGAACTGTGATTCTTCAGGGAGCAAAGGATGACCACATAGGAAACAACCAACATAGAAAAAATGAGTAAACACAGTGACCCACTGTTGGCAGCGATCAGGGGCCCCAGAGTGTGAGTGTCAGTGCAGGCCAACTCCAGGAGTGGTATTAAATCACACATAAAGTGGTCAATGATATTTGGGCCGCAGAATGGTAACTGGGCCATAAACAAAATCTGTATTCCTCCATGGATGAATCCTAAGATTACAGCAGCCCCCACCAGGAATACACACACAGGTTGGCTCATGATGGTCATGTAGTGCAAGGGCTTGCAGATGGCTACATAGCGATCATAGGCCATGGAAATCAGTAAGATAATTTCAGCTGCAGCAAAAAAATGCTCAGCAAAAAGCTGAGTCATGCAGCCATTGAAGGATATGGTGCTCTTCTCAGACATTAGGTCATAGATCATTTTGGGTGCTATGGAAGAAGAGTAGAAGCCATCTATGATGGACAAGTAGGACAGAAAGAAGTACATGGGAGTAGCCAGGGCCGGGCTGATGAATATGGTAACTGAGATAAGCATGTTACCTGTCAGTGTGATCAAATAAATCATTAAGCACACAACAAATAAGAATTTCTGCAGATCTGGGTCTTGAGTTAAGCCCAGGAGGATGAATTCTGTGACATTGCTCATCCTTTCCTTAGATTTAGTTTAGGTTTTGTGGATAGGGTCATCTGAAAAACAAGAGAGTACCAGTGTGATATTTTAAACTCTTAGCTAAAATATTTTGCCATCTCTTTGTTGGAACGGCTGAAAGAAGAACAACAACAAGAACAAAAAAAAAAACCCTACATTTTTACTTCTTCAGTTTCGATCACTGTGCAGGCAATTTTGAAGATGAGAACTATATTGGCTTACTACCAATACTTTATTGTAATACTTCAACCAACCAAAATCTTTTATGGTCATTGGCTGATGGTTAACTGCCATTTTTATTAAATTAAATCTAGAGGATAATCTACAACAAGACTTTCTTTTACTTTTATGTTTTGTTCTTGTAGGACAAATATCATGAATCTCAATTTATTTGAAATTACAGTTGTGAATGTTTGTGAATATTAAAGGTCTATGAAATCAGTGTGTATATAAGTCAATGGGACACTAAAGAACTAAAGCTTGAAGCCTTGTTCAATGTAAAGGTCTTGTGTTATGTATGTACCCTTCCTTTGTGTCATATGATGCATATGAACCCAGGGACAGAGACAGAATTATAGAGTCATTGTAAATAACAAAAGGACATTTGTTTGTACAGCTCATTGAGCATAATGAATTCTAGAACAGCAGCTTTTGTGCCAGGCTTCTCATTGTTCTTTCTCTTGTGATCTTTTCATGATTTCTTCATATTGTTGGATGCATACATGTCAAGGCTATAAAGTGCCTCTAGTCCTCACAGAATTTTATAATTTTTTTCGAGGTATTAAACTATTCATTTAGGATCATGTTAAAGGTTGGGCAAAAATCTGCTGTTTTGTATTGTTTGTAAATGAAGCTACAGGAGGTGGGAACACCTAAAATATATACTTTCTGGTTTTGGCATATATTCAATCAAAGTAGGCAACTGGTGGAAATATTGATTGATGCTATAAGGAATATTTTCTCTCAGTTCTTATAACTGTGACTTTTACTAGCATGTCAGTGGTCTTACAAATGAGGAGAGAATTTATTCTTTCTCTTCCCATTTCTGTGTCTTTCCACAGTATCTGCCAAAATGAAACAAAACAAAACAAAACAAAAAAAAACAAGTCACATAATTTCTTTCCGATAATATCCAAATTTAGGATAGAGAGGTAGGCATCAAGTACCCTCAGTTACAATAAATGTGAAGAAAAACATATTTTTTAGGGTGTCTTATTACCTGAGGAATTTCCTCCTATTCATGGGTCTTGTATTATAAGGACTATGTGGTTAATCATTTTCAGTGTATTGATTACTTAAAGTTCTAACTTCAAAGTAGCAGCATAGAAATGGGAAAGGATGAAAGCTTTCGAATTCTTACAAGACTTCAGAAACACTGTATTTCGTGAGACTATTGGTCACAGCACTTTAAAAGTGATTTCAGTCATTCTAGATGAAACCTGATTTGTGATTTCCCACAGATTATTTAATGCTATTGTGTTTCACTCATTTATTATGATATCAAATTATTACACTTTGAGTCCACTATAAGATTATAAGGTCTGCTTCAGTGAGAATAAATTGTCAAAATCAACAGAATCTGTTTAAAAATTGTAAAGAAACTATATAGTTTTCACCAACCTGGGTGTAGTTGAGTGTAGAGGTGTCTCTGTTTGTAGATTTAATGCAGTCATTGTTTCTTTCCCTCTGGGCACACACAGCACAGCTTTCAGTAGACTCCATGAGCTGATGTCTCTCTAGAGTGCATGTTTTCTTTCTTTCTTTCTTTCTTTGTTCTGATTCTCATTGTTACAGTTTACTCCAATAGGAGCTATTTCAGCCAGGAAAGTTTGATGGTTCTTTGGATTAATTCCTATGCACTTTGTCACTGATATATATTTATAGAAATATGTATTTCCATATATATGGAGATATTATACTTCACATTAAAAGCCCTCAAAATAAAGTCAAAATCTCAAAGCAGAAAGCATTTGTGTATTCCACTATAATATGTGTAAGTGAATAGAATAACTTGATTTTACCTGTTTTTCTATACCTCTTTGGACACTTATTTTGGTTCTTACTATCCCATGAATATTATCCAGAGAGAATCTCTTTCATTCCTAACTCAAGTTTTCCTTTAACTTACTCTGTAGAAACTCACCTAGTTCAGGTAGTATCTCTTAAGGAAATATTTTTACTATATATAGCTCTATTAATTGGCTCACAAACTCTCTGGAATTCCTTCTCCTTTGATTTCAAAGAGTTGTTTAAATAGGTTTTCACAGAGATATAGGATCTGGTAATGTGTTGACCTCTCAAGTACCCAAAGGACTAATAATTGTTTCTGTTGAAATCTTTGCCAAGACAGTAGTCTAGATCTTCTGCTTATTCTCATATGGTATCTACAAACAACATTAGCAGTGGCTAATTTTAGAAATGAAGTTGGGTTTATATTAAATAAGTATCTACATTACCAGGCTTATCTTTCTAAAGTATAAGACCTGAGTGGCTTCTCCTCCTCCTCTTCTTCTTCCTTTTCCTCCTCCTTCTCCTTCTTCTTCCTCCTTTCTCCTCCTCCCCCTTCTCCTCCTCCTCCTTCTTCCTCCTCCCTGTTCTCCTCCTCCTCCTCCTCCTCCTCCTCCTCCTCCTTCTTCTTCTTCTTCTTCTTCTTCTTCTTCTTCTTCTTCTTCTTCTTCTTCTTCTTCTTCTTCTTCTTCTTCTTCTTCTTCCTTCTTCTTCCTTCTTCTTCTTCTTCTTCTTCTTCTTCTTCTTCTTCTTCTTCTTCTTCTTCTTCTTCTTCTTCTTCTTCTTCCTTCTCCTTCTCCTTCTTCTTCTCTCTCTCTCTCTCTCTCTCTCTTGCTATTTTGTGCCATTTAAATAATATCTTGATTTTATTTCTGCAGATTACTTGGGTTTGGGTATTAGGTATATACATTTCAGTGTGACTATTATTATTACTATTATTTAATCTTTTTTACAGTCAAGTCATTATCCCTGTCCTGGTCCACCCACTGACTGTTCCTCATCCCATTCCTCCTCCCCTGCCTCCAAGAGGATGTCCTCACCCTCCCACCCCACCCCACCAGACCTCCCCACTCCCTGGGTTCTCAAGTCTCTTAAGGGTTAGGTGCTTTTTCTTTCACTGAGGCCATACCAGGCACTCCTCTGCTGTATATGGGTTAGAGGCCTCATATCAGCTAGTGTATGCTGTTGCATCTGAATTTCAGCTGCTTGTTGGGCCTCTCAGAGGGCAGCCATGCTAGGCTCCTGTCTGTAAGCACACCATAGTATCAGTAATAGTGTCAGGCCTTGGAATCTCCCCTTGAGCTGGATCCCAATTAGGGCCAGTCACTGGACCTCCTTTCCCTCAGTCTCTTCTCCACTTATGTCCCTGGAGTTCTTTTAGACAGGAACAATTCTGGGTCAGTTTTGACTGTGGGATGACAACCCCATCCCTTCACTTGATGCCCTGTCTTTCTACTACAGATGGACTCTACATCTCCCCCACTCCCCCTACTATTAGGAATTTCATCCTCCTTTTGGGTCCTGAGTGTCTCTCACCTCCCAGGCCTATGGTACATTCTAGAGGGTCCCCCTACTTCATACCTACCTATATTGCCTGTTTTCATTCATGCTGTTGGCCCTCAGGGCTTCACTCCTGTTCCCCTTTCCCAATATCTGATCATGTTCCCCTTTTCTCCTCCCTTGCCCTCTCTCACCCAGGTCCCTCCCTCCTGTTGGCTCTTCCCCATGATTGCTTTCTTCTCCCAAGTAGGACTGAGGCATCCTCACTTGGGCCCTTCTGCTTGTTAACCTTGAGTTCTGTGGATTGTATCCTGGGTGTTCTGTACTTTTCTGGCTAATATCCACTTATTAGTGAGTACATACCATGCATGTCCTTTTGGGTCTGAGTTACCTCATTCAGGATGATATTTTCTACTTCCATCCATTTGCCTGCAAAACTCATGATGTTCTCGTTCTTAATAGTTGAGTAGTATTCCACTGTGTAAAAGAACCGCATTTTCTTTCTTTTTTCTTTTTTTTTAATTAGATATTTTCTTTATTTACATTTCAAATGTTATTCCCTTTCCTGGTTTCCCCTCCAAAAACCCCTTATCCCATCTCCCCTCCCCCTTGATCACCCACCCTCCCATACCCGCTTCCTGGTCCTGACATTCCCCTATATTGGGGCATTGAGCTTTCACAGGATCAAGGGACTCTCCTCCCTTTGATGTCCAACAAGACTGTCCTCTGCTACAAATGCAGCTGGAACCACATTTTCTTTAGCCATACTTTGGTTGAGGGACATCTAGGTCATTTCCCGTTTCTGGGTATGGTGGAGAATATTTTGAGTATATGCCCAGGAGTGTATTATTAGCCTTGAGGTAGAATTATTTGCAGTTTTCTGAGAAGCCACCAAATTGATTTCCAAAGTGGCGGTACAAGTTTGTACTTCCACCAGCAATAGAGGAATGTTTTTCTAGCTAGGGTTTCCATTGCAATGAAGAGACACCATGGCCAAGGCAACTCTTATATGGGACATTTTATTAGGGCTGGCTTACAGGTTCAGACGTTCAGTCTATTATCATCAAGGCAGGAAGCATGGTAGAATCCAGGCAGGCATGACTCAGGAGGAGCTGAGAGTTCTATATCTTGATCTGAAGGCCAGCAGGAGAAGATTGGCTCCTACATGGCTAGGAGGAGTGTCTCAAATCCCACCCCCACAGTGACACAATTCCTCCAACAAAGCCACACCTACTCCAACAAGGCCACACTTCCTAATCATGCCACTTACTGGCCAAAGCATATTTAAACCACCACATTTCACTTCCTGCTCCTCATCGACTTTTTCAAACACACGAGTCTATGGGTGTCATACCTAAACATAGTAGAATGCAAAATATATTTTGTTCAACTTTGAAAGTTCTGTAGACTATAACAGTCTCAATAATGTTAAAAGTCTAAAGTTAATCCCCTATAAAGTTAAAATAAAAAAGCAGATCACATACCCCCAATAACACAGGATATATTACCATCCCAAAATATCATAGTGAGGAAGTACTGGACCAAAGCAAGGCCAAAAACCAGCTGGGAAAACTCCAAGTTCTGCATATCCATGTGTGATATCAAAGTGCTTATCAGGTCTCTAATTCCTTTGATGAATGCAACACATTTCTTTCTCTTGGGCTGGTTCCACTCCCTGTTAGAAGCTTTTCTCAGCAGATAGCCCACAACTCTGGCATCTCAAACATCTTGGGGTTTCCAAGGCAACCTCAATGTTACAGCTTCTTGTTCCAATGTCTGAGATCTACATGTGATCTTCTGGGCTTGTCAAAAGGGCTTGGGTCACTTCTCCAGCTCTGCCTTCTGTGGCACTCTAGGCTCTGGTTGACTCTATTCCACTGCTGCTGCTGTTCTTGGTGATCATCCAATGGATTCTGGCATCTCCAATACTCTGGTGTTTTCTGCTGCAACTAGCCCTCACCAATAGCCTCTCATAGGCCCTCTTCATTTTGCTAAGCCTCAACTTCCTTGCATGACTCCTTCAGTTCTAGGCCTTCAACTGTTACTGAGGCTGTACCATCACCAATGGCCTTCCCTGGCCTTTCACAGTGACAAGCCTCAGCTGTTCTCCATGACCCCTCCTTACCTTCAAAACAAGTACCACCTGGATGATTCTCACACATTAACAAGTCCAGCTGCAACACTAGGTACAACCTTGGCTCTCTCTGGAATACAGCTTCTTTGTGCTCCCAGAAAATACTTCCCATAAGATTTTCACCTCAGTGAGGCTGGTCTCTTCTTAATCACTACTAAGTTTTTAGCTCCAGCTAACCAACATCAATTGTCCCAGTAGTACCTTCTATTCTTCACTCTAAAGTCAGAGTCACATGATTGAAGCTTGCTGAAGTTCTGCTGCTTGTTGGTCTAGAACATGCCCCCTTGTTCTATTACAATATCACCAGCTTTCTGGTTTACAACTCCTTCACTGCCTAAGCTTGGCTGTCATGAAACTTGCTCTGTAGACTGATCTTGAACTCAAGAGATCTGCATGACTGTGTCTCCTGAATGTTGGGATTAAAGGAATGGTCCACCATACCTGGATCTAAGATTATCATGGTGATTATATTTTAAGTTTCAGATCAAAAGCTTGTGTCATCCCATGTGAGTTTGACATACAATCAAATCTCCTTATGTCCAAATAAAAGTAATAACCAGGTCATAATAATATAACTATCCATTGTTCAACTACAAAAACAAAAACAACAACAACAAAAAAGCTTAACTGGGTGGAATCTTGCCTTGAGGTCACCACTCGCTTAATCTGTTTATCTCCTTGAACATAGGATTAAGCTCCATTCTACTTCCATTCTCCACACATTTTGTATGTTTTTTTTTCAATTTAAATTATTTTATTTATTTACATTCCAGTCATTCCTCTCCTCAGTTCCCCCTTCCACAGTTCCTCATTCAATTTCACATCCCATTGCTTCTGAGATGGTGCTCTTCCCACCACCAGGCCTCCCCCTTCCCTGGGGCCTCAAGGCTCTCCAGAATTAAACCTATCTTCTCCCACTGAGGCCAGAACAGGTAGACCTCTGCTACGTATGTGCCAGGGGCCTAGGGCCAGTCCATGTATGCTTCTGGTTGGTGGCAGTCTCTGAGTGTTCATGGGGTCTGGGTTATTTGAGACTGCTGGTCTTCCAATGGGGTCCCTTTCAGCTTCTTCAATCCTTCCTCTAATTCAACCATAGGAGTCCCCAACTTCAGTCCAATGGTTGGGTATAAGTATCTTCTCTGTCTCAGTCAGCTGCTGGTAGGGCCTCTCTGAGGACAGCCATGCCAGGCTCCCATCTATAAGCACATCATAACATAGTAGTGTCAGGCATTGATGCCTCCCCCCAACTCCCACCCCATAAGATGGATCCCAATTTGGGCTGATAATTGGACCTGTTTTCCTTCAGTCTCTTCTCTATTTTTGTCCATGTAGTTCTTTAGACAGGAACAATTCTGGATCAGAAATTTTGACTGTGGGTGAGTAACCAGGTCCCTCAACTTGAGGCCCTATCTATCTACTGGATGTGGAGTCTTTGAATCCCCTTTCCCCACTGCTGAACATTTTGGCTAAGCTCACCTCCCATGAGTCCTAAGAATGTCTCAGATCCGGGGTCTGTGGTAAATTCTAGAGGGTCCCCATGCTACTTATTCCCATCTATTCTCTTGGACCTCTGGGCTTCTCTCCTGTACCCTCCCCGCCCATATCTGATCCTGTTCCCTTTTCTCCCTCCACCTTCCCCTCTCCCACCCAGGTCCCTCCCTTCCTCCAACTCCCATGATTATTTCCTTTCCTCTTCTAAGTGGGGTCCAAGCTTCCTCACTTGGGCATTTCTGCTTGTTAACCTTCTTGAGTTCTGTGGATTGTATCTTGGGTGTTCTGTATATTTTTGGCTAATATCCACTTATCAGTGAGTATATACCATGCATGTCCTTTTGGGTTTGAGTTACCTCATTCAAGATGATATTTTCTATTTTCCATTTGCCAGCAAGTTTCATGATGTCATTGTTTTTAAGAACTGAGTAATAGTACATGTATAAGTTGCATTTTCTTTATCTATTCTTTGGTTGATGGATATCTGGGTTGTTTCCAGATTCTGGCTATTACAAACAAGGCTGCTATGAACATGGTGGAACACGTGTCCTTATGATATCATGGAACATCTTTTGGGTATATGCCCAAGAGTGGTATAGCTGGGTCTAGGTAGAACTATTTCTGATTTTCTGAGGAACTGCCAGGTTGATTTTCTGAGTGGTTGTACCAGTTTGCTATCCCACCAACAATGGAGAAGTGTTCCTCTTTTTCCACATCCTTGCCAGCATGTGTTGTCGAGTTTTAGCCATTCTGATTGATGTGAGGTGGAATCTCAGGGTTGTTTTTATTTATTTATTTATTTATTTATTTTCTATATTTTTTATTTGCATTCCAAAT
Source organism: Tokudaia tokunoshimensis (assembly GCA_036184795.1). Taxonomy (NCBI): domain Eukaryota; kingdom Metazoa; phylum Chordata; class Mammalia; order Rodentia; family Muridae; genus Tokudaia; species Tokudaia tokunoshimensis. The sequence continues at coordinate 64,746,576 of BTHU01000004.1, read as the reverse complement.
GATTTCCCCTTTCCCGTTTCCTCCCTCCCTGATTTTGGTTTGCATTTCTCTGATGACTAAGGACTTTGAACATTTCTTTAAGTGCTTCTCAGCCATCCAAGATTCTTCTGCTGTGAATTCTCTGTTTAACTATGTACTCCCTTTTTAAAATTGGGTTATTTGATGTAGGCAGAGGTTCTCTAATTGTCTCTTGATTGGGTAAAAGAAGACAGTTGAAACCAATCACTGGGCGAAGATATAGAGGTGGATTTTTCAGGTCCCAGGAGGAAGAGGAGGAGCTGAGATAGAGAAACGGCTTTTTGGGCCAGGTTTTATGGGGAGGGAGGCTATTAAAACCGGTGGCAGCCTCCACCACCAGATGAATACTAATATAGAATATCTGATGAGTTTAGGACAAAAGATTCCAAGCCCAGCAGTTGTGTCATCTGGCTGATTTTAAAATATTAAGATCATCTGGTGTTTTCCATCCATGACAATTCAGGTGGGCAAGAGAGAAGGTGCAACCGTGGATCAGTGGTTGATGGTCAGTGGAGCCAGCTACTGGGGTGGATGGTCTCTGTAGAGTGATAGCAGGTGGCTACTGTTCCCAGAGTTTAGCTGAAGCAAGCATTTTTTGTTTGTTTGTTTTTTGTCATTTTTCTTTTATTGAATATTTTAATTTTTTGTTAGATATTTGCTTTATTTACATTTCAAATGGTATCCCCTTTCCTTATTACCCATCCGACAACCCCCTATCCCATCCCCTATCCCCCTGCTAAACCCCCTCCCACATTTCCTGACTTTCCTTCCCCTATTCTAGGGAATCGAACCTTCACAGGACCAATGGCCTCTCCTCTCAATGATGTCTGAAATGCTCATCTTCTGCTACTTATGTAGCTGGAGCCATGGGTCCCCCCTTGTGTATTCTTTGATTGGTGGTTTAGTCCCTGGGAGCTCTTGGGGTACTGGTTGGTACATATTGTTGTTCCTCCTGCAGGGCTGCAAACCTCTTCAGCTCCTTGGGTCCTTTCTCTAGCTGCTCCACTGGGGACCCTATGCTCATTGTATTGGTTGGCTATGAGTCATGGGTATTTTGATCCACTTTCCAATAAGGATCAAAGTATCCACACTTTGGACTTCCTTCTTTTTGAGCTTCATGTGGTCTGTGAGTTGTATCTTGGATATTCTGAGTGTTTGGGCTAATATCCACTTATCAGTGAGTGCATATCATGTGTGTTCTTTTGTGATTGGGTTACCTCGATAAGGATGATATTTTCTAGCTCCAACCATTTGCCTAAGAATTTCATGAATTCGTTGTTTTTAATAGCTGAGTAGTACTCCGTTGTGTAAATGTACCACATTTTCTGTATCCATTCCTCTTTTGAGGGATATCTGGGTCCTTTCCAGTTTCTGACTATTATATATAAGGCTGCTATGAACATAGTGGAGCACGTGTCCTTATTACCTGTTGGAGCGCCTTCTGGGTATATGCCCAGGAGTGGTATATCTGGGTCCTCAGGAAGTACTGTCTAATATTTTGAGGAACCACCAAACTGATTTCCAGAGTGGTTTTGCTAGCTTGCAATCCCACCAGCAATGGAGGAGTGTTCCTCTTTCTCCACATCTTCTCCAGCATTTTCTGTCACCTGAGTTTTGCCCTGTAGTATAGCTTGAGGTCATGGATGGTGATTCCACCAGAAGTTCTTTTATTTTTGAGAATAATTTTCACTATCCCAGGTTTTTTGTTATTCCAGTTAAATTTGGAAATTGCTCTTTCTAACTCTATGAAGAATTGATTTGGAATTTTGATGGGGATTGCATCGTATCTGTAGATTGCTTTAGGCAAGATGACTGTCTTTACTATATTAGCCCTGCCATTCCATGAGCATGGGAGATCTTTCCATGTTTTAAGATCTTCTTCAATTTCTTTCTTCAGAGACTTGAAGTTCTTGTCATACAGTTTTTTCTCTTGCTTTGTTAGAGTCACAAGAAGATATTTTATATTATTTGTGCCTATTGTGAAGGGTGTCATTTCCCTAATTTCTTTCTCAGTCTTTTGTTCTCTTTGGTCTCCTTATCCTTTGAGTATAGGAAGGCTACTGATTTGTTTCAGTTAATTTTATATCCAGTCACTTTGGTGAAGTTGTTTATCAGGTTTAGGAGTTCTCTGGTGGAATTTTTGGGGTTACTTAAGTATACTATCATATCATCTGCAAATAGTGATACTTTGACTTCTTTCTTTCCAATTTGAATCCTTTGACCTTTTGTTTTTCTAATTGCTCTGACTAGGAATTTGATTACTATATTGAACAGTTTGGGAGAGAGGTTGTCCTTGTGTAGTCCTTGATTTCATTGGGGTTGCTTCAAGATCTCTCCATTTAGTTTGATGTTGGCTACTGTTTTGCTGTATATTGCTTTTACTATGTTTAGGTATGGGCCTTGCATTCCTGATCTTTACAAGAGTTTTTTCATGAAGAGGCGTAGGATTTTGTCAAATGTTTTCTCAGCATCTAATGAAATAATCGTGTGTTTTTTTTCCTTCGAGTTTGTTTATATGTCGATTACATTGATGGAATTCGGTATATTGAACCATCCCTGTATCCCTGGGATGAAGCCTACTTGATCATGGTGGATGATTGTTTTGACGTGTTCTTGGATTTGCTTTGCAAGAATTTTATTGAGTATTTTGGTGTCGATATTCATAAGGGAATTTGGCCTATAGTTCTCTTTCTTTCTTGGGTCTTTTTGTGGTTTAGGTATCAGAGTAATTGTGGCTTCATAAAATGAGTTTTATAGTGTTCCATCTGTTTCTATTCTGTGGAATAGTTGGAAAACAATTGGTATTAGGTCTTCTTTCAAGGTCTAATAAAACTCTGCATTGAACCCATTTGGTCCTGGGCTTTTATTGGTTGGGAGACTATTAATGACTGCTTCTATTTCTTTAGGGGTTGTGTGATTATTTAGATCATTTATCTGATTCTGATTTAACTTTGACACTTGGTATCTGTCTGTAAAATTGTCCATTTCATCTAGATTTTCCAGTTTTTGCTTGTATAGGCTTTAGTAGTAGGATCTGATGATTTTTTGGATTTCCTCAGTATCTGTTGTTATGCCTCACTTTTCATTTCTGCTTTTGTTGATTTGGATACTGTTTCTGGGCCCTCTGGTTAGTTTGACTAAGGGTTTATCTCTTGTTAGTTTATTCAAAGATTCAGCTCCTGGTTTGTTTGATTCTTTGTATAGTTCTTTTTGTTTCTATTTGGTTGATTTCTGTCCTGAGTTTATTTCCTGCTGTCTACTCCTCTTGGGGGTATTTGCTTCTTTTTGTTATAGAGCCTTCAACTGTGTTGTTAAGCTATTTGTGTATTCTCATTCCAGTTTCTTTTTTTCCCCCCAAATCTAGGTTATTTATTTATTATTTTCTATATTTTTTATTTACATTCCCAGTGATTTCCCCTTTCCCGGTTCCCCCCTCTCCGAAAGTCCCATAAGCCCTCTTCCCTCCCACTGTTCCCCATTCAACCCCCCTCCCACTTCTCTGTCCTGATATTCCCCTACACTGCTACATCCAGTCTTTCCAGGACAACGGGTCTCTCCTTCCTTCTTCTTGGAATTCAATTAATATGTGAATTGTGTCTTGGGTATTCCAAACTTCTGGGTTAATATCCCCTTATCAGTGATTGCATACCATGTGTGTTCTTTTGTGATTCGGTTACTTCGATAAGGATGATATTTTCCAGTTCTGACCATTTGCCTAAGAATTTCATGAATTCATTGTTTTTAATTGCAGAGTAGTTTTCCACTGTGTAAATGTAACACATCTTCTGTATCCATTCCTCCATTGAGGGACATCTAGGTTCTTTCCAGCTTCTGGCTATTATAAATAAGGCTGCTGTGAACATAGTGGAGCATGTGTCCTTATTGTATGCCAGAGAGACCTCTGGGTATATGCCCAGGAGTGGTATAACAGGATCCTGTAGGAGTGTCATGCCCAGTTTTCTGAGGAACCACCAGACTGCTTTCCAGAGTGGTTGTACCAGCTTGCAATCCCACCAGCAGTGGAGGAGTGTTCCTCTTTCTCCCCATCCTCGCCAACACCTGCTGTCTCCTGTGTTTTTGATCTTAGTCATTCTGATGGGTGTGAGATGGAATCTCAGGGTTGTTTTGATTTGCATTTCCCTAATGACTAAGGATGTTGAACATTTCATTAGGTGCTTCTCATCCATTTGATATTCCTCAGGTGAATATACTTTGTTTAGCTCTGTACCCCATTTTTTAATAGGATTATTTGGCTCTCTGGAGTCTAACTTCTTGAGTTCTTTGTATATATTGGATATTAGCCCTCTGTCAGATGTAGGGTTGATAAAGATCTTTTCCAAATTTGTTGGCTGCTGCTTTGTCCTTTTGACAGTGTCCTTTGGCTTACAGAAACTTTGTAATTTTATGAGGTCCCATTTGTCAATTCTTGATCTTAAGAGCATAAGCTATTGGAGTTCTGTTCAGGAAATTTCCCCCTCTGCCCATGTGTTCAAGGCTCCTCCCTAGTTTCTTTTTTATTAGTTTCAGTGTGTCTGGTTTTATGTGGAGGTCCTTGATCCACTTGGAGTTGAGCTTAGTACAAGGAGATAAGAATGGATTGATTTACATTCTGTGTGCTGACCTCCAGTTGAGCCATTAATGGGTATATGCCCAGGAGTGTTATAGCTGGGTCTTCATGTCGAACTATTGGCAATTTTTTGAGAAATTTCCAGATTGGTTTCTAGAGTGGATTTACAAATTTGCAATCCTACCAGCAATGGAGGAGTGTTCCCTCTTTTTTACCACATCCTTGCCAGAATGTACTGTTGCTTGAGTTTTTGGTCTTAGGGGGTATACTGTGATGTTTAGATGTATGAATATATTTTGCAATTATTAATTCAGAGCAATTAGCATGGCCATTACATCAATTTTTTTTGATTGAGAACATTTCTTTTTTTCTTCTTTTTTCTTTTTTCTATTGGATATTTTATTGATTTACATTTCAAATATTATCCCTTTTCCAGCTTTCCCCTCTGGAAACTTCCTATCTCATCCTCCCTCTCCCTGCTTCAATAAGAGTGCTCACCCACCCTTCCACCCACTACTGACTCCCTGCCCTGGCCTTCCCCTACACTGGGACATTGAGCCTTCACAGGACCAAGGGCCTCTCCTCCTATTGATATCCAACAAGGTCATCCTCCCCAACATATGTGCCTGGAGCCATGGGTCCTTCCATGTGTACACTTTGGTGGGTGATTTAATCCTTGGGAACTCTGGGGGGTCTGGTTGGTTGATATCATTGTTCTTCCTATGGGTTGCAAACTCTTCCAGCTTCTTCAGTCCTTCCACTAACTCCTCCATTGGGGTCCCTATACTCAGTCCTATATTGGTTGCAAGCATCTGCCTCTGTATTTATTTGTCAGGCTATGGCAGAGCCTCTCAGAAGACAGCTATATCAGGCTCCTGTCAGCAAGCACTTCTTGGCTTCCACAATTGTGACTGGGTTTGGTGTCTGCATATGGGCTAGAAACCCAGGTGGCACAGTCTCTGGATGGCCTTTCCTTCAGTCTCTGCTCTACACTGTCTCTGTATTACCTCCCTTGAGTATTTTGTTCTCCCTTCTAAGAAGGACTGAAGCATCCATACTTTGGTCTTCTTTCTTCTTGAGCTTCATGTGGTCTATGAATTGTATCTTGGGTATTCTGAGCTTTTGAGCTAATATCTGCTTATCACTGAGTGCATACCATGTGTGTTTTTTTGTGACTGGGTTATCTCACTGAGGATGATATTTTCTAATTCTATATATTTGCCTATGAATTTCATGAATTCATCATTTTTAATAGCTGAGTAGTAATCTATTGTGTAAATGTACCACATTTTCTGTATCCATTCCTCTTTTGAGGAACATCTAGGTTCTTTCCAGCTTCTAGCTATTATAAATAAGGCTGCTATGAACATAGTGGAGCATGTGTCCTTATTACATGTTGGAGCGTCTTCTGGGTATATGCCCAGGAGTGGTATAGCTGGGTCCTCAGGAAGTACTATGTCTAATTTTTTGAGGAACCACCAAACTGCTTTCCAGAGTGTTTTTGCCAGCTTGCAATCCCACTAGCAATAGAGGAGTGTTCCTCTTTCTCCATATCCTCTCCAGCATCTGCTGTCCCCTGAGTTTTTGATCTTGGCCATTCTGACTGGTGTGAGGTGGAATCTCAGGGTTGTTTTCATTTTTATTTCCCTGATGATTAAGGATGTTGATCATTTCTTAGGTGTTTCTCAGCCATTTGGTATTCCTCAGTTGATAATTCTTTGTTTAGATCTGTAACCCATTTTTAATAGGGTTATTTGGTTCTCTGGAGTCTAACTTCTTGAGTTCTTTGTATATTTTAGATATTAGTCCTCATCAGATATAGGATTGGTAAAGATCTTTTCCCAGTCTGCTGGTTGCTGTTTTGTCCTATTGACAGTGTCCTTTGCCTTATAGAAGCTTTGCAGTTTTATGAGATCCCATTTGTCCATTCTTGATCTTAGAGCATAAGCTATTGGTGTTCTATTCAGGAAAATTTCCCCTGTGCCCATGTCCTCCAGGTTCTACCCCACTTTAAGCCCTGAGTTTGGTTATTTCCTGCTGTCTACTCCTTCTCATTATATTTGCTTTTTTCTAGAGCCCTTCGTTTACTTTTAATTTGTTAGTATGAGAATGCATTCCACTTTCTTATGAGGGCACTTGGTGTTATGAACTTTTCCTCCTAGGAAAAGTTTATATAGTGACCCATAAGTTTGGGTATGTATTTCCCTCATTTTCATTAAATTCTAGAAAGTATATACTTTCTTTATTTCTTTCCTAACCTAGTAATCTTTGAGTAGAGAGTTGTTCAGTTTCCATGAATATGTAAGCTTTCTGTTTTTTTCTGTTGTAGTTGAAGTCCAGCTTTAATTCATGATTATATGATTAGATACATAGGTTATTCCAGTCTTCTTGTATCTTTTGAGGATTGCTTTGTAAGGAATTATATGGTCAATTTTGGAGAAAGTTCCAGGAGGTGCTGAGAAGAAGCTATATTCTTTTGTCGTTCAGTGAAATATTCTATAGATACTTGTTAAGTCCATTTGAATCATAACCTCTGTTTCCTTATTTCTCTGTTTCTGTCTGTCTGGATGATCTGTCCATTAATGAGAGTGGGGTGTTGAGGCTTCCCACTATTAAATGTATGGGATTCAATGTGTGATTTAAGCTTTAATAAGGTTTCATTTACAAGTATGAGTGCCCTTGCATTTGGGGCATAGATGTTCAGAATTGAGGTATAATCTTGGTAGAATTTTCCTTTGATGATTATGAATTGTCCTTCCCCATCACTTTTGATTAATTTTGGTTGAAAAATCTATTTTATTAGTTATCAAATGGCTATTCCAGCTTGCTTCTTGGGTGTGTTTGTGTAAAAAGACTTTTTCTAGCCTTTTACTTTAAAGTAATGTCTATCTTTGATGCAAAGATGGTTTCTTGATAGCCTGTGTCTTTTTATTGGGGAAATTGAGTTCATTGAGGCTGAGAGATATTAAAGATGAATGGCTGTTACTACAAGTTATTTTGATGGTGTTGTTGTTGTTGTGGGTGTGTGTGTGTGTGTGTGTGTGTGTGTGTGTGTGTGTGCGTGTGTCCAATTACCTTCTTTTGGTTTTGCTGGTATAGAATTATTTCCTTCCTGTGTTTTCTTGGGTGTGGTTAACCTTCTTTTGTTTGGGTTGTCCTTCTAGTATCCCTTGTAGGTCTGGACTTGCGAATAAATACTATTTTATCTGCTTTTGTTATAGAAAATCTTGTTTTCTCCATCTATGGTGATTGAGAGTTTTCCTAGATAGAGTAGTATGGACTGGCATCTGTGGTCTCTTAGACTGCAAGACATTTGCCCCGGCCTTTAAGCCTTTTAGAGTATCTATCTGTTGAGAAGTTGGGTGTAATTTTGATAGGTTTGCCTTTATCTCTTACTTGATATTTTTTCCCCTGCAACTTTTAATTTTTTTCTGTAGATTTAGTGTTTTAACTACTATTTGGCAGAAGGCTTTTCTTTTTAGGTTAAATGTTCTTGGTGTTCTGTAAGCTTCTTTTATATTTATAGACATCTCATTTTTTTAGGTTGTGAAATTTTCTTCTATGATTTTGTTGAGATTATTTTCTGGGCTTTATAATTGTAAATTTTCACTTTCTTCTATTCCTGTTATTCTTAGGTTTGTTATTTTCATAGTGTCCTAGGTATTTTGCATCAGGAAATTTTTAAATTTAACATTTTCTTTGGTGTTTCAATCATATCTTCTTCACCTGAGATTCTCTCATTTCTCTCATTTTGTTGGTGATACTTACACCTGTAGTTCATCTTCCCTTTTTTTCAGTTTTCCATCTTCAGGATTCCCTCTGTTTGTGGTTTTTTTTATTGCTTCTATTTCCATTTTCAAGTCTTGAACCTGTATTAATTTCCTTCACTAATTTGATTGCATTTTCTTGTTTTTATTTAGGGGATTTAGTTATTTCCTTTTTAAAGGCCTCTATCATCTTCATAAGATTGGATTAAGGTTACTATCTTAACCAGCTAACCAGCTGTGTTAGCATATTCAGGGCTTGCTGTAGTAGGATAGCTTGGTTCTGGTGGTACCATATTGCTTGCCCTAGCTGCTGTTGATTATGTTTGTTTTCTTGCCTTTAGCCATCGGGTTTTGTGATTATTGTAGGTTTAGATGCTGATTTCTGACTTTATCTTTGTTGGATGGGTGCTTTTTTCAATGTTTTCCCTTCTTGGTTTCTGTTTCTTTTATGTCTTCTGCCCTGAGTGGCCTGGACTGCTGGTGACTAGCATGCAGGTTTCTTAGAATATATCTTCTGGGAATTTTGTGGCCTATGTGGCCTCTCGGGTTTGGGGTATTAAGCCTCTAGGGTCCCTAGTTCCAGTGTGGTCTAAGGTTTCTAGTGATGGTGTGTCTCCAGAAAACCAAGCAGATTTGTGGGATTTAAAATGAGGTCCAGGGAGTAGGGTGTAGTTTAAGGCTATATTGTGTGTTTTTAGGAGATACATCAGGCAAGAGCTTGGAGAAGAGTCTTATGTGGTTTCCCTGTTGGCAGTAGGCCTCTAAGAAGCATGCAGAGTTGTTGGACAGGAAATGGAGCAGAGTATTTGGGGTGCAGTTTACCTTTGTTGGGTGTGCTTTCAGGGGAGTTGGCAGGAAGGAGCTTGGGGGAAGGGAGGGGCTTACCTGGGGCCCCCTAGGGCCTGCTGGACCCCAGGAAAGCAGGTAGTTTTGAGGTGCAGGAAATGCAGCACAGGGTTTGGAGTGCATTTATACCTGTTAGGTCATATTTATGTAGTTTTCTTCAATGTTACTTTATATTTTAAATAAAGGAGATAAGAAATTGCTTAAATGTGTTAAGTTGAAGCAGAAAAGGGCTCTATTTGAATTTGACTTTTTAAGGATATTTATCTATTCTACAGTATTTGAGGATTTAAATGATTGCAAAAGTTAATGTTACCATATTCTGACATTAATATTTATAAATTTGAAAAACTGAAGTTGGTAGATACAATTATTAGTCAGGAGTAAGCTGCATTTTGTTGTGGTTACATAACAAACCCTGTTTGAATTCTCAGTTTAACACATACAATTTCATTACCTGCTCACTTAGTATTGGTGGTGTGATTTCCATGGGAAGCCATTCTCCACAAGCTTACTCACTAATCAGATTGTTTCCCTAAATACATTTCCAACTCAGTGGATACCTTCTAGCTTTACTATACAAGGGAAAGGTGATCTATGAAAGAGTATATGGCTGTTAAATGGTTAAATGTGCAAGTGACATACCTGCACATAGATTATTACCTGAAACAACTGGGCTGGAAAATGATGGCAGCATATCATTATTTAGTGATCAGAAAATGGTTAAGAAAATCTTATGTCCCACTTGGAGATAAATGGTGATATTTGATATAGATCCAGGTGTGTCTAAAGAGTCACTTTGATTAATTTCATCTTTATGACAGTAGTAATGAAATTGCTGAGTTTGGAAGATTACTTTCTTCACTGTGATTTGTCATTTTCTTTCTTTCTCCTAAATCTGATTATATTTAAATTGTTTTGAGAATTTCCTATAATGAGTACCACATTTGCATCATTTCTACCTTTCTCTCCACTCTACTTCCTCCTACAGCTATCTCAACCTCCTGCCCCACTTAAATTCACTATGTCTTCTTGAACTTTACACACACACACACACACACACACACACACACACACACACACAAAACCTAGTGGGTTAATTTAGTGTTGCATGTATGTACATATGTTTAGGGCTGAGTGTGTGGAAACAATGGGGAACTTTTTCTTGGAGAAAACTGATCACTCCTTCTGTCAGAAGCCATTGATTGCCTGTAGTCACAGAAGAGGGGGAAGAAAAAAATGAAATAGTTAGTGTACAAGATGCTGTTGGTTCTCCTAGACATGACAGGGAAGCTACACACATGAAATCCTACCAAAATGGTTGCCTAACTCAGATCTGTCTAATGAAGAGGCCAGAGGACATGCTTCATCATGTGAAGATGAGGAAAATTTCATAAGACCCTATTTGAGATGAAGATCTGCAGACAATAAATGTTTTCCTCTAATAACTATAGTGTTTATGTCTCAAATTATTTGCTCTCTTATTGATCTACAATTGCATATGCAGATTTTAGTGTTTAGAAGTTATTTCTGATTTATTCAGATAGCCTCTATTTTTATTTATTGAGTACCTTTCTTCTTACCAACTAAGATACTGACTTATCCATGACAAGATGATTTGGAAAGAAAATATGTTAAAGAGTTTTTTTCACGTACATGAAAATCTCCAGAAAACACCTTCTACCCAAGAGATTGAGTTTTAGTTATCTAGATTATTTTATGGTTATATGTGGAAGAAATTTACACTACTCCATGGTTTTGACCAGAGAAAATCATTTATTCTGGAAGAAGCAAGTTTATAATGTCAACATTGCCCCTGGAATTGTGTAGTGTGGCAGTCTAAATTTGGGGATGAATTTTGCCCCAAAGACTTTTATTGTTCAAAATGTTCTAAACTAAAGAGCTTTCAGTTATCTTTAGTAAAATATCAACATTTATGGAAGAGAGACTCATACAATTCTAGAAGATATGAAATATACTCATGTATTCTGAGTTCAATAGCAGTATTTATTATGATGAGTCACACTTGGTAAAATAGGAAACAAATTTATTTCTATCCTTTCTAGTCATGTAAATCTTTTTATATGTTTTCTTTGGTTCCAGAGTTTTCTCATGGCATTTTTCACTTCTGTGTTCCTGAGGGTGTAGATTAAAGGGTTTAGCATGGGTGTTATCACAGTATAGAACACAGCCACAGCTTTGTCAAAGGGGAAGATGACCATGGGCCTAAGGTAAACAAATATGCAGGGTACAAAGAATAGGAGGACCACTGTAATATGGGAGGCACAGGTGGAGAGAGCCTTCAGCTGTTCTTCAGTGCTATGAGTCTTTAGAGAGCAAAAGATGAGTACATAAGAGGTGAGAAGAATAGAAAAAATTAGCATACACATTAGTCCACTGTTGGCAGCAACAAAGAGTCCAAAGATATGGTTGTCAGTGCAGGAAAGTTTTAGAAGAGGGAAAAGGTCACAGATGAAATGGTCAATGATATTTGGGCCACAGAAAGGCAACCAGACCATAAAAAGAATTTGAATCAAAGCATGGAGAAATCCCCCAGCCCAGGCTATGGAAACGAGGAAGCCACATACTCTCCTGTTCATTGTGATCATGTAGTGTAGGGGCTTGCAGATGGCCACATAGCGGTCATAGGCCATGGCTGTGAGCAGGATAATCTCAACTCCACCAAAGAAATGTTCTGCAAAGATCTGAGTCAGGCAGCCATTAAAGGAGATCGTTTTCTTTTCAGCAAGTATGTCAAATATCATTTTGGGGGTCATGGTGGAAGAGCAGCAGCCATCTACGAAGGATAAGAAGGATAGAAAAAAATACATGGGGGATCCCAGTGTTGGGCTAGAGATGACTGTTACAATAATGAGCAGGTTGCCAGTGAGGGTGAGAGAGTAGATGAATGCAAATATGACAAGCAAGAGTTTTTGCACATCTGGGTTCTGTGTCAGCCCAAGCAGGATGAATTCTGTCACATTGTTCATTTGCTTCATGGATCTAGTTAGAAATTTGGGTAATTGATAGATCTGTGAATAACAAAACAATTAAAATTGTGGCTGATAAATGTTGAGGAATCAAACAATTTCTTTCATGAATTTTTCACTGGACCACAGATGAGGATATAAAGCAGCAAACCCCACTTTTAAAGTTTCATAAAGTTGGAACATAGTATTTGTCATATAATAGGTATATACCCTTTGGATCTATCAGATCTGAATCCACAAAGTTACTTGAAACTTCAGAACTCATTATTTCAGAACTTCAGTTGTGTTTTGATTTCTGGGAGCATTTCACACATAGGAGTACAGTTTAATAAAGATGATTTACAAAGGCAAAATTACTATTGAGCTAAAGAAGCAAAAGGACAATGATTTACTTGACATACATGCTCTTTAGAATTAAATAGACTATTATGAATCCACTAACTATGCTGCTAAAATCTGTCATATTTAATATAGGGGAAGCCATAAACTATATGGAGGTGTTAATGACTATTTATCACATATATCAAACTTTGTCTTTTTATTTGTGTGTGTGTGTGTGTGTGTGTGTGTGTGTGTGTGTGTGTGAGAGAGAGAGAGAGAGAGAGAGAGAGAGGTATATATATATATATTTCTTTGGGTGAGTATATGTGTGGGTATGCTTGCATATGTATCTGTGGACCAGGAGGACAGTTGTCAGTGTGATGTGTCTTTCCAAATTGCTGTCCTTATTATTTGAGATAGGCTGACTCACTATTCCTGGAACTCAGTGGTTGGCTAGACTGTCAGCCCCTTACTGGTCTTCGCTCTCTTAGTGTAGGAGTTTTAGACAGGTGCTGACATGTTCTGATTTTACATGGTGCTAGGGTTCCAAACTCTGGTTCTTCCATGCTTGTAGAAAAGTGCTTTATCTACTGAGTCATCTCATCCCCAAAAAGTATAGCTTTCCATATACTTAAGATTTTTGATAAAAGAGAAAAATAATAAAAATGCATATTATTATTTATATTCCAAAACATTTACTTTAATATTAATCAGAACATAAATGGATAACTCAAGAAGTAAAAAAACTAAGTCTTGAATATACTCAGAAAACAGTTAAATGCAGAAATAAACACATTTAGCCATATAAACATATATAATATTCTTGGTACTTTAAAAGTATAAGCAGACTCATGAACTCAGGTGAACCCTGAGATAAGAGGGCATTATTTTTCACAGACATTTTTAAACATCTGAGAAACAGTTTGTGAAATAATAATCACACATTGTTTCTAGGAGATTTTCAGCAACTAGGCAGGCAACTTTCAAAACAGAGACTTTCTTCAGAGCTATGAAGAAATCAGAGGGGAAAAATAAAACATAGATCATTGAAAAACAGAAAAAAATAACTAAGTATGTATGTTTTTACATCAAAAAGTGTACACCCATACGTGCCTGTGTGTGTGTGTATGTGTGTATGTGTGTGTGTGAGTGTATACACACATATACAAAGAGAAGAGATTTTAAGTGAAAATGCCAAATTGGTTTATTTCATAAGTTACAAAGATTAAAAAGAAGTGAAATTCTTACAGCAGAACTGACAAAGATTTCTTTACTTGCATTATACAGTGATGATAAATAGTAATTGATATCTTCTGAGATCTGACTCCAGAAGTCAAATGATAATGAAAAGAAAGAACAACTTTAATGTTTACATAGTAGGAATAATTGAATGAGTTAGGTCTATAAATTTCAAGTAGGCATTAAAGTCATTTTAAAATAGAATTAACAATTTTGAAAGAATCTAACATATTCTAAACACAAATCTAACAATTTATAAACACAAATTATAAAATAGCTTATATTATCTCAAATGCTAAATATCCACAGAAACATTTATGAAAAAGCAGACCCAATACTGATAATGTGTGCCTGAATTGTGGGGATTAGGCCAATTTTTGTGTCAACAAAAGATTCTAATCTGAGTTTTATACAAAGAAAAAGTTACTTTTCAGTTATTTAAATAATTTAATAAAATAATTTACTATTAGGTTTGAGGCTATGGCATCCAGGGTGATCTTTAATTGATTAGGAGATTTGGTCACTTTCATGACCAAACTTACAGCATTAGAAACACATATTTAAATCTATCTTGTCTGAATTTGTTATATCACTCAGAAAAAAGTTATCCCAACAGGCAGACACTTGTAATCTGAGTTCTACAGAAGCTGAGGCTGAGAGTGGGAGTGGGAGTACAGCCTGGCTCACATACAGAGACAAGAGCTCCAAAAGGATGACAAAGATCATTCATAAACAAATTTCAGATTGTACCTACCTCTAAATATGTTTGGAGTCAACAATTCACTCTATAGCAAGTCAGTTTCTTGGCAGAGATCAGCTCCATGGAGTTAGCATTCCCTAACCCTTCACTAGCTGCTTCCTCTCAAGTGTACCCATTTTTCTTTAAATGTATTTATTTTCCTTGTTAGTGACTCAAAAATCATTGCCAACAAAAGGATTTGTCAGCTTTCTTTTGCTCTAAAGGTCATATAATCCTGTAAATATGAGGAATAAGCATTCCAAGACAGAAAATAAAACATGCTAAAGTCAGCTTCAAAGCATTAAAAAATTGATGTGACAAAACACCCTAAAATATGCAATTTTACCTCATATAAAACCCTGAATATGAGATCTTACCTGATATAAAACACCCAAATAGCAAAGAACAGGAACATAGGAAAGTTAGGGATTACAAGCTCCAGAGATCAGTCCTGTGTGTACATTTCCTTGGAGCAGCAGGTGCTGAAGTTGGCTCTTTCAAGTCTTTCTCCAAGGAAGCCTTTGCACTACAAAGGCACTACTACCTTCATTGATTCCTGAAAGTCTGGAATCAGTGGGTCATAAACTCAGAACCCTGTGGGTTCTTAAGCTTGTGTGGTCTTTAGAACAGGAATCCCCAAACTCTGACCTTTCCAGCGTTTTCATGAGTAGATTCAGGAAACATTTGGTACATTTTATATAAATGTAGGAAGTTAGGGATATCCCAACCTCTCAGCTCCCAGAGGCCTAGAAGAGCTTCCTCAGCCAAGATGTCATTTAAGTCAACATATCCAACTTTCTCTTTTGTGCTCATGACATCTGTGATCAAAAGTTTGGGAAAGAGCCAGCTAGATGAGCAAGTAACATCTGTGTAGTTATATGTAGAAAATAATTTAAAGCTCAGAATAGTCTAGTTGGGGAAAAGTGGTTGAGGGATCTGGTTTCAGCCCATAAAACAACAATAATAATACCTTTTTTTTCTTTTCTAAGTTTTTTTATTTATATTCCAAATCATTTCCCTTTTCCCGTTTCCTCCCTCCCCCAAAGTCCCATAAGCCCCCTTCCCTCCCTCTTTTCCCCATTCAACCCCCTCTCGCTTCTCTGTCCTGGCATTCCCCTACATCCAGTCTTTCCAGGACCAGGGGTCTCTCCTTCCATCTTCTTGGAAATAATAATACCTTTTAAAAACCAGTGTTATTGGGAAGACTGAGCAACACATGAAAAGTATCTAACTCAGAGCAAAACAGGCCTGTTTCTATGATCAAAGTTTTAAGAATAGATAAGTATAGGCTAAAAAGACTGTACTTCAATACTATAGTCACAATATTTCTTAATACTAATAGCTTTGATAACTCCTTGTTAATGGTAAGTCTTTTCTCAGGGAAACACAACACATGAATCTACCCACCCTAGGTAGGAAGTCCATGACAGACCAAAGTGTGAACAGCACAAATGTCCAGTGTGGTGAACCAAGAAGTTTTATAGAAGTACTTCACAGGAATACAGATGAAGGGTTACTTGCAGGAGCAGAAAGGACTCAATGACAGTTATGTCACCAAAGCCCATCTCAGCTAAAATGCCTGGGATTATAGAAGGTACCGCAGAACCTGCAGACAGCTCAATAGCTCGGAGAGAGTCCTTTCTAGTAGATTCAGTTGCTTTAAACCTTTTCTAGGCAGATATGCTGATGTCTGCTTCTTCCAGGCAGCTGGTATGGTCTTGGAGTCTTCTTTGCAACTTTTCTTGTCTAAGAGTCTTTCTTTGCAGTGTGGCTTGTTTGAGAGTGACTCTCCTCTGTCTTTATGTTTTCTCCTGGGAGGGAGGGGCCTAGCAAATCTGGTCAGTTTCAGTGACTTCCTGAAGGTATTTTGAGTTTTTTGTCTTCAGTCTTAAAGAGCTTCTTTACATAAAGGAATATTTCAATCATGGAGAAAACTGCTGTACAACATGCCTCTACTGTTAACCCTGTGATCCAGCTTTCTCAGTTTCAACTTACTTTAGTTTCTACATTGTAAAAAGTAGAAGATAATATTACTGAGTGAGGACTCAAGGTTAATACTTGGTATATTCTGTTCCTATAATAAAATACTATGACCCAAAGATGCTTTTGGGGGGAAATATTTATTTTGATTTAACATTTCAGAAGAATAAAAGTCTGTTTTAACTCTTAGCCCAAATTGGGATCCAGCTCAAGGGGAGGCCCTCAAGGCCTGACACTATTACTGATGCTATTGTATGCTTACAAACAGGAACTTAACATGACTGCCCTCTGAGAGGCCCAACAAAGAGCTAAAAGAGTCAGATGTAGATACTTACACCCAACCAATGGACAGAAGCTGGGGACCCATGCGGTTGAATTAGGGAAAAGCTGGAAGAATCTGAGGAGGAGGGAGACCCCATAGGAAGACCAGCAGTCTAAACTAACCTGGATCCCTGAGATCTCTCAGACATTGAGCCACCAACCAGGCAGCATATACCAGCTAATATGAGGCCCCTGACACATAAATGGCAGAGGAATACCTGGTCTGGATTCAGTCAGAGGAGATACACCTAACCCTCAAGAGACTTGGGGCCCTAGGAAGTGAGGAGGTCTGGTGGGGTGGAGGTGGAGACATCCTCTTGGAGACAGGGATGGAAGGCACTGGGAGGAGGATGTATGCGATGAGAAACAGTCAGAGGATGGCCCGGGAGGGTGATAAAAACTGGATTGTAAAAAAGGATTGAAGAATAAAAATAAAAGTGTCTATTATGGCAGGGAAGAACAAATCCACAGTCAACATCAAGATAAATGGTCAAAAAGGAAAAGCATTTCTATTAAATCAAGAACAAGTAGAAATGCCTGTCTGAGTTAGGGTTTTTATTGCTGTGAACAGCCATCATGACCGTGGGCAACTCTTATGAGGGAAAATATTTAATGGGGACTAGCTTATAATTTTAGAGGTTAGTTCATTATCATCTTGGTAGGAGCATGGTGTTGGGCAGGCAGACATAATGCAGGAGAAGGAGCTGAGATCTGTACATTTTGTATTCTGCAGGCAGCAAGGATTGAACTGACTTGAGCATCCAAGACCTCAAAGTTCACCCACCACAGTAACACACTTCCCCCAGCAAGTCCACACCTACTCAAGCAGAGTCATACCTCCTAATAGTAGCACTTCCTATGGGTCAAGTATTCACATACACAAGTCTATGGGGGCCATTCCTATTCAAACTGCCACATTCTACTCCTGACTTACAAAGGCTTGTATTCATAACATATTGCAAAATGTATTAAGTCCAACTTTAAAAGTCCCCATAGTCTATAACAGTCACAAACTTCTTTAAAGTTCAAAGTTTCTTCTGAAACTTATGCAATCTCTTAACTGTAATCCCCCTGTAAAATCAAAATCAAAAACAGCTCACATATTTCCAGCATATAATGGCACAGGACATATATCACCATTCTATAATGGAGGAATGGGAGCATGGTATGGAAATACTGGAGCAAAGCAAGACTGAAGACCAGATGGGCTGTAACCATTTGTTCTCTATGTCTGCCCAGTTCCTGAATAATGCCATGGAAATCTATTTGTAGGCTTAATTTTTTGCACCCTACTTTTAATAAGCATTCAATCTCTCTTCTAGCCCACCACCCAGCAGAGGTAGTGAAAGAGAAAAGTTATTAGGATATGAGGAAAATGAATCTGTTCAGCAATAGTGCTTTGGGGGTAAACTTGATCTTCTTTGGCAGCAGTTCGGGCCTGTAGTAAACACCAGTTAAGACTCAGCAGGAACAGTTAGGCTCACCACCCAGTCTGTAATGAGCCTGTGCAAACCTCATGAGCAGTTCTTGGGTGAGCTTCTCTCAATGGCAGCATTTTGGAGCAAACCAAACCAATGCTCATTTTTCATCTCCCACTGTCTATGTGATCTTACTACAAAGAAATTAGAAGTTTCCACTTCACCTGTTTATTTATGAATTTTTGCCCAAGCCTTCGACTAGGCTTCTTTTGAACAAACTTACAATTCATTAACCCATTTATATTATTCTGTCTGTCACATGGCTGGTTACCTCTCCTCAGCTTTACTTCCTATTTCCTCCACTTCTCAGTGGTGAGTCTCTTGCACCTCTTGCCTTCCTAGAGTTTCTCTCTCTCATCTGAATGTCCCACCTTACTATCCTGCCTTTTGATACAGAAAATAAGATTTAAATTTTAACCAATTAGAAGGTGCCTTGGGCAATCAAGGAAAGACAGAGACACATCTTCACACAGTGTATAAAAACATCACTACAACACTAGGAAAACCCCAAACGTTGTATCTCTATATCTGATGTAAAAAATGCTCTTCAGATCTCCAACTCCTTTCAACTTGGTTGACTAAAACACACTTCTCTCTCTTGGGCTGGTTCTATGCCCTGTTATCAGCTTTCCTTGGCAGTTATCCCAGGGGTCTGGCATCTCCAATATTTTGGGGGTCTCCAAGGCAATCCAGGCTTCAAACCTTCTCAACTTCAAACACATACTTGACCTCAGCATCTCTCCTTGGTCATGGATGGAGATTCCATAACACATTTCTTCTCTTTTTGACTCTAACACCAGAACTATGTGGCCCAAAGCTTGCAAGTTCTGCTTCTTTCTGGGGCTGGAACATGGACCCTCCTGTTCCATTACATTGTCACCAGCTTTCTATTTGCAGCGGTTTCCTTCATTGTCAAAGTTTAGTTGTCCTGGAACTTGCTCTATATACTAGATAGGCCTTAAACCCAGAGATCCTCCTGCATCAGGCTCTGGAGTGCTGGAATTGAAGTCGTGCACCGCCACACCTAGCTCTGAGCTTTTCTTTAATTCCTTTTCACAAACTGGAAGCCTTGCTGGGTGGGATCTTACCCTGAGGTCACCACTCCCTTTATTCCACTTAACTGGGTTTTTCTTTAATCTGTTTATCTCCTTGAACACAAGACTTATTTCCATTTCATTGGTCTTCCCTTCCTCTTCAAATTGTACATTTTCTATTTTTCCTTGCTCAGCTTGCTCCTTTTCATTATAGATCTACATAAATGTGAACACTAATAACCACAGGACTGAATCTGTACTACGCTCTTTTGAGATTTCTTCTGCTAATGGAGTTATTCAAAAAGCTCTTCACTTTAGTCTCAGGAAGACTTTTTCCAACAAGGGAAAAAGCTACATTCTTTGCCAAAATATCGCAAAAAGGATATTGATGTCTAGGCCATATACTAAAATTCTCTGAAACCTCTTGAGCCAGGTCCCTACAGTTCAATTTACTCTCAATACCATTATTTTCTAGGGTGGTCCATTAAGTCCTGCTTAAAGCATTCTACTGCTTTCCTAATCTACATTCCTCCAAACAAAAACATTGTCAGGCCTCTCACATCAACACCCCAGTCCCTGGTACCAACTTCTGTCTTGGGTTTTATTTTTGCTCTGAATAGACACTGTGACCATGGCATTTAATGGTGGCTTGTATAGGGTTGTTGACTCACGTCTGCTCTGCCACAGGGAATTTGACAGTGTCTACCCCCACGAAACTGCAAGGTCAGGTGCTAGGCTGAAGGGAAGCTCTAAGGCACTGCTTTGGGGGTGGAAAAGCACAGTTTGAGATGTGGGAACCCAGAGCTGGTTCAGGGGGTCCCAGGGCCTGTGACAAGGCTGGGGCTGTGGGGTTCTCAGACTCTTGAACATCCAGGTGCTGCTGGGAGTCATAGAAGAGCAGAGAATGAAGTCGGGGGCCGAGGGCTATGGCCAGCATTGGGCAGAAGTAGAGCTCTGACTTTTCTCACAGGGATGATTGTCCTTAACTTGGTTGATGCAAGCTTGGTGCATTTGTGGCTAGGAGCAGAGAGGCCTCCTATGGGAGACTAGGCTGTGGCTCTGTAGGGGAAGGCCTTCTCCATGGCTCCCCACAGTGGATCTCAATGAAAAGAAGCAGTCCATGGCTTTAAACAATTTATTGTCATGGCAGAAAATGGATGAGTAAAACCATATCTGACTTTTCAGGGTGGGCCTGAGATTAAATACCATTTTCAGGGAGGAATGTCTAGGAAAGGAAGCTTATTAACAATGACCTTCTGGCACCTCATGAGCTTGGAGAACTCTGTTTTGAGTCTACTTGACTTTGGTCATGTCTCTTTTCCTATTAGCTTGGACTGAAATGTTAGAGATGCCTCATCTACATGTGGAGGGGCTTGGGGTGTTGCCCTTACATGACTGATGGCTGCAAATCTATGAGTGCTGCAGCTCTGTGACAGGGGAATGGTGCTCAGAGCAGGTAAAGCTCCTACCATTAGGGTCTCTGGGGTTTCTAGCATTTAGCTCAACCTTAGAAGTCTTCTTCTTATGGTCCACCACCCCGCAGTGGCTGGCTTACAGTTTCAGAGGTTTAATCCACTTTCATTGTGGTAGGAGGACAGGGGTGTGCAGGCAGACATGGTGCTGAAGACGGAGCTGAGAGCTGTACATCTTGATCTGCAGGCAGCAGGGAGAGAACTGACCTGAGCTTTAGAGACCTCAAAGTTCACCCCCACAGTGACACACTTCCTCCAATAAGGCCACAACTATAAAGCCACACTCCTAATAGCAGCACTTCCTATGGGTCAAACATTCATATGCTTGAATCTATAAGGGCCATTCCTATTCAAACAACCATAATGTCCATGAAGGAACACTGAAGCTAGTCCCAAAGTTTATTCCCTTGTTTGGTCACTTCTAAACTGTTGGAGTTCAGCAATCAAAGGCTCCTGTTAGCTTACCTACTTAACACACCCATTTAAAATCTCTTCTCTATCCAGAGGCAGTCCTTAGTCTGCCTCTGGGATAAATACCTTTCCCCCTTTTCCCTTGTTCCCTTCTCCTTTACCTTCTATCCCTTGTCTCTTATTCCCTGCCCTTTGTCCTTTTGGGGTAAATACATCTCCTTTGTGTTGAGAACTAGCTCTTGGGGGTTCTGAGACCATACTGTACTTTAACATTGATGCTGTAACTCAGATATCAGTCTACAGCTCCACCCTGCCCCCAGACCTTCAGATAACAGCCTTCTACATTCATCAGTATCAAACTGGTTAGTTTTCCTCTAAACTCCTGCATTACTACACTTCTTTTTTTTCATTAACTTTTTTTAATTTTTATTTATATTATTTTATTTTATTATTTTTATTTTCTATATTCTTTATTCCAAATGATTTCCCCCTCCCTGAAAGTCCCATAAGCCCTTTTCCCTCCCCCTGTTCCCCATTTGCCTAAGAATTTCATGAATTCATTGTTTTTAATTGCTGAGTAGTAGTCCATTGTGTAAATATACATGGAAACTATTTCTGATAAAATTGAAGAAATATATAGAAAAACACATTAAGCTTGACTATTTCATGGAAAAATTATACAGATAAAATGGCAGGCATAAAAATATTCCTAAGTTGATTGAAAGTGGAATTATAAACACTTTCTGATAAAATTGAAAATCTACAAGGAAAATATTTCTGATAAAACTCAAGAAAAATATAGAAAAACACGTTAAAACTGACTATTTCATGAAAAATTATACAGATAAGATGGTAGGCATAAAAATATTCCTAAATTGATTGAAAGTAGAAATAAAAACATTTTCTGATAAAATTGAAGATTTACATGGAAAATATTTCTGATAAAATTGAAAAAATATATGGAAAAACATTAAAATTGAAGATTATCATGGAAAATTATTCTGATGAGCACATTCTGTTCAGTTTCCTGCAGTTGGGATGCTGTCCTTATATATTTGGTGGCTGCACTGCTGGAAGCCACCACTGTCTGCTCTTAATTGTTTGGAAACCCTGTCAACATGTCCTGAATTTCCTGAGCCCACTGGGTCTGAATCCCCTGGAGTCCTTGGGTGATAGAGTCTGGGTGATGATCATTGCCTTTCTACAGATTCTGTTCCAGCCACTTGAAATTAAATAGGATGTTCTTTTTCTCCACTTTGGCCCACCAGCCTCCACTGATGATGGAAACACTTTACCCCACTTGAAAAACTTATATTAACGGTACACTTTAGAACCCAGCAATAACTTTGGTACATGAATATGTCTACTTTCACATCTGTCTGTTCTAAGTCTTCTTTGACTCTTAAGCTTTCTAACCTTTGTGCAGTTTCATGTCCTATTTAACCCTCTGTGCCCAGCAGGAATACTGACGGCCAGACACTCTGTACTGCCAGCTGCTGAGCCGCCAGTTCAGTCAGCCTCCTTGGCTCTGACACTGCAGGCCACACCCTTCAGGCCTAAGTTGCTATTGCTGGTGCTACTTCACTACTGCACAGCTGTCTGAATTCTACCTCCCTTCCTTTCAGCCTGCCTGAACTCAGGTAATTCTCCAAGAGGCCCCCTCCTTATCCCTGCCCATCTGCTCTGCAGCCACACCCCCTCTCCTGTTAATACTGCCCATTCTGCACAGCTCAATCCAGTCTGGCTTGGTGGGGAGGAGTCCATGCCCCAACTCAGCTTCTCCAATGCTCCTTAACAATCCATAACCCATCTCTGCTCTCTTGTACCTCTAGTAACTGGAGCTTTCTCAGGATCATTACTGGCAAACAGAAACCCCTTAGGTGGGACTCAGTGACATTCCTTCAGTCCCTTAGCTTCTACCTGGAAAACCCTGAAGCTTCCTTAGACCCGTATAGAGCTACTGTGATCCATGCCCACTCTGACCTCAGGTCAGGGAGCTTTTTTTTTTTTTCTAAGTTTTTTTTTATTTACATTCCAAATCATTTCCCCTTTCCCGTTTCCTCCCTCCTCGAAAGTCTCATAAGCCCCCTTCCCTCCCTCTTTTCTCCATTCAACCCCCTCTCGTTTCTCTGTCCTGGCATTCCCCTACATCCAGTCTTTCCAGGACCAGGGGTCTCTTCTTCCATCTTCTTAGAAATCTATTGATATGCGAATGGTGTCTAGGGTATTCCGAGATTCTGGGTTAATATCCCCTTATCAGTGACTGCATACCATGTGTGTTCTTTTGTGATTGGGTTACCTCACTAAGGATGATATTTTCAAGTTCTGACCATTTGCCTAGGAATTTCGTGAATTCATTGTTTTTAATTGCAGAGTAGTATTCCAGTGTGTAAATATACCACATCTTCTGAATCCATTCCTCCGTTGAGGGACATCTGGGTTCTTTCCAGCTTCTGGCTATTATAAATAAGGCTGCTATGAACATAGTGGAGCATGTGTCCTTATTGCATGCAGGTAAAGCCTCTGGGTATATGCCCAGGAGTGGTATAGCCGGATGCTCCAGGAGTGTCATGCCCAGTTTTCTGAGGAACCGCCAGACTGCTTTCCAGAGTGGTTGTACCAGCTTGCAATCCCACCAGCAGTGGAGGAGTGTTCCTCTTTCTCCACATCCTCGCCAACAACTGCTGTCTCCTGTGTTTTTGATCTTAGCCATTCTGACTGGTGTGAGATGGAATCTCAGGGTTGTTTTGATTTGCATTTCCCTAATGACTAAGGATGATGAACATCTCTTTAGGTGCTTCTCAGCCATTAGATATTCTTCAGGTGAGAACTCTTTGTTTAGCTCTGTACCCCATTTTTTAATAGGGTTACTTGCCTCTCTGGGGTTTAACTTCTTGAGTTCTTTGTATATATTGGATATTAGCCCTCTGTCGGATGTAGGGTTGGTAAAGATCATTTCCCAGTTAGTTGGTTGCTGCTTTGTCTTTTTGACAGTGTCTTTTGCCTTGCAAAAACGTTGTAATTTAATGAGGTCCCAATTGTCTATTCTTGATCTTAGAGCATAAGCTATTGGAGTTCTGTTCAGGAAATTCTCCCCTGTGCCCATATGTTCAAGGTAATTCCCTAGTTTCCTTTCTATTAGTTTCAGTGTGTCTGGTTTTATGTGGAGATCCTTGATCCACTTGGAATTGAGCTTAGTGCAAGGAGATAAGAATGGGTCAATTTGCATTCTTCGGCATGTTGACCTCCAGTTGAGCCAGCACCATTTGTTGAAAGGCTATCTTTTTTCCACTGGATAGTTTTGGCTCCTTTGTCAAAGATCAAGTGACCATAGGAGTGTGGATTCATTTCTGGGTCTTCAATTCTGTTCCATTAATCTACATGCCTGTCACTGTACCAATACCATGCGGTTTATAACACTATTGCTCTGTAGTACAGCTTGAGGTCCAGGATACTGATTCCCCCAGAGGTTCTTTTACTCTTGAGAATTGTTTTAGCTATTCTGGGTTTTCTGTTATTCCAGATGAATTTTTTAATTGCTCTTTCTAACTCTATGAACAATTGAGTTGGGATTTGGATGGGGATTGCATTGAGTCTGTATATTACTTTTGGTAAGATGGTCATTTTTACTATATTAATCCTGCCAATCCATGAGCATGGCAGATTTTTCCATCTTCTGAGGCCTTCTTCAATTTCTTTCTTCAGAGACTTGAAGTTCTTGTCATACAGATCTTTCACTTGTTTGGTTAGAGTCATGCCAAGATACTTTATATGGTTTGTGGCTATCGTGAAGGGTATCATTTCTCTTACTTCTTTCTCAGCCTGCTTATCCTTTGAGTATAGGAAGGCTACTGACTTGCTTGAGTTGATTTTATATCCGGCCACTTTGCTGAAGTTGTTTATCAGCTGTAGGAGTTCTCTGGTGGAGTTCTTTGGGTCGCTTAAGTATACTATCGTATCGTCTGCAAATAGTGATAGTTTGACTTCTTCCTTTCCAATTTGTATCCCTTTGACCTCTTTTTGTTGTCTAATTGCTCTAGCTAGAACTTCAAGTACTATATTGAAAAGATATGGAGAGAGAGGGCAGCCTTGTCTAGTCCCTGATTTTAGTGGGATTGCTTCAAGTTTCTCTCCATTTAGATTGATGCTGGCTACCGGTTTGCTGTAAATTGCTTTTACTATGTTTAGATTTGGGCCTTGAATTCCTGATCTTTCCAAGACCTTTAGCATGAAAGGATGCTGAATTTTGTCAAATGCTTTCTCAGCATCTAATGAGATGACCATATGGTTTTTTTCTTTGAGATTGTTTATATAGTGGATTACATTGATGGATTTCCTTATATTGAACCATCCCTGCATCCCTGGGATGAAGCCTACTTGATCGTAGTGAATGATCGTTTTGATGTGTTCTTGAATTCAGTTGGCAAGTATTTTATTGAGTATTTTTGCATCGATATTCATAAGAGAGATTGGCCTGAGATTCTCTTTCTTTGTTCGATCTTTGTGTGCTTTTGGTGTTAGTGTAATTGTGGCTTCATAGAACGAGTTTGGTACTGTTCCTTCTGTTTCTATTTTGTGGAACAGTTTGAAGAGTATTGGTGTTAGGTCTTCTTTGAAGGTCTGATAGAATTCTGCACTAAAACCATCTGGACCTGTGCTTTTTTTGGTTGGAAGACTTCCAATGACAACTTCTATTTCTTCAGGGGTTATAGGACGGTTTAGATGGTCTATTTGATGCTGATTTAATTTTGGTATTTGGTATCTGTCAAGGAAATTGTCCATTTCCTCCAGATTTTCTAGTTGTGTTGAATACAGGTTTTTGTAGTAGGATCTAATGATTTTTTGAATTTCCTCAGTTTCTGTTGTTATCTCTCCCTTTTCGTTTCTGATTTTATTAATTTGAATACTATCTCTGTGCCCTCTGGTTAGTCTGGCTAAGGGCTTATCTATCTTGTTGATTTTCTCAAAGAACCAACTCCTCATTTTGTTGATTCTTTGTATGGTTTTATTTGTTTCTACTTGATTGATTTCAGCCCTGAGTTTGATGATTTCCTGCCTTCTACTCCTCTTTGGTGTATTTGCTTCTTTTTGTTCCAGGGCTTTCAGGTGTGCCATTAAGCTGTTAGTGTATGCTGTCTCCCATTTCTTTTTGCGGCACTCAGGGCTATGAATTTTCCTCTTAGCACTGCTTTCATTGTGTCCCATAAATTAGGGTATGTTGTGCCTTCATTTTCATTAACTTTCAAAAAGTCTTTGATTTCTTTCTTTATTTCCACCTTGACCAAGTTATCCTTGAGTAGAGCATTGTTCAGCCTCCATGAGTACGTGGGTTTTCTTTTGTTTTTGTTGCCATTGAAGACCACCCTTATTCCATAGTGATCTGATAGGAGGCATGGGATTATTTCTATCTTCTTATATCTGTTGAGGTCTGAAATGTGACCAATTATATAGTCAATTTTGGAGAAGGTACCATGAGGTGCTGAGAAGAAGGTGTATTCTTTAGCTCTAGAATGAAATGTTCTATATATATCTGTTAGTTCCATTTGGTCCAAGGCTTCAATTAGATTCACTGAGTCCCTGTTTAGTTTCTGCTTTCCTGAGCGATCCATTTCAGAGAGCGGGGTGTTGAAGTCACCCACTATTATTGTGTGTGGTGTGATGTCTGCTTTGAGCTTTAGTAAAGTTTCTTTTACGAATGAGGGTGCCCTTGCATTTGGAGCATAGATATTCAGAATAGAGAGTTCTTCTTGATGGATTTTTCCCTTGATCAGTATGTAGTGTCCTTCTGTTTCTTTTTTGATGACTTTAGGTTGAAAATCAATTTTATCTGATATTAGGATGGCTACTCCACCTCGTTTCTTGAGGCCATTTGCTTGTAAAATTGTTTTCCAGCCTTTTTCTCTGTGGTAGTGTTTGTCTTTGATACTTAGGTGCGTTTCCTGCATGCAGCAAAATGCTGGGTCCTGTTTACGTATCCAGTCTGCTAGTCTATGTCTTTTAATTGGGGAATTGAGACCATTGATATTAAGAGAGATTAAGGCATAGTGATTATTGCCATCTGCAATTCTTGACGCTATCTTTACGTTGAGTGGTTATCTACTTTTGGGTTTGATTCAAGAAGGTTATTATCTCATTTTTTCCAGGGTGTTGTTTCTCTCCCTGTATTGGAGGTTTCCACCTATTATCTGTTGCAGGGCTGGATTTGTGGAAAGGTATTGTGACTATTTGGTTTTATCATGGAATATCTTGGTCTCTCCATCTATGGTGATTGAGAGTTTTGCTGGGTATAGTAGTCTAGGCTGGCATTTGTGCTCTCTTAGTGTCTGCATGAGATCTGTCCAGGATCTTCTGGCTTTCATAGTCTCTGGTGAGAAGTCTGATGTGATTCGGATAGGTCTTCCTTTGTATGTTACTTGGCCCTTTTCTCTTACTGCTTTTAGTATTCTTTCTTTGTTTAGAACATTTGGTGTTTTGATTATTATGTGATGGTAGGTATTTCTGTTCTGTTCCAGTCTGTTTGGAGTTCTGTAGGCTTCTTGTACGTTCATCGGCATCTCTCTCTTTAGGTTAGGGAAGTTTTCCTCCATAATTTTGTTGAAGATGTTTACTGGCCCTTTAAGTTGCAAATCTTCACTCTCATCTATACCTATAATCCTTAGGTTTGGTCTTCTCATTGTGTCCTGGATTTCCTGGATGTTTTGGGTTATACGTTTTTTGCATTTTGCATTTTCTTTGACTGTTGAGTCGATGCTTTCTATGGAATCTTCAGCACCTGAGATTCTTTCTTCCATCTCTTGTATTCTATTGTTGATGTTTGCATTTATGACTCCTGATTTCTTCCCAAGGTTTTCTATCTCCAAAGTTGTCTCCCTTTGTGATTTCTTAGTTGTTTCTTAGTTTCTTAGTTCTTCCTTTTTCAGTTCCTGGATGGATTTGTTTAAATCCTTCACTTGTTTGTTTGTATTTTCCTGTATTTCTTTAAGGTATTTTTGCATTACCTCTTTCAGGATTTCTGCCTGTTGACCCATGTTCTCCTGCATTTCTCTGAGCGATTTTTGTGTTTCCTCCTCATGGGAATCCATCTGTTGATCCATCGTCTCCTGCATTTCTTTTAGCAGTTCTTGTGTTTCCTTTGTAAGGGCATCTAACCATTGATTCATTATCTTTAAGCAATTTTTGTGTTGCCTCCTTATGGGCATCCGTCTGTTGACCCATATTCTTCTGCATTTCTTTATGCAATTTTTGTGATTCCTTTGTGAGTGCATCTACCCATTGATTCATCTCGTTAAGCGATTTTTGTGTTGTCTCCTTGTGCACCTCCATCTTTTGTTCCATGTTCTCCTGCATTTCTCTAAGCGATTTTTGTGTTTCCTTTGTAAGTGCTTCTAACCGTTGATTCATGGTCTCCTGTAATTCTTTATTAGATTTATTTGTGTCCTTCTTGTGATCCTCTAATAGCATCATGAGAAGTGATTTTAAATCCAGATCTTGTCTTTCGGGTGTGGTGGTGTATCCAGGACTTGCTGCTGTTGGAGAGTTGGGTTCGGATGGTGCCATATTACTTTGATTTCTTTTAGTAACATTCCTATGTTTGCCTTTTGCCATCTGGTTACCTCTGATGTTAGTTGGTCCTGCTGTCACTGGCTGTTGGTTGGACCTCCTGTGAGCCTGCAAAGCTATTTCTGCCCCCCCTGGATTACCGGGATTCCCCTGGGACAGATTTCTGGGGCCTGCCCTGCTCCTGAGTGACTTTGGAGCCCTGATGTGCCTTGCCCCTAGTGATGTTATACTGGGGAGTCCTTGCACATCCAAAGGCTCAGCGTAGTGGTTTCCGGGAACAGAGGTCGCCAAAGGGAGGCTGGTAGGCTCCTGCCCTGTGCAGGGGTGTGTGATCTCTCCTAGAGTGGGGGGGGGCAGGGGGCGTCCCGCTGCCAGGCAGAAGTCCCACAGCAGAGCTGGCACGCTGGTTACTGCAGATCTGCCCAGCTCTTGGGAGCCACGTACACACAAGCTGCCTGAGACCCAAGTGATATTATGCCTGTCTGTCTCAGAGCCTGGCAGTCCCAACTTCCCGGCCACTGGACAAAGATGGCAGAGTGCACTCTGCACTCTCTCCGTGGCACTGGCCACCCTGCAGAGGTGATGGCCTACAGCAGATCTGGCACCCAGACGACGACAGTGCTGTCCTGTTCTTGGGAGCAGGCAGAAGCCCCAACAGGCCGTGAACCAAGCGTAGTTATATTGGGGAGAACCTGGGTACCTGTCTCTTCAGTGCAGTCTACCGGAACAGAGGTCGCAGAAGGGAAGCTGGTAGGCTCCCGCCCAGTGCGGGGTCACTCTGCCAGGCAGAAGTCCCACAGCAGAGCTGGCGCGCTGGTTACTGCAGATCTGCCCAGCACTTGGGAGCCACATACACACAAGCCACCCGAGACCCAAGCGATATTATGCCTGTCTGTCTCAGAGCCTGGCAGTCCCAACTTCCCGGCCACTGGAGCAAAGATGGCGGAGTGAGGGAGCTTGTTTTAACTGTTCAACTCACACAGTCCTACCTCCTCCTCACAGCCATATCTCCAAAATGCCACTTCTTTCAGTCCAATGTGCCTTTCCCTTCCTGTCCTAAAACCAAATTTCCTGCCTGCGTGCTGACTGGCCATCTAGGCCAGACTTGCTTCCATGTCAGCTATGTCCCACTGTTACTGTTACAGCTGCCTCCTCTGCCCATCTCTCTTCCACTGCTGATGACCAAATAAGCTGCAATATAATTTATGACATTTGCTATTTCATAGCTTTCTTGCTAAGATTCTTGCCCTTGTTCCACCTTAACCCTTTCTTGTCCTGACAACGCCTATGGCTTAAACTGAGTTATTAAAAAAAGATCAACAACAACAACAACAACAACAACAACAACAAAAACCAGCCTGGGAGTGGGATAGCTGGGTCCTCAGGTAGTACTATATCCAATTTTCTAAGGATCTGCCAGACTCATTTCCAGAGTGGTTGTACCAGCTTGCAATCCCACCAAAAATGAAGGAGTGTTCCTCTTCCTCTACATCCTTGCCAGTGTCTGCTGTCACCTGAGCTTTTTATCTTAGCCATTCTGACTGGTGTGAGGTGGAATATCAGGGTTGTTTTGATTAACATCCCTGATGACTAAGGATGTTGAACATTTTTTTTAGGTGCTTCTCGGCCATCCAGTATTCCTCAGTTGAGAATTCTCTGTTTAGCTCTCTACCCCATTTTTAATAGGGTTATTTGACTATCTAAGTAAGTCCCTGTCATTTTAAGCTGTATAAATCCTTTTAAATTATACTTCCTACTCAGATTTATCCTTCACAGATCTCTGATGACATTGTTGGCTAACTGTAGCTTTAACAACAGCAAGTACCCAGTGGCCAGGTCAGTTCATTTATGTACAGTCTGCCTTGCTGACAGGCTTCACACTAACAGCAATTTGGAGTTCCTAAAGGTTATGAGAAACAGACAAGTAAATCATGTAGGTCAAGGAAAATGAATGATAAAAATTATGCCAGTTTAAGAAAGTAACCTAAAGTATGCATAGGTCTGAAGATATAAAGCTTAAATAATAAAGGTTTGAAAAAGTCATTTATGGGTCTGGGAATGTAATTTAAGGTATATGAAAAGTTGTTCCATGTTTCTGTTCCACTCTCTATACTACATTTTGGGTACCACTCACCCATCTCCCTCACCCATAGTCAGAATACACAACTGTCCTCCATATTCCTCCAGACTCCTCCCTTCACACGCTCTTTTCAAGTCTTTTTTTCTCCTTATTCCCCCATGCCCTATTCCTTTACTAGGAAAGGATGTCATCTCTATTATATTCAAGCATAAGTTTTGCCTTTTCCCTATGACAACAGCTCCTAGGATACTCCTGCATCTCTCTTTTTCCTTTCTCCTCCTCTGTGGGAACACTCTGACTCTCCAAAATCCTAAACCTCTATTGGTCTCTATTCATTTCCTTAGTCAACCCCATTGTATGGGTGCACCTCCTCCTTTTCTATTGCTTCGCATCACAAACCCCCGTCTGGACTATAGTCATAGACCCTTCTGCCTATATCTCCAAGTCCCAAAACTTCCTACTCTTAACCAGTTTCTGCCTAGGCCTCAAACCCATCATTTCTATGCCACATCTCTTTACCCTACAATACTCTCACATTAACAGTCAAACAAACAAACAAACAAACAAACACCTATCAGAACCTTTTACTTCATCCAGGACCTTCACTCCATTAACTGTTGTCCCTTTATACCCTTAAGTCTCTAACCCATAGGATATCCTCTCCATTTTCCTGATAACACCACTCACTTTTAGTCCCCAGTGGAGAAGCTAGAGAAAGGACCTGAAGGCCCTGAAGGAGCAGCAGTCCCATAGGAAGGACAACAATATGAATGAATTGAAAATGATGTCATCACTATTATATTGAAGCACAAATTTTGCCTTTTCTCTATGACAACAGTTCTTAGGATACTCCTTCATCTCTCTTCTTACTTTCTCTTTCTCCGTGGGAATGCTCTGACTCTCCAAAAATCCCCAAACCTCTATTGGTCTTTCAATATTTTCTTTTCAAGACTTTCTTTTCAATACTTTTGGTTGTCCATTCCCAAAACTATTTTGCTTTCACACAGATTGGCCCTGATACCTAACAACCCCAATGCTGACCTGGACTGTCCTTACTTCCCTAGGGATTCAAAGACAGTCTCCACATTTTTGGCCAGGTACTCTTGCAGACTTGACCTGCCTTCTCTCTTTTCCCTCCTACCTGCTTCAGTGTAGGTATAGATACCCTCCTTGTTTACAGCAATCATGTAATTAACATGCCAAATGAAAATTAAACACCTCACCCTAACAAGAGCTTTCCCCTTTTATCTTTTTTATTAGATATTTTCTTTATTTACATTTCAAATGTTATCCCCTTTCCTGGTTTCCCCTCTGAAAACACCCTATCCTATCCCTGCTCCCCCTGTTCACCAACCCACCCACTCCTGCTTCCCTGTGCTGTCATTCCCCTATACTGGGGCATAAAGCCTTCTCAAGACCACGGGCCTCTCCTCCCTCTGATATCCAACAAGGCCATCCTCTGCTATACATGCAGCTGGAGCCATGGGTCCCTCCATGTGTACTCTTTGGCTGCTGGTTTCATCTCTGGGAGCTCTGGGGAGTCTGCTTGGTTCATATTATTGTTCTTCCTATGGGACAGCTAGCTCTTACAGGTCCTTTGGTCCTTTCTCTAGCTCTTCCATTGGGGACCTTGTGCTCAGTCCAATGGTTGGCTGAGAGCATCCGCCTCTGTATTTGTCAGGAAGAGCCTCTCAGGAGACAGCTATATCAGGCTCCTGTCAGCAAGCACTTGTTGGAATCCACAATCGTGTCTGGGTTTGGTGACTGTATATGAGATGAATTCCTAGGTGGGGCAGTCTCTGGATGATCTATGGCATTAAAAAGAGAATACAGTAACCACTTTGCTGAGTTCTGCATGGTCATAGAAGGGATGAAGTGACAAGGTTTTCAGTCCCTGGAAAAGAGCCAGCAAGACATGGACCTCCATGAGTGTTGACTGTTGGTAGGTGTAAAGCTTATTTGTATAATAATGTATATATTTAACTTCATGTTCTACCTGGGGAAATATTTCTCTGCTAAGATTATCAGGAAATATTCTCCCTGCCCAAGTCTATGACTCTATGATAATTAGAAGCAGCACTAGTTCAGGAGGTGAGGGGTGTCTTGTGTTCATCAGCAAAGGGGTGAAAAATGTGAACTTCAGGACAGTCATTAAGGCTGTGGGAAAGAACTCCGAAAATGTGAGCTCAAGAATATATAAACAGGATTTCTTAAAGAAAAACAGTGAGTATAAATAAATGGTGTGCACACATGCAGCGAGTATAGGGTACTGTAAGAAATCAAGCATCTTTCTGGACTCTAACTTGGAAAGTGCTACCCTTTGATCCTCTGTCTTCCTAGAGACTCCCATTGGTCAAGGATGTATTTTAGTAAAGGATTTGGGAAGTAGCACTACCACAGTATTCTCTACACAGAAAAGAAAAGGGAATACACAACAGTATAGTAGAGCCTTTTCTAGCACTGGATGTGCACTGGATAGGCCAAGGTTCAAGAAAGCTAGACAAAAGAGGCCTATGATACAGATATTTAATCAAACTTACCCTTATAACCACAGTTATGAACTCAAATACTGAGGTAAGCCTGTCAATGTTCAGAAACTCGGTATAGTAAGCAATAATTTTCAAGGATTTTGTCTTCTTTTGAAGAGGACCTCACAAAAGTACACAAGGATTTTGATATTATTTTGAAATAATCCAAGAACTTAATAGATAAAAAAGGCCACTGTCTCTCACAAAGATACTGATGTGTTAAACCCTTAATAATAAAGCACAGATATGATGAGATCCACTATTTTTATGCCTTAGAAATGATCAAGAAATAATATATATTTTATTGTCTATGGCACAAATAATGGCATAGGATAGAAACGAAGGGGCTATGGAAATGAACAAAGAAAATTCCAATCCCTTATTAACTTGTCAAAATATATATAAGTGGGCAATACTTCCTAACTTGTTCTTGGGCGGCTATTGTAATATTTTAATACTAAAATCAAAAGAGCTGCTAAAAGAATGTATAATACATAAAAATAGATGTAAAAATTCAATAAAAACTAACATTTTATTTTAGTAATAAAATTATTTTAGATCATGCTCAAGTGAGGTTTAACCCAGAAATGAAAACTTTTCAGTAAAAATTATCCAGTGAAATACATCCTATTAATAGAAAAAAAAAATCATGGTGCTTAAGATACAATGAATAGCAATTGCAGCAATTCATACTGGCAGTTGCTATTGCTGCTGAATTACTGGCCTTCCACTCCCTCTCTAGACATGTGAGTAATGACAACTACTTAAACTTCTATGATAAACAATTTAACAATACGGTCTCCTCCAAGATGTAGAGAAGTTTTCATACTGTGTGTTTTCAGAATCTTGGGAAACTGAACTATGGCCCTGGCAGTATTATGTGTGAAGAATATTTGATTTTTTTTGGATTTTTTTTGTTTTTTTTTTAATTTTATTTTATTTTCTAAGTTTTTTTTATTTATATTCAAAATCATTTCCCCTTTCCCGTTTCCTCCCTCCCCAAAAGTCCCATAAGCCCCCTTCCCTCCCTCTTTTCCCCATTCAACTCCCTCTCGCTTCTCTGTCTTGGCATTCCCCTACATCCAGTCTTTCCAGGAACAGGGGTCTCTCCTTCCATCTTCTTGGAAATCTATTGATATGCGAATTGTGTCTAGGGTATTCCGAGATTCTGGGTTAATATCCCCTTATCAGTGACTGCATACCATGTGTGTTCTTTTGTGATTGGGTTACCTCACTAAGGATGATATTTTCAAGTTCTGATCATTTGCCTAGGAATTTCGTGAATTTTTAAATTTAAAATTTTTTCTTTTCATACAATTTTTTCCATTTATTTATTTATTGATTGATTGATTGATTTATTATTTATTCACTTTACATCCTAGTCCATGCCCACTATCCTCCCTCACATAGAACGCTTCCTCACATAGTTCATTTTTATTACTTCTTTTTTAGATTATAATATCATATCATTGAATTATTTTCCCCTTCTCTATCATACTTTATACCTCTATTACTTCCTATATACCCTTTTTCATTCTCTTCGAAATTCATGCCTCTCTTTTCATTAATTGTTGTAACAGCATATATGTATATGTACATATGTTATTAAGTAAAACGTACTCATATTTTGTTTGTTTTACTTTAATGAGTAATTCTTTTTTCATTGAAAAGCCACTGAAATACCTAAACTTCTAAAGCAATGTCAATGGAAAGGTATTAAAAACATTACAATTTGATTTCTATACAGAGAAACTTAGCAATAAGGTTTTAGCTTCTAGATATCATACTGCTTAAAGCGGTACCAGTTTCTAAAACTCTTTCCTAGGGACAGGGAGAGTACTACCATATTCTAGTACAGTTAGGGAGTAAGTATCTCCATCTCATACATGACCTTAGACTTCAAGGAAGCTTCCTCAGGGCTACAGAGTGAGCCAAACCCAGGTTTTTTTCCATACAGTAGTGAGACCCCTTTCTGTCCCAGTCATAGTCCCAAGGGCTGATGCAACATGTGTTTCATCACAATACTCCACACCAGATGTTGACGGTTAATAAATTAGTTTCAACTGCAGTAAAAAGAACTAATCACTGAATTGTTTAGAGTTAAGTATTCCTAAGTATCTGTTCCTAAGGTAAATTCTTCAAAAAACAGAAATAATTAATTCCTAGGAGGGCAAAGGTGAGACCTGTTCACCCTTTAATAAAGCACTCAGTAGCCTTTCTTTCTATACATGTTTCATTCTACTGCAGGATAATTAATGGGTAGATATATTTGTGTCTTGCATTGTAATTACTTGATGTAGCGAGGAAGATTAGAACATTCTTTTTAGTAGGGAGATCCTTGTTGATTTCAAAAGATCTCTCTCTCTCTCTCTCCCTCCTTTTCTTCCCTCCCTCCCTGCTTCCCTACCTTTCCTTCTGACAGTCATTACAAGCCATCAATATGTGGGAGTACTTGTTAAATGCATTTGAAGCTTGTGTCATTTGACAGTCTCTGCCTCCTGAAGTATTGTTTAGTCATTGTGGATTTGGGATACATACATTACATGAAATGATGTCCAAGTAGCTGTATGTAATAATTAAGTACTTTGTATTTCTAAAGATCCTGGGCATTCACCTAAACTGTAGCTGCTGCCACAGTGAGTTTCCAAGAATCCTTATTTTTTTTTTAAATTTTATTTTCTAAGTTTATTTTATTTACATTCCAAATCATTTCCCCTTTCCCGTTTCCTCCCTCCCCAAAAGTCCCATAAGCCCCCTTCCCTCCCTCTTTTCCCCATTCAATCCCCTCTTGCTTCTCTGTCCTGGCGTTCCCCTACATCCAGTCTTTCCAGGACCAGGGGTCTCTCCTTCCATCTTCTTAGAAATCTATTGATATGCGAAATGTGTCTAGGGTATTCCAAGATTCTGGGTTAATATCCCCTTATCAGTGACTGCATACCATGTGTGTTCTTTTGTGATTGGGCTACTTCATGATATTTTCAAGTTCTGATCATTTGCCTAGGAATTTTGTGAATTCATTGTTTTTAATTGCAGAGTAGTATTCCATTGTGTAAATATACCACATCTTCTGAATCCATTCCTCCGTTGAGGGACATCTGGGTTCTTTCCAGCTTCTGGCTATTATAAATAAGACTGCTTTGAACATAGTGGAGAATGTGTCCTTATTGCATGCAGGTAAAGCCTCTGGGTATATGCCCAGGAGTGGTATAGCCGGATCCTCCGGGAGTGTCATGCCCAGTTTTCTGAGGAACCGCCAGACTGCTTTCCAGAGTGGTTGTACCAGCTTGCACTTCCACCAGGAGTGGAGGAGTGTTCCCCTTTCTCCACATCCTCGCCAACAACTGCTGTCTCCTGTGTTTTTGATCTTAGCCATTCTGACTGGTGTGAGACAGAATCTCAGGGTTGCTTTGATTTGCATTTCCCTAATGACTAAGGATGATGAACATCTCTTTAGGTGCTAAGAATCCTTATTTTTAATCTAGCTTATCGTATTTCCATGCCCCCTAAGAAGTTTGCTATGAAATTCATCAAAAGAATACTTTTTGAATGTTTTCAAAGATTTTGCAAAAATATTTGTTCTTTGAACTATAGATATGAGTGCACATACATGTTAAATTTCTTAGAAGAAGGCTTTCAATTCATGAAGCTGCAAAAGCCTATTTCTAGGGTTTGAGCATGGGAAGAATATAAAGATCCTGAAGTGTCTGGGTGAGTCACTGAGAGTCTCCTGCTGGGTAGGATAGGATATGCTGGTCTGGATACTTAATTGGCTTATGCAGTCACACATTTTCTAGAAAAATAATGGCTGTGGTTATTCTCAAGGGTCCATGAATGGTAAAAATATCAACTTGTACCAATAGCAGGAGATTCATAATGCAACTCAGAATAAAAAGAGACTCTTTGGAGATAGAGCTCTGATAGATGTGTGACCTTTACTATAGTCATTACAGGTCAGAACCTGAGGCAGAACAGCATTTAAATTCTGTTTTTCCTAAAGAATCCTTTCACCTCTGAAGCTGAGGTCAAAGATGGGTACATTAAAATTTCACTTTTGGGAATCTGAATTAATAGATCACATTCAGGAAGAATTAATTTTGACCTCATCAGATGTTCTTGGATATCATAATAAACAGTGAGAGCTTTCCCTTGCAATAGTAGATTGTGCCCCTGCTACATGACTAAATATCTATAACCTTAAACTGAGAAGCAAGACAGTTACTATTAACTATGAATTAGAAGTTAACTCTCTGACCTTTGCAGGTATTGTTTCCTTGTATATATTCATACTGTATTGTCCTAAGCAAGGTGAGATTCTGAGGCAGAAGTTATCAGTGTTACAAGTCAGCAGATCTAGGTTATTCTTGTCCTCTGACACTGACTGATAGATTCTGCTTCCTGAAAACTTACCTGGCTGACATTTAGCTCCTCACTTTAAAGTCTGTATAAATTGATAAAATACAGGGTACTCATGGACTTCTAATGTAGAGCTGTTTTAGAGGCTGGCAGACTGGGGATCTGAACTCATTACCATCTGACTTTCTTTTGGAGCTTAGCAGAGGACTGTGGAGATTTCCTGTGACCAGAGCTGGTGGCTTTAAGGCACAAGCACACTGTTCTGAACTCTGGCAATGCTGACCCTCAAAGTGAACTGTATCTGTGTTGGAGACATGGGCTAAAGAGCTGGCGACAGACATCCTGGATTTGAATACAGGGTCCCGTACATTTTATTAGTGGTACTTTAGGTAAGTTGTTTACTTTCTAATCATGGTCTTCCGTTCTTTAAAATGCACATTTAAAAGTGTCTAAACATTTCGACGTTCTTGTGAGGAATAGGTGAAATATTGCACACAAATCACTAAGAACAGTGCCAGTTGTACTCACTGCCAGTGCTCAGTGTGGGCATGTCCCATGGGAAGCATGCACATCACAAGGAAGCCTCAGCATGCTTCACAAAGTATGGAAAAGTAGAGCCCAGCAAAAGCTTCCTGTCCAAATATCTGAGCAGTGTGGGGTGAGGTTGTCCCTTCATGTCCTTGCTTCTCCAGTGCAGCCTTCCTTTTATGGTAGATCAGATTCTCCTTGCTCCTCTGCAAATGCCACAGGATATGCTACTAGTCTTTGAACCAAAGCAAGGAATGAAACTCATTTATTCCTTTAATCTGTCATTGAGCACTAAAGACATCAGTTTTGACAAATGACTGAGTTGTTTAGTTTAGTTTTTTGTCTGCAATATGCGAGGGAAAAGGAGGAAACTTGTTGTTTTAAAAGAGAATTAAAATGTATTCAGATTATTTGAAAAATT
The DNA here is from genome assembly GCA_036184795.1 of Tokudaia tokunoshimensis. NCBI lineage: Eukaryota > Metazoa > Chordata > Mammalia > Rodentia > Muridae > Tokudaia > Tokudaia tokunoshimensis. The sequence goes on along the minus strand of BTHU01000004.1, from coordinate 64,707,926 downwards.
ATGGGAAGTGCAACTATTAGTGATGGACCATCAAGGTTTGGATTTTATGTGTGGTTTTGAGCATACAATGCACAGACATTTGAGTAGTTATAAAAATGTATCAGTCCAGTCTTTGTTATCTTAAGGATTATCTCCTCTAGAGAAGATCTGGTAATTAGAAGTTTACTCCTTTTTATTCTCAGGAGTTCTTGTTCCTGGGAGGATCCTGTGATACTTTGGGCTCTTTTGAAGGGAGGCTGTAATCCCAGGTTTAGAGCTGTACGGTTCTTGTGTCAATGAAATATTCTTGAGGTCACTTGGAAAAACATTTCTTTCTCATAGACTTCAGTGTGTATCATGACCACAAGTGATGAAGACAATTCATCTTACCCTTCACAGTTCTGGTGTGTCAGGAACTTATGAAGATAATTTTAAAAGAGGAATCTGAAGTCCAAGAAAATGAAAACTGATAATGATAAAACATTTTTTAATAATATTGTGAAGCTTGAGAGATATTTGCATTCTTCATTAAGTAAATGAGGCAGATTTTGAATTAAGTAGGTTCTGGTTGATTATTTAGGCTTGAATTATTCACTGATCAAATGAATTGCTAAATAAAGGGGTTTGTTCAGATGAGCACCTGTATTTGACTGGAGAATAAACATAATATCCAGGGTCATTTTAAGTGTTGTGTGGGGTGGTCAGAGTAGTCTCATCCTGTTTCCTATGTGCCTATTCTCTAGTGCCTATTCATGCCCCTGTCCTATGCTCATTTGGTGAAGCAACAATCATAATTTTATGAGAACATTCCATTATCTTTTAGTTACATTCCTATGGTATTTCTTGGATTTCCATAATGCTGTAATATACAATCGATTATATATTTTGTGTCATAGTTTACTCAGTTTAAGTGTTCATGAATTCAATTGGAGGGCTAAACATAGAAGTCAAAATTATTTTCTGATAATAGAATTAGTAACACAATCTATAGTAATTTAGAATCTGAAAAAAAATTAAGGAAAGAACTAACAAGGGGGCTAATTTCCAAAATTTTTACTGCTAATGATTACTCTGTTCCATTATTCTGATGTAAAAGTTAAGTTTCCAATTGCTCCTCTGACTGTAGGACATGAGATCTTTCCTTTGGGGTGTTGTATGACTTTTAAGAATCCTTTTCAGTAAAAAAAAAGATAGGAAAATCACCTGAGAAAAGGTTTGATTTATTTCTTCAGAGTTTTTGGAAGACTAGGTATCATCTATGATTTGGTAGAACTCATAAGATAAGAATTTGAGACTATTTAATCATTTTATGATTTTCTCTTTTCTTTTCTCCTAAAGATAAAATATTTTTTATTTGGATTTAAAAAATTAACCATACCTCACAAATGGAGAATAAAAGGAATGTGACTGAGTTCATCTTGATAGGTCTTACACAGAACCCCCAAATGCAGAAAGTAGTGTTCGTGATATTTTTGGTTGTATACATGATAGCAATTTCAGGCAACCTGCTCATTGTGGTCACTATCATCAACAGCCAGGCTCTGAGTTCCCCAATGTATTTCTTCCTGGGCCACCTGTCCTTTATAGATACAATTTACACTTCTTCTTCAGCTCCAAAGCTGATTGTGGACTCCCTTCAAGAGAAGAAAGTCATCTCCTTTATTGGATGCATGGCTCAAGTCTATGCAGAGCACATTTTTGGTGGTGCCGAGGTAATCCTTTTGACAGTGATGGCCTATGACCGCTATGTGGCTATCTGCAAACCTCTACATTATACAACCATCATGAACCATAAGCTATGCATTATCCTGGTGGGGGTGGCCTGGACTGGAGGATTTCTCCATGCAACTATTCAGATCTTCTTTACAGTGTGGCTGCCCTTCTGTGGCCCCAATATTATAGACCATTTTATGTGTGACTTGTACCCATTGTTGGAACTTGTGTGCATGGACACACACACTCTTGGTCTCTTTGTTGCTGTCAACAGTGGGTTCATCTGCCTACTTAACTTCCTGCTCTTGATGGGATCCTATGTGATCATCTTGCGCTCTCTAAAGAACTATAGCTCAGAGGGCAGGCACAAAGCCCTCTCCACCTGTGTGTCTCACATCACAGTGGTAGTTTTATTCTTTATTCCTTGCACATGTGTATATCTACGCCCAGTGGCTACTCTGCCATTTGATAAAGGTCTTGCTGTCTTTTATACTATGGTAGGTCCTATGCTGAATCCTTTAATCTATACTCTCAGAAATGCTGAGGTAAAAAATGCAATAAGGAAGCTCTGGAGAAAAAAAGTAACTTCAGATAGTAATTAAACATGCCACTGAACTATGCAAACAGGACCCATAAGCAATCTTAGCCACCATTTTTTGATCTAGAGATGAGGACAAGTCTAAGGCAGAGTTAGATATTACTTGGATATAGCTATTTCAGCAGAAATTTAAAACTATATTTATGTTCTCCTGTCTCATATGTCTGTCACCACAAATAATTGGTTTGGAATCAGCAAATTCTTGTAAATTGATTGGAAATATAAGTCACCTCTAGACTATAAAAAAAGCATAAATCTAGAATATTGTTTTGATAATAATAATTTTATGTGATATTGAGATACCGATTATTATTGATTAATGAAAGTAAGATTTTTATGCTATCACTTCACTGTAGAGTTCCGAATCTAAATTAATTCTTTGTTTTCTGAGTTTCTTCATCTATTAAATATTGGTTGTGTAGCAAAAAAGTTTTACTGTTCATTTGAAAACTAAGCCTTCCATTGCTTTCATATTTTATTAGTTGAAATCCAATCAGGAGACAGACCACAAAGCATTCCTGACGAGAACAGATAAAATTTAACCACAATGACTAATTTTATTAGGGTATTAATAATAGAGAAGTAAAAACACCCTTATATCATAAGACTAATTTCTAAGAAAAGTACATATTTTAAAAGTAGGTTCATCTATGAACACTGGGACTCTAATAATTGGGAAAGGCACAGTTGTTGTCCATTACTAATGAAGTTCATTGTGTTTTCTAATGCCTGGATAGAAGCTGGTACAAAATAAACTCCCCTGATAAAGTTAACAAGCTTCGAACCTTCCACTGAGATGATGATAATGGTGCTGATGGATGGTGGTGATGGTGTGTGTTTGTTTGTGTGTGTGTGTGTGTGTGTGTGTGCATGCAATGGTTTATGTGTTGAGACTAGTGAACAAGGAGGTTTGTCTTGAATTGATAGACTAGGTTTCAGGAGAATGATACTTCAGAACATACTCATCACAGAGCAGACAGGCAAACTTTGGAAATTAGGGGATCGTTGTGTTGATTTGCTGAAATCTTCCCACAAAGGTAACAAATGAATTTAGTGTGAATCTGTCCATGACAGTAACAATGCAACTCAATGAAATTAGTTTTAGTAGACATTTCCACTGTTGCACAAACACATACATTGTTGGAAACTACAATCAGAATTAAATGCAAGAAGAAACACATTGAGATTGGGAAGAGATATCTCCTAAGTTTTAGATTAGATTGTCCTCCACTGAAAATGAATAGACAGATGTTGAATCATTATTTAGAGTTGGTTTGTAGAAAATGTGTAAATGTTACACTGTACACATTCATACATCAAGTGTAAAGGCTTTATCTCTCTTCCTTCATAAAAATCTTTGATGAGTAAGTAGGAGTAAAACTCGGGCACCAGAAGGTGGGACACCACTATACTAAGAAGGCAATGAAAATTCAATCTTGCATATATATATATATCTCAACAAGACAAATTAATAACACCAAGAATGCCTAAGATATTTCAGAATGATGGATAGAAAATGCAGCCTGGAGAGACACTGGCAGAAGGTCTAATAAAATAAGATGTGGAGTCGGTTCTGTGTTGACCAGCTACTCTTGGGTGTGAGAGCTACCTTGGAATATGGTTGATATACCCACTGATACTTAATTGGAGCAAACTAGTTTTCCCTTTCCCAGTAGGTATGAATTGCAAGAACTTCTTGGTTAAGAGTAGTAATTTCTGTCCATGTTCCCTTCTCAATGCTGAGGTATTTTTATACTTTACACCAGTGTAGGTTTTGTACTTCCTTTCTTGGTTCTTCATTGATGTGCCTGGATGGCCCTTCACTTATGCAATGATAAGATCCATGTACTCTGTACCTCCTTATATTAGTTGGTTTGTCTTCTATTGACTTGGGATTCTATTCTTTGTATTGCAGTATAACTACCTCAATTTCCACAGAAAATGACAAATAATCTTTTAAGAATATCTCACTTTGCTCCTTTTTGTAAGCCAGTGTTGAAACTCTATAACCCTCCATGCTTTCATCTTCTGATCATCTAGAATGGTTTTGTACTTTGAATTCAATGTAATCACAACCATGAGTTATCAGAGACAAACCAACCTATGTTAAATTTGTGTTTTAATGAACAATTTGGATTTCTGAAGATAATAATCACATTACTATCTTAAAAATAAAAACCGATGTATGTTTTATAAAATAATGCTGTGTGAATTATTTTTAATTTTAGTTTTATTAGGGTATTATTTACAAGTAAAACTTTCAATCATCATAAATAGAGAAAATAATATTACACCGTAAAGTCAAGATTAATATTATGTATAAATCCAGCCAAATCTAGTATCAGAAGATGCTAGAAGGTAAAATAGAAATCAAGGAGGTTAACTACACTCATGAAAAGACAGGAAATAAACACACTCATATCATCAAAACCAAAAAGAGAAATATACATGCACATGCACACACAGGTACCACTACCACAACCACCACTACCAACACCACCACCATCACTATCACACCACATAATAGGAAGTAAAATCACTGATCACTGATATCTCTCAATACCAATGGCCTCCATTCCCCAATAAAAAAATGCAGACTAACAGAATGGATAAAACAACGACAACAACAACAACAACAAAAACTGGACCCTTGAATTCATTTAATTCAAGAAACACACCTCAATGTCAAAGATAAACATTTTCTCAGGGTAATGGGTTAGAAAAAGATAGTCCATGCAAATGAATGTAAGAAGCAATCTGGTGCATCCATTTTAATAGCTAAAATAGAGTTCAAGCCAAAATTAAGTGAAATGGTTTTAGAGCATAATTCTACCAGATTTTCAAAAGAATTAATACCAGTATTCTCTAAATTAGTCCACAAAATAGAAACTGTAGAAGAATTTGAATGCAGCAACATGGCTGGTCTGATCACACCCAAAGAAGTCCTGTCTGTGATGTGGCTGGAATGCAGACATGCCCTTTAATCCCTCTGGGTGGCATCCTGTAGTATACACCTTTCATACCAACCAATAACATCTAATTGAGGTGCAGACAAAGTGATCAGTTAGAGAAAATGAGTCAGAGATAGGATATGTCATTGCAGTGAGCAAAGTGCAATGGAGTTGGGTTTGTTAGCAAGTTTGTTGATTTCAGTCAGTTTAGTTCAAAGCAGGTTGCAGCCAGAGAATGAGAAGGAGTCAGAAGATTAGACAAACTGCTAGAATTGGTTTGAGGCCAAGTAGATCAATTCAGTGAGAAGCAGAGAGAAGCCAGATTGAATCATTCAGCCTGGAGAGGAGTGTGAAACAGAATAGCTAAATTGACCCAGCCAACTAGAGTTCAGAAAGAATTAGAAAGGGTAATTTTATTTGTCAGTAAACCTCCAAGATGACAATTATTTCAGACAAATAAAAGATACATTTTCAACAAACAGAAGAAACATGATTGCCTGATTCATGTTATGAGGCCACAAGTACCCTCATATCTAAACCACATAAAGATTCAACAAAGAAAGAGAATTACAGACTACTTTTTCTTATGAGAAAAGTTGTAAAATACTCAAAATGCTTGCAGACAGAGTCTAAGAACACATCAAAAAGATCCTCCACCTTGATCAAGTGGTTTCATCCCATATATGCAGGATGGTTTAACATGTGGAAAACAGTAATTCACCACATTAATAAATTGAAAGGAATACAACCCACATGATCATCCTATTAGATGTAGAAAAGGCCTTTGCCAAAGTTAAACAGCCCTTTTTGATAAAAGTACTAGAGATATTAGGGATACAAAAACATACCTAAGCATAATAGAGACAATCTTTAGCAAGCCAATGGCCAGCAAGAAACTAAACTCAAAGCAATTTCCCTAAAATCAGGAAAAATGAAGGTTGTTTATTCTTTCCTTATTTATTCAATATAGTCCTTGAAATTTAGCTGAAGTAATAAGGCAATTAAAGGAGATCACGGGAATACAAAGAGAAAGAAGTCAAAAGATCCTTATTTACAGATATGATAGTAGACATCAGTCATCCTAAAAATCACTAGGAAACTCTTACAGCTGATAAACACTTTTAGCAAAGTAGCTGGGTACATGATTAACTAAATAAAATTCTGTAGTCTTACTTTTTGCAAGAAACAAGTGGACTGAAGAAAAATATGTAAAATAACACACTTCACAATAGATTTAAATAATATAAAATTCTTGGGTTAATTCTAACTAAGTAAGTGAAAGTCTTATATGATAGAAAGTTCAAGGATTTAAAGCAATAAGTTGAAGAAGATATCAGAAGATGAAAAGGTCTCCAATACTCATGGATCTATAGGATTAACATAGAAAAAAATGACTATCCTACTAAAATAAAACGACAGATTCAATGCAATATTAACCAAAATCCCAAAATGATTTCTTATTGACTTAAATAATATTTCACAACTTCTCTTGGAAAAATGGCAAATTTCAGGATAGCTAAAATAATCCTGAATAATAAAATAATTGTTAGAGCTATTAACCACCTCTGATTTCAAGTTGTAATAAAGAGATATAGGACATAAAAACTGCATGACATTGGCATACAAACAGACACATTGATCAATAGATTAGAATTGAAGAGTCAGACATAAATTCACATACTTATGGACATCTGGTATTGATAAAGAAACTATAATGTACGATGGAATAAAAGAAGAATCTTCAACTGGATTTCTGCATGTAGAAGAATGTAAATCAATCTATATTTATTACCCTGCACCAAACTGGAGTGCAAGTGTATCAAAGAGTTCATGGACACATTGTACCTAATAGAAGAGAAAGTGGGGAAGACCCTTGAATGTGGTAACCCAGGTGGCAATTTTCTAAACAGAATACCAGTAGTGTAGGAACTAAGGTAAACAATTTATAGCAGGGAACCTCAAAAAAGTGAAAGTCTTTGAAAGGCAAAGGACACTATCTCACATAAGGGGAACCAGGGAATGGGAAAACTTTACTAACTCTACATCTGACAGAGGTCTAATGTTCAAAATATATTAAGAACTCGAGAAACTAGATACTAAAAAATACACATAATCAGGAGAAGACAAGACCAGCTGAAGGTCACCCTCACCTCCATTCTCGAGTTTGTAGGGGTGAAGGTGGACAATGGGGACAAAGAGGTGGGATGAACAGGCAGGCAGTGCTACTAAGATGAATAGATGAGTAATGGAGAGGCAAGAAAGATGAACATGTAGAGCAGTGATTGTGCATTGTGAGGGGAGGAACTGGAGCTGTGATGTGATGGCAGATGTGAGAGAGGGCTGCAGTTGACACGGGAAACAGGTTGGTGTCCAGTGTGGGTATTGAGGTAGAGTACAGAAGCCTGGAACTTAGACACATGCAGACTCAGCACTTAAACACGCCACTTGCCACTGGATTTAGGAAAGTTCACTTTCTTGATTAGACCTCCTCAAAGGACCATGGTGTTCTATGATACCTCTGAGGTCTATGTGTGGCTCAGTGGTCCCACAACAGCCAGGGTCTGTGTGGATGTGAAGGAAGTGAGGATATCTGTGGTCTATGCTGCATCCTGAGGCCATGTTTTTGTCTGATGGGCATGTTGCTTCCTGGGTCTATATTCATGTGTGGTCTGAACTGCTCCTTGAGGCCATGGGTTTGGTCTATGCTGCTGCCAAGAGCTATAACTACCTCTGAGGTCCTACTTCAGCTGGGGTTTGTGTTGATATCCAAGACCAGTGTAACTGCGAAAGACCATGTGGATGTGCATGGTCTGTGCTGCAGCCTGAAACAATATTTATGTGTCTGTGGTCCAGCCTGCCTCCAGGGGGCTTGTTTGGGACTATGGTCCTACTGCAGCTGGGGGCCATGTTCATGGTTTGTGCTGTCACCAGAAACCATGAGGAAGCCCATGATCTGAGATTCAGGTGACAGTAAAGAGCAAGGAAGTTACATTGGAAGTGTTATTTGGCTACAGATGAGCAATTGAGAAAGAAGGGCATGGAAGGCTTCAATTCCTACCTCATCCCAACCTTACCAACATTAACAACATAAACAGGAAGCCATCAAAGAGAACTCTCAAAAAATGTGATAGAGATGCTGATGTGTATGTCTCCACAATTGAGGGCTTCTGGCTTAAATTTCTTTAGTGGAAGGGCCATTAGGAGTTTTACTGGGCTCCAGGGAATGTATGGGTAACACAAATTGGACTTTGTTATTCATTTTTATTTTATTTTCTTGGGTGGGAGGTCACAAGAGCGGGACAAACATGGAAGAACTAAAGGGAATGTGATAGGTGAAATTCATTGAAGATGAAATTCCCAAAGAGTCACTAAAAGTACTATTTGGAAAAACAACCAAAATAATTCTATTGAAAATGGGGCATAAATACAAACAGAGAATTCTTAATAAAGAACATCCAAATGACTAAAAAAAATACTTAAAGAGAATGTTCATTATCATTAACCATCATGGAAATGTCTATCAAAACTTCTTAGAGATTCCATCATACACCAGTTAGAATGGCTAATATACATGAATAATCATAACAATGCTGATGATTTACTGTTGTCAGTAGCCAAAGACATCGTATGAGTTATACTAAGAGTTGAATTTGTTACACAACTGAGTGAAATTTCCTTATCTAATAATTGTCTCCAGAAGAATAAATGATAGGTCTGCTATATTCTTGATCAAGTAATCCAGGAAATTAAATCTGCTTCACTTCCAATATTTAGTATCCAGATCAATGAATATATAGCTGTTTACAGTTACTGGTTTTTATGAGTTATATTAGTAATGGTGACTTTAAAGACCAATTTCTTTTTTTTTTGCAAACCTCCTGAGACTGCAACTACTACATGTGACATATTTGACATATTTGGTTCATTTCTGAAAGAACATAAGATCTGTTGGGGAAATATTTGTGGTGGTTGCACAGATGGTGCTTCAGCTGTGCTAGGATATTGATCTGGATTTCAACATTTGAACTAATCACCAAAAGTTTTCGGAAATCATTACATGATTTATTGATACTGATTTATTACTTGATTTTATGAAGACACTGCTACAAGAGTTACCAGAAGTAATGAAAAGTGTCATAAGTTCTGCCAACTTTGTAAAGGGAGCATTTTAAATAGTTGACTGTTTTGAAACTGTACAACCATTTGGATTAACTGGACAAAGCTCTGTTATTTCACAGTTTTGTGAGATCCTTTTAAGGGAGAAAATTTTCAAAATGTGTTTTTGGGCTTCTTGATGAATTCAAAATGTTTTTAATCAGAAAGCAAGATTGCAGTTTGAAGCATTTTTCAGTGATAAAAGTAAATTTTAAGAAAATACTGGGTTGATGTCTTTTCCCTCTTGAATGAGTTACACTTATCTCTGTTGCTATGACCAAATACAACATGCCTTGACTAGCCTGAGTAGATTGAATTATTCTGAATGAAGCTTCATCTTCAGAAAAAAAGATTGAAAATAAAATTTACATGTTGCCTAAATTAATCTGCCAACATTGAAACAGACAAAAAGATTACAATGACAATTTCTATGAAAGAACACTTTCACATACTTGCAGAAAAAAATTTCATTATATTTTTAAAATCTACGCGACTTTTAAATCTACTTTTCAGAAGACTATTCACATTCAAAACTGAAGATGTTCCTGTGACAGCACAACATATGACAGCAGAGTTCATTGAGCTTATTAACAGCAATTCAACAAGATCTGAATTTCTACAATGCCAGTTAAATTCTGGATCAAGTGTTGGACACCATACCTTGTTCTTTTTGAGACTGGACTGTTACTTCTTCGTTTTCAATAGCATATCTTTGTGAAACAGTGTTTTCCAGTTTGTTGGTTATCAAGTTTAAATACAGAAGTAGACTTTTGGAAGATGGTCTTCATTGTGGTTCTGTAAAGACTGTCCTGAGAATTTCTGATCTGGTGAGAAAGAAGCAATCTCATCCTTCTCACTGATGTTGGCTTTTAACCTGTACTGTTGCAAAATGTAGCAATGTAGTTTATTTTTTTTTTGTATTAAGACTGCTATTCTTTGCTTCATGACAAAATTTTACTTTTTTGTAAATAGAAATAAATATTTTAGAACATATAATTACATATTGATTTTATAATTAATCACTAGGCTTTGATTATGTTCAATTTTTAAAAATGAAAATATATCCTGCATATCAGATATTTACATTATTATTCATAAGAGTTGCAAATTACAGTTATGAAGTTGCAACAAAAATAATTTTATTGATAGGGGTCAACTCAACATGAAGAACTGTATAAAAGGGTCACAGCATTAGAAATCTTGAGAACCACTATCTTATTATATGTTGTTTCATGCTACTTTGCTTCTTCTCTTGGAGATCCGCTCTTTTCTGAAGTATTAATGAAGAGGAATTGGATCTGGGGGAGAGGGGACTTGGGGGAAATTAGGAGGAAAGGAGGTAGGCAAACTGTGGTTGGGATGTATTGCATGTGAGAACTTTTTCAAAAAAAAAGTTCACACACAAAAATGATCAAATAGACATTACAGGTGAAATTATATGGTTATAGGTCAAAAAAATAGAAAGACCTATTGATATTTAAAAGACAATGTATTCCATCTATAACTTATTTTGAATATTATAAAAATAAAATATTAATGCATAGAAGAATATTGGTAGATACATGAAAAACCAATGATGTAAAAATCCCCAACTTCATATCTCAACTGTATGCTGATATACACACTCACGCACACACACACACACACACATACATACACACACACATGCACACACAATATGCACACATACAGAGATATGATACAAACTAATGACAGGATTTCTTTGAATATTTATGGTTGAACAATATTAAATTGCATACATGCAAACACTCACTATCATACAACATTCATTCATTTATTTGAACACTTGATTGATCACACTCTTAACTATTATGAATAGCAACATAATAAAAATAAGAGAATAGATAATATTTTGAAGCAATGTTTTCATATACATTTGAATATGTAATCTGCCACCCCATGATTACTTTATTTTTAACTTCTGCAAGGAATCTTTTCACTGTTTTCTACAATTCTACTAATTACTAGTCCTATAAAATTTCAAAAAGTTCTTTTACTATCATATCCTTACAAATATTCATTATCTTTTGTCTTTGGTTACAGTTATCTAACAGATATAAGGTGATAGTCATTTGTGACTATGTTTTCCATTCCTTTGACTATGGGAGATACTAACTATTCCCACCTCCATAAACTCATTGGTCATTTTGAAATATGTAAGTATAGTTCCTTTGCCCATTTAAAAATAGTGGGCTGTTTGAATGTTTCATGTATACTAAATATTGGTCCTTGCCATACATACTGTTTGTGACTATTTCCCCCATTATATACATTGCCTTGTTTACTCCATTGGTTTTTCTTCCTTTCATTTATGAGAGAGGATTTTTGTCGTTCACTTAATGATATATTATTTTCTTGCATATTTTGTTGTTGTTGATGTCTCTGATTTTGTATTTGATACACAACTCACTACTTAGACCAAGATGTTGCTCAATGTAGGTCTATAACTCAGAGACCTTACTTTAACCCCTCCCATTTTGATTTGATTTTTATTCATAGTAGGAAACAAAGTGTTCATTTTCATTTTTCTTAATGTGATATTTATCCCGTCATCATTTATTGAAATAATTGCCAGTTTCCACATGTAAAATATCAATAAATGATACACTTAAGTTTATTTCTGGAATTTTTTCCTCATATATATACATATATTATATATATAATATATATTAATGCTGTTACCATATCATTTTTGATTACCACAACTTTATAAGATATGCTGAAATTTAGGAGTGAGGTTCCTCCAGACACTATTTTTGCTTAAGATTGCTTTGGCTATCTGTGGTCTTTTGTGGTTCTATGGATATTTTAGGATATGTTTCTGTTTATAGAAAATTGTATTGGCATGACAATATTAATTTCATTAAACCTCTGGATTGCTTTGCAAAATGTAGATATTTTCATCATATTAATTCTTTTACATGAGCATTGAATATCTTTGCAGTATTGCATGTTGTCACCATTGAAACTCATCAGTGTTTTGTAACTCTCAGTATACATGTATTTCTAGCTTTCATTTTTCCAATTGGAGTTACTCCTAAATATTTAATTTCTCATGTTGTTATAATGACATTATAATATAACTTATTATATAAAGTTATTTATTGCAATATTTATATTTAGTGTAGAAATTCTTGATCTGATGATTTTGCAACCTGAAATCAGATTTATCAGTTATAAATTCTTTTGCTTTTTTGTTTTTAATTTGAAGGATCATCAGCAACAGGCAACTTAATTTCTCTCTTTCTAATTTAGATTACTTTTACTTCCTTTTGCCAGATTCCATTCATTGTTAAAGTTGAACAGAAATGGAGAAAGGGAATATCCTCATTTTGCTCCTGGCTTACAGAAAAATATTTTACTGTTGAACATGACATTAGCCTTCAGATTATCATACATAGCCTATGTGGTCCATTCCCAGAATTGCTTTTTATTAAAGAAAACTTTACAAGAAGATAGCAATCAAGATCCAGGAAGCTCAAATGTGCACTTATTAGCATGACTTCAAACAATGATATCAAGACATACTATAGTCAAGTGGTCAAAAGCTAAATAAAAACAGAGTTGAAACACAACAACAGCAGCAACAACAACAACAATAAAATGAAAAACACAAAACCGAAATCCAAACCCTAAGCCAAACCATAACAAAAACAAGCAAACAACTCCAACTTGCTACTTACAAGGAATTCATGATTAGACTATTACTAGTGTTGAAACATAAGCTTTGCAAATGTCTCTGTGCTTGTTACCTTCCTTATGCTCCAAAACTGTTTCTAAATGAATGAGGGACAAAGATGATGAAGAATTATTTTTATTCTGATGTAGTTTTGTATATAAATGAAGCACCATTTAAAACAATATACATAATAGATTTTGCCAAAAATCAGAATGGCTATTAGAAAATTATAACCCAAATATTTCATAATTATAGGTTAATGATATTTTACTGAGAACCAAGAGAATTTAAAGGTAAATAATTTTCCCATATGCTGAGAATCTATTTTAGTTTTTCTTAGTTTTCACCCTAACAAACTTGTCATTCCCTAAGTAGTCTAACTAGAATTCTCTCTATGGTTTTAATCATAAAAATGTAAGAAAACCCCTTAGCTTACATAATTTTGCCATTAAATGTTATAGAATTCATTTGTCCTCAATAATATTTGCATTAAATATACCTATTTATTTTATATTAGATAGTGTGCTATTTTCTAGAAGTTGTTTGTTCTACATAGCAAGCACTTTATAGAATATAATTGCATAACTAATAAAGAGAAATTTCTTCCAGATAGTCTGTGTTCTTTTGTTGTATAACCACCATCCTCTTGGATGAAAGATCAATGTAATGCAGGTGTTAGAAACAATAGAAAATGTTTCTGAAGTTTAAATGGATTTATAAAAAGATATGATGATAATTTTATTTTCTAAGGTTTTTATTTACATTCCAAATCATTTCCCCTTCCCTGTTTCCTCCTCCCCGAAAGTCCCATAAGCCCCCGTCCCTCCCTCTTTTCCCCATTCAACCCCCTCTCGCTTCTCTGTCCTGGCATTCCCCTACATCCAGTCTTCCAGGACCAGGCCTCTCCTTCCATTTTCTTAGAAATCTATTGATATGCGAATTGTGTCTAGGGTATTCCGAGATTCTGGGTTAATATCCCCTTACCAGTGACTGCATACCATGTGTGTTCTTTTGTGTTTGGGTTACCTCACTAAGGATGATATTTTCAAGATCTGACCATTTGCCTAGGAATTTCATGAGTTCATTGTTTTTAATTGCAGAGTAGTATTCCATTGTGTAAATATACCACATCTTCTGAATCCATTCCTCTGTTGAGGGACATCTGGGTTCTTTCTAGCTTCTGGCTATTATAAATAAGGCTGCTAAGAACATAGTGGAGCATATGTCCTTATTGCATGCAGGGGAAGCCTCTGGGTATATGCCCAGGAGTGGTATAGCCGGATCCTCAGGGAGTGTCATGCCCAGTTTTCTGAGGAACCACCAGACTGCATTCCAGAGTAGTTGTATCAGCTTGCAATCCCACCAGCAATGGAGGAGTATTCCTCTTTTTCCACATTCTCGCCAACAAGTGCTGTCTCCTGTGTTTTTGATCTTAGCCATTCTGATTGGTGTGAGATGGAATCTCAGAGTTGTTTTGATTTGCATTTCCCTAATGACTAAGGATGATGAACATCTCTTTAGGTGCTTCTCAGCCATTCGATATTCTTCAGGTGAGAACTCTTTGTTTAGCTCTGTACCCCATTTTTTAATAGGGTTACTTGCCTCTCTGGAGTCTAACTTCTAGAGTTCTTTGTATATATTGGATATTAGCCCTCTGTCGGATGTAGGGTTGAAAGGTCATTTCCCAGTCAGTTGGTTGTTGGTTTGTTTTTTTGACAGAGTCTTTTGCCTTACAGAAACTTTGTAATTTAATGAGGTCCCATTTGTCAATTCTTGATCTTAGAGCATAAGCTATTGGAGTTCTGTTCAGGAAATTCTCCCCTGTGCCCATATGTTCAAGGTTCTTCCCTAGTTTCCTTTCTATTAGTTTCAGTGTATCTGCTTTTATGTGGAGGTCTTTGATCCACTTGGAATTGAGCTTAGTACAAGGAGATAAGAATGGGTCAATTTGCATTCTTCTGCATGTTGACCTCCAGTTGAACCAGCACCATTTGTTGAAAAGGTTATCTTTTTTTCAACTGGATGGTTTTAGCTCCTTTGTCAAAGATCAAGTGACCATAGGAGTGTAGATTCATTTCTGGGTCTTCAATTCTGTTCCATTGATCTATATGCCTGTCACTGTACCAATACCATGCGGTTTTTAACACTATTGCTCTGTAGTACAGCTTGAGGTCTGGGATACTAATTCCCCCACAAGTTCTTTTACTGTTAAGAATAGTGTTAGCTATCCTGGGTTTTCTGTTATTCCAGACGATTTTGACAATTGCTCTTTCTAACTCTATGAAGAATTGATTTGGGATTTTGATGGGGATTGCATTGAATCTGTATATTGCTTTTGGCAAGATGGTCATTTTTACTATATTAATCCTGCCGATCCATGAGCATGGCAGATTTTTCCATCTTCTGAGTTCTTCTTCAACTTCTTTCTTCAGAGACTTGAAGTTCTTGTCATACAGATCTTTCAGTTGTTTTGTTAGAGTCACACCAAGATATTTTATATGGTTTGTGGCTATCGTGAAGGGTATCTTTTCTCTTATTTCTTTCCCAGCCTGCTTATCCTTTGAGTATAGGAAGGCTACTGATTTGCTTGAGTTGATTTTATATCTGGCCACTCTGCTGAAGTTGTTTATCAGCTGTAGGAGTTCGCTGGTGGAGTTCTTTGGGTCGCTTAAGTATACTATCATATCGTCTGCAAATAGTGATAGTTTGACTTCTTCCTTTCCAGTTTGTATCCCTTTGACCTCTTTTGTTGTCTAATTGCTCTAGCTAGAACTTCAAGTACTATATTGAAAAGATAGGGAGAGAGAGGGCAGCCTTGTCTAGTCCCTGATTTCAGTGGGATTGCTTCAAGTTTCTCTCTATTCAGATTGATGTTGGCTACTGGCTTGCTGTAAATTGCTTTTACTATGTTTAGATATGGGCCTCGAATTCCTGATCTTTCCCAGTCCTTTAGCATGAAAGGATGCTGAATTTTGTCAAATGCTTTCTCAGCATCTACTGAGATGACATGTGGTTTTTTTCTTTGAGATTGTTTATATAGTGGATTACATTGATGGATTTCCTTATATTGAACCATCCCGGCATCCCTGGGATGAAGACTACTTGATCGTGGTGAATGATCGTTTTGATGTGTTCTTGGATTCGGTTGGCAAGTATTTTATTATTTTTGCATCGATATCTGTTGAGGTCTGATTTGTGACCAATTATATGGTCAATTTTGGAGAAGGTACCATGAGGTGCTGAGAAGAAGGTGTATTCTTTAGCTCTAGGATGAAATGTTCTATATATATCTGTTAGTTCCATTTGTTCCAAGGCTTCAATTAGATTCACTGTGTCCCTGTTTAGTTTCTGCTTTCCTGAATGATCCATTTCAGAGAGTTGGGTGTTGAAGTCACCCACTATTATTTTGTGAGGTACGATGTGTGCTTTGAGCTTTAGTAAAGTTTCTTTTACGAATGAGGGTGCCCTTGCATTTGGAGCATAGATATTCAGAATTGAGAGTTCTTCTTGGTGGATTTTTCCTTTGACCAGCATATAGTGTCCCTCTGTGTCTTTTTTGGTGACTTTAGGTTGAAAGTCAATTATTCTGATATTAGGATGGCTACTCCGGCTTGTTTCCTGGGACCATTTGCTTGTAAAATTGCTTTCCAGTCTTTTACTCTGAGGTAGTGTTTGTCTTTGACACTGAGGTGCGTTTCCTGCACACAGCAAAATGATGGGTCCTGTGTAATTATCCAGTCTGTTAGTCTATGTCTTTTTATTGGTGAATTGAGGCTTTTGATATTAAGAGTGATTAAGGCATAGTGATTATTGCCACCTGCCATTCTTCATGCTATCTTTATGTTTGAGTGGTTATCTACTTTTGGGTTTGATGCAAGAAGGTTACTATCTCATTTTTTCCAGGGTGTTGTTTCTCTCCTTGTAGTGGCGGTTTCCACCTATTATCCTTTGCAGAGCTGGGTTTGTGGAAAGATATTGTTTAAATTTGGTTTTATCATGGAATATCTTGGTCTCTCCATCTACGATGATTGAGAGTTTTGCTGGGTATAGTAGTCTAGGCTGGCATTTGTGTTCTCTTAGTGTCAGCATGAGATCTGCCCAGGATCTTCTGGCCCTCATTGTCTCTGGTGAGAAGTCTGATGTGATTCGGATAGGTCTTCTATTATATGTTACTTTGCCATTTTCTTTTACTGCTTTTAATATTCTTTCTTTGTTTAGTACATTTGGTGTTTTGATTATTACGTGACGGGAGGTATTTCTGTTCTGGTCCAGTCTGTTTGGAGTTCTGTAGGCTTCTTGTATGTTCATAGACATCTCTCTCTTTAGGTTAGGGAAGTTTTCTTCCATAATTTTGTTGAAAATATTTACTGGCCCTTTAATTTGCAAATCTTCACTCTCATCTATACCTATAATCCTTAGGTTTGGTCTTCTCATTGTGTCCTGGATTTCCTGGATGTTTTGGGTTACACGTTTTTTGCATTTTGCATTTTCTTTGACTGTTGAGTCGATGCTTTCTATGGTATCTTCAGCACCTGAGCTTCTTTCTTCCATCTCTTGTATTCTATTGTTGATGTTTGCATCTATGACTCCTGATTTCTTCCCAAGGTTTTCTATCTCCAAAGTTTTCTCCCTTTGTGATTTCTTAGTTGTTTCTACTTCCTTTTTTAGATCCTGGATGGATTTATTCAGATCCTTCACTTGTTTGTTTGTATTTTCCTGTATTTCTTTAAAGTATTTTTGCATTTCCTTTTCAGGATTTCTGCCTGTTGACCCAAGTTCTCCTGTATTTCTCTAAGCGATTTTTGTGTTTCCTCCTCATGGGCTTCCATCTGTTGATCCATAGTCTCCTGCAATTCTTTAAGCAATTCTCGTGTTTTCTTTGTAAGGAACCCGATGATTCATTTCTTTAAGCGATTTTTGTGTTGCCTCCCTATGGGCCTCCATCTGTTGACCCATATTCTTCTGCATTTCTTTGTGCGATTTTTGTGATTCCTTTGAAAGGGCATCTACTCGTTGATTCATTTCTTTAAGCAGTTTTTGTGTTGCCTTCTTATGGGCCTCCATCTGTTGACCCATGTTCTCCTGCATTTCTCTAAGTGATTTTTGTGTTTCCTTTGTAAGGGCTTCTACCCGTTGATTCATGTTCTCCTGTAATTCTTTATGAGATTTATTTGTGTCCTTCTTGAAATCCTCTAATAGCATCATGAGAAGTGATTTTAAATCCTGATCTTGTCTTTTGGGTATGATGGGGTATCCATGACTTGCTGCTGTTAGAGAGTTGGGTTCATATGATGCCATATTACTTTGATTTCTGTTAGTAATGTTCCTACATTTGCCTTTTGCCATCTGGTTACCTCTGGTGTTAGTTGGTCCTGCTGCCGCTGACTGTTGGTTGGACCTCCTGTGAGCCTGCAAGTCTATTTCTGACCCCTCCTGGATTACCGGGATTCCCCTGACACCGATTTCTGGGGCCTGCCCTGCTCCTGAGTGACTTTGGAGCCCTGATGTTCCTTGCCCCAAGTTATGTTATATTGGGGAATCCCTGCACATCCAGAGGCTTTGTGTAGTGGATTCCCGGAGCAGAGGTCGCCAAGAGGAGGCTGGTATGCTTCTGCCCTCTGTGGGTGTGCTCTCTCCCAGTGCAGGGGTCCCTCTGCAGGGCAGATGTCCCACAGCAGTGTTGGTGTGTAGGTCACCGCAGACCTGCCCAGCTCTTGGGAGCAGGGAGCACACAAGCTGGCTGATATTATGCTTGATTTTCTCTGTGTCTGGAGGTTCGAGTTGCGCTGTTGCCGGAGCAAAGATGGTGGAGTGCACTCTGCACTCTCTCTGCACAGATCACTCTGCAGGGCAGATGGCCCAAAGCAAAGCTGGCGCCCAGACCTCAGTGCTGCCCCGCTCTTGGGTGCAGATGGAAGCCCAACAGGCTGTGTCCCAAGAGATGTTATATTGGGGGGTCCCTGGGTACCTGTATCCTCAGTGCAGTTGATCCCCGGAACAGAGGTCGCCAAAGGGAGGCTCGTTGATAAATTTTATATCTAGTTAATACACATTGAATTGACCATTGGTGTTGCGGTCCTATAGTAGATATTACAATGATCAAGATGATTAACAGCCATTAAATATGATTATATGATCTATAAAATGGCAGAAAGAATAAAGAAAGATTTTGAGGTCTGATATATATATATATATATATATATATATATTGCCAATATCTTACTAAAATGATAAGTAGTTTATTTATCTGACATGCTTATAATTATGTTAAAGAATGTCATCACAAGTAAGAGTATAGCCTGGGTGCTTGCTTCAGCAGCACATATATTAAATTGGAACCATACAGAGAAGATAAGCATGGCCCCTGTGCAAGGATAACACGCAAATTCATGAAGCATTCCACATTTTTAAAATCACAAAAGGAAACAACTCTGGACATAGAAAACTTAGGAAAGAATTTAGGAGTCATGGATGCAAACATCAACAACAGAATAGAAGTGATAGAAGAAAGAATCTCAGATGCAGAAGATACCATAGAAAGAATTGTTACAACAAATGAAAATGCAAAATGCAGAACACTCCTGACCCAAAACATCCAAGAAATCAGAAGACAAAATGAGAAGATCAAAGCTAAGGATTATAGGTATAGAACAGAGTGAAGATTTCCAACTTAAAGGGCCAGTAAATGTCTTCAACAAAATTATGGAAGAAAACTTCCCTAACCTAAAGAAAGAGATGCTCATGAACATACAAGAAGCCTACAGAACTACAAATAGATTTGACCAGAAAAGAACTTCCTCCTGTCACATTATAATTAAAACACAAAATGCACTAAACAAATAAAGAATATTAAAAGCAGTAAGGGAAAAAGGTCAAGTAACATATAAAGGTAGCCCTATCAGAATTACACCAGACTTCTCACCAGAGATTATGAAAGCCAGAAGATCCTGGACAGATGTCATACAGACTCTTAAGGGAATACAAATGCCAACCCAGGCTGTTATACCCAGAAACTCTCTCAATTACTGTAGATGGAGAAACCAAGGTATTCCATGACAAAAACAAATTTATACAATAACTTTCCACAAATCCAGCCCTTCAAAGGATAATGAATGGAAAACATCAACAGAAGGAGGGAAACTACACACTAGAAAAAGCAAGAAATTAATATTTCAACAAACCCAAAAGAAATTAAAATCACAAACAAAAAAATTACATCAAATATAACAGGAAGCATCAATCACTAGTCCTTAATATCTCTCAATATCAATGGACTCAATTCCCCAATAAAAATACATATACTAAGAGCCTGGATATGTAAACAGGACCCAACATTTTCCTGCATACAGGAAATGCATTTCAGTGTCAAAGACAAACATTACCTCAGAGCAAAAGGCTGAATAACAATTTTACAAGCAAATGGTTCCAGGAAAAAAGTCAGAGTAGCAATCCTAATATTGGATAAAATTGACTTTCAAGCAAAAGTCATCAAAAGACATGGAAGGACACTTCATACACATCAAAGGAAAAATCTACCAATAACCTTCAATTCTGAACACCTGTGATTCAAATGCAAGGGCATCCTCATTCGAAAAGAAACATTACTAAAACTGAAAGCACACATTGCACCTCACACAATAACTGTGGGAGATTTCATCACCCCACTCTCCTCAATGGACAGATCAGGGAAACACAAACTAAACAGAGACACAGTGAAACTAACAGAAGATTTAGACCAAAAGGATTTAACAGATATCTATAGAACATTTCATCCTAACTCTAAAGAATATACCTTCTTCTCAGCACCTCATGGTAACTTCTTCAAAATTGACCATACAATTGGTCACAAAACAGACCTCAACAGATACAAGAAGATCGAACTAATCCCATGCCTCCTATCAAATCACTATGGAGTAAGGTTGGTCTTCAATAACAAAAAAACAAAACAAAACAAAACAAAACAAAAGAAATTCCACATACACATGGAAGCTGAACAATGCTCTACTAAATGATACCTTCGTTAAGGAAGAAATAGGGAAAGAAATCAAAGACTTTTTAGAATTTGATGTAAATGAAAGTACAACATATACAATTTTGTGGGACACAGTGAAAGCAGTGCTAAGAGGAAAACTCTTAGCTTGAATGCCTCCAAAAAGAAGCTTGAGAGAGAGTACACTAGCAGCTTAACAGCACACCTGAAAGCTCTAGAACAGAAAGAAGCTAATACACCCAAGAGGAATAGAAGGCAGAAAATCATCAAACTCAGGGCTGAAATTAACCAAGTAGAAAAAAAAAGAACTATACAAGGAATCAACAAAACCAGGAGCTGATTCTTTGAGAAAATCAACAAAATAGATAAACCCTTAGCCAGACTAACCAGAGGGCACAGAGACAGTATCCAAATTAACAAAATCAGAAATGAAAAGGGAGATATAACAATGAGGAAATTCAAACAATCATCAGAACTTGAAAATATCATCCTTAGTGAGGCAACCCAATCACAAAACAACACACATGGTATGCAGTCACTGATAAGGGGATATTAACCCAGAATCTCGGAATACCCTAGACACAATTCGTATATCAATAGATTTCCAAGAAGATGGAAGGAGAGACCCCTGGTCCTGGAAAGACTGGATGTAGGGGAACGCCAGGACAGAGAAATGAGAGGGTGTTGAATGGGGAAAAGAGGGAGGGAAGGGGGCTTATGGGACTTTTGGGGAGGGAGGATACGGGAAAGGGGAAATGATTTGGAATGTAAATAAAAAAAACTTAGAAAATAAAATTTAAAAAAAATCGTCAGATCGTATTATGAAATCCTATATTCAGCAAAAGTGGAAAATCTGGATGAAATGGACAATTTCCTAGACAGATACCAAATGCCAAAGTTTTTTTTTTCCTTTTCTATATCTTTATTTACATTCCAAATGATTTCCCCTTCTCTGGTTCCCCCTCCCCGAAAGTCCCATAAGCCATCTTCCGTCCCCCTGTTGCCCAGTCAATCCCCTTCAGCTTTTCTGTCCTGGTATTCCCATACACTGCTGCATCAAGTCTTTCCAGGACCAGGTTCCTCTCCTTCCTTCTACTTGGGAATCAATTGATATGTGAATTGTGTCTTGCGTATTCCAAGCTTCTGAGCTAATATCCACTTATCAGTGACTGTATACCATGTGTTTTCTTTTGTGATTGGGTTACTTCACAAAGGATGATATTTTCCAGTTCTGACCATTTGCCTAAGAATTTCATGAATTTATTGATTTTAATTGCTGAGTAGTATTCCATTGTGTAAATATACCACATTTTCTGTACCCATTACTCTGTTGAGGGACATCTGGGTTCTTTCCAGCTTCTGGCTATTATAAATAAGGCTGCTATGTACATAGTAGAGCATGTGCCCTTATTGCATGCTGGAGAGTCCTCTGAGTACATGCCCAGGAGTGGTATAGCTGGGTTCTCTGGAAGTGTCATGCCCAGTTTTTTGAGAAACTGTCAGACTGCTTTCCAGAGTGGTTGTACCAGCTTGCAATCCCACCAGCAGTGGAGGAGTGTTCCTCTTTTTCCACATCCTTGCCAACAACTGCTATCTCCTGAGATTTTGATCTTAAGCATTCTGACTGGCGTGAGGTGAAATCTCAGGGTTGTTTTGATTTGCATTTCTCTGAGTAAGGATGTTGAACATTTCTTTAGGTGCTTCTCAGCTATTCGATATTCTTCAAGTGAAAATTCTTTGTTTAGCTCTGTACCCCATTTTTTAATAGGGTTATTTGGCTCTCTGGAGTCTAACTTTTTGAGTTCTTTGTATATATTGGATATTAGCCCTCTGTCAGATGTAGGATTGGTAAAGATTTCTTCCCAATTTATTTGCTGCCGTTTTGTCTGATTGATAGTGTCCTTTGCCTTACAGAAAGTTTATAATTTTATGAGGTCCCATTTGTAAATTCTTGATCTTAGAGCATAAGCTATTGGAGTTCTGTTCAGGAAATTGTTCCCTGTGCCCATGTGCTCAAGGCTCTTCCTCACTTTCTTTTCTATTAGTTTCAGTGTGTCTAGTTTTAGGTAGAGGTCCTTGATACACTTGGATTTGAGCTTAGTACAAGGAGATAAGAATGGTTCGATTTGCATTCTTCTGCATGCTGACCTCCAGTTGAATCCGCACCATCTATTGAAAAGATTATCTTTTTTTCCACTGGGTGGTTGTAGCTCCTTTGTCAATGATCAAGTGACCATAGGAGTGTGGATTCACTTCTGGGTCTTCAATTCTTTTCCGTTGATCTACATGCCTGTCACTGTACCAATACCACACAGTTTTTACCATTATTGCTCTGTAGTACTGCTTGAGGTCCTGGATACTGATTCCCCCAGAAGTTTTTTTTATTGTTGAGAATAGTTTTACCTATCCTGGGTTTTTTGTTATTCCAGATGTATTTGAGAATTTCTCTTTCTAACTCTATGAAGAATTGAGTTGGGATTTTAATGGGGATTGCATTGAATTTGTATATTGCTTTTGGCAAATGGTCAGTTTTACTATTATCAATCCTGCCAATCCACGAGCATGGAAGATTTTTCCATCTTCAGAGGTCTTCTTTGATTTTCTTCTTCAGAGACTTGAAGTTCTTGTCATACAGATCTTCCACTTGTTTGGTTTGAGTAACATCAAGTTACTTTATGTTGAGAAACTTGAAGCAATCCCACTAAAATCAGGGACTAGACCAGTCTGCCTTCTCTCTCCATATCTTTTCAATATAGTACTTTTAGATCTAGCTAGAGCAATTAGAAAACATAAGGAGGTCAATGGGATACAAATTGTAAAGGAAGAATTCAAACTATCACTATTTGCTGATGATATGATAGTACACTTAAGTGACCCATAAAACTCACCAGAGAATTCCTACAGCTGATAAACAACTTCAGCAAAGTGGCCGGATATAAAATCAACTCAAGCAAACCAGTAGCCTTCCTATACTCAAAGGATAAACAGGCTGAGAGAGAAATTAGCGAGATGACACCCTTCAAAATAGCCACAAACAAATACCAAAGGTTAATCAGGATCAGACAGTTAGACTCCAGAGAGCTAAATAACTGTATTAAAAAATGGGTACAGAACTAAACAAAGAATTTTCACCTGTGGAATATCGAATGGCTAATAAGTACCTAAAGAAATGTTCGCCATCCTTAGTCAGCAGGCAAATGCAAATCAAAACAACCATGAGATTTCACCTCACACCAGTCAGAATGGCTAAGATCAAAAACTCAGGAGAAGGAAGGTACTGGCAAGGACGTGGAGAAAGAGTAACACTCCTCCACTGCTGGTGGGATTGTAAGCTGGTACAATGACTCTGGAAATCAGTCTGGCGGTTCCTCAGAAAACTGGGCATGATACTACCAGAGGACCCTGTTATACCACTCCTGGGCATATACCCAGAGGCCTCCCCAGCATGCAATAAGGACACATGCTCCCCTATGTTCATAGCAGCCCTATTTATAATAGCCAGAAGCTGGAAAGAACCCTGATATTCCTCAACAGAAGAATGGATACAGAAAATTTGGTATATTTACATAATGGAATACTACTCATCTATTAAAAACACTGAATTCATGAAATTCTTTTGCAAATGGTTGGAACTGGAAAATATCATCCTGAGTGAGGTAACCTAGTCACAAAAGAACACACATGGTATGCACTCACTGATAAGTGGTTATTAGCCTAGAAGCTTGGAATATCCAAGACACAATTCGCATATCAAATGATGCCCAAGAAGATGGAAGAAGAAGAGGCCCCTGGTCCTGGAAAGACTGGATGTAGCAGTGTATTGGAATACCAGGACAGAGAAGTGGAGGGGGTTGACTGGGGAACAGGGGGAGGGAAGAGGGCTTATGGGACTTTCAGGGAGGGTGGAACTGTGAAAGGGGAAATAATTTGGAATGTAAATAAAGAATATAGAAAAAAAAAAAAAGAAGGGCAAGATAAAAAAAACTTGACCTTATAAAATTATAAAATAATCTGTGAAAGGATGTGGAAACTACTAATATTCTTTCTTGATGGAAATCTTTTCCAATGAGCTTAAATCCAGATGGCTGTTGGCATAATAATATGTAGGCAACAAGACATGTAAGTACTGAAAATGTGTTAAGTCCTTTCAACCTCTTTACTATGCATATCATGTTAAAAGCCTTAATTTTGTCTAAGTAAACAGTAATATAAATAAATGGTGTGCACAAATGCAGAAAGTATATGGTACTGTAAGAAATCATGCATCTTTCTGGACTCTAACTTGGAAAGTGCTACCCTTTGGTCAAGGATGTTGTATTTTAGTAAAGGATTTGGGAAGTAGCACTACCACAGTATTCTCTACGCAGAAAAGAAAAGGGAATACACAGCAGTATAGTAGAGCCTTTTCTAGCACTGGATGTGCACTAAATAGGCCAAGCTTCAAGAAAGCTAGACAAAAGAGGCCTATGATACAGATATTTAATCAAACTTACCCTTATAACCACAGTTATGAACTCAAACACTGAGATAAGCCTGTCAATGTTCAGAAACTCGGTATAGTAAACAATAATTTTCAAGGATTTTGCCTTATTTTGAAGTGGTTAAAGAGGACCTCACAAAAGCATACAAGGATTTTGATATTATTTTGAAATAATCCAAGAACTTAATAGATAGAAAAGGCCACTGTCTCTCACAAAGATACTGGTGTGTTAAACCCTTAATAATCAAGCACAGATATGATGAGATCCACTATTTTTCCACCTTAGAAATGAACAAGAATAATATATATTTTATTGTCTATGGCAAAAATAATGGCATAGGATAGTAATGAAGGGGCTATGAAAAGGAACAAAGAAAATTCCAATCACTTATTAATTTCTCCAAATATGTATAAGGGGACAATACTTCTAAACTTATTCTGTGTCTGTTGTAATATATTAATATCAAAATCAAAAAGAACTGATGAAAAATATATACTCTAATATATAAAAATAGTCATTAGGGAAATGTAAATCAAAACAACCCTGAGATTCCATCTCACACCAATCAGAACGGCTAAGATCAAAAACACAGGAGACAGCAGGTTCTGGTGAGGATGTGGAAAATGAGGAACACACCTCCACTGCTGGTGGGATTGCAAGCTGGTACAACCACTCTGGAAAGCAGTTTGGTGGTTCCTCAGAAAACTGGGCATGACACTCCCTGAGGATCCTGCTATACCACTCCTGGGCATATACCCAGAGGATTTACCTGCATGCAATAAGGACACATGCTCCACTATGTTCATAGCAGCCTTATTTATAATAGCCAGAAGCTAGAAAGAACCCAGATGTCCCTCAATGGAGGAATGGATTCAGAAGATGTGGTATATTTACACAATGGAATACTACTCTGCAATTATAAACAATGAACTCACGAAATTCCTAGGTTAGAACTTGAAAATATCATCCTTAGTGAGGTAACCCAATCACAAAAGAACACACATGGTATGCAGTCACTGATAAGGGGACATTAACCCAGAATCTCAGCATACCTTAGACACAATTCACATATCAATAGATTTCCAAGAAGATGGAAGGAGAGACCCCTGGTCCTGGAAAGACTGGATGTAGGGGAATTCCAGGACAGAGAAGCGAGAGGGGGTTGAATGGGGAAAAGAGGGAGGGAAGGGGGCTTATGGGACTTTCAGTGAGGGAGGAAACCAGAAAAGGGAAATAATTTGGAACGTAAATAATAAACTTACAAAATAAAAAAAAAATCAGTTGTGTGAATAAAAAAAAATAGGTGTAAGGAGAAGGTGCAGCGGGGAACCAGGCAGCTCCACAGACTTCAGTGCTTAGCCCTCCAGAAGAGAGTTGGTCTCCCAGGAGTACAGACACAGGTTTACAGGCCCATAGGAGGGGCAAGCTCCAGCCAGAGACAACAAGACCAACTAACACCAGAGATAACCAGATGGAAAAGGCAAGTGCAAGAACCCTACCAACAGAAACCAAGGCTACTTGGCAACATCAGAGCCCAGTTCTCCCACCACAGCAAGTCCTGGATACCCCAGTACACCGGAAAAGCAAGAGTTGGATTTAAAGTCTCTTCTCATGATGCTGTTAGGGGACATCAAGAAGGACATAAAAAACTCACTTAAAGAAATACAGGAGAACATGGGTCAAATGGTAAAGGCCCTTAAAGAGGAAACACAAAAATCCCTGAAAGAATTACAGGAGAACACAAGCAAACAATTGAAGGAACTGAACAAAACCATCCAGGATCTAAAAATGGAAGTAGAAACAATAAAGGAATCACAAAGTGAGACATCTCTGGAGATAGAAAATCTTGGAAAGAATTCAGGAGTCATAGATGCAAGCATCAACAACAGAATACAAGAGGTAGAAGAAAGAATATCAGGGGCTGAAAATACCATAGAAAACATTGACTCAACAGTCAAAGAAAACGCAAAATGCAAAAAGCTCCTTAGCCAAAACATCCAGGAAATTCAGGACATAATGAGAAGACCAAACCTAAGGATTATAAGTATAGAAGAGAGTGAAGATTTCCAACTTAATGCCCAGTCAATATTTTCAACAAAATTATAGAAGAAAACTTCCCTAACCTAAAGAAAGAGATGTCCATGAACATACAAGAAGCCTAAAGAACTCCAAACAGACTGGACCAGACCAGAAAGGCCTCCCAGCACATAATAATCAAAACACAAAATGCACTAAACAAAGAGAGATCATTTCCCAGTTAGTTGGTTGCCACTTTGTCTTTTTGACAATGTCTTTTGCCTTGCAAAAACTTTGTAATTTAATGAGGTCCCATTTGTCAATTCTTGATCTTAGAGCATAAGCTATTGGAGTTCTATTCAGGAAATTCTTCCCTGTGCCCATATGTTCAAGGTTCTTCCCTAGTTTCCTTTCTATTAGTTTCAGTGTGTCTGGTTTTATGTGGAGGTCCTTTATCCACTTGGAATTGAGCTTAGTGCAAGGAGATAAGAATGGGTCAATTTGCATTCTTCTGCGTGTTGACCTCCAGTTGAGCTAGCACCATTTGTTGAAAAGGCTATCTTTTTTTCCACTGGATGATTTTAGCTCCTTTGTCAAAGATCAAGTGACCATAGGAGTGTGGATTCATTTCTGGGTCTTCAATTCTGTTCCATTGATCTACATGCCTGTCACTATACCAATACCATGCGGTTTTTAACACTATTGCTTTGTAGTACAGCTTGAGGTCCAGGATACTGATTCCCCCAAAGGTTCTTTTACTCTTGAGAATAGTTATAGCTATCCTGGGTTTTCGGTTATTCCAGATGAATTTTTTAATTGCTCTTTCCAACTCTATGAAGAATTGAGTTGGGATTTTGATGGGAATTGCATTGAGTCTGTATATTACTTTTGGCAAGATGGTCATTTTTACTACATTAATCCTGCCAATCCATGAGCATGGCAGATTTTTCCATCTTCTAAGGTCTTCTTCAATTTCTTTCTTCAGAGACTTGAAGTTCTTGTCATACAGATCTTTCAGTTGTTTGGGTAGAGTCACACCAAGATACTTTATATGGTTTGTGGCTATCGTGAAGGTTATCATTTCTCTTACTTCTTTCTCAGCATGCTTATCCTTTGAGTATAGAAAGGCTACTGACTTGCTTGAGTTGATTTTATATCCGGCCACTTTGCTGAAGTTGTTTATCAGCTGTAGGAGTTCTCTGGTGGAGTTCTTTGGGTCGCTTAAGTATACTATCATATCGTCTGCAAATAGTGATAGTTTGACTTCTTCCTTTCCAATTTGTATCCTTTTGACCTCCTTTTGTTGTCTAATTGCTCTAGCTAGAACTTCAAGTACTGTATTGAAAAGATAGGGAGAGAGAGGGCAGCCTTGTCTAGTCCCTGATTTCAGTGGGATTGCTTCAAGTTTCTTTCCATTCAGATTGATGTTGGCTACCGGCTTGCTGTAAATTGCTTTTACTATGTTTAGATATGGGCCTCGAATTCCTGATCTTTCCCAGTCCTTTAGCATGAAAGGATGCTGAATTTTGTCAAATGCTTTCTCAGCATCTAATGAGATGACCATGTGGTTTTTTTCTTTGAGATTGTTTATATAGTGGATTACATTGATGGATTTCCTTATATTAAACCATCCCTGCATCCCTGGGATGAAGCCTTCTTGATCGTGGTGAATGATCGTTTTGATGTGTTCTTGGATTTGGTTGGCAAGAATTTTATTGAGTATTTTTGCATCGATATTCATAAGAGAGATTGGCCTGAGATTCTCTTTCTTTGTCGGATCTTTGTGTGCTTTTGGTATTAGCATAATTGTGACTTCATAGAGCGAGTTGGGTAGTGTTCCTTCTGTTTCTATTTTGAGGAACAGTTTGAAGCTATTGGTGTTAGGTCTTCTTTAAAGGTCTGATAGAATTCTGCAATAAAACCATCTGGACCTGTGCTTTTTTTGGTTGGAAGACATCCAATGATGACTTCTCTTTCTTCAGGGGTTCTGGGATGGTTTAGATGGTCTATTTGATCCTTATTTAATTTTGGTATTTGGTATCTCAAGGAAATTGTCCATTTCCTCAAGATTTTCTTTTTTTTTATTTTTTATTTACATTCCAAAGCATTTCCCCTTTCCCGTTTCCTCCCTCCCCAAAAGTCCCATAAACCCCCTTCCCTCCCTCTTTTCTCCATTCAACCCCCTCTCCTTTCTCTGTCCTGGCATTCCCCTACATCCAGTCTTTCCAGGACCAGGGGTCTCTCCTTCCATCTTCTTAGAAATCTATTGATATGCGAATTGTGTCTAGGGTATTCCGAGATTCTGGGTTAATATCCCCTTATCAGTGACTGCATACCTTGTGTGTTCTTTTGTGATTGGGTTACCTCACTAAGGATGATATTTTCAAGATCTGACCATTTGCCTAGGAATTTCGTGAATTCATTGTTTTTAATTGCAGAGTAGTATTCCATTGTGTAGATATACCACATCTTCTGAATCCATTCCTCCTTTGAGGGACATCTGGGTTCTTTCCAGCTTCTGGCTATTATAAATAAGGCTGCTATGAACATAGCGGAGCATGTGTCCTTATTGCATGCAGGTAAATCCTCTGAGTATATGCCCAGGAGTGGTATAGCAGGATCCTCCGGGAGTGTCATGCCCAGTTTTCTGAGGAACCGCCAGACTGCTTTCCAGAGTGGTTTTACCAACTTGCAATTCCACCAGGAGTGGAGGAGTGTTCCTCTTTCTCCACATCCTCGCCAACAACTGCTGTCTCCTGTGTTTTTGATCTTAGCCATTCTGACTGGTTTGAGATGGAATCTCAGGGTTGTTTTGATTTGCATTTCCCTAATAACTAAGGATGATGAACTTCTCTTTAGGCGCTTCTCAGCCATTAGATATTCTTTAGGTGAGAACTCTTTGTTTAGCTCTGTACCCCGTTTTTTAATAGGGTTGCTTGCCTCTCTGGAGTTTAACTTCTTGAGTTCTTTGTATATATTGGATATTAGCCCTCTCTTGGATGTAAGGTTGGTAAAGATCATTTCCCACTTAGTTGGTTGCTGCTTTGTCTTTTTGACGGTGTCTTTTGCCTTGCAAAAACTTTGTTATTTAATGAGGTCCCATTTGTCTATTCTTGATCTTAGAGCATAAGCTATTGGAGTTCTGTTCAGGAAATTCTCCCCTGTGCCCATATGTTCAAGGTTCTTCCCTAGTTTCCTTTCTATTAGTTTCAGTGTGTCTGGTTTTATGTGGAGATCCTTGATTCACTTGGAATTGAGCTTAATGCAAGGAGATAAGGATGGGTCAATTTGCATTCTTCTGCATGTTGACCTCCAGTTGAGCCAACACCATTTGTTGAAAAGGCTATCTTTTTTCCACTGGATGGTTTTAGCTCCTTTGTCAAAGATCAAGTGACCATAGGAGTGTGGATTCATTTCTGGGTCTTCAGTTCTGTTCCATTGATCTACATGCCTGTCACTGTACCAATACCATGCGGTTTTTAAAACTATTGCTCTGTAGTACAGCTTGAGGTCCGGGATACTGATTCCCCCAGAGGTTCTTTTACTCTTGAGAATCGTTTTAGCTATTCTGGGTTTTCTGTTATTCCAGATGAATTTTTTAATTGCTCTTTCTAACTCTATGAAGAATTGAGTTGGGATTTTGATGGGGATTGCATTGAATCTGTATATTACTTTTGGTAAGATGGTCATTTTTACTACATTAATCCTGCCAATCCATGAGCATGGCAGATTTTTCCATCTTCTGAGGTCTTCTTCAGTTTCTTTCTTCAGAGACTTGAAGTTCTTGTCATACAGATCTTTCACTTGTTTGGTTAGAGTCACACCAAGATACTTTATATGGTTTGTGGCTATCGTGAAGGTTATCATTTATCTTACTTCTTTCTCAGCCTGCTTATCCTTTGAGTATAGGAAGTCTACTGAATTGCTTGTGTTGATTTTATATCCGGCCACTTTGCTGAAGTTGTTTTTCAGCTGTAGGAGTTCTCTGGTGGAGTTCTTTGGGTCGCTTAAGTATACTAACATATCGCCTGCAAATATTGATAGTTTGACTTCTTCCTTTCCAGTTTGTCCCTTTGACCTCCTTTTGTTGTCTAATTGCTCTAGCTAGAACTTCAAGTACTATATTGAAAAGATAGGGAGAGAGAGGGCAGCCTTTTCTAGTCCCTGATTTCAGTGGGATTGCTTCAAGTTTCTCTCCATTCAGATTGATGTTGGCTACCGACTTGCTGTAAATTGCTTTTACTATGTTTAGATATGGGCCTCGAATTCCTGATCTTTCCCAGTCCTTTAGCATGAAAGGATGCTGAATTTTGTCAAATGCTTTCTCAGCATCTAATGAGATGACCATGTGGTTTTTTTCTTTGAGATTGCTTATATAGTGGATTATATTGATGGATTTCCTTATATTGAACCATCCCTGCATCCCTGGGATGAAGCCTACTTGATCATGGTGAATGATCGTTTTCATGTGTTCTTGGATTCGGTTGGCTAGAATTTTATTGAGTATTTTTGCATCGATATTCATAAGAGAAATTGGCCTTAGATTCTCTTTCTTTGTCAGATCTTTGTGTGCTTTTGGTATTAGCGTAATTGTGGCTTCATAGAGCTAGTTGGGTAGTGTTCCTTCTGTTTCTATTTTAAGAACAGTTTGAAGCTATTGGTGTTAGGTCTTCTTTAAAGGTCTGATAGAATTCTGCACTAAAACCACATGGACCCGTGCTTTTTTTGGTTGGAAGACATCCAATGATGACTTCTCTTTCTTCAGGGGTTATAGGACGGTTTAGATGGTCTATTTGATCCTTATTTAATTTTGGTATTTGGTATCTCAAGGAAATTGTCCATTTCCTCCAGATTTTCTAGTTGTGTTGAATACAGGCTTTTGTAGTAGGATCTGATGATTGTTTGAATTTCCTCAGTTTCTGTTGTTATCTCTCCCTTTTCGTTTCTGATTTTATTAATTTGGAGACTATCTCTGTGCCCTCAGGTTAGTCTGGCTTAGGGCTTATCTATCTTGTTGATTTTCTCAAAGAACCATCTCCTCGTTTTTTGATTCTTTGTATGGTTTTATTTGTTTCTACTTGATTGATTTCAGCCCTGAGTTTGATGATTTCCTGCCTTCTACTCCTCTTTGGTGTATTTGCTTCTTTTTGTTTCAGGGCTTTCAGGTGCGCCATTAAGCTGCTAGTGTATGCTGTCTCCCGTTTCTTTTTTGGCGGCACTCAGGGCTATGAACTTTCCTCTTAGCACTACTTTCATTGTGTCCCATAAATTAGGGTATGTTGTGCCTTCATTATCATTAAATTTCAAGAAATCTTGGATTTCTTTCTTTATTTCAACCTTGACCAAATTATCATTGAGTAGAGCATTGTTCTTCCTCCATGTGTATGTGGGTTTTCTGTTGTTTTTTTTGCCATTGAAGACCACCCTTATTCCATAGTGATCTGATAGGAGGCATGGGATTATTTCTATCTTCTTATATCTGTTGAGGTCTGATTTGTGACCAATTATTTGGTCGATTTTGGAGAAGGTACCCTGAGGTGCTGAGAAGAAGGTGTATTCTTTAGCTCTAGGATGAAATGTTCTATATATATCTGTTAGTTCCATTTGGTCCAAGGCTTCAATTAGATTCACTGTGTCCCTGTTTAGTTTCTGCTTTCCTGAACGATCCATTTCAGAGAGAGGGGTTTTGAAGTCACCCAGTATTATTGTGTGAGGTGCGATGTGTGATTTGAGCTTTAGTAAAATTTCTTTTATGAATGAGGGTGCCCTTGCATTTGGAGCCTAGATATTCAGAATTGAGAGTTCTTCTTGGTGGATTTTTCCCTTGATCAGTATGTAGTGTCCTTCTGTTTCTTTTTTGATGACTTTAGGTTGGAAGTCAATTTTATCTGATATTAGGATAGCTACTCCACCTCGTTTCTTGGGACCATTTGCTTGTAAAATTGTTTTCCAGCCTTTTACTCTGAGGTAGTGTTTGTCTTTGACACTGAGGTGCATTTCCTGCATGCAGCAAAATCCTGGGTCCTGTTTATGTATCCAGTCTGTTCGTCTTTGTCTTTTTATTGGGGAATTGAGACCATTGATATTAAGAGAGATTAAGGCATAGTGATTATTGCTGTCTGCCATTCTTGATGCTATCTTTATGTTTGAGTGGTTATCTACTTTCGGGTTTGATGCACGAATGTTACTATCTCATTTTTTCCAGGGTGTTGTTTCTCTCCTTGTATTGGCGGTTTCCTCCTATTATCCTTTGCAGTGCTGGGTTTGTGGAAATATATTGTGAAAATTTGGTTTTATCATGGAATATCTTGGTCTCTCCATCTATGGTGATTGAGAGTTTTGCTGGGTATAGTAGTCTAGGCTGGCATTTGTGCTCTCTTAATATCTGCTTGAGATCCGCCCAGGGTCTTCTGGCTTTCATAGTCTCTGGTGAGAAGTCTGATGTGATTCGGATAGGTCTTCCTTTGTATGTTACTTGGCCCTTTTCTCTTACTGCTTTTAATATTCTTTCTTTGTTTAATACATTTGATGTTTTGATTATTATGTGACGGGAGGTATTTCTGTTCTGGTCCAGTCTGTTTGGAGTTCTGTAGGCTTCTTGTACATTCATCGGCATCTCTCTCTTTAGGTTAGGGAAGTTTTCCTCCATAATTTTGATGAAGATGTTTACTGCCCCTTTAAGTTGCAAATCTTCACTCTCATCTAAACCTATAATCCTTAGGTTTGGTCTTCTCATTGTGTCCTGGATTTCCTGGATGTTTTGGGCTACATGTTTTTTGCATTTTGCATTTTCTTTGACTGTTGAGTCGATGCTTTCTATGGTATCTTCAGCACCTGAGATTCTTTCTTCCATCTCTTTTATTCTATTGTTGATGTTTGCATCTATGACTCCTGATTTCTTCTCAAGGTTTTCTATCTCCAAAGTTGTCTCCCTTTGTGATTTCTTAGTTGTTTCTACTTCCTTTTTTAGATCCTGGATGGATTTGCTGAGATCCTTCACTTGTTTGTTTGTATTTTCTTGTATTTCTTTAAGGTATTTTTGCATTACCTCCTTCAGGATTTCTGCCTGTTGACCCAAGTTCTCCTGTATTTCTCTAAGCGATTTTTGTGTTTCCTCCTCATGGGCTTCCATCCGTTGATCCATCGTCTCCTGCATTTCTTTAAGCAGTTCTCATGTTTCCTTTGTACAGGCATCTATCTGTTGATTCATTTCTTTTAGCACTTCTTGTGTTGCCTCCCTATGGGCAGCCATCTGTTGATCCATATTCTTCTGCATTTCTTTATGCAATTTTTGTGATTCCTTTGAAAGTGCATCTAACCGTTGATTCATTTCTTTAAGTGATTTTTGTGTTGTCTCCTTGTGGGCCTCCATCTGTTGATCCATGTTCTCCTACATTTCTCTAAGCGATTTTTGTGTTTCCTTTGTAAGGGCTTCTAACCGTTGATTCATGGTCTCCTGTAATTCTTTATTAGATTTATTTGTGTCCTTCTTGTGATCCTCTAATTGCATCATGATAAGTGATTTTAAATCCTGATCTTGTCTTTTGGGTGTGGTGGGGTATCCAGGGCTTGCTGCTGTTCGAGAGTTGGGTTCGGATGGTGCCATATTACTTTGATTTTTGTTAATAACTTTCCTACGTTTGCCTTTTGCCATCTGGTTACCTCTGGTGTTAGTTGGTCCTGCTGTCACTGGCTGTTGGTTGGACCTTCTGTGAGACTGCAAAGCTATTTCTGCCCCCCCCCCAGATTACCAGGATTCCCCTGGCACCGATTTCTGGGGCCTGCCCTGCTCCTGAGTGACTTTGGAGCCCTGATGTGCCTTGCCCCAAGTGATGTTATATTGGGGAGTCCCTGCACATCCAAAGGCTCAGCGTAGTGGATTCCCGGAGCAGACGTCACCAAAGGGAGGCGGGTAGGCTCTCGCCCTGTGCAGGGGTGTGTTGATCTCTCTGGGGGGGGGGCGAGGGGGCGTCCCTCTGCAGGGCAGAAGTTCCACAGCAGGGCTGGCACGTCGATTACTGCAGACCTGCCCAGCTCTTGGAGCAGGTTACATACAAGCTGCCTGAGGCCCAAGCGATATTATGCCTGTCTGTCTCTGAGCCTGACGGTCCCAACTACCTGGACACTGGAGCAATGATGGCAGATTGCACTCTGCACTCTCTAGGCAGCACAGGTCTCCCTGCAGGGGGGATGGCCCACAGCAGAGCTGGCGCCCAGACGACCACAGTGCTGTCCAGTTCTTGGGAGCAGATGGAAGCCCCAACAGGCCGTGTCCCAAGCGATGTTATATTGGGGAGAACCTGTGTACCTGTCTCCTCAGTGTGATAGATCCCGGAACAGAGGTCGCCAAAGGGAAGCTGGTAGGCTCCCGCCCAGTGCGAGGGGGGGGGGTGTCCCTCTGCAAGGCAGAAGTCCCACAGCAGAGCTTGTGCGCTGGTTACTGCAGATCTGCCCAGCTCTTGGAGCAGGTTACGCACAAGCTGCCTGAGACTGAAGCAATATTATGCCTGTCTGTCTCCGAGCCTGGCAGTCCCAACTACTTGGATACTGGAGCAAAGATGGCGGAGTGCACTCTGCAATCTCTCGGTGGCGCAGGTCACACTGCAGGGAGGATGGCCCACAGCAGAGCTGGCGCCCAGACGACCACAGCGCTGTCCCGTTCTTGGGAGCAAATGGAAGCCCCAACAGGCCGTGTCCCAAGCGATGTTATATTGGGGAAAACCTGGGCACATGTCTCCTCAGTGTGGTAGATCCCAGAACCGAGGTCGCCAAAGGGAAGGCACCATGCAGTTTTTAACTCTATTGCTCTGTAGTACAGCTTGAGGTCCGGGATACTGATTCCCCCAGAGGTTCTTTTACTCTTGAGAATAGTTTTAGCTATCCTGGGTTTTCAGTTATTCCAGATGAATTTTTGAATTGCTCTTTCTAACTCTATGAAGAATTGAGTTGGGATTCTGATGGGGATTGCATTGAATCTGTATATTGCTTTTGGCAAGATGATCATTTTTACTATATTAATCCTGCCAATCCATGAGCATGGCAGATTTTTCCATCTTCTGAGGTCTTCTTCAATTTCTTTCTTCAGAGACTTGAAGTTCTTGTCATACAAATCTTTCACTTGTTTTGTTAGAGTCACACCAAGATACTTTATATGGTTTGTGGCTATCTTGAAGGGTATCATTTCTCTTACTTCTTTCTCAGCCTGCTTATCCTTTGAGTATAGGAAGGCTACTGACTTGCAAAAGACACTGTCAAAAAGACAAAGCGGCAGCCAACTAACTGGGAAATGATCTTTACCAACCCTACATCAGACAGAGGGTTAATATCCAATATATACAAAGAACTCAAGAAGTTAAACTCCAGAGAAGCAAGTAACCCAATTAAAAAATGGGGTACAGAGCTAAACAAAGAGTTCTCACCTGAAGAATATCTAATGGCTGAGAAGCACCTAAAGAGATGTTCATCATCCTTAGTCATTAGGGAAATGCAAATCAAAACAACCCTGAGATTCCATCTCACACCAGTCAGAATGGCTAAGATCAAAAACACAGGAGACAGCAGTTGTTGGCGAGGATGTGGAGAAAGAGGAAGACTCCTCCACTCCTGGTGGGATTGCAAACTGGTACAACCACTCTGGAAAGCAGTTTGGCGGTTCCTCAGAAAACTGGGCATGACACTCCTGGAGGATCCGGCTATACCACTCTTGGGCATATACCCAGAGGCTTTACCTGCATGCAATAAGGACACATGCTTCACTATGTTCATAGCAGCCTTATTTATAATAGCCAGAAGCTGGAAAGAACCCAGATGTCCCTCAACAGAGGAATGGATTCAGAAGATGTGATATATTTACACAATGGAATACTACTCTGCAATTAAAAACAATGAATTCACGAAATTCCTAGGCAAATGGTCAGATCTTGAAAATATCATCCTTAGTGAGGTAACCCAATCACAAAAGAACACACATGGTATGCAGTCACTGATAAGGGAATATTAACCCAGAATCTCAGAATACCCTAGACACAATTCGCATATCAATAGATTTCCAAGAAGATGGAAGGAGAGACCCCTGGTTCTGGAAAGACTGGATGTAGGGGAATGCCAGGACAGAGAAGTGAGAGGGGGTTGAATGGGGAAAAGAGGGAGGGAAGGGGGCTTATGGGACTTTTGGGGAGGGAGGAAACAGGAAAGGGGAAATGATTTTGAATGTAA
This sequence comes from Tokudaia tokunoshimensis, assembly GCA_036184795.1. Taxonomy (NCBI): domain Eukaryota; kingdom Metazoa; phylum Chordata; class Mammalia; order Rodentia; family Muridae; genus Tokudaia; species Tokudaia tokunoshimensis. The sequence continues at coordinate 64,670,128 of BTHU01000004.1, read as the reverse complement.
ATAAAAAAAACTTAAAAAAAAAAGCAAAAAAAAAAAAAAACAAAGAAAGAATATTAGAAGCAGTAAGAAAAAAAGGCCAAGTAACCTAGAAAGGCAGGCCTATCGGAATTACACCAGACTTCTCACCTGAGACGATGAAAGCCAGAAGATCCTGGGCAGATCTCATACAGACCCTAAGAGAACACATATGCCAGCCCAAACTACGATACCCAGCAAAACTCTCAATTACCATAGATGGTGAAACCAAGATATTCCATGATAAAACAAAATTTACACAATATCTTTCCACAATTCCAGTCCTACAAATGATAATAGATGGAAAATGCCAACATGAGGAGGGAAATTACACCCTAGAAAAAGCAAGAAAGTAATCTTTTTCCAACAAACCCAAAACAAAGTAACCACACAAACATAAAAATAACATCGAAGATAACAGAAAGCAACAATCACTATTCCTTAATATCTTATAACATAAATGGACTCAATTCCCCAACAAAAAACTTAGTCTAACAGAAATAATTTCATGTAAATCTTTGATTTTATCAGAAAATGTTTGTGACTCCTCTTTAAATTCAGTAATGTGTTTTGTTTCTACCATTTTGACTGTATTATTTTCCATGATAATCTTTAATTTTAACATTTTTTCTGTGTATTTCTTTGATTTTTTCGGAGGTGTTTTTCATGTAGATCTTTGGTTTCATGGGGGGGGGTGTTTGTAGTTTCACTTTCAATCAATTTAGGAATATTTTTGTGCCTACCATTTTGTTGGTAGGATTGTCCATGATAATCTTCAATTTTAATGTTTTTCTGTATTTTTCTCCAATTTTGTCAGAAGTATTTTCCATGTGGATCTTCAGTTTTATCAGACAATGTCTATAATTTTACTTTCAATCAACTTAGGAACATTTTTATACCTTCCATTTATCTGTATAATTTTCCATATAATTGTCAGTTTTAACATGTTTCTCTATATATTTCTTGAATTTTTTCAGGAATATTTTCCTTGTAGATCTTCAATTTTATGAGAAAGTGTTTATAATTCCACTTTCAAAAAACACCGGAATATCTTTATGCCTACCATTTTATATGTATAATTTTTCTGTGAAATAATCGTAATGTGTTTTTTATTTATTTCTTCAATTTTATCAGATATTTTTCAGGTAAATCTTCAATTTTATCAGAAAATGTTTATAATTTCACTTTCAATCAACTTAGAAATATTTTTATGCCTACAATTTTATCTGTATAATTTTCCATGATAATCTTCAATTTTAGTGTTTTTCCATATATTTTTTTCAATTTTATCAGAAATATTTTCCATGTAAATCTTCAATTTTATCAGAAAATGTTTATAATTCTACTTTCAATCAATGTAGGAATATTTTAATTCCTACCAATTTATCTGTATAAATTTCTTCAATTTTATCAGAGATAGTTTCCATGTAAATCTTGAATTTTATCAGAAAATGTTTTTACCTCTACTTCAATCAATTTAGGAATATTTTTATGCCTACTATCTTATCTGTATAATTTTTCATGAAATAGTTTTAACGTGTTTTTCTATTTATTTCTTGAGTTTTATCAGAAATATTTTCATTGTAGATTTTCAATTTTTTTCAGAAAATGTTTATAATTCCACTTTCAATCAACTTAGGAATATTTTTATGCCTACCATTTTATCTGTATAATTTTTCCGTGAAATAGTCAATCTTAACGTGTTTTTTTCTATATTTCTTCAATTTTTCAAAGATATTTTCCATGTATATTTACACATGGAATATTACTCAGCAATTATAAACAATGAATTCATGAAATTCATGAAATAGGCAAATGGGGAACAGGGGAAGGTAAGAGGACTTATGGGACATTCGGGGAGGGAGGAACTGGGGAAGGGGAAATCATTTGGAATGTAAATAAAGAATATAGAAAATATAATAAAAAATTAAATAGGTGTAAAGCTTCAATAACAACTAGCATATTATTTTGCTAATTAATTATTTTAGATCATGCCCAAGTGAGGTTTAACATGGAAATGAAAACTTTTCAGTAAAAATTCTCCAGTGAAGTACATTCTATTAATAGAAAAAAAATCATGTTGCTTAGGATACAGTGCTTAGCAATTGCAGCAATTCATATTGGCAGCTGCTATTGCTGCTGAATTACTGCCTCTCTGCTTCCTCTCTAGCCAGGTGAGTAACAACACATCTACTTAAACTTCTATGATAAGCAATTTAACAATAAGCTCTCCTCCAAGATGTATAGAAGTTTTCATACTGTGTGTTTTCAGGATCTTGGGACACAGAAATATGGTCCTAGTAGTATTATGTGTAAAGAATATTTGATTTTTTTTGGATTTCTTAAATTTAAAAATTGCTCTTTCCATACAATAATTTTTCAATTTATTTATTTATTTTTTATTTATTTATTTATTTATTTATTTATTTATTTATTTATCTATTTATTCATTTTACATCCTAGTCCCTTCCCACTATCCCCCCTCACATAGAATATTTCCTCATATAATTAATTTTTATTACTTCTTTTTTAGATTATAATATCATATCATTGAATTATTTTTCCCTTCTCTTCCACACTTTATGCCTCTATAACTTCCTATATACCCTTTTTCATTCTCTTTGAAATTCATACCTCCCTTTTCATTAATTGTTGTAACATGCATATATATATATGAACATATATTATTAAGTAAAACCTGCTCATTTTGTTTGTTTTACTTTACTGAGTAATTCTTTTTCCATTGAAAAGCCACTGAAATACGTAAATTTCTAAAGCAATGTCAATGGAAAGGTATTGAAAACATGACAATTTGATTTCTATACAGAGAAACTTAGCAGTAAGCTTTTAGCTTCTAGATATCATACTGCTTAAAGCGGTACCAGTTTCTAAAACTCTTTCCTAGGGACAGGGAGAGTACTACCATATTCTAGTACAGTTAGGGAGTAAGTATCTCCCATTTCATACATGACCTTAGACTTCAAGGAAGCTTCCTCAGGGCTACAGAGTGAGCCAAACCCAGGTTGTTATCCATGCAGTAGTGAGAACCTTTTCTGTCCCAGTCATAATCCCAAGGGTTGATGTAACATGTGTTTCATCACAATACTCCACACCAGATTTTGATGGTTAATAAATTAGTTTCAACTGCAGTAAAAAGAACTAATTACTGAATTGTTTAGAGATAAGTATTCCTAAGTATCTGTTCCTAAGGTAAATTCTTAAAAACAAAACAAAACAAAACAAAACAAAAAACAGAAATAATTAATTCCTAGGAGGGCAAAGGTGAGACCTGTTCATCCTTTAATAAAGCACTCAGTAGCCTTTCTTTCTATACATGTTTTATTCTTTTTCTACCACAGGAGAATTAATGGATAGTTATATTTGTGTGTTGCTTTGTAACTTGATGTAGCAAGGAAGATTAGAACATTCTCTTCAGTAGGAGATCTTTGTTGATTTCAAAAGAGCTCTCTCCTCCCTCTCCCTCTCTCCTTCTGTCCCTCCCTTCCTCCCTCCCTTTTCCCTTCCTTCCTCTCCTTGTGACAGGCATGACAAAGCCATCAAGGTGTGCAAGTACTTGTTAAATGCATTTGAAGCTTGTGTCATTTGACAGTCTCTGCCTCCTGAAGTATTGTTTAGTCATTGTGGATTTGGGATACATACATTACATGAAATGATATCCAAGTAGCTATATGTAATAATTAAGTACTTTGTATTTCTAAAGATCCGGGGCATTCACCTCAACTGCAGCTGCTGCCACAGTGAGTTACCCAAAATCCTTATTTTTCATCTATTTCTAATCCCCCTAAGAAGTTTGCCATAAAATTCATCAAAAGAATACTTTTTGAATGTTCTCAGAGATTTTGCAAAAATATTTGTTCTTTGAACTATAGATATGGATGCACATACATGTTAAATTTCTTAGAAGGTGGCTTTCAATTCGTGAAACTGCAAAAGCCTATTTCTAGGGTTTGAGCATGGGAAGAGTATAAGGAACCTGAAGTGTCTGGGTGAGTCACTGAGAGTCTCCTGCTGGGTAGGATAGGATATACTGGTCTGGATACTTTATTGGCTTATGCAGTCACACATTTTCTAGAAAAATAACTGCTATGGTTATTCTCAAGGGTTCACGAGTGAGAAAAATATCAGCTTGTACTAACAACAGGAGATTCATAATGCAACTGAGAATAAAAAGAGGCTCTTTGGAGATAGAGCTCTGATAGATGTATGACCTTCACTACAGCCAAGACAGGTGAGAACCAGAGGAAGAAAGACAGCATTTATATTCTGTTTTCCAAAAGAATCCTTTCATATCTGAAGCTGAGGTCAAATATGGATGTATTAAAATTTCACTTTTGGGAATCTGAAGTAAAAGCTCAGGTTCAGGAAGATATAATTTTGATCTCATAAAACATTCTTGGGTATCATATTAAACAGTGAGAGCTTGCCCTTGCAGTAGTAGATCGTGCCCCTGCTACATGACTAAATATCTATAACCTTAAACTGAGAATTGAGACAGTTTCTGATATTAAAACATAGAAGTTAACTCTCTGACCTTTGCAGGTATTGTTTTCTTGTATACATTCTTGTGAGGAATAGGTGAAATATTGCACACAAATCACTAAGAACAGTGCCAGTTGTACTCACTGCCAGTGCTCAGTGTGGGCATGTCCCATGGGAAGCATACACATCACAAGGAAGCCTCAGCATGCTTCACAAAGTGTGGAAATGTAGAGCCCAGCAAAAGCTTCCTGTCCAAATATCTGAGCAGTGTGGGATGAGGTTGTCCCTTCATGTCCTTGCTTCTCCAGTGCAGCCTTCCTTTTATGGTAGAGCAGATTCTCCTTGCTCCTCTACAGATGCCACCGGATATGCTACTAGTCTTTGAACCAAAGCAAGGAATGAAACTCATTTATTCATTTAATCTGTCATCAAGCACTAAAGACATCAGTTTTGACAAATGACTGAGTTGTTCAGGTTGGTTTTGTGTCTCCATGATGCAAGGGAAAAGGAGGAAACTTGATGTTTTAAAAGAGAATTAAAATGTATTCAGATTATTTGAAAAATTATGGGAAGTGCAACTATTAGTGATGGACCATCAAGGTTTGGATTTTATGTGTGGTTTTGAGCATACAATGCACAGACATTTGAGTAATTATAAAAATGTATCAGTCCAGTCTTTGTTATCCTAAGGATTATCTCTTCTAGAGAAGATCTGGCAATTAGAAATGTACTCCATTTTATTCTCAGGGGTTCTTGTTCCTGGGAGGATCCTGTGATACTTTGGGCTCTTTAGAAGGGAGGCTGTAAACCCAGGTTTAGAGTTGTAAGGTCCTTGTGTCAATGAAGTATTCTTCAGGTCACTTGAAAAAACATCTCTTTCCCACAGACTTCAGTATGTATCATGACCACTAGTGATGAAAGCAATTCATCTTACCCTTCACAGTTCTGGTGTGTCAGGAACTTATGAAGATAATTTTAAAAGAGGAATCTGTAGTCCTGGAAAAATGAAAATAGGCAATGGTAAAAGTTTTTAATAATGTTGCTAAGCTTGAGAGATGTCTGCTTTCTCCATCAAAGAAATGAAGCAGATCTTGAATTAAGTAGGTTTTGGTGGTTATTTAGGCTTGAATTATTTACTGCTCAAATGAATTGCTGATTAACGGGGTTAATTCAAATGAGCACTCATTTTTGACTCTAGAATAAACATGATATAAACGGTCATTCTAAGTGTTGTGTTGGCATGTCAGAGTAGTCTCATCCTGTTTCCTGTGTGCCTATTCACTAGTGCCTATTCATGTACCTGTCCTATGCTCATTTGATAAATCAACAATCATAATTTTATGAGAACATTCCGTTATATTTTAGTTACATTCTTAGGCTATTTCTTGGATTTCCATAATGTGCTAATGTATAATTGATTATATTTTTTTTTGTTTCATAGTTTACTCAGCTTAACTGTTCATGTTTTCAATTGGAGAGCTAAATATAGAAGTAAAAATTATTTTCTGATAATAGAATTAGTAATGCAATCTATAGTAATTTAGAATCTGAAAAAATTAAAGAAAGAAATAATAAGTAACCCATAATTTTATATCAGAAGTACATACCCTCAATATTTTAATTAATTAAATTTTTTTCAATGTAAGTTTTGGATGGCTATAAAGCATTTTTTTAAAGTTGTGTGTCTATTTGGGTCTATGTGCATATGTGAGGATAGGTTTCTGTGAGAAGAAGAAACTCAGAATTCCCTAGAACTAGAGTTGTATTTGATTGTGAACCTTCTGATATAGGTACTAGGAACTCAACTGAGGTCTCTGCAGGAGCAGCATGCACTCTTAACCACTGAACCATCTCTGCAGATTCTAACTTATTTTTGATTAACTTGTAGTAATTGCACATCTTAATGGGGCACACTATGCCTTTTCAACTCATATATACAGTATATACTGATCACATCAGAGTCATTAATAGTCTCTTATCATTTCTTTATACTTGTAGACTTTGAGCTCTTCTCAGATATTCATAAAACATGGGTTATTGTGAACTGTAGTCATCCAGTTGTGATGTGAAGCATGTGGCAGCACTGTGTTTGAGCGTTTGGTGTCTGTTCTTGAGATCCCCATTTTCCAGTTCTACTTGTATGTTTAGATTGATGCTAATTAGCATGCCATTATGAGAGAGAATATGTGATATTGACATTTGACATATATCACTTAACATTTCCTTCATTTTCATATATTTTCAACAAAGATGTGAAGAAAGTGGAACAAATATAATTGTGTTTTAATATCAGTGAATCATGCATATATAAAAATTTTGCAAAACCTTCTAAATTTAATTTTATTCCTGAAATACATATATAAAGAACAGAATCTTCAAGTACTAATTACATAATCATTATCACTAATTTTTACTTGTTACATTTATATAACTAGAATTAGTGTTTAAGGATTATTTTATGGTGGTAATTCACCTTAAATACACATATAAATATGTATATATCTTGCTAATATATATTTCTAAAATTTTTACTGCTAATGATTACTTTGTTCCATCATTCTGATGTAAAAGTTTGCAATTGCTCCTCTGACTGTTGGAAATGAGATCTTTCCTTTGGGGTGTACTATGACTTTTTAGAATCCTTTCAATTAAAAAAAAACAGGACTATGAAAATCACCTATGAAAAGGTTCGACCTATTTCTACACTTTTGGGAAGACTAGGTCTCTTCTGTGATTTGGTAGAAGTCATAAGATTAGAATTTGAGACTATTTAATCATTTTATGATTTTCTCTTTTTCTTTTTTCCTGAAAATAAAATATTTTTTATTTGGATTTAATAAAAACAGCCATACCACACAAATGGAGAATAAAAGGAATGTGACTGAGTTCATCTTGATAGGTCTTACACAGAACCCCCAAATGCAGAAAGTGGTGTTTGTGACATTTTTGGTTCTGTACATGATAACAATTTCAGGCAACCTGCTCATTGTGGTCACTATCATCAACAGCCAGGCTCTGAGTTCCCCAATGTATTTCTTTCTGAGCCATCTGTCCTTGATAGATACAATTTACACTTCTTCTTCAGCTCCAAAGCTGATTGTGGACTCCTTTAAAGAGAAGAAAGTCATCTCTTTTAATGGATGCATGACTCAAGTCTATGCAGAGCACATTTTTGGTGCTACTGAGATCATCCTCTTGACAGTGATGGCCTATGACCGCTATGTGGCTATCTGCAAACCTCTGCACTATACGACCATCATGAACCACAAGCTATGTATTCTTCTGGTAGGGGTGGCCTGGACTGGAGGATTTCTCCATGCAACTATTCAGATCCTCTTTACAGTGTGGCTGCCCTTCTGTGGCCCCAATATTATAGACCATTTTATGTGTGACTTGTACCCATTGTTGGAACTTGTGTGCATGGACACACATACCCTTGGTCTCTTTGTTGCTGCTAACAGTGGGTTCATCTGCCTATTTAACTTCCTGCTCTTGATGGGATCCTATGTGATCATCTTGCGCTCTCTAAAGAACTATAGCTCAGAGGGCAGGCACAAAGCTCTCTCCACCTGTGTGTCTCACATCACAGTGGTAGTTTTATTCTTTATTCCTTGCATATTTGTATATCTACGCCCAGTGACCACTCTTCCACTTGATAAAGGTGTTGCTGTCTTTTACACTATGGTGGCTCCTATGCTGAATCCTTTAATCTACACTCTCAGGAATGCTGAGGTAAAAAGTGCAATAAAGAAGCTCTGGAGAAAAAAAGTGACTTCAAATAATAATTAAACATCACTGAACTTTGCGCACAGGACACACATGTAATCTTAGCCACTATTTTTTAATCTAGAGATGAGGATGTCAACTCTAAGGCAGAGTTAGATATTATGTGGATATAGCTATTTCATAAGAAATTTAAAAGTAGGCTATCATCTGTATTTATATTCTCCTGTCTCATTTGTCTGTCACAAATAATTGGTTTGGAGTCAGCAAATTTTTGTAAATTGATTGGAAATCTAAGTCACCTCTAGATTATAAAAAGCTATTAATCTAGAATATTTATTTTTGTTTATAGAGACAGGGTTTCTCTGTGTACTCCTGGCTGTCCTGGAACTTACTCTGTAGACTAGGCTGGCCTCGAAATCAGAAATCCACCTGCCTCTGCTTCCCAAGTGCTTGGATTAAAGGCATGTGCCACCACTGCCCAGCTAGAATATTGGTTTTGATACTAATAATGTTATGTGATATTGAGATAGTGATTATTATTGATTAATGAAAGTAAGTTTTTTATGCTATCCCTTCACTCTAGAGTCAGAATCTACATTACTCCTTTGTTTTCTGAGTTTTATTGACTATTAAATATTGGTTGTGTAGCAAAAATATTTTACTGTTCATTTTATAACTAAGCTTTCCATTGATTTCATATTTTATTAATTGAAATCCAATCAGGAGAAAGATCACAAAGCCTTCCTGTCTAGAACAGATAAAATTTAACCACAGTGAATAATTTTATTAGGGTATTAATAATAGAGAAGTAAAAACACCCTTATATTTTATGACAAATTTCTAAGGAAAGTACATATTTTAAAAGTAGGTTCATCTATGAACACTGGGACTCTAATAATTGGGAAAGGCACAGTTGTTATCCATTACTAATGAAGTTCATTGTGTTTTCTAAGGCCTGGAAAGAAGCTGGTACAAAATAAACTCCTTTGATAAAGTTAACAAGCTTCAAACCTTCCACTGAGATGATGTTAATGGTGCTGATGGATGGTGGTGATGGTGTGTATGTTTGTGTGTGTGTATGTGTGTGTGTTTGTGTGTGTGCATGTGCACATGTGCGTGTGTGTGCATGTGTTTATATGCTGAGACTAGCAAACAAGGAGGTTTGTCTTGAATTGACAGCCTAGGCATCAGGGAATGATACTTCAACACAGAGCAGACAGACAGGCTTTGGAAATTAGTGGATCCTCATGTTGATTTGCTCAAATTTTCCCACAAAGGTAACAAATGAATTTAGTGTGAATCTGTCATGACAGTAACAATGCAACTCAATGAAATTAGTTTTAGTAGACATTTCCATTGTTGCACAAACACATACATTGTTGGAAACTACAGTCAGAATTAAATGCAAGGAGAAACACATTGAGATTGGGAAGAGATATCTCATAAGTTTTAGATTAGATTGTCCTCCACTGAAAATGATAGACAGATGTTGAATCATTATTTAGAGTCGGTTTGTAGAAAATATGCAAATGTTACACTGCACACATTCATACATCAAGTGTAAAGGCTTAATCTCTCTTCCTTCATAAAAATCATTGATGAGAAAGTAGGAGTAAAACTCAGGCACCAGAAGGTTTGACACTACTATATATATATATAAATCAACAAGGCAAATTAATAACACCAAGAAGTGCAGGTTTTGTACTTCCTTTCTTGGTTCTTCATTGATGTGCCTGGATGGCCCTTCACTTAGGCAATGATGAGATCCATGTACTCTGTACCTCCTTATATTAGTTGGTTTGTCTTCTATTGACTTGGGATTCTATTCTTTGTATTGCAGTATAACTACCTCAATTTCCACAGAAAATGACAAATAATGGTTTAAGAATATCTCAGTCTTTGTTCCTTTTTATAAGCCAGTATTGAAACTTTATAACCCTCCATGCTTTCATCTTCTGATCATCTAGAATGCTTTTGTACTTTGAATTCAATGTATTCACAACCATGAGTTATCAGAGACAAACCAACCTATGTTAAATTTGTGTTTTAATGAACAATTTGGATTTCTGAAGATAATAATCACACTACTATCTTAAAAATAAAAACCTATGTATATTTTATAAAATAATGCTGCATGAATTATTTTTAATTTTAGTTTTATTAGGATATTATTGACAAGTAAAACTTTTAATCATCATAAATAGAGAAAATAATATTACACTGTCAAGTCAAGATTAATATTATGTATAAATCCAGCCAAATCTAGTATCAGAAGGTGCTAGAAGGTAAAATACAAATCAAAGAGGTTAGCTACGCTCATGAAAAGACAGGAAATAAACACACTCATATCATAAAAACCAAAAGGAGAACTGTACATGCACATGCACATGCAGACACCACCACCACAACCACCACTACCAACATCACCACCATCACTACCACACCACATAATAGGAAGTAAAATCGTTGATCACTGATATCTCTCAATACCAATGGCCTCCATTCCCCAATAAAAATGCAGATTAATGGAATGGAGAAAAAAACTGGACCCTCGAATTCATTTAATTCAAGAAACACACCTTAATGTCAAAGATAAACATTTTCTCAGGGAAATGGGTAAGAAAAAGATAGTCCAAGCAAATTGATGTAAGAAGCATTCTGGTGCATCCATTTTAATAGCTAAAATAGAGTTCAAGCCAAAATTAAGTGAAATGGTTTTAGAGCATAATTCTACCAGATTTTCAAAAGAATTAATACCAGTATTCTTTAAATTAGTCCACAAAATAGAAACTATAGAAGAATTTGAATGCAGCAACATGACTGGTCTAATCACACCCAAAGAATTCCTGTCTGTGATGTGGCTGGAATGCAGACATGCCCTTTAATGCCTCTCGGTGGCATCCTGTAGTATACACCTTTCCTACCAACCAATAACATCTAATTGAGGTGCAGACAAAGTGATCAGTTAGAGAAAATGAGTCAGAGATAATATATGTCACTGCAGTGAGCAAAGTGCAATGGAGTTGGGTTTGTTAGCAAGTTTATTGATTTCAGTCAGTTTACTTCAAAGCAGGTTGCAGCCAGAGAATGAGAAGGAGTCAGAAGATTAGACAAACTGCTAGAATTGGTTTGAGGCCAAGTAGATCAATTCAGTGAGAAGCAGAGAGAAGCCATATTGAATCATTCAGCTTGGAGAGGAGTGTGAAACAGAATACCTAAATTGACCCAGCCAACTAGAGTTCAGAAAGAATTAGAAAGGGTAATTTTATTTGTCAGTAAACCTCCAAGATGACAATTATTTCAGACAAATAAAAGATACATTTTCAACAAACAGAAGAAACATGGTTGCCTGATTCATGTTATGAGGCCACAAGTACCCTGATATCTAAACCACATAAAGATTCAACAAAGAAAGAGAATTACAGACTACTTTTTCTTATGAGAAAAGTTGTAAAATACTCAAAATGCTTGCAGACAGAGTCTAAGAACACATAAAAAAGATCCTCCACCTTGGTCAAGTGGTTTCATCCCATATATGCAGGCTGGTTTAACATGTGGAAAACAACGTAATTCACCACATTAATAAATTGAAATGAAAACAACCCACATGATCATCCTATTAGATGTAGAAAAGGCCTTTGCCAAAGTTAAACAGCTCTTTTTGATAAAAGTACTAGAGATATTAGGGATACAAAAACATACCTAAGCATAATAGAGACAATCTTTAGCAAGCCAATGGCCAGCAAGAAATTAAACTCAAAGCAATTTCACTAAAATCAGGAAAAAAAAACAAGATTGCTTATTCTTTCCTTATTTATTCAATATAGTCCTTGAAATTTTAGCTGGAGTAATAAGGCAATTAAAGGAGATCACAGGATTACAAAGTGAAAAGAAAGAAGTCAAAGGATCCTTATTTACAGATATGATAGCATACATCAGTGATCCTAACCGTTACTAGGAATGTCTTACAACTGATATACACTTTCGGCAAAGTAGCTGGATACAAGTTTAAGTAAATAAAAATCAGCAGCCTTCCTATATACAAATAACTAGTAGACTGAGGAAAAATATGTAAAATAACACCATTCACAATAGTCTTAAGTAATATAAAATATCTTGGGTTAATTTTAACAAAGCAAGTGAAAGTCTTATATGATAGGATTTCAAGGATTTAAAGAAATAAATTGAAGAACATATCAGAAGATGAAATGGTCTCCAATACTCATGCATCTGTAGGATTAACATAGTAAAAATGACCATCCTAATAAAAGATTCCTACTGATTTCATGCTATATTAACTAAAATTCCAAAATGATTTCTTATTGACTTAAAAGTATATTTCTCAACTTCACTTGGAAAAATGGCAAAATTCAGGATAGCTAAAATAATCCTGAAAAACGAAAGAATTAGTAGAGCTATTAACCACTTCTGATTTCAAGTTGTACTAAAGAGGTATAGGACATAAAAACTGCACGACATTGTAATACAAACAGACACATTGATCAATGGATTAGAATTGAAGAGTTAGACATAAATTCATACACATATGGACATCTGATTTAGATAAAGAAGCTATAATGTACAATGGAATAAAAGAAGAGTCTTCAAAAACTACTACTGGTCTAACTGGATTCTGCATGTAGAAGAATGTAAATCAATCCATATTTATCACCCTGCACCATACTAAAGTCCAAATGAATCAAAGACCTCCTGGACACTTTGAACCTAATAGAAGAGAAAATGGGGGATAGCCTTGAATGCAGTAACCCAGGAGGCTACTTTTCAAAAAGAACACCAATAGCGCAGGAACTAAGGTAAACAGTTTATATCAATGAACCTTAAAAACTGAAAATCTTCTAAAGGCAAAGGACATCATCACACAAAAGGGAGAGTTTGCAGAATGGGAAAAGTTTACAAACTCTACATCTGAAAGAGGTCTTATGTCCAAAATATATTAAGAACTCAAGAAACTTGATATTAAAAAAACACATAATCAGGAGAAGACAGGACCAGCTGAAGGTCACCCTCACCTCCATTCTCGAGTGTGTAGGGGTGAGGGTGGACGATGGGGACAAAGAGGTGGGATGAATAGGCAGGCAGTGCCACTAAGATGAACGGATGAGTAATGGAGAGGCAAGAAAGATGAACATGTAGAGCAGTGATTGTGCATTGTGAGGGGAGGAACTGGAGCTGTGATGTGATGGCAGATGTGAGAGAGGGCTGCAGTTGACACTGAAACAGGTTGCTGTCCAGTGTGGGTGTTGAGGTAGAGTGCAGAAGCCTGGAACTTAGACACATGCAGACTCAGTACTTAAACACTCCACTTGCCACTGGATTTAGGAAAGTTCACTTTCTTGATTAGACCTCCTCAAAGGACCATGGTGTTCTATGATACCTCTGAGGTCTATGTGTAGCTTGGTGGTTCTACAACAGTCAGGGTCTGTGTAGATGTGAAGGAAGTGAGGATATCTGTGGTCTATACTGCATCCTGAGGCCATGTTGATGTCTGCTGTGCATGTTGCTTTCTGGGGCTATATTTATGTGTGGTCTGAACTGCCCCCTGAGGCCATGGGTTTGGTCTATGCTGCTGTCAAGGGCTATGACTACGTCTGAGGTCCTACTTCAGCTGGGGTTTGTGTTGATGTCCATGACCAGTGTTACTGCCAATGACCATGTGGATGTGTATGGTCTGCGCTGCAGCCTGAAACAATATTGGTGTGTGTGTGTGTGTCTGTGTGTGTTGCTAATTTGTTTCCAATCCAATTACCAGGTAAAAGAAATTTCAACTCAATCAGTAATAATGCAAGCTATAAGCCTAGATTGGGCAGCTCTCCCACTATACTGCTCTATTCCCTTCTACATTATCCCACATAAGTTGTGGTTTCTCCAGGCCACGAGCTTCTCTCCAGCCTCTCTGTTTGTCTCCCATAGTTCCTCCCCTTTTCCGTTGATCCTTTTCTCCTCTCCCCAAACCCTCAGCAGCTCCTCCTTCCTCCTGAGGAATCACTGGATCAAGCCTTTATTTGAAAAGTTAAGGTGGGGAGAATTTTCACAAGGCAACTCTTCATCTGTAGCCCTTCCCAGGAGTGTAATTAGCATCAAAATACAAGCCCAGAGCTATCCACAACACTTACCTCTTTCTGTCCAATTAAAAGACTCTTTTATCTCAGACATCAATTGAGCACAATTATTACCATTTTGAAACTTATAACATACTGGATAGACCTAACACCCAGTCCATCAATTTTATCAATTAAATAGTACCCCTGTTATTTATTTGAACTTAAAAGACATAATTCTACACCTGACTCATGTCCTGGCTTTAGATTGTAAGTCATCTGAAATCATTCTCTCAAATCTGTTTCATCTTTCTAAATGGTTTAACAGCTAGGACTGGCTATGAGACTACTAGTCTTCAACCCTGTCAGAAGTCCAAGAATGACTAGTACCTGAAAGTTTGAGAAGCACAACATGTAGCTTCTAAAACTTAGCCAATTTATAGAGACAGCTGATCACCTGGACAGGCCCTATACGTCAAAACGTTGGAGCATCAGTCTTCAGCCTTCTGGCCCAGGGTCATCTAATAGACCTTGGTAATGCAGAATTTTGAAGGACTGATTACTCTGTCTTGGCAGAGATTATCAGGTGACTATCCTGCATAGTGTATTTGTTTTTGGACAGTGTTTGTCTGTAGATGAAATGAGGCAATCCTTGCCTGGAGACTGTCTCACCACAACTGAAGCAACTCCATTGATGCCCAATTTCTTCTTTGAATTCAAGAAAGGGTTGCTGTCAGGAGCAGATATATCTCCAGCAAAATGATCTTTAATAAAGAAATGTCAATAAATGTCATATTCTGTGGACTTCTGATGACTTTGAAGACCATCTATCTACTTAAAGCATTTCTGAACTGTTAAGCCTTGACTACTCTCGGCCATTTCTAATCAAAATAACTCAGGAACACCCTTTTAACTAACTCACAACCATGAGTTTGCTATCTGGACATTAACTTGTATTACTTAATCATCTAAAAGAAGTTTATAATAGCACTTTTAGAAGGACTGGATCTAAGCCTTGTATTCTTAAATGTGTTATATAAGCATAATGCCTATATAGAAGTAAAAATATTAATCCCAGTTTTATATCAATAATTCATTTATACCAATGAAAACCTTAAATTTACATCAAATAAATCTGAACCAAGATAAGAGATTATGACTTCAACTTTGTATCAATTATAAAGACTTCTACCAATGTAAGATCTGGCTATGTAATGTTTTGCTTAAAAGTGTATTTTCTAACCTATCCCTATTTTTCAATTTCTATAATTTCTAGGATATTACTATATTCCCTTTTTTCTTTTCCACCTCCTTCCTCTTTACCTAAGAAAGAAGTATAGAGAAGAGGAAAGGAAACGTAGAAATTCCTGAGTTTAAGTTCTTTAGTTCCCTACGTGCCCAAAGCTACATTTGTAAAGAATTCCTAAAATGACAACATATCTATAATTCCCTAAAATAATCAAACCATCCACCCAACATAAGGAACTGGGTTGATTGTCTTCTGTCTGCTTCCAGCTGAACTTGGGTGAAGAATTCCTATCTGGAGGCCCAAAGGGAAATAGGAAAATTGGCTTGTCAAAGGAGAGCTATCTGATATTATTTGGGCTTGTTTGGGACCATGGTCATACTGCAGCTGGGGGCCATGTTCATGGTCTGTGCTGTCATCAGAAACCATGAGGAAGCCCATGATCTGAGATTCAGGTGACAGTAAAGAGCAAGGAAGTTACATTGGAAGTGTTATTTGGCTACAGATGAGCAATTGAGAAAGAAGGGCATGGAAGGCTTCCATTCCTACCTCATCCCAATCTTACCAACATTAACAACATAAACAGGAAGCCATCAAAGAGAACTCTTAAAAAATGTGATAGAGATGCTGAAGTGTAAGTCTCCACAATTGAGGACTTCTGGCTTAATTTTCTTTAGTGGAAGGGCCATTAGGAGTTTTACCGGGCTCCAGGGAATGTACACATAACACAAATTGGACTTTGTTTGTTATTCACTTTTATTTCATTTTCTTGGGTAGGAGGTCCCAAGGGTGGGGCAGACGTGGAAGAACTGAAGGGAATGTGATAGGTGAAATTCATTGAAGATGAAATTCCCAAAGAGTCACTAAAATTACTATTTGGAAAAACAACCAAAATAATCCAATTAAAAATTGAGTATAAATACAAACAGAGAATTCTTAATAAAGAATGTCCAATGGCTGAGAAAAAAAAACTTGAAGAAAATATTCAATATCATTAGCCATCAGAGAAATGCATATCAAAACTTTCTTAGAGATTCCATCATACACCAGTTAGAATGGCTAATATACAAGAACCATCATACCAATGCTGATGATTTACTCTTGCCAGGAGACAAAAGACATTGTATGAGTTATGATAAGAGATGAATTTGTTACACAACTGAGTGAAATTTCCTTATCTAATAATTGTCTGCAGAATAGATCATATGTCTGCTGGTATTCTTGATCAAGTAATCTAGGAAATTAAATCTTCACTGCTTCACTTCCAATATTTAGTATCCAGATCAATGAATGTATAGATTTTGCATTCTGTTTACAGTTACTGGTTTATACGAATTATAATAATAATGGTGACTTTAGAGATGAATTTCTTTTTTGCAAAACCTCCTGAGACTGCAACTACTACATGTGACATATTTGACATATTTGGTTCATTTCTGAAAGAACATAAAACCTCTTGGGGAAATATTTGTGGTGGTGTTTGTACAGAGGGTGCTCCCACTCTGCTAGGATATTGATCTGGATTTCAACATTTTAACTAATCACCAAAAGTTGTTGGAACTCATTTCATGATTTATTGATACTGATTTATTACATGATTTTAGGAAGACACTGCTAGAAGAGTTGCCAGAAGTAATGAAAAGTGTCATAAGTTCTGCGAACTTTGTAAGGGAGCACTTTAAATAGTTGACTGTTTTGAAACTGTACAACCATTTGGATTAACTGGACAACGTTCTGCTATTTCATAGTGATGTGAGATCCTTGTAAGGGAGGAAAGTTTCAAAATGTGTTTTGGACTTCTTGATGAACTCAAAATGTTTTTAATCAGAAAGCAAGACTGAAGTATTTTTCAGTGATAAAAGTGAGTTGCAGAAAATACTGGTTTGCCATCTTGAATGAGTTAAGTTTATCACTGTTGCAAGGACCAAATGCAACATGCCTTGATTTGTCTGAGAAGATTAAATCATTCTGAATGAAGCTTCAGCTTTGGAAAAAAAGATTGAAAATAAAATTTTCATATTGCCTATCTTATCAGCTAACATTGAATCAGGCAAAAGGATTACAATGATAATTTCTATGAAAGAACACTTTCACATACTTGCAGACAAAATTTCATTATATTTTTAAAATCTACCCAACTTTTAAATCTACTTGTCAGAAGTCTATTCAGATTCAAAGCTGAAGATGTTCCTGTGACAGCACAACAGATGACGGCACAGTCCATTGAGCTTATTAACAGCAATTCAAAGAGAGCTGAATTTCTACAATGCCAGTTATATTCTAGATCAAGCGTTGGCCACCATACCCTGTTCTATTTGAGAGTATGCTATGACTTCTTCATTTCCAATAGCATATCTTTGTGAAACAGTGTTTTCCAGTTTGTTGGTTATCAAGTTTAAATACAGAAGTAGACTTTTGGAAGATGGTCTTCATTGTACTTCTGTAAAGACTGTCCTGAGAATTTCTGATCTGGTGAGAAAGAAGCAATCTCATCCTTCTCACTGATGTTGGCTTTTAACCTGTACTGTTGAAAAATGTAGCAATGTAGTTTATTTTTGTTATATTAAGACTGTTATTCTATGCTTCATGATAAAATTTTACTTTTTTGTACATAGAAATAAATATTTTAGAACATATAATTACATATTGATTTTGTAATTAATCACTATGCTTTGACTATGTTCAATTTGTAAAAGTGGAAATATATCCCGCATATCAGATGTTTACATTATTATTCATAATAGTAGGAAATTACAGTTATGAAGTTGCAACAAAAATAATTTTATTGATAGGGGTCACCTCAACATGAGGAACTGTATAGAAGGGTTGCAGCATTAGAAATCTTGAAAACTACTGTCTTATTATATCTTGTTTTGTGCTACTTTGCTGTCTTTTCTTGGAGATCTGCTCTTTTCTGAAGTGAAAATGAAGTGGAATTAGTTCTGGGGGAGAGGGGAAATGGCGGAATTAGGAGGAAAGGAGGGAGAGACTGTGGTTGGGATGTACTGTATGCGAGGAGAACTTTTCCACAAAAATTTCAAACACAAAAAGAATCAAATAGACATTATAGGTGAAAATATATGGCTACAGGTCAAACAAAGAGAAAGACCTATTGATATCTAAAAGAGAATATGTTCCATTGGTAAATTACTTTGAATATTATAAAAATAAAACATGAGAGCATGGGAAGAATATTAGTAGATACATGAAAAACCAAAAATGTAAAAATCCCCAACTTTATATCTCAACTGTGTACTGATACACAAATACATACACGCACACACACACACACATGCACACACACACATGCACACACACACACATGCACACACACATGCACACATACAGAGATATGACACAAACAAATGACATGATTTCTTTGACTCTTTAAGTTTGAACAGTATTCCATTGTATGCATGCAAACACCCACTATCACACAACATTCATTCATTTATTTTAAACACTTGATTGATCCCACTCTTAACTATTATGATTAGTGATGTGATAAAAATGATGGAATAGATAATATTTTGAAGCAATGTTTTCTTATACATTTGAACATGTAATCTGAAACCTCACGGTTACTTTATTTTTAACTTCTGCAAGGAATCTTTTCACTATTTTCTATGATTCTACTAATTACCAGTCCTATAAAATTTCGAAAAGTACTTTTACTATCATATCCCTACAAATATTCATTATCTTTTGTCTTTGGTTACAGCTATCTAACAGATATAAGGTGATAGTCCTTTGTGACTATGTTTTCCATTCCTTTGACTATGGGAGATGCTAACAGTTCTCACCTCTATAAACTCATTGGCCATTTTGAAATATATAAGTACAGTTCCTTTGCCCATTTAAAAATAGTGAACTGTTTGAATGTTTCATGTATACTAAGTATTGGTCCTTGGCATACATACTGTTTGTGACAATTTTCCACATTATATGCATTGCCTTGTTTATTCCATTGGTTTTACTTCCTTTCATTTGTGAGAGAGAATTTTTGTTGTTAATTTAATGATATATTATTTTCTTGCATATTTCATTGTTGTTGATGTCTCTGATTTTGTATTTGATACACAACCCACTGCTTAGACCAAGATGTTGCTCAATGTAGGTCTGCAACTCAGAGACCTTACATTTAACAATCCCCCCAATTTTGATTTGATTTTTATTCATGGTAGAAAACAAATCAGGAGTCATAGATGCAAACATCAACAATAGAATACAAGAGATGGAAGAAAGAATCTCAGGTGCTGAAGATTCCATAGAAAGCATCGACTCAACAGTCAAAGAAAATGCAAAATGCAAAAAACGCGTAACCCAAAACATCCAGGAAATCCAGGACACAATGAGAAGACCAAACCTAAGGATTATAGGTATAGATGAGAGTGAAGATTTGCAACTTAAAGGGCCAGTAAACATCTTCAACAAAATTATGGAGGAAAACTTCCCTAACTTAAAGAGAGAGATGCCGATGAACGTACAAGAAGCCTACAGAACTCCAAACAGACTGGACCAGAACAGAAATACCTCCCGTCACATAATAATCAAAACACCGAATGTTCTAAACAAAGAAAGAATACTAAATGCAGTAAGAGAAAAGGGCCAAGTAACATACAAAGGAAGACCTATCCGAATCACATCAGACTTCTCACCAGAGACTATGAAAGCCAGAAGATCCTGGGCAGATCTCATGCAGACACTAAGACAGCACAAATGCCAGCCTAGACTACTATACCCAGCAAAACTCTCAATCACCATAGATGGAGAGACCAAGATATTCCATGATAAAACCAAATTTTCACAATATCTTTCCACAAATCCAGCCCTGCAACGGATAATAGGTGGAAACCTCCAATACAGGGAGAGAAACAACACCCTGGAAAAAATGAGATAATAACCTTCTTGAATCAAACCCAAAAGTAGATAACCACTCAAACATAAAGATAGCGTCAAGAATGGCAGATGGCAATAATCACTATGCCTTAATCTCTCTTAATATCAATGGTCTCAATTCCCCAATTAAAAGACATAGACTAGCAGACTGGATACGTAAACAGGACCCAGCATTTTGCTGCATGCAGGAAACGCACCTCAGTGTCAAAGACAAACACTACCTCAGAGTAAAAGGCTGGAAAACAATTTTACAAGCAAATGGCTCCAAGAAACGAGGTGGAGTAGCCATCCTAATATCGGATAAAATTGATTTTCAACCTAAAGTCATCAAAAAAGACACAGAAGGACACTACATACTGATCAAGGGAAAAATCCACCATCAAGAACTCTCAATCCTGAATATCTATGCTCCAAATGCAAGGGCACCCTCATTCGTAAAAGAAACTTTACTAAAACTCAAAGCACACATCGCACCGCACACAATAATAGTGGGTGACTTCAACACCCCGCTCTCTGAAATGGATCGTTCAGGAAAGCAGAAACTAAACAGGGACACAGTGAATCTAATTGAAGCCTTGGACCAAATGGAACTAACTGATATATATAGAACATTTCATCCTAGAGCTAAAGAATACACCTTCTTCTCAGCTCCTCATGGTACCTTCTCCAAAATTGACCATATAATTGGTCACAAATCAGACCTCAACAGATACAAGAAGATAGAAATAATCCCATGCCTCCTATCAGATCACTATGGAATAAGGGTGGTCTTCAATGGCAACAAAAACAAAAGAAAACCCACGTACACATGGAGGCTGAACAATGCTCTACTCAATGATAACTTGGTCAAGGTGGAAATAAAGAAAGAAATCAAAGACTTTTTGAAAGTTAATGAAAATGAAGGCACAACATACCCTAACTTATGGGACACAATGAAAGCAGTGCTAAGAGGAAAATTCATAGCCCTGAGTGCCGCCAAAAAGAAACGGGAGACAGCATACACTAACAGCTTAATGGCACACCTGAAAGTCCTGGAACAAAAAGAAGCAAATACACCAAAGAGGAGTAGAAGGCAGGAAATCATCAAACTCAGGGCTGAAATCAATCAAGTAGAAACAAATAAAACCATACAAAGAATCAACAAAACGAGGAGTTGGTTCTTTGAGAAAATCAACAAGATAGATAAGCCCTTAGCCAGACTAACCAGAGGGCACAGAGATAGTATCCAAATTAATAAAATCAGAAACGAAAAGGGAGAGATAACAACAGAAACTGAGGAAATTCAAAAAATCATCAGATCCTACTACAAAAACCTGTATTCAACACAACTAGAAAATCTTGAGGAAATGGACAATTTCCTTGACAAATACCAAGTACCAAAATTAAATCAGGATCAAATAGACCATCTAAACCGTCCTATAACCCCTGAAGAAATAGAAGTTGTCATTGGAAGTCTTCCAACCAAAAAAAGCACAGGTCCAGATGGTTTTAGTGCAGAATTCTATCAGACCTTCAAAGAAGACCTAACACCATTTTCATTCTTCTTAATGTGATATTTATCCCCTCTTCATTTACTGAAGAAACTTCCATATTCCATATGTAACAATACACTTAAGTTTATTTCTGGAATATCATTCCTCTCATACATATATATACATATATATACATATATATATGTGTGTGTGTATAAATGCTGTTTTATCATTGTTGATTACTACAGTTTTATAAGATATGCTGAAATTTAGGTGTGAGATTCATCCAGACATTATTTTTGCTTAAGATTGCTTTGGCTATCTCTGGTCTTTCATGGTTTTATGGATATTTTAGGATATGTTTCTATATATTTGAAAATTATATTGGCATGTCAATATTAATTTCATTAAACCTCTGGATTTCTTTGCAAAATGTGGATATTTTCATCATATTAATTCTTTTACACAATCTTTGAATATCTTTGCAGTACTGCATGTTTTCACCATTGAAACTCATCAGTGTTTTATAACTCTCAGTATACACGTATTTCCAGCTTTCAATTTTCCAATTGGAGTTACTCCTAAATATTTTATTTCTTATGTTATTATAGTGAAATTATAATATAACTTATTATATGAAGTTAATTTCTTGCAATATTTATATTTAGTGTAGAAATTCTTGATGTGATGATTTTGTAACCTGAAATCAGATTTAATTTATCAGTCATAAATTCTTTTGCTTTTTTAGTTTGATCTTTAGGGTTTTTAATTTGCAGGATCATCAGCAACAGGCAACTTAATTTCTCTTTCTAATTTAGATTACTTTTACTTCATTTTGCCAGATTCCTTTCAGTGTTAATGTTGGACAGAAATGGAGAAAGGGAATATCCTGTTTTGCTCCTGACTTAAAGGAAAAACATTTTGCTGTTGAATATGGCATTAGCTTTTGGATTATCATACATAGCCTATATGGTTCATTCCCAGAATTGCTTTTTTTTAAAGGAAACTTTACAAGAAGGTAGAAGTCAAGAACCAGGAAGCTCAAATGTGCTCTTATTAGCATGATTTCAAACAATGATATCAAGATATACTACAGTCAAGTGGTCAAAAGCTAAATAAAAACAGAGTTGACACACAACAACAACAAAACAATAAAACAAAAAGCAGAAAGCCAAAAATCAAACCATAAACCAAACCATAACAAAAACAAGCAAACAACTCCAACTTGTTACTCACAAGGAATTCATAATTACACTATCACTAGTGTTGAAACATATGTCTCTGTGCTTGATATACTCCTTATACTCAAAAATTGTTGCTAAATCAATGAAGGACAAAGATGATAAAGATTTTTTTATTCTGATATAGTTTCATATATAAATGAAGCAGCAATTTAAACAATTTTTGCCAAAAATCAGAACAGTTAGTAGAAAATTATAACCCAAATATTTCACAATCATAGGTTAATTATATTTTACTGAGAACCAAGAGAATTCCAAGGTAAATAATTTTTTCATATGCTGAGAATCTATTTTAGTTTTTCTTAGTTTTCACTCTAACAAACTTGTCATTCCCTAAGTAGTCCAACTCGAATTCTCCCTATGATTTTAATCCAAAAAAGGTAAGAAAATCCTTAGCTTACATTATTTTGCCTTTAAATGTTGTAGACTTCAATTATCCTCACTATTATTTCCATTTAATTATTACCTATTTATCATAAATTAGATGTTGTCCTATTTTCTAGAAGTTGTTGGCTCTAGCTAGCAAACACTTTATAGAATATAATTGCATAACTAATAAACAGAAATTTCTACCAGATAGTCAGTGTTCTTTCATTGTTGAACCGCCATCCTTTTGGATGGAGGATCAATGTAATATAGGTGATAGAAACAATAGAAAATGTTTCTGAAGTTTATATGGAATTTTATAAAAATATATGATGATAAATTTTGTATCTAGTTATTACACATTAAATTGACCATTGGTTTTATAGCCTTGTACTAGATATTGCAGTGATCAAGATGATTAATAGCCATCAAATATGATTATATGATTTATAAAATGGCAGAAAGAGTAATGAAAGATTTTCAGGTCTGAATATATATACATGTATATATATATATATATATATATTCCCAATATCTTACTAAAAATGTTAAGTAGTTTATTTCTCTGACCTGGTTATCATTATTATGTGATAGGATATCATCAAAATTAAGAATATATCCAGGAAAATCAGCCAGGGTTTGCTTAATGGGTCATGATATGATCTTACTTCTCACCTGTAAAATGGAGACAATACAAATGTAGAGATTATTCTTCAACACTACTACATTTTCCTATTCTTTTGTGAAGAAAATTCCATCTACCCATATTGACTGAAGTCTGTGAAGCTAACTACTTTCTTTTTTTTATCAAAAAGTTATCATCAAAATCAAATATCAAAAAATATTTTTATTAAATATAATCATTTACATTTCAAGTGGTAAAAACATTTCCTGCATTCCCCCTCCCCCAAACCCCCCAACCCCTCCTCCCACTCCCTGCCTCCAAGTGTATGCCCCACCCCCTGACCCACCTACCCCCCCCTCAGTTTCCCCTTTTTGGAGCATTTATTTAGTCTTCACCTGACCAAGGACCACTCCTCCCACTGATGCCTGACAAGGCATTCCTCTGCCACATTTTTGGCTGGAACCATGCGTACCCCATGGTTGATGGTTTAGTTCCTGGGAGTCTTGGAGTGTCTGGGTGGCCACCATCGTTGTTCTTCCCGTGGGGGCTTTAAACCCACCCCTTCTGCTCCTCGGGACCGCCCTCCAACTCCTCCATTGGGGACCGCACTCCCAGACCAATGGTTGGCTGCTACCATCTGCCTCTGTATGTGTAAGGTTCTGGCAGGGCCCTTCCAAAGACAACCATGGCATGCTCCTTTTGATATGCGCTTCTTGTAGTCCATAGTAGTGTTGGGGTTTGGTAACTGTTTACAGGGTCAATCCCCAGATAGAGCAGTCTCTGGGTGGCCTTTACTTCATTCCCTGCTCCACACTTTGCCTCCATTATTGCTCCTGTAAGTATATTGTTCCCTTTCTCAGAGGAACCCAAGCACCCCCACTTCAGTCCTCTTTCTTCTTGAGCTTCCTGTGGTCTGTGAATTGTAACTTGTTTATTTTGAGCTTTTGGGCTAACATCCACTTATCAGTGAGTGCATACCATGTGCGTTCTTTTGTGATTGGGTTACCTCACTCAGGATGACACTTTCTAGTTCCATCTATTTGCCAAAGAATTTCATGAATTCTTTGGTTTTTTTTTTATTTTTTTTTTATTTTATTTTTTTAATTTACATTCCAAATCACTTCCCCTTTCCCGTTTCCTCCCTCCCCAAAAGTCCCATAAGCCCCCTTCCCTCCCTCTTTTCTCCATTCAACCCCCTCTCGTTACTCTGTCCTGGCGTTCCCCTACATCCAGGCTTTCCAGGACCAAGGGTCTCTCCTTCCATCTTTTTAGAAATCTATTGATATGCGGATTGTGTCTAGGGTATTCTGAGATTCTGGGTCAATATCCCCTTATCAGTGACTGCATACCATGTGTGTTCTTTTGTGATTGGGTTACCTCACTAAGGATGATATTTTCAAGATCTGAACATTTGCCTAGGAATTTCGTGAATTCATTGTTTTTAATTGCAGAGTAGTATTCCATTGTGTAGATATACCACATCTTCTGAATCCTTTCCTCCGTTGAGGGACATCTGGGTTCTTTCGAGCTTCTGGCTATTATAAATAAGGCTGCTATTCTCACCTGAAGAATATCTAATGGCTGAGAAGCACCTAAAGAGATGTTCATCATCCTTAGTCATTAGGGAAATGCAAATCAAAACAACCCTGAGATTCCATCTCACACCAGTCAGGATGGCTAAGATCAAAAACACAGGAGACAGCAGTTGTTGGCGAGGATGTGGAGAAAGAGGAACACTCCTCCACTGCTGGTGGAATTGCAAGCTGGTACAACCACTCTGGAAAGCAGTCTGGCGGTTCCTCAGAAAACTGGGCATGACACTCCCGGAGGATCCGGCTATACCACTCCTGGGCATATACCCAGAGACTTTACCTGCATGCAATAAGGACACATGAATTCTTTGTTTTTTAATAGATGAATAGTACTCCATTGTGTATATATACCACAGTTTCTGTATCTATTCCTCAGGGTTCTTTCCAGCTTCTGGCTATTATGAATAAGGCAGCTATGAACATAGTGGAACATGTGTCCTTATTACATGTAGGAATATCTTCTGGGTATATGCTCAGGAGTGGTATAGCTGGGTCCTTAGGTAGTACTATGTCTAATTTTCTGAGGAATCGCCAAACTGATTTCCGGAGTGGCTTTACCAGCTTGCAATCCCACCAACAATGGAGAAGAGTTCCTCTTTCCCCACATCCTCTCTCCAGCATCTGCTGTCCCCTGAGTTTTTCATCTTAGCCATTCTGACCAGTGTGAGGTGGAATCTCAGGGTTGTTTTGATTTGCATTTCCCTGATAACTAAGGATGCTGAACATTTCTTTAGGTGCTTTAGAGCCATTCGAGTTTCCTCAGTTGAGAATTCCCTGTTTAGCTCTGTACCCCATTTTTTATAGGGTTATTTGACTCTCTTGAGCTCAACTTCTGGAGTTCTTTGTATACCTTGGATATTAGCCCTCTATCAGATGAAGGATTGGTAAAGATCTTTTCCCAATTTGTTGGTTGCTGTTTTGTCCTACTGACCGTGTCCTTTGCCTTACAGAAGCTTTGCAGCCTCATGAGGTCCCATTTGTCGATTCTTGTTCTTAAGGCATAAACCGTTGGTGTTCTGTTCAGGAACTTTTCCCCTGTGCCCATGTGTTCAAGATTCCTCCCCACTTTCTCCCTTACAAGCTTCAGTGTGTCTGGTTTTATGTGTAGGTCCTCGATCCACTTGGACTTGAGCTTTGTACAAGGAGATAAGAATTGGTCGATTTGAAGTTCTTGTCATACAGATCTTTCACTTGTTTGGTTAGAGTCACGCCAAGATACTTAATATGGTTTGTGGCTATCGTGAAGAGTATTATTTCTCGTACTTCTTTCTCAGCCTGCTTATCCTTTGAGTATAGGAAGGCTTCTGACTTGTTTGAGTTGATTTTATATCCGGCCACTTTGCTGAAGTCGTTTATCAGCTGTAGGAGTTCTCTGGTGGAGTTCTTTGGGTCGCTTAAGTATACTATCATATCGTCTGCAAATAGTGAGAGTTTGACTTCTTCCTTTCCAATTTGTATCCCTTTGACCTCTTTTTGTTGTCTAATTGCTCTAGCTAGAACTTCAAGTACTATATTGAAAAGATATGGAGAGAGAGGGCAGCCTTGTCTAGTCCCTGATTTTAGTGGGATTGTTTCAAGTTTCTCTCCATTTAGATTGATGCTGGCTACCGGTTTGCTGTAAATTGCTTTTACTATGTTTAAATATGGGCCTTGAATTCCTGATCTTTCCAAGACGTTTAGCATGAAAGGATGCTGAATTTTGTCAAATGCTTTCTCAGCATCTAATGAGATGACCATGTGGTTTTTTTCTTTGAGATTGTTTATGTAGTGGATTACATTGATGGATTTCCTTATATTGAACCATCCCTGCATCCCTGGGATGAAGCCTACTTGATCGTGGTGGATGAACGTTTTGATGTGTTCTTGGATTCGGTTGGCAAGAATTTTATTGAGTATTTTTGCATCGATATTCATAAGAGAGTTTGGCCTGAGATTCTCTTTCTTTGTCGGATCTTTGTGTGCTTTTGGTATTAGTGTAATTGTGGCTTCATAGAGAAGATGGAAAAATCTGCCATGCTCATGGATTGGCAGGATTAATATAGTAAAAATGAGCATCTTACCAAAAGTAATACACAGATTCAATGCAATCCCCATCAAAATCCCAACTCAATTCTTCATAGAGTTAGAAAGAGCAATTCAAAAATTCATCTGGAATAACAGAAAACCCAGAATAGCTAAAACTATTCTCAAGAGTAAAAGAACCTCTTGGGGAATCAGTATCCCAGACCTCAAGTTGTACTACAGAGCAATAGTGTTAAAAACTGCATGGTATTGGTACAGTAACAGACATGTAGATCAATGGAACAGAATTGAAGACCCAGAAATGAATCCACACTCCTATGGTCACTTGATCTTTGACAAAGGAGTTAAAACCATCCAGTGGAAAAAAGATAGCCTTTTCAACAAATGGTGCTGGCTCAGCTGGAGGTCAACATGCAGAAGAATGCAAATTGACCCATCCTTATCTCCTTGCACTAAGCTCAATTCTAAGTGGATCAAAGATCTCCACATAAAACTAGACACACTGAAAGTAATAGAAGGGAAACTAGGGAAGAACCTTGAACATATGGGCTCAGGGGAGAATTTCCTGAACAGAACTCCAATAGCTTATGCTCTAAGATCAAGAATAGACAAATGGGACCTCATTAAATTACAAAGTTTTTGCAAGGCAAAAGACACTGTCAAAAAGACAAAGCGGCAACCAACTAACTGGGAAAAGATCTTTACCAACCTTACATCCGACAGAGGGCTAATATCCAATATATACAAAGAACTCAAGAAGTTAAACTCCAGAGAGGCAAATAACCCTATTAAAAAATGGGGTACAGAGCTACACAAAGAGTTCTCACCTGAAGAATATCTAATGGCTGAGAAGCACCTAAAGAGATGTTCATCATCCTTAGTCATTAGAGAAATGCAAATCAAAACAACCCTGAGATTCCATCTCACACCAGTCAGGATGGCTAAGATCAAAAACACAGGAGACAGCAGTTGTTGGTGAGGATGTGGAGAAAGAGGAACACTCCTCCACTGCTGGTGGAATTGCAAGCTGGTACAACCACTCTGGAAAGCAGTCTGGCAGTTCCTCAGAAAACTGGGCATGACAATCCCGGAGGATCTGGCTATACCACTCCTGGGCATATACCCAGAGACTTTACCTGCATGCAATAAGGACACATGCTCCACTATGTTCATAGCAGCCTTATTTATAATAGCCAGAAGCTGGAAAGAACCCAGATGTCCCTCAACGGAGGAATGGATTCAGAAGATGTGGTATATCTACAGAATGGAATACTACTCTGCAATTAAAAACAATGAATTCACGAAATTCCTAGGCAAATGGTCAGATCTTGAAAATATCATCCTTAGTGAGGTAACCCAATCACAAAAGAACACACATGGTATGCAGTCACTGATAAGGGGATATTGACCCAGAATCTCGGAATACCCTAGACACAATCCGCATATCAATAGATTTCTAAAAAGATGGTAGGAGAGACCCCTGGTCCTGGAAAGACTGGATGTAGGGGAACGCCAGGACAGAGTAACGAGAGGGGGTTGAATGGAGAAAAGAGGGAGGGAAGGGGGCTTATGGGACTTTTGGGGAGGGAGGAAACGGGAAAGGGGAAGTGATTTGGAATGTAAATTAAAAAAATAAAATAAAATAAATAATAAAAAAAAATAATCGGTCGATTTGAACTTTTCTTCATGCTGACTGCCAGTTGATCCAGCACCATTTGTTAAAAATGATGTCTTTTTTTCCACTGGATGTTTTTAGCTCCTTTGTCAAATATCAAGTGATCATATGTGTGTGGGGGGTTCTTTTCTGGGTCTTCAATTCTATTCCATTGATCTTCCTGCCTGTCTCCATACCAATACCAAACAGTTTTTTATCACTATTGCTCTGTAGAGGAACTTGAGGTCAGGGATGGTGATGCCCCCAGGAGATCTTTTGTTGTGGAGAATATTTTTTGCTATCCTGGGTTTCTTGTTATTCCAGATGAATTTGAGAATTGCTCTTTCTAAATCTATGAAGAATTGATTTGGGATTTTGATGGGGATTGCATTAAATCTGTAGATTGTTTTCGGCAAGATGGCCATTTTTACTATATTGATCCTGCCAATCCATGAACATGGAAGATCTTTCCATCTTCTGGGATCTTCTTTGATTTCTTTCTTTAGAGGCTTGAAGTTTTTGTCATATAGATCTTTCACTTAGTGAAGCTAATTTCTAATCTACTGGAATTTGATAGAATTCCTGGGTAAAATTCTAGCTGGCTTCAAATAGAGTGTCATTTTGATGGCTTGCTTTTTGATATTTGTCTCAAATGTTGAACTTTAGTTACATTTATTTGTTGATGGAAATAACATCATCTTTCCATCTACATAATTTCTTAATGGCATCTTTCATCTGAGCATTTCTGAAGGTATAAATTAAAGGATTTAACAAGGGAGTTATCATAGTGTAGAACACAGCAACTGCTTTATCAATAGACAAAGTGGCTGAAGGTGTCATGTACACAAAAATGCAAGGTACAAAAAACAAGACAACCACTCTAATGTGGGAAACACAGGTGGAGAGGGCTTTGCGCCCCCCCTCTGCACTGTGGTTTCTTAATGATCGTAGGATGACCACATAGGAGATCAATAGAAGGAGGAAGTTTAACAGACAAATAAAACCACTATTGGCAGCAACAAAGAGCCCCAGAATGTGGGTATCAGTGCAGGCAAGATTAAGCAAAGGGTTCAGATCACACATAAAGTGATCTATGACATTTGGGCCACAAAAAGGTAGTCTAAAGATAAACAGAATCTGTATGGTTGCATGAAGAAAACCTCCTACCCATACCACTCCTACCAGCAGGCCACATACCCTTCTGCTCATGATGGTTGTATAGTGTAAGGGCTTGCAGATTGCCACATAGCGGTCATAGGCCATCACTGTAAGCAGGATGCCCTCAGCACCTCCAAAGAAATGCTCCCCAAAGACCTGGGTCATGCATCCATTGAACAGGATGGTCTTTTTTTCACGGAGTGAGTATATGATCAATTTAGGAGTGTTGACAGAGGAATAACAGGCATCAATGAAAGAGAGATAAGTTAAGAAAAAGTACATAGGCGAGCCTAACAATGGACTGGCAGTGATAGTGACCACAATAAGCACATTGCCTACCATGGAGATGATGTAGATGATGAAAAATACAGCAAATACGATTTTCTGCATGCTTGGGTTTCTGGTGAGCTCCAGGAGAATAAACTCTGTCACGTTGTTCCTAATTTCCATGTAGTTTCTATGCTACTCAATTATATTATCTGAAAAAAATTATTGTACAGTAGGTCAAGTAAACAAAAACCAAGTGTTTCAATTCTATTTGAGGTATGAGATTTTATTAAAGAATTTTTCTTGAGAGGGAAGTAAATGTTCCTAGATCTTGAAGATAACTCAAGTTGTGTTTTAGACCTGTCAGAGCACAAGGCAGGAAGTCATTTAAGATGGTTATGAGCCTAATTTTAAATATTTGATTGGGCATATTGAACCAGTTAAATTTGCAAAGAGACACTAAAGCAAAGCTGTGGAATCTGTCCTTTGTCCCCCTCCTTTTAAAAATAATATTTTATTATTTCTTTGATTTTTTTTACATAGTACATTTGTATTATATTCACAATTTCTGAACTCTTTCCAAATCCCCTCTTCTCTGAGTATCTAACTTTGGTTTTTAAAAACACCTTTCAATAGTCTTTATTCTAGAGTATAGGAAGACAGGATCAGTAGTGAAGACTAGAAGTAGGTGTATGAAGATGCAAATGGGAATATTTGAATAGTCTTCTTTTGAATGATGTGGAAACCAGAGAAAAGAACTCCAGTGGGTAGGGTATTTATAACATTTGACATTAGAACATTGGTGATGAGAATGTGAAACAATTTTGTGTATTTATTGTCTAATCCAATGAACTTAATAATTGCTAAAAATACCTACCTTTCAGTGAGTACTCTTTTCAAGACATAGTAGTAAAAGTTTTTCCTTTATGGTTTCATTCATCACTGACAACAATCCATATGCTTGATTGCATTTTATCCAGTTTACTGATGAGGCAATGATTTTTGAGACTAAGTACAGCACTAACACAGTAATAATCATAATATGTGAATTTTATAAATGAAAATCTGTAATAAAAACAGTTATCTGAATTCAATCTTTTTGAATATCAGTGTTTAAATACTTTACAATTATTTGCTGCTTTAATCAAATAGATATTAATATAATTTTGTATTTGATTTTATGTATGAGGTAATAAACATATAAAGAAATTAAGTACCATGGCTAAAAGCAACAACTAATGAAAGTCAGAGCCTAATTAGTTCAGATGATACTAGTTAAGCATTTTTCCTCTAAATCCTAAACTTAGGTTCTATATTATACTAAGCAAATAATCTTGAGCAAGTAATATCCCTTGAACACAGCTGGAAGTTTCATAGAGAAGTTTTATAACCATGCATGATTATAAAACATACCCTCTAAAAGTCTTGTCTTCTGATTCTTTGGTGAAATATTTAATATTTTTGTCATAGTAATCAATTATATTAGAAATAGAATTATAAGTATATTTGCTTATAGTCTTGATTCCTATTAAGTTATATTTCTTGGCACCTTGAATACTGCTTCCAAATTTACAAAGTAAAACTAATAACATGATTTTACAAATTATTAGAGGAATTAATGGAATGTATATGAAAATGCACACACCACAGTGCTCTGGATACATAAGGAATTTTCATTTCTTTTTAATACATGTATATTAGTAATAGGAAGAATCATTGGTAGTAACTAAAGAGACAACCTTGTGATAGATTGAAGAACCATCTCTAAAGCTACTTTCACAGAAGACACAGAAACTCATCTATAGCAGGCAATCCCAGGTAGGGCTGTTTGTGTTAATTCTTCAAACTTGGTATATATAAATATTCATATTTATACATTTTATGAGTAAGAAGTATATTTAAATATTTTCTTACTTCCAATGGTTAGTCTTGATTAATAAGGAAGTATTTCATAACAAAAACAAGCTACACTGTATAAATTACTTAGTCTTGCTAAAACTCAAATTTTCATTTGCCAAACTAGATCAATAATATTTAATGAACTATTTCTGAATAATTGGCTGAAAATGGAAGGTGCTATTACTATAGCTAAGTCATTGAGACATAGTGTTTACCATATAGAAAGTAGAGAGAGATCAACACAATTGAAACACTTACCTTAGTCATTTTAGTAGTTAGAGGTTGATCCTAATTCTGCTTAGGGACATTGGGAACAAACACCATCTGAAATTGATTCCTTTTGGAATCAGTAAGGTTCATTGTTAGAGATGTGACCCAGTTGAGAAAGAAACTATTCAGACAATTCAATATTAAATAAACAGTTATTAAGAAATTACACACAGTAACTTTTTTTGGAACTCAGTTATAAAATGTAAAGCTGTACAACACAAAATAAAATATTCTTAAAAGTAAAAATGTCTCCATCTAGCCTAGTCTTTAAAACATTTTCACAAAAGTATAGATTTTGAGTCAGAATCGGTTTACTTTTAACACCATAAAGGACTGATTTGTGTATGTCACTCTGGTCCTATTAAGTAGGAAACCAAAGTCTGCAGGAAGTGTTTGCTTTTATATGAGCCACCTCACCATGCAAGATTAGTCTTCTCAAATAACAACAAAACATTTCCACCTTACCCTGCACAGATAGTCACAATGGTTCCAGAAAGATTAAGGGACATTGATCTTTTTCTCTCAGGAATTAATTATATCCTTTGATGGAAGAGTTTATATATGTATTATTTTTCTAAAATTATATATTCTGAGGAGACATGTTTGGGAGGAGCCTATTCTTGAGGGGAATTTGTATTCCCTATACTTAGAACCTAAGTCTTCCAGCGAACCTGGGTTATTAAGAAAGTGGATACCATGAGAATAACAAAGTGCCATAAATACAGTATGTGGACTTGTGATGTATTTTCTCTGTGGATTTACATTGAGAGAATTGTTTTATTTTTAATATTAAGACTTTTCTGAACACTCAATGCTATTTACTTGAGATCTAGAAGAGTGAGGGCATAATTGTTTTCTGATGGACATTGAATAATCATGTTTTCAAATTTGCTCCCCACTTTCCCTCATCTCCAACAGTATGTTCTATATATTAACTCTCTGTTAGATGTATAGTTGATAAAGAATTTTTCCTATTTTGCAGTTTGCCTCTTTTCAAGTGATTGTGTTCTTTGCTGTAAAGAAGCTTTTTAGTCATATGTGGTCCCATCTGTCAATTATTGCAGTACCCCTATGCTACTAGGGGTACTGTTCAATAAGTCCTTTTTTGTGTTTATAAATTCAAGCCTATTCCCTACTTTCTCCTCTGTAAAAGTCACAATGTAAGATCTTGTGTTCAGGGTGAGAGCTTAAGATCTAGTTTTATTCTTGTATATGTAGCTATCAAGGTTTACCAGCGCCACTTATTCAAGAGGCTATCATCTTAACAATATGTATTGTTTGTATCTTCATCAAAAATCAGTTGACTGTAGGAGTGTGGGTTTAAATACAGGTAAATGAAGCTGCTTTTAAGGCAGTGTCATGCTATTTTTATTACTGTGGATTTGTAGTATAACTTGGAATCAGTGATGATTATACCTCCAGCAACTTCTTTTTTCCAGGATTACCTTGGTTATTCTGGATCATTTGTATTTCCATATAAAACTGAAGACTGTAATTTCAATTTCTGTGAAGAACTATGTTGGAATTTAATTTTTCTATTATTGAAAATATTTTTGTTTTCACATACTATAAATGGCAAACAGAAAATGAACTCAGTGAAAACCTTAGGGTTTGTTTTCTGTTTTTTTTGTTGTTTTGTTTTGCTTTGTTTTTGTTTTTGTCTCATACTGTTTTGTCAGGGTAGTGTTTTGCTACCTTACAGGTCCTTTGCATATATATTTTGGCTTCTGTTTCTTTGTTTTTTTATGGGATTTATGTGTTAATTTTTTATTAGGATTGTGCTATATCTGGAGGTTGCTTTAGTTAGGAGAGCCAGTTTTGCAATACTCTTCCTATCAATCTTTTGGTTTCCTTATCTACTAGTATCATCTTCAGTTTCTTTCCAAGACACTTTAAAGTTATTTTGGAGAAGTCTTTCACTTCTTGATTACTTTACTTTAACTGTTTTATCTTTTTTTGAGTCAATTTTAAAATGTATTTTTCTTTTAATATTTTCTTAGCATGTTAGTCATTTGTGTATA
Organism: Tokudaia tokunoshimensis; assembly: GCA_036184795.1. Classification (NCBI taxonomy): domain Eukaryota; kingdom Metazoa; phylum Chordata; class Mammalia; order Rodentia; family Muridae; genus Tokudaia; species Tokudaia tokunoshimensis. Next base: position 64,635,096 of record BTHU01000004.1, on the reverse strand, counting down.
GGAAAGCTACTGATTTTTCTGTGTCAATTTTGTATCTTGATACTTTGATGAATGTATTAATCAGCTACCCATCTCAAAGTTTTTAACCCAGAAATGTTTCTGTCCAAAGGAGGAACAGGGACAAAAAACTGGAACAGAGACTGAAGGAGGGATCAACTGGGGACTGCCCCACCTGGGGATCCACATGTCTGCAGATGCCAAACCCAACACTGTTGCCATGGTCAGGAGGTTATTGCTGACAAGCACCTATTGTGGCAGTTCCTTGGGAGGATGTGGATGCTTGGAGCCAACCATCAGACTGAGCTCAGGAAACCTGGTAGGGAAGCTGGCAGAAGGTGCTGGGGAACAGCTACAATGTGGGGTCTTCTTTCTTGTTGGTTCTTCTTGAGTCAGTGAAGGGGGAAGAATGTCCATAGAGGCTAAGACTTGGTTTTATGAGATATTTAGGGCTGATATATAACAATGAAACCTTTACTTATCTAAGTCTAAGTTACTATGCTACTGTAGCTGACCTGACTCCTGTTATACTCTGAGGCCAGAGACTGCAGTTTCTGGCACTTAGCACCTGTTCCTCAAATAGCAAAGGATTAAGGAAGTATTCTTTGCACTATCTCAGTGGGAACTGTGCAGATCTAACTTTCAGTATGCTAGTTCGAAGTTGCAGGAAAAAAAATGACACATAGAAAAGTGACTATATTGTTTATTACTAAGTTGTAAAAAGTTTCCTATGAAAACTAACTAAGGGGAAAAGGGGAAAAATCCTAAGCAGGAAAGGGGAAGAATTCTTCTAAGTGGGGAAAGGGAAAAAATTCTCTAAGTGGGGAAAGGCAAAAAATTCTAGTAAGGGAAAAAAATCCTTCTAAGGGAAAAATTCTTTTTTATCTGCTTCTCATCTCTTTGCCCTCATACTTATAGATCTTTCAGAATACATGATCTCATGTTACAAAGTTCATCACAACTTCACACAAAAAGTCAAATCATAAATTGAAACAGAAGTGAATGTTTACTTGCATGTCCATTAGGAGTAATTATCTGTCCCGGGTTTTCTGTTATTCCAGGTGAATTTTCGAATTGCTCTTTATAACTCTATGAAGGATTGCATTGGGATTTTGATGGGGATTGCATTGAATCTGTGTATTGCTTTTGGCAAGATGGTCATTTTTACTATATTAATCCTGCCAATCCATGAGCATGGCAGATTTTTCCATCTTCTGAGGTCTTCTTCAATTTCTTTCTTCAGAAACTTGAAGTTCTTGTCATACAGATCTTTCACTTGTTTGGTTGGAGTCACACCAAGATACTTTATATTGTTTGTGGCTATCGTGAAGGGTATCATTTCTCTTATTTCTTTCTCAGCCTGCTTATCCTTTGAGTATAGGAAGGCTACTGACTTGCTTGAGTTGATTTTATATCCAGCCACTTTGCTGAAGTTGTTTATCAGTTGTAGGAGTTCTCTGGTGGAGTTCTTTGGGTCGCTTAAGTATACTATCATATCATCTGCAAGTAGTGATAGTTTGACTTCTTCCTTTCCAATTTGTATCCTTTTGACCTCCTTTTGTTGTCTAATTGCTCTAGCTAGAACTTCAAGTACTATATTGAAAAGATATGGAGAGAGAGGGCAGCCTTGTCTAGTCCCTGATTTTAGTGGGATTGCTTCAAGTTTCTCTCCATTTAGACTGATGTTGGCTACCGGTTTGCTGTAAATTGCTTTTACTATGTTTAGATATGGGCCTCGAATTCCTGATCTTTCCAAGACCTTTAGCATGAAAGGATGCTGAATTTTGTCAAATGCTTTCTCCGCATCTAATGAAATGACCATGTGGTTTTTCTCTTGGAGATTGTTTATGTAGTGGATTACATTGATGGACTTCCTTATATCAAACCATCCCTGCATCCCTGGGATGAAGCCTACTTGATCGTGGTGAATGATCGTTTTAATGTGTTCTTGGATTTGGTTGGCAAGAATTTTATTGAGTATTTTTGCATCGATATTCATAAGAGAGATTGGCCTGAGATTCTCTTTCTTTGTCGGATCTTTGTGTGCTTTTGGTATTAGCGTAATTGTGGCTTCATAGAATGAGTTGTGTAGTGTTCCTTCTGTTTCTATTTTGTGGAATACTTTGAAGAGTATTGGTGTTAGGTCTTCTTTGAAGGTCTGATAGAATTCTTCACAAAAACCATCTGGACCTGTGCTTTTTTTGGTTGGAAGACTTCCAATGATGACTCCTATTTCTTCAGGGGTTATAGGACGTTTTAGATGGTCTATTTGATTCTGATTTAATTTTGGTATTTGGTATCTGTCTAGGAAATTGTCCATTTCCACCAGATTTTCTAGTTGTGTTGAATACAGGACTATTCTCAAGAGTAAAAGAACTTCTGGGGGAATCAGTATCCTGGACCTCAAGCTATAGTACAGAGCAATAGTGTTAAAATCTGCATGGTATTGGTACAGTTGTTGGCGAGGATGTGGAGAAAGAGGAACACTCCTCCACTGCTGGTGGGATTGCAAGCTGGTACAACCACTCTGGAAAGCTGTCTGGCAGTTCCTCAGAAAACTGGGCATGACACTCCCGGAGGATCCGGCTATACCACTCCTGGGCATATACCCAGAGGCTTTACCTGCATGCAATAAGGACACATGCTCCACTATGTTCATAACAGTCTTATTTATAGTAGCCAGAAGCAGGAAAGAACCCAGATGTCCCTCAACAGAGGAATGGATTCAGAAGATGGAATACTACTCTGCAATTAAAAACAATGAATTCACGAAATTCCTAGGCAAATGGTCAGAACTTGAAAATATCATCCTTAGTGAGGTAACCCAATCACAAAAGGACACACATGGTATGCAGTCACTGATAAGGGGATTTTAACCCAGCATCTCGGAATACCCTAGACATAATTCACATATCAATAGATTTCCAAGAAGATGGAAGGAGGGACCCTTGGTCCTGGAAAGACTGGATGTAGGGGAATGCCAGAACAGAGAAGCAAGAGGGGGTTGAATGGGGAAAAGAGGGAGGGAAGGGGGCTTATGGGACTTTCGGGGAGGGAGGAAACGGGAAAGGGGAAATGATTTTGAATGTAAATAAAAAAACTTAGAAAATAAAATAAAATTTAAAAAAAAGGAGTAATTATCTGGCTAAACATACATCACCTGTCTCACCTCCACAGGTTCACTGAAGGTTTAAAACCATAACTAAGTTATCAGTGAAGCTTTGTATAGATAAACCCAGTCAATGTTTTATCTTTTGTCCTAGATCCTATAATAAATTGTCAATTTCTTTTTTTTTTTTTGAACTTTGGTTCATTGTTTTACTACCTCTTGGAATGTGCTCTGAGTAGGAGAAAGTTTGGTTACTATCTAAGAGCAATTAACTGGTGACATTTGGAAGACTGACAGAGTTCTCACTGTAGTTTTGACTATCAGAAAAGGATCTCATAGCAGTCCCACTATAAAAGAGCTTACTAATAACAGATATAATTTTAGGAATTCTTATAGGACCATCATTAAGACTTAAGAAGTCATCTATTTATCAATATAGTATCACTACAAGACAGTACACCTTCATAGATCTGCAGAGATCTGCTTCAAAGGGGTGTTCTATTACTTAGTTTTTGGTATATATATTTAATAATAACAAGAAAAGCATATTAATAGCAGGAATCTTTCCTAAAATGAATTCTCCTATGGCCTTGCCTAACAAAAGTGAACCTGTTGCAGATTATATAATAATCTGGAGTAGGCCATCTCAGGAAGATCACCTGCTAGTTGTTAGCTTGTCTTATTATGGCTCCTGACAGGAAGGGTTGGAGAAGCAGAGGGGAATAGCAATCCCACTGGAAGTACAACAAAGGTTGGCCTGACCACCCATTTCTCCCAGAGTCTAGACCACCAACCAAGCAGTGTACCTGGAGGGATCCATGGCTCCAGATACTTATGTAGCAGAGGACGGTCTGACCTGACAGCAATGGGAGAGGAGGCGTTGATCCCAGGGAAGTTTAATGCCCCAGAATAGGGGGATGCTTGAGTGGTAGAGTGGGAGAGTGTGGGTGGGTGGAGGAGCACCCTCAAATAGGCAAAGGGGAGGGGGGAGGGTGAATATAGGATTGGGGTTTGGTGGAGGGGTAACTGAGAAGTGGTATATTATTTGAGATGTAAATGAATGGAATGATTAATTTAAAATAAGGAGGTTTTTGGTGGAGTCTTTTTTGTATAGATAGAAAAACATCATCTATAAATAAGTATACTTTGACTTCTTCATTTCCTAATTGTATCTCCTTCACTTTCTTTATTGCTTGAGCTAAGACATCAATTACTATGTTGAGTAGGATGAGATAGAGTGGACACCTTTTTCTTATTCTTGATTTTAATGGAAGTATTTTGTGTCATTTTTCTGTTTAGGATCATGCTTTTTATATATTGCCTTTATTATGTTGAAATAGGTCTACTGTATCACTAGTTTGTCCAGGACTTTTATCATGAATAGATACAGAATTTTGTCAAAGGCCTTTTATGGGTGTAATGAGATGATCATGTGGATTATATTTTTACTTTATTTATATTGTATAGTACTTAGGCAAGCCCGAATCAAATCACATCATCACATAGAGGAAGTTGGGCATGAAATTCTAGCCCTAACCAAAAAACTACTGTTAGCTACTGAGAGAGGGAAATTAAGTTTTCTCCAAGAGTTCAGACCATGGTGGAAGGTCCACACATCCATGAATACTTGGGTAGCTGATATTTGACTGGATAGACTAAAAAAGGAACACAAAATTGGAAAGATTCAGGGAAGGAGGTAATTATGACCAAACACATTCTAAGTTCTCAAAGAACTAAGAAAATATTAGGGGACAGGATGAAATAAAATGGATATCAATAAGAAAAGAAATAGAGAAATTATCCTTATTTATAGATGGTATTATAGTACTCTAAAAAGACTCATCCATAAAATAGACCTGATAAAAATTTTTCATCAAAGGTGGAGTATAATAATTAATTCACACAATCAAACCAAACTGCAGGTCTCGCCTGGCAAATATCCCTTATCTCCCCATCCCTGGTAAATCTCCCTGATCTTCCCATCTAAAATTTCTTTCTAAACAGCCCAAAATAGGCCTTGTCTTATATTCAGTGTCTTAACTTACTTTCAACCTCTCCTTCTGGTGCCAAAAGGGATCTCTAGGGTTCTGCTGAGATCTTCCTTACATATCCCCCAAATCATAAGCCCCTCCTACATCTCATCCCACCTATCCACCCAGAAAGATCTATCCTCACTTTTCAGGCTTAGAAAAGGAAGCATACCTGTACACTAGTCTAGTCCTCTCTGTCTACTTGACTTTATTCTACCCAATACATTTCCAAGCTGTGCATCCAACCTGGCCTAACTTATTCTGTCCACATCAGACTTAGAAGTAAGAAAAGAAGTCCATATGTGCAGATCTTATTTCTGAAATACGAACAGTATGAAAAATCAAGACATTATCTTTTCTTCAAAATCTACCAGTTTTATAGAAATGTTGCCAATGAGAACTTCCCAGATGAACGTCAGGACACAGAGTACAAAAGAATAATCATAAACTTCATCAAAGAATTCAAGGTGTTTAAAGAAGACAAAAATGAACAGGTCAATGAATCAAGGGAGAGTTTAAAGAGAATAAATGTCTGAGTGATATCCAAGAAAACACATGTAATAGGCAAATGGGAATGACAAAAATCGAAAACTCGAGAACAGAATTCTCAAGGAGATGGAAACATTAAAGAGGACTCAAGTTGAAATGAAGATGGAGGGGAAAAATCAATGGTTCAACTAGAAAACTTTAAAAAATATATTATGAGTAGAAAAAAATCAAGTAGAAGATAGAATATCATGACTTGAAGACTAAGTACAAATTCTAGACCAAATAGGCAAAGACTATGAAAAAGTTAAAATCATGCCAGGAAGGAACATACCTTCCACATAAATTTGTGATACCACAAAACAAACAAGCAAACAAAAAACAATCAACCAAACAACAACAATAACAAACCCCCAAACATTTGGATTATCAACACAAGTAGAAAAATTCAAGGCAATTGCTTTGACTAGATCTTCCATAAGATCATAGAAGAAAGAATCTCTAATGGCTTAGAATCACTTAACGACATATTCACCATCTTTAGTCATCAGGGAAATGCAAATCAAAATGACTCTGAGATTCCACCTTGTACACATCAGAATGGCTAAACCAAATAATCAAGTGACAGCACATGCTGGAAAGGATGTGGTACAAGTGGAACACTCCTCCATTACTGGTGAAAGTACAAACTTGGGCAACCACTTTGGAAATCAATTTGGTATTTTCTCTGAAAATCAGGAATAGTTCCACCTCAAAGCCTAGCTATACTGTAACTCCTGGGCACAACCATACCATAAGGACACTTGTTTGACTATGTTCATAGAAGCTTTATTTGTAATTGCCAGAAACTAGAAACAACCTAGATGTTCCTCAACTAAAGAATGGAAAAAGAAAATGTGGTACATTTACACAATGTACCACTTCTGTTAAAAACAATGACATCATGAAATTTGCAGACAAATGGATGGAACTAGAAAATATTATCTTGAGTACAGCAACCCAGACCCAGAAAGACACACACTCATTCATAAGTGGATATTAGCTATAATGTACATGATAATCTGCTACAATTCCCTAGACCCAAAGAGGCTAAATAACAAGGAGGGCCCAAGGGAGGATGGTTGAATCTCACTTTGAGAAAGAAGGGGAACTAAATCACAGAAGAGAAAATGAAATCGCCATTGGAGATGGATGGAGGGAAGGAACTGGTAGGAGAGGACATGGAGAGGAGAACAGGAGAGATCAAGTATGAGGAGGACTGAGGGTGTGAGAAGTGGGAGAGAGAACTAAAACTGAGGGTGTGGGCAGCTCTGGGAATAGCCAGAAGGCTAGGACAATGGAAACTCCCAGGAATCTATGAGATTGACCATAACTATGATTGCTAGCAATGGGGGAAATGGAATCTGAAATGGCTACCTCCTGTAACCAGGTAAGAGTTTCAATGGAGGGATGGAAACACCAACTAACCCACAAACCTTCAACCCAAAATTTGTCCTTCCTATAAGATTTACAGGGATAAAGACAAAATAGAGATTGATGGAATGGCCAACCAATAACTGGTCCAACTTGAGGCCCAGCCCATGAGAGAGAGCCAACCCCTGACACTGTTAATCATATTCTGCTATACTTGAATACAGGAGCCTAGCATAACTGTTCCCTGAGAGACTTCTTCACTCAGCAACTGATGGAAGCAGATGCAGGACCCATATCCAAACATTATCTAGAGCTTGAGCAATCTTGTAGAAGAAGGGAACAAAGGATTGATAGAGTCAGAGAGGTCAGGGACACCACAAGCAAACCTACAGAATCAACTACCCTGGGTCCATAGGGGCTCAACGAGATTTAACCACCTACCAAAAAGCATGTATGGGACAGACCTAGGTCTCCTACACATATTTCGTAAGTGTGCTGCTTGTCTCCTAAAAGCTGGAACAGGGAATGTCTCTGACTCTGTTGCCTGTCTTTGAATTCCTTTCCCCTAACTGGGATGACTTTTCTGGCCAGGACAATAGGAGAAGATGCACTTAGTCCTACTGCATCTTGATATGACAAGGCAGGTTGATATACATTCAAAGCCTCCCCTTCTCTGGGAAAAAAGGGAGGAAGTAATGGGGGAATGTAAGATGAGAGGAAGAGAGTGTGGAAAGGAGAGAAGGGGAAGCTGTGATCAGGATGTAAAGTAAATAAATAAATAAATAAATAATGCATTGTATGCATGCATAAAGTATTCAAAGAATAAATCACAAATATAAATTATTTATATATTTTAAAAAGTACTCTAGTAAAATGGGACCAGGAGGCAAGCAAGTAGTGCTTTCCTAATATTTGGCAAAGCAGACTTCCACCTAAAGCTAATTAGAAGAGATAAAGAGGGATGCCTCATTCTAATCAAGGAAACAGTTAACCAAGAAGGCATTATTATTCTAAACAGGTGTACACCAAACTCTGGTGTATCCAATTTCATTTAAAAATTTACCGCTGAAGTAACAATACAAATTAACATCAACCCAGCATCAACCCAATAATTGAAGGTGATTTCAATACCCAATTTTCTCCAATGGACAGGTCATCTGATCAAACACTAAACAAAGTTTCATCAGAATTAGTTAATATCATACAACAAATGGATGTAAAAGATCTATAGATTATTCAACCCAAACACCAAAGAATATACATACTACTTAGAAGCTTCTCTAAAAAAGACTACAGCCTGGGATAAAATACAAATCTTTATGAATTCAGAATGATTGAAATCACTTTTTGTATTATGTCTGAACACAATGCAATAACACTTAGAATTGATAGTAAACAAATCTCTAGTAAAGATAAACAGTAAAAAATACTAAATGATGAATGAATTAAAGTAGGACTCAACAAAAAATACAAAAAAAAATTCTAAAACTAAATGAAAATAAAAGCACAAGACAATAGATCCTCTGGGACACATTGAAAGCAATCCAGAAGGACAGAGGGAAGGTTATAAGATATAAAAACAGGAGACAGAGAATGAGGAAGAAAGGGAGGGAGAGCAGGAGTATTTGTTTGGGAGGGGGACAAAGGACTATGAGGAAAATTTATAGCTCTAAGGGCCTAAATTGAAAAATGAGAAAGATACCATGTGTGTTCTTTTGTGATTGGGTTACCTCACTAAGGATGATATTTTCAAGTTCTGACCATTTGCCTAGGAATTTTGTGAGTTCATTGTTTTTGATGGCAGAGTAGTATTCCATTGTGTAAATATACCACATCTTCTGAATCCATTCCTCCGTTGAGGGACATCTGGGTTCTTTCCAGCTTCTGGCTATTATAAATAAGGCTGCTATGAACATAGTGGAGCATGTGTCCTTATTGCATGCAGGGGAAGCCTCTGGGTATATGCCCAGGAGTGGTATAGCCGGATCCTCTGGGAGTGTCATGCCCAGTTTTCTTTCTTTTTTTTTTTTTTTTATTTTCTAAGTTTTTTTTATTTACATTCAAAATCATTTCCCCTTTCCTGTTTCCTCCCTCCCCGAAAGTTCCAGTTTTCTGAGGAACCGCCAGACTGCTTTCCAGAGTGGTTGTATCAGCTTGCAATCCCACCAGCAGTGGAGGAGTGTTCCTCTTTCTCCATATCCTCTCCAACAACTACTAACCCAATCACAAAAGAACACACATGGTATGCAGTCACTGATAAGGGGATATTAACCCAGAATCTCGGAATACCCTAGACACAATTCGCATATCAATAGATTTCCAAGAAGATGGAAGGAAAGACTCCTGGTCCTGGAAAGACTGGATGTAGGCGAATGCCAGGACAGAGAAGCGAGAGGGGGTTGAATGGAGAAAAGAGGGAGGGAAGGGGGCTTATGGGACTTTCGAGGAGGGAGGAATCGGGAAAAGCGAAATGATTTGGAATGAAAATAAAAAAACTTAGAAAAAAATAAAAATAAAAATTAATGGGTAAAACCAAAAAAAGAAATGTAAATGAAGAATATATTCAATAAAAATTAAAAAATAAAAAAAAGAAAAATAAGAAAGATAAATGACTTAATGATGTAACTCAAAAATTTCAATAAACAAGAGCAAACCAAATTTAAATGCAGACCACAAGAAATAATGGAATTTAGAGCAGAAGTCAATGGAATACAAACAAAAGAAAACATGAAGAATTAACAAATCATAAGCTTCTTCTCTGAGAACATAAACAAAATTATCAGTCTTGGCTCTGCCTCTGGATAGAGAGGAGACAGTTGTGGTACATAGGAAAATGGTGGTTTATAAAGGTACAAGGGGAAACCCTGTGTTAGAATGAGGTGTATAATTTTTTTTTATTTTTATTTTCTAAGTTTTTTTTACTTACATTCCAAATGATTTCCCCTTTCCCATTTCCTCCCTCCCTGAAAGTCCCATAAGCCCCCTTCCCTCCCTCTGCATGTTAATTAGGTTAGCCAAAGAGAGTTTTTGATTCCTGGACTTTAATACTTTGATAGCTGGACTTTGGTAGTCAGTCTTAGGAGGAGGAAGTAGCCAAATAAGGGAATAGACCTTGGTAGTTAGCTTTAGAAAAACAATCTAATGTTTTTTAGCAAGGCAGAGGGAGTAAATGCAAGGATTGACAGAGTCTTAGTTGCTATGCTCAAGATGGCCAGAATACCTTCCCTCCCCACCATAGTGGTCATGGACTGTACTATATTCTGGAGTCATGGACCCAAATAAATGTTTTTGTTTGTTTAGTTTGTTGGGATTTTTTTTGTTTTTTGTTTCATAACAAAAGAAAACAAAAGCCAGAAGTTGTTAGTGGGAGTGGTGTTCTACTGTGAAAGGAATAGTCATGCTGCCTTTTGAAGGAATATGGGAAACTTTGGAACTTTGGACTTAAAAAGTTGTTGAACTCTGTAAAGTGGGGCTTAATAGGCCATCCTCATAGGTGCTTCAGAGGCAGTAGTGCCAAGAGCAATGTGGACTGTGGAGGCCCATCTTGAGAGCTTTCAGAGGGGAATGATATTCACAACTGGGCTGGAGATCATTCTTGTGATATTTTGACAAAGAATGTGGTCTTGTCCTCTCACCTCCTATCCCCCCATCCAAAGAATGTTCAAGACTAAATTGGAGAATTTTGGATTAATTTTATTGGCAAAGGCGATTTCAAGACTGTCATGTGGTTATTAGTGATTACTCTTATGCAGATCTACAATGAAAAAGGGTAAGTAGGACCAATGGAAAACAGAAAGAGAGAGAGGGAGAGAGAGAGAGAGAGGGAGAGAGAGAGAGAGAGAGAGGGAGGGAGAGAGAGGGAGGGAGAGAGAGAGAGAGAGAGAGAGAGAGAGAGAGAGAGAGAGAGAGAGAGAGAGAGAGAGAATGAATCAGGGGAGGAAAAGATAGTGTTGGAGCTAAATGTGCTAAGGATAAACCTGATTTAAAAAAAAAAAAGAGGAATGGTACCCTTAGGACTAGATCCTGCCAGCAATTTCCAACTTGTTGAAAGAAAGAAAGAAAGAAAGAAAAAAGAAAGAACCAAGAAATTTGCTTCTAAAGCAAAGAAAAATTTATTCAATAAAGGAAAGCATCAACAAACCAAAGCTTATTTATATATAATTCAAGAAGGGGGAGCAGGTTCCACCCCAAGCAGGCTGCTGAACTTGGCAGCATAAGCCTCAGAGTTCTGGCATTAGAGTAATGGGGGTCTTGTCTTCAGAATATCGAAGGATAAGTTGCCTTAGCCATGTTTTCTCCTCACAGCAATAGAAGGAAACTAAAACAGTCACTTCTTCAGGATCCTGAGCTGTGCTTTGGTAGAAAACAGTGGTGATTTTTGCAGAGTTTCTGAAAGGCATCAATGAATCTTATAATGGTCAGTGCTTATACAAGGTAATTGGCTGGCTGCTCGACTAGCAGTCCTTCCTTAAATCAAACATGTCTCCAGGAAACAATTTAGCATCTGTAAATTAGAGAATAAAATCACTCCATACTCCTAAACATATTTGTTAATTCATAGAAAAATTGCAATCAGATGGAATGGATGTAATGAGGAATTATAATTAATATTTGTAGTCATTTTAAGAGTGTCCAATGATGTTTTAACACCCGTCCAAGACCATGGGAGGAAATTACCTCTAATATGTCTCAAAATCACAACTGTCTCATGAGGCTAACTTCACACAGTTAATGTGGTGAGGTGGTCATGGGGATGTTGGGATATGATTGTACATTTTCTTTTCTCACATTGGAGATTGAACTCAGAGTCTAAAACATGCCAGACAATAATATTTGCCACTGATCTAATACCCTTAGCTTTCTTTGCTTTAAGACAAATCAGTCTTCAACTTGTTCTCTCCCTTCCTCAGCCTCAGGAGTAGCTGACATTCTAGGTATGCACAGCAGTTCTTTTTCTGGGTTTTCTGATCCTGAGATCATCTCAAGTACTTAACAATAGAAATTTTCTCAGTTGTTGCATTCTCAAAGTTTGCTGAATAATATTATGAATTACTTCTCTAAATCTAGCTTGTTGTGTAGGAGGAATCACTTTTAGACAAGATACCTGAACTAAATTTAAAGTTTGTAGGGACTGAGACTTTTCCCTGCAGTTAAAATCATTAATTTGCTGCTGCTTTCAAAGTTGTTTGCATTAGCCAATTTACTCTCCCATCCCAATCCAGGAACCCTAAACTGACACTGAATTGCTTTGTGCTTTTATCTGGCTTTTCCTTTTCCTTTTGCTTCTTAGGTGGGCGACATCTTTTTCTTGGCTCCAGGAATTCTTCTGTTTTTCTCCTTGAAGCAGAAGCTCCTTTGTTGTGCTGTGTCATGGACCACCCCAGCTGGGTATGGGAGTGCCTGGGATGAGGGTCCTCGAAGTCTACTTGGGTAAGGATTTTGTGGTGACAAACAGAAACCAACATAGAGACAGTTTGAATCTGAGTATATTTTGTAACTCTCAAGCAGGGGATTTTATACATTAAACCAAACATGACACAACTCTTAGAAACCATATCCAGCGAAACAATCATGAATACCAATAAGAATCATTTAACAGCAAACCGGTAGCCAGCATCAATCTAAATGGAGAGAAACTTGAAGCAATCCCACTAAAATCAGGGACTAGACAAGGCTGCCCTCTCTCTCCATATCTTTTCAATATAGTACTTGAAGTTCTAGCTAGAGCAATTAGACAACAAAAAGAGGTCAAAGGGATACAAATTGGAAAGGAAGAAGTCAAACTCTCACTATTTGCAGACGATATGATAGTATACATAAGCGACCCAAAGAACTCCACCAGAGAACTCCTACAGCTGATAAACGACTTCAGCAAAGTGGCCGGATATAAAATCAACTCAAGCAAGTCAGAAGCCTTCCTATACTCAAAGGATAAGCAGGCTGAGAAAGAAGTAAGAGAAATAATACCCTTCACGATAGCCACAAACCATATTAAGTATCTTGGCGTGACTCTAACCAAACAAGTGAAAGATCTGTATGACAAGAACTTCAAGCCTCTGAAGAAAGAAATTGAAGAAGACCTCAGAAGATGGAAAAATCTGCCATGCTCATGGATTGGCAGGATTAATATAGTAAAAATGAGCATCTTACCAAAAGTAATACACAGATTCAATGCAATCCCCATCAAAATCCCAACTCAATTCTTCATAGAGTTAGAAAGAGCAATTCAAAAATTCATCTGGAATAACAGAAAACCCAGAATAGCTAAAAATCAGCTAAGTATTATGACTCTGAAACTACATGTTCAGTGAATCACAAACAGAACAGATAACATCATCATCAAAATATAACAATTCTAAAAGAATATGTTCTATTGACAGTGTCCTTTGCCTTACAGAAACTTCGTAATTTTATGAGGTCCCATTTGTCAATTCTTGATCTTAGAGTCCAGAAGCTCAGAGTACCCAAGACACAATTCACATATCAAATGATGCCCAAGAAGAAGGAAGAAGAGGCCCCTGGTCCTGGAAAGGCTCGATGCAGCAGTGTAGGGAATACCAGGACAGGGAAGTGGGAGGGGGTTGATTGGGGAACAGGGGGAGGGGAAGGGGCTTATGGAAATTTCAGGGAGTGGGGAACCAGGAAAGGGGAAATCATTTGAAATGTAAATAAAGAATGTATCTAAGAAAAAAAAGAGAATAGAAAGTGGATTTAATTCATGCATAATTTGTCACTAATTGATCAAAATAATAATGATCATAGCCTTTTTATTTCAGGAGATATATATTCGAATGTTTAGTAGCTATTTTTGGAATGCTTTAGACATCTATGAATTACTAAAAATCACTATGGTAATTGACTCCAGGAAAAAAAATAAGGTATATGATCCTTACAAACAGAGGGCAGTCTATTTTCAAAATCAAATTTAAGCACATATTTGCAACATGTTTAATAATAAGCAATAAAATCAAAATATGTAAAAATATCTTCATTATGTTAGACGTCTCTGAGAGACATGTAATGACCATACAATTTACAGAGAATTAAAGAGAAAACACCTGGCTTTCAAAGAAAGCCTTGGGGGGAGGGGAAAGAATATGTTCAATAGGGTGATTATCTAAGGCTAGTGACATATTCCCAAGAACAGGTTAATAAATCTTTATGGTCACTGCTCTTAACCGCTGAGCTAACTTTCCAGACCCCATGGTTAATTATTGTTTAACATCTAATACCTGTTTCTTTATAAATATTTAAAGAATAAATTGAAACTATTTAATTTTTTTCTAATTAAGACTTTCTTTACCATATACCAAAACACCTCCAATGACACACGTGTAGCCATATGAAATTTTATTGTCGAGAAAGTTTTTAATCTATCTTAATAATTTTGTAAACAATTTAAAAAGTAAAGCATTGGTTTCCCTGGAGATAAGTCATATTAGTGACCCATCTCAAAGGGTGGTTTTGTATCCATTATTTTTGTTTAAGATCATTGTCTAGGCTACCAGGAACCTGTAACTAAGCAAAGGAATGAAAGAGAAGAACAACAAAAAAAATTGTCATGAGAACTGTGGCTCAATATGTTCTTTTTGGCAGAGAGTTCCACAACCAGTATTAGGAGTCCTCTTTCTTTTGAAGTCTAGTGTCTCAGTCTGTGGAACTTGTCATATAGATTCTACTGGGGTCAGTGTGGCAGTGCTGATTCCTCTCTTTGTACTAAAGGTTTGAGAAAGAGGGGAATTTCCCACACAGTTTTCTCCCTCCATCTGTCTCCTATGACTATTTTATTCCCCCTTCTAAGTGAGATTCATGCTTCCTGAATTGGGACTTCCTTCTTTTTTAGGTTCTTTGGGCCTATGGAATGTAGCATTCCTGTATATTTTCGCTAATACCCACAGAACTTATGGGTAGTCTCTATATAGTAAGTGAATTTGTTGATGACTTAAAGTCTGTAGTCCAACTCTCCAAAAATGGTCAGCAACAGCTGTGAATGGAAGTGCAAGGATCTGGCAGTTGCTCAGTCCCATAAGGCAAGCAGACAGAGAGAATCTTCCTTCTTTCAATGTTCTTATGTAGGTCTCCAGCAGAAGGTGTGGCCCAGATTAAAGGCGTGTACCACCACACCAGGATCTAGGACTTGCTTTGTCCCAGATGAACTTGAATTTAGAGATCTCTTTGCCTTAGTCTACTGGGATTTATAGCCACTATGCCTCAAGAACTCCATGCCAAGATCCAGGTCAGAAACTTGTATCTCCCAGCATCAAGATCAGGATCAGGTGGGCCTTCTAATTCTGGATTGTAGTTTATTCCAGACATAGTCAAGTTCACAACCAGGAATAGCCACTACACCACTTATAGTGAGTACATACTGTGCATATCCTTTTGGGTCTGGGTTACCTCACTTGGGATGATATTCTCAAGTTCCATCCATTTGCCTGCAAAATTCATGATGCCCTTGTTTTTAAAAGCTGAGTAGTATTCCATTGTGTAAATGAACCACATTTTCTCTATTCATTCTTTGGTTGAAGGACATCTAAATTGTTTCCAGTTTTTGGCTATGAATATAGTGAAGCATATGTCCTTGTGGTATGGTAGATCATCCTTTGGGTATATGCTCAGGAGTGGTATAGCTAGGTCTTCAGAGCTATTCCCAGTATTATGAGAGATCACCAGATTAATTTCCAGAGTGGTTGTACAAGTTTGCATTCCCACTAGAAATGAAAGAATGTTCCCCTTGCTCTACATCCTTGCCAGTATGAGCTGTCACTTGAGTTTTTGATCTTAGCCATTCTGATGGGTGTAAGGTAGAATTTCATTTTGATTTGTACTTCCATGAGACTAAGAACTTTGAACATTTCTTTAAGTGCTTCTCTTCCATTTGAGATTCCTCTGTTGAGAATTCTCTGTTTAGCCCTGTATCTCATTTTTAAATTGGGTTATTTGGTTTGTTGGTATCTAAATTCTTGAGTTCTTTATATATTTTGGATATTAGTCCTCTGTTGGATGTAAGATTAGAAAGATCTTTTCCCAATCTGTGACTGTAGGCTGTCCCTTTTTCCTATCGACAATGTCCTTTGCCTTACAAAAGCTTTTCTGTTTCATGAGGTATCATTTATTAATTGTTGATTTTAGTGCCTAAGGCATTTGAGAGGGTATTGCTGTGTGTGTGTGTCTGTGTGTGTGTGTGTGTGTGTGTGTGTGTGTGTGTGTGTGTGAGAGAGAGAGAGAGAGAGAGAGAGAGAGAGAGAGAGAGAAAGAGAGAGTGTTCAGGATCAAGTGTGGGGAGAGACCTGAGAGAGGGTCAGAAGGCCAGGAGAATGAATGGAGTAAGGATGGGGAACATCTCTAGGACATGCCAGAGACCTGGAAAGTGGGAGGCTCCCAGGAGTCTATGGAGGTGACTTTAGCTGAGATTCCTAGCAGTGGGAATATGGAACTAGAAGTGGCCATTTCCTGTAACCAGGCAGTACTCCCCACGGAGGGATATGGATACGAACCCACCCATAAAACTTTTGAGCCAATTTTTTTCTGTCTACAAAAATGCAGGGGAACAAGGATGGAGCAGAGACTGAGGAAATGGCCAACCAATATTGAGCATAACTTGAGATCATCCCATAGGCAAGCTTCAACCCCTGACATTATTAATGATACTCTGTTTTGCTTGCAGACAGGAGCCTAATGTAACTGTTCTTGGAGAAGCTCTACCTAGCAGCTGACTGAAACAGATGCAGAGTTCCACAGAGAAACATTAGACATAACTCTGGGAATCTTACAAAAGAGTGGGGGAAAGATCAAGGGACCCAGAGGGGATAGGAACTCCACATAAAAACAACAAAATCCACTACTCTGGACCTTTGGGGGCTTTCAGTGACTGAACCACCAACTTAAGAGCATATGAAGGCTGGACCTAGCCTCTAGCCCCACCCCCACCCACACATATATAGCAGGTGTGCAGCTCAGTCTTCATTTGAGTCCCCCAACATCTAAAGTAGGGCTTTGTCCCTAAGCTGTTGCCTCTCTGTGTATCCCATTCCTCTAACTGGGCTGCCTTGTCTGGCCTCAGTGGGAGAGGATGGACCTATATCTGTAGGGACCTGATAACCAAGGGTGAGATGAAGGAGATAGAAGTGAGAGGAGAGATTGTGTGGGGGCAACCAGGAGAGGAGCAGCAATCGGGCTATATCATGAATGAATGCATGAATGAATAAATAAATAAATGAATAAATAAATAAAATAAATGGAAAAAAGAAGGCATAAAGTTGGGAAGGAGATGACATGGGAGCACTAGGGGGAGTTGGAGGGAGATAGTGGTAGGTGGATATGATCAATGTATATTATATAAATGTATGATATTTTGAAGAATGAAAAAGTATGTAAAATGCTAAATGACAGACAGACATACAGACAGGGAAAAAAGATTCAAAAGAATTAGCTTTAGTGAGTTTTTCACCCAGGGACTTTTAAATGGATTGCTGATATTTTGGTGACTTAGTTAGGATTACTATTACTATGATGAAACACTATAACTAAAGCAACTTAGGGAGTAAAGGTTTATTTGGTTTACACTTCTACATCACAGTACATCATAAACAGAAGTCAGGATAGAAACTCGAGCAGGGTAGAAACCTGGATACTGAAGCTGTTGCAACAATCATGGAGGAGTGCTGCTTACTGGCTTGCTCTGCACATCTTACTAAGTCTACTTTCTTTTTTTTTTTTATTTTGTTTTTCTAAGTTTTTTTTATTTACATTCAAAATTATTTCCCCTTTCACGTTTCCTCCCTCCCCGAAAGTCCCATAAGCCCCCTTCCCTCCCTCTTTTCCCCATTCAACCTCCTCTCACTTCTCTGTCCTGGCATTCCCCTACATCCAGTCTTTCCAGGACCAGGGGTCTCTCCTTCCATCTTCTTGGAAATCTATTGATATGCGAATTGTGCCTAGGGTATTCCGAGATTCTGGGTTAATATCCCCTTATCAGTGACTGCATACCATGTGTGTTCTTTTGTGATTGGGTTACCTCACTAAGGATGATATTTTCAAGATCTGACCATTTGCCTAGGAATTTCGTGAATTCATTGTTTTTAATTGCAGAGTAGTATTCCATTGTGTAAATATACCACATCTTCTGAATCCATTCCTCCGTTGAGGGACATCTGGGTTTTTTCCAGCTTCTGGCTATTATAAATAAGGCTGCTATGAACATAGTGGAGCATGTGTCCTTATTGCATGCAGGTAAAGCCTCTGGGTATATGCCCAGGAGTGGTATAGCAGGATCCTCCGGGAGTGTCATGCCCGGTTTTCTGAGGAAGTGCCAGACAGCTTTCCAGAGTGGTTGTACCAGCTTGCAATCCCACCAGCAGTGGAGGAGTGTTCCTCTTTCTCCACATCCTTGCCAACAACTGCTGTCTCCTGTGTTTTTGATCTTAGCCATTCTGACTGGTGTGAGATGGAATCTCAGAGTTGTTTTGATTTGCATTTCCCTAATGACTAAGGATGATGAACATCTCTTTAGATGCTTCTCAGCCATTAGATATTCTTCAGGTGAGAACTTTTTGTTTAGCTCTGTACCCCATTTTTTAATAGGGTTACTTGCCTCTCTGGAGTTTAACTTCTTGAGTTCTTTGTATATATTGGATATTAGCCCTCTGTTGGATGTAGGGTTGGTAAAGATCATTTCCCAGTTAGTTGGTTGCTGCTTTGTCTTTTTGACAGTGTCTTTTGCCTTGCAAAAACTTTGTAATTTAATGAGGTCCCATTTGTCAATTCTTGATCTTAGAGCATAAGCTATTGGAGTTCTATTCAGGAAATTCTCCCCTGTGCCCATATGTTCAAGGTTCTTCCCTAGTTTCCTTTCTATTAGTTTCAGTGTGTCTGGTTTTATGTGGAGGCCCTTGATCCACTTGGAATCGAGCTTAGTGCAAGGAGATAAGAATGGGTCAATTTGCATTCTTCTGCATGTTGGCCTCCAGTTGAGCCAGCACCATTTGTTGAAAAGGCTATCTTTTTTCCACTGGATGGTTTTAGCTCCTTTGTCAAAGTGACCATAGGAGTGTGGATTCATTTCTGGGTCTTCAATTCTTTTCCATTGTTCTACATGTCTGTTACTGTACCAATACCAAGAACCACCAGCCCAAGGATGGCACCACCCAATGATAGGCCCTTCCCTATCAATCACTAATTAAGAAAATGCCCTATAGCTTTGCCTACAGCCAACTCTTTTGGAGGTATTTTTCTCAATTGAGACACTCTCTTCTTTGATGACCCTATCTTATATCAAATTTACATAATACTAACAAGTTTAATTGGTAACTGGATTTTCTTTACTAGCTTTAAAAATGACTTTCAACACAACGAATCAAAATGCAGAGTTGTGGAAGTCAACATCTAAGGCTCAGGGAACATTGCTGAAGAGAGGGCAGAAAGATTATAAGGGTCAGGATCAGGAAGTTTTCTGTGATACTTGGTCTTTTATGAATACCAGAAGCTATAAACATAATGTTTCACCAACATGATCTCCCAAACATAGGCTGAGAAAGGATGACATCAATAGATCAATGTAGATGGGGGCAAAAAGGCCACAAGGCCTCAGACCTGTACAAAGAACTATGGACAAATAAAGAATGCTGAGTGGAAAAAATAGTCTTCTTCCTGGAAGAACACACCAATTGGTTAATACCTAACTGTCAGTCATGGAAATGTACATTTAAAGTGACATTTTACAGACTGTGCATCTCTTTGACTATACATGCATGCCTGTATCTATCCATTAATCGTCTTCTATTGATTTCATGGCTCTAGCAAAACCTGATGAATAAAAGACTATGAAAAATAAAGTATACTGATTAATTATAATAAATTACAGATTTATTAAATTTGTTATAAGGTAAAAATATCTTTTATTCATCTGACATAATTGTCATCTCTGAGACTTACCATTAAATAAGCTCACCTTTTCTAAATCTTTCTGAATTCTGACTGGCTGGTTCAATTCAGCTCTTTTGGCTTAAAATCCTCTTCCAGCTGACTGATTCAAACTGCTTTAACTTCTAAGTGAATTGCACAGCTTATCTTTAATTTTGTAAAGATTTTATTTAGTTATTATATATAAGTATACTGTAGCTATCTTCAGACACACCAGAAGAGAGCATCAAATCTCATTACAGATGGTTGTGAACCACCATGTGGTTGCTGGGATTTGAACTCAGGACCTCTGGAAGAGCAGTCAGTGCTCTTAACTGCTGAGCCATCTCTCCAGTCCACAGATTATTTTTAAAATAACTCAAGCAATCTGTTCTAATTTTCTGGCTCCTTCTCATTCTTTGCTTCATTATGTCTTCACTTGTATCTAGCTTGTTCTCTCTGCAACCTGTCTCTATAAAACTGTCTCTGTAAAAACTACCTCTGAACTCCACAAACTGAACTGCCATGAATTCCACTGTACTGCCTTTCAACTCACTGACTCATCTAAACTGACTGAATAGAACACAGATATCTACATGCTTCTGTATTCTGAGTGCTGGGATTAAAGGCATGTGCTACTATACTTGGACCTAAGCTTGTCTTTACCTGAAACTTGCTCTATACCAGGCTGTCTTTGAACTCAGTGGTCTTCTTGCCTGTGTCTCCTGAAATTAAAGGTGTGTCTATATTCCAGCCAGATCATACATTTCTGGAAGGTCTTTGGATCTGATCTCTTGCCAGAGCAGTCATGTTACAGTTTTAAAATTCCTCCACAATGCATGTTTATTATAATATAATAATATATAATATGATTATATAACTTTCTTTAGAGCATTAGGGATTGAACTCAGGGCCTTGTGCATGAGAGGTAAGTACTATATTGTGGAGCCATATTTTCTTCATTTACAAGATCTACAAATAACTAGACTTTGTAGCATAGTTATGGTCCAAGACTGATACGAGAAAAAGAACAGCTGATAGTGTAGTTTCAGGGTGAATGCTGGCAGTTAAAACTGCTGTTACAGATTAAAGATGCAAAAAATAGCTGATGTCTCAGATCAAAGGAAACCAGGCTGATGGAGAAATTAATAATTCATCCTTTATATGTAGGCCTTTAACTGATTGACGGAGGCCTTTTCCATAGAATAAGAGAATTATTGTACCTTATCCCATATTTTAAGGTCTCTCCTTTTCCAGTGACATAAACCAGAAGTTGTTTTATTTATGGCCTTCTCTAACATTCATCCTATATCAAAATCTTTTGTTCATAATTAGTACATGTTTTTTGATTTCTATCTTAGACTATTATTAGTTTAGGGAGAGGTATGTAGGTGGAGATCCTGAGATGGGCATTCTGAGGAAAATGAATTATGAGAATGAGTTGAAGGAAGCTGATTGTAGCAGGGGAAAAGGATGTGGTCTCAACTGCAACTGGCTTCAGCCTGGAGTTTGGGGGTCTTTTTGTGTATGCTGCAGAACTGTTTTCCCTTGGAGACTAGGAAATAACTCTTTTCACCTTTGTATTGAATATTTGGAAGCTCTGAAATAGATTATTTCCTTACTTTTTTTCATGCACTGTACAGAGATGAATTGGGCTATGAATTGTCAGCCATCTAGACTTGTGATTCTAGGAGCATAGGTGTGTTCTAGGCTGGTGGAACAGATTTAAGCTGGATAAAACAGAATCGGCCCTATTCTCCATCTGTATTCTCCACAGAATCATGCTTTACTCATTACAGTAAGCGGAAGCTACTCTCATGCTTCTAATTTTGTTTCTTTTATTTCCTTTTCAATGGTAGTTAGAGTAGATCATGGGGAACCCAGCCTCAGTGGATACATCTGTATCATAGCTCCTGCATCTATGGCTCAGAAAACATCACAGAAGAGGGGGTGGAAAGATGGTAAGAGCCAGACATCAAGAAATCTGCAAAACAATTTCTTGTAGAAAGGCCCTCACAAGTAAGACCTAGTCTTTTAAATGTATTTCTTCTTGTTGAAATATTTTCAGATCAGCTTCATGCTCATGCATTCTACTGACATTTTTCTCTGTGTGTTTAGTGTATGTTTCTGCATCTTTTTATATGTTTATAGGTATGTGATAGATTCTCTCACTGAACCTGGAGCTGTTTAACTTAACTGGCCAGTTAATGAGCGCTGATGTCCTCTGCTCTATCAGTGCTGAGGTTACAGAATCAAGAAACCATGCATAGATTTATTACACTACTCTCCCCATTTCTTTCCCTTCCTTTCCTCCCTCCAAGCCTTTCCAAATACCCTACCTTGCTTTTAATTTTTCACTAACTATTGTTGCATCTATCAATGTATATACATATATATTTCTAAAGACATAAATGCAACCTGCTAAGTCTGTGTAATGTTACTTGTATATATGTTTTCAGGGATGACCCTTTGATATTGGACAATCGAAGGGTGTGATTTTCTGTGAGGAAGACTATTTATTTCTTATGCTGCTGGTAGAGTTCTGGGGATCTGGGATCAGGTCCTCATGCTTGCACAGTAAACACTTTAGTAAGTGAGCCATCACCCATCTTCTGATTGGTCCCTAACTCTTTGGCTCCTATTGTTTTGTTTTCTTTGCATAAGAATTCTTTCTAGGGCTGTCCAACATTGTGTTAATATACTTTTACAACATAATGTGCTTTACTCTCCTATTTTTGTTTTTATTTGTATTTTTTTCTTCTTATTATGTCCTAGTGGATTCTAAGTTATGTCAAGCAAGGACCTAGATTTGTCCTTACTTATCATTTAAGCAGCAATAAAGGTCAATGTTTCTGATAGATTTCTTGGGCTCAGGGTAATATAGTTCATTAGTACATAAGAGACATAAAAACTTGAATGTATTTATTTTGGTGTGTGAGTGTGTGTGTGTGTGTGTATGTGAGTGTGTGTGTGTTTGTGTATGTGTATGAGTGTGTGTATGTGTGTGTGTGTTTGGAGTGTGTGAGTGTGTGTGTGTGTTATTTTTCTATTGGTGTGACCAAGGGTAACTTGTGGAAGACATAGTTTTAGTTCATGATACCTGAGTATAAGAGCCTATTATGGTGGGAAGGCATAGAATCAAGTGTTAGATAAGGCTGCAAGAACAAGGAATGGGGAATTCACATCTTCAACTATAAAAAGGAGGTAGAGACAACAAATTAGAAGTAGGGCAAAGCTATGAATTCTCAAACCCACTACCCAAAATTTACATAGTCCAGTAAGGCTGCATCACTTCCCTAAGCATCACAAACAACTGGGAACCAGTGTTCAAGTATCTGAGCCAATAGGCGATATGTATCATTTAGGCTACCACAGGAGACACACATTTTAAATGTATTTTAATTTTAATTAACACACAGAAATTGCACATATTTCTGGGATACAGTATGACATTTTAATACATGTGTATGATATGTAATATCAGATTAGTATATCTCAGCTCAGATATACATTATGTCTTTTTATTTGGATCATTCAATTACTCTTTACTGGCTATTTTGAAAAATTCAATTAATTTTATAAACTTTCATCAACCACACGATATTATACATAAGGAATTAAATAAACCTCCACTTCAGCCTCATCTATTTATCCATTAACCACTCACCCCTATGTCGCCCTTCCTTAAACCATGTCTAGGGATGACCACACTTTGAAAATAACTTTTAATAATAAAATGGAGACATCAGTTGTTGGCAAGGATATGGAGAAAGAGGAACACTCCTCCACTGCTGGTGGAATTGCAAGCTGGTACAACCACTCTGGAAAGCAGTCTGGCGGTTCCTCAGAAAACTGGGCATGACACTCCCGGAGGATCCGGCTATACCACTCCTGGGCATATACCCAGAGGCTTTACCTGCATGCAATAAGGACACATGCTCCACTATGTTCATAGCAGCCTTATTTATAATAGCCAGAAGCTGGAAAGAACCCAGATGTCCCTCAACGGAGGAATGGATTCAGAAGATGTGGTATATCTACACAATGGAATACTACTCTGCAATTAAAAACAATGAATTCATGAAATTCCTAGGCAAATGGTCAGATCTTGAAAATATCATCCTTAGTGAGGTAACCCAATCACAAAAGAACACACATGGTATGCAGTCACTGATAAGGGGATATTGACCCAGAATCTCGGAATACCCTAGACACAATCCGCATATCAATAGATTTCTAAGAAGATGGAAGGAGAGACCCCTGGTCCTGGAAAGACTGGATGTAGGGGAACGCCAGGACAGAGAAACGAGAGGGGGTTGAATGGAGAAAAGAGGGAGGGAAGGGGGCTTATGGGACTTTCGGGGAGGGAGGAAACGGGAAAGGGGAAATGATTTGGAATGTAAATTAAAAAAAATAAAATAAATAATAATAAAAAAAGTAAAGTGGTTAAAATATGGAATATTATTCTTCAGAAAATAAAATCTTTCTGAGAACACAGGGCATATTAAGGCAAAAATGTCAATATGTTGTTAATCTGGGTTTATATAATCATTGTGTTGTCATCAGAACACAAGAATAGTCTGGAAAATCAGTCGTGTTCTGGCCACTGTTTCATCAATAACAATGCCTAAGGTTTTGGTACTTGCCTTAGGGTTTATTGCTGTTAAGAGACATCATGACAACAGCAACTCTTTTTTGTTTTTTGTTTTTTGTTTTGACAGGGTTTCTCTGTGTAGCCCTGGCTGTTCTGGAATGTACTCTGTAGACCAGGTTGGCCTCAAACTCAGAAATCTGCCTGCCTCTTCCTCCCAAGTGCTGGGATTAAAGGTGTGCACCACACAGCAACTCTTATAAGGACAACATTTAATTGGGGCTGGCTTAGAGGTTCAAAAATTCAATCCTTTATCATCAAGGCAGGAACATGGCAGTGTTCGGGCAGGCATAGTGCAAGAAGTGAAAGTTCTACATCTTCATCTGAAGGCCCGTAGAAGACCGGCTTCCAGGCAGCTAGGACAAGGGTATTAGAGCCCACACTCACAGTGACACACCTATTCCAACAAGGCCATGTCTCCTAATAGTGCCATTCCCTGGACCAAGCATATACAAACCATCACAATACTTTCACTTCTGTTGGTCCCTAAAAATGTGAAGACTATCAATAACTCCCTTTGGATTGTCAGAGAGATTATAACCTCATCACTAGTACTATTTTTTTTCCATTTTACTATATGGTAACAATATGAATACATATATGAGGATAGTGATTGAAAAAATTCTAATTTTATAGAATTTCCCAAATATGCATGGAATAAATGCTGTCTTTTCTTGTACCCATTTCTACACCCTTTAGTGAAGAATTTGTAAATAATTTACATTAACTAGTTTTCTTCTTATCCAATAAATGTATCTTGTTAAAATTTTAGAAAGTACTGATTTATTTTCTGATTCAGTTTAATTCATGCTATGTTCCTGGTATGTTCATTTATTACTTGAAAAAATTTTAGTGCTACCCAATTTCTTAATGGCATCTTTCATCTGAGCATTTCTTAAGGTGTAGATTAAGGGGTTTAACATGGGAGTTATCATAGTATAGAACATAGCAACTGCTTTATCAATGGGCAAGGTAGCTACAGGTCTCATGTATACAAATATGCAAGGCACAAAGAACAAGACAACCACTGTTATGTGTGAAATACAGGTAGAGAGGGCTTTGCGCCTTCCCTCTGCACTGTGGTTCTTTAGGGAGCGCAGGATGGCAACATAGGAGACCAACAGAAGAAGGAAATTTAGCAAACAAATAAAGCCACTGTTGGCTGCAACAAAGAGTCCAAGAGTGTGAGTATCAGTACAGACTAGGTTGAGCAAAGGATTAAGATCACACATGAAGTGATCTATGATATTAGGGCCACAGAAGGGTAGTTGGAAAATGAACAGGATCTGTATGGTGGCATGAAGAAAACCTCCCAGCCCTGACACTCCCACTAGCAGGTTACATAGTCTTCGACTCATGATGGTTGCATAATGAAGGGGTTTGCAGATGGCCACATAGCGGTCATAGGCCATTACGGTCAGCAGGATGATTTCAGCACCTCCAAACAAATGCTCCCCAAAGATCTGAGTCATGCATCCATTAAAAAGGATGGTCTTCTTTTCACAGAGTGAATCTGCTATTAGCTTAGGGGTGCTAACAGAGGAATAGCAGGCATCAATAAAGGACAGATAAGCCAGGAAAAAGTACATAGGGGATTCTAATAATGATGTAGAAGTTATGGTGACCACAATGAGCATATTTCCTGTTATAGAAATGATGTAGATAAGAAAAAACACAATGAATACAATTTTTTGCATCTTTGGGTTCTCTGTGAGTCCCAGAAGGATAAATTCTGTCACATTGTTTTGTTTCTCCATTTATTTTATGTGATGGCTGGTTATATCACCTGAAAAAATATCAGTGCAACCATGAATCTATTAAAATACCCCAACCTAATAGGTTTCAAATCCCTATATATTATTTACCTCTGAAATTTCATAAGATTTTTGAGTTCTAAAAAAGTTTCTCAGTTCTTGAAATTGCTTCTCAGATGAGAACTCTCTTTAGAGAATCAATATGAAGAACATTTGTAAGTGTGCAGGACAGGAGAGATCAGAATATATTACTTTAGTAGATTCTATGCTAGTGGTAGCTAAGCTTTAATGAGGAAATAGATGGTGTGTGTAAAGGTCATGAAAGAACTAAAGCATTTTTCTGTGTCCATATGAAATAAGGAAACTCAGCATGTGTATGAATATAAGTGGAATGGTAAAGAGAACATTGAAGAAGGGAAAATATTGGATACTAATTTAGTAAAATTGTATATGTGAGGTGAAAGAGAAAGTCTGAGGTTGAGTACTAGAATGGAAGCCAGAGAAAGGAGTTCAAGGCCAATTGAAAGCAGAGTGTAACTGACGACAGCATAGAGTATGTAAGGACTGTGTTGGAAGTAAAAAGCAGGGGCAGAGGAGAAGAGAGGAGAAGGTCAAGAAAAAATTTTGCTTGAAAAATGATATAGGGAAGCCTGATACTTTGTGTTCTAATAAATATCTGAATACTAAAAAATCAAAATGCTTATTAAATCTAATGACATCACAGTAGTACTGTATACTTTCATGTGATTGAGTTTTTATTAGGCATGACAGTTTTCTATGCACATGTTCCTTTCTTAATGTTTATAACAAATTGTATGGTTGACATTGTTTTATCTGTTTTTCAAATGACTCCATTCAAATGATTAAATGTTATTTGGCACAACAAGAACAACATTGCTTAAACAACGGATCTCTTAGTGCTTTCTTTAGATATTTTCCAATTTCATTCTCATTATGTTTTAAAAAGATGGTTACAATGGCTATTTTTACCTTATTTAAAATACTAGGAAAATAGAATCACATAAATTAGCAATTGAATACAAAATTCAAGGAAATAATAAAGTCCAGTCAAGTTTGTATTTCAGGTTAGTTTTTTGTATTTAATATTTTACTTTAAAATCTTGACTTATACTATATCCTTATAATAAATGAACTTTAATTGTTTTATTTAATCTTTTATTATGATCAAAATAGAAATTTTGAGACTAGTCTAAAATTAAATTTATGTGAAACATTTTGGTTTCTTTCACAGTCCCACTCACCTCTCCTTTAATATAAGTACAAAATGAAGGTTCCCAGATTGTACTTCAAAACATTGATATCGATTTTGTAAGGAGATAAAACTCCAGTTTAGAATCCCGGTTTTTCCATATGCAATTTCTTTTTTATCTTAGGTGCATTTCTTGACATGTTATGTTCTTATTTCCTCTTCTACAAAGTGTAAATATTATGAGACATTTTACAGATTGTTATGAGAATTATTGCAAAGAACAAATAGGTAATCACACCATAGTTTTGTACAGGCAGTATAAAAAATAGACCAATAGCCAGGCAGTGGTGGTGCACGCCTTTAATCCCAGCACTTGGGAGGCGGAGGTAGGCAGATTTCTGAGTTTGAGGCCAGCCTGGTCTACAGAGTGAGTTCCAGGACAGCCAGGGCTACACAGAGAAATCCTGTCTCGAAAAAAAAAATAGACCAATAAGATAGAGAAATACTTAATTGCCAGTAATCTCAAGAAGAATTATTATCAATGTTACTCTTCATGGTACAATAAACTCATATTATCCATCACAGTCATCCTATGAAGTGTTTTCTATATGCATGGAATAAACCTTTAATAATTTATGTCACCTAAATTTTGTATTTAAAACCTTTGTGCATTTGGAATGTACTGAAACTTTCATAATTTGTCTGGATGTTTTTAGGAGGTATTCCATGGTAAATACATGATGGTTGCTTCAGAATGTTATATCCTATAAATCCTTTAAAATATTAAATTTAAATTGTAAAATCATGTGAGTGAAACAATGCTTAAGTGTTATAGACTTAAGGTGAGGATACATATATTTGCAAGGCGTTGAAAAACAATTATTATCATACACAGAAAGTGATAATCCTCTATAATTATCAATATCAATATAAATCTTACCATAGTAATCTTAGTTGGTTCCAATGATATCTGAAAATGTTTAGACACAGTACCATCTTCAAACTGACCTTCTATTTGAATAATCAATTTCAATGTGAAATTTATATCTCACTTAGAAAAAGAATCAGTTAAGTAATTTCTTATGAAATCACAAGTTGAATTTGTAAACACAAGTCTTCTCTTCTAGAGTAAAGTCTCAAAGCAATATTGCAGGAAACTTGAGATTTTAATTTTTAATAGATTTATATGGAGACATAATATCCCATGCAAAACTGTTGCTTTTGCAGGGCATAAGGTGGAAAGAATGGAAGAAATAAATTTAGACAAACCATTTTACTCATGATGAATCCTGATCTGGTGATATTAACAGCAAATCTGTTTTTTATTATGGACTATACACATATTTAAAGAGGACACTACAGAGATGCAGAGACATTGTCTTGTAGCTGTTGTTTATTCTCCTGAGATTAATTATCTCTTTTGATGGAAAGGATTTGTCTTGGAAGCAGATATTCTGGAGAGACATTATTGAAAAAAACCTATTATTAAATGGGAGTCGTATTTCTGAATTGGAATGAAACCTGGTAATATTCCTTTCTTTATATTATCTCAGGTTAAGAAATCCAAGTGTCCTATCAATATCATGGTGACATAACTTCAAGATATTAAACTGTTTTAATTTTGTTGTTGAGCTGTGCCACTGAAGCAGATTCAATTTTCTTATAAATATTAAAGTTTCTCAGAAAATTCACTTTGTCTCGCTAAAGCAATGAGAACATTAATAGAAGTCTTTAAGCTACATCTCTCTAAATTCCAGTTTTCTTCTCAACCACCTCTTGAAATATTTTAAAAAAAGTAATCTAAATGTAAGATTTATTAATTAATATTTATATGTATTCAATATAACAGAACAACAACAAGCAAGCTTAGTAAAGAATTTAGTAACCTGGTTAACTATTTATTTTAGAGCAAGAAATATCTACCCTCCTGGCAAATTTCAAGTATGTAATATAGAATCACTATGTTCAGTAACTTGATTGTATATTACATCTCCAGATTTTTTCTATCTTAAGTTCTTGGCAATCACCTTTCAACTCTTAATGTCTATGACATTGGCTATTTTCTGTTCCCAGATTATATGGGAGATTATATAGTATTTGCATTTCATCTAGTTTCTTTCCCTAAGTATAATGCCCTCCAGGTCCACCAGCATTGCTTCAAATGGCAATATTTCCTTCATTTTAAAGATGGAATGACAATTATACTTTGTATGTAGATTCTCCTTCTCTCAATCATTCTTTATTAATAACCAAACTGTTGTTCAGATCATTAATATATTTATTGATGTGGTAACTTTTGTATTTCATTTTTGCATTTTCATAAATTCTATATGTTAATCTTATGATGCATAGTTTGATGTAGGCTCTCTCTTCAACATGCTAATGGTTTCTGTCTCTTTTCAGAGATTTATCTTATACTTTGAAATCACATTAGTCAATCTTTGGGATTATTTCATCCACTATTAGAATCCTTTTCAGAAAGTATTTCCAATGTCTTTATCATACAGTATTTTCTCCTCACAATTTCAATGTTTCTTGCCTTTTATTAGCATCTTTGTATTAAGAAGTTATCAATTTACTGGCCCTTTAAGTTGTAAATCTTCACACTCTTCTATACCTATAATCCTTAGGTTTGGTCTTCTCATTGTGTTCTGGATTTCCTGGATGTTTTGGGTTACAAGCTTTTTGCATTTTGCATTTTCTTTGACTGTTGAGTCAAAGTTTTCTATAGTATCTTCAGCATCTGAGATTCTTTCTTCTATCTCTTGTATTCTTTTGTTGATGCTTGCATCTATGACTCCTGATTTCTTTCCAAGGTTTTCTATCTCCAGAGTTGTCTCCCTTTGTGATTTCTTTATTGTTTCTACTTCCATTTTTAGGTCCTGGATGGTTTTGTTCAGTTCCTTCACTTGATTTTTGGTGTTTTCCTGAATTTCTTTAAGGGATTTTTGTGTTTCCTTTTTAAGGGCTTCTACCTGTTGACCCATGTTCTCCTGTATTTCTTTAAGAGACTTATTTATATCCTTCTTACAATCCTCTATCAGCATCATGAGATGCAATTTTAAATCCAACTCTCACTTTTCCAGTGTGTTGGGGTATCCAGGACTTGCTGTGGTGGGAGAACTGGGTTCTGATATTGCCAAGTAGCCTTGGTTTCTGTTGGTAGGGTTCTTGTGCTTGCCTTTCACCATGTGGCTATCCCATGTGGGATACAGAGACAAAGCATGGAGCAGAGACTGAGGGAAAGACCATCCAGAGGCTGCCCCTCCTAGGGATCCACCCCATATACAGTTACAAAGCCCAGACACTATTGTAGATGCTAGCAAATGCTTGTTGACAGGAGTCTGATATAGATAGCTTAACTCTCGTGTTAGTTGGTCTTGCTGTCTTTGGCTGGAGCTTGTCCCTCCTGTGGGCCTGTAAACCTGTTTCCATACTCCTGGTGGGATTGCAAGCTGGTACAACCACTCTGCAAATCAATTTGGTGGTTCCTCAGAAAATTTGGCATAGTACTACTGGAGGACCCTACTATACCACTCCTGGGAATATACCCAGAGGATTCTCTGGCATGTAATAGGTACATAGCTCCACTATGTTCATAGCAGCCTTATTTATAATAGCCAGAAGCTGGAAAGAACCCAGATGTCCCTCAATGGAGGAATGGATACAGAAAATGTGGAATATTTACACTATGGAATACTACTCAGCTATTATAAACAATGAATTCATGAAATTCTTAAACAAATGGATGGAACTAGAAAATATCATCCTGAGTGAGGTAACCCAATCACAAAAGAACACACATGGTATGCACTCACTGATAAGTGGATATTAGCCCAGAAGCTTGGAATACTGAAGACACAATTCACAGACCACATGAAACTCAAGAAGAAGGAAGAAAAAAGTATGGATACTCTGGTCCTTCTTAGAAGGGGGAACAAAATACCCACAGGAGGGGCTACAGAGACAAAGCATGGAGCAGAGACTGAGGGAAAGACCATCCAGAGGCTGCCCCTCCTAGGGATCCACCCCATATACAGTTACAAAGTCCAGACACTATTGTGGATGCTAACAAATGCTTGTTGACAGGAGTCTGATATAGCTGTCACCTGGGAGTCTCTGCCAGTGCATGACAAATACAGAAGGGAACACTCTCAGCCAACCACTGAACTTAGCATAGGGTCCCCAATGGAGCTAGAGAGAGGATCCAAGGAGCTGAAGGGGTCTGCAATGCCATGGGAGGAACAACAATTTGAACCACACAGTACCCCCAGAGCGCCCAGGGACTAAACCATCAACCAAAGAGTACACATGGAGGGACCCATGCCTCCTGATGCATATGCAGCAGAGGATGGCCTTACTGAACATCAAAGGGAGGAGAGGCCCTTGGTCCTGAGAAGGCTGGGCTAGATGCCCCAGTATATGGGAATGCCAGGACAGGGAAGCAGAATTGGGTGGATTGGTGAACAGGGGGAGGGGAGATGGATTAGGAGATTTTTGGGGAGGGGGGAACCAGGAAAGGGGACACCATTTGAAGTGTAAATAAAGAATATATCAAAAAAAGAAGTTATCAACTATTTTGGGTAAATGTCAAAATAGTAAATGAATGAGATAAAGAGTCATAAAAATAGAAAAGCAAGTCTAAGTAAAAAGATGATGCAAAGTGGAGAAAATATTATGGAACCTCTAGAAAAGAACAAGAGTTAGAAAAGATAAAAATAAAACACTAAAAAAGAAAGATTTTCCAAAAAGAGAAAATAAGAAAATAAAATTCAATTAATGTTCAAAAGAAAAATATAAGTCAAGTGAAGAGGAAAGTCACCAAATAGGGGAAGAATTTTTGATAGCTATACAAATGACAGGGAGTTAATATTCAGAATATACAAAGATAGCAAAAAGAAAAAAAAAAGAACCAAAAAATCAAACAACTGAATTAAAAACATATTTGAGATGAGAGTTTACAAATAAGAAAAAATGGTGAAGAAATACTTTTAAACCGTTCAACATACTTGACAATCAGGGAGATTCAAAATGAAAAACACCTTGAGATTTAATCTAACACTAGTCAGAATAGCCAAGATCAGGAAAACATAGGGTTAGGCATAGAGTAAGGGATTATCAGGGAGGGAAGATTTTCTCAAGAAGGGGAAATAATATGTAGTTAGAGAGAACCACTAGGGAGACTGGAACAGGCAGATTAGATGTGTGTGGGGCAATAGGGGTAAAGAAGGGAGAATGGGGAAGGAATCGCAACTTGAAGGACCACTTGAAAGGATATATGGAAGCCTACAACAATAGAAACTTAAAAAAAAGTCTATACATAAGTGATAGAAATCTAAAAAGAATTACCAAATGACAAGAGAGAAATCCCCAATCAGAGATCTCTTGCCATCAGATGGATTCTGTAGCGATGGAGTCCATTATATCTGAGTTTTCCCCAAAGGGGCCCCATGGAAACCCCAAAACAGCTAAGGCTATTGCCAAGATTCTTGGATGTTCTCTAAAAACGGATGGCAAGGCTCTATTGCTAAAGACGTTACCGACATAGCTAACTGAACACAGAGATGTTGAGCTAGTGCCTATCTAGAGACTTTACCTCCTACTGAATAGTGTTCATGTTCCTGGAAGTTACTCTACATGATACCAGAGGGAAAAGAAACACCAACCTTGCTAAAAACTCTTTTACGCATATAGATGACCTGCCTGCTGTTGCAGAATATTTGATTACGTTGTCAACGCTAAGATTGTGAACTGGAAAAAACCATGTTGTAGTATTGTTAAGCCCTATCACACGTCTTTAACCCAAGAGCTTTCTGTTTATTGTAAACAAATAGCTGTGGTGTGGCTCAGCTCTTGCACACACCTTTAACCCAAAAGTCTTCTGAAACTAAGATCTAAATGAAGTCAATGATAGGTCAAGAGGTGGAACAAGGAACTAGATGACAGGGAGCAAGCATAAGAAAACCTAGGAAAGAGTAAGGAGGGTCATTGAGTTGAAGATTAGGACACCAAGGAGAAGGAGAAAGAGCTTATTCCTTGTATGACATTGGTGTAGTAGGAAGGTCAGCTGGGCACTTTCTTTGCCTCTCTGAGCTACCAAGCTTTCACTATAGCATCTGGCTCCCAGGTCTTCATTTGGTAAATCAAATGTTTGGGATTTTGTTTTTAAAACAATAGCCTGCATGTTACACTGGCACAATAGTGGTACAAATGTTGTAGGAGTAACTAATTACTTTGGTTGGATTTAGGGCCCACTATGTTAGATGAAATCTATGCCAGATGCTACTCATGTAGCTAAGAATTTGAGACTAGATACCACATGAGCAGAGGGGAAAATAAAATACTATTATTCTGCCAAAGGAAATTAGCAAGAAAATGACTCCCAATGACACTCCACTATATGCATAGATCATCCATTAACTCATCAGAGAAGTTTTTCTTGTAGTAGATTAAGAAAAAGACCAATTACTGGACAACATGTAGATAGTGAGAGTCCTTGGAATGCTTAGTGTTCTTTTCTTCTCCTCTATGGCAATTTTTGATTTTTGATGCAGATATTCAGTCATTGATTTTTTTGTTTGGTATTTCTTTTTTCCCCTGTATAGCAATCATTTTTTTCCCTCACATAATATACCCTGATTATAATGTTTTCTCTCTGTATTTCTCCAGGTTCCTCCCTACCTCTTCTTCCATCTGGATCCATTCCCTTCCTGTCTCTCATTATAAAACAGAACTTACATAATTAAAAAATAAAACAAGATAAAATATAATAAGATAAAAAAATAGGATGAAACAAACAAATAGAAGGAAAAGAACCCATGAGAAGTCACAAAAAATACAGATACTGACTTGCTTGTACTCTCAGGAATCTCATAAATACTAAACTGGACATGGTATATATGTAAAGGCTCTGGTGCACATCCATTCATGCCCTGTGCATGTTGATTCAATCTCTGGGAGTTCATCTTAGCTTGCTCATGTTGATTTAGAGGGCTTTGTTTTCTTGGTGTTCCCCATCTCATTACATTCTTTCTGGCTCTGTAACCTCACAGAAATCACCTAACAAACTAGACTGTGGCCAAGACTATAGGTTTCTTTCCATACACTGGCAACAAGGCCCCATTGCTGAATATAACACATATACCAATCACTGAATATGAGAGTGTTGAGGCAATGCCTACATAGAGCCTGTACTTGATGCTCCAGAATCCTTGGTACAGGAATTTATTCAGCATTCTATAAAAAGAGAAATGAAAACACCAAGCCATCTACAAAACTTTTGATCTACAATGCTGACCTGTATAATTTTAATTTTTCTTTTTTATTAGATATATTCTTTATTTACATTTCAAATGATTTCCCCTTTCTTGGCTCCCTCCTCCCTAAAAGTCCCATAAGCCCTCTTCCCTACCCCTGTTCCGCAATCAACCCTCTCCCGCTTCCCTGTCCTGGTATTCCCCTACACTGGTGCATCGAGCCTTTCCAGGACCAGGGGTCTCAATGCCTATTTTTAATGATGGTTCTTAAATACTTCAACCTCCCTTGTAGTCCACTGAGTACAACAGGTAGTGGAAATGAAAGGATATGAGGGACATAGATTTGTCTGGAAACTGCCAGTTCAGTTCACAGGTTATCAGGGGCAGCTTTATCCACTCGCAAACACTTCACAGGTATAGCAGTGGTCCAGTTTAGTAGAGTCAGGTTAGCAAACACAAATAGCAGCAGTAACACTACTTGGCTGAGACAGCCAGGCTTCAGCCTCAGCAGGAGTCTGCAGAAGGCACCAGCAGGAAGGCCAGGAGAAGTTCTCTGCTATGTCTCTCTCAGTGAATTGAAAATCAGAAAAGGCACAAGACTAACCAGCGTTGCACAGTTAGCTCTATAAACAACCCTAGCTTTGCTCAGTCATTGTCTGTCTAGTTCTATTTATACTCCCATCCAAACATTGTTGAGAATAATTTTTATTTTTTATTTTATTTTTTTGTTTTTTTGAGACAGGGTTTCTCTGTGTAGCCCTGGCTGTCCTGGAACTCACTCTGTAGACCAGGCTGGCCTCGAACTCAGAAATCCGCCTGCCTTTGCCTCCCAAGTGCTGGGATTAAAGGCGTGCGCCACCACTGCCTGGCTATTTTTATTTATTTATTTATTTATTTTTTTAATTTTTATTTTTTGACTTTTCAAGACAGGGTTTCTCTGTAGAGCCCTGGCTGTCCTGGAACTCATTCTGTAGACAAGGTTGGCCTTGAACTCAGAAATGAGTGTAAGTTTTAAAATACGCTCCTGGCTTAGTTCTGAGATTGGCTACAGTCCTCTCTTAACTTGCCCCTTCCTCTCTACTTAGCTCTGCCAATGGCCAGCTGGTGCGTTTTCTGGGATCTGCGTTTATGCTTTCCCAAGCCGCCAGCTACTGCCCCGCTGGAGCTTCTCTCTTTTTCTGTCCACCTTTGCTCCATGAAAGAAAACATTCAGACAGCTTTAATATCTTAGAACTTGCCAGATAACACAATTGCTAGGTGCAGAATCTCCTGTCATAACCTTATCAGCTAGCCTATATCAGCTATTGGCTGGTGGCAGAGGCTATTGGTTCTAGCTACCCCAAGACTTTGCAGGGTTGTTGCATGCTTCTTGTTCCAAAGCTTGATTGAAAGGGCTTCTCTCTCTTTTATTCTAATTAGATATATTCTTTATTTACATTTCAAATGATTTCCCCTTTCCTGGATGCCCCCTCCCCGAAAGTCCCATAAGCCCTCTTCCCTCCCCCTGTTCCCCAATCAAGCCCCTTCCACTTCCCTGTCCTGGTATTCTACACTGCTGCATTGAGCCTTTCCAGGACCAGGGTCCTCTCCTTCTTTCTTCTCGGGCATCATTTGATATGTGAATTGTTTCTTGGGTATTCCAAACTTCTGGGCTAATATCTGTTTATCAGTGAGTGCATACCATGTGGGTTCTTTTGTGACTGGGTCACCTCACTCAGGATGACATTCTACTGTTCCACCCACTTGCCTAAGAATTTCATGAATTTATTGTTTTTAATAGCTTAGTAGTATTCCATAGTGTAAATATACCACATTTTCTGAATCCATTCCTCCATTGAGGGACATCTGGGTTCTTTCCAGCTTCTGGCTATTATAAATAGGACTGCTTTGAACATAGTGGAACATGTGTCCTTATTACATGCTAGAGAACCTACCTCTCCTCTCTTTTTTCTGGGACTCAAAAGTCCCACTTTTACCCTTTGCCCAACAATTGGCTCTTACCTTCTTTATTGACACAGTCAAAAACCAATTAGGGAATCAGCACCTCCCCCTACAAAACATCACTTATCCTCCACCAGTCTTGCCTTAGCAAGTGAATCTGTCTCAGATGACATCATTCTGCCAACCTGCATGAATGCTAGAAAGTGGCAAAAAACTGCAACATACCACCAGAAGTTTTTTGGTTAGTTTCTCTCTATAGAGTCCCAACAAAAGGACCTCAACTATGCAATGTAAGGCAGACCAATACATATGTGTTTCTAGCAAAGAATCCTTCATCACATATCCTTTCTCAAGCATGCTTTAGCCAAACATACTTTCTCCTGTGTCTGCTTCTGGGAAACTTTCCTTCACAGGTCTGTCTTATCCCATACTTTCTCCTGTGTCTGCTTCAGGGAAATGTTCCTTTGCAGGTCTGTCTTATCCTTTCACCTTTGTGCACTTCAGGAAAACACCTCTTCATGTGTTTGCTCCAGCAAAACACCTCCCAACACAACTGACTTTCCAAAGAACTCTTAAGTTTCTACTTCAGTACTGCCTGCTAGATATGCTATGGCAGTGGTGGTACAAAACTTTAGGGAGTAAACAACCAATAATTTATTTAACATAAGGCCCTCTCCACAGGATGAAACCCATAACTGACACTGCTTGACACAGGGTAAAACCAAATAACGCTGGTATAAAAAAACGTACTGCTAAAATGACTCCTAATGATATTCTGGTATATTCATAGATCAGCATCTTGTTCAGCTATCATCAGAGAAGCGTCTTCCTGAAGCAGATGGAAACACATCCAGATATTACAGCTAGATATTACACAGAGAGTGAGAAATCTTGGAACACTCAGTCTTAAATGGGGGTATGTCCAATTAATATATCTCTGTTATTTGTTAAAAGACAACATCCTTAACCAGTGGGTGCTCCTAGGATGGTACAAGTTCAAAGAGTTTCAGTTTCCAAGTTATATTCCACAGAGATATTTTATTTTTGCAGTTTCATGTACTTGCTGCATTTATGCACAGCATTCATTTATATTCACTGCTTTATTTGGCCAAAAATTAAATAGTTTAAAGCTTTTAACATGATATGTATAGCAAAGAGGCTAAGAGGTCTTAACTCTTTTTCAGTGCCAATAAGTCTTGCTGCCTAGGCATCATGTGTAAAATATTCATAAGGAATTAAGCTCATTGGAATAAAATTTCATCAAGGAAGTATATGAATAGAGATCACATTTTTTTCACAGATTATTTTATAATTGTACAATATTCAATTATATTTTGATTTTTGGAGGAATTTTCTCACTCTGCCAAACAGACTGATATTACCCCTCTCTGGGTGCTGAGGTCACAGGTACCCATCCTGCTCAGTGTCAGGGAGTCTTTTCCTGCATTACCTCTTCTTCCAATTATTTTAAAGATTTATGTGATTTAATGGTGGCATGTGGTTTCAGCCCTATTTTTCCAAGAGCAAACCCATGTCTTTTCTACTTGATCTGAGTCTAAAGGTATTACAAATCAACATTCCAACATCTTTGCTAAAAATATTGAATGCCATTTCTCAGGGGCAGGTGTATTCTTCTCTGCTACACTATGAAATTTTGTCAGAACTATTAGCAACCTACAGACTATACAGCAAGTAAAAATACAATACTATTCTCCAAATGGAAAGGTCACTTGGCTCTTCACCATTCCTTGGAAATAGTGTGGTGACTGAAGGCCACTGTTTAGTAAGAGCTGGATTCCCCTTTCTTATGATAAATTTTTATTATTTGAAAACTTCATACCTGCATATGTTTTGTTCAAATCCATCCACATTCCTTTCCACCTTCATTGCTTATTTACCACATCATTTTCTCTCCCAGTTTCGCATGTTCTTTATTTAAGCCCACTAAGTCCACTTAGTGCTAACTGCATGGGCATGAATTTGTGCTCATCCACTGGAGCATTGTCATCTCTCAAGGACCACATCCCAATAGCTCCTAACAAGACCCAGCCCATCCCACCTCATTCATGCTGGGATTTTGGCTGGCTTTACTTGTGCTGGTCATGTTTTCATAGTCACAGCTGCTATAATTACCCTTTCATGTCCTGAAAGCTCTGTTTTATTATTAATAGGCACTATCTCTAGTTCATGTATTCTTTCCATACCTTCTTCAGCTGCAGTTCCTGTACCTTGTGGGTAGTATGTATGGTATAGTTGTTTGATTTAGATCTATGCATTTTACATCCCCTCATTGTCTGCATGGTTACCCGTTGTGAGTCTCTATGTTAATTACCATGTGCAGACAAAAATAGTCTTTTTGATGAGAGTTGAATAAATGCACTAATCAGTAAAAAGAAAAGAACATTGGACTTGAGCTGAAACTATATATTCTTTTTGTTAGGATGACTATTTTCCCAGTATTGATCTTGCTAGTCAGTGGGCACAGAAGGCCTTTTCATTTTCTTCTATCTTCTTCAGTTTCTTTCTCAACTGTCTCAGCTTTCATCAAACAAGTCTTTCACTTACTTAAGTATATTTATTTCAAGATCTCTCTCTCCCTCCCCTCCTCCTTCTCCCCTCTTTCTCTCTCTCAGGTTATTGTGAATGAGATTATTTCCCTGATTTCTTTCTTGGGATGTTTGTCTTTGGAAAATAAGAAGACTGGTGGTTTTCTTTCATTAATTTTGTACTTTGCTGAATAGGTTTTTATCAGTTGCACAAGTTCCTGATGTAGTCTTGGAGGTCTGTTATAAATAAAATCATATCATCTGCAAATAAGTATAATTTGACATTCTCTTTTTCTATTTTTATCTTTTTTCTCTGCCTCTTCTTTTACTGCTCTAGCTTAGACTTTAAGTACTATATTGAACAAGAATAATAAAAATGGATATCTTTGACTTGCTTCTGATTTAGTGGACATGTTTTTTATGTCCCTCCTCCATCCTTTAGCATAATATTGACTGTGGACTTATTGTATATTTTCCCCATGCCATGATAGACTCCTATTCTTCCGGAACTGTAAATGGAAATAAAATCCTCTCCCCACCCCAAAAGTCTATTTCGGTTATAAAGGTTTATATATGTTTATTTTTAAGTTTTTTATCATAGCAACATAAAATTAAAGAATACATCAAATAGTCACCTTGAGTCCTCACTCACTAACATTATGTTTTGCAGAAGTCCAGCATGCTGGGGTCTCCCCATTACCAAGATAGAGACACCTAAGTGAGCTTGCAGGCCTGATTTAAAGCACATTATGGAATTCCAGGGTAGGTGTCCTCTATGTTAATCTGTTGGGTCCATCTCAATGGCCATTCCATTACAGGGGTGTGGAGGCTGGAAACTTGCTGGGGAGGTCTGAAAACTGCTGGCTGAGGAAGTAGCTGAGGAAGTCTAGAAATTGTTGCTGATCCATTGTCCTTGCCTCAGGCCAGGTGGCAGGGCAGCTTCTGAGGCCAGGACTTGCCTGGAATTACCCAGCTCTTGGAAGCAGAGATTTAGGCCTAGTCTCCTTTAACTGCCAATTTGAAGCCTGTCATGGAATCAGCCTAGTCTTCTCAGTACAAACAATTTAAGCTTATCCACAACTAGCTTACAAATAAATAAGACTCAGACTATGATTATTTTATTTGGCTTTGACAATTACTGGTGGTCACCCCTAATCTACTCCTCTAACTTCAGGCCTGGCTACCTCCCCAGCAGTGTACCTCAGGTACTTGCTGTTTCTCCTGGCCATGTGCTCATGGTTCCTCTCCCCTCATGTTAGCTTCCTCTTCCCTCTCCTTTTTCCTCTTACTCCTGGTCTCTCCTTGGACAACCAGGTCACTCCTAACCCACCTACCTCTAATCCCTCCAGTAATTGGCTGTAGCCAATTTTATTTAAACAATGGTTTTAAATCAAACAAGGTTTGAACAACAAAAGCTTGTAAACACTTATAGACCTAGACTAACCAGGATACAATCTGCATTACAATATAGAGCAGTAGACCAAACCCTCAATAAGTGTCTTGGTCAGGGTTTCTTTACTTTTTTTTTTTATTTTAATTTTATTTTATTTTCTAAGTTTTTTTTTATTTACATTCAAAATCATTTCCCCTTTCTCGTTTCCTCCCTCCCCGAAAGTCCCATAAGCCCCCTTCCCTCCCTCTTTTCCCCATTCAACCCCCTCTCACTTCTCTGTCCTGGCATTCCCCTACATCCAGTCTTTCCAGGACCAAGGGTCTCTCCTTCCATCTTCTTGGAAATCTATTGATATGCGAATTGTGTCTAGGGTATTCCAAGATTCTGGGTTAATATCTCCTTATCAGTGACTGCATACCATGTGTGTTCTTTTGTGATTGGGTTACCTCACTAAGGATGATATTTTCAAGTTCTGACCATTTGCCTAGGAATTTCGTGAATTCATTGTTTTTAATTGCAGAGTAGTATTCCATTGTGTAAATATACCACATCTTCTGAATCCATTCCTCCATTGAGGGACATCTGGGTTCTTTCCAGCTTCTGGCTATTATAAATAAGGCTGCTATGAACATAGTGGAGCATGTGTCCTTATTGCATGCAGGTATATGCCCAGTAGTGGTATAGCAGGATACTCCGGGAGTGTCATGTCCAGTTTTCTGAGGAACCGCCAGACTGCTTTCCAGAGTGGTTGTACCAGCTTGCAATCCCACCAGCAGTGGAGGAGTGTTCCTCTTTCTCCACATCCTCGCCAACAACTGCTGTTCCTGCACAAACATCATGACCAAGAAGCAAGTTGGGAAGGAAAGAGTTTATTCAGCTTACACTTCCACATTGCTGTTGATCACCAAAGGAAGTCAGGACTGGAACTCAAGCAGGTCAGGAAACAGGAGCTGATGCAGAGGCCATGGAGGAATGTTTCTTACTGGCTTGCTTCCCCTGGTTTGCTCATCCTGTTCTCTTATAGAACCCAAGACTACCAGCCCAGAGATGGTACCACCCACAAGGGGACCTCCCCTCTTGATCACAATTGAGAAAATGCCCCACAGCTGGATCTCATGGAGGCACTTCCCCAACTGAAGCTCCTTACTCTGTGATAACTCCAGCCTGTGTCAAGTTGACACACAAAACCAGCCAGTACAATAAGCAATCAAAAGCCCCCTTGAAGGAGAGATCCCTGATCCTGGAAAGACTGGATGTAGGGGAACGCCAGGACAGAGAAGCAAGAGGGGGTTGAATGGGGAACAGGGGGAGGGAAGAGGGTTTATGGGACTTTCGGGGAGGGAGGAAACGGGAAAGGGGAAATCATTCGGAATATAAATAAAAAAATATAGAAAATGAAAAAAAAAAAAGAAAAATAAGCCCCCTTGGTTCATCTAATTTACATGCCTAATTAGACCTAAACATCTCATCCTAACACAAGGTTTCCCCCTTTACATTTATAAACTGTCATTTGCCTATGGAGTAGGTCTATCTCCTTTCTACTCAGAAACAGTCTTTTGTCCTCCTGGACAAATACCTTTCCCCCTTCTCCCTTGCTCCCTTTCTCTTCTTTATCTCCTGTCCTTGTCTCTTATTCACTTCTTTCTGGAGCTTCTTCTGGAGCAAATAAATCTCCTTTGTGCCAAGAACTTGGTTTGGGGGTCCTGAGGTAATACTGATCTCTTCTAGGTGATGCCATTTTCTTTGAGTCATTTGTGCTTCTGTAAATAACCCTCCATTTTTATTCCTGTGAGTTACCTCAAAAATACTCACTGGTTCATCACATTGGACTTTTGTGCCATCCACACTTTGGTCTGTTGTGGGTTCCCTACCTAAGGTGGGTAGATGTGTGCACTCTGTTTCCCCAGAAAAAGTCTTATTACACAACAAGAATTTATCAAAGCTCTTGGAATTAAGAAACATCATGACTACAGTGTTGAAGAGCAGTCTCTTTAGCCTGTGCATGTCTATCCTTAAAATATTAACAATGGTAGCAGGTCAGCTTTGCTCTGAGTTAGATGCTTTTATATCTCATCTTGCTTAGTCATCCCCATAACTCTGTAAAAAAACAAAACAAAACAGTATTACTTTTGGTTATGAGCCTAGACTTTAATGGCTGAGCCATCTGAAGAACTGGAGTGGGGAAGGGGAGAGGACTATTCCAGAAGCTGTTGCCTGTACTTGGGATATGTTCTTCTAGCTGGGCTGCCTTGTCTGGGCTCAGTGGGAGAGGAGAGGATGAGCCTGGGGTTACTTCTGTCTCCTCTCTCTCCAGAAGTCCTTTGTCCTCCTGGACAAATATTTCCCCCACCTCTCCCTTGTTCCTTTCCTCTTCCTGCTCATAGGAGAAGCAGGGTGGGAGGTGGAGAGTGGGGGGATGGGAGGAAAGATTTTAAGGGCAATGAGTCTGATGTAAAGTGAATAAGTAAAATAAAATAAAATAAAATAAAAATTAAAACATACCTTTAAAGAAATATTATGAATGTTGTGTCATGGGCTAAAACTGTATGTTTCACCTATTTTCCCCTGATTAGACTATTCTGTGATTTAGGTCGCAGGCTTTAAACCACTTTCCATAAAGAACCATTCAGATGCTAATAGCTGAGCCTAGCTGGCTTTTTCTTGAACATTTGGTCACGGATGTCAAGGGGCACAATTTAGATGACAAATTGGCTGAGGAATCTATTCTAGACATATGGAAGCTGAGAAGTTGAAATATTCCAAACTTCTTGCATTTATATAAAATGTACTAGATATTTCCTGAATCTACTCATGAAAATGCTGGTAAGGACAGAGTTTGGGGATTCCTGATCTAAATATCATATAAGCATAAGAACCACAGGGTTCTGTGTTTATAACCCATTTGGTTCTAGACTTTTAGAAATCAATCAAGGTGTCCATGGGCTTCCTCAGAGAAAGACTTGAAATAGCTGACTTCAGCACCCATCACTTCAAGGAAATGTACATGCAGGACTGGTCTCTGGAGCTTGTAATCCCTAATTTTCTATGTTCATAATTCTTTGCTATTTGGGGTCTTTATATCAGGTGAGATCTCAGATTCAGTGTTGGAATGATATATTTTACCCAGTCATCCAGGCAGAAAGGTAGCTTAGAGAAAGATGTGCTATGATGGTTGCACTGTTTTGTCCCATCAATTTTTTGAAACCTAATACTCTGAAGCTGACTTTAACATGTTTTATTCTATCATGGAATGCTTATTCCTCATATTCACAGGATTGTATGACCTTTGAGAGCAAAAGAAATCTGACAATTTTTTTTTGTTGGCAATGAGTTTTGAGTCACTCACAAGGAAAATAAGTGCATTTAAAGAAAA
Organism: Tokudaia tokunoshimensis; assembly: GCA_036184795.1. Lineage (NCBI taxonomy): Eukaryota > Metazoa > Chordata > Mammalia > Rodentia > Muridae > Tokudaia > Tokudaia tokunoshimensis. The sequence goes on along the minus strand of BTHU01000004.1, from coordinate 64,591,037 downwards.
ATGGGTACATTTGAGAGGAAGCAGCTATTGAAGGGTCAGGAATGTTAACTCCACAGGAGCTGATCTATGCCAAGAAACGGACTTGCTATGGAGTAAACTGTTGACCCCAAACATATTTAGAGGTAGGTATAACCTGCATTTTCCTTATGAATGATCTTTGTTATCCCTTTGAGCTAGTGTCTTTGTATATGAGTCATTTTGTTCTTACACTCACACCTCAAGTCTCAGGTTCTATAGAACTCAGATTGCAAGTGTCTACCTATCTGGATAACATTTTCTGAATAATATAATACATTCAGTCAAGATAGATTTAAATATGTATTTTTAACATTATGAATTTGGTCATGAAAGAGACCAAGTCACCTAGTCAACTAAGAAAAGATGACTTGAAATATCGTGGACTCAAACCTGATAGCCTTGTCTTATCCCTGATTTTAGTGGAAATGCTTTAAGTTTCTGTCCATTTAGTTTGATGTTGGCTATTGCTTGCTATATATTGCTTTAATTATGTTTAGGTATGTGCCCTGTATCCCTGATTTCTTTAATGCCTTTAACATTAGATTTTGTTAGATTAGGGGTATTGGATTTTATCAAAGGCTTTTTCAACATCTAATGAGATAAATGTGATTTTTTTTTTCAGTTTGTTTACATGGTGAATTACATTGATAGATTTTCATATATTGAATCATCCCTGCATCTCAGAGATGATACCTCCTTGATCTTGATGGATGGTGTCTTTGATGTGTTCCTGGATTCAGTGTGTGGGTAATTTTTAAGTATTTTTGCATAAATGTTCAAAAGAGAAACCAATCTGAAATTCTTTCTTTGTTGCGTCTTTGTGTTGTTTAGGTGTCAGGGTGATTGTGGACTCATAGAATGATGTTGGCAGTGTTCCTTCTGTTCTATTTTGTGGAATAGTTTGAGGAGTATCAGTATTAACTCTTCTTTGAAAAATCTGGTAGAATTCTGCAATAAAACCATCTGGTCCTGGACAATTTTTGGTTGGGAGACTTTTACTGGCTGCTTTTATTTCTTTAGGGGATATGGTACTGTTTATATAGTTTACCTGATCTTAGTAAGTTTACCTTAACATTTGTAAATAGTACCTGTCTAGAAAATTGTCCATTTGGTTAAGATTTGCCAATTTTGTAGAGTACAGATTTTTGAACTAAGACCTAATGATTCTTTAAATTTCCTTTGTATCAGTTGTTATTTCTGCCTTTTCATTACTGGTTTTGTTTATTTGGATATCTGTTTCTTGGTTATCTTGGCTAAGGGTTTGATTTTCTCAAAGAACAAGCTCTTGGTTTCATTGATTCTTTCTATTGTTTTCTTTGTTTCTAACTGATTAATTCCAGTCCTGATTTTGATTATTTCCTGCTGTTTACTCCCCTTTGGTATGCTTGCTTCTGGGGTTTGCTTTTTGTTTTTGTTTTGTTTTTTTTGCTTTTCTAGAGCTTTCAGGTGTACTTTTAAATTGCAGATATAAGAACTTTCTAGTTTATTTATGGAGGCACTTAGTGTTATGAACTTTCCTCTTAGCACTGCTTTCATTGTGTCCCATAAATTTGGATATCTTGTGCCTTCATTTCCATTGAATTCTAGGAAGTCTTTAATTTCTTTCTTATTTCTTCCCTGTTCCAGACATCAATGAGTAAAGAGTTGTTCCATTTCCATGAGTATGTAGACTTTCCAGTGTTTCTGTTTTTGTTGAAGTGCGGCTTTAATCCATGGTGGTCTGATAAGATACAAGGTGTTATTTCAATTTTCTAGTATCTGTTGAGGCCTGCTTTGAGACTGATATGTAGTCAATTTTGGAGAAGGATCCATGAGGAAATGAGAAAAAGGTCTATTCTTTTGTGCTTTTGTGAAATATTTTATATATGTCTATTAATTCCATTTGCTTAACAATGAATGTTAGTTTAATTATTTCTCTGTTTAGTTTTTGTCTGGAAGTCTATCAATTGGTGAGAGTCAGGTGTTGAAGTCTCCCACTATTAATGTGTGGGGTTTGATGTGCAATTTAAGCTTTAGCAATGTTTCTTTTACAAATGTGGGTGCCCTTGTGTTTGGGGCAAAGATGTTCAGAATTGAGATATCATCTTGGTAGGTTTTTTTCTTTGATGAGTATAAAGTGTCCTTACCTGTCTTGTTTGATTAATTTTGTTTGAAAATCTATTTTATTAGTTATTAGAATGGCTACTCTAGCTTGCTTATTAGTTTAGTTTTCTTGGGAAACTTTTTCCAGCCCTTTATACTAAGGTAGTGTCTGTCTTTGCTGCTGTGGTGTGTTTCTTGTATGTGGCAAAATGATGGGTTCTGTTTTCAAATTTATTCTGTTAGCCTGTGTCTTTTTATTGGGGAATTGAGTGCATTGATAGTGAGAGATATTAATGGCCAGTGATTGATACATCCTGTTATTTTGATATTTGTAGTGTGTGTGTGTGTGTGTGTGTGTGTGTGTGTGTGTGTGTGTGTGATTTCCTTATTTTTGCTGGTATGGAATTACTTATTTCCTGTGTTTTCTTTGATATAGTTATCCTTCTTGGGTTGGAGTTTTCCTTCTATTATTTTCTGTAGGGCTGGATTTGTGGATAGATATTGTTTGAATGTGGATTTTTCTTGAAATATCTTGCTTTCTCCTTCTCTGGTAACTGAAAATTTTACTGGGTATAGTAGTCTAGGTTGGTACCTGTGGTTTTGTAGAGGTTGCAGGATATCTGTCTAGGTCCTTCTATCTTTTAGAGTCCCTGTTGAGAAGTCCAGTGCAATTCTGATAGGTCTTCCCAGAAGAATCAACCCTATATAAAGAATCATAGGCAACTAAGAAATGCTGAAAGTAAGAGTAATAGTCTTCTCTATGGAAGAACACTCCAATGGATTATCCAATATCTAATAATCAGTAGTAAAAACACACATACAAGTAACATAATTTTTTAAAGAATTTAACAAGTAGAGAATGCTGCTCCCAGAAGCTATAGTTTTGTAAACAAATGCTCCAATATCTGTATCAGCCTAGAGGAAAACCAAATACCATTGTTCAGTTAAAGGAATACAGCATACTGCCATACTCATACATATGTGTCTCACTCACTCATCATAAGAGAAGCTTCCTCCTGTAATAGGTGAGAACAAACACAGAGACCCACAATGGAACAATTGGCAGAGAATGAGAGGCCTCAGAACACCCAGTACTAAATTTGACATCTTTGGCAAATTCTTCCCTTCAGGACTCAAAGAACTATGTGGAGGAGGAGTGACAATAATTATTAGAGTCATAGGGGTTAGATGATATCAAGGAAACAGTGTCTTTCAATCACAACAACACTGACCACATGAAATTACAGAGGCCTTGACAGCACACTCAGGGCCAGTACAAGTATAAACCAGAAAAAAAAAATCTCAGCATTCAGATGCTGCAGTTGGTATGAGTTCCCTTTCCCAACTAAGAAGCTATCTCCAATTAACAACTTCTCAAAAAAGAAATAATAGTTATTTTGAGGAATTCTCACTGGGTACACAAAACATAAATCAGGTGATATTTTTGGAGAGTATTTTTATTTCATTTTGCTTTAGGGGACATTGTATTTAACTTTGCTTGTCTTTAAGTATTTTCATATTAAACTTGTCAATTTTGTGTCTTTATGGATTTTTTTTGTGTGAGTGTCTGTGCATTTATTTATTGTGTTCTTTCTTTTCCTTTTATTAATTGTTTTTGTTTGTTAGTTCTTTCCTTTAAAAATTTTTTCTTTGTTTGTCCTTTTTGATTTACCTGTTTGTTTTTCTAAGAGAGAAAGAAACAATGGTGTTAGAAGGATGGGGGAGTAGGAAGGATCTGAGAGAAGATTAGGGAAGGCAAAGTGTAAACAGACTATACTGTATGAAAATAACTTTATTTTCAGTAAAATATATAGTAACATGAAAATGCTGTAAAAGATATGGAAAAATGGAACTCTCATTAAGTGTTGTTGGGATTGCAAACTTCTGTAGTCACTTTGGAGATCAGCATGGGATATAATCAAAAAGATAAAAGTAGATCTACCACGTGACCTAGCTACACCACTCCTGGGCATATATTAAAAGGACTCAATAGCTTATCTCACAGATACCACCTAAGTTCATTGCCATTTTACTTACATAATTAGGAAATGAAACGAAGCTAAATTTTCTTCAACTATTGGATTGATTATAAAAATGCCTAGTACATATATACTATATAATTCTTTTCATCATTAAAGAAAATGTAATAGTGAAATTTGCAAGTAAATGTATGGAACTAAAAAATATTATACCAAGTGAGGTAACCTTGACTCAGAAAGTCATATACCACATGGTCTATCAGTATAGCAATATAGTTTGGAGGAGCCATAGAAACCAGGTAAGTAAAAAGGGATCATGTAGGAGGACAGAAGAAACTTTGGAGAAGGAAATAATATAAGGGAGAAAATGGGATATGGATTTAACTGGGAAAGGGAAAGGAAGGCAATACATAAGGACAGGTAGGGGAAGGATAAATAACACTAAGGATGTTAGAAAAAGCCATAGAAAACATCATTTTGCAGTTACTTAAAACATTTATAATATGGAGACAATAACCTAGCATAACTGATTCCTGAAAGACTTCAGCCAGCAGCTAATGGAAACAGAAGCAGAGACCTATAGCTAAAAATCAGGTAGAGCTTGGGAAGTCTTGTGGAAGAGTGGAGGATAGGATTGAATAGGCTGGAGGGGAAAAGAATATCACAAGAAGACCTATAGTGTCAATTAATCTGGGCCCAGGGGGCTCACAGAGACTGTACCACCAACCAAAGAACATGTAAGTGCTGGACCTAGGCCCCCACTACTCATTTGTAGTAGATGTGTAGCTTGGTCTTCATGTGGGTCCCCTAACAATTGGAGGGGGTTCTGTCTCTGACTCTGTTGCCTGACATTGAATTCCTTTCCCCTAACTGGACTTCCTGGTTAGGCCTGAGTGGGAGAGGATTTACTTAATTCTGCTAGGACTAGATATGCTAGAAAAGTGTGGTACCCAAGTGGGCTTTCCTTTCTTTGAGGAGAAGGGGAGGAGGCAAGGGGGGAGATTTGTAAAAGTGGAACAGGGAGGAGAGGAGGGAGATGGGGCTGGGATCAGGATGCAAATTGAATAAATTAATTAATGAAAAAAAAGACCAGAAACCACTTTTGTCTATGAGTATGAATATAGGTATTTAGACAGTTTGCTTCTGTGTCATTTTATTTATAAGCTCCTCACATGGCACTAATACCTTCCCTCTCCAGACCTGTATTGTCAGTCAAGCTGACAGTGTCATTCAGTCACAATAACAATCATTAATCCCACTTCTCCTGTGAGAAGTCAGTCTGGGTTCTAACCAAACACAGTCACATTTAGCTATTTAAATAACATTCACTGAAGAAAAACTGAAGAGATAAATGATCCAGGTTCGACTGCAAGTTGATTATCAACTCCATGTTATAGATGAATTCCCAATAAGTCTTATTTACCTTCAGAGGGATAGTAAGAGGATGGGATAAGTGGTTGACATTTTGGCACTGACACTTGAAATTAATTGCTCTTCCCCTGTGAAAATGGCACAGGGTGGAGTTACCTCTAGTATAAAATTAACATATTTATATTCTAAGAACTTAAGCAATTGAGAGTGCAGGTTGATAGGAATTCTGGGTTGAGTCCATATCAAAAGTAGTGCCTTTCCTCTCAGTCACACTGTACAGTTACAACTGGAATTCTAAGAGGAAGAAATTTGACTCTAATGGACCAACTGTGCTGCTTTGAGCTTCCCATTGATGCTCTAAGAGTCTAAGAGAATGCATGGAAGCATTGACTGAAGGCGATTCTCACCCATGAAATGCTTTACCAGCTACTGATACATGGAAGTCACTGTTACTTTGCTAGCTTTAAAAATGATGACTATTTGGCAAAAGAAGGGATAAAATGTAGGTAAATTCTATGAGTTCTCTGAGTCTCACAGAGAACCAGGTAGATCGCTGCTGCTGGAACCATCTCTATTTTCAAAATCAGAGGCCATGAATTTAAAAGAGAGTGGGGCGGGGTTTATGGGAGGACCTGGAGGGAAAAAAGGGAAGAGGAAATATCATTAAATTATTTCAAAAATATGAATAAAAATGAAAAAATCAGTTGTAGTTAAACAGTGTCACAATATCTATTATCTGAGACAGTGCATCATGGGCTGGGATGAGAAGTCTCACACCTGCAGAGAGCATCAATGTTGGTAAGTAGGATAAGCATATATCCTCCCCCCTCCTTATTTTCAAAGTTTATTTCATGATTTTTTTTTTACAGAAACACCATTTTTAAAACAGTAAATCAACATGACAATTACTTTGACTGCACATATTTTTCAGTGAGGCAAATTCTTATGGAATAGTGAACAAAGTAGAATGCTTAAAGTTTTATTTTAAGTATTATTGCATCTATAACTGATGGCAAGGTTGTTGTTTTTAACTATGTATCGGATCATGCAAACTGAACCCTTTCCTTGCTAGTCTGTTAGAATGACCTATGATACTTATTTGCTGATGTTTCCTTTTGGTGTTAATCAGAAGAGCCATAACTATCAAGTGAATTTGATAGAACTTTGGATTTAAAGTACAAAAGTTGTTTGAGATATTATCTACTTAAGAATGAAATTTGGTTTGGTAAGATGTAAGTCTGGAAAGCTGAGTTTGATCCTTGGAACCTATGTAAAGATGGAAGGCAGGCATGAACTCTACCAAGCTGTCCTCTGGTCTCACTCACACATACATACACACACACACACACACACACACACACACACACACACACAGTATAGAAGAATATTCCTCTGATGACTCTGTTCATTCTCTCATAATTGTCTTCATTTATTCTCTTTTCTTTATTTTACTTTTCTTTCCCCCTTTTCTCTCTTCCTCTGTTCTTACTCTTTGTTTTCTTTGCTTCATTTATTCTTTCTCTGTCCCTGATCTATACACATTACTTGCACTGTCTTCAAGTGTTTTACAGCTTCTAGGCCAGCTCTGTAGCTACAGACACAAGTTAAGCATTTATCTGAATTGTAAACTTGGCTTAGCCTTCACATTTAGCACAGTAGCTGAGGTGGAGGAAATGCATATACTATGGATTGGCATATGGCTTTAACAAATGAATCTAGAAGTGCACAGCTTTAACATAAGAAAGAAAAATAAGTCAAAGTTACTTTTATTGTAAAGGATGCTTTTTAAAAATTTTTATTGTAAAGGCTGCTTTTCCTACTTTTAATATGATGAACTTTATTTTTGACTTTCATTCTTTTCTGTCTTGGTCTCATCCCTTGATTAGACTATATTTTCATAGACACATTCAAAGACTTTTTAAAGAAAAATTTCTATTAATACTTCCATGAGAACTGTAAAGTTATACAGCAAAATAATAGTAAATTAAACATAATTTCAATTTTTGCAATAATTCTAAATTTAGGTATATTTGTCCTTAGGTTGATAGATTTAAAACTGAAATATAAAGTTTTATGTAGTTAATAATAATAGATTCAGGACTCCAAATTATACATCTACTCTTTTTCTTAAATACATTTTAAAAATTATTTTTTCTTTTCTCCCTCATACTTTCTTTATTGCCCCCCTTTTCCCCCTTTTTTTAAAAATTAAATGCTTTGGGTATTTATATTTTGGCCACTATTATAACTATACTAAAAATAAATGTGACTAGAATGCAGTAAGCAAGATTTTTTTCTTCTTCAAAGACCATATTGCTAAAATGTTGACAGATGAACATGAGATAATTTCAGATATTTAGCATGACCTCTGAGCTTGTATACTGAAGATACCAAGAGGGCTTATGGGAACTTTTGGGGAGGGGGAAACCAGGAAAGGGGTCATTTGAAATGTAAATAAAGAATATATCTAATGAAAAATAGAAGAAACTTCTGGATAAGTAAAGCTCATGGAAGAATTTCAGAGTGTTCCTGAGTCTTTTATGAGGCATAAAACTAGAAAAAAATGGATTTTTTCTCTCATATGTTCACACACTTTCATGCAAAAATGCATGAATTTTCATGTAGCTTTTACGTGCTAATATGTGGCCACACCATGGACTGGTTTTTAAATTTTCATGAATGATAGTGTGGACTTTAAAAATAACACTTTTTATAGACATAAAAAAATCAAAAACATGTGAGGAAATTATAAGTAAAATAAGCATGTTTTCACTGTTACATGTGCAATGTAAAAAATAAAGTAGTTGTTATGACAATGTAGTTCTTTCAAATTTTTTTCTTGAGAATTTTATATTGTACACAATGAAATCTGATCATGTGTATCTCCTTACCCTGATCTCTCCCATATCCTTCTCAACAGGTTCCGCTCCTAACTTTATGCACCTATTATTTTTTAATTAACCACTAAGTCCAGTTAGTGGTTTCCAAAATGTGTGTGAGTGTGGGACCTCCTACCTGAGCATGCTTAAAGAACGGAGGCAGCCAGAGTTTAAATATGTGAACATGTCATTTATTTTTAGGACATTCATCTGTCAGATGAGCTGAATCGATAGAGAAGATGAATAATATCACCGAATTCATCCTTGTGGGCTTGACGCAGAACATGGAGCTTCAGATATTTTCATTTGTTGTATTTTTCATTGTCTATCTGCTCACCTTGGCTGGCAACCTTCTTATCATGGTCACCATCAGCAGTAGCAGTGCCCTGGGATCCCCGATGTACTTCTTCCTCTCTTTCCTGTCTCTGATAGATGGCTGCTGCTCCTCATCCATGACTCCTAAGATGCTGGCTGACTCTCTCTCTGTGAGGAAAACCATTTCTTTCAGTGGGTGCATGACTCAAGTTTTTGCTGAACATTTTTTTGGGGCTGCTGAGATTATTCTTCTCACAGTGATGGCCTACGACCGCTATGTGGCCATCTGTAAACCCCTGCACTATAAGACTATTATGAATAGATTTGTGTGTGGCATCTTGGTGGGGGTGGCCTGGGCTGGAGGTTTTATTCATGCAACCATTCAGATCCTTTTCATGGTCTGGCTGCCTTTCTGTGGTCCCAATGTCATAGACCACTTTATGTGTGATCTGACACCTTTGCTGAAACTTGTCTGTATGGACACACACAATTTGGGCCTCTTTGTTGCTGCCAACAGTGGTTTCATCTGCCTGTTAAACTTTCTACTTCTGATGATCTCTTACATAATCATCCTCGATGCTCTGAAATCTCACAGCAAGGAGGGAAGGCGCAGAGCCCTCTCCACCTGTGTCTCTCACATTACTGTGGTCATCTTATTCTTTGTACCTTGCATATTTGTGTATCTGCGTCCAGTAATAACCTTCTCTATTGATAAAGCGGTGGCTGTATTTTATACCATGATAACTCCTATGCTAAACCCCTTAATTTATACCCTCAGAAATACTGAGGTAAAAAATGCTATGAAGAAACTCTGTGTCAAAGTTGATTTAAATTGAGAAAGAATGAATTTTATAACATAAATTAACTATCTTTCAAATGGTTTAGAGGAAAAAACATCACTGAGTCTGAGCTAAGTGGATAGCCTATGCTAAAGTGTGTTGTTAGTATGTTAAGCTCTCTAAAAATGATATGCTTTAAATATGATTATAAAAATATCCCCCTTAGATTTATCCATTGCTCATTTGCTTGACAACTTCAGTGTACTATCAGAGTTGATTAGGGTTCTAATTGTAGTATATATTCCAAGGACAGTAGTTTAAAGCTGAAGGGCTGTCGTTGACAGATAAACCTTCATTTGTGGTATATTTTTCTGGTTGTATTAAAACAAATGATCTATGTCTATACTTTGAGAAATAATATATTTGCTGATTAAAATATAATATTATTAAATAATTTATTGAGCTACACTTTTCATAGCAAAACTAATGACAATTGTAAACTTTTTATTCTTCATGAAATGTGCTGTATTCTTAACTCTATTCTGTAGTTAGGCTCCTACTTCCTTAGTGGTCCTTGAACACTCATGTGAAGCCATTATTCATTATTTAAGTCACTACACACAACTTTAATATTTTCTCAATAACATTTAACTATCCGAGTATCTTATTTGGTTTATAAATTATGTAAAAGTGGAAGCACTGACTGTTTCATACACTACCACTTTTCTTTTCTTTTTTTTTTAAATTTTATTTTATTTTCTAAGTTTTTTTATTTACATTCAAAATCATTTCCCCTTTCCTGTTTCTTCCCTCCCCAAAAGTCCCATAAGCCCCCTTCCCTCTCTCTTTTCCCCATTCAACCCCCTCTCTCTTTGTCCTGGCATTCCCCTACATCCAGTCTTTCCAGGACCAGGGGTCTCTCCTTCCATCGTCTTGGAAATCTATTGATATGCGAATTGTACCACTTTTCTAACACCTAGACTTGGCATAGCACAAATATTTACTAAATAAATGACCATAATGTCATTTATACCCAAGAATAAACTTATTTTAGAAAAGAGATCTTTTTATAGATTTCAACAATGACCACTTTTGACTCTTGCTAGTAAATTAAAATGGATACACTAAGCTAAGTTTTGTTTATCAGCCATGGTTCTTATTTAATACCACAGGATCATCTGTAGCATTTTACATAGGAGTGGTTTATCATGTACAACGCATTTGCCTAAGAACCAACTAGGAGGGTTAGAATCACAGAGTAAAGAGAAATTCCAGAGATTTCTTGCTGAGGGACATATGGTAGAGTAGGCTTTCTGGAGAATGTGTTGCTAGTGCTGAGACCACGAATGTGTGCTCACAGATGTGAATCTGAATGGGTGTTGCTTTTCTGATTTGCACTCTAGAGATAAAGATAAAACTCAAACAAAGACAATCAGTTCTCAAGTCACTTACATTTTTTAAAAAGGGCAAGAACAAAACAAAACAACAAAAAATCCAAACCACAATGACATAACAACAACGTTATAACAATAACACTCTGTGTCTCTGGCATAATGTAAGGGGTTCATCTGCATTATATAGTGCTTTCATAATGACTTGTGTTACATGGTCTTTCTTGCTTTTATTAGGAACCCATTCACGATGCAATTCTATGTTTCAGAGCATTTATTCATTGGTTGTCTTGTAACACTCTTACCTCTCAAGTATGCTACAGTTTCTAGTACATGAAATTTAGGGGTCATTCAAACAATAGTACCCAATGTCAGTATCCCATATTAGAATGGCTAGGTTTCCAAATGACTAAGGATGATGAACATCTCTTTAGGTGCTTCTCAGCCATTAGATATTCTTCAGGTGAGAAATCTTTGTTTAGCTCTGTACCCCATTTTTTAATAGGGTTACTTGCCTCTCTGGAGTTTAACTTCTTGAATTCTTTGTATATATTGGATATTAGCCCTCTGTCAGATGTAGGGTTGGTAAAGATCATTTCCCAGTTTGTTGGTTGCCACTTTGTCTTTTTGACAGTGTCCTTTGCCTTACAGGAACTTTGTAATTTTATGAGGTCCCATTTGTCAATTCTTGATCTTAGAGCATAAGCTATTGGAGTTCTATTCAGGAAATTCTCCCCTGTGCCCATATGCTCAAGGTTCTTCCCTAGTTTCCTTTCTATTAGTTTCAGTGTGTCTGGTTTTATGTGGAGTTCCTTGATCCACTTGGAATTGAGCTTAGTGCAAGGAGATAAGAATGGATCAATTTGCATTCTTCTGCATGTTGACCTCCAGTTGAACCAGCACCATTTGTTGAAAAGGCTATCTTTTTTCCACTGGATGATTTTAGCTTCTTTGTCAAAGATCAAGTGACCATAGGAGTGTGGATTCGTTTCTGGGTCTTCAATTCTGTTCCATTGATCAACATGCCTGTCACTGTACCAATACCATGGAGTTTTTAACACTATTGCTCTGTAGTACAGCTTGAGGTCTGGGATACTGATTCCCCCAGAAGTTCTTTTACTCTTGAGAATAGTTTTAGCTATCCTGGGTTTTCTGTTATTCCAGATGAATTTTTGAATTGCTCTTTTTAACTCTATGAAGAATTGAGTTGGGATTTTGATGGGGATTGCATTGAATCTGTATATTGCTTTTGGCAAGATGGTCATTTTTACTATATTAATCCTGCCAATCCATGAGCATGGCAGATTTTTCCATCTTCTGAGGTCTTCTTCAATTTCTTTCTTCAGAGACTTGAAGTTCTTTTCAAGACTTTAGGATCTTGTCACAGATCTTAAAAAAAAGAATGGCTAGGATTTAAAACAACTGATTAGTTCATAATAACATTATTTTCATTCACAATTTATAGCTTATATTGGCACTCATTTGTGGTGGTATCCTTTTGTGACCCTGAAAAAAATGTATTATAATACATATCCAGTACCATAGATAGTATCATAAAGAGTAGTTTCACCACAGTGAATGTCTTTTTTTTCATACCAATTCACTTTCTCTTGAGCCAGTGGTTCTCAACTTTCCTAATACTGTGATCTTTTAATATAGTTCCTTATGTTGTGGTGACCCCTAACTATAAATATTGCTACTTCTTAAAACTGTAATTTTGTTATGTTGTGAATCATCATGTAAATATTTGATAATTCTGATGTCCTTAGGTGACCTTTGTGGAAGGGTCATTTGACTCCTCAAAGGGGTTACAACTCATGGGTTGAGAATTGTCCTAACCTGATTATATCTGTTGATGTTTACTTCCTTTAAAATTTTTACTTTCAAAAGCTAGCAAGGAAATGGAATCAAGTCAGATATTCATCAATGGATGAATGGATAGTGAAAATATGGTACATATACACAATGAAGTTTTATTTAAACAAAGAAAAATGAAATTATGCAACTTTCAGGAAGATAGACTTAACTGGAAAACACAATGATGTGACTTAGGCTCTGAAAAACAAGCATCAGGTGTTCTCTCTTATATGCATGGCTTAACTTCTGATCTTTATATATGTGTATACATGGGAGTGAGCATGAACAGATCCCAGGAAACTAGAAAGTGGCCAGAACAGGGTGGAGAAGCAGTCTTCAACCAAGGGGAGATTAGGGACGGGAAGGGAATTCATGTGATATGAAAGTCAAAGGAGGCAAAATGGTTTAAGCAGGGCTCAGGAGCGAGAAGCAGATAGATGAAGAGGAAAAGAGTCTGAGGAAAACCAACAGTTACCAAAACATATATGGAAACATCATCAGGAAACTTGCTAGTTTGTAAACCAATTAATAGCATAAAAATCAAATCCTCCAAGATCTGAAACATTTCTCTTATTTCTTCTCTTCTTCCCTCCTCTTGCATTTCCATTCCATTTTCTTACTTTCCTCTAGTTCATCACTTTCTACTGTTTTTCTTCCTGTATTTATTCGTTCAGTACTGGAAATTTAATCCAAGGCTTTGTATTGGCTTACCTAATGCTCTACAGAGGTGTATACTAAGCCTTTTACAATGTTGAAGCTGCCTAAATAAATTATTCCTATCTCACTTGTGAATTGCAGTTTAAAATGACTTTTATAATGACCTTAATCACAGTTTATCTGTTTTGTGTCATAATATTTGAAAGCACAGAGAATTTCATTAAGAGTCAGTCTTGGACATTCTCCAGACACTATAGTCAATGAGTGCAGTTGTCAGATATAAAACCATCCAGTGATCTTTGCTCCTGCCAGACAGAATGTGCAACCCTCTTTGTAACTGCCATAATTGCTAAGAAATGATTTCTTTGACCTAACTCATTAAAGAAGAATACCTAACTTAAAGTCACAAGAATGATTTTTCCAAGTTTCAAGTGTATGCATTTGTTTATGACAACACAGAAGTGGAGGTAGGTTCAATCTCTGGAGGGGAATTCTTTATTGAAGTTGCTAGAAATAAGAGAGAAAAATATTCCTTATTATGAAGATTAGCTGCTGTTTTATTATGTGGATACAAGATTTCATTGAATGTCTGTTGTTATTCTAATATAAAAATATTAATCATTTACATTATGTAACTTTTTTGAAGTAGTCCTACAATGAAGACAATAAGTTTTTGAAATATTTAGAAGTCCAGAAAACAAGCCACATTGTTTCAAAAATATCTTCAAGAACTAATTAAGCCTTTTTGGCTTCTATGTGCATACTGGATGTAAGAAGATTTCTAGTATGAAATAAAAAGTCCTCAAATTGCAAAGAAGCTCTAAAAAGGTAAGACTTTATCTATTAGTAGTGAAAATCAGACTTTATAACTGAATACACTTAATTACTCAGTTATATCAATAAAGTTTATTATAATTAATATGCCAAGGAAACTTCTGCACCCTTACAGTTATTGGCAGATTACATGTGACATGTAATGAATATAGTTTTAGAAAACCAAATGAAATCATTAGGAGTTATTTTATATTTCTAAAGTTATATTTCCAACTTGTAAAGTAGAAGATTCATACTGAAAGTGATTCCTCAGCCAATACAAAAGGTCCTGCCTTTAGATATGAGCCCCTGGTGTAAACATTGAGCCTACATAAGACAGTGACTCTTTGTGATGTATGCAAGTCTATCTTGATCATCATCATGTAATAAGTGTACTTATAGCCATTTGTTGTGTATTGAAGATTGTACAGTATTTACCACCATTTTAGATTGTGTGACATGTTTCCAGTCTGTGAAATTAGTCTATAGAAAAGAATAAATGAACAAAGAGAGCCAATGGGATTTCTTAAACTGAAGAATAAGTAATATAAAAGTAACAAAGGTATGGAGAATAGTTATAGAATTTGTATTGACATATACCAAAAAGAACGGTATTATTTCAGTAGAGAAATCCTGGAGGAAATGGATTCACCTCAACAATTTCAAATTTCCTTTTGCAAATACTCAATGGATATATAAATAGAAATACAGATGTCAGGAGAGAGAACAGTGAGACATATTACTTTGGAGCACTTTACACATTTATTTAGGTTGGGAAAGGAAGGATACCTAAGATGATAAATGGACTTCTCAGTGACTTTGTTAAACACCTGAGATTGTGTTAGTTTGGGTCACACATTGTGTCACATGAAACATCACAGTTTTGTTATTATTCATTCCATATATTTATACTTTGAGGTATTTTTTCTTTTTCCTATTATTTATTTATTTATTTATTCATTCATTCATTCATTCATTCATCCACTTTAATCCTAATCATAGTCCCCTCTCCTTACTCTCCTCCCAACCTTACAAATCCCTCTCACCATTACTCCCCATTGTGTAGCACCCCACCCTGGGACATCAAGTTTCAGCAGGACTAAGCACATCCTTTCCTATTGAGGTCCATTCAAGCAGTCCAGCTAAGGGAAGGGGATCCAATGGCAGGGAATGGTCAGAGACAAATGCCTGCTTCAGTTGTTAAGGGACTCACATGCAAACCAAGCTGTGCATCTGCTACAAATGTGTATGGGTTCAGCCCATGCATGCTCTTTGGTTGGTGGTCCCATCTCTATGAGCTCCAGAGTCCCAGTTATTTAACTCTGTAAGTCTTCTTATGGTGTCCTTGGCCCCTTCTGCTTGCTTATTCCTATCCTCCTTTGTTCCACAAGAGTTCCAGAACTCCACCTGATGTTTGGCTGTGGGTCTGTGCTTCTGTTTTCATTAGCTGCTGGATTAAGCCTCTTAGAAGACAGTTATGCTAGGTTCCTGTCTTTTCACAAAAATCAAAAACTCTATTTATTTCCTTGTTATTAGCTCCTAATCAGAACTTTTTTGATTTACTAGGTTGGTCTAGTTGAGTCAAATATTTCTCCACCAAGATGCTGACCCAGCAACCTATACAAGTTCGGAATGTGACTTTCTTTTGTGATAGAGTCACAGATAATCAAGCTTAATGTTTTATGCTTAAGCTTTATTATTTGATGTCTTTATTATAAAGGGAAATTTGGATAAACATTGTGGCACACTCATAATTCCTGAACCTGAGGATGTAGGAGGGTCTGGAGTTCAGGTCCATTCTCAGACACATAGCAAGTTTGAGATCAACTCAGGCTACATGAGACTTGCCAAAAATAAGTAAGAAATTTTGGTACAGGGAAAGTACTATATGAATGCAAAGTTGTTAGTGGATATACCAGGAAGAAGACTGGATCAGATGGTTTTGTAATTGTCTGCTGAAGGTTCTATCACCATTTCTACTTGATTTTGAATTTCTAGCATGCAGAACTTAACAAATCCCAGTTTGTGTTTCTTTTAATTTTCTTTTCTTTTTAGCAGAAACTCTTGTCAAAGGATGATTGGTGATTTAGGTACTAAAAAGTGTTGCTCTTTTTTCCCTGTATTTCCCAGTGAACATAAATGACACATAAAAACTAATAGTTACACATTCAGCAAAACATAAATGCTTAGTATTTTAAATACATTATTTGGACTTTATGACAGCTACTTAAAAGGAAAACATACTTGAATCACAAAAACTTTTTTGTTCACAAACCAAAATAAATTAATCAATTTATTTATCAAAAGTTCATCATGTTTCAGGAATAAATTTGTTTCATAACCTAGTTTCAGTGATTTAATACATGTACAATGAACAATGGGAATGGATAATCCTGGTTCCTGCTCAAACATCTCCAGGTTTTTCAAACAGGATTTGTAATAACTAGCTCTTCAAAGTAATATGCAACAAGGCAAATGCTGATCACATATTACTGAGGGTTAACAAATATGTCAATATAATAATGACATTGGGTAATGAAAAACTTCTAGAAAATACAGGAAAAAGAAAAACAGTCATTAGTCCATGTAAAGGTGTTGATATTTTATTATATTCTGTCACCATTTGTCTATAGTACAATGTAGTTATAAAGTTTAATAATAACAGAGAAAGAATGAAAAGTTTAATGAAATGCTGTAAAGCAAATATTTCTAAACACCACAAAATTATCAGAATAGAATCTTCAAGAATTTCCAAAATTCCTCTTCCTAATTAAAACATCACATTCTTAGAGCATTATGCATTTGCATGCCTGTGTTTGAAGTGAGATAACTTGATTCCTTGGGAAGAATAGTGAATGCGCTCAACTGCTGAGCCATCTATCTACAGCCTAATTATATATTATTTAATTAAAATTATTATTCTAGGTCCTTTATACAATTTTTAACAACTTACTAACATCTAATCTGTCTATGCAATCTTAATTTAGCTGTTTCTGAGTTTTACATCAATGGAAGCATGTTGTATTTTAAAATTTGTATTTAAAGTGAAATACAAAATAAAATGAATCATGTTTAGATTTGGAGAAAAAAGTTTTACTGCAATAAATATCTAAAGCTGCAGAAGTAGCTTTAAGATTGGGTCATGGTTAGATGACACAAGAGTGTTAGAACTCATGATTCAAACAAAACAAAACAGAACAAAACAAAACAAACAAAAAGCCTGGAACTCCCTTGAAAAAAGAGACTACATGCTTGTAGAAGAATGGACATGGAAAGGTGATTGTGGCTATGAGTTTCAAAATGAAAGATGAAAGCTGCAAAATGTACAATACACACACACACACACACACACACACACACACACACACACACACACACACCCTGAGCAACATGCCTCAGAACCATGGATGTTAAGTTAATTGTGCCTGAGATCTCACATAAAAATGAACATATTATTAGAAACTGGAAGGAATACATTCATTCTCTTAAAGCAGCAAAGCTAGTAACTAATGCACTGATTTTATTGTCTTATATATGTAGTTCATTATTCTTTGAATATGTAAATCACCCTAAGTGTGATAAGTCTCTTTTTTGACTTCTCATAAGGTGAACCTACTCATGGAATCTCCTTTCTGTTCTTTGTTATCTCTACTTTTCTTTTAAACTTGTGTAAACTTGCTTCCTCTGAGTTTTCCAGATCCTGGTAGATTTAGAAATCCTAATACTGTAATTTTATGGCAAAGCACAAATAAATGTTTGTAATGGTGCTTATGAAACAGGACTTTAATGGCTGACCCCACCATTAAACTACATTCCTTAATTATGCACTATGCATCAAATTACTTAGGGCATGGAACCTTGCCTTAAATGACTTGGAAATCCACATATTTATAACAGGGATCTTGACACGAGTCTCTCTCTGTCTCTGTCTCAGTCTCTGTCTCAGTCTCTGTCTCTCTCTGTCTCTCTCTGTCTCTCTCTCTCTCTCTCTCTCTCGTCTCTCTCTCTCTCTCCCTCCCTCCTTCTCTCCCTCCACTCCTCTCTGTCTATCTTTCTCTTTCTTCCTCCTCTCTCTATCTGTATATTTATACAGATGAGTAAGGAAGCACTAATATAATATTCTAAGAATATTCTGTTTGTTTTGTAGGTAATATCTTTTCACATCTGAAATCAAAACCAATGAAAGAGTAAATGGAACCAAGGAACAATGTAACCTACTTTGTCCTCTTGGGACTGTCAGAGAATCCAAAGGTGCAGAAAGGACTTTTTGTTCTTTTCTTGCTCTCCTATATTTTGACTATGGTGGGAAATCTGCTCATTGTTATGACTGTAACTATCAGTAACAGCCTGGACTCACCAATGTATTTCTTTCTTGCTAGCTTGTCATTTGTGGATATCATTTACTCGTCATCCATTTCTCCCAAATTGATTTCAGATTTGTTCTTTGGTCAAAATACAATATCCTTTAAACTTTGTATGATTCAGCTCTTCACAGAACACTTTTTTGGTGGATCAGAGGTTTTTCTTCTTCTGGTGATGGCCTATGACCGTTACGTGGCCATCTGTAAGCCCTTGCATTATTCAACTATCATGAAGCAATGGGTTTGCGCTGTGCTGTTGATATTATCTTGGATTGGAGGATTTTTGCATTCAGTAATTCAGCTCAGTACTATTTATGGACTCCCATTCTGTGGTCCGAATATCATTGATCATTTTATGTGTGACATGTACCCCTTACTGAAACTTGTTTGTATTGACACTTATGTCATTGGTCTCTTAGTGATGGCCAATGGAGGGCTGATCTGCATGGTTGTGTTTCTGCTCTTACTCATCTCTTATGGTGTCATCCTGTACTCTCTAAAGAACCTTAATCAGGAAGGGAGGTGGAAGGCTCTCTCTACCTGTGGCTCCCACATCACTGTAGTTGTTTCATTCTTTGTTCCCTGTATTTTTATGTATGCACGACCTGCCAAAACTTTCCCCATTGACAAAATGTTGAGTGTGTTTTACACAGTGATTACCCCCATGATGAACCCCTTGATATATACTCTGAGAAACTCAGAGATGACAAATGCTATGAAGAAGCTGTGGAGAAGAAAAATTATTTCAGGAGAGAAATGAGTTTTCCACAATGAAGTCATCTGTGATGTTGTCTCCTCATGATTCATATCTTCTAAATTGTGATGTTAACTTCCCTCATTTTAAAAACATTTCCTAAAAATACAAATGAACCAAGTGGTTGAACTATTAATAAAATTCAATGCCATAATATAACTTCTGCAATAGCTTCTTTCATCACTATTCCTGGACAGGCATAATGCACAGCAGGACACTAATGAATGAGAAGTAATGAATTAGTGAATGAAACCTTTATGGATTGCACTGACTTTATCTGTATTTATAGTTACATCACCATATTTTGTTTTATTTTTATGTTGATTTATTTTTGTAGCAGTTAAATATATAAATACTATTAGACTCTTGCCAATTTACATTATATGTAGAATTCTGAGTGTCATAATTTTGTAAAATAAATATAATAAAAAATAGTAGAGAGAGAACCAATAAAAGCAGTAAAAACATAGAATCAGTGTACCTATCCCTCATCTGGATGCCACCACTCTCAGATGCTAAGGCTCTACTGTGCTTTTAGAGTCCTTATGTGAGAACTCTCATCATTCATGAAAAAGATGAGCCTGGAGGACACTAGATAAGTAATATAAGCCATAAATAAGAAGACAACACACAAAACAATTTATATGTGGAATACAAAACAGTCATGCTTACAGGAACAGAGACAGACTTATGGATATTACGGGCTAAGTAAACAGAAAGTGTTAGAAATGTGGAGATTTATTATGACAGACTAATAATTCCCAGAGTCTAATTTATACCATGGCATATATTGTTGATCATATGTACTGCATGCTTGAAATTTTGTAAGAGGGAAGATCTTAAATGTTCAGATAACAATGAAATTAAGAAAAAATTAATTATGCAAAAGGATGGATCTTTTAGTTAACTTAGTAGTGATACATTTTATATATTGAGCATGAACTGATCATCCCTTTAATAGTTCACCCTTAGGTGTACCACGGCACCTAAGTATATGCACATACACACAAACCGATAGATAAATAAAGAAATAATCAAACATATACAAGCAAGTGATAAAATTTTAAAATTATTTTATGTGGTTTTAAATCTGTTGGCCATACATGATATACTTTTGATGGCAAAAATTCCGACTAGTTCATTCGAACTGCTTTTATTGTCTATATTTTCTTTAGAACATAAGATCCCTGTTAGATTCATGATAGTGATAGATTTAGTAAATCATTTGATAGACTGCTTTATAGAAGCAATTGATTTCAGTTTTTAAAGACACATATTTTGTGACACATTTTGAGTAGAATTTTGATATTTTCTTTAAAGATTTATGTATATCAGCCATACCTAAAATTTACAAAATTATTGCTATTTTCCAGGAATCACACTATACATATTATTTGTGTTTGGTTACTTATTTTGAACGTTGACCTCATTATGTATATTATATTTTGAACTCAGTTTTTACATGTACAAACACCCTTCACAAAAGTTCAGAACCCTCCTCCAAGTTGTTTTTCTTGAGAAAAAAAATGCTAAGAGCTGAGTTGCCAAAGTCCAGTCTCTGTTAACATATGGTAGGTATGGCTACAACAGGAAGTTGACCAGGACTTTTGACCTATTTAACTAAACTAAGTCAATTGGGGTGCTGATAGAGAAAAGAGTGCTTCATTTCCTCCAGTAGCACAGATGTTGGTATTTATGGTGTTTAAGCTCCATGTGAGGTGTGTGTGTGTGTGTGTGTGTGTGTGTGTGTGTACATATTCTATCAATTCAAGAAATGGATGATAAATGGAAAGAATTATACTAGATGGTTCCAGAAAAACACAGAAACTAAACCAAAAATAAGAGTGAATGAGAGAAGGTATGTTTGAAGAAGTAATAAATGCTGTAGTCCCTGAAGGGATCATTACACACGGTGTTCATGTATTGAAAGTTTATGTTATATCTCATACATTTGTACAATAACCAAGGAAAAACAAAACAAAAAAAGAATAGGTCAGTCCTGGAAGGTTTTCTTTTTTTTTAATTTTTATTTTCTAAGTTTTTTTTTATTTACATTCCAAATGATTTCCCCTTTCCCGTTTCCTCCCTCCCCGAAAGTCCCATAAGCCCCCTTCCCTCCCTCTGTTCCCCATTCAACCCCCTCTTGCTTCTCTGTCCTGGTATTCCCCTACATCCAGTCTTTCCAGGACCAGGGGTATCTCCTTCCATCTTCTTGGAAATCTATTGATATGCAAAGGTTTCCAAAATGATCACACACAAAGTGATTCTACAAAACGAGCATAAGAAGATGAAATAGTGAACATTCGCCAACATTCCTAAATGAAATGCTGTTTATACCAACTGGATCCATTCTGACTTGGCCTAATACAACCTTAATGCTGTGACTATACAGTTAAGGCAGGAAATTCTGTGCTGTAATGTTCAAAGTTTGTAGAAGAAGACAAAAGAGGCCCTAGGGAATGAGGGGGAAGTAGGAAGGGGTGCAGAGATGCAAGAGCATTGTCTTGTGTTAACTAAGCCCAAGTCTGCAACTGTTCTCTGATCCAAAGCCTGAGTGATAACAGGATTCTCTGAGAACTATGGATTCCCCAGTGAAAACACACGACGTATTTCCTGCTTTGCTTTTGGTCATGCGCACAATAAAACACAAACACTCATAAGTATGCATTTTGGTGACTTTAGATAGATGTGTGCATCCAGGTAATTAATCACCACAGTCAAGGTGCAGAACCTTCTCATCAGCCCACAGAGTTTCTGCAAGCCTGTCATGGTTCAGCCATCACAAGTCCTGTGTCTGTCACTTTGAATTGTTGCTTCTTGGTTTCTATAGAAGCAGGCTCTCACGTTGTATATTCTTTATGCATCTATCTTGTTAAGAAAAAAATCAGTTTCTCAAAAAAAATTAAATAACTAAACTAAGAAAATTGCCTCATTTATACATGTGCACTAATGACACAATGCATCATACCACACTGGGTTCCCATTTTCTATAAAGAGAACTTTAATAAGAAAATTGCTGAAATGGTAAGCTATTTATGTCACATCAATGCTATTTCTTTGAAGTTTTAATTGCAATTATTTATTGTGTTTGTGGAAAATACAGATTTATTTTCCCATGCTTATGTGCTTATATGTTTTAAATGCATAATTAATTTAAAGAGATAATTTTAAGTGCCAGAAAGAGATGGTTCAGAAAATAAAGGCACCTACCCCCAAGACCGATGGACCCAAATGAAATCCCTGGGACTCAAATAATGGAAAGAGAAAACTGACTGTAATAGGCATTCTTCTGTCCTCCATACATTCACCATGGAACCTAAGCACATGAACATACATACAAATCAATAAATAAACAAGTTAATGAGTAAGTAAATGAATCACCAACTGTCCTAATAAACTTCTTCTTATAGCTAAAGGGAACTCAAGTTTTCACACTGCCTCTAAGTGTGCACAATATGGCATGTGTTCCATTGCATGAAGCCATTTCAAAATCTCCCTTTGAATTTTATCAGATGGATATCTGTGTAGACTATGGACCAGTTATTTTGTAGAACACACTGTGTATGTGTATTCCAAATCGTGTTTGTCTCCTGTTCCATATGTTAAGTTCAATTTTGCCTATAGCAAGAATATCTAATGATGGACATTTCTCAGGTACCATATTAGGAGGCACTGACTATTGTCTATTTGTGAGGTTAAATTTTATCATTTAGTGATGCTGGTGTTTCCTTATTTCCTTCATTGTGCTTCTGTCATTCAGAAATTTGACCTTATCTACAAAAGACTTTTGCAGGAGCATTTGAGATTTGGTACTATTATCTCTTTTGGAGTCTCTGTAAATCTCAAGTGGTAGCGCCTACAGAATACATTGTAGTCTATACTATTTGTGAAGAAATTGGTCAAAGACAGTTTCTCAGATATGGGTAGTATATGTAGCCATATTTACTCCAAAATTTTGAGCAATACAATTTTAATAGATCACAGGCTACCTATACTGGAGCATACAGGGCTTCATTTTACCTTTAATTGATACTTGTCTCCAAACATTTCTAGAAGGTTCATCTAGCATGAAATATCAGGCCATGCAGATGGTTTGTAGTGAGCCAAAACACACAGGCAGAAATGCCAATCAGATTATTAACTTGGGGGTATTCATTATGCTAGTATTTCTCCTCACTCAAAGCAAAAGGATATATGTCCTTAATTCATTTATAGTGTAGAAGACTTATACCAAGACTTATACCAACAGAATTCTAATTCTGTTATTACATGAAGACTCACATGAAGAGGGAGAACATTCTACTCTTAAAATGACCTTGGAGGCTTGGGTTATTTGACATGACAGGGGTAGCCTTGGACTTTATTAGGAAACACAGTTTCATAGAAAAATAGGAAAATATATGAGGTCTCAACTTTATGCAAAGAACTACAGGAAACTGGAAAGCTTCTGTAAGGCAAAGGACATAGTCAATAAGACAAATCAGGCACTTACAGATTGGGAAAAATTTCTTCACTAACTCCACACCCAATAGAGTGCTAATATTCAAAATATATAAAGAACTCAAGAAGTTAACCACCAAAAAACCAAACAACCCAATCAAAAAATGGAGTATAGAACTAAACCGAGAATTCACAACAGAGGATCTTGAATGGCTGAGAAACACCTAAAGAAACGCTTAAAGTCATTAGTAATCAGAGAAATGCAAATCAAAATGACCCTGAGATTCCACCTTACATCAATCAGAATGGTTAAGATCAAAATCTCAGGTGACAACACATGTTGGAGATGATGTGGAGAAAGAAGAACACTCCTCCATTGCTGGTGGGATTGAAAGCTGGTATAACCACTCTGGAAATCAATTGAGGTTCCTCAGAACATTGAAAATAGATCTACCTGAAGACCCAGCTATACCACTCTTGGGAATATACCCAAAAGATGTCCCACCATGCCACAGGGGCATGTGTTCCACTGTGTTCATAGCAACCTTGTTTGTGATAGCCATAAGCTGGAAATAACCCAGATGTCCCTCGACAGAAGAATGGACATAGAATCTGATTAATTTACACAATGGAATACAACTCAGCTATTAAGAATGAGGACATCCTGAGTTTTGAGGCAAATGAATGGAACTTGAAAATACCATCCTGAATGAGGTAACTCTGATCTAAAAGGACATGCTTGGAATGTAGTAACTAATAAGTAGATATTATCAAAAAAAAAGTACAAAATACACAAGATACAGTCCACAGAACTCAAAAAGGTCAACAAGCTAAAAGACCCAAGTGTGGAAGCCTCAGTTCCACTTGGGAGGGACAATAAAGCAATCACAAGGGAGGAGGAAGGGAGGGACATGGGAAGGAATGTGGACAGGGGAGGGGAAGAGAGGATCTTGTATTGGGTGAGTGAGAAGGACTGAAGCCCTGAGGGCCAGAAGAAACCTCTTTGGGAGATAGGAGGTTGAGGTGGGGGACCTTCCAGAATGTACCAGAGACCTGGCAGGTAAGAGTCTCAGGACTCAAAGGGAGGGCCCTTAGATGAAATGCCTGACAATAGGGAGAAGGAACTTATAGAGCCCATCTCCCACCTCCAGCAGAAAGACAGGACATCAAATGAGGGAGGGGATTGCCATCCCACAGTCAAAACTCTGACCCACAATTGTTCCTGTCTGAAAGAATTACAGGGATGGAAATGGAGAGGAGCCTGAGGAAAAGGAGGTCCAGTGACAGGACCAAAGTGGGATCTGGCTCAAGGGGAGAGGTCCCAAGACCTGACACTCTTACTGAGGCTATGGAGTGCTCACAAAAAGGGACCTATAATGTCCTATGAAAGACCCAAAAAGTAGCTGAAAGAGTCAGATGCAGATATTTGCACCCAACCAATGGACAGAAGTGGCTGACCCCTGTGGTTGAATTAGGGAAAAGCTAGAAGAAGCTGAGAAGGGTGATCCTGTAGGAGTATCAGCAGTCTCAATTAACCTGGACCCCAGAGATCTCTCAAACACCGGACCACCAACCAAGCAGCACACACCAGCTGATATAAGACCCGCAAAACATATACAGCAGAGGACTGCCAAGTCTGAGTTCAGTCAGAGAAGATGCAACCTAACCGTCAAGAGACTTGAGGTCCCAGGGAGTTTAGAGGTCTGGTGAGGTGGGTGGTGGGTGGTGGAGGGTGGGGACATCCTTGTGGAGACAGGGGTGCAGGGAGGAAGTATGGGATGTGTAACAGTCAGAAGGTGGACTGGGAGAGGAGTAAAATCTGGAGTATAAATAAATAAATAAACACATACATAAATAAAAGAAAGAAAGAAAGAAAGAAAGAAAGAAAGAAAGAAAGAAAGAAAGAAAGAAAGAAAAGAGAAAGAAGGAAAGAAAAAGAAAGTGCTAAAAGGGACAGAAATAGTCTTTCCCAGGGAAGAGCTTACCAATCGCTTTGTCTTGAAAACATACATATATGAAATGAACAACACACACACACACACACACACACACACACACACACACACGAACACACACACGTAACACCAACTAATTTAAAGAGATGCCATGAATTTGAAAGAGAACAAGGAGGGGTATATTGGAGAGTTTGAAGGGAGGAAAGAGAAGGAGAAAAATGATGCAATTCTATTATAATCTCAACAATAGAAAGAGCATTAAAAAATAAAGGGAAAATAAAGAGAAGTTTTAATGTCTAATTATTAAACACAATACTTCTTTGAGTTTAAAATCTTTATATTCACATTATATTAAAATCAATCCTTTTTCTAAAATGAGAAAACAGTTCTAAGAATATGATGTTTTCTGTGAAACATAAGCATGATTTGAGGATATAGTTTATCAAGTTCTAATTATTACTCAGGCTTTCAGTGGGACAAAGTGTTGCCAGCTGTAAGTAGGACTATTAATGGCATTAGTCATTTAAAGTTTGCAAATGTAAGCCCAAGAGAAATAGGACCAGAGAACTACTGTTTGCCATTAACTCATGGTCTAGCCTAGTGAGTTCCAGATCAGCCAGTACTAAGTAGAGAAACCTTGTCTCAAAAAATTGAAGCACAGCATATTGAAATTGAATTGAAACACAGCATACCAAAATTGCAGAATATAGAAATAATAACACTGGGAGGAAAGTTTGTGTCAATAGACATCTTTGTCCCCAAGCAAGAAATATTTTACATGAATAATATAAAAATACATCCCAGAGAACCAAGAATGCAGGAGCAAACAGAATAGTGTTAAGTCAATTGGTATAGGGTACAAATCAATAAAATGAACAATAAAAATTATAAGCCCTTTATTATATGCAAAATTTAGGGAGACAAGAAAAGATAATGATATTTAAATAAATAAAATCAGAGAAGGAAAAGAAAGGAACTAGTGCCAAAGGAATAGAAACACCCTTCAAGAACTTTAATACAAAAAATACAAAAGTAGCTTAAAAAATCTAGGATTAATGAATTATTTTATCCCCATATTAAAAATACTAAGATTTGAGAATTGTCCTTTCAATGTCTGCAAAGAATTGTGTTGAATTTTGATGGGGATTACATTGAATCTGTAGATTGCTTTTGGTAGGATGGCCAGTTTTACTATGTTAGTTCTATTGCTCCATGAGCAAAGGAGATTCTTGTGTCTTCTAATATCTTCTTCAATTTCTCTTTTCAAAGACTTGAAGTTTATGTCATACAAGTCTTTCACTGTTTTGGCTAAAGTTACTTCACAATATTTTATATTACTTGAGGCTATGATGAAAGGTTCAGTTTTCCTGGTTTCTTTCCTAGTCTGTTTGTCATTTGTGTATGGCAGGGCTACTGTGTGTGTGTGTGTTAGTTTTATATTCAACTACTTTGATGAAAATATTTATCAGCTATATGAGTTCCCTGGTGGAATTTTAGGGTCATTTATGTATGGTATCGTCTATGAATAAAGATAATTTGATTTCTTCCTTTCCAGTGATATCCTTCATTGTTTTATTGTTCTGTAATCATGCGGTTAGTTCCTTTCAGATTCTTTATATTATGGATTACATTTATTGATTTCCACATATTGAACAATCTCTTCATCTCTGATTATGGTAGATCCCACTGGAGGGGAGATGAAGGGGTGTAGTAGCCAGAGTAGATGGAGGACACCAGGAGAATAAGGCTTCTAAATTGACTGAGCAAAGTACATATGAACTCACAAAGACTAGAGCAACAAGCACAGGGCCTCCAAAGGTCTGCACCAGGTCCTCTGCAAATACATTATAGCTTTCACTATAATATTTTTATGGAACTCCTGAATATGTAAATGACTGGGTATCTGATTCTTGTGCCTTGTCTTTTCTTCTGTTAGTATGTCTTCTCCAAATTCAGTGTGATCGTTTTGTTTTATCTTATTATATTTTACTTAGTTAAAAAACACTATTGAGACAAAAAAGGAGAACTTGTTCCCAGGATATTAAAATGATATATTTTAACTTTCAAAAAACATTCCCACAAACCCCAAACAAACACCAAACCAAAAACAAACCTAAAAATCTTTTAAAAAATACTAATATATATTATATATACATACAATGTATACATACACTTCGAATTTATAGACCAAATACCATTTATCTGTTTGAAAATAAAATTAAATTAGATATATATGCTTATACTTTTTCATATATATATAGTAACAAAGTTGCAATAATAATAAAGTCTTCTAATAAATAATATCTAAAATATAGGTGACTTAATTGCAGATTCATGACAAACTTTTAAAGTACTAATTCCTGTGTGCTCAACACAAAACAACTGACAAAGAAGGAATATCTAATACTAGTGATCTTTTGATACAAAGCCTACTCTTCGATAAAAAGACAAAAAGGAAAACTACAGAGGTACACAACAGACCCACAACTGAGCAGCAGCCTGAAGCAGAAGTTATAGAGCCAGTGTGGAGACCAGATCTGACCCAGTCTGACACCCACATGAGTGTGAGAGTGAACAAGGTTTGGGAAATCTAGTGTACATCAGGACCGGTGATGTATGTGTTCATTTGTTTGTTATCATCTTAATTCAATGGATATATACATCAAATTGTTACACTGTGAATTTATAGAGCAATTGCCATTTAGCTGTTTGGAAATAAAATTAAAATGAGAAATCAATAAGTAAAATCACTGCAATAAATTTTATGGCATCATTTTTCTAGATATCAGGTAATAATGTCTTTCCAGTAAAGGCTTAATATTTGTACAAACAAAACTTTTTGTAATATGAGTCAACTGAGAAACCATATGAATATCTACATACTGGACTTAGGGCACCCTGTGATTCATGTGGCATCAATGTTCTTAGTAACTCATATTCATCTAGAAAGATACTTAACTTTGAATATTATGGTGATTTTAATATTGTTAACTTATAATTCATTGACATGGGATATCTTTTCATTGATGTATATTACTTTCAATGACATCTATAAACATTTGGTGGACTTCAGTATATACATATGACTTGCTTTCATCTTTTTAATTAAAATGTCCTCTGAATATTTAATTTCTTATGCTTCAATAAATAGGATGTATTTATTTTGTCATCCACCTGATCCAATTTATGTTGCCTATAAACTCACATTTCTTTTAATTCTTTGAGAATTTCACACATACGTAGAATGTATTTTGATCATTTTAGTCTGTACATACCTCTCTAACTCAGGCCAGACTTACCTCTTATTCTTCCATTCATTTTAATGTCATGTTCTCTATCTACCTGCATTGGGCTGGGCATGCTCTATCTCATTATAAGTACACTTGTATCTTAGACTGTCTGTCAATCTAGGACATAGCTTCTTTTCACCAATCTCAGTTCACCATTATCCTAGAGAAAGGCTCACATCTTACAGTAGCAGAATAATTTCTTGTGTACAAGCTTCTAACCAAGAACTACAAACTAGTCCCAGACAAAGAAAATATATTGAATATTTTCACCAGCTTATAGACAACAAGAATATATTTCCCATATATCAGAATGCCAGTGTTCAGGGAAGAACTTTCTGTCAAAATATATACCTGACTTAGATATCCATCTAATATACTTAAGGTATATTTTACTCTCCTATTATTAGTTCCATAATAAAATAATTCACTGTGTGCAAATGTCACTTTTAAATCAAAGAATTGAGTTGATTTATTCTAATTGGCTCCTAAATGATAAAACATATAAACAATGGCAGTCATATTTTTTCTGTACAAATAATGTTTAATAAATAATAAAATTCACAAAGAATTTATGTGAAGCCCATAGTCCAAAGTAAAATAATATAATTATATATTCTTTATAGTCACATGTAATAAGCAACACCTCAGTATTACATAAGATTATTTTAAATATCAACCTAATATTCTAGATTTATCTTTTTTAGAAAGTTGGGAGTTTTTTCTCACTTAGTTTTTATTTATTTACTAGAATTGAGGATGAAGAAATGATTCATCAATTAAGAGCAGTTGATCCTTTTGTAGAAGATGAGGGTTTTCTACTGATAACTCATGAGTGGCACAAAACTTCTTAAAACTTCAGTTCCAGGGACATCTAAGGCCTCTCTGTACCCCATGCACAATGGCTCCTACCTTGTGCACACACATGCATTCAGATACACAGACATACATATAAAATAAACATATAAATACAAAAAAGACTAAGGCATTTGTTTATGATGATAAAAGCATGAGAAAAAGGAAGAGATTTGAATTACAATCCCAATATAACCTATGTCCTAATAACTATCTCCAAATAATATCCAACAATGCATTGACATTCCCATCTATAGAAAAATGTCTGAAGAGATTTAAAGTATTATCTATGTATTTAATGTCCACAGACCCTTGTTTAATTATTATTTGAACTTACATTTTTTTCCTCCAGAGCTTCCTTATTGCATTTTTTACCTCAGAATTCCTGAGGGTATAGATTAAGGGATTCAGTAGAGGGGCCACCATAGTGTAAAAGACAGCAACAGCTTTATCAATTGGCAGAGTGGTCACTGGGCGTAGATATACAAATATGCAGGGAATAAAGGATAATACAACTACTGTGATGTGAGACACACAGGTGGAGAGAGCTTTGCGCCTGCCCTCTAAGCTATAGTTCTTTAGAGAGCGCAAGATGATCACATAGGATCCCATCAAGAGCAGGAAGTTAAATAGGCAGATGAACCCGCTGTTGGCAGCAACAAAGAGACCAAGGGTGTGTGTGTCCATGCACACAAGTTCCAACAATGGGTACAAGTCACACATAAAATGATCTATTATGTTGGGGCCACAGAAGGGCAGCCACACTGTGAAGAGGATCTGAATAGTTGCATGGAGAAATCCTCCAGTCCAGGCCACCCCCACTAGGATAATGCATAGCTTATGGTTCATGATGGTTGTATAGTGTAGAGGTTTGCAGATAGCCACATAGCGGTCATAGGCCATCACTGTCAAGAGGATTACCTCAGTAGCACCAAAAATGTGCTCTGCATAGACTTGAGCCATGCATCCATTAAAGGAGATGACTTTGTTCTCCTGAAGGGAGTCCACAATCAGCTTTGGAGCTGAAGAAGAAGTGTAAATTGTATCTATCAAGGACAGATGGCTCAGGAAGAAATACATTGGGGAACTCAGAGTCTGGCTGTTGATGACAGTGACCACAATTAGCAGGTTGCCTGAAACTGTTATCATGTACAGAACCAAAAATGTCACAAACACTACTTTTTGCATTTGAGTATTCTGTGTAAGACCTATCAAGATGAACTCAGTCACGTTCCTTTTATTCTCCATGTGTGCAGTATAGTTTATTTGTTTTCAAATCCAGAAAGAACTATTTTACCTTTAGGAAGAAAGGGATTATAAAATTGTTAATTATTTCTGAAATTATGCATCTTTATTACCTTCTTGTTTCAAAGATAAGACCCCATTTTTTTCAAAATTTCTGGAATCTCAAACTTCTTATTTGACTTTTCTAGTCTTTTACTTTTTAAACTTTAAATTATTCTTATAAGACACAAGACATCAAGAAGAAAGGAATCACATTTCCTCAGGGCAAAGGAGGAATTGTGATCTTTAGTTTACTTCACAATGATGGAGCAGTATAATCGATAGAAGAAATAATTTTAGAAATTAGAAACACCTAAAATTATATATGATATAAGATGAATTAGAACCATAAAATAGTTCCTTTACCCTATTCATAATAATATAAATATGAGAGAGGTAAAAGTGATAATGATAATTTATCACTATAGTGAAAAAGTAATTCAAAGACTGTGTTTTGCATGTTTATTTCAAGAATTAAATTAAAATTGAAAATTTTCCAATCAAATTGTATATATATTGGGTTTTACAGATGTTAAATCATATCTATATGAGTTTTTCTTTTCTTTACATCTTTACTTTGATGGGTAGCAAAAAAATATCATGTTTTCTCCCATAATTGAGTACTAAAATTAAAGTCACTATAAAGGTAGAATGATCCCTAAGACTGTTGGGTATAGATATAGTAGTGATGTGGGCTCCACAGTGTAGTTGATAAGGAGAGGCAAATAATTACACTGATTGGATGAGTACATACCATGTGTATATGTTGAAACATCACATCATGACATACACTAGGAAATATTAGAAAATAAATTAACTTAATTAGGATATTTATCTCATAATATTTCAATGCCATAATATTTTTATTTTTATATAAATAAGTTCCTAAATTTCTTCAGATTTCATTACTAACTTTAAAATTGGAAAAAATATAATCTCTATATTTTTCTTGGAGTCCTGTAACTGAATACATAAACATTCAAGTTGGATAAAATTTGAGTTATGAAACAGTGGAAATATTACATTGGGACATTATGGCAGCACAGGAAATATCTTGATATGATTAAATAACATCATAATATTAAATAAGTGCCTATGAAATTATAATTACCGATTTATTAATGGTCTTGAAGATTAGAACAGAGTGATTGACATGATTATCCCCCAGAATACTTAGCATTATCCAGAATGTCATCTTTTTTATTAAAATATTTTATACCACATATTATGATTATGTTTTTTCTCTTCCTCCAACTCCTCCAAGATCCTTCTCCCTTTCTTATCCACCCAAATTATGTTCTGTCTTTCAATCCCCTGCCTATCAACCCCCCAAACAAGGAACAAAACTGAAAACAATAAATACTCAACCAAAAAAACCTAAACCCCAAAAGAAAAATGTATGTTTTTTCTGACATATGGATGATAGGTTGCAAGATTTGATATGTGTGCTGGATGTCACCTTTATTGTACCAGCCAAATTTGCTCTTTCATTTTAACTAATATCAGCCAACAATTTTCATAGGTGACAATTAATTCTACTTTGAGTAAACAACCAGTAGTCACTTGATCTAAAATCTTTTATTTACTTGATGAAGATGCATATATTATTAAGACTTCAGAACAGTATTTAAAACTTCTTTGTCATTATTAAGTCTTACATTTTCCTTAACTTCAGATTTAGTACATTTTTCTGTGTTCCTAACACAAAAGAAGAATAATGCAATTTGTCCCCATCTCATATGAATGTGATATATAATTAAGACCTTGGAAAGGAGACTGTATTCTATGTGATTCCATGAATGTATCATTGACACAATAACCTTACAGCACTGAGCGCATGATTATGGACTCCCTTCTAAGTAGCCAAAAGTTTCAGAGAATCCTCCTAGGAACAAAAACCCCTGAGAATAAAAGGGAGTATATTTCCAATTGGCAGATCTTCTCTAGAGGAGTTAATCCTTGGGATAACAAAGACTGGACTAAAATGGTTTTATAGTCACTCAAATGTATATATCAAAGTCATATTTTATGACCAAAATTACATATAAAATCTAAACCTTGACTGTCCATCATTACTTCTGTTAATAGTTCCATTTTTGTTAAGTCTTCAAGTAATCTGAATACATTTTAATTATTTTTTAAAACACCCAGATTTCTTATTTTCCCTCACACCATGTAGACAAAAAGACAAACTGAGCAACTGAGTCATATGTCAAAACTAATGTCTTTAGTGCTTGATGGAAGAGTAAGGAAATAACTGAGTTCATTCACTATTCTGGTTCAAAGATTAACAGCATACCCTTTGGTATTTGCAGAGGAGTAAGGAGAGATTAATCTTTCATAAAAGACTGTAAATGAAAAGGCAAGGATCTAAATGAATAACTTCATCCCACACTGAGAAAACCTGGTCATGTACTTAAATTCCCGTGCTCAGATTTTTGGACATGAAACTTTTGCTTTCCTCTGCTTTTCCGTATGCTCTGTGCAGCATGCTGAGGCTTACTTGCCATGAGCATGCTTCCTGTGGGACTTCCTTATACTAAGCACTGGCAGTACATTTGGCAATGTGCCAAGTGATTTGTGTGTACCATTTCATCTACTCCTCACAACAATGTTAAAATATTTAGACACTATTAAATGTACATTTTTAAGAAAAGAAGACTTACCTAAAGTCCCTATGATAAAATGTAGAGGATCCTGTGTTCAAATCCAGGATGTCTGTCTCTAGCTCTTTAGCATTTGCTCAGCACCTGTGTCTCCAATACAGATCAGTTCACTTTGAAGGTCAGCATTACAGAGAAGTGAGCTAGTACCTTAAAGCTACCAGCTGTAGTCACAGGAAACTCCATAGTCCTCTGTTAATCTCCAATAGAAAGCCAGATGGTAATGAATTCAGGTTTCTAGTCTGCAAGTCTATAGAACTGCTCTACATTAGAAATCCTTGGTTATCTTGTATTTTATCAACTTATACACAGGTTAAAGTTGAGGAGTTATGTATTAGGTAGGTTAATATCAAGGAACCTGAGCTCTTCAGACCATTACAGAGGACAAGAACAGCCTAGGTCTGCTAAACTGTAACACTGCTAAACTGTTATCTTCTGCCTCAGCATCTCACCTTTCTGATGATGACAAGGTATAAATATATACAAGTACTTCATAGTTATCAATAGCTGTCTTGATTCTTTAAAAAAGCAAAATTTTTAGTTTAAGAATTGTAGAAATTCTACTGTATAGCTAGGGCTTTATCTGCTGTAAGAGAAATACTTCTCCACATCCAAAAATGTTTTAAACAAAATTAAAAGTGTTCTTGATTCTGAATTTTAGTATTAATTTCCATTCATGGTTGAAAGTGTATCCATTCCTCTAACAATTAGAATTTTTAAAGCAATATTTTTTTATTTTAGCTTCAGAGTTTAAAGGGTTCTTTTGAAAAAAAAAAAGAATTCAAATAGTTCTTCTTCCCATTATGATCTGTCCTCAGGGCAGTGAAGGCTAGAACTCTGTCACAGATTACTTCCAATGAACATTTTAAACTTCTCAGCTGCATCCTGTATTTACCTCTATTGATATAAGTTGAAATTTCCCTTTCAGGGATCCTGAAAATTACTAGTTTATTTTTTAAAGAATAGGTATGACTTTGTATAAACTAATAAATTATATGGAGTACCACAAATACATGGAGATCACATGCCATACATAGGAAAAACATTCTGTAACTCATCTCACTAATTATCTTTGTACCCTATATGTAAAAACCTAGATTCCATAAATTGTATTTTTATACATATTTATAGTTAGAGGATTTAATTATATTAATTATAAACTCCTTTCAGGGAAAGAATGAAAATATGATAAACTACCTTAAAAATCAGAATTTTGGGTACCCTACCTTGGATGCTGCTGTAGTTGAGAATGTCCAGTGTGCTCAGAAATCATTACATACAGCTACTTAGACAGCAATTCATATAATGCATGCATTCTTAATCTATAAGGATTAATGATACTCCAAGAGGCAGAGACTGTCAAATGACATAAATGTTTTCAAATATATTTAACAAGTAATTTCAAAGCTCTGATGACTTTGCAATTCTTATGAAAATGAAAAGAAGGAAGGAAGAAAAAAGTTATGTTGAATTTGAAACTGAAAGTTCTGAGGAAATATAATCTTTTGATTTTCTGTTCTTATAACAAGAGGCACAAATATTTCTAACCCTTAATTTAATTTGGTCAATGAAATAAACATCCAGCACCTCTTGGAAAGATTGTGTGTAGAAAAGCTAGTGAGGACATTATTAATAGATGAATCTTTCTCACTTGTGCCCTCCCAGGAATTAATTATTTATTGTTTTTGAATATCGTATTTTAGAAACATATTTGATGTATTTATTTATGCACAACTCACCAATTGGTTCTTTTCACTGCAGTTGAAATAATTTATCAAAAGTCCAAATCTCTGGTTTTGGATATTTTGGAATGAAGTATGTATCTCATAAGCCCTTGAGGACCATGAATGACTCCCACTACTGTATAGATAACAAGCTGGAGCTTTGTTTAGGTCGTGTCCCTGAGGTTTTCTCATTCTGAGGTTATGTAGAAGAGAGAGAGATTTATCTTTGAACTGAACTAAAATGTACCAGGAATTATTCTGTCCCTAGGAATGAAGTTTAGAAACTGAAACACTTTTAATCAATGTGTAATCTGCCCCAGGCCATTCCCTTCACCCGTTTTGGCAAATCTGTTGATGTTGTCATTGTTTAGGTATTTAAAAAATGTTTTATTAGTTCTTTGTGAAATTCACTTCATGTACTTCAATCCCACGCATCTCCCTGATTCCTCATACTCACCCTCCACTCTTGCAACCTCTGCCTCCCCCCAAAAAAACTCTTGTTGTGAGAGAGATAATGTGTCAAAGTGTGTCCCACAGTACAACCTTTGGACAACAGTACTTTGCTTACAAATGTCCATTGCAATAGATATTGGTTTGATTTGGGTCTTTGCCTTCTGCCACACTACCAGTACTAGAATCTCACTGAGAC
This sequence comes from Tokudaia tokunoshimensis, assembly GCA_036184795.1. Taxonomy (NCBI): domain Eukaryota; kingdom Metazoa; phylum Chordata; class Mammalia; order Rodentia; family Muridae; genus Tokudaia; species Tokudaia tokunoshimensis. The sequence continues at coordinate 64,554,924 of BTHU01000004.1, read as the reverse complement.
TCAGATATCCTGCTGCTGCCCTGTGTCATGGATACCCTGTGGTTTTAGATCTATAGGACTGTACCCTTCACATACTCCAGCAGTTCATCATTGGGGTAGAGGTTGGGGTGATCCAACCCAAAGTCCTGGTTCTGGGCCTGAGAGACATCTGAGCTACTCAGTCCACCAGCTCTCCTTCACCTACAACAACCAGGCAAGCTATCAAGTCCTGCCACAGCTAATTCATCAAATATTGCAACCAGCAAGGGGGCAGAGCCAAGTTTCTTGCTCTTATGCCCTTGGAGCCAGGTCATATAGTCCCAGCCATCAGGGATAGCTCTACTATGCTACTCAGACAAGGTTCAGGGCCTGCTATCCCAAGTGTTGCAGCTGATGAGGGGCAGAGCCAGTCTCCCACTCTCACGATCCTGGGGTTGGCCCTCTCACATGCCATGGGTGACTAGGGACAATGGAGAGGGTTGAGATGAAATCTCTCCCTTGTTCCTGAACTATTGCATCATGGCAGACACATTACAGAGCCAGCTCTCCCATACTCCAACCCTTGGAGCCAGCTCACCAGTGCCCCTGCCACCAGGGTCAGCTCTACTGTGCTGCCCAGCAGAGGTGTAGAGCCTGCTCTTCTGAGTGCTAGAGCAGGTGAGGAACAGGGCCAGCTCTTATGACTTCACGCCAGCTCTCTTGCCTACTGCAGCTGGCAAGGACAACAAGGGGGCAGGAGGGCAGGAGGACAGGAGGACAGGAGGACAGGAGGGCGGGAGGCGTATTTCTTCCTTGCCCATGCCACTGCACAGCAGATAAGAGGCTATCTAGATAAGAGGGATAGCTATCCTGTGCTCAAGTCCTTGGTTTAGGTATAATAACTAGCCATATTGTGTAGGCTTGCATTTTTCAAAACATACTTTAATAAGGGTTTTTAAATGTTTTAACCTCTCTTCTAGCCCATCACCCATTAGAGGTAGTGGGAAAAAAGGGTTAATAGGGCAAAGGAGGATGTGGACCTGTTTAGAAATAATTCTTTCAGGCAATTCCAATCTTTGTTGTCAGGATAGCAGCACTTTAGTTCACAGGATTAAGCAATGGAAGCTTGATCTACTCACAAACACTATTCATGAAGCACCAACAGCAATTCAATTCTGAAGAAACCATGAGGCTCTGCCAATTGACCTAAGTCTACAGATGCTTCAAGAAGCTGCCAGAAAGCCACCAGAAATCCTTTGGTGTGTTTCTCTCTACAAAGACACTGCAAATGATGATCAGCAAAGAAGGCAAGATGAACCCATGCCACAGTATCATCAGTGAAGACCAGTGTTGTTGCAAGATATTCCCTGTCCAATCACATTGAGGCAGTGAGAGGCCTGCGATTGGGCAGGAAGGAGGAGGCAGAGCTAGGAGTTGGGATATGAGAGAGCAGATGTGTGAGTGTGGGTGGAGGGGATGGGGGAAGAGATCAAGATGGAATCAGATGTTAGACTATCTAAAGGTTAGAAATTGGAATAAGACTTTTATCATTGTAAATTGACATCTTGTATTTGTGAGTTTAATGTACATAAATCTTTAGCTAACTAAGATTGGGAGTCATGCTTTACCTGGTAATTAGAATGAATGGGCGCAGGGTGGAAGCAAGATGAACATGCGGGAACCATACCGGTAGCCGGAGACCTCCGCTGTCAGGACTGCTTGGGAAATTAGGTCATGCGAAGCGGGACCCTGCCAGGACATAGAGTTTGAAATTGTCAGGCCAGCAGATCTTGGATGCATGGTCCGGCACCACTGTGGAGAGTTGGCAGGTAGGTTCATTTTTTAATTATTCCCAGTACAGTTGGCATACCCAATGTGCTGGCTGGGCACATATTCACTAGAAATCTGAGATTATTAACCTGAGAGTTAGAGTTTTATTTTGTTGTTGTTGTTGTTAAGTGAGTAACTAAAGAGCACCAAAATCGAGTTATGAGATTCAAGCATGCCAAGTTGAAATAAAGAAAGCAGCTCTAAGGTCCCCTGGGGTGGGGAGTTGCAAGCTGCTCTGAGTCAGGAGAGAGAAAAAGATGGTATAGCTTGTTTACTTAGACAGAGGAAGCCAATATTCTTTCTAACGTGGTCTATCATGGGAAATTTGGGTGACATTTTCCTTGAAGGCTAAATACAAATGCCTAAGTAGAGGCTCATACAGTATCTTAGTTTATTTCATTGGTTGAAGATTGTTTTAATTTGAACTAGGATAGAAAAGTAGTCACGGACTCTAGAGTAAAGACAGTAGTGACAACAATTGCCTGATATCAACAGATATTAAATAAATGTTTGAGGCTCCAGGTAGAGAGCACAACAGATAGATGGTAAAAACAGGAGAGCTACTCTGGGCAGAGAGCCAAATATTAAGACGGTATAAAGATAATTTACTTAACTAGCCAGAGGAAGCTCATATTCTTTCTAATGTGGTCTCTAGTGAGAATTTTGGGTGACATATTCCTACTTGGCTAGATAAAATTGGCCTAAGCAGAGGCTCAAGCAGTATCTTAGTTTGATATAGCTTGTTTCTCAGGCACAGGAAGCTCATGTTTTGTTAACGTGACCCACAAATGGAATTTGAATGTCTATTCATGCTTTGCAAGATAGTAATTGTCTAAGTAGAAGCTCATACAGTATCTTAGTTTATTTCATTTGTTTTAGATTGTCTTGATTTTCAAAATGGATGTGATATTGAGTTTTGTGGCTATAATATTCCTCTGGGATGGAGGTCAAAATAAAGGTTTGTCTAGTTACTGGCTCAGTGGTATGGTGATTTGGGAAAAAGATTTTGTTTTTGTGTTTTTTTATTTTCTATATTTTTTTATTTATATTCTGAATGATTTCCCCTTTCCCGTTTTCTCCCTCCCCGAAAGTCCCATAAGCCCTCTTCCCTCACCCTGTTCCCCATTCAACCCTCTCTCGATTCTCTTTCCTGGTATTCCCATACATCCAGTCTTTTCAGAACCAGGGGTCTCTCCTTCCATCTTCTTGGAAATCTATTGATATGTGAATTGTGTCTTGGGTATTCTGAGATTCTGGGTTAATATCCCCTTATCAGTGACTGCATACCATGTGTGTTCTTTTGTGATTGGGTTACCTCACTAAGGATGATATTTTCAAGTTCTGACTATTTGCCTAGGAATTTCGTGAATTCATTGTTTTTAATTGCAGAGTAGTATTCCATTGTGTAAATATACCACATCTTCTGAATCCATTCCTCCATTGAGGGACATCTGGGTTCTGTCCAGCTTCTGGCTATTATAAATAAGGCTGTTATGAACATAGTGGAGCATGTGTCCTTATTGCATGCAGGGGAAGCCTCTGGGTATATGCCCAGGAGTGGTATAGCAGGATCCTCCAGGAGTGTCATGCCCAGTTTTCTGAGGAACTGCCAGACTGCTTTCCAGAGTGTACCAGCTTGCAATCCCACCAGCAGTGGAGGAGTGTTCCTCTTTCTCCACATCCTTGCCAGCCCCTGCTGTCTCCTGTGTTTTTGATCTTAGCCATTCTGACTGGTGTGAGGTGGAATCTCAGGGTTGTTTTGATTTGCATTTCCTAATAACTAAGGATATTGAACATCTCCTTAGGCGCTTCTCAGCCATTAGATATTCTTGAGGTGAGAACCCTTTGTTTAGCTCTGTACCCCATTTTTAATAGGGTTATTTGACTCTCTGGAGTCTAACTTCTTGAGTTCTTTGTATATATTGGATATTAGCCCTCTGTCAGATGTAGGGTTGGTAAAGATCATTTCCCAGTTTGTTGGTTGCCGCTTTGTCCTTTTGACAGTGTCCTTTGCCTTACAGAAACTTTGTAATTTTATGAGGTTCCATTTGTCAATTCTTGATCTTAGAGCTTAAGCTATTGGTGTTCTGCTCAGGAAATTTTCCCCTGTGCCTATATGTTCAAGGTTCTTCCCTAGTTTCCTTTCCATTAGTTGCAGTGTGTCTGGTTTTATGTGGTGGTCCTTGATCAACTTGGAATTGAGCTTAGTACAAGGAGATAAGAATGGATCAATTTGCATTCTTCTGCATGTTGACCTCCAGCTGAGCCAGCACCATTTGTTGAAAAGGCTATCTTTTTTCCACTGGATGATTTTTGCTCCTTTTTCAAAGATCAAGTGACCATAGGAGTGTGGATTCATTTCTGGGTCTTCAATTCTGTTCCATTGATCTACATGCCTGTCACTGTACCAATGCCATGCATTTTTAACACTATAGCTCTGTAGTACAGCTTGAGGTCTGGGATACTGATTTCCCCAGAGGTTCTTTTACTCTTGAGAATAGTTTAGCTATCCTGGGTTTTCTGTTATTCCAGGTGAATTTTTGAATTGCTCTTTCTAACTCTATGAAGAATTGAGTTGGGATTTTGATGGGGATTGCATTGAATCTGTATAATGCTTTTGGCAAAATGGTCATTTTTACTATATTCATCCTGCCAATTCATGAGCATGGAAGATTTTTCCATCTTCTGAGGTCTTCTTCAATTTCTTTCTTCAGAGACTTGAAGTTCTTGTCATACAGATCTTTCACATGTTTGGTTAGAGTCACAACAAGATACTTTATATGGTTTGTGGCTATCTGAAGGGTATCATTTCTTTTACTTCTTTCTCAGCCTACTTATCCTTTAGGTATAGGAAGGCTACTGATTTGCTTGAGTTGATTTTATATCCGGCCACTTTGCTGAAGTTGTTTATCACCTGTAGGAGTTCTCTGGTGGAGTTCTTTGGGTCGCTTAAGTATACTATCATATCGTCTGTAAATAGTGGTACTTTGACTTCTTCCTTTCCAATTTTTATCCTTTGACCTCCTTTTGTTGTCTAATTGCTCTAGCTAGAACTTCAAGAACTATATTGAAAAGATATGGAGAGAGAGGACAACCTTGTCCAGTCCCTGATTTTAGTGGGATTGCTTCAAGTTTCTCTCCATTTAAATTGATGTTGGCTACCTGTTTGCTGTAAATTGCTTTTACTATGTTTAGATATGGGCTTCGAATTCCTGATCTTTCCAAGACCTTTAGCATGAAAGGATTCTGAATTTTGTCAATTGCTTTCTTAGTATCTAATGAAATGACCATGTGTTTTTTTTCTTTGAGATTGTTTGTACAGTGGATTATATTGATGGATTTCCTTATATTGAACCATCCCTGCATCCCTGGGATGAAGCTTACTTGATTGTGGTGAATGATCGTTTTGATGTGTTCTTGGATTCAGTTGGCAAGAATTTTATTGAGTATTTTTGCATCGATATTCATAAGAGAGATTGGCCTGAGATTCTCTTTCTTTGTCGGATCTTTGTGTGCTTTTGGTATTAGCGTAATTGTGGCTTTATAGAATGAGTTGGGTAGTGTTCCTTCTGTTTCTGTTTTGTGGAACAGTTTGAAGAGTATTGGTGTTAGGTCTTCTTTGAAGGTCTGATAGAATTCTGCACTAAAACCTCCCTGGAAAAAATGAGATAGTAACCTTCTTGCATCAAACCTAAAAGTAGATAACCACTCAAACATAAAGATAGCATCAAGAATGGCAGTTGGCAATAATCACTATTCCTTAATCTCTCTTAATATCAATGGACTCAATTCCCCAATAAAAAGACATAGACTAACAGACTGGATACATAAACAGGACCCAGCATTTTTCTGCATGCAGGAAATGTACCTCAGTGTCAAAGACAAACACTACCTCAGAGTAAAAGGCTGGAAAACAATTTTACAAGCAAATGGTCCCAAGAAACGAGCCGGAGTAGCCATCCTAATAGCAGATAAAATTGACTTTCAACCTAACGTCATCAAAAACTACACAGAAGGACACTACATACTGATCAAGGGAAAAATCCACCAAGAAGAACTATCAATTCTGAGTATCTATGCTCCCAATGCAAGGGCACCGTCATTCGTAAAAGAAACTTTACTAAAGCTCAAAGCACACATCGCACCTCACACAATAATAGTAGGCAACTTCAACACCCTGCTCTCTGAAATGGATCGTTCAGGAAAGCAGAAACTAAACAGGGACACCCTGAATCTAATTGAAGCCTTGGACCAAATGGAACTAACAGATATATATATATATATAGAACATTTCATCCTAGAGCAAAAGAATACACCTTCTTCTCAGCACCTCATGGTACCTTTTCCAAAATCAACCATATAATTGGTCACAAATCAGACCTCAACAAATATAAGAAGATAGAACTAATCCCATGCCTCCTATCAGATCACTATGTAATAAGGGTGGTCTTCAATGGCAAAAAAATAACAGAAAACCCACATACACATGGAGGCTTAACAATGCTCTACTCAGTGATAACTTGGTCACGGTGGAAATAAAGAAAGAAATCAAAGACTTTTTGAAATTTAATGAAAATGAAGGCACAACATACCCTAATTTATGGGACACAATGAAAGCAGTGCTAAGAGGAATATTCATAGCCCTGAGTGCCGCCAAAAAGAAATGGGAGACAGCCTACACTAGCAGCTTAATGGCACACTTAAAGCCCTGGAACAAAAAGAAGCAAATACACCCAAGAGGAGTAGAAGGCAGGAAATCATCAAACTCAGGGCTGAAATCAATCAAGTAGAAACAAAGAAAACCATACATAGAATCAACAAAACGAGGAGTTGGTTCTTTGAGAAAATCAACAAGATAGATAAGCCCTTAGCCAGACTAAGCAGAGGGCACAGAGACAGTATCCAAATTAATAAAATCAGAAATGAAAAGGGAGAGATAACAACAGGGAAGGGGGCTTATGGGACTTTCGTGGAGGGAGGAAACGGGAAAGGGGAAATGATTTTGAATGTAAATAAAAAAACCTTAGAAAATAAAATAAAATTTAAAAAAAAAAGAAAAAAAAAGAAACTGAGGAAATTCAAAAAATCATCAGATCCTACTACAAAAGCCTGTATACAACACAACTAGAAAATCTCGAGGAAATGGACAATTTCCTTGACAGATACCAAATACCAAAATTTAATCAGGATCAAATAGACCATCTAAACCGTCCTATAACCCCTGAAGAAATAGAAGTCGTCATTGGAAGTCTTCCAACCAAAAAAAGCACGTACAGCCTTGTTGCGTCTCCTCGTCAAGCATGCTGAAATGACCTGCTTGAACTCCTGAGGTCCTGGACTTCAGGCAGATTTATTCAAGACACAGACATCAGAGTCTAATTAATCCTTCCTGTTTCTGAGAAGAGACATGTTGTCTTTTTCTGGAAGCTGCCTTGAAAAACATCACATGCCCTTTTTCCCTCCCAGTGTAGTGTTTCTACTAATTATTTGGGAATTTCATGTAGTGCATCCCAATCACTTGTTTCACATTCCTCTGAGGTCCACTCCCATTCTTGTTTCCTCCCCCTGAAAAGAATGACAAACAAACAAAACACCATGCCCAAAATGTGTTACCCATATACTCATTGTAACATGATCAAACTCGCAGTGGCCATTTCCTTAAAGGAAACTGAATCCTTCACCCCTTGCCCCCTGACTTGCCATCAACTGTAAAGAGCTATATACTTCAGCAACTGTATCACAGACATTTTTAGGTTTTAGAGAAGATTTAATATTATTGTTTATCATTTTCTTCATTCTTCTCTTATACAATACATTCTGACTGAACCTTCTCCTTCCTCCCCTGTTTCAAACCACACTTCCACCTCCTCCCTTGCTCAGATCATCTCCTTCTCTGTTTCCCTAAATAAAAGAATAGTGATATTAACTGAGTACTGCATAACAAGACACAGTAACAGAAGGCATAAACTCTCATGTCAAGGTTGGAGGAGACAACCCAGTAGGAATAAAAGGTTTTCATGAGTAGGAAAAGAGTCATAGTCATCCCCAGTTGCACTGTTAAGAATCCAACAGAAATCCTAAGTTAAAAATTATATATTATTATATATATAACCCATGCAGGTTATATAATTGCTGCCTTACTCTCGGTCAACTCCTATGAGCCCCGCTTACTTGATTATTTGGACCTTGTTCTTCTGGAGACTTTGATCCCTCTGGCTTCTAGAATTCTTCCTCCTCTTTCATGGAGGTTCTTAGATCTGCCTAATGTTTGACTGTGGGTCTCTATATCTATGCCCATCAGCTTCTGGAGAAAGTCTCTCTGATGATGGGCTAAGCAGCAATCTATGAGTATATCAGAATATCACTACAATCATTTTTGATTCTATTCTAGGTCTCTGATCCATCTAGCTTCTGGATCCTGTCCATTCAGGAAGTGTAAGGCATGGGCTGTTTCTCCTGGCATGAGCCTCAAGAAAGCTCAGTCATTGGTTGAGCACTCCCACAAGATGTGAGCTACCATTGTCCCAACATGTCTTGCAGGCTCAACAGGTTGTGGGTTGTAGGTTTTGTGGCTTTGTTGGTGTCTCAGTGCCACCACTGGGAGCCTAGTCTGGTTACAAAAGATGATTGGTTCAGGTTCCTTATCCTCCATTATAAGGCGTCCTCACTAGGGTCACCTTCATAGGCTTAAGGAAGTTTCCACTGCACTAGGTTTTCACATCACCCCTAAATGTCCCTCTATTCCAGTTGTCTTTCCACTTACTTTCTCCCTCTGTTACTCCCTTCCTCATCCGATCCTTCCTGTTCCCAATCCCACCTATCTCCAGGTGTCTCCACTAGACCTCTCCTCTTTATCTAGCTTCTATGTGTCTGTGGATTTTGTAATTATCCTTTGTTCAACAATTAATATCAACTTATAAGTAAATGCATATCATAAATTGTCTTTATGGGTCTGAGTAGCCTCCCTCAGGATGATTTTTTCTAGTTATATGCATATACTTGCAAATTTCATTATGCCATTTTTAACTGTTTTAATTCTCCATTGTGTAAATATATTTTATTTATCAATATTTTAATTGAGGTACATCTAGATTGTTTCCAGTTTCTTGCTATTATGAATAAAGTCTCAGTGAACATAGTTGATCAAGTGTCCTTGTGGTAATATGGAGCATCTTTTGGGTGTATACGTAAGAGTGGTATGCCTCAATCTTGAGGTAGATCAATTCCTAAATTTCTGAGCAACCTCCATATCATGGTTACCCCTGGAATAGTGAAGGCTATAAGACTGACAATTATGGGATCTCATAAACTAAAAAGACTCCCTAAGCCACTGGAATAGTAGCGGTACAAGTTTGCTTTCCCTCCAACATTGGAGAAGTGCTGCCCTTGTCCCACATCTTCACCAGCCTGAGATATCATATTTGGTATTGATTAGTTATTCTGATAGGTGTAAGATGAAATCTCAAAGTAGTTTTGATTAGCATTTCCCTGATGGCTAAGGATACTGAATATTCCCTTAAGAGTTTTTCATCTTCAATAAATGGTGGTGGTTTAACTGGCAGCCTGTATGTAGAAAAATAAAAACTAGATCCACAGTTTTCATCTTGCACAAAAGTCAAGTCCAATTGTATCAAGGACCTCTACATAAAACCAGATATACTGAATCTAACAGAAGAGAATGTGAGTAAGAGTCTTGAACTCACGGACAAGGAGGAGGGGTGGATGTCCTGAACAGAACTCCAATGGCTCAGACTCTAAGATCAAGAATTGAGAAATGGGACCTCATGAAAATGAAAAGCTTCTGTAAAGCAAAGGACATAGTCAATAGGACAAACTGGCAACCTACAAATTGGTTCTGTTATTATTGATTTCAAGCTTTAGCTTTATTATTTCCTGCCATCTACCTCATTTGAGTGTGATTGCTTCTTTTCATTGTAGAACTTTCACTTGTGCTGTTAAGTTGTTAATGTGAGAGCCCTCCAACTTTTTATATAGCCACTTAGTGCCATGAACTTTCCTTTTAGCACTTATTTTATCATGTCTCATCAGTTCATGTTCTGCAATTATTTTTGTTGAATTATAGAAAATCCTAATTTTTTCTTTCTGTCTTGATCTAGTAGTCATTTAATAGAAAGTTGTTCTGTTTCAATGTGTTTGTTCACTCTTTGTTATTCTCTTGTTGATATTCAGCTTTAATGCATCATGGTCTGCAAGGATGCTGGGGATTATTTTAATTTTCTTGTGTCTGTTTAGACTTGCTTTATGACTAAATATATGGTCAATTTGTGGGAATGTTCTATGAGTTGTTGAGAAGAAGGTATATTCTTTTGTGTTTGGATAAACGTTCTATAGATATCTGTTAGGTACATTTGGTTTGTAACATCTGAAAGCTCCAGTGTTTCTCTGTTTAGTTTTCTGGGTACTGAAGTTTCTCACATTTAGTGTGTAGTTTAAGTTTTAGTAATGTTTCTTTTACAAACATGGGTGCCCTTGTATTCAGGCATAGATGTTAAGAATTGACAAATCATCTTGATGATTTTTCCTTTGATGAACATGATTAATATCTTTGATTAAGTTTGAAGTTTATTTTGTCAGATATTAGAATGGCTACACAATCTTGATTCTTAGATTCAATAGCTTGGAAACTCTTTTTCAACACTTCACTCTTAGCTAACGTCTGTATTTGATGTTGAGTTGTGTTTTATGTGTGCAACAGAAGGAAGGATCCTGTTTTAACATCCATTCTGTTGTTCTCTGTTTTAATATTGGGGAATTGAGTTCACTAATATTGGGAGATATAAATGACCAATAATTATTAATTCCTTTTATATTTTGTTGTTAATGTTGTTTTACTCTGTTGTGTGAATGAGAGAAAATGATATGCATGTGTGTGTGTGTATGTGTGTGTGTGTGTGTTTGTGTGTATGTCTGCGTGTGTTTGTGTCCTTCCCTTCTTTTGGTTTAATATTTTTGAAGTTATTTATTTCCTATATTTCGTGCGTTTGGTAGAATTTTCTTTTGAGTATTTTCTGTAATGATAGCCTTGTAGGTTGCTGTTGTTTAAATTTGAATTTATCACGGAATATCTAGTTTTCCCCTCTATTATCGTCATAAAGTTGGTCTTAAGGTCTTTTTCTTGTGCTTCAGCTATGTTAGAATATTCTGGGACTGCTATAGTGTGATGACTGTGCTATGGTGGTGGTATAGTGCCCTGACTATTTTGATTGTGTTCTACACTGACTTATAGAGTTTAGGCATCTGGATTTGGAATGGTTATAGGTCTTGGTGCCAATTTCAAGCTTTGTCTTGTTGGATGGACATTTGGTTCCTTGGTTTCTGTTTCCTTTCTGATCTTATGTTCTGAATGGCCTGTGATTGAGTAGAGGATCTCCTGTCAAGTTAGGGACTAGATTTCTGGTGGCCAGTATGGTCTTTTGTCAAGCAGGGTATCTCTGCCTAAGTTGGAGCATGGAGTTCTGGTGGCTAGTATCACCTTTGGTCCAACAGGGAATCTTTCCCTGGATTGAAGACTGGAATGTGGTGTTAAGGTGGAGAGTGGGACCCTGGGAATAGGGTGGCTGGTCTATATGGTCTTCTGGAGGGCATTGACTATTCTTGGGCAGGGAGTGTCAACCAGAGGGAGAGAGAGTTATGGGAAGGTTCACAGGTGGCTGCCCTATCTAGTCTCTTTGCGGGCATTGTTTGTGGTTAGGGAGGGAGTGTCTGCCCAAGGGAGAGGAGAGAGTTGCGGAGAGTTCCATGGGTAGCTGTCGTATCTGGTCTTTTGGAAGGTGTGGCCTGAGGTTGGGTGGGGGTGTTGCAGAGAGTGTGGGGGCATCTGCAGGAAGTTGGCCTCCATGGTCCTCTGGCATGGCCTATTGTTGGATAGGGGTTGTCTTCCTGAGGGAGCTGAGAATGTGGTATCACAGGTTTTAAGAACTCTCTCCAATAGCTTCCTGTCTGACTGTTGGAGAAGAGGCTGTCACAGAAGCCTTTAATATCTCCCATTCCCAGTTATGAGTCTATAGTCAACTATTCCACTGCAAAAGAAGCTTCCTTTCTCATAACAGCCAGAGACAGCAGGAATTATGGACTTCTACATGGTTTCTAGCAACAGCATTCACTGTGAACTTCAACAATAAATTTTCTTCATTGAGTAGCTAGAGCTACATTTATCTGTGGGATAAACATAACTATTTAGAATACAGTAAGACAAAATCCTGGTTTAGGAAAGTGACAACAGTAGGTTCTCCCATGAGATTTAGGCCATTTCTAGTCCTCCCCCCAAACCCCTGCTTTGGTTGGCTCTATTTTGTATACTAGGTATAATTTTAAGCTTAGAGGAATTAAGTCCATTTAGACAGCTCTTGGTTATCGAACACTAAAATATGAGTGTCCCCATTGTACCTTTAGGGATATCTTGCAATGCTGATCATTGTTATGGTTCATGGGTACCACACCTGAATCAGACTACAAAATGCTGTCCTCCCTTTGTAGCATGTATAGCACCTACTTGTAGTATGAAAACTAGTCCTCAGGAAGAAATTTTTTTTGGGGTCAGATCTTGCTGAATTTGCCCATGTCCTACATTTCTGAGTATATAGTACCTTTAGCAGTGTAGACTTATTTCCAATTTATTGGAGGCAACCAAGGATAACAGCAGTAGTTTACATTGTTTTAAAAGTCTTTTGGGGATTGGAGAGCTGGCTCAGCTGTTAAAAGCTAGGCTCACAACCAAAAATAGAAAAGTCTCTTGGACTCTCCTGACCAATAATTTAACAGATTTCCTATGCCTGGTACTAAGATTTTTGTTTGATTTAGAGGCATTTTCACTCCAAATGGAAAGTAATGACTTCATTTAAATGATTTACATGTACAAACATATACTTCTATAATATTTATGTCTCTCTCTTTCTCTCAATCTCTACTATCTATCTATCTATCTATCTATCTATCTATCTATCTATCTATCTATCTATCATATATCATTTATATATATATATATATATATATATCATGTAGTCATTCCAGTAGTGATATATAGCCAAAATTATTGAAGTCTGTATTTCATGGAGTCTGTGGTAGTTTAAATATGTTTGACCCTGGGAGTGGCACTATTTTGAGGTGTAAACTTGTTGGAGGAAGTGTGTCACTGTGGGGTAGACTTTGAAGCTCTGTCAAGTGCAGAAGAGTCAGTCTTCTAGCAGTCTTCAGATGAAGACATAGAACTCTAAGTTCCTCCTTCACCATGCTTTTGTGAATGCTATCATGCTCCCATCTTGATGATAATGGACTGAACCTCTGAACCTGTAAGCCAGCCCCAGTTAAATGTTGTCCTTGTAAGAGTTGTCTTGGTCATGGTGTCTATTCACAGCAGTAAAACCCTAACTAATACAGAGACATTATTTAGGTGTTTTATGCAGCACTGTTAAGAGCTAAGTCCAGAATTAATCTAGGCATTAACCAATATTTGAGAGAAACTTTATGATGTACTCAGAAAATAACCCACATTAATACAAAAAAAGATATGTAACTTGTGGCAACATTAATGGAATCAGTACATATTACATCAAATAAAATAACAGTCAAAAATGGCCTGTTCTTAAATGTTAATGCTAAAGTTTTATTCTCAGCAATACAGTCACTAGACAATAAAGTGATTGTTATTGTAACTTCAAGATATATACAATTGTGTGCCAGCTAAATAACAAGAAATGTGAAATTGTTATGTGTGTTACTGGAATTTTTATAAAAACTGCATTCACACATCATTTTAAATCTGGCCCTTACTCAGGTTTAGGGGCAAAGTCCATCTGCACATTAGTCCATGTTCAAAGGGATAGAGCCATAAAGTTGCTGGCAATATTTTTGTTCGGTTTTATGGATTTGGAGACACACATTTTTGTCTTCCTAAAATCTTGACAGTGTTATACAAAACTTGAGATAATTATTTAGTCGACCTTTCTCACTTTCAGAGTACTGCTGGACATGGTAGGAAGCAGACTTGTGTTTAATTTCAGAACTTGCATATACTATCTCCTTTCTTTCTATGGTTTTCTTTAAATCGTAATAGTATATCATTTTGATAATTTTTCATCAATGTCCTATGTCATGTACACACTCATTCTAATTGAAAATCATAGAAAAATGTAAGCACATTTTCTATATTATGATAGGTAGAACAATTGCCATGTCTTTTCAGTAAAAGATAGCAAGTTACTTTTCTATCTCCAAGAACATTTTTTCCCATTTAGTAATTACTTGTCTTAGAGTACCTTCCAGTAGACATTTTTGTCTGTTGCTAAAAATGTAGTATATACTATAAATATTTGGTATTTAGCATTATACTCTTAGATTCCACCCTTTCCTCTAATTATTATCTCTTGCTATATGACCCAAGATTTTATATTTTTTCTGTTTTTTTTAAAAAAACCTCCATTTTGTTTTATTTAGCTAAAGCAATTAGACAACTAAAGGATATCAAGGGGATACAAATTGGAAAGGAAGAAATCAAAGTATCACTATTTAGAGGTGATATAATAGTATACATAATTCAATGATAGAATTGCTACAGCTGATAAACAGCTTCAGCAAATGGCAGAATATAAAATTAACTTAAACAAATTAGTAGCCTTCCTATACACAGATGAAAAACAGACTGAGAAAGAAATTAGGGAAGCAACATCCTTCACGATAGTCACTAATAGTATATAATATCTCGGTGTAACTCTTACCAAGCAAGTGAAAGACCTGTATGAGAAGAACTTCAAATTCCTGGAGAAAGAAATCAAAGAGGACATCAGAAGATGGAAAGATGTCCCATGCTCATAGATTGATATGATTAACATGTTTTGGCTGTTAGCCCACTATTGGATGTGGGGTTAGTTAAGATTTTTTCCCAATCTGTAGGCTACAGATTTGTCCTATTGACTATGTTCTTTGCTTTACAGAAGCTTTTCAGTTTCATGTGGTCCCAATTATCAATTCTTGATCTTAGAGTCTGAGCCACTGAAGTTCTCTTTAGAAAATCTCCCCCCACCCTCGTGCCAATGACTTGAAGGCTCTTTCCCACTTTCTCTTCTATTAGATTCAGAGTATATAGTTTTATGTGGACGTCCTTGTTCCTTTTGAACTTGAGCTTTGTGCAAGGTGACAAATTGTATCTATTTTCAAGTGGTGGGATGGAGTTGCCATCCCACAGTCAAACACTCTGACCCAGAATTGTTCCTGTCTAAAAGAACTGTAGGGAAAAAATGGAGAAGAGACTGAGGGAAAGGAAGTCCAGTGACCTGCCCAAATTAGGATCTATCTCAAGGGGAGGCTCCAAGGCCTGGCACTGTTACTGATGCTATGGTGTGCTTACAGACATGAATCTAACATGGCTGCCCTCCAAGAGGTCCAACAAGCAGTTGAAAGAGTCAGATACAGATACTTACACCCAACTAATGGAGAGAAGCTGGGGACTCCTGTGGTTGAATTAGGGAAAGGCCGGGAGAAACTGAGGAATAGGTTCACCCCATAGGAAGACCAGCAGTCTCATCTAACCTGGATACCTGGGAGCTCCCAGAGATTGAGCCACCAACCACGCAGCATGCACAGGGTGGTTTGATGCCCCTGGCATATATGTAGCTGAGGACTGTCTGGTCTGGTCTAAGTGAGAGAAGATGGTCCTAATCCTCATGAGACTTGAGGCCCAGGGGAAGGGGTATGCCTGCTGGGCCAGAGGAGAGGGGGAGCACCCTCCCTGAGACAAGGGGCAGATGAATGGGATGAAGAAATGTGAGATGGGGAGGACCAAGTGGTTGGCAATGGCTGGAATGTAAATAAATAAAATAATTAAAAACAAGAGAAAAAATTATCAGTTGAGAATTCCATGAGGTATCTGTGCACTTTTCTGTGGCATGTCCCATTAGATGAGCAATTTCTGTACCTGTTGCTTTGTATCTGTATAGTCTATAGAGTCTCAAACATCTTACTATCTCTCATTCATGGTATGACAGAAGTGTATCTTAGTTACATTTTTATTGCCATAAAAAACACATGACCAAGATAACTTCTAAATAAAGTATGGAAAAAGGTTAGAAGTCCATTAAGGTAGAACAAAGGCATGGTGTCAAGAACAGCTTTAAGATGATGTAGAGAGATAGCACACTGAGTGTATTAGGATTCTCTAGAGACATAGATCTTATAAAATGAATCTCTCACTCTCTCCACTACTTCCTAGTGTATATATACATATATAGTGGTGTGCATGTATGTGTGTGTTTGTGTGTGTGTGTGTGTGTATACACTCATGTGGGAATTTTTTGAAATGACTTACAGGCTAGAGTCCAACTAATCCAACAATGATTTGCTGTGAATAGAAAGTTCAAGACTGTAGTAGATGTCCAGTCCCACAAGGCTGGGTGTCTCAGGTGGTCTTCTTTATATGCTGCAACCCAAAGAAGTGGGATCCAATGCCAGTGAAGGAATGAATGTGTATACTGAAAGCAAGGGCAATCAGGCAAGGAAATAAAACCCCTTTTCCTCTTTCATTATTCTTATATAGACTTCCAGCAGAAGGTATGGCCCAGATTAATGGTCTAATTTCCTGCCTCAAGATTTGGATTGAAGGCATGTGTTAACCTACCTCAAGTTCCAGATCAAAATTTGTGTCTTCCAGCCTTAAGATCTGGATTAAAGGCATGTTTTCTTTCTGCCTTAAAGTCCAGATCACAGGTATGCACTCTATCTGAGTGTAGTTCATTCCAGATATTGTCAAATTGACAGCCAACAATAGCCATCACACTGAGAATGGTGTTAGCCCTTTGAAACCTCAAAGCCTCCCCCCCAACTCCACCTCCAGTTACATACTTTCTCCTACAATGCCACAACTCCTAATCCTTCTCATTCAGTTATACTGGGAACCAAGTAATACTGGGAGCCAAGTAGTCAAACATATGAGTCCGTGGGGCTATTATTATTCAAAACCATCACACCACATATTCTTCATTGTGTGATTTAACACTAGAATGTGTTTTATTTTGATGGTTATTCTAGATTATCAACCTTAGTACCTCTGGAATTAACTAAAATCCAAATAGCTAGGTATACAGGTGATGGATTTTCTTAAATTATTTGAGGTGGGAAACTCCACCACTAATTTAGATTTTTTTGAGGTAGAAAGATTTGCTTTCAGTTTGGGTCATATATTCTAACTGCAGTCTATATAAATGGCATAGATGAAAAAAGCTTTTACTCTTTGCCTGCTTGCTCTCACTCTTGCTGGCAAGCCTAGATTTTTTTCCACTGGCATTAACATGTACTTCTTTAGGATTATGGTCTAAACTGAAGACCAGCTAAGACATCCAACTTCACAGATTAATCTGCTACTAGATTTTTGAACTTCCATTGGTAGACAGTTGAAGTCAATTTAGTAAAGTGCTATGTTCAGTATATGAACAGATTGCCAGTTATATAGCCTTCTTATATCTATATTATGAAACATTCTAATACTTGAAAAGAATCTACTCACAAAATTATCTTACAGTTTCTGTAGGCCAGAAATTTGGGCATTGATTAATAAGTATCTCTGCTTCTGAGTCTCCAACAATTTTGTAATGAAAATGTAGCTTGAGTTTGTATTCTCATAATAAAACACATTTCCCATTCTCTTTCCAGAACACAGCTTATTGTGTATATTAAAATATCTTGAAAATGTAATTAGCCAGGTGGTGATGGCACACGCCTTTAATCCCAGCACTTGGGAGGCAGAGGCAGGAGGATTTCTGAGTTCGAGGCCAGCCTGGTCTACCAAGTGAGTTCCAAGACAACCAGGGCTACACAGAGAAACCCTGTCTCGAAAAACAAAAAAAAAAAATGTAATTATTCATCCCATAGATTTTTAAAATTATTATGCATTTTATTACTACATTATTTAAAATATTTAACATATTGCTCTTAATTTGTCTTAAACATGTTTTAAAATGTTGAAGTAAATTAAATAATTTCTTTAAATGAGAGACACTATTTACTTTATTTTTTTCATTTTTTTCTGTTAATTGAAATTTGTATGTGATATTGTTCCTGTCTGGCTTAAGAATTACTTTTGCATTCTTTGTAACACTGATAGTTTGGGTATGACTTTGTCCAACCCTCATACATTTAGCTAACTACTAAATTGCCTATAGGTAGACTGAAATGATAGTCTTCCTAGCCAAGCAATAAAAATGAAAAACAGATGCCAGGATTAAAAGTTTGAGTAGAAAATGCACCAACACCTTTGAATAGACTTGTATTCAAAGAGTTTGAAGTTTCAGCTTTTCTTGGAAGCATGATACATTACATGCTTCAATTTTCAATTTAAACTATAGTTGTACTAAAGTTATAATTCAGTGATGAGTGCTTACCTAGCGTGCTCAATACCCTGTGCCTAATCCGTGACACAGTAGACGTAATAAACTCAAGAAAGCCCATGTCCTAGTCCAAATAACTACATTTTATGGTGAATTATCACATAAGGTTTTTTCATTTCTTTATCAGTTAAACTCATCTCATCATTTTCAATCTGATTACATCATGGTTATGAAATTAATATTGTACAGAAATTAAATAATTAAATTAAGAGAATGAATATCATTGTCATACCATTGATATATGCCACTAGCAGAAATTTCCATATATGTAGAGGGGTAATTATGATTGCTGACCTCTCCAAGAATTAGCATCTTAATGCAAACTCTAGTAAAACCCTCACTTCTCAACTTTGCATTTCTGTACCTAAATTTTCTTTGACAGACTCTCATGGTCATTGGAAGATTATGATTTGCTTGGGTATGAATGGATAACTGAACTGCTTTCTCTTCTGGCTGGTCTAAATACTACTTCCTTTACTTAGATAATTCATGATGTGCAACTCACAGTTTCCCAGAAATTACACTTTGGAAATTTTCTTTTCAAATTCTAGGTTTTCCAAGTCAACATGTGGGTGGTTATTTGGCGAGATCAAGGCTAATGCCTCTAGAGATTGGTTAAGAGAAGAAATCTGTCCAAGAGAGATTGCTTCATTTGAATTTGTTCCAAATATTATAACAAGCTTATTTATTAAAAATAGCAATGGTACATGTAAATCATACTATATCATGAATATTAATGGAAGAACTAGACCCAGAAGTTCTCTGGAAACTAAATTCTGCTCCATAAAGGGTATGCACTCACTTAGTGTTTAGTTCTTAAGGTACATATTTTTTTGTTGCATTCATCTTTGCTTATCTGAGTTCATGCAAGATATCAATTTCTGGATCCTTCCATACACTGGGATATGTTTTATTAGAAAGAAGACATCTACACATGAAGAACCTTCATTGTAAGTTTTGAAAAACCGAGATCACAGCCTTCACTTCTTTATTGAAGTGAAAAGTAATATTTAGACCAGCCAGAAGAAAAAGCAGTTCAGGTATACATCCATACCCCAGCAAATCATAGTCTTCCAATGACTGTGAGAGACAGTCTGTCAAAGAAAATTTAGGTGCAGAAGTACAAAGCTGAGACGTGAGGATTCTACTAGAGTTTGCATTGAGGTTCTAATTCTTGGAGAGGTTAGCAATCATAATTGAAACTTCAAACTTGGCATATTCTTGAGACACAGATATGTTCGTGGACCCCTCTTAAATCAAAGTCATTTTGGAGGACTTCACTGATAGAGAAAAGAGAAAAGTGTGGTTAAAATTTTATCAATATGTGTCAGTATTAATAATGAGGCTGGTACAATAGTTTCCATTTAATGTTTTACATAGAAATGCAAGTTTAATGTGTTTGTTTTCATATGAAGACACATTCCCTGAAGGTGAGAATTTTCAAGTACCTTTTATATTAAGTTTTGAAGTGATACTTAAAGTGCTTTTTATATTTTAAGTAGTCATTTAGATGTTCTTATATTTTCCTGAAATACTGAGATAATGGGAATTCTTGTTGAAACATGTTTGTTGGAAACAAGGGGAATTTGGAAAATTTTCTGTGTTTTCCAAGCAACCAAACAAAAGCACATAGATAAATGCAATATTTGTTGTCAACATAGTAAAAATATATTTTTTTCTCAAAGAAGAATAAGATTGAAAAAGTGAGTTTTGTGAGACCATCCTCAAGAGATATTAGCAAAATATGTCTGGAATGCACTGAAATGCAGTTGATATTTTAACATATGTTCTAAAAATTTATAAATTAATTAATGGAGAAATAGAGATTAATAAGGTTGTATATCATGTATTTTGTCTTTGCTGCAGACTGATTTGGTTTGTTTTCCAGTTTGCTAAAACAGAAGTGAAATATGTTTCATGCATTAAGAAATCATCATTGACTTATTACTTTAGTTTATGTGCTATTATATTTATTATATTTTACATGATATACTGAATATAAATAAATATATATAATTCCAAATTGCAGATCATCCTGCTTACAGTGTAACAGGACAGATTATTTATGTTTGATAGCTCCATGCAGGGTTTTATATATTTATCTTAAAATAATCCCTGGAAGCAGAGAAGTGTGCTGTGTAATGTAACATATAATTATTATACATGGTAGATAAATTGTTTGATTATGCCAGCTTACATTTGGCCACTTTCCTATGGTGTATCATGTAATTTGAGGTGATCCGATCCTCCATTCTTCCTCTAAGTCTTCCTTCCTCCACAGCATGTAATTTGAGCCAATTCTTCTCCTTTCTCCACTCAACTCCCTTCCCTCTAATCCTACTTATTACCATAAACAGATTTGTTTCTTCACTTATGTCATTGTAAATGAAAGAAAATATTCAATTTCATTTTTGAGACTGACTTAATGAGCTTAACATCATTATCTCCAGTCTATAACATTTCTTTCAAATGACATAACTTCATACACTTTTAATGGTTGTTAAAAACTCTTATTTTAAAATATCTACTTTAGTTTTCACATTTTACTATTATTTAAATGTATTTCACAGAATATAATTATAGAACTTCCCTCTTCCCTTTCTTTCTCCAACTCTTCCCTTGTTCACCTCACTACCTCTCAAATTGAACAGCTTCTTTCCTTTAGCTCTCTTTAAAATGTTGTTAGCAACTATATTAGATTACTTATTTCTTGAAACTGTTAACAGTACTTTAAATTGAAGACATTTACATTATTCAGATTTTTGATAGAACAAAATCTTTGAAAATTTTAGTTTGCATGCATTTGAGTATGATAAAGTTTAAGTACCCTCTGTTTTACTCTATTATGTAAACAGTTGCATGAGTCACTAGATTTACCCTAGTGATAAAGAACTGATAATGTAGACAGTGTAGGAAATAACATATTAAAGAGACATTGTCAAACAGGTTATTTTATATTCCTGTGTGTTACTACAGGTATGCCTTTATCAGCCTTATCTTTTCAAGGAAAACAACATCCTTTGAATCAGATGGAAGTGATAATGTAAATAAAACATGGAGAAGGTGCATGTGCAGTTGCCTTCTCAAGAGAGCTCTGACTCTGTACAAGTTCTGCTTTTCCACCAAGTGCATGAGAATGAATTTAGCCTGCCTTTTTTAAGTTAAAAATAATTTCCTTCCAGGTAAATGTTGCTTGTACCTATGCATACTTAATGTCTTTGCATACTTAAATAGATAATTTGAAGATACATATTTTTAATCTATGCCCTGAGTTGGTTCCTGGAGTATGTTATACTATTCTTTGTATCCTAGGCTTTGTTTACAATCCTTTTTGACAGAGAATGCTTGTAATTAATTTTGAGCTGATACTTCCTGTGAAACACTCAAGAACATCAGCAAGAGCTACTGTCCATTTACATTTCATCAGTTCTTTAGGCATTTTACACACACACACACACACACACATACACACACACAAATCAAATTGAATAACCTATAAAGTGGATGCTGATGTTTCCATGGTAAAAGTGATTAAATGAAGACAGAAGAATGGTGACATTGCCCAGTATCGAACAGTTAGTGAATGAACCTGATATGACACTTCTGTACACGTGTATGACTCATGGGTCCGCAGTGATTTCTCTTCCTTCAAGTGTGTCTTGGGTTCTATCACATGAATAAGAAAGTTACAATAATTATTTTAGTCACAGTACTTGCCACATCACATTTATTATTTGTTAACATTATTCAGGAAACAGTAGTAAGTTTGGAAATTGTTATTTGGTTATACAAATATGAAAAAATAGCCGGGCGGTGGTGGCGCACGCCTTTAATCCTAGCACTTGGGAGGCAGAGGCAGGTGGATTTCTGAGTTCGAGGCCAGCCTGGTCTACAGAGCGAGTTCCAGGACAGCCAGGGCTATACAGAGAAACCCTGTCTCGAAAAAAAAAAAAAAACAAAAAAAAAAAACAAATATGAAAAAATAATAAAAATAAAAAAGTTTCTAGAAGAATCCATAAGTATAAGTCTGAAATACTAATAGGGCCACATAGTTTCAACTAGAAGGGAGTCTAAATTAGTGGATTTAATATTTGTATTTTTCAAAGTGCAAATTGAGACATGTTTATAAATACGTTTAATTATGATGTAAATGCAGACTTTATCACATCGATTATGTACTTTTAATTGATTGTTACATATTTAGTCATCCAGATGATGAACTTCTTTTGAACACTCTCAGCATTATACTTAAAATCATGCCCCATTCTTCAGTATCTTAATAGTTTCTATTTTCTCCACTTACTCTCCTTACTTACTAAGAGTTCTAAAACAAAGAGTTCTATAACAAAAGATTTAAATAATAATAAAAAAAGATTTATTTATTTATTTATTTTTTAACAAAAGATTTATAAACGAAATATACTAGCTGGAGACATTATAATGGGTGTCAGTCAGAGGTGGGTTAAAGTCAGGTAAAAACAGTTGTGAAAATCCCGATAGTGTATTATTGTGATAAGAATTGATATGTGCAAAGACGAAATTAATAAAATGATAGCTCTGAAAGACCTGACAGATGAAATAACTGCCATAGATAGTATGTGCTAATTAATATTGGGGTTATTTGGTACAATTCAAAAATTCAGATTTTAATGATGAAATGAGAGATATATAAACAACAAGACTCTTTTAAGATGTGGAGAATCTGTGTCTTTCAGTGAAGTATAATTGTGTTAATTTGGTTGTTACAGGATGGCTCCTATTTTGGATGCAGCATAATCATATTGTAAAGTATTCTTCAAAAAGATTACCAATGAAAAAGACTGGCTATCTCTTAGTCAAAGTATTTAGCACTTGTTACCACCACTGTTTGTAGGTTTCTTAAAAGGAAGAATCTTTCTCTGCGTAGCTATTCTTATGAACTTGAATAGAATTGTGTAACTACAATGATTAGCTACATTGTACACACATTCCTCACCTCAGTGGCTATGTCCTTTCGTTTTAAGGTGTTTGGGTAGCATATGTGTTCAGTAAGTAACACTACAGTGAACATTTTTTAGTTGGCTTTCAACTGAAGATGAAACCAGGATAAAATGTGTTTTAGTAGTTTTAAATATATGAATGACTGAGATACCATTGTCTACTTTTCTGTATGGTATTTTGCTGAGGTCTTGAGGTAGATCTTAGTATTTACAGCATTATTAAGAATTCTTTGGTAAAATTTATGAGAGGAACTCAATAGACACTTACAAAGCATCTAACTACAATTTAATTCAGAGAAGCTAATAATGAAGATAATCAACAGATTCATGGTCTTGTTCACAATTAATGGCAGGTCCTGTTTTCCTAATCTGTCTCTGAAATAAGCCCCATAGAAGAATAAATGGGAAAAAATAACAATGTTACAGAGTTTATCCTATTGGGCCTCACTCAGGATCCTGTTGGGCAAAAAGCATTATTCATCTTGTTTCTACTCATGTACATTTTGACCATGGCAGGCAATTTGCTTATTATGGTGACTATCATTGCCAGTCCCTCCTTGAGCTCCCCAATGTACTTCTTCCTTGCCTCTCTGTCACTCATGGATGCTATTTATTCCACTGCCATCTCACCCAAGTTGATTATGGACTTACTTTGCAATAAAAAGACTATCTCTTTCAGAGCTTGCATGGGCCAACTCTTTGTAGAACACTTATTTGGTGCAACTGAGATCTTCCTTCTGGTAGCAATGGCTTATGATCGCTATGTTGCCATCTGTAAACCACTGCACTATTTAACCATCATGAATCACCGGGTTTGCATCCTCCTGTTGGTGGCAACCTGGGTTGGAGGGTTTGTACACTCTGTGGCTCAAGTTTTCTTTGTTTATGACCTTCCTTTCTGTGGTCCCAATGTCATTGACCACTTTGCCTGTGATATGTATCCATTATTGGTGCTTGTGTGCTCTGACACCTACTTCCTTGGTCTTACTGTCATTGCCAATGATGGAGCAATCTGTATGGTGGTGTTTGTTATTCTGTTAGCCTCATATGGAACCATTCTAAACTCTCTTAAGACTCATAGTCAGGAAGGGAAGCACAAAGCCCTATCCACTTGTAGCTCTCACATCATGGTGGTTGTCCTATTTTTTGTTCCTTGCATTTTCATGTATGTCAGACCTGTTACCAATTTTCCTGTTGATAAATCAGTTACTATTTTTTATACAGTTGTCACTCCCATGTTGAATCCATTAATATACACCTTGAGAAATTCAGAGATAAAAAGTTCTATAATAAAACTCTGGTCTAAAATATTACATTCAGATGGACTAAGGAAATCTTGTTGTTAAAGAGAAGAGTCATTCTAGGGCAGCATCAGACAGTAAGTGATCACAATGATTGTGCTTACATAATGAAATCATTAGGAATAGTTTTTAAAAAATAATTATATATTTATTTAATATATGCGAATACACTGTTTCTGTCTTCCAACACACTAGAGGAAGTCATTGGAACCCATTATAGATGGTTGTTTGCCACCATGTAGTTGCTGGGAATTGAACTTAGAATATCTGGAAAAGCAGACAGTGCTCTTAATTGCTGAACCATCTCTCAAGTTTCCACTAGGGACTTTAATAAATAATAATAATAATAATAATAATAATAATAATTTTAATAAATGAAGAACAGCTTTTGTTTATGCTTAGGGTCAGTTCAATAAAGAATTTCTGCAAGAGAAATAAAAGGCATGGAGTTTAGTTACTGTTACAATAGAGTTTACTTACTATTATGGTGACAGAGAAAAACTGATTTTTCTCATCATTAAAACTGTAGTAGAATGTAGAAGAAAATGATTTATTATTTTTAATGAAGAAAATGATAATTTTGGAAATGTTTAATCACTTAATTCATTATAAAAATGTGACTAATACATTTCTGGGACTAACGATGTTTTTAGATGAAGTTTGTTATTACTAAGTTTGTACATAATGATATTTACATAGTTACATTATGAATATTGTTTTAGGCTTACCTTTATTCTCCACCTGAGTGTCTACACCCTTCCATTTGAGGATATTTGGGTAATAGATTTGGGTACCTAACAATGTTCCCATTTGTTAGATAGCTTTCAGTTAATGAAACAGGATTGTAGTTCTTAAACACAACACTAAGTTCAGATAGAAATATATTAATATCCTTTACTAATTAACATATTCAATTTTACTATTATTCAAGATAGTCATTTTCATATTTCCTTTTTTATAGAGAAGAGTTAGAAAGAAACATTTTACATAACTACCATGTTTCCTCATATTTGTGTTCAATTTCAATATGTCACTTGTGGAATTTAAAAATTTATATTAATATAATCACAAGAAATTTTACCTAATTTGCATCCATATTGGTATATCACACAGCAGAAGATAAAATTGCTGTCATTTTAATATGGAAACTTCATCTATGTTGGACTATTTTGTTTTTGCTTTGTATTATTGTTTTATAATAAATCTTGGTATGTATATTTAAGACATGCAATATGATATATGTATACAAGCAATAAAAGACTCAATTGAAGATAACATGTCATAATTTTACAAAGTTCATATATATTATCTTTTGTCGAAGAACAACTAAAACATACTTATGCAACATAATTCCAATATAATGCAATATCATTACTTTTCATTTTGTCTATTAGTGAGAGTATACAAAGTAGCTGATTTAGATATGAAGAGTGAATAAATATTGAGGTTTGGCATAAAATATCTTCACTTTTCTAAGTGTATGGATATATTGCAGCTTTTATTTTAAAATGTTGTATCATAATTTTTATATTCAATAGTATCTGTAGTTGATTGATATTGTTTAGTTTCTTATTGCTCATTTTATTAATTATTAGATTATTATTGAAATCATTGAATAACTGTATGCCTTCCCAATACCATTCTGACATCCTTTCCCAATGAGTGTTTTGTTCATGGTAGTTAGGTTGTCCAATACATCATGGTCAGTATATGCACACAAAACCCAAAAGCAGACTCAGTGTGTTGTACTTATATGTTTGTACATATAGATACATACATGCATACATATATATACATGCATGTAACAAGTAATAATAGCTGAAGAAAAAGAAGGTATTAACTTGAGAATGAAGGAACATGAGGGGAGTTGGAGGAAGGCCTTCTGATATGGAACAGAGGGAGAAAAAAAAAGGAGAGAGATTGATACAACCCTCTTAAAGTGTAATTTGATTACAAGTATATATATTTTTGAACTATATAACTATAATAATAATTATATAACTATTATAATTATATAACTATGCAATTTTTATTTTATTATATTATTATAATTCTATTATATACTATACAGCTTTCTGAATTCCTTAGTTATTTGATCACATCAGATGGTTCTTCCACTTAGGATTACAGAAAATGCAGACTAGTCATGTTGTTTGTCCTACAAATAATATATTAAGTGTTGCTGGATTTAATTTATTTGTAACATTAAGTTTTAAAAAACAACTTTTCATGGAACCCACTACCTCCCATAGCTGTGATCCTGTAGCTAGGCCTTTGTGAGATGGAAGGTCCAATATTTAACTAAGCAATTAGAATATATTACTGGAACTGATGACAAACAGTAAAATTGGAAGCCTTTAACACCATTGCTTTTTAGAAAATAATTCATTTTGTAAACCATCATTGAATATAGAATGAGGGACTAAATGAAGAGAATGAAGGTAATTGTAATTTCACTCAAACAGATCTGGGCCTTCATCAAAACTTTCATACCCACTGAAAGACAGAATTATGATTACAGCTTTTGTGAGAATAACTAATTGCAGCAGAGTCCATGGTTCTTAGTCCTCCACCTCAAAACTTCATATGCAACTTCCTTCTTGTAGTCAGCAAGGGAAGTGCCTTGGTGAGCTGTGGTTGTGTAATCAGGCTGAGGCTGCTTCCTTTTCCAGGAATGTTTAGCATCATTGCTAGCCTACTTAAATATTTCATTATTTGCCTTATCATATTTTTTTACTAAATTGTTTTATTTATTTACATTTCAAATGTGGCCCCCTTCATTGTACCCCCTCCCAGAGTTCTTCAGCCCCTCCCTTTATTTCTTCTTTTTTCTTTTTTATATATTAGATGTATTCTTTATTTACATTTCAAATGATTTCCCCTTTCCTGGTTCCTCCCTCCCTGAAAGTCCCATAAGCACTCTTCCCTCCCACTGTTCCCCAATCAACCCCCTCCTGCCTTCCTGTTCTGGTATTCTCCTACACTGCAGCATCTAGCCTTTCCAGGACCAAGGGCCTCTCCTTCCTTCTTCTTGGGCATCATTTGATATGTGAATTGTGTCTTGGGTATTCTGAGCTTCTGTGCTAATATTCACTTATCAGTGAATGCATACCATGTGTGTTCTTTTGTGATTGGGTTACCTCACTAATGATGATATTTTCCAGTTCCAACCATTTGCCTAAGAATTTCATGAATTCATTGTTTTCAAAAAGCTGAGTAGTATTCCATTGTGTAAATGTACCACATTTTCTGTATCCATTCCTCTGTTGAGGGACATCTGGGTTGTTTCCAACTTCTGTCTATTATAAATAAGGCTGTTATGAACATCGTGGAACATGTGACCTTATTACATGCTGGGGAATCCTCTGGGTCTATGCCCAGGAGTGGTATAATGGTGTCTTCCAGTAGTATCATGACCAGTTTTTTGAGGAACTGCCAGACTGATTTCCAGAGTGGTTGTACCAGTTTGTAATCCCACCAGCAGTGGAGGAGTGTTCCTCTTCCTCGACATCCAGGCCAACACTTGCTGTCTCCTGAGTTTTTGATCTTAGCCATTCTGACTGGTGTGAGATGAAATCTCAGGGTTGTTTTGATTTTGATTTCCCTAATGACTAAGGATGTTGAACATTTCTTTAGGTGCTTCTCAGCCATACAATATTCCTCAGGTGAAAATTCTTTGTTTAGCTCTGTACCCCATTATTTAATAGGGTTATTTGGTTCTCTGGAGTCTAACTTCTTGTGCTCTTTGTATATATTGGATATTATTTGTAATATTTGTATATATTGGATATTAGCCCTCGGTCTGATGTAGGGTTGGTAAAGATCATTCCCCAATTTGTTGGTTGCTGTTTTGTCCAATTAACAGTGTCCTAGCTTAAATGACACCCTTCACAACTGCTACAAACAATATAAAGTATCTTGGTGTGACTCTAATCAAACAAGTGAAAGATCTGTATGGCAAGAACTTCGTCTCTGAAGAAAGAAATCGAAGAAGACCTGAGAAGATGGAAAAATCTTCCATGCTCATGGATTGGCAGGATCAATATAGTAAAAATGGTCATCTTGCCAAAAGCAATATGCAGATTCAATGCAATCCCCATCAAAATCCCAACTCAACTCTTTATAGAGTTAGAAAGAGCAATTTTCAAATTCATCTGGAATAACAAAAAACCCAGGATAGCTAAAATTATCCTCAACAGTAAAAAAAAAAAAAAAAAAAAAACAACCAACCAAACAAACAAAAAACAAACAAACAAAAAAACAACTTCTGGGGGAATCAGTATTCCGGACCTCAAGCAGTACTACAGAGCAATAGTGTTAAAAACTGCAGGTATTGGTACAGTGACAGGCAGGTAGATCAATGGAATAGAATTGAAAACCCAGAAATGAACCCACACACCTATGGTCACTTGATCTTTGACAAAGGAGCTAAAACCATCCAGTGGAAAAAAGCCTTTTCAACAAATGGTGCTGGCTCAACTGGAGGTCAGCATGCAGAAGAATGCAAATCAATCCATTCTTATCTCCTTGTACTAAACTCAACTCCAAGTGGATCAAGGAACTCCACATTAAACCAAACACACTGAAACTAATAGAAAAGAAACTGGGGAGGAGCCTTGAGCACATTGACACAGGGGAACATTTCCTGAACCAATAGCTTATGCTCTAAGATCAAAAATTGACAAATGAGACCTCATAAAATACAAAGTTTCCCCTTTCCTTTGAGAGGGTGCACCCCACCCACCCACTCTCACCTCACCCCACTAGCATCCCCCTTCCCTGGGGCATCAAATTTCTACAGGATAAAGCACATCCTTTCTAACTGAGGCCAGACAAGGTAGTCCTCTTCTACATGAACTAGGGTCCATGGATGAGCCCATGTATATTCTTTGGGTGGTGTCTTAGCTTCTAGGAGCTTTGAAGGGTCCTGTTTAGTTGATACTCTTGCTTTCCTATGGGGTTGCCATCATCTTCAGTTCCTTCAATCCTTCCTCTAACTCTTCTATAGTGTTCCCTGATCTCAGTCCAATGGTTGGCTGTAAGTATCTTCATGTATCTCAGTCAGCTGCTGGTAGAGCCTCTCAGAGGACAACCAAGTTAGGTTCCTGTCTGCAAGCCCAATATGGCATCAGTAATAGTCTCAGGGTTTGATGTCTGTCCTTGGGATAGATCCCAAGTTGGAACAGTCTCTGGATGGCCTTTCTTTCAGTCTCTGTTCAATATTTGTCCCAGCATTTCCCTTAGACAGGAACAATTCTGGGTCCCCAAATTTGAAGATGGGTCAGTGGCCTCATCCTTCCACTGGTGGCCCTGATTATCTATTAGGGGTGGTCTCTTTGGTTCCATATACCAGAGAACTCCTATGGCTGATAAACAACTTCAGCAAAATGGCTGGATATTAAATTAACTCAAACAACTCAGTAGCCTTCCTTTATTCAAAAATGATAAATGGGCTGAGAAATAAATTAGGGAAACAATACCATTTGCTATAGCCACAAATAATATAAAGTATCTTGGTATAACGCTAACTAAGCAAGCAAAAAGTCTGAATAACAATTTCAAGTCGCTGAAAAAAGAAATTAAAGACCTCAGAAGATGGAAAGATCTCCCATGCTTATGGATTGGTAGGAGTTAACATAGTAAAAATGGCGATATTATCAAAAGCAAACTACAGATTCATTGCTATCCTCATCAAAATTCCATCAGAATTATTTTTATTTATTTATTTATTTATTTATTTATTTATGTATTTATTTTATATATTTATTTTTTATTTACATTCCCAATGATTTCCCCTTTACTGGTTCCTCCCTCCCCCAAAGACCCATAAGCCCTCTTCCAATAAGATAGTATACTTAAGCGACCCAAAGAACTCCACCCGAGAACTCCTACAGCTGATAAACAACTTCAGCAAAGTGGCCGGGTATAAAATCAACTCAAGCAAGTCAGTAGCCTTCCTATACTCAAAGGATAAGCAGGCTGAGAAAGAAATAAGAGAAATGATACCCTTCACGATAGCCACAAACAATATAAAGTATCTTGGTGTGACTCTAACCAAACAAGTGAAAGATCTGTATGACAAGAACTTCAAGTCTCTGAAGAAAGAAATTGAAGAAGACCTCAGAAGATGGAAAAATCTGCCATGCTCATGGATTGGCAGGATTAATATAGTAAAATGACCATCTTGCCAAAAGCAATATGCAGATTCAATGCAATCCCCATCAAAATCGCTAATTTCTGCTTTCCTGATAGGTCCATTTCAGAGAGTTGGGTGTTGAAGTCACCCACTATTATAGTGTGAGGTGCAATATGTGCTTTGAGCTTTAGTAAAGTTTCTTTTACAAATGAGAGTGCCCTTGCGTTTGGAGCTTAGATTATCAGCATTGAGAGTTCTTCTTGGTGGATTTTTCCTTTGATCAGTATGTAGTGTCCTTCTGTGTCCTTTTTGATCATTTCAGGTGGAAAGTCAATTTTATCTGATATTAGGATGGCTAATTCAGCTCGTTTCCTGGGACCATTTGCTTGTAAGATTGTTTTCCATTCTTTTATTCTGAGGTAGTGTTTGTCTTTGACACTAAGGTGCGTTTCCTGCATGCAGCAAAATGCTGGGTCCTGTTTACGTATCCAGTCTGTTAGTCTATGTCTTTTTATTGGGGAATTGAGATCATTGATATTAAGAGAGATTAAGGAATAGTGATTATTGCCACCTGCTATTCTTGACACTATCTTTATGTTTGAGTGGTTATCTACTTTTGGGTTTGATGAAAGAAGCTTACTATTTCGTTTTTTCCAGGGTGTAGTTTCTCTCCTTGTATTGGTGATTTCCACATATTATCCTTTGCAGGACTGGGTTTGTGGAAAAATATTGTGTAAATTTGGTTTTATCATGGAGTATCTTGCTCTCTCCATCTATGGTGATTGAGAGTTTTGCTGGGTGTAGTAGTCTGGGCTGGCATTTGTGTTCTCTTAGAGTCTGTATGAGATCTGCCCAGGATCTTCTGGCTTTCATAGTCTCTGGTGAGAAATCTGATGTGATTCGGATAGCTCTTCCCTTATATGTTTACTTGACCTTTTTCTCTTACTGCTTTTAATATTCTTTCTTTGTTTAGTACATTTGGTGTTTTGATTATTATGTGACAGGAGGTATTTCTGTTCTGGTCCAGTCTGTTTGGAGTTCTGTAGGTTTCTTGTATATTCCTGTGTATCTCTCTCTTTAGCTTAGGGAAGTTTTCCTCCATAATTTTGTAGAAGATATTTACTGACTCTTTAAGTTGCAAATCTTCACTCTCGTCTATACTATAATCCTTAGGTTTGGTCTTCTCATTGTGTCCTGGGTTTCCTGGATGTTTTGGATTACAGGTTTTTTGCATTTTGTATTTTCTTTGACTGTTGAGTCGATGCTTTCTATGGTATCTTCAGTATCTGAGAATCTTTCTTCCATCTCTTGTATTCTATTGTTGATGTTTGCATCTATGAGCCCTGATTTCTTCCCAAGGTTTTCTATCTCCAAAGTCGTCTCCCTTTGTGATATCTTAGTTGTTTCTACTTCCTGTTTTAGATCCTGGATGGATTTGCTCAGTTCCTTCACTTGTTTGTTTGGGTTTTCCTGTATTTCTTTAAGATGTTTTTGTGTTTCTTCTTTCAGGACTTCTGCCTGTTGAGCCAAGTTCTCCTGTATTTCTTTAAGAGATTTTTGTGTTTCCTCCTTATGGGCTTCCATCTGTTTACCCATATTCTCCTGCATTTCTTTAAGTTTTTTTGTGTTTCCTTTGTAAGGGCATCTACCTGTTGATTCATGTTCTCCTGTATTTCTTTAAGTGACTTTTGTGTTGCCTCCTTATGGGCATCCATCTGTTGACCCATATTCTCCTGCATTTCTTTAAGTGATTTTTGTGTTTCCTTTGTAAGGGCTTCTACCCATTGATTCATGTTCTCTTGTATTTCTTTATGAAATTTATTTAAGTCCTTCTTGAAATCCTCTAATAGCATCGTGAGTAGTGATTTTAAATCCATATCTTGCCTTTTGGGTGTGATGGGGTATCCAGGACTTGCTGCTGTTGGAGAGTTGGGTTCAGATGGTGCCATATTCCCTTGATATCTGTTAGTAATATTCCTATGTTTGTCTTTTGCCATCTGGTTATCTCTGGTGTTAGTTGGTCATGCTGTCACTGGCTGGTGCTTGAACCTCCTGTGAGCCTGCAAGGTTTTTTACGCCCCTGTGGTTGACCGGGTTTCCCCTGGCACAGATTGCTGAGGGGCGGCCCTGCTCCTGAGTGTCTTTGGAGTCCTGATGTGCCTTACCCAAGTGATGTTATACTTGGGAAATCCCTGCGTACCTGGAGACTCAGTGTAGTCTACCACCGGAGCAAAGGTGACTGAGTGGAGGCTGCTGTGCTCCCTCCCGGCATGGGTCACTCTGCAGGGCAGATGTCCCACAGCAGAGCTGGTGCTTAGATGATCACAGAACTGCCCAGCTCTTGGGTGCAGGGAGCACACTAGCTGTCTGTGTCCCAAGAGATGTTATGCTCGGTTATCACTGCACCTGGAGGTCCCAACTGCTCTGTTGCTAGATCAAAGATGGCAGAGGGTACTGTGCTCCCTCCCAGCGCAGGTCATTCTGCAAGGCAGATGTCCCACAGCAGAACTGGTGCCCAGACTACCACAGAACTGCCCTGCTCTTGGGCGCAGATGGAAGCCTTGCAGGCTGTGTCCCAAGCGATGTTATACTTGGGAAATCCCTGTGTACCTGGAGACTCAGTTTAGTCAATCCCTGGAGCAGAGGTGTCTAAGGGGAGGCTGCTGTGCTCTCTTCTGGCGCGGGACCCTCTGCAGGGCTGATGTCCTACAGCAGACCACAGAACTGCCCAGCTCTTGGGTGCAGGGAGCACACCAGGTGGCTGTGTCTGAAGTGATGTTATGCTCAGTTATCCCTGCACCTGGAGGTCCCAACTGCTCTGTTGCTGGATCAAAGATGGCAGAGGGTCTGAACAGAATTCTTGACAGACATGGAAAGAGCAATTCTTATCATTGGGGAAAAAGAAAACAGGATAGCAAAACAATTCAAGACAATAAAAGAACTTGTGGGGTGTATTAGTCAGGGTTTTCTAGAGTCTCAGAACGTATGGGCATTCTCTATATAATTAGGGAATTTGTTGATGACTTACAGCTTGTAGTCCAACTCCCCAACAATGGTCAGCAGTAGCTGTTGATGGAAGTCCAAGGATCTAGCAGTTGCTCAGTCCCACGAGGCAAGCAGGCAAGGAAGAACGAGTTAGTCTTCTCCCAATATCCTTATATAGGTCTCCAGCAGAGGGTGTGGCCCAGATTAAAGGCTGTAGGTCTCCAGCAGATGGTTTGGCCCAGATTAAAGGTGATGACCTTGAACTTGGAGATCTCCTTTTCTTAATCTTCTGGAATTCATAGCCAGTATGCTTCAAGATCTCCATGCCAAGATCCAGGTCAGAAACTTGTATCTCTGAGCCTCCAGATTAGGATCATAGGTGAGCCTTCCAATTCTTGATTAGTTCTTTCCAGGTATAGTCAAGTTGACAACCAGGAATAGCTACTACACATATATT
Organism: Tokudaia tokunoshimensis; assembly: GCA_036184795.1. Taxonomy (NCBI): domain Eukaryota; kingdom Metazoa; phylum Chordata; class Mammalia; order Rodentia; family Muridae; genus Tokudaia; species Tokudaia tokunoshimensis. The sequence goes on along the minus strand of BTHU01000004.1, from coordinate 64,520,884 downwards.
ACCACATATTCTTTATCTGCTTATCAATCTGTGTATATACCCTGACCTTAACCTTTACTGCAGGGGAATAGTGATAAAACTATACATAGAGATTGATGTATTTGTACCTGAAAACTCCGATTTAACTTTCTTATTTATACAATTGCAACAGGTCATCAGAAGCAGATATTATCCATTATATATTTCTCATATTTTGTCTCATAGTGGTTTGCCAGGTCCATTAGTTCAAGGAAACAGTGAAACTGATAAATTACTAATAAGGAATGTGTTAGAATCCTCAACATTTCATAAAAAACATCATATTAATGGAGCTGGTTTGAAGAAAAAAAATTTTATCACTTGGTGACAAGCCAAAGAAATAATAAAAAAATGTCCTATGTGTTCTGTATGTAATTAAATTCTATTACCTGCTGGTAGTAACTCTAGGTGTACCAAAAGAAATGACATCTGGCATTTGGACATGTTCCATTTGCAGAATTTGGAAAACAAAGGTATGTTTAACGTACCATTGATATGTACATAGTATTTCAATGGGCAACTATTTTAAGTTCTGAAAAGGCTGATTGTGTAATTACACATTATTAGAAATAATGGTAGTTATGGTGATACCTGCAAAAATTAAAACTGATAATGCTCCTGCAAAACAAAAAACAAAAAGCTAACAAACACATAAGCAAAAAAGCATATGGGATTGGTACAGAGACAGACAGGTCAGTCAATGAAATAGAATTGAAGACCCAGAAATGAACCCACACACCTATGGACAGTTGAATACAAAACAATACAGTACAGAAAAAGAGAAAGCATTTTAAACAAATTGTGCTGGTCTGTCCATCTGCATGTAGAAGAATGCAAATTGATTCATATTTATCACCTTGTACAAAGCTCAAATCCAAGGAAATCAAAGACCTCCACATAAAACCAGATATGCTGAATCTAGTAGAAGAGAAACTGGGGAGACCATGAATCAACGGTTAGAAGCCCTTACAAAGGAAACACAAAAATCGCTTAGAGAAATGCGGGAGAACATGGATCAAAAGATGGAGGCGCACAAGGAGACAACACAAAAATCGCTTAACGAGATGAATCAACGGGTAGATGCACTCACAAAGGAATCACAAAATTGGCATAAAGAAATGCAGAAGAATATGGGTCAACAGACGGATGCCCATAAGGAGGCAACACAAAAATTGCTTAAAGAAATGAATCAACGGTTAGATGCCCTTACAAAGGAAACATGAGAACTGCTTAAAGAAATGCAGGAGACAATGGATCAACAGATGGATTCCCATGAGGAGGAAACACAAAAATCGCTCAGAGAAATGCAGGAGAACGTGGGTCATCAGGAAGAAATCCTGAAAGAGGCAATGCAAAAATACCTTAAAGAAATACAGGAAAATACAAACAAACAAGTGAAGGATCTCAGCAAATCCATCCAGGAACTATAAAAGGAAGTAGAAACAACTAAGAAATCACAAAGGGAGACAACTTTGGAGATAGAAAACCTTGGGAAGAAATCAGGAGTCATAGATGCAAACATCAACAATAGAATACAAGAAATGGAAGAAAGAATCTCAGGTGCTGAAGACTCCATAGAAAGCATCGACTCAACAGTCAAAGAAAATGCAAAATGCAAAAAACGTGTAACCCAAAACATCCAGGAAATCCAGGACACCATGAGAAGACCAAACCTAAGGATTATAGGTATAGATGAGAGTGAAGATTTGCAACTTAAAGGGCCAGTAAACATCTTCAACAAAATTATGGAGGAAAACTTCCCTAACTTAAAGAGAGAGATGCCGATGAATGTACAAGAAGCCTACAGAACTCCAAACAGACTGGACCAGAAAAGAAATAGCTCCCGTCACATAATAATCAAAACACCAAATGTTCTAAACAAAGAAAGAATACTAAAAGCAGTAAGAGAAAAGGGCCAAGTAACATACAAAGGAAGACCTATCCGAATCACATCAGACTTCTTACCAGAGACTATGAAAGCCAGAAGATCCTGGGCAGATCTCATGCAGACACTAAGACAGCACAAATGCCAGCCTAGACTACTATACCCAGCAAAACTCTCAATCACCATAGATGGAGAGACCAAGATATTCCATGATAAAACCAAATTTTCACAGTATCTTTCCACAAATCCAGCCCTGCAATGGATAATAGGTGGAAACCTCCAATACAGGGAGAGAAACAACACCCTGGAAAAAATGAGACAATAACCTTCTTGAATCAAACCCAAAAGTAGATAACCACTCAAACATAAAGATAGCGTCAAGAATGACAGATGGCAATAATCACTATGCCTTAATCTCTCTTAATATCAATGGTCTCAATTCCCCAATTAAAAGGCATAGACTAGCAGACTGGATACGTAAACAGGACCCAGCATTTTGCTGCATGCAGGAAACGCACCTCAGTGTCAAAGACAAACACTACCTCAGAGTAAAAGGCTGGAAAACAATTTTACAAGCAAATGGCCCCAAGAAACGAGGTGGAGTAGCCATCCTAATATCGGATAAAATTGATTTTCAAGCTAAAGTCATCAAAAAAGACACAGAAGGACACTACATACTGATCAAGGGAAAAATCCACCATCAAGAACTCTCAATTCTGAATATCTATGCTCCAAATGCAACGGCACCCTCATTCATAAAAGAAACTTTACTAAAACTCAAAGCACACATCGCACCGCACACAATAATAGTGGGTGACTTCAACACCCCGCTCTCTGAAATGGATCGTTCAGGAAAGCAGAAACTAAACAGGGACACAGTGAATCTAATTGAAGCCTTGGACCAAATGGAACTAACTGATATATATAGAACATTTCATTCTAGAGCTAAAGAATACACCTTCTTCTCAGCTCTGCATGGTACATTCTCCAAAATAGACCATATAATTGGTCACAAATCAGACCTCAACAGATACAAGAAGATAGAAATAATCCCATGCCTCCTATCAGATCACTATGGAATAAGGGTGGTCTTCAATGGCAACACAAACAAAAGAAAACCCACATACACATGGAGGCTGAACAATGCTCTACTCAATGATAACTTGGTCAAGGTGGAAATAAAGAAAGAAATCAAAGACTTTTTGAAAGTTAATGAAAATGAAAGCACAACATACCCTAATTTATGGGACACAATGAAGGCAGTGCTAAGAGGAAAATTCATAGCCCTGAGTGCCGCCAAAAAGAAATGGGAGACAGCATACACTAACAGCTTAATGGCACACCTGAAAGCCCTGGAACAAAAAGAAGCAAATACACCAAAGAGGAGTAGAAGGCAGGAAATCATCAAACTCAGGGCTGAAATCAATCAAGTAGAAACAAATAAAACCATACAAAGAATCAACAAAACGAGGAGTTGGTTCTTTGAGAAAATCAACAAGATAGATAAGCCCTTACCCAGACTAACCAGAGAGCACAGAGATAGTATCCAAATTAATAAAATCAGAAACGAAAAGGGAGAGATAACAACAGAAACTGAGGAAATTCAAAAAATCATCAGATCCTACTACAAAAACCTGTATTCAACACAACTAGAAAATCTTGAGGAAATGGACAATTTCCTTGACAGATACCAAGTACCAAAATTAAATCAGGATCAAATAGACCATCTAAACCGTCCTATAACCCCTGAAGAAATAGAAGTTGTCATTGGAAGTCTTCCAACCAAAAAATGCACAGGTCCAGATGGTTTTAGTGCAGATTTCTATAAGACCTTCAAAGAAGACCTAACACCAAACTCTTCAAACTGTTCCACAAAATAGAAACAGAAGGAACACTACCCAACTCGTTCTATGAAGCCACAATTACACTAATACCAAAAGCACACAAAGATCCAACAAAGAAAGAGAATCTCAGGCCAATCTCTCTTATGAATATCGATGCAAAAATACTCAATAAAATTTTTGCCAACCGAATCCAAGAACACATCAAAACGATCATCCACCACGATCAAGTAGGCTTCATCCCAGGGATGCAGGGATGGTTCAATATAAGGAAATCCATCAATGTAATCCACTACATAAACAATCTCAAAGAAAAAAACCACATGGTCATCTCATTAGATGCTGAGAAAGCATTTGACAAAATTCAGCATCCTTTCATGTTAAAGGTCTTGGAAAGATCAGGAATTCAAGGCCCATATCTAAACATAGTAAAAGCAATTTACAGCAAACCGGTAGCCAGCATCAATCTAAATGGAGAGAAACTTGAAGCAATCCCACTAAAATCAGGGACTAGACAAGGCTGCCCTCTCTCTCCATATCTTTTAAATATAGTACTTGAAGTTCTAGCTAGAGCAATTAGACAACAAAAAGAGGTCAAAGGGATTCAAATTGGAAAGGAAGAAGTCAAACTATCACTATTTGCAGACGATATGATAGTATACTTAAGCGACCCAAAGAACTCCACCAGAGAACTCGTACAGCTGATAAACGACTTCAGCAATGTGGCCGAATATAAAATCAACTCAAGCAAGTCAGAAGCCTTCCTATACTCAAAGGATAAGCAGGCTGAAAAAGAAGTAAGAGAAATAATACCCTTCACGATAGCCACAAACCATATTAAGTATCTTGGCGTGACTCTAACCAAACAAGTGAAAGATCTGTATGACAAGAACTTCAAGTCTCTGAAGAAAGAAATTGAAGAAGACCTCAGAAGATGAAAAAATCTGCCATGCTCATGGATTGGCAGGATTAATATAGTAAAAATGAGCATCTTACCAAAAGTAATACACAGATTCAATGCAATCCCCATCAAAATCCCAACTCAATTCTTCATAGAGTTAGAAAGAGCAATTCAAAAATTCATCTGGAATAATAGAAAACCCAGAATAGCTAAAACTATTCTCAAGAGTAAAAGAACCTCTGGGGGAATCAGTATCCCGGACCTCAAGCTGTACTACAGAGCAATAGTGTTAAAAACTGCATGGTATTTGTATAGTAACAGACATGTAGATCAATGGAACAGAATTGAAGACCCAGAAATGAATCCACACTCCTATGGTCACTTGATCTTTGACAAAGGAGCTAAAACCATCCAGTGGAAAAAAGATAGCCTTTTCAACAAATGTTGCTGGCTCAGCTGGAGGTCAACATGCAGAAGAATGCAAATTGACCCATCCTTATCTCCTTTCACTAAGCTCAATTCTAAGTGGATCAAAGATATCCACATAAAACCAGACACACTGAAACTAATAGAAGGGAAACTAGGGAAGAACCTTGAACATATGGGCACAGGGGAGAATTTCCTGAACAGAACTCCAATAGCTTATGCTCTAAGATCAAGAATAGACAAATGGGACCTCATTAAATTACAAAGTTTTTGCAAGGCAAAAGACACTGTCAAAAAGACAAAGCGGCAACCAACTAACTGGGAAATGATCTTTACCAACCTTACATCCGACAGAGGGCTAATATCCAATATATACAAAGAACTCAAGAAGTTAAACTCCAGAGAGGCAAGTAACCCTATTAAAAAATGGGGTACAGAGCTACACAAAGAGTTCTCACCTGAAGAATATCTAATGGCTGAGAAGCACCTAAAGAGATGTTCATCATCCTTAGTCATTAGGGAAATGCAAATCAAAACAACCCTGAGATTCCATCTCACACCAGTCAGGATGGCTAAGATCAAAAACACAGGAGACAGCAGTTGTTGGCGAGGATGTGGAGAAAGAGGAACACTCCTCCACTGCTGGTGGAATTGCAAGCTGGTACAACCACTCTGGAAAGCAGTCTGGCGGTTCCTCAGAAAACTGGGCATGACACTCCCGGAGGATCCGGCTATACCACTCCTGGGCATATACCCAGAGACTTTACCTGCATGCAATAAGGACACATGCTCCACTATATTCATAGCAGCCTTATTTATAATAGCCAGAAGCTGGAAAGAACCCAGATGTCCCTCAACGGAGGAATGGATTCAGAAGATGTGGTATATCTACACAATGGAATACTACACTGCAATTAAAAACAATGAATTCACGAAATTCCTAGGCAAATGGTCAGATCTTGAAAATATCATCCTTAGTGAGGTAACCCAATCACAAAAGAACACACATGGTATGTAGTCACTGATAAGGGGATATTGTCCCAGAATCTCGGAATACCCTAGACACAATCCGCATATCAATAGATTTCTAAAAAGATGGAAGGAGAGACCCCTGGTCTTGGAAAGACTGGATGTAGGGGAACGCCAGGACAGAGTAACGAGAGGGGGTTGAATGGAGAAAAGAGGGAGGGAAGGGGGCTTATGGGACTTTCGGGGAGGGAGGAAACGGGAAAGGGGAAGTGATTTGGAATGTAAATTAACAAAATAAAATAAAATAAATAATAAAAAAAAAAAGGAAGAGAAACTGGGAAAGAGCCTCAAATTCATTGGCCTAGGGGAAATTTACTGAACAGAGCACCAATGGCTCAGGCTCTAAGATCAACAATAGACAAATAGGACTTTATGAAACTGTGCCTCATTTTTAAAATTTGCGTTATTTGTTGGAGTTTAATTTCTTGAGTTCTTTATGTATTTTGGATATTCCTCTGTCAGTTGGAGCGTTCATAAAGATCTTTTTCCAATGTCCTTTGCCTTACAGAAACTTTTCAGTTCCATGAAGTCCCATTTTTAAAATTGTTGATCTTAGGGCCTAAGCCTTTGCTGTTCTGGACAGGAAATTGTCTGTTTTATCAATGTATTCAAGGCTCTTTCCCACTTTCCCTTCTATTAGGTTTAGTATATCCACTTTTTGTTGAGTATCTATTCCTATTTTCTTGGACTTGAGTTTTGTGCAGTGTGAAAATATGGATATATTTGCATTCTTCTACATGCAGACATCCAGTCAGACAAGCATCATTTGTTGAAGGTTTTTTCTCTTTTTCATTGTATGGTTTTAGCTTCTTTGTTAAAAATCAAGTGTCAGAGATGTGTCAATTTATTTCTGGGTCTCTGATTTTATTCCATTGATCAAACTGTCTGTTTCTGTACCAATGCCATGTAGTTTGTATAATTATTGCTCTATAGTAAAACTTGAGTGTAGAGTGCCTTATTGGGGTGCCATGCCACCTGGCAGGAATTTGACATCAACCAATGTGAAGACCCTCTCTCAGACTTTGAGTAGGAACTCCTGTGTTAGCCATAACTCCCTCCACTTAGGGTGGAGTGCTCAGACCAAGGTGAAGACCTTGGTTTTTCAAGCATCCACAGTTTCCTGAAAAACACTAGCCACTGGGGGAAGGGTTTTCCCCTGCCTATATATTTGGAGTTCTTCATTAAACTTGGAGATCTTGAACAGCAGGTGTTGTCTTGGTCTTCAACTCTTTTCCCCACCTTCCCATATATCCCCAGCTTCCCTTCCAGGTAACCCATTTGTTTGTAACTGTGGGCAGTTACACTTGAGATCATGGATGTAATTCTTCCAGATATTCTTTTATTGTTCAGGATTGTTTTGGCTTTCCTGGGCTTTTTGTTTTTCCATATAAAGTTTAGGGTTGCTCTTTTAAGGTCTATAAAAATTGTGTTGGAATTTTAATGGGGATTGCATTTAATCTGGAGATTGATTTTAGTAAGATAGTCATTTTTACTATGTTAATCCTACTGATCCATGACCATAGGAGATCTTTCAATCTTCTGCTATTTTCTTCAATTTCTTTCTTCAGGCATATGAAGTTATTGTTGTAAAGATCTTTTACTTACTTGATTAGAGTTATACCTCGATATTTTATATTATTTGTGACTGTTGTAAAGTGTGTTGTTTCCCTAATTTCTTTTTTGATCCATTTATCATTTGTGTAAATGAGGGGAACGTAATTTTTTGAGTTAATTTTGTATGAAGTCACTTTGCTGAAGTTGTTTATCAGCTGTAGGAGTTCTCTGGTAGAAGTTTGGGGATACTATCATTCATATATATATATATATATATATATATATATATATATATATATATTTCCAATTTTTTTCCTTTGGTTGTCATATTGCAGTAACTAGAACTTCAAGAACTATATTGAATAAATAGGGAGAGAGTGGGCATCCTTGTCTTGTCTCTGATTTTAATAGAAAATAGGTTAATTTATTATCCATTCAATTTGATGTTAGCTGTTGTTTTCCTATGTATGTGCCTTGTATCTCTGATCTCTCCAAGACTTTTAACATGGAGGAGTGTTGCATTTTGTCAAAAGCCTTTTTAGCATTTCATAAGATGGTCATTGGTTTTTGTCTCTCAGTTTGATTACATGATGGATTACATTGATGGATTTTTGTATATTAAACCATCCTTTCATCCCTAGGTTGAGTCCTTCTTGATTGTGTTGAATGATGTTTTTGATATCTTCTTGCATTTAGTTTGCAAAAATTTTATTGAGTATTTTTGCATTGATGTTCATAAGAACAATTTCTCTGAAATTCTCTTTCTTTAAGTGGCTTAGGCATCAGAGTGACTGGCTTCAGAGAGTGAGCTTGGCAGTGTTTCTTCTGGCTTTATATTGTGGAGTAGTTTGAGGAGATTGGTATTTGGTGAAATGCTGCACTAAACCTATCTGGCTCTGGAAGATTTTTGGTTTGGAAAGTTTTAATGACTGCTTCTATTTTGGTGTGTGGAGGGTTATGGGTTTGTTTACATAGTTTAACTGAATTTGATTTAACTTTGGTATGTGGTATCTGTCTAGAAATTTACCCATTTCATTTAAATTTTCCCAGTTTTGTAGAATTCAGGCTTTTGAAGTAAGACCTAATAGGTTTTTTTTTTTTTTTAAATTTCCTCACTTTCTGCTGCTTTGCTTCCTTTTAATTTCTGATTTTGTTAATTTTCATACTTTCTCAGAACCTTTTTGTTACTTTAGCTAAAGGTTTGTCTATCTTATTGATTTTCTCAAAGAATCAGGTCTTGGTTTTGTTGATTCTTTGTTTCTAATTGATGGATTTCAGCCCTGAGTTTCACTACTTCCTGCCATCTATTCCTCTTCTGTGTATTTGCTTCTTTCTGTGCTATAACTTTCAGGTACTGTCAAGCTGTTAGTATGAGATATTTCAAATTTCTTTATAAAAGCACTTAGTGCTATGAATTTTCCTCTTATCACTACTTTCAACAGGTCCTAATAGTTTGGTTATCTTATCATTTTTTTCATTAAGTAGATAGTTGTTTGGCTTCCATGAGTATGTGGACTTTGTTGAAGTTCAGTCTTTATCTGTGCTGATCTGATTGGATGCAATGATTTATTTCAATCTTCTTAAATATATAGAGGCTTAATTTTTGCTTGTTTGTATGGTTCTCTTTAGAGAAGTTTTTTGTTTTTTTTGTTTTTTTTTTTTTTGTTTTTTAAGCTCTGAGGGGAAATAAACTACATTCTTTTGGTTTGGGTGAATTGTTCTATAGATATCTGTTAAATACATTTGGTTCATAACATTTGTTAGTTTCATTTTTTTCTCTGTTAATTTTCTATGTTAATGACCTGCTTATTGGTGAGAACAGGGTGATGATTTGTGGAGTTTAATGTGTGCTTTGAGCTTTAGTAAAGTTTCTTTGATGAATGTGGGTACCCTTGCATTTGGGGCATAGATGTTCAGGATTGAGATTTCATCTTGTTGGATTGTTTCTTTGATGAATATGAAGTGTCTTTCCCTTTCTCCTTTATAACTTTTGGCTGAGTGTCTATTTTATTAGGTATTAGAATGGCTACTCCAGTTTGTTTCTTGGACCCATTTGCTTGCAAAGCCTTTTTTCAGTCCTTTACTAAAGGTAGTATTTATCTTTGTTGTTGAGGTGAGTTTCTTGAATGCAGCAGATTGATGGATCCTATTTATGTATCCAGTCTGTTAGCCTGTGTCTTTTTATTGGCAAATTCAGCTACTTAATGATGAGAAATATTGAAAGAAAGGTCATCCAGAGACCCACCTGGGGATTCATACCATATACAGTCACCAAACCCTGACACTATTTTAGATGCCAAGAAATGCTTGCTGAAAGGAGCCTGATATGGTTGTCTTCTGAGAGGCCCTGCCAGAGCCTTGTAAATACATAGGTGGATTCTCGCAGCCAACCATTGGATTGAATGTGAGGTTCCCATTGGAGGAATTAGAGAAAGGACTGAAAGAGCTGAAGGTGTTTGCAACCTCATAGGAAGAACAACAATATCAACCAACCAGAATCCCAGAGCTCCCAGGGACTAAGTCATCAATCAAAGAGTACACATGGCTCCAGCTGCACATGTAGCAGAGGATTACCTTGTCAGGCATCAATGGTAGGAGAGGTCCTTGGTCCTATGAAGGTTTGATAGATGCCCCAGAGTAGGGGAATTGAGGCCTGGGAGGCGAGAGTGGAGTGGGAGGAAGAACACTCTTATAGAAGCAAGGGGAGGGAGGATGGGATAGGGGGTTTCTGGAAGGGGGAGAAACTGGGAAAGGGGATAATATTTGAAAGGTTAAATAAAGAAAATATCCCCCCAAAAATGACTGATTTATTTTAGTTACTATTATTTTAATGTTGGAGATGATACTAAGTATGTGTGAGTCTCTTCTTTTGGTTTTGTTCTGGGATGACTAATTTCTTGGGTTTTCTTTGGTGTAGTTCCCCTCTTTGTGTTGGAATTTTATTATCCTCTTGCATTATACTCTGTAGGATTGGATTGGTTGAAAGGCATTGCTTGAATTTGCTTTTTTTCATGGAATGTCTTAGTAACTCCATCTATGGTGATTGAGGATTTTGCTTGGTATAGTAGTCTGGACTAATACCTGTGGTCACTTAGTGTCTGCAAGACAGGATCTTCTGGCTTTTGGTCTCTGTTGAGAAGTCAGGTCTGCCTTTATATGTTACTTGCCTTTTTCTGTTGGAACTTTTTATATTCTTTCTTTGTTATGTACATTTACCATTTTGATTATTCTTTTGCAGGAAGATTTTCTTTCGTGGTCCAATCTTCTTGGTGGTCTGTATGCTTCTTGTATGTTTATAAATATCTATTTCTTTAGTTTAAGGGAGTTTTTTCTATGATTTTGTTAAAGATGTTTTCTGGTCCTTTGAATTAGGCATCTTCTCCCTCTTCTATTCATGTTATTCTTAGGTTTGGTATTTTCATAATGTTCCAACTTTCCTGGATGTTTTGAGATAGAAACTTTTAACATTTGACATTTTCTTTGATCTAAGTACCCATTTCTTCTATGGTGTCTTCTATTCCTGAGATTCTTTCTTCTCTCGCTTGTTTTCTGTTGGTAATGCTTGTGCCTATAGTTCCTGTTCTGTATCCAAGGTGTTCTATTTCCAGGTTTGTCACTATTTGTGTTTTCTTTATTGCTTCTATTTCCATTTTTAGATCTCAGACAATTTTATTCATTTCCTTAAGTTGTTTGATTGTATTTTCCTGTATTTCTTTTTTTTTTAAATATTATTTAATTTTTTCTTTTCTTTTTTTTTATTGGATATATTCTTTATTTACCTTTCAAATGTTATCCAGTTTCCCGGTTTCTCCCCTCCAGAAATCCCCTATCTCACCCTCCCTCCCTCTGCTTCTATAAGGGTGTTCACCCACCCCACTCCCACCTCCCCAGCTTCAATTCCCCTGCTCTGGGGCATCTATCAAGCCCTAATAGGACCAAGGACCTCTCCTCTCATTGATGCCTGACAAGGCAATTCTCTGCTACATATGCAGCTAAAGCCATGTGTACCCCTTGGTTGATGGCTAAGTCCCTGGGAATTCTGGGGTTCTGGTTGGGTGATATTATTGTTCTTCCTATGAGGTTGCAAGCCCCTTCAGGCCCTATAGTCCTTTCTCTTTATCTCCCACCTGGTTTACCCTATGACTGTTCCACATCCCATATCTCCTCCACCTGTCTCCATGAGGATGTCCCCACCCCCACCCCACCAGACCTCCCCACTTCCTGGTGCCTCCAGTCTTTTGAGGGTTAGGTGCATCTTCTCTCACTAAAGCCAGACCAGGTATTCCTCTGCTGCATGTGTGTTGGGGGCCTCATATCAGATAGTGTATGCTGCCTGGTTGGTGGCCCAGTGTCTGATAGATCTGGGGGTGGTGGCGTTCCAAATTAGTTAAGACTACTGGTCTTCCTATAGGGTCACCCTCCTCTTCAGCTTCTTCCAGCTTTTCCCTAGTTCAACCATTGGGGTCAGCGGCTTTTGTCCATTGGTTGGGTGTAAATATCTGCATCTGACTCTTTCAGCTACTTCTTGGGTCTTACAGAAGGCTATCATGAAAGGTCCCCTTTTGGGTTCGATGCCCCAGTATAGGGGAATGCCAGGGCTGGAAGGCGCAAGTGTGTGGGATAGGGAATTTCAGAGGGGGAGACCTGGAAAGGGGATAACATTTGAAATGTAAATAAAGAAAATATCCAATAAAAACAGAGAGAGAGAGAGAGAGAGAGAGAGAGAGAGAGAGAGAGAGAGAGAAAGAGAGAGAGAGAGAGAGAGAGAGAGAGAGAGAGAGAGAGAGAGAGAGAGAGAGAGAGAGAAATGAAAGGCCCCTTTTTGTGATCACAATAATAGTGTCAAGCCTTGGGGCCTCCCCTAGAGTTAGATCCCAATTTGGACTTTCATTGGACCTCCTTTTCTTCAGGCTCTTCTCCACTTTTGTTCCTGCAGTTTTTTTCAGTCAAGAACAAATATGTGTCAGAGTTTTTGACTATGGGATATCAACCAAGTCTCTCACTTGATGCCATATCTTTCTGATGGACATGAACTCTACAAGTTCCCTCTTCCCTCTGTAGGGCATTTCATCTAAGGTTATTTTGAGTCCTGAGAGTCTCCCACCTCCCAGGTCTTCCTCCTCAGGAAGGAGGTGGAGAGTCTGTCCACATCCTTCCTCCCGAGGTGGCTTGTTTTCATTCTTTCTGCTGATCCTCAGAGCTTCAGACCTTTTCCACCTACCCTAATACCTGATAATGTTCCCCTCTTTCCTTCCCTGTCCCCTTTCCCAAACAGGTGCCTCCCTCCCTCTCCCTCCTAAGATTTCTTTCCTCTCCCTTCCTCCTGGGATTGAGGCATCCTCACTTGGACTTTTAGGCTTGTTGACCTTTTGAGTTCTGTGGATTGTATAATTCTATAATATCTTTTTTTTTTTTGCTAACATCCACTTATTAGTGAGAACATACCATGCATATCCCTTTGGGTCTGGGTTACCTCACTCAGGATTATGTTTTCTAGTTCCACTCACTTGCCAGCAAAACTCAGAATGTCCTTGTTCTTAATAGCTGAGTAGTATTTCATTGTATAAATGAGCCACATTTTCTGTAACCATTCTTCTGTTGTGGGACATCTGGGTTGTTTCCAGATTCTGGCTATCACAAACAAGGCCACTATGAACATAGTAGAACATGTGCCCCTGTGGCATGGTGGGGCATCTTTTGGATATATGTCCAAGAACGGTATAGCTGAACCTTCAGGTAGATCTATTTTCAATTTTCTGAGGAACCTCCAGATTGATTTCCAGAGAGGTTGTCCCAGTTTGTAATCCCCCTAGCAATGGAGGAGTGTTCCTCTTTCTCCACATTCTTGCTAACATGTGCTGTCACCTGAGTGCTTGAATTAGCCATTCTGATTGGTGTAATGTAGAACCTTAGGGTCATTTTAATTTACATTTTCCTGATCCCTAAGGACTTTGAACAACTATTTAAGTGCTTCTTAGTCCTTCCAGATTCTTCTGTTGTGAATTCTCTGTTTAGTTCTATATACCATTATTTGCTTTTTTTTCTGGTTAGCTTCTTTGAGTTCTTTATATATTTGGGATATTAACCCTCTATGGAATGTAGGGTTAGTGAGAATTTTTTTCCCAATCTGTAGGTTGCCAAATTGTCCTATTGACTATGTCCTTTGCCTTAAAGAAACTTTCCAGTTTCATGAGGTTCCATTTATCAATTCTTGATCTTAGAGCATGAGCCACTGAATTCTGTTTAGGAAATTTTCCCCTGTGACAATGAGTTCAAGGTTCTTTCCCATTTTCTTTTCTATTAGATTCAGTGTATCTAGTCTTATGTTGAGGTCCTTGATCCACTTGGACTTGAACTTTGTGCCATGTGACAAATATGGATCTATTTTCATTTTTTCTACATACAAACTGCCAGTTTGACCAGAAAGTTAGATGCTTTGTTTTTTTCTATTGTATATTTTTTGCTTCTTTGTTAAAGATCAAATGGCCATAAGTGTGTGGTTTTATTTCTGGATATTTAATTCTATTCCATTGATCAATGTATCTGTCTCTGTACCATGCAATTTTTTATCACTATTGCTCTGTAGTGTAGGCTTCAGGTCAGAGACAGTGATTCCCCCTGAAGTTCTTTTATTGTTAAGAATTGCTTTTGTTATTCTGGATTATTTGTTTGTTTTTCCAGATGAATTTGAAAATTGCTCTTTCCAAGTCTTTGAAGAATTCTGTTGGGATGGGTATTGTGTTGAATCTGTATATTGCCTTTGGTAGGATGGTCATTTTTAATGGCTCTGTTAATTCTGACAATCCATGAGCATGGGGGATCTCTTCATTTTCTGAGATCTTTTATTTCTTTTTTGAGAGACTTGAATTTATTTCACCATACAGTTGTTTCACTTGTTTAGTTAGAGTTACCCAAGATAGTTTATATTATTTGTGGCTATTGTGAAGGGAGTTCTTTCCCTAGTTTTTTCAGTTTGTTTATCTTTTGTATAAAGGAAGGATACTGATTTATTTGAGTTAATTTTATATCCAGCTACTTTGCTGAAGTTGTTTATCAGTTGAAGAAGTTCTCTGATAGAATTTTAGGGTTTCTTATGCATACTATTATATCATCTGCAAATAGTGATACCTTTATTTCTTCTTTGCCAATTTGTATTCCTTTGATCTCTATTTATTGTCTGATTATTCTAGCTAAAACTTCCAGTAGTATGTTGAATAGATATGGGGTGAGTGGGCATCCTTGTATTGTCCCTGATTTTAATGGGATTGCTTCAAATATTTCTCCATTTAAATTGATATTGGCTGTTGATTTGCAGTAAATTGCTTTTATTATATTTGGTTATGGGCCTTGAATTTCTGATCTCGCCAATGCTTTTAACATGAAGGAGTGTTGTATTTTGTCAAATGCTTTTTCAGCATCTAAGGAGATTATCATGTGGTTTTTTTGAGTTTGTTTATACAGTGAATTTTCTTTAAGGAACTTATTTGTTTCTCCTTTAAGGGCTTCTAACTGTTTTTATTTTTCCCTCTATTTCTTTAAGGAATTTTTATATCATCTTTGAGGTCTCTATCATCTTCATGGGGTGGGATTTAAGGTAACAGTTTTGCTCTTTAAGCATGCTAGGATATCCAGGGTTTGTTGTAGTAAAAGAGTTTGTTTCTGAGCATGCTATATTGTGTTTGTTTCTGTTGGTTACATTCTTGTTCTTGCCTTTCACTATCTAATTTTCTTTAGTGCTGGTTGGCCTGAATGTCTTGCATTGGAATAGGCCTCCTGCAAGGCAGGTGGAGCTATGTATCTCAGGTTTCAGAGGGCCTTTTGGGGAGCTGCCAGAGCTCTAAGGTGGGGCATAGTGAGCTACTCAGTGACCTCTGGTGCTGCACACACTGACAAGAAGGATGGCTGAGCTCAGACTGGGGATGAAGATGCTCACAACTGCTGTACTTGCTAGTGTCTGGCAGGCAGGGATATTGGGGTGAAGAGATTAGGGTGTTTTACCAGAGCCTACCACTTGGGAGGCAGATGTGGGGTGGGGCATGTGAACTGCTTGGTGAATACCACTGGAGCTGGTGCTGACTGGAAGCCATTTAATATATTTTGATACTACTTACGAACCTCTACTACCTCTTCCTAGATCCACCTAAACCTCCCTATATACCCAACTTCATTTTTTCCCCTAAAAGTATGGAGTCTAGTTTGTGTTTCCCAGTTGCTCTTGAAGGTGAGGCATGTCTTCCTGTGAACTACTTACCAGAGTTCACACCATTAGTGAAAACTGATTCTTCTCCTTGTAGTTACTAAATACCAATAACCTCAGCTAATGGTGATATGTTGTTCCTACCTTCTCTCCTCTCCACTGGGATTTTATATGGCTAAATCTTGAGCAGGTCTTGTGCATGCTATCACAATTGCTGTGAGTTCATGTGTAGAACCACCAATTTGTGTCCAGAAAACACCAATTTCTTGATGCTAGCTACCACGTCTGTCTCTCATAACATTTCTGACCCATTGTACATGAAGTCCCTGAACTTTATAAGGAGTAATGTGATATATACTTTCCATTTAGGCATGGTCACTTGTGAGTCTAATTCTTTGCAAGTTGACCAGTTTCAGGTAATGTGTTAATTGTCTTTTACTGCAAGAAGAATCTTCTCTGAGGAATGTTGAGAGATTCAATGATTAATGGTTAGTCTAATAAGTTATTAAGCATTATATTAATGTTATGCTCATTTATCAGAATAATAGTATTAGGTTATATACTACAGACTATATTTTTACATGTTCTTAGTCATGTTAACAGTGGTAAGTATGGGTTCCATTTCACAAGATGGACCTTTGATCCAATCCAAAAGTGGTTGCACTCTCATCAAATCTATGCCATTGTTGTATCAGTGGACATATTATGCCAAGCTAGTCATTATTTTAGCTTGTACAGCTCCCAGCTAAGTGATATTTGTGCTTACTTTTCTCCTTAAGTAGCATGAATGATGTCCTCTAGCAGCATAAGAGCTAACCAGGTCAGTGACAGATTGACTTCTCCATGGTCTATGACTCCAGTATACAATATCTTCAGCAATAGGTCTTAGTGTCAAGTTATGGGAGTAAGGTAAAAAAGAGAAATGCCAACCATCTAATAATCTAATGTTTGGAATCTACGAGATCCTATTATCCAGCAATTCTAAAAGAGAGGACCTATTACTCATACTTGCGTTGTAATGTCTAGCAAGTGTTTTCCAGTTGGAGTATTTTCTCCCATCCATCTCACATCATCTCCATTTAAAGTCTTTTATATTTGTATATACTTTTGTAATATTTGTTTAAAAAGAGAGTAGTTGTTTTATGTATGGCTTTTTGCAAAAAAGCCTTTAGTGGTAACTGTTATATTTTTAAAGGATAGTAACTGAATGCATGTATGGGATACCATGCACATATTTGATATCCTTGGGAAGAATTTTCAAATGGAGTACATTGTGATAAGAAATATTTTTGGAACCTTCTGGTTTTTGTCTGTGGCTGGAGTTCATTCTCTGCCACAGGGTTCCCATATGTAGGTGGCACATGGAGATTGCTAAACTCCCAGGAGTGCAGACAGACTTGGGAGTGAAGGTAGGACCACTCCTGAAGCTCAGAGGAACCCGCCAAGAACCCTTGGGTGGGAACCTTCTGGTTTCTATCTGCAACTGGAGAAAATCCTTTGCCACAGTGTTCCATACCTAGGTGGCACAGGGAGATAGCTAACCTCCCAGGAGTGTGGACAGGGTTGAAAGCGGGGGTAGGACCACCCCTGCTGCTCAGAGGAACCCACATGAAACTCTAAGGACACAATAAAACAGGGGCAGCCAGGGACAGGAGTCTTCTGATTTCTGTCTGTGCCCAAAGCTGATCCTGGGCCACAGAGCTACATATACAAATACTGCCACAAGAGAACTGGCTCCCAGGAGTGCTTATACACCTTTGTACACAGGTAAGACCACCACTTCTCTCCAAATCCCTGACCCAAGAGGGACCTACCCAGAGCCATCAGGATACAGGAACCAAGGATCAGTTGGGGACAGGATGCTTCTGCTTTCTGTCTCTACACCTGAGCTGATCCTGTATACCACAGCTTTTAATACCTAAATTCCTCAGAGAGAGAACTGGTCCCACAGGAGTACTGATGAAAAGGCTTGCAGGACAGATAAGCCACAGCTAGAGGCAACAAGACCAACTAACACCAGAGATAACCAGATGGTGAAAGGCAAATGAAAGAACATTAACAACAGAAACCAAGGTGACATGGCATTATCTGAACCCAGTTCTCCCACAACAGGAAGCCCTGGTTGCCCCAACACACTGGAAAAGGAAGATTTAGATTGAAAATCACATCTCATAGATGCTGATAGAGGAATTTAAGAGGGACATAAATAAATCCCTTAAGGAAATACATGTGAAAATGGGTAAACAGGTAGAAGCTCATAAAAAAGGAAACACAAAAATTCCTTAAAGAATTACAGGAAAACACAAACAAGTGAAGGAACTGAAGAAAGCCATCCAGGATTTAAAATGGAAGTAGACACAATAAAGAAATCATAAAGGGAGACAACTCTAAAGATAGAAAACCTAGGAAAGAAATCAGGAGTCATAGATACAAGCATCAACAGGAGAATGCAAGCAATAGAAGAGAGAATCTCAGGTGCAGAAGATACCATAGAAAACAGTTACTCAACAGTCAAAGAGAATGCAAAATGCTAAAAACTTCTAACCTAAAACATCCAGGAAATCAAGGACACAATGAGAAGACCAAACCTAAGCATTATAGGTATAGAAGAGAGTGAATATTTCCAACTTAAAGGGCCAATGAATATCTTCACCAAAATTATAGAAGAAAACTTCCCTAAAAAAAAGAGATGCCTGTGAACATACAAGAAGCCTACAGAACTCCAAATAGACTGGACCAGAAGAGAAATTCATTCTGTCACATAATAATCAAAACACCAAATGCACTAAACAAAGAAAGAATATTAAAAGCAGTAAGGGAAAAGGTCAACAAACAAACATAATAAAGGCAGACCTATCAGAATTATACCAGACTTCTCACCAGAGACCATGAAAGCTAGAAGATCCTGGGCATATGTCATACACACCCTAAGAGAACATAAATGCCAGCCCAGACTACCACAGTCAGCAAAACTCTCAATTACTATAGATGGAGAAACCAAGATATTCCATGTTAAAACCAAATTTACCCAATATCTTTCCACAAATCAAGTCCTACAAAGGATAATAGATGGAAAACACCAACATAATGAGGGAAATTACACCCTAGAAAAAGCAAGAAAGTAATCTTCTTTCAGCAAACCCAAACATAAAAATAACATCAAAAATAACAGGAAGCAATGATCACCATTCCTTGACATCTCTTAACATCAATGGAATCAATTTCCCTAATGAAAAGACATACACTGAGAGACTAGATACATAAACAAGACCCGGCATTGTGCTGCATACAGGTAGACAACACTACCTCAGAGTAAAAACCAGAAAACAATTTTCCAAGCAAATGGTCCCAGGAAACAAGCTGGAGTAGTCATTTTAATATTGGATAAAATCTACTTTCAACCAAAAGTCATCAAAAAAGGCACAGAATAACAGGTCATACTCCTCAAAAATAAAAACTATCAAAATAACAAAAAAAACCACTCTCAATTCTGAACATCTATGCTCCAAATGGAAGGGCATCAACATTTGTAAAAGAAACTTTACTAAAGCTCAAAGCACACATTGCACCTTACACAATAATTGTGGGGGACTTTAACACCCCACTCTTATCAATGGACAGATCAGGGAAATACAAACTAAACAGAGACACAGTGAAACTAACAGAAATTATGAACCAAATGGTTTTTAACAGATATCTATAGAACATTTGATCCTTAATCAAAAGAATATACCTTCTTCTCAGCACCTCATGATACCTTCTCCAAAACTGACCATATAATCGGTCACAAAACAGTCCTCAACAGATATAAGAAGATTGAAATAATCCCATGCCTCTTATCAGATCACTATGGATTAAGGCTGGTCTTCAATACCAACAAAAACAATAGAAAGCCCACATACACATAGGAGCTGATCAATGCTCTACTCAATGATAACTTGGTCAAGGAAGAAATAAGGAAAGAAATCAAAGATTTTTAAAGATTTAATGAAAATAAAGACAAAACATACTCAAACTTATGGGACACAATGAAAGCAGTGTTAAGTGGAAAACTCATAGCTCTGAGAGCCTCCAAAAAGAAAATGGAGAGAGCATACACTAGCAATTTAACAGCACACCTGAAAGCTTTAGAAAAAAAGAAGCTAATACACCCAAGAGTAGTAGACTGCAGGGAATCATCAAATTCTGGGTTGAAATCAACCAAGTAGAAACAAAAAGAACTATATAAGAAATTACTAAATCTAGGAGTTGTTCTTTGAAAAAATCAACAAGATAGATAAACCCTTAACCAGACTAACCATAGGGCCCAGAAACAGGATCCAAATAAACAAATTCAGAAATGAAAAGTGAGAGATAACAAAAGAAACTGAGGAAATTAAAAAAATCATCAGATCCTACTAAAAAAGCCTATACTCAACACAACTGGAAAAACTGAATGAAATGGACAATTTTCTAGACAGATACAAAATACCAAAGTTAAATCAGGATCGGATAGACCATCTAAACAGTACCATAACCCCTAAAGAAATAGAAGCAGTCATAGAAGGTCTCCAACCACCCCCCCAAAAAATCAGAGGATCAGATGGTTTTAATGCAGAATTCTATCACACCTTCAAAGAAGACCTAACACCAGTACTCTTCAAACTATTCCACAAAATATAAACAGAAGGAACACTATGCACCTCATTCTATGATGCCACAATTTTGCTGATACCAAAACCACACAAAGATCCAACAAAGAAAGAGAACTTCAGACCAATTTTCAGTATGAATATCGATGCAAAAATAATCAATAAAATTCTTGCCAACTGAATCTAAGAACACATCAAAATGACCATTCACCATGATCAAGTAGGCTTTATCCCAGGGATGCAGGGCTGGTTCAATATAAGGAAATCCATCAATGTAATCCACTACATAAACAAACAAAGAAAAAAAACCACATGATCATTTCATTAGATGCTGAGAAAGCATTAGACAAAATTCAAAATCCTTTCATGTTAAAAGTCTTGGAAAGATCAGGAACTCAAGGCCCATACATAAAAATAGAAAAAACAATATACATCAAACAATTAGCTATCATGAAACTAAATGGAGAGAAACTTGAAGGAATCGAACTAATATCAGGGACTAGACAAGGCTTCCCTCTCTCTTCATACTTATTCAATTTAGTAATTGAAGTTCTATCTAGAGCAATTAGACAACAAAAGGAGATCAAAGGGATACAAATTGGAAATGAAGAAGTCAAACTATCACTATTTGCCGATGATATGATAGTATACTTCAGTGACTCCAAAAACCCCACCAGAGAACTGCTACAACTGACAAACAACTTCAGCAAAGTGACCAGATATAAAATTAACTAGAAAAAGTTAGTAGCCTTCCTCTACTCAAAGGATAAACAGGCTGAGAAGAAAATTAGGGAAATTACACCATTCAAAATAGTCACAAACTATATAAAGTATCTTGGTGTGACTCTAAACAAGTAAAACATACGTGAAACAAGAACTTCAAGTCTATGAAGAAAGAAATCCAAGTAGACATTTGAAGATGGAAAGATCTCCCATGCTTGTGGATTGTCAGTATTAATATAGTAAAAATGGCCATCTTGCCAAAAGCATTCTACACATTCAATGAAATCTCCATCTAAATTCCAACTCAATTCTTCACAGAGTTAGAAAGAGCAATTCTCAAATTCATCTGGAATAGCTAAAAATTCAGGATAGCTAAAACTATTCTCAACCATAAAAGAGCTTCTGGGGGAATTAGTATCCTGTACCTCAGCAGTACTACAGAGCAATAATGCTAAACACTGTATGGCATTGGTACAGTGACAGGCATGTAGATTAATGGAATAGAACTGAGGACCCAGAAATGAACCCACACACCTATGGTCACTTGATCTTTGATAAAGGACCTGAAACTGTCCAGTGGAAAAAAGATAGCCTTTCCAAGAATTGGTGCTGGTTCAACTGGCGGTTAGCATGCAGAAGAATGCAAATTCATCCATTCTTATATTCTTGTACAAAACTGAAGTCCAAGTGGATCAAGGACCCCCACATAAAACCAGAAACACTGAAACTAATAGAAAAGAAAGTGGGGAAGAGCCTTGAACACATGGGTACAGAGGAAAATTTCCTGAACAGAACACCAATAGCCTATGCCCTAAGATCAAGAATTGAAAAATGGGACCTCATTAAATTACAAAATTTCTGTAAGGCAAAGGACACTATCAATAGGACAAAATGGCAACCAACAAATTGGGAAAAAGATCTTTACCAACCCTACATGCGACAAAGGACTAATATCCAATATATACAAAGAACTCAAGAAGTTAGACTCCAGAGAGCCAAATAATTCTATTAAAAAATAGGGGTACAGAGCTAAACAAAAAATTTTCACCTGAGGAATACCAAATGGCTGAGAAACACCTAAAGAAATGTTCAACATCCTTAATCATCAGGGAAATGCAAATCAAAACAACCCTGAGATTCAATCTCACACTAGTCAGAATGGCTAAGATCAAAAACTGAGGTGGCAGCCGGTGCTGGCAAGGATGTGGAGAAAGAGGAACACTCCTCCACTTCTGGTGGGATTGCAAGCTGGTATAACCACTCTGGAAATCAGTTTTCATATTCCTCAGAAAATTGGACATAGTACTACCTAAGAACTCAGCTATACCAGTCCTGGGCAACATATAAGAACACATGCTCCACTGTGTTCATACCCTCCTTATTTATAACAGCCAGAAGCTGGAAAGAACCCAGATGTCCCTCAACAGAGGAATGGATACCGAAAATGTGGTACATTTACACAATGGAATACTACTCAGCTATTAAAAACAATGAATTTATGCAATTCTTAGTCAAATGGAACTAAAAATATCATCCTGAGTGAGGCAACTCCATCACAAAATAACTCACATGGCATGTACTCAGTGATAAGTGGATATTAGCCCAGAAGTTTGGAATATCCAAGATACAATTCACAGACCAAATGAAGCTCAAGAAGAAGTCAGATTGATACTTCAGTCCTTCTTAGAAGTGGAAACAAAATACTCAGGGGAGTAGATACAGAGACAAAGTGTGGAGTAGAGACTGAAGGAAAGGCCATCTGGAGACTGCTCCAATTGCAGATCCATCCCATATACTGTCTTCAAACCCAGACACTAATGTGGATGCCAACAAGCACTTGCTGAAAGGAGCCTTGTATAGCTGTCTCCTGAGAGGCTCTGCCAGTACCTGACAAATACAGAAGTGGGTGCTCTCAACCAACAATTGGACTGAGCACAAGTTCCCCCATGGAGGAGCTAGAGAAAAAACCCAAGGCATTGAAGGAGCTTTCAACCCCATTGCAATACCAACATATGAACCAACCAGTACCCCCAGAGCTCCCAGGGACTAAACTACCAATCAAAGAGTACACACGGAGGGACCCATGGTTCCAGCTGCATATGTAGCAGAGGATGGTCTTGTTGGACATCAGTGGGAGGAGAGGCCCTTGGCCCTGAGAAGGCTCAATGCCTCAGTATAAGGGAATACCAGAACAGAGAAACGGGAGTGGGTGGGTTGTTGAGCATGGTGAGGTAGAGATGGGATAGGGTGTTTTCAGAGGGGAAATCAGGAAAGGGTATATTTGAAATGTAAATAAAGAAAATATCTATTAAAAAGAAATATTTTTGACTATTGCATTATTGTTCTAATAATTTTATGCACATTTCATAAAATTTGTGATTGTTCATAAGCTACTAGAAAATATATTTTCATCATTTTTAAGCTAATTTTCTGGGTTCTATTATGATTTATCTTCTCAATGTGCTGTTAGAAAATATCACTTCATATTTTGACAACTTTTTTTGTTAACATGAAAAATAATTTCACATGTGAGAGGTATTATTCAATATATGAAGTTATTTTCATCTTATCATTTGTACTGAACTTTTATTTCTTTTGTGAACATGGATGGAAGAGAACGATGTCTTAGTATGTATCAGTTCTCCATTTTTGGATGATATTTAATCCTATAAAATCTAAAGCATAATGCTTGTATAGATATTATATATGCTCTTTATCTCACGAGTAACTTACTTGCCTTTCTTTGATTGAATGCATTTGTTGAATGAATTTTGAATTGCCATCTTTTAGTGGAGCACATAATCTGACACTTGTGAGCATGTGTCAAGATCTTTGTGACACAGAAGATTCAGTGTGCTAGTAAATACACAGTACATATGCTCACTGGAGGTGATAATAAACCATGATAAGGGATAGTTAAGGAATTCATCTGTACTACAAATTTTGAGAAAATAATTACTTTGCAGTAGAAATAGTTATTAAGTTAATATTGGGCAGAAATTGAGGGGGTAAGTGAAAAGACTGAGTTATTTTTCCATCTCACTGAGTTCCATGCCTCACTTGAAAGCTTCCACATTCATGAATGGCAGAACCATGACCGTATATCTTTTCAATAAGTAGATAATTAATTTTTTATTCTTACAGACTCTACAGTTTCCAACTCTCTCCTTCTTTACTTCAATGCTTCTTGCAAAGATTACTTCTGTCATTAAGAAATGGTGTTGCAGGGGAATTTTTGATGTTATGGACCAAGGCTGCTGCCTCCTTCTGGCTAGATTAAATATTATTTGCCTTACTTAAAATTTACTTAATGGTATGCAGCTCAATATCCTTATCAATACACTTTTGACATACTTTGAAAAGTTTTTCAAGTCAACTTGGGAGTCAGTTACTCATTACTGGCAAGATCCTTGTCTTTTAACTCTAGGGAATCTTGAGGTAAAGAAATATGTTCAAGAGAGATTACTTCATTTGAATTTGTTCCAAATATTCTACCAAGGTTATTGATTAAAATAGAAATGATACCAAAGTATTATAGGATTCAAAGAAACTATAAAAGAAAGATCATTTTCCTGATTATATGACACAAGACATCTCTGAGAACTCAAATCTTACCAAGCTGCAGTATACCCTCAGTTGATTTTAGTCCTTGAGGTATTATGTTTCGTTGTACGCTAAATATTGCTTAAGAAGGTATCTGAGACTTCCATGTATAGAAACATGTTTTGATTAGAGAAGACAGTGCGATATTAGGATGTTGTTCTAACGATTTTAAAGACTGAAGGCGTCTGCTTATGGGAAACCAATGTTAGTGTGTCCAAAAATTTTAAATTGGTACCCTGGTTTGTCTAGTTTACAGTTGTTTGTAAATGCTAGTTTACCTTTGGAAAGCCAAGATTTCTCTAAAGGCTTGACTAAATTTGTTTAAAACATTGCATGATCAATTACAGTGTTGTCTAACCTTTTTTTTTGTCAGCAGATAAAAGTGTTAAAAATAGTTAATTAATATTCATTAGTTTGAGTTGTTGCAGAATTCTGAAGAGAGAGTGTCTTTGCTTTTCTATGAAGATATTTCCCAGGAGGTGAGAATATACAATTTCTGTTTAAGTAAGTTTTGATATTGTACGTAAATCTTTTAGTTTATATTTTTGTATTCAACTTTTTATTAGATTTATCTGAGAGAAATAAAGTGAATTTGTGTAGAAATATATTTTCTGAATCCAGTTGGTACTCTTTTATTATTTGTAGAATATCTGTAAATTATCATGTCTTCTTCACATTACATGTATGTACAAAGCATTTATAGTCAACATAGTAAAAACTATAGATTTTCCTTAAGAAGAATAAAACCCAAGGGTGAACATGTGAGACCTTCAAGAAAGCATACTAGCTAAACAATCCTGTGATGTACTGCAATGTCTTATAGGCCATATATTCTCACAAAGGTATATGAATGGGGAACTGAAAGTTTAACTATACTAATTTTAAATTTTAAAATGTGCATAGTATATGTATTTTGTTTTAATGTTATTGTTTGGGGTACCAACTTGAAAATTTAAAGTGTTATATCAATACAAGTGTTTACAGTATAAGGAAACATTCTATTATATATTCTAATATCAAAATGTGAGCTCTACATCTGTAAAAATTACCCCAGCAGATATATTTACATGTGTGAACAGACATTCCTAGACAAGTATTTCATCTAACCCTTCATAATTGTTAGTTTGTTATTGTTTAGTTATACATAGGATATTTTTATAAACAATTTTATATAGGTTCACTTTTTATGTAAGGTTATAGTGGATTTTGAGTGCATGTCCCAGTTCTCAGCTATGTTTCTCCTTTTTACCTTTCTTCTTCATTATATCTTAATCATTTCCTTGGACAGTTTACTTCTACTTTTATGTCTTCTGTACATAGATAATGTCATATATCTTTAACAAGTTCACAGTCAACAAATAAGAGAGAGAAACACATCATTTAATGTTCCAAGACTGATTTAATTCACTTTATATTGTTATTACTAATTGTATCTATATTTCTGCAAATGATTAATTCATCCTTCATTAAAGCTGAAACCATTCCATTGATGTACAGGATACTGTAAAACTTTTATCTTTTAATTCACAATCTTAATAAGTATTAAATTACAATTTTTCTAGGGAATTTTTCAATAAATTGAAGGCAGGAATAATATTGTTCAATTTTTATGGGACCAATTTTTTGATAAATTATAGTGTGGTTTATACAACTTAAGTATACTATATATTAATTATTGTTTTTATTTTATTAGGTAAATAATTATATTAGCTTCTTGAAGATTTGTTCTAATGAAGTCTAACATAAATAATGAAAGGTACTAAGATATATAGGAAACGAGAGACAGAGCTGGATATAAATTATTTTATACAATATAAATGTTTTAATTTTCAAGAATGACAAGTATAGGTCTCCTGAGTGAGGATGAAAAAGCAATGTGAAGGAGACATGCTGAGCATGCATCACAATGTCATTTAGGAGAGCTCAAACTCTGCAAGTGTCTTGACCTCAACTACACATGAATTCAATTGCCTGCTGCTAGTCAAAATAAACTGATTAACAGGTATAATGAAATTGATAATTTCCAAAACATAATTTTGATCTGTGTTCAAGAAGTACTTCAGGAGGTATGTTTGTTCTGTTCTTTATATGCTAGAGTATGTTTATCAATTATTATTAAGTTGAATGAGATCTTGATGACTTATTGTGAGCTGATATTCTCAATGAAACCTGTGAACATTAATCGTAGCTCATACATTTGATGTCATAGGCTTTGTGTAGCATTTTAGGCACTATGCATGAAAATAAGAAAACCAAAGAAAACTAGAAATTAGATGGTATGGAAGTCCCTGTGGTAAAAAAAGAAGGCAAATATACAAATCAGTAAGTTGTGATGATGATAAGTGAATGTGTATGTACTGTAATACATGTATATGGCCCCGGTAACCACAGGGTTCACCTTTTTGCTACTCTCTTTCCCAGTCTGTATCAGATTCTGGTTTTTTGTTTTGTTTTGTTTTTGCTTTTACTTTTGCTTTTGTTTTGTTTTTGTTTTTGCTTTTGTTTTTATATATAATAAACGAGAGAATTACAGCCATCAGTTAGTCACAGTAATAATTGCATCCTATTCACCTCTGAATAGTATTCAGGAAGCTGTAATAAGGTTAGAAATCAACCATGCAAATATATAAATCAGTGATAGCTAACTAGAAACAGAAACAAAGTAATAGTGTTGCAGATTGTTTGCCAGAAAAGGTTCTGAAATCTTCTCAACTAATTGTTTTGTTTTTCAGGTTACAGTTTGAAGCATATATTTTGTATTTTTATACATAATTAATTAAAATTAATTACAACCACTTTCTCTGTCACCTACAACCCCTAAGCTCCTCACAGACACTATGCCTCTAACTCCAGCTCTTCCCAAGTATCTCCACTCTAACTCTTCCATGTCCCTTTAAGTCTCAAATTGAGTTAAACTCTCAAATGTGTGTGTGTGTGTGTGTGTGTGTGTGTGTGTGTGTGTATACATAGAGAGTGTGTGTGTGTGTGTGTGTGTGTGTGTGTGTGTGTATTGAGTCCATTTTTGTTGCTTGTATGTTTATGGTTTTAGGACTGATCACTTTGTATCAAATAAAAAATTATCTTAAATTATAATTAGAAAATGACCCAATCCCGTGCCTTCTCATATTGGTTATGCATTTTTCCTTAATGAATGTGATTCTTTTAGCCTTTTGGATGCTGAATTTCTATGTGATTATTCTCACCACTTGGGTAGTATTCTGTAAAACTATGCCCCCATGTTCACCATTCCTCTTCTCAGTTTCTGTTTTCACTGTCTCATTGTCGATTTTATCCCATGTATCATAAAATTTATATCATGGTTACTGGTGCATAGGCTGGCAAAAGGCACAAGTTTATTCATTTTAGATTAAAAGTATTTATGAAAATTTTATTAGCATATGTAATTCTTCTAAGAACCGGTTTGGATATTGAGGAAGTGACTAATTATAGCTTTGAAAAATTATGATAAAGTCAGATGAAGAAGATTCCACAAGCATTAATGTGTTCAATGCCATTGGGCTATTTGGTGTAGTTCAAAATCAATATTTGTGAGATAAAATGAGAAATATAAAGGGAAACATCCTTTAGAGATGTGCAATGCCTATATCTAAGGTACCATTTAACAGCATTTGCTTGGATGTTCCAGAACTCATGCTATATATTTCTCATGCTGTACAGATCACTTGGGATAGATTTCTCTTCTAGTATTTTCAGCTCAAAAATTGGGAATTAAAATTTATCACAACCACTGCTTTGAGGAATATTTTCATATATTTTTTCTTTTTATATTTTTATATACTATTTTCTCATTTTAATTATTTCTTTGAGAATTTCATACAATTTGTTCTGCTCATATTCACCCATTTGCCTCTCTTCCAATATCTATTCCTCTGTTCCCTTCCTACCAATTACATGATGAAAAACAAACAGATAAACAAACAAACAAATGAGCAAGCAAACACCTTTAAGTGAGTTTGGGCTGCTCATATGCTCCTTTCTCTAACTGTTTCAAAGGTTTATTTGCTTACATTACTTTAATGGTTTATGTAAAATGTCTTCAATTATTCCTATATTTTATTTTACTACATTATTCAATCCCTTTCCTTCACTTAATCCTTTCCATGCACCCATTACTGTCTCTCAAATTCATGATTTTTTTCATAATTTGTTACAGACACATACTCCCCTAAACACATAAGTACAACCTGCCTACATACTTCTGGATGTGTGGTCCTTGTTTAGTGGGGGGTAATGAACCCTTCAGAGGTCACACCTTTAAAGAAAATTGAATCTCCTTCTGGTTCCTATAAACTTCAAAATAAAAGCTGTTTAGACCAGGGGTAGAACATTTTGCCAAACTCTACTCTTCATGCTGAAACTTGGTGCAGCCGTAGCCTAGGGAGATCTTTTATACTCTGTCTCAACTGCTCCACAGCAGTAGTTCATATACACAGCTTGTGTGTGTGTGTGTGTGTGTGTGTGTGTGTATTAGTGTAGGCATGTTGCTCTGGATACATCTTGTGGAGGCCAGAGGACAACCCATGGGAATAGGTTCTCTTCTAATGTACCAGCAGTGGGAATCAAATTCTGTTTATCAGGCTTGGAGGTGGCAATCTTTACCTGCTAAACCAACTCACATGTTCTCTTTATAGGATTCTTTTTTTTTGATTTTTTTTTTGAGACAGGATTTCTCTGTGTAGCCCTGGCTGTCCTGGAACTCACTCTGTAGACCAGGCTGGCCTCGAACTCAGAAATCCATCTGCCTCTGCCTCCCAAGTGCTGGGATTAAAGGCGTGCGCCACCACTGCCCAGCTCTGTATAGGATTCTTAAAAGGAAGAATCTTTCCTGTGTTTGTTTACTGTTATCTATGCCAAGGTATAATTAGCTATAAATAACTAATTTCAAGTATGTGAATGACTGAGATACCTTTGTCTGTTCTTCTGTCTAGAAGTCCACTGAATCTTGAGATACAATCTGCTGCTTATAAGTATTTTAGATACCTAAATAAAGGTCTATAGAGATGCTTACAAGAGAATACTACTAGATGCTGGCTGAATATCAGTTGCTGGTTCACCACTATAAAGCTCAGTGAAGAAAATCAGCTTCATGAGAGAACTGATTCAAGTTTTGCTCAAGATTCTTGGAAAGTTTTTTTCTACAGAGCTTCTATCTCTGAAGCAGGCCTTATAAGGAAAGCAAATGGGACAGAATAACAGTGTGCCAGAGTTTATACTCTTGGGACTCACTCAGGATCCTGCTGGGCAAAAAGCATTATTTGTGGTGTTTTTATTCATCTATATTGGAACAATGGTGGGCAACCTGCTCATTGTGTGGACGGTGATTGCCAGTCCCTCTCTAGACTCCCCAATGTATTTTTTCCTTGCCTATCTGTCCCTCATAGATGCCCTTTATTCCAGTACCATTTTGCCTAAGTTACTTAAAGACCTACTTTGTGATAAAATCACCATTTCCCTTACAGCTTGCTTGGTCCAATTGTTTGTAGAGCACTTATTTGGTGGTGTTGAGATATTCCTTCTGGTTTTTATGGCATATGATCGCTATGTGGCCATTTGTAAGCCACTGTACTATTTGACCATCATGAATCAACGAGTTTGTATCCTCTTGGTGGTGGTGTCTTGGGTTGGAGCATTTGTTCATGCTCTTGTTCAAGTTCTTTCTGTGTATAAACTACCTTTCTGTGGCTCTAATATCATTGACCACTTTGCTTGTGACATGTACCCATTGTTAGGACTTGCATGCACTGACACCTACTTCCTTGGACTCACTGTAGTTGGAAATAATGGAGCGATGTCTGTAGTGGTCTTTATCCTCCTCCTTGTCTCCTATGGAATCATTCTAAACTCTCTTAAGACTCACAGTCAGGAAGGGAGGCGCAAAGCCCTGTCCACCTGTAGCTCCCACATCATGGTGGTTGTCCTCTTTTTTGTTCCCTGTATTTTCATGTATGTTAGACCTGTCTCCAACTTTCCTTTTGACAAATTCATTACTGTGTTTTATACAGTGTTTACTCCCATGTTGAATCCTTTAATATATACCTTGAGAAATTTAGAGATTAAAAAATCTATGGAAAAGCTCTGGGGTAAAACATTTGTTTCAGATAGAATAAGACTTTCTTCTCATTATTCCTAATTTTAAAGTAAATATCAGGAATGTACTCTAGTAGAATGTTTTATGAGTTTTACATTCTTATTAAAATTGACATGTATTTTGTTATTTTGTGAATGAATCTTTTGTGATTTTGATTTTATTTACTATTGGTATAATTTAGTGTACTGTCAGTCATTTTTTTGGATTTCGTAATTTTACTATTTTCTATAAAATGTGTTATTTTCTTTTCGATTTTTGAATAAAACATTTTTGAGAAATCATGGATTGGTATTCTTTAAGTTTTCATTATCTAATTTTTTATTTTTGTTTTTGTTGCAAAGTCATCAATTTGTGAACACTGTTTGCATCATTTTCATTATTTGATATATTTTGATGAATACAAACACTTCCAATTAAATGTAGCTTTATTTAAAACTATTTTTAAGTATTTTACAAAGCCAAGTCCTTCAACTCCATGCACTTCATCTCTTTTAGAAAACATACAGCCATTTGGCAACCTCTGTTCCAGGGATCAACTGCACTGAGGATACAGGTACCCAGGGTCCCCCCAATATAACATCGCTTGGGACACAGCCTGTTGGGCATCCATCTGTGCCCAAGAGCTGAGCAGCTCTGCGGACGTCTGGGCACCAGCTCTGCTGTGGGCCATCTTTCCTGCAGAGTGATCTGCACAGAGAGAGTACAGAGTGCGCTCCGCCATCTTTGCTCCAGCAACAGGGCAACTCGAACCTCCAGACACAGAGACAATCAAGCATAATATCGCTTGGGTCTCAGTCAGCTTGTGTGCTCCCTGATCCCAAGAGCTAGGCAGGTCTGCGGTCACCTACGTGTCAGCTCTGCTGTGGGACTTCTGCCCTGCAGAGGGACACCCCCCTCCCTAGCTCTGGGAGAGATCACACCCTCACAGGGAGGGAGCATACCAGCCTTCCCTTGGCGACCTCTGCTCGAGGAATCCACTACTAAATGAGCCTTTGGATGTGCAGGGATTCCCCAATATAACATCACTTGGGGCAAGGCACATCAGGGATCCAAAGTCACTCAGGAGCAGGGCAGGCCTCAGAAATCGGTGTCAGGAGAATCCTGGTAATCCAGGGGGGGTCAGAAATAGCCTTGCAGGCTCACAGGAGGTTCAAACAACAGTCAGGATCAACTAACACCAGAGGTAACCAGATGGCAAAAGGCAAACGTTACTAACAGAAATCAAAGTAATATGTCACCATCCGATCCCAATTCTCCAACAGCAGCAAATCCTGGATACCCCATCACACCCGAAAGACAAGATCTGGATTTAAAATCACTTCTCATGATGCTATTAGAGGATTTCAAGGACACAAATAAATCTCATAGAGAATTACAGGAGAACATGAATCAACGGGTAGAAGCCCTTACAAAAGAAACACAAAAATCGCTTAGAGAAATGCAGGAGAACATGGGTCAACAGATGGAGGCCCATAAGGAGGCGACACAAAAATCACTTAAAGAAATGAATCAACGGGTAGATGCCCTTTCAAAGGAATCACAAAAATCGCATAAAAAATGCAGAAGAATATGGGTCAACAGATAGAGGCCCATAGGGAGGCAAGACAAAAATCGCTTAAAGAAATGAATCAACAGGTAGATACCCTTACAAAGGAAACATGAGAATTGCTTAAAGAAATGTAGGAGTCTATGGATCAACAGATGGAAGTCCATGAGGAGTAAACACAAAAATCGCTTAGAGAAATACAGGAGAACTTGAGTCAAAGGCAGAAATCCTAAAAGAGGAAATACAAAAATATCTTAAAGAACCCAGATGTCCCTCAACGGAGGAATGGATTCAGAAGATGTGGTATATCTACACAATGGAATACTACTCTGCAATTAAAAACAATGAATTCACGAAATTCCTAGGCAAATGGTCAGATCTTGAAAATATCATCCTTAGTGAGGTAACCCAATCACAAAAGAACACACATGGTATGCAGTCACTGATAAGGGGATATTGACCCAGAATCTTGGAATACCCTAGACACAATCCGCACATCAATAGATTTCTAAAAAGATGGAAGGAGAGACCCCTGGTCCTGGAAAGACTGGATGTAGGGGAATGCCAGGACAGAGTAACGAGAGGGGGTTGAATGGAGAAAAGAGGGAGGGAAGGGGGCTTATGGGACTTTCGGGGAGGGAGGAAACGGGAAAGGGGAAGTGATTTGGAATGTAAATTAAAAAAATAACATAAAAAAAAAGAAATACAGGAAAATACAAACAAACAAGTGAAGGATCTGAGCAAATTCATCCAGGATCTAAAAAAGGAAGTAAAAATGACTAAGAAATCACAAAGGGAGACCACTTTGGAGATAGAAATTTCTTGGGAAGAAATCAGCAGTCATAGATGCAAACATCAACAATAGAATACAAGAGATGGAAGAAAGAAACTCAGGTGCTGAAGATACCGTAGAAAGCATCGACTCAACAGTCAAAGAAAATGCAAAATGCAAAAAACATGTAACCCAAAACATCCAGGAAATCCAGGACACAATGAGAAGACCAAACCTAAGGATTATCTGTATAGATGAGAGTGAAGATTTGCAATTTAAAGGGCCAGTAAATATCTTCAACAAAATTATGGAGGAAAATTTCCCTAACCTAAAGAGAGAGATGCTGATGAACGTACAAGAAGCCTACAGAACTCCAAACAGATTGGACCAAAACAGAAATACCTCCTGTCACATAATAATCAAAACACCAAATGTACTAAACACAGAAAGAATATTAAAAGCAGTAAGAGAAAAAGGCCAAGTAACATATAAAGGAATATATATATATACATAGGACCTATCCGAATCACATCAGACTTCTCACCAGAGACTATGAAAGCCAGAAGATCCTGGGCAGATCTCATGCAGACACTAAGAGAATGCAAATGCCTGCCTAGACTACTATACCCATCAAAACTCTCAATCACCATAGATGGAGAGAGCAAAATATTCCATGATAAAACCAAATTTATACAATATCTTTCCACAAACCCAGCCCTGCAAAGGATAATAGGTGGAAACCGCCAATTCAAGGAGAGAAACAACACCCTGGAAAAAACGAGATAGTAACCGTCTTTCATCAAAACCAAAAATAGATAGCCACTCAAACATAAGATAGCGTCAGAAATAGCAGGTGGCAATAATCACTATTCCTTAATCTCTCTTAATATCAATGGTCTCAATTCCCCAATAAAAGACATACACTAGCAGACTGGATAGGTAAACAGGACCCAGCATTTTGCTGCGTGCAGGAAATGCACCTCAGTGTCAAAGACAAAGACTACCTCAGAGTAAAAGGCTGAAAAACAATTTTACAAGGAAATAGTCCCAGGAAACAAGCTGGAGTGGCCATTCTATTATCGGATAAAATTGACTTTCAACCTAAAGTCATCAAAAAAGACACAGAAGGACACTACATACTGATCAAAGGAAAAATCCACCAAGAAGAACTGTCAATTCTGAATATCTATGCTCCAAACACAAGGGCACTCTCATTCATAAAAGAAACTTTACTAAGCTCAAAGCACACATTGCACCTCACACAATAATAGTGGGTGACTTCCACACCCCGCTCTCTGAAATGTATCATTCTGGAAAGCAGAAACTAAACAGGGACACAGTGAATCTAATTGAAGCCTTGGACCAAATGGAACTAACAGATGTATATAGAACATTTCATCCTAAAGCAAAAGAATACACCTTCTTCTCAGTACCTTATGGTACCTTCTCCAAAACTGACAATATAATTGGTAACAAATCAGACCTCAACAGATATAAGAAGATCGAATTAATCCTATGCCTCCTATCAGAACACTATGGAATAAGGGTAGTCTTCAATGGCAACAAAACAACAGAAAGACCACATACACATGGAGGCTGAACAATGCTCTACTCAATGATAACTTGGTCAAGGAGGAAATAAAGAAAGAAATCAAAGTCTTTTTCAAATTTAATGAAAATGAAGACACAACATACCCTAATTTATGGGACACAATGAAAGCAGTGCTAAGAGGAAAATTCATAGCCCTGAGTGCCACCAAAAAAAACAGGAGACAGCATACACTAGCAGCTTAATGGCACACCTGAAAGCTCTGGAACAGAAAGAAGCAAATACACCCAAGAGGAGTAGAAGGCAGAAAATCATCAAACTCAGGGCTGAAATCAATCAAGTAGAAATAAATAAAACCATACAAAGAATCAACAAAACTGGGAGTTAGATTTTTGAGAAAATCAACAAGATAGATAAGCCCTTAGCCAGTCTAGCCAGAGGGCACAGAGATAGTATCCAAATTAACAAAATCAGAAACAAAAAGGGAGAGATAACAACAGAAACTGAGGAAATTCAAAAAATCATCACATCCTACTACAAAAGCCTGTATTCAACACAACTAGAAAATCTGGAGGAAAAGGACAATTTCCTATACAGATATCAAATACCAAAACTAAATCAGGATCAAATAGACCTTCTAAACCATCCCCTAACCCCTGAAGAAATTCTAATCCACTGATATACCTGCCTGTCTCTGTACCTATTTCATGCAGTTATTTCACAGTTTCTCTGTAGTAAGGCTTGAGATCAGGGATAGTGATACTCCCAGAAGTTATTTCATTGTTGAGACTAGTTTTTGCTATCCTAGGTTCTGGTTATTCCAAATGAGTTTGCATCTTATTTTTGCTTGATTTCATCTTTGACCTATTTATCATTTAGGAAAACAAATTTTCATTTTCTGTGTATTCATATATTTTCTAGAGTTTTTTTCTGTCAATATTAACATTTTAAAAATATTTATGTACATTATATCCTGAAAGTGCCCTAGGCAATGCCAGGGAACAACACAAGTGGCACAGGAAGAATTCTAGGAGCCTGAGATTTCAAGACTCCATGAGAAAAATGATCCAGATATTAGTAGGTTGTTTTTTCATTATAGTTAGATCATAATCAGGGAGTGATTTCAACTTTTTGAATTTGTAAAGAGTTCTTTGGTGCCCCAGGATGTGGTCTATTTTATAGAATTTTCCATTTGTGGCTGAGTAGATTATTCAATTTATCTCCATTAATGGTGTCTTTAGCCTTGCAACATATTTTCAGTTTTATGAATCCCACTTATTAATTGTTGATCTTAGTGCCTGAGCTATTGGTGTTCTATATAGGAAGTTACCTTCTGTGTCAATTTGTCCAAGAGAGTTTTCTACTTGTTTTCTATTAGACTTAGTGTATACAGTTTTATGCTGAAGTCTTTGATTTACTTGGACTTGAGTTTTGTGCGGGGTGAAAAATATGAATCTATTTGCATTCTTCTATATGCAAACATCAAGTTAGATCTCATCATTTGTTGAAGACATTCTCCATTTTCTATTGTATGGTTTTGGCTTCTGTTAAAAAAATCAAGTATCTGTAGGTATGTGGAATTATTTCTGGATCTTCATTTCTTTTTCACTGATCAATCTGGCTGTTTTTATGCCAATACCTTGTAGTTTTTATTATGATTGCTTTGTAGTACTTATTGTAATCAAGGATGGTGCTACCTCCAGAAGTTCTTTTCTTGTACAGGATTGTTTTAGCTATCCTGCCTTTTTTTGTTTGTTTTTCTTTTTTGTTTTACTATATGAAGATGACAATTGCTCTTTCAAGGTTTGTAAAGAATTGAGTTGCAATGTTGATGTGATGGAAATTGCAGTAAAGATGCAGATTGCTTTAGATAAGATGGCCATTTTTACTATGCTAATCATACTGATTCATGAGCATGGGGGGTATTTCAATCTTCTGATAGCTTCCTTAAATTCTCTCTTAAAAGTTTTGAAATTCTTGTCATAATGTGCTTTTACTTGCTTATATAGTGTTGCACCAAGATATTTTATAGTTTGTAGTTGTTGTATAAATGGTGTTGTTTTTCAAATTTATTCTTGAACCATTTGTCATTTGAATAAAGAAAGTCTACTTTTTGGTTAATTTTTTATCTGTCTACTCTGATGAAGGTGCTTATCAGCTGCAGGAGTTCTCTGGTAGAATTTTTGGAGTCACTTTTGTGTACTATCACATAACCTGCAAATAGTGATACTTTGACTTCTTTTCCAATTGGTATCTCCTTGATCTCCTTTAGTTTTCTATTGTTCTAGCTATAACTTCAAGTACTATATTGAAGAGGTACTGAAAGAGTGGACAGCTTTGTCTGGACAAAAGGGAAATTGCTCTAGCAATTAATCTTTTACTTAATTTCCTGACGTTTTAGGATGAGGTGTTAAGTGCTAGAGACAGCAGTTTCTGGCCTCAGAGGAACACAGAAGGCAGGTCAGCTACAGTAGCATAATAACTTGGACTTAGATAAGTAAACTTTTTATTATTATACAGAAACCCTAAATATATTGTAAGACAAAGTCTTACCACCATATCTTGTAAGACAAAGTTTTACCCTGTGCTGACTTTCTTCCCTCTCTGCTGCCTCAAGTAGAACCTATAAGAAAGAAAACCACACCCTAGGACTGGGCCCTGGCACTTTGGGGTTGTAGGACTATTTAGATTTTTTTTTACCTGATCTTCATTTTATCTTGGTAAATGGTATTTGTCAAGAAATAAAAAAAAAAACTTTATTTTTTAGGTTTTCCAATTTTGTGGAGTACAGTTTATTGAAGTAAGACCTAATGATTCTTTGGATTTCCTCAGTGCCTGCTATTATGCCCCCAATTTCATTTCTCATTTGGTTAATTTGGACCCTGTCTTGCTATAATTAGTTAATTTGGGTAAAGGTTTGTCTATCTTGTTGATTTACTCAATGAACCAGCTCTTGTTTTCATTTATTCTTTGTATTGTTCTCTTTGTTTTTAGTTTGTTGATTTCAGCCCCAACATTGATTATTTCTTGCTATCTACTCCTTTTTGGCATGTTTGCTTCCTTTTGCTCTATAGCTTTCAGATGTGATTTTGAGTTGCTATAATGAGACCTTTTCTATTTCTTTATGAAGGCACTTACTGTTATGAACTTTCCTCTTAGTACTGCTTTCATTGTGTCCTGTAAATTTGGGTATGTTCTGCTTTAATTTTTTTTGATTCAAACAAGTCTTTAATTTCTTCTTCTTTGTTTCTTCTCTGACCCAGTGGTCATTCAGTAGAGAGTTGTTTAGTTTCCATGAGTCAGTAGGCTTTTTGTTGTTGTTGAAGTCCAGTTTTAGTCCGTGGTGGTCTGATAAGATATAAGGGGTTATTTCAATTTTCTTGTATCTAGTGAAGCTTCCTTTGTGACCAAGTATATGGTCAATTTTGGAGAAATATTCCATGAATTGCTGAGAAGATGGTATATATTTTGTGTTTGGGTGAAATGTTCTATAATTAACTCTTAGGTCCATTTGATCCTTTATGTTCTTAGTTTCATTATTTCTTTGTTTAGTTTCTATCCCAATAACCTGTTCATTGGTGAGAGTGGGGTGTTGAAGTCTCCCAGTATTAAGGTAGAGAGATCAATGTGCAATTAAATATTTAGTAATATTTCTTTTATGAATGTGGGTGCCCTTGCATTTGGGGTATAATGTTCAAAATTGACATCATCTCAGTAGATTTTTCTTTTGATGAATATGAAGTATCCTTCTCCATGTGTTTTGATTAAATTTGTTTGAAAGTATATCTTATTAGATATTAGAATGGCTACTCCTGCATGCTTCTTGTCATCATTTGCTTGGAAAACATTTAGCCCTTTACTTTGAGGTAATGTGTATTATTATTGCTGAGATGCATTTCTTGTATGAAGCACAATGATAAATCCTGTTTTTCACATCCATTCCGTTAGCCTGTGTCTTTTTATTGGGGAATTGAATCCATTGATGTTGAGAGATATTCATGGTGGTACCATTTGTGTGTGTGTGTGTGTGTGTGTGTGTGTGTGTGTGTGTGTGTGTACATGCTTCCCTTTCTTTTGATTGCTGGTATGGAGTCATTTATTTCCTGTGTTTTCTTGGGTGTTGTCAGCCTCCTTTGTTTGGAGGCTTTCTTCTTGAATCTTCTGTAGGGCTAGATTTGTGGATATATATTGTTTAATTTTTTTTGTCATGGAATATCTTGTTTTCTTCAACTTTTATGACTGAAAATTTTGCAGGGTATAATAGTCTGGGCTTTTATCTGAGGTCTGTTAGTGTCTGCAAAACATTTGCCAAGACTCTTCTTTCTTTTAGAGTCTCTACTGAAAAGTTATAGTTCTATGCCACCAAATTTATGACCCCCATAAAAAGTGTTCATACCTGAAGAATAGCAAAAACATTGTCTTCCCTAAAATTAGAATGTAAGTCCCAAATTAATCCTCTATGACTGTCAGTGCAGGACTATGATCTGTTGGAGTGATGCTGGGAAATGGGACTCAGGTTGCTTCGTCCTCTTGAGTTTTTAAATATTGCCTACCTTACTTAAGTATTTACTTCAAAATTACCTCATACTTTCTTAATTAATACACTTGGAATTTTATTTACTTATTATAATTCTTTCAAATTAACTTGGCTATTAGCTACTTATTCTTGGCATGACTTAATGCATTTACCTCTAGGGATTATTGAAAATAAGTCTATTCAAAAGAGATGATCTCATTTGAAATTGTTCTAAATATTTTAATAAGCTTGTCTATTTAAAGAATGATGCTGCAAAAAAAGTCATGAACAGAATTATGAATGTAAATGAAAAAAATTTCTTCATCAAATGACCCAAGAAGTCTCTGGTATTTAACTATTTATGTATCCTATCCTTTATTTTTTTAATTGTTTCTGTCAGCCTGTCTATGGAAGGTATCAGCTTTCTGGTATGTTCTACATACAGAGACATATTTTTAACAGAAGGGAAAGCATTTTGTGGAGAGTCTATCTGAGTGAAAGAGCTTGAAGGAGTCTAGCTATAGTCATGAGAAATCTTCATCAGTAATGTTTTGGTAATTTAAACCACTGATTTGTCTTGCTGGGTACCTGGCTTATTTGTGATCCACACGGATGCTACTATACTTATTAAAGTCAAGACCTTTTTGATGTCTTTAGTACAATTGACTGAAAAGAAAAAAAAATCATATAATAAATTTTGTGGTTGAGAATTTCTATTTAAATAAGACCATATAAAGAGGATTGACAATTTCTAGCTATTAGGTAGACATTTGATACATGTACAATTAATACATCTTTGCATTTTTATGAAGAATATTTTTAGAAGGTGACAATATCTACTTTGAATGGTAAGTTCTGAAATTAAATTTCAAGATTTGGTATTTAGGTTTTAATTTGGATACTCTTACAAAACACTAAAAGACTGAGGTAATATGAAATTTTGAGGAAATGTATTTTCTGTAATCTCTTGGTGCTATTTCCTCATCTATTGAATGGTCATAGACTGTCATCTCTGCTATGAAGGCAAATAAATACAAGAAAGAATTTATGATATACCAGCAAAAGAACCTAGAATTTCTCTCAAATAAAAATAAGAAGCATGTTGTGAGTTCATACAACCACAAACAAAAATGTCAAGTTGTTATTTTAACTCATATATTCTCAAGGGATTAACTAAATTGGGAAAATTAAGGTGCTACACAATTTAATTATAAACTGCAAGTATATTTGCTATTAGTGTCACATAATTCTTTTTTTGGAAGGGAGGTTATGTTTTATTTTGCCAGATAGCAAATGAAACAGTTTATATTTTTTAAGTGACAATGATTTATGATTTTCAATTTATGAGAAATTTTGTTTTATGTGCTTTGTTAACAAGGATACATAATCACTTTAGATATATTGAAATTGGAAAAATAACTTATTATTACAAATGCTTTATGTGTAAACAAATATTTCTATTGTATTTCAATTATGTGATGTTTTATTTTATGTGTATAATGAATATGTTAGTATATGTAAATAGAGAAAACTATAAAAAATACATTACTTACCACAGACATTTGTTAGCTTTTTATCTTGTAGTTCTGCATAGGGTATTTAAAAATCTTTATTTTGTTGGATTATGTAAGGTATTTTTATGAGAGTATGTTGTTATTTTGTTATGTTGTAATTTCTCTCCTCCATGTTCCTACTCTCCTTTCCCTCAATCCTTTTCTTCCCTTCAATCTCTGTTTGTTTCTGTGGAAGCACCCTTATGTCTTCTGGGATACATGATTTTATGTATCTACTGAAAGTCTCAAACTCACAAATGAGAGACAATGAAATATTTTTCCTTCTGATAGTGAGTTAAATTGAGTGATGTGATTATTTCCAGTTTTATCTGTGTCTTGGCAAGTGATATAACTTTACTCCTCTTTATAATTGACAAAATTTCTTTCTGGGGAAAGTACTTTTTAAATATAAGACTATATTTCAAAAATGACCATGATCTTAATAACTGGATTAAATTATTATTTTTCTAGAAGTGTGATAACAGTATTTCAAAATGAAAGTAGGCATTTTATATTTCTGTATTTATAGAATCAATTCTTTGATAATTTATATTATACATAAGTCTAGTACAGTATAATTTATGTCCTCTCTTTTTTCTACTATATAATTATCCCACTTGGCACTACAAGATTTGGCCTGGTAAAACCAATATTTATCAATACTGAACACAACTAAACTGTGTGGAAAGCAAGCTGTAGAAGACCAAATTGGACCTGAAATGTGATATTTCTATGTTCTGTGACAGACATGGCTATAATACTTGGAAATTTTAAAAAAGGCAGTGATGGTGTTCTGACTCAGATGGAAGCAGAGATGTGACTGAAACATCTATAAGATGCATCTCACCTGCTTCTAAAGCATTTCTGAATCTGCACAAGTCTTTCTCAGACACCAAGTCTATGCAAATGGGATTTTCTTGCCTGCTGATAATCTCAGTATATTTCTTCACTGGTGAGTATTGATAGTATTTCTTATATGATGTGTAAATTACTGAATATAATAAAACAGATAATTTCTAAGATATATGATTTTAATCCCAATCCAGAATGTGGTTCATAATGCACTATATGCTTTAAAAAAATACCTAGATGACATTTACATTCTTGTTTATATCTCATGACTTATTTTCAGTTGATGCACACACTGAAACATCCAAGAATAGTGATCATAGCCATCCATGAGATATCTAAAATGCTGAGCCATGCTTTAGGTTTTCTTAGGAAAATAAGAAGACTATCAGACTACTCTTGGAGAGGGATTACATGGAAGCCACTGTGGTATACATGGTGAATCAGAGGCAGAGGGAGACTTACTAAGATGGTCAAGATCAGGATGATAATATCTGAATGCACCTTAGGCTGTGTTCAGGTGTGTGGTCTTATGGTTCACAGCTTTCATCACTGCTCTTTTCTATTGAAGTATTTCTCAAATACTTTCTTGCTACACCATGTACAATATAATTAGGGTTAATGTTTGGTCACAGTAGTTATTAAAATCCATTTTACATTATTGGTAACATTTGGGAGGCCATGATAAATTGAGTAATATTGTATAAATGTGTAAAAAAATACAGCAGAAGAGAAAGGGATGAGGTTAGAAGTAACAGTGTATAGAACATTAGAGATTGTGAAACTGGGAAAGATTCTGAAATATGGTCTAATCTCAGTGTTTCAGGATGTAAAGAAAGATATATTTCTAATTATGTTTAGAAAATGAACCCAGCCCATGCCTTCATGTACTAGCTTTGGATTTTCTTTGAGTGTTCTGCTTTTGGTGTTCAGGACAATGAATTTCTATGTTAGGAATCTCAGCGTCCTTATCTTAAATACTTAAAATAATTAACACTAAATTAAATCTTATTTAATCTTACGATTAAAAATCATTCACTCTTACTTTTAAATCTCTCTTTTCTTTTTCCCCTCTGTCTCTCTAAATAGTTATTTCTGAGAATTCTGGAAAAATTATGATTTCTGCTGATACAGGGTTTGTTAAGAATCATGGTTTAGTTCAGGTAAAGTAAAAATAGTTTTGAAAATCCTGCTGTGGATATAATTGTGTTACAAATTGGCATATAAGAAAGAACGAAATAGAAGTGTAACTAGTAAAATATGACAGAATTAGAGGAAGCAATTCCTACAGGTTACACGTAATAGTATCTGAATAATATTTGAATGTTTGATGTAATTCAAAAATCTTAATTTTTTTAGATCAAGTGAGACACATATGATAACTAAAATTATCTTGTGAGGTGCAGTGACTATCTTGAACAGTGCAATATAATAGAATTTGTGTGAATCCCAAAGGACCAGTACTAATGTGGGCACCACCCAAGTTCAAATATTAAAATGTTTTCCACAGATATTGCCATCTAGAAAGGTTGCTCTTTCATAGTTGATGAACTAAGGGTTTAATGGCACAACCATTTTTCAAGTTTCGTTAGAAGAAATCTTTTCTATGTTCATTTGTTTTATCAAGACCAAGGTGTAATGCATTTTAAATAACTTTTTATGGATAAAAGAGATATCTTTATCTGTATTTCTGTCTAGAGAGCCACTGTTATTTTGATAACCTTAGCACTCAGAGATTTATTAACAGAAAGGAAATGGAGGTTGTTACAAGATAAATCTCAATATATATTTAGTAAATGTGTACTATTGGTAAGCTACAGTAAAGACATTATATGTCCTATGACAGAATGGACCCATGGTCATGTTAACAGATCATGGAATGTCTTATTCTCCTGGGTTCTTTGTCTGAAAGAGGCCTAATAGAAGAAAAAATGGGTCAGAGCAACAATGTCACAGAATTTGTGCTGCTGGGATTCACTCAGGATCCTGCAGGGCAAAAAGCTTTATTTGTTATGTTTTCAGTGATGTACATTGCAACAATGGTGGGCAACCTGCTCATTGTTGCGACAGTGATTGCCAGCCCCTCCTTGGGCTCCCCAATGTACTTCTTTCTTGCCTCTCTGTCATTCATGGATGCTGTATATTCCACTGTCATCTCACCCAAGATGATTGTAGACTTGCTCCGTGAGAAAAAGACCATCTCCTTCACAGCTTGCATAAGCCAGCTCTTTATAGAGCATTTATTTGGTGGGGTTGACATTGTCATTCTGGTGGCAATGGCCTATGATCGCTATGTGGCCATCTGTAAGCCACTGCATTATTTGATCATCATGAATCGACGGGTATGTATTCTCTTCTTGTTGATGGCCTGGGTGGGAGGTTTTGCACATGCTTTGTTTCAAGTTCTTGCTGTATATAATCTTCCTTTCTGTGGTCCCAATATCATTGATCACTTTGGCTGTGACATATACCCACTATTGCTACTTGCATGTACTGACACCTACTTCCTTGGCCTGTCTATAATTGCTAATGGTGGAGCCATGTGTATAGTCATCTTCATTCTCCTCCTACTCTCCTATGGAATCATCCTTAGATCTCTCAAGAATCACAGCCAGGAAGGGAGGCGTAAAGCTCTGTCCACCTGTACTTCCCATATCACTGTGGTTTTTCTCTTTTTTGTTCCCTGTATTTTCATGTATGTAAGACCTGTTTCTAGTTTTCCTATTGATAAATCCATCACTGTAATCTATACTGTTGTCACTCCCATGTTGAATCCTTTAATATATACTTTGAGAAATTCAGAGACGAAAAAATCTATGGAAAAGCTCCTGCAAAAAATATCAAGTCCGAATAGATTAAAGCTTTCTTCTTGCTGCTTATATTACTAAGCCCTAGGCAACAATCCCAAACAAACCCTTTTGGTATGAGTTTCTGCTTGAAACACTATCATTTGCTACTGTAAAACT
Source organism: Tokudaia tokunoshimensis (assembly GCA_036184795.1). NCBI lineage: Eukaryota > Metazoa > Chordata > Mammalia > Rodentia > Muridae > Tokudaia > Tokudaia tokunoshimensis. The sequence goes on along the minus strand of BTHU01000004.1, from coordinate 64,476,216 downwards.
ACTGGTATTATGAATGTAATTGTCAAATATTGTTATTTTTTGTGAATTTTTCTGAAATTTTTGTAAGTAATACAGCTGCCTGCATTTATTAGCTACTTGTTCAAACATTTTTGATGAATTGCATATTATATTTTTTCATTTTCAATAAATAATTTTAATTTTTTTCATATATTTTGCTCATGACTTGCATGTCTACTATGTCCTTCAACCTATGTTTCCTCTCCTCTTCAGAACTAACTTCATGTTCTCTGTCTCTGTTTCTCTTTGTCTCTGTTTGTCCGTCTGTCTGTCTGTCTGTCTGTTTCTTACTCTCTCTCCTTTCCTCTTAACTCTCTTAAAACCACCCCCAAAGAAAAACCATAAAAACAAACAAAAAGGTAAACCAAATGAAACAAAATGCTCCCCTTTTCCAACAATTGGTGGACTTCTTTAGGTTTCTTATCAATTAATTCTGTATTTTTATATGTTTTTAAAAAATCTCTTCCTTTTTTTGTTTTGTTTTTTTATTTTATTTTTTTTAATTTACATTCCAAATCATTTCCCCTTTCCCGTTTCCTCCCTCCCCGAAAGTCCCATAAGCCCCCTTCCCTCCCTCTTTTCTCCATTCAACCCCCTCTCATTTCTCTGCCCTGGCGTTCCCCTACAGCCAGTCTTTCCAGGACCAAGGGTTTCTCCTTCCATCTTCTTAGAAATCTATTGATATGCGAATTGTGTCTAGGGTATTCCGAGATTCTGGGTTAATATCCCCTTATCAGTGACTGCATACCATGTGTGTTCTTTTGTGATTGGGTTACCTCACTAAGGATGATATTTTCAAGTTCTGACCATTTGCCTAGGAATTTCGTAAATTCATTGTTTTTAATTGCAGAGTAGTATTCCATTGTGTAGATATACCACATCTTCTGAATCCATTCCTCCATTGAGGGACATCTGGATTCTTTCCAGCTTCTGGCTATTATATATAAATAAGGCTGCTATGAACATAGTGGAGCATGTGTCCTTATTGCATGCAGGTAAAGCCTCTGGGTATATGCCCAGGAGTGGTATAGCCGGATCCTCTGGGAGTGTCATGCCCAGTTTTCTGAGGAACCGCCAGACTGCTTTCCAGAGTGGTTGTACCAGCTTGAAATTCCACCAGCAGTGGAGGAGTGTTCCTTTTTCTCCACATCCTCGCCAACAACTGCTGTCTCCTGTGTTTTTGATCTTAGCCATCCTGACTGGTGTGAGATGGAATCTCAGGGTTGTTTTGATTTGCATTTCCCTAATGACTAAGGATGATGAACATCTCTTTAGGTACTTCTCAGCCATTAGATATTCTTCAGGTGAGAACTCTTTGTTTAGCTCTGGACCCCATTTTTTAATAGGGTTACTTGCCTCTCTGGAGTTTAACTTCTTGAGTTCTTTGTATATATTGGATATTTGCCCTCTGTCGGATATAAGGTTGGTAAAGATCATTTCCCAGTTAGTTGGTGGCCACTTTGTCTTTTTGACAGTGTCTTTTGCCTTGCAAAAACTTTGTAATTTAATGAGATCCCATTTGTCTATTCTTGATCTTAGAGCATAAGCTATTGGAGTTCTGTTCAGGAAATTCTCCCCTGTGCCCATATGTTCAAGGTTCTTCCCTAGTTTCCCTTCTATTAGTTTCAGTGTGTCTGGTTTTATGTGGAGATCCTTGATCCACTTAGAATTGAGCTTAGTGCAAGGAGATAAGAATGGGTCAATTTGCATTCTTCTGCATGTTGACCTCCAGCTGAGCCAGCACCATTTGTTGAAAAGGCTATCTTTTTTCCACTGCATGGTTTTAGCTCCTTTGTCAAAGATCAAGTGACCATAGGAGTGTGGATTCATTTCTGGGTCTTCAATTCTGTTCCATTGATCTACATGCCTGTCACTGTACCAATACCATGCGGTTTTTAAGTCTATTGCTCTGTAGTACAGCTTGAGGTCCGGGATACTGATTCCCCCAGAGGTTCTTTTACTCTTGTGAATAGTTTTAGCTATTCTGGGTTTTCTGTTATTCCAGATGAGTTTTTGAATTGCTCTTTCTAACTCTATGAAGAATTGAGTTGGGATTTGAGTGGGGATTGCATTGAATCTGTGTATTACTTTTGGTAAGATGCTCATTTTTACTATATTAATCCTGCCAATCCATGAGCATGGTAGATTTTTCCATCTTCTGAGGTCTTCTTCAATTTCTTTCTTCAGAGACTTGAAGTTCTTGTCATACAGATCTTTCACTTGTTTGGTTAGAGTCACGCCAAGATACTTTATATGGTTTGTGGCTGTCGTGAAGGGTATCATTTCTCTTACTTCTTTCTCAGCCTGCTTATCCTTTGAGTATAGGAAGGCTTCTGACTTGCTTGAGTTAATTTTATATCCGGCCACTTTGCTGAAGTCGTTTTTCAGCTGTAGAAGTTCTCTGGTGGAGTTCTTTGGGTCGCTTAAATATACTATCATATCGTCTGCAAATAGTGATAGTTTGACATCTTCCTTTCCAATTTGAATCCCTTTGACCTCTTTTTGTTGTCTAATTGCTCTAGCTAGAACTTCAAGTACTATATTGAAAAGATATGGAGAGAGAGGGCAGCCTTGTCTAGTCCCTGATTTTAGTGGGATTGCTTCAATTTTCTCTCCATTTAGATTGATACTGGCTACAGGGTTGCTGTAAATTGCTTTTACTATGTTTAGATATGGGCCTTGAATTCCTGATCTTTCCAAGACCTTTAGCATGAAAGGATGCTGAATTTTGTCAAATGCTTTCTCAGCATCTAATGAGATGACCATGTGGTTTTTTTCTTTGAGATTGTTTATATAGTGGATTACATTGATGGATTTCCTTATATTGAACCATCCCTGCATCCCTGGGAAGAAGCCTACTTGATCGTAGTGAATGATCGTTTTGATGTGTTCTTGGATTCGGTTGGCAAGAATTTTATTGAGTATTTTTGCATCGATATTCATAAGAGAGATTGGCCTGAGATTCTCTTTCTTTGTCGGATTTTTGTGTGCTTTTGGTATTAGTGTAATTGTGGCTTCATAGAACGATTTGTGTAGTGTTCCTTCTGTTTCTATTTTGTGGAACAGTTTGAAGAGTATTGGTGTTAGGTCTTCTTTGAAGGTCTGATAGAGTTCTGCACTAAAACCATCTGGACCTGTGCTTTCTTTGGTTGGAAGACTTCCAATGATAACTTCTATTTCTTCAGGGGTTATAGGACAGTTTAGATGGTCTACTTGATCCTGATTTAATTTTGGTATTTGGTATCTGTCAAGGAAATTGTCCATTTCCTCAAGATTTTCTAGTTGTGTTGAATACAAGTTTTTGTAGTAGGATCTGATGATTTTTTGAATTTCCTCAGTTTCTGTTGTTATCTCTCCCTTTTCGTTTCTGATTTTATTAATTTGGATACTATCTCTGTGCCCTCTGGTTAGTCTGGGTAAGGGCTTATCTATCTTGTTGATTTTCTCAAAGAACCAACTGCTCATTTTGTTGATTTTTTGTATGGTTTTATTTGTTTCTACTTGATTGATTTCAGCCCTGAGTTTGATGATTTCCTGTCTTCTACTCCATGTTTTTGTTGTCATTGAAGATCAGCCTTAGACCATGGTGATCTGATAGGGTGCATAGAATTATTTCAGTCTTCTTATATCTGCTGAGGTCTGTTTGCTTACCGAGTATATGGTCAGTTTTGGAGAAGGTACTGTGAGGTGCTGAGAAGGTATATTCTTTTGGTTTAGGATAAATGCTCTATAGATGTCTCTCAAATCCATTTAGTTCATAACTTCTGTTAGTTTCACTGTTTCTCTGTTTAGTATGTGTTTCTCTCATATGACCATTGTTGAGAGTGAGGTGTTGAAGTCTCCCATTATTATTGTGTGGGGTACAATGTGTGCTTTGAGTTTAGTAAAGTTTCTATTATGAACATGGGTGCCCTTGTATTTGGAGCATATATGTTCAGAATTGAGTGTTTATCTTGGTAGGTTTTTCCTTTGATGAGTATGAACTGTCCTTCCTTATCTTTTTGGATTACTTTAGGTTGAAAATCAATTTTATTTGATATTGGAGTGTCTATACCAGCTTGTTTCTTGGGACCATTTGTTTGGAAAATTGTTTTCCACCCTTTTACTCTGAGGTAGTGTCTGCTTTTTTGCCTGAGGTGAGTGTCCTGTACACAGCAAAAATTTGGGTCCTGCTTATGCAACCAATCTGTTAGTCTATGTCTTTTTATTGGAGAATTGAGCCCATTGATATTAAAAGATATTAAGGTGAAGTGATTGTTGTATCCTGTTACTTTTGTAATTAGAGGTGGAGTTATGTTTGTGTGTCTCTCCTTTTGTATTGTTAAAAGACAGTTAATTTTTTGCTTTTTCTAGTGTACAGTTTCCCTCCTTTTGTTGGTGTTTTCCCTTCATTATCCTTTGGAGGGCTGGATTTGTGGAAAGATATTGTGTAAATTTGTTTTTGTCATAGAATACCTTGGTTTCTTCATCTATGGTAATTGAGAGTTTTCCTGGGGCTTAGTAGCCTGGGTTGGCATTTGTGTTCCCTTAGGGTCTGTATGACATCTGCTCATTATCTTCTGGATTTCATAGTCTCTGGTGAGAAGTCTGGTGTAATTCTGATATATCTTCCTTTATATGTTACTTGACCTTTTTCCCTTAATGCTTTTAATACTCTTTCTTTGTTTAGTACATTTGGTGGGTTGTTTTGTTTTGTTTTGGTTTGGTTTTTTTGGGTGTTATGTGATGGGAGGAATTTCTTTTCTGGTCCAGTCTGTTTGAAGTTTTGTAGGCTTCTTGTATGTTCATGGGCATCACTTTCTTTAGGTTAGGAAAATTTTCGTCTATAATTTTGTTGAAGACATTTTCTGGTCCTTTAAGTTGGAGATCTTGGCTATCTTCTACACTTATAATCCTTAGGTTTGGTCTTCTCATTTTGTCCTGAATTTCCTGGATATTCTGGGTTAGGTGCTTTTTGAATTTTTTATGTTCTTTGACTGTTGTTCAATGCTTTCTATGTTATCTTCTGCTTCTTAGATCTTCTATCTCTTGTATTCTGTTGTTGATGCTTGCATCCATGATTCCAGACTTCTTTCCTAGGTTTTCTATGTCCAGAGTTGTTTCTCTTTGTGATATCTTTATTGTTTCTACCTTCATTTTTAGATCCTTGATAGTTTTGTTCAGTTCCTTCACCTGTTTTGTTGTGCTTTCCTGTAATTCTTTAATGGCTTCTCCCTGTTTACTTGTATGATCCTGTACTTCTTTAAGTGAGTTATTTATGTCCTTCTTGAAGTCCTCCATCAGCATCATGAGTTGTGATTTTAAATCCAAATCTTGCTTTTCCAGTGTGTTGGGGTTTCCAAGACTTGCTGTTGAGGGAGAATTGGGTTCAGATGGTGCCATGTTTTCTTGATTTCTGTTGGTAACGTTCCTACATTGGCCTTTTGTTTTGCCATTTGATTATCTCTGATATTAGTTGGTTCTGCTGTCTCTGGTGGGTGCTTGTCCCTCCTTTGGGCTTGCAAGCATGTATCAGCACCTCTGGGTGACCGACTCTCCCCTGGCCCACAGTGCTGTGGTGCTGCCCAGCTCCTGGGTGCAGGTGGCGCCCAAACTGACTCTGTCCCAACTGTTCTGCCACTCCTGGTCTCTGCCTCCTGCCTGACCTCCAAAGCCTGGAGTCAACTCACTCACTCCCTGCAGAATGGTACTTCCCTGGCAGGATCTGTGCACAGATCACTGCGGGGATGCCCAGTCCCTGGGTACAGGCAGAGCCCTGATGGTCCCAGCTGTTCTGCAACTCTTGGTCCCTGCCTTCTGGCTGTAAATGTTGTTTGGTCACCAGAGAGAAGATGTTGGTAGCCTGACCTCCAAAGCTGGGAGTCAACTCACTCACTTTCTGCAGAATCAGAAGTCTTCCTAAATGCAATGCTATGTTTCCCTTTCTTCAACATAATTATATTTATAACTGATATATGAACCAATATTTGTGTTGTCAGTAATAGGGTATTTTTTATAATATAAGCTTTATATTATAGTGTTTAAAAATACCTGAGTAATAATGATCTGAAAATTACTTGGAAAGAATTACTGAGTGAAGTTTTTATACTCATACAGATTTAAAGTTATTTTCTTTTCTATACTGAAAAGTCAACCAACCCCTTGCTGCATAAAAGATAATCCTATACTTAAATTATACTAAGGATCCCACCAGAAAAATCTTAGTTATTTTTAATAAATAAGAGATTTACAAAAGTCCAAGTAACATAAAGGTAGATTTGTCAGAATTACACCACACTTCTCAAAGGAGACTCTAAAACCCAGAAGATCCTGCACAGATGTCATGCAGACCTGAAAAGAATACAAATGCCAGCCCAGGCTACTATACCCAACAATTCCCAATTACCATATATGAAATATTTCATAATGGAAACATATATATATATCTATATCATGCATATTATATATATCATATATATCATGCATATTATATATATCATATATAATATATTAGGTATTTATCCAGTCCTATAGAGGATTCTAGAAGGAAAACCTCTATCACAAGGAGAGTATCTACACCAAAGATAAAATAGGAAATTATTCATCTTACCATTAACCCAAAAGAAGAGAATCATACACATAATTCCACGTCCAACAACAAACATAATAGTAACTAACAATCATCTGTGTTTAATATTTCTCAATATCAATGGAATCAATCCCCCAGTATAAAGACATAAGCTAATAGATTGGGTAAGCAAGCAGAATCCAGCATTTTGCTGCATTTATGAAATACACCTCAATGATGAACAGAGTAAAAGATTGGAAAAGAATGTCCAAGCAAACAGTTCCAAGAAACAAGCAAGAGTTGCCATTCTAATATCCAATAAAATAGACTTTCAACAAAAATCTATCAAAAAAGTTGTAGAAGGCTACTTTATATTCATCAAAGGAAACATCCACCAAGACAAAGTCTCAATTCTGAACACCCATGACCCAAATATGAGGGCAACCACATACATAAAACAATCTTTACTAAATCTCAAAGCACCCATTGAACATCACACTACAAAAGTGGAAGACTTCACTACCCCACTCTCAATAGTGGACGGGTCTCTGAAACAGAAACTAAATAGAGACACAGTGAAACTAGTAGAAGTTATGAACGAAATGATCTATCAGATATATTCAGAACATTTCATCCTAAAACAAAAGAATATACCTTCTTTTTAGTATCCCATGGTAACTTCCCAAAATTTGCCATATAGTTGGTCACAAAACATACCTCTATGGATACAAGATTTAAATAATCCCAAGCATCTGATCAGATCACTACTGAATACAGCTAGTCTTCAAGAACAAAACCAACCAACCAAACAAACAAACTAACTAACAAAACAGCAGAAAGCCCACATACCCATGGAAACTGAACAACTCTCTACTCAATGATAACTAGGTAAGGGACAAAATAAATAAAGAAATATAAGACTATCTAGAATTCAATGATAGCAATGACATAGAATACCCAAACTATGGGACACATGAAAGCAGTGCTAGGTGTAAAATTTATAGCACTTATGCCCTCATAAAGAAACTGGAGAGATCCTACACTAGCAACTTAACAGCACACTTGAAAATCAATAGAACAAAATGAAGCAAATATACTCAAGAGAAGTAGATGGCAGGAAATAGTCAAATGAAATTAATCAAGTAGAAACAAAGAGGATGATAGAAAGAATCAATAAAAGCAGAAGCTAGTTTTTTGAGAAAATCAACAAGATAGATAAACCCTTAGTAGAACTGATTAAGTTCTAGCTACAGCAATTAGACAACAAAAGGAGGTCAAAGGGATACAAATTAGAAAGGAAGAAGTCAAGCTATCACTATTAAGGGACCCAAAGAATTCCACCAGAGAACTCCTACAGCCCATAAACAACTTCAGCAAAGTGCCTGGATATAAAATCAACTCAAGCAAGTCAGTAGCCTTCCTATACTCAAAGGATAAGCAGACTGAGAAAGAAGTAAGAGAAATGATATCCTTCACAATAGCCACAAACAATATAAAGTATCTTGGTGTGACTCTAACAAAACAAGTGAAAGATCTGTATGACAAGAACTTCAAGTCTCTGAAGAAAGAAATTGAAGAAGACCTCAGAAGATGGAAAAATCTGCCATGCTCATGGATTGGCACGATTAATATAGTAAAAATGGCCATCTTACCAAAAGTAATACACAGATTCAATGCAATCCCCATCAAAATCCCAACTCAATTCTTCATAGAGTTAGAAAGAGCTATTCAAAAATTCATCTGGAATAACAGAAAACCCAGAATAGCTAAAACTATTCTCAAGAGTAAAAGAACCTCTGGGGGAATCAGTATCCCGGACCTCAAGCTGTACTACAGAGCAATAGTGTTAAAAACCGCAAGGTATTGGTACAGTGACAGGCATGTAGATCAATGGAACAGAATTGAAGACCCAGAAATGAATCCACACTCCTATGGTCACTTGATCTTTGACAAAGGAGCTAAAACCATGCAGTGGAAAAAAGATAGCCTTTTCAACAAATGGTGCTGGCTCAGCTGGAGGTCAACATGCAGAAGAATGCAAATTGACCCATTCTTATCTCCTTGCACTAAGCTCAATTCTAAGTGGATCAAGGATCTCCACATAAAACCAGACACACTGAAACTAATAGAAGGGAAACTAGGGAAGAACCTTGAACATATGGGCACAGGGGAGAATTTCCTGAACAGAACTCCAATAGCTTATGCTCTAAGATCAAGAATAGACAAATGGGACATCATTAAATTACAAAGTTTTTGCAAGGCAAAAGACACTGTCAAAAAGACAAAGCAGCAACCAACTAACTGGGAAATGATCTTTACCAACCTTACATCTGACAGAGGGCTAATATCCAATATATACAAAGAACTCAAGAAGTTAAACTCCAGAGAGGCAAGTAACCCTATTAAAAAATGGGATCCAGAGCTAAACAAAGAGTTCTCACCTGAAGAATATCTAATGGCTGAGAAGCACCTAAAGAGATGTTCATCATCCTTAGTCATTAGGGAAATGCAAATCAAAACAACCCTGAGATTCCATCTCACACCAGTCAGGATGGCTAAGATCAAAAACACAGGAGACAGCAGTTGTTGGCGAGGATGTGGAGAAAGAGGAACACTCCTCCACTGCTGGTGGGATTGCAAGCTGGTACAACCACTCTGGAAAGCAGTCTGGCGGTTCCTCAGAAAACTGGGCATGACACTCCCGGAGGATCCGGCTATACCACTCCTGGGCATATACTCAGAGACTTTACCTGCATGCAATAAGGACACATGCTCCACTATGTTCATAGCAGCCTTATTTATATATAATAGCCAGATCCTGGAAAGAACCTAGATGTCCCTCAACGGAGGAATGGATTCAGAAGATGTGGTATATCTACACAATGGAATAATACTCTGCAATTAAAAATAATGAATTCACGAAGTTCCTAGGCAAATGGTCAGAACTTGAAAATATCCTTAGTGAGGTAACCCAATCACAAAAGAACACACATGGTATGCAGTCACTGATAAGGGGATATTTACCCAGAATCTCGGAATACCATAGACACAATTCGCATATCAATAGATTTCTAAGAAGATGGAAGGAGGGACCCCTGGTCCTGGAAAGACTCGATGTAGGGGAACGCCAGGACAGAGAAACGAGAGGGGGTTGAATGGAGAAAAGAGGGAGGGAAGGGGGCTTATGGGACTTTCGGGGAGGGAGGAAACGGGAAAGGGGAAATGATTTGGAATGTAAATTAAAAAAATTAAATTAAAAAAAAAGAATATACACACAAAAAAAACTGATTAAAGGACACAGAACAATATCCAAATTGAAAAAATCAGAAATGAAATAGGAGAGATAACCACAGAAACTGAAGACATTCAAAAAGTAACCAGATCTTACTATAAAAGTCTTTACTCAACAAAACTGGAAAGTTTAGATGGAATGGATGACTTTTTAAGGCACATACCATGTACCAAAGTTAAATCAAGAGCAGTTAACCTATATAAACAGTGCAATATTCTGTAGGAAAATGTAAGTAATTAAAAACCTCCCAAAGAAAAAGAAGCTCAAGGCCTGATTGTTTTAGTGGAGTAGTGGCCTACCAGATCTTCAAAGAAGAGCTAATACCAACACTCTCCAAAATATTCCATAAAACAGAAACAGAAGGAATATTACTAATCTCATTCTATGAAGCCACAATTACTCTGATACCTAAGTCACAAAGACCCAACAAAGAAAGAGACCAATTTTCCTAATGGATATCAATGCAAAAACACTTGATAAAATTTTGGAAAACCGTATCTAAGAATATATAAAAACCACCATTCATCACAATCAATTGGACTTCATACCAGGGATGCAGGCCTCATTCTCTATACAAAAATCCATTAATGTAGCCCACTATATATAGAAACTCCAAAAAAAATCACATGATCGTCTAATTAGATGCTGAAAAAGCATTTGACAAAATACACTGCCCTTCAATTTTAAAAGTTTTGGAGAGATCAGGAATCCAAGGCTTTTATCTAAACATAATAAAAGTAATATGCAGCAAGCCATTAACCAATATAAAATTAAATGGAGAGTTATTTGAAGCAATGCTACTTAAATCAGGAGCAAGAAAAGGTTGTCCACTCTCTCCATATCTATCAAATACAGTACTCCAAATTCTAGCTAGAGCAATAAGACTACAAAAGGAGATTAAGGGAATACAATTTGGAAAAAAAGAAGTCAAGCTATGACTATTTGCAGATGATGTGGTAGTATATATGATACCCAAAAAATATACCAGAGAACTTCTACAACTGATAAACAACTTCAGCAAAGTGACTGAATATAAAATTATCTTGAACAAATCAATAACCTTTTACTCATTTGATAAGCAGGCAAAGAAAGAAATTATGGAAACAACACCCTTCCCAATAGCCACAAATAGTATAAAATACCTTGGAGTAACTCTTACCAAACAAGTGAAATATTTGTATAACAAGAACTTCAAACCCCTGGAGAAATAAATTAAAGAGGACCTCAGAAAATGGAGAGATCTCCCATGCTCATGGATTGGCAGAATTCATACAGTAAAAATGGCCATTTAGCAAAAACAATCTACAGGTACAATGTAATCCCCATCAAAATTCCAACACAATTCTTCACAGAGATAGAAAGAGCAATTCTAAAATTCATATGGGATAACAAAAAACCCAGGATAGTAAAAATAATTCTTAACAATAAACAAACTTCTTGAGGAACCACCAACCCTGTCCTCAAACTGTACTATAGGGAAATAGTGATAAAAACCACATGGTATTGTTACAGAGATTAGCAGGTAGATCAATGGAGTAGAATTGAAGACCCAGAAATAAGCCCACACACATATAGACATTTGATCTTTGGTAAAAAAAATCAAAAACATATAGTGGAAAGCAAAGTATACTCAATAAATAGAGCTGGTCAAACTGGCAGTCTGTATGTAGAGAAATGAAAATAGATGTATATTTATTACCTTGTACAAAGCTCAACTCCATGTGGATCAAGGATTTCCCCATAAAGCCAGATATACTAAATCAAATAGAAGAGAAAGTGGGAAGGAACCTCAAACAGTAGAAAGTTCCTAAACAGAACTCAGAATGGGTCAGGCTCTAAGGTGAGAAAGTTGATTAATTGGACCTTATGAAACCAAAAATCTTCTGTAAGGCAAAAGACACAGTCAGTATGACAAATCGACAACCTACAGATTAGGAAAAAATCTTCACCAACTTCACATATGATAGAGAGTTGATATTCAAGATATATAAAGAACTCAAGAAACTACACTCTAAAAAACCAAAATAACCCAATTAAAAAAAATGGAGTACAGAGGTAAATAAAGAATTCACAATAGAGGAATCTCAAATGACCAAGACACACTTAAATAGTCAAAATCTATAGCTGTCAGGGAAATGCAAATCAAAACAACCCTTAGATTCAACCTTACAGCATTCAGAATAGCTAAGATAAAACACTCAAGTGACAGCACCTGTTGGCGAGGATGTGGAGAACAGAGAACATGCCTCCATTGCTGGTGGGATTGCAAGCTGCTGCAACCACTCTGGAAATCAATCCTATGGTTCCTCAGAAAATTGGAAATAGTTTTACCTGAAGACCCAGCTATACCACTGCTGAGCATATACCCCAAACAAACTTCAGCATGTAACAAGGAGACATGATCCACTATGTTCATAGCAGCCTTATTTAAAATAGCCAGAAGCTGAAAACAATCCAGATGTCCTTCAACAGAAGAGTGGATACAGAAAATGTGGTACATTAGCACAACAGAATACTACTCAGCTATTAAAAATGATCTCATGAATTTTGCAGGCAAAGGGGTAGAACTAGAAACTATTATACTGAGTGAGGCAACCCAGACCCAAAGGCCACACATGGTATGCGCACAGTGATAAGGGGGTATAAGTCCAAATGCTCAGAATACCCACAATACATCTCAATGACCATCTGAAGCTTAGCAAGAAGGAAGACCAAAGTGTAGATGCTATAATCCCACTTAGAAGGGGGTAAAAATAGTCACTGGAAGAAGAGATTGAGGAAAAAGAATTATTTAAAAAAGCAAGGGCAGGTTCAGGTATGGAAAGAGACAGGAGAAAAGTCCAGAGGGCCATGAGAATAAAAAGAAATATATAGCAGTGGAGGGTGCAGGATGGGGAGAACCACTAGAAAGCCCTAGATGCCAGGGATGTGAGAATTTCCCAAGACCCAATGGGGATTACATATGCCAAAATACCCAACAGATGGGGAATAGAACTTGAATAGACTATCCCTAGTAGATATACATGGCCCTCAGTTAAGGGAAAGGGCCACTCACCCATCTCAAAAATTTTAACTTATAATTGTTCCTTTCTGAAGGAAAGCAAGGACAAAAGATGGAGCAGCAACTGACCTGCCTTGGAATCCATCTAACTTGCACACCAAACCCCCAAATTATTGCCAAGATGTGATTGCAGACAGGAGTCTGGCATGCCTGTACGCTGAAAGGCTGTGTCAGCACCTGCCGAATGCAGATGCAGAAACTCACACCCAACCATTGGTCTGAGCCTGTGGACCCCAGTGGAAGAATAGGGAAGGACTGATGGAGCTGAAGGGGATTGCAATACCATAGGATGAACAATCTTAACTAACTAGACCTGTCAGAGCTCCCAGAGACTAAGCCATCAACCAAAGAGTATACATGGGTGGGCCCATGGCTCTTGTTATGTATGTAGTAGAGGACTGTCTGAGCTGGCATCAGTGGGAGGGGATGTGCTTGGTCTTTGGCAGCTTGTTGCCCCAGCAAATGGGGATGTTAGAGTGGTGAGTCAGGATTGTATGGGTGGGGGAATACCCTCTTAGAGGCAAAGGGGAGGGGAGACAACCGTGAAGGGTGACATTTGAAATGTAAATATATAATATAATCAATAAAAAGAGATTTATAAAACCATTATTCAAAACAAATGGAAGGGAGACTGGGAGGCAGAATAGTGATAGAGTGTGGAGATGTTTAACAACTTCCATATATATTTAGATGACTAATAAATTGCAAGATGATGAGTTAAGAAATCTATATCATTACTTTCAAGCCCAGGGGTCATCATTGAAGGCATGAGGGAGCTGGAGAGTTTATAAAAGATAGAGATAATGCTGGAATAAAAGGAAACAATGTCTTCTAGACATAGAATAAAGCAGTCCAGGGAACTTTAAAGTGCATGTGAGTTAGAACTAATAGCTAGCACATATGGAGAATATCTACTAAATAGGATGCTTCAACACTCACTAATTAATTTAACTCTTCATACCTTCCACTTACAGTTTTGCCCTTTTAAATATGTTACAGCAGTGTTACATCATACATTTGTAGAAATCATGTAACTATTAGGACAAGTAGCAAATATACTCCTGTGAAGTTCTCGCAAATAGTTGAGAAAGTGTTAATGATTTTTTCTTCATTCCACTGACTCCTGTCACACATAAGAGAAAAAATTAGGTATTTTGATTCCTTCAAGGTAGAAAGAGTGTAAAACTCAGAGATTTGAGAAGATGATTGTAATACACTATCTTTTCAATATGACAAGGTCACTGCATTCATGGACACAGAGCATCTGGGTTTGCCTGCACAAGGGTGACCCCATAGGAGGATCAGCAGTCTCAACTAACCTGGATCCCCAAGATCTCTCAGAGAGTGAGCCACTAACCAGGCACCATAAACAAACTGATATGAGGCCCCCAACACATATACAGCAGAGGACTGCTGACCCAAATTTTCCTTTGCTGGAGCTTCCTTTCCCATGGTATCATTCATACCTGAGCCCCACCATTAGGGTGTCATCTGACCGAGTCAGCTCAATCAGTCAACAGGGTCTCAAGAGAGGGAATGAGAATTGAAAGGAAAACAATTAGACAATACTATAACATGACTCCAGCCAGTGCTGACTCTGAAGCAGGTTTATTTTTTTCCAGTCTGCTTTTATACTATTCTAAGTACATGCTAAGAATAAGAACAGTTACAGTTTAAGGAATAAACAACACAATAAACAAATAAGGAACAAACAAGGTAATAAACAGAACTCCATGGTATTCAGGGATGATCAAGACCTTGAGCCTACTTTCTTGTCCTAGGCCAAATAAAATTCTTGCCTGAGTCTACATCCATGTCATAGCTCATTGTCAAATTCCTGCCCTATTCCTAGAAGGAAGTTCCAAATGCTCTCCACTTATGATGTGGCATTTTCTTTGCTGGTCTTGGCACTTTGCTCTTCTCCCTGCTTCTTGCCTCTGTATCTTTCTGTAACTTGGGACCTATATTTCTATGATCTTGTTGAATAACTGGTCTGTGTTATTGATTTGGGATTCTTCTCCCGTATATGGGTGGTCAGAGTAGGCTGGGGTACTGGCTGTGAAACTCAGGTTTTACTCGTCTGATTGCAGAGAAGTGAAGATCAGGTTGTGATGTTTTTAGCAAGCCAGACTCTGGATTATTAACTGAAAAGTCTATGTATAGAGTATAGTAGTCAAAGATGAGCCAAGCACCCTCTGGATAGATACCTGAAAGGAAAGTCGTGTAGGAAACCTATATGTTGGTTGCAGAGGAGGAAGATTGCTGGATGTTGTAGGTTGAGGAAAATTGGGAATTGGATTGTAGTGTGTATTTGCAAGGCTAGTCCCTAGAATTACTTATGTTTGATTTGAAAAAGCATTAAATTTATGAGATCAATGGATCTGTGTACCTGGAGAATTACACACACACACACACACACACACACAGAGAGAGAGAGAGAGAGATGTTATTTCATAGTGACAATACCCAAAATTTACTCATCCCTAATCATTGAGAAATATTCTATCAATTACCTAGTGTCTACTTTTTTATTTGTACATATGTATTGTGTGCATCTGAGTATTTGAATATGTGTGTGTGTGTGTGTGTGTGTGTGCGTGTGTGTGTGCACATGCATGTAATCATCTATATGATTGTATAAACCAGAAAAGTATCCCACCTCTGAAAACAGAGATCAAATAATTAGGACAAGAGGACATTAATAAATAGTGGACTTTTATTTGACAAAGTTATATGTATTTATGTGATTCAATATAATATTTTGACATTATTTGGGAGAGCATCAATGATCCTGGAGGACTGTATGTTAAAATAAATATTTATTAAAAATACTTATCACAGTAATCTTTTAGAGCTTAAAAGTTTGCTCACTCATAGGTTATCAAAAGTTTCATCATTGTTCAAATGCTTAAAAGCTTTATGACAATTTACTTTCTGTGTGAATTTTTCAGAAATGCATTACTGAATTTTAAAATATGTATGAATATTGGTAAATCCTTTAGTTATTAATGCTTATTCTTTTCTTATATTCAGGGAATAACTGCAGATTTTGTTTTGTTGGATTTATCAGAGGATATGAAAACCACTTTAAATTTTATTCAAAAAATTGAAAAGCTTTAAACAATCTTTGAATTCTAATAGGAAGGATACAAGGAATGATGTCTCAGTATATTTCAACTCTCCATGTTTCAGTGATAATTATATTCTCAGAAACTTGTGCCCATTGTCTATTTATTCCATTTAATAAAAAGAAAAACATCTAGATTAGATGGGTTCGCTTTTCTTTTCTTTTCTTTTCTTTTCTTTTCTTTTCTTTTCTTTTTAGTTATTTATTTGAAACTCCAGGTTTATTCCCTTCCCAGTCCATCCCCATACCACATCACATACTCTCTGGCCCCTGTCTCCACTAAGATGTCACCCACCCACCCCCACCTCACCAGTCCTGTACACTCCCTGGGCTTCCAGTCTCTTGAGTATTAAGTGCATCTTCTCTGACTAAACCCAGACCCGACAGCCCTCTGCTCTATATGTGTTGTTGACCTCATATCAGTTGTTGTCTGATTGGTGTTCCAGTATCTGAGAGATCTTGGAGTGTCCAGGTCATTGAGGCTGCTGGTCCTCCTACAGAGCTACCTTCCTCATAAGGTTTCTTCAGTTTTCTTCTAATTCTACCACAAGGGTAAGTAGCTTCTCTCCATTAATTTGGTGCAAATATCTGCCTTTGACTCTTTTGGCTGCTTGTTGGGTCTTTCAGAGGGCAGTCATGATAGGCCCACTTTTTTGAGCAATCCAGTACCTTCCTAATAGATTCAGGTCTTGGGGTCTCCCCTTGAGCTGGATCCCACTTTGGGCCTATCGCTGGACCTACTCTTCCTCAGGTTCCTCTCCATTTCTACCCCTGCAGTCCTTTCAGACAGGAACAATTATGGTTCAGTTTTGTCTATACCTTAAAAATAATACATTTGAGTGTGCTGGATGTAATTAATTTGTTACACAAACTGTAATTTCTGATTTTAGTGGAACCTACCAACTGCCATTGTTGGGACCTAGTTTCTAGGCCAGATCTTGTATCTATGGCATAGAAGATCCAACTTGGCATTAAGAACAGAAGACCATTTACTTACTTGTTTGATAACTAAGTCACAAGCTCAAAAACATAGGCTATTCTTAATAATTCATGTTTTATTTTGAAAGACTGTTTTCAGTAGTTATTCAATTAATATAATACAGTAATTAAGAGTTCAAATGAATACAGTGAAGGTCCTTATGGTTCTTTATCACAAAATTAGGACCTCCATCAAAATCTTCCATACATACAAAAGAGCAGAACTACTGTCTCTTGTACAGTTATATATACTAACTTCACAGACTATAGATCCAACTCAACAACTCAAAGCATCTGGTCAGATACTCTCTGGCTAACTATACAGGATTTAACTTTGCTGGACTGATACTGAAAACTGAAATTCAGGTTGCATTCTGCTCTTGTGTTTTAAATGCTGTCTGCATTATTTAAGTATTCCATAGTTAAACATTATTTCATAGTTTCATTATCAATGTATTTTATTATAGATTTTTCAAACCTACTTGGCTGTCAGCTACTCATTCCTGGCAAGGATTAAGTCTTTTACCTCTAGGGATTTTGAAAAAAAGTCTGTTCAAAAGAGATGATCTCATTTGAGTTTGTTCCAAATAGTTAACAAGCTTATCTACTTAAATAGTGATGGTTCAAAAAGTTCATAGATAGAATTGTGAATGAAAATGAAAGAAATATTTTCCAGAGCAAATGGCCCAAGTAGCCTCTAGTTTTTAACATTTTATGTATCCAGTTTTAATATTTTAACATTGTTTATGACAGTCTGTGGAAAGTTTCAGTTTCCTAGGGTGTTCGACATAAAGAGACATGTTTTCAACAAGAAAGGAAAGGATTTGTGGAGAGTCTGAGTATTAGATCTTGAAGGCTTCCAGCTACAGTCATGAGAAATCTTCACCACTAAGAATCCAGTAATTTAAACCACTGATTTGTCTTGTTGAGTACCTGGCTTAAGAGCCACATGAATGTAGATATAATTCATTAAAGTCAAGATCATTTTGATGCCTTTAATACAAGTGTCTCAGAAGACAAAGTTCATATAATTAATTTTAGAGTTGTCAATTTTTATTTAAATATGGCCATATAAAGAGGGTTGACAATTTCTAATTACTAGGTGGATTTATATAATGTATATTGGTATTTTTATGAAGAATATTTTTAGAATTTTATGATATCCACCTACTTTGTTCAGTATATTCTGAAACTAAATTAAAATATTTTATATTTATGTTTTACTTGTATGTTCTTAAATCACAGTGAAAAAATGAGGTAATGTGAAATTTTGTCGAAATGTGTTCCTCCAATCTTGTGGTGCTATTTCCTCAACTACTGTATTTTCATCTGTGCCATAAAGGCAAATTGATACAGGAAATAATTTAAGGTATACTATGTAAAGAACCTTGAATTGTTCTCAAATAAAAATAAGAAGCATGATGTGAATCCATGGAACCACAAACAACTATGTTAGGTAAGGATTCTTGTGATAGGCTGAAAAACAGCTGATATTTTAAGTCATATACTTTCACAGAAACTATTTGAATTGGGAAAGTTAAGATGATTCACAAATTCATCACAAACTACAAGTATATTTGATATTAGTAACACTTACTTATTTCTTTGGGGTAAGGATAAGTTTCACTTGTCTAGAAAGCAAGTTAAACTTTTTATGTACTATAAAATTATGTACAATAATTTGTGATTTTTCATCTTATGAGACATTTTGATTTATGTGCTTTGTTTATATAACTGCAAAATCACTTTAGTTATATTAAAATTGGAAAAATAAAAGTTTTGTATCATCATAATACTTTAGGTATACAAGGACAAATGGCTATTTTATTTCAATTCTTGATATTGTATTTTATGTGTATTATTGAAATTGTCCAAAGAATAGGTTAGTATATCTGAATAGAGAAAACCATAAAGAAATGCCTCATCTGCCACAGAGATTTTCAAGCTTGTTATGATATAGTATTGTACAAAGTATTTAAAGAAACTTTATTTTATTGTATTATGTGATATATTTTCATGAAAGCATATGTTGTCATTGGAGCAAACATACTCCTGCATATTTTACTTTCCTCTTCTTCACCCCTTTTGTTCCTTGAAGTCTCCTTTGCTACCAAGAGTTTTCCTGCTACTCTTATGTCTTCTGTAAATCCATGATTTTATGTATCTACTGAAAGTCTAAAACTCACAAATGAGAGACAATGTACCCTTCTGAGAGTCAGTTAAATTGACTATCTGGGTGTTTTTTACACTTGTATCTGTGTTTTGGCAAGCGATATAATGTCACTGTGCCTTATGGTTCAAAAAAGTTCATTGCTAAGCAAAGTACTTTTTAAAAATATATGACTATATTTCAAAAATGACCATGATCTTAATACTTGGATTAAATTATTATTTTTCCAGAAGTGTGAGAACAGTATTTCAAAATGAAAGTAGACATATTATTGTTCTGTATTTGTGGAATCAATTCATTGATAGTTTATATATGTCTAGTATAGGATAGCTTTCATACTCTGGTATTTTTTTATATTATATAAATAATTATGTGAGGCTCTATAATTTTGGCCTGGTGAAAACATACGATGATCAAGTCTAAGACCAACTAAACTGTGTATAAATTAAAATATTGGAGATAGAATTCAAAATGTTATGTGATGTCTCTCTGTTCTTTAACAGGCATTTCTATAACACTTCAGAACTTTAAAAATGGCAGTGATGATCTTCTGTCTCAGTTGTAAGCAGAGATATAACTGTGACATCTATAAGATGCATTCTAACTGTTTCCAAAGCAGTTCTGACTCTGCACATATCTTTCTCTGATATCAGTTCCTTGCAAATGTTATTTCCTTGCCTAATGTTATGCAAATATATTTCTTCAAAGTGAGTATTGATAGTATTTTGTATATAATGAATAAATTATTATATGTAATGAAATGATTTTAATTGAAATCCAGGAAGTGGTTCATGAGGCTCACATTTGCTCTTTACTAAAATCCAGATGACTGCTATAGTCCTGCCAAGTAAGCAGAAATTCTCGTGACTTTTTCTCAGTTGATGCTCACAGTGAAATATCTGGCAATACTAGTCATAGGCAGCATTGAAATGTGTGAAATTCTGAGCTGTGCTTTAGGCACTCCCTTGGATAATAAGAACACCCACAGACCACTCTAGGAGAGGGAAAACATGAAGGTCACTGTGGTACACTGAGTGATTCAGAGGCAGAGGGAGACTCACTAAGATGTTCAAGATTAGGACTATACTAAGTGAATGCACCATATGATGTACCCAGGTGTGTGGTTTCATGGTCTACAGCATCCATCATGGCCATTGTTCTGTCCAAGTATTTATCAGATTCTTTATTGCTATACCATGTACAACAAAATTAGGGTTATTATTTGATCACAGTAGTTATTAAAATCATTTTACAGAAAGCAGTTATAAACTTGAAAATATTGTTCTAAAATGTGGAAAAGAAGAAATTACTGCAGCAGAGAAATGGAAGAGATCAGAAGTAATAATGCTGGTGACCATTAGAGATTGTTAGACTTGGAAAGATTCTGAAATATGGTCTAATCCCCTTGTGTTTTAGGATATAAACAGTGATAGAATTCTAACTATTTAGAAAATTAATCCAGCCCATAATTCACATACTGGTTTTGCATTTTCTTTGAGTGTTCTGCTTTTGGTGTTCTGGACAATGAATTCATTTGAGAGGGCTCTCAGCGTTCCTATCCTAAATGTTTAAATTAAGACTAAATTAAATCTTATTTTAATCTTAATATTAAAACAGCATGAACTCTCAAAATTACTTCTCTCTTTTCTATTTATTTTTTGTTCTGCCTCCATGCCTAGCCATTCCAGAGAATTCTGGACAAAAATATGCTGTCTGATGATGCAGTGTTTGTTAAGAGCCATGGGTGAAATCATGTATAGTAAAAATATGTTTCAAAATCCTGCTGATGGATATAATTATGTTATTAATCAGAATAATCAAGGACAAAATGAAACTGTAACTACCAAAATATGAAGTCATTGTTACAAGTCATGATGTCTGAATAATATTGGAGCTATTTGATGCAATCCAGAATCTCTTCAGATCAAGTGATATATATATATATATGTAACTACTAAAGTTATCTTGTGAGATGATATATCTATGCCAAATTGTTCAACGTAATAGCACTGACATGGATCCTGGAAGACCAGTGCTATTGTGGCCACGACTGAAGTTCAACATTAAAATACTCTTCACAGATATTATCAGCTAGAAAGGGTTGATAAACCCAGGGTTTAATGACAACCATTTTTCAAATCTTTTTAAGAGAAACATTTCTGAGTTCTTTTTTGTATCAAGGCCAAGGTGCAATGTGTTTTAAATAACTTTTTTTATGGGTGACAGAGATAGATTTATCTGCTTTTCTGTCTAGAGATGAACTGTTCTTTCGATAACCTTAGCACTCAGAGATTTATTAACAGAAAACAAGTGGAGTTTGTTGTAAGATGAAGTTTAATATATATTTGTTAAATGGCCTCTTTTGGTAAGCTACTGTAAAGACACTATATGTCCTATGACAGAATGGATCCATGGTCATGTTAACAGATCATGGGAGGTCTTAGTTTCCTGGGCGCTTTTTCTGAAAGAAGACTGAGAGAAGAATAAATGGGTCAGAGCAACAATGTCACAGAATTTGTCCTGCTGGGCTTCACTCAGGATCCTGTTTGGCAAAAAGCTTTATTTGTTGTATTTTCAGTGATATACGTTGCAACAATGGTGGGCAACCTGCTCATTGTTGCGACAGTGATTGCCAGCCCCTCCTTGGGCTCCCCAATGTACTTCTTCCTTGCTTCTCTGTCTCTCATGGATGCTGTATATTCCACTGCTGTCTCACCCAAGATGATTGTAGACTTGCTCCGTGAGAAAAAGACCATCTCCTTCAGAGCTTGCATAAGCCAGCTCTTTATAGAGCATTTATTTGGTGGGGTTGACATTGTCATTCTGGTGGCAATGGCCTATGATCGCTATGTGGCCATCTGTAAGCCACTGCATTATTTAATCATCATGAATCGACGAGTATGTATCCTCTTCTTGGTGATGGCCTGGGTGGGGGGTTTTGCACATGCTTTGTTTCAAGTTCTTGCTGTATATAATCTTCCTTTCTGTGGTCCCAATGTCATTGACCACTTTGCCTGTGATATATACCCATTATTGCTACTTGCATGTACTGACACCTACTTCCTTGGCCTTTCTGTCATTGGCAATAATGGAGCAATGTGTATAGTCATCTTCATTCTCCTCCTACTCTCCTATGGAATCATCCTTAAATCTCTCAAGAATCACAGTCAGGAAGGGAGGCGCAAAGCTCTGTCCACCTGTGGCTCTCATATCACTGTGGTTTTTCTCTTTTTTGTTCCCTGTATTTTCATGTATGTTAGACCGGTTTCTCGTTTTCCTATTGATAAATCCATCACTGTAATTTATACTATTGTCACTCCCATGTTGAATCCTTTAATATATACTTTGAGAAATTTAGAGATGAAAAATTCTATGGAAAAGCTCTTTCAAAAAATATTAAGTCCAAATAGATTAACGCTTTCTTCTTGCTGCTTATATTACTAAACCCTAGGCAACAATCCCAAATAAACCCTTGTGGTGTGAGTTTCTGTTTGATCATTCACACTACCAATTGATACCATGAAACTACTGATACTGTTTGTGTAATTTTTAAATATTATTTGTTGTGAAATTTATAATATTTAGTGTAACTGTTTATAATATAATTTACTCATTAGCTACTTGTTTTAACCATTTTTAATGAGTTGCATATCATAGTTTTTCATTTTCCATAACTAATTTCAAATTATTTAATATATTTTGTTCAATAACTATTTTATTTAATTAAACTTTAGCTTGAAGTAATTTTCTTTAAATGTTTTCAAGGTTTCATTAATAATCTCATAATTTGTGTTGTTCTTATGTTGTTTTGAAATCTGTAAGCATACACTGTTAATGACATAATTTTTGCTTTGTTATCTTTTACATTTTCATTTCTCTTAGTTGAGAAACCCATGATCTGCTTTCTATTTCTTGTAAACTGGGGTATATTTTTTTCATTATTTTAACATATATCCTTTTTGATTGCCCTAATAATATTTCCCTGTTTGATGACATAGCATGTTCTTTATATGTTGTGCCCATGTTATTGTCTCTTTCTATACCATTTAATTATTTCCTTATTGCTTGCCAATAATGCAGGATTTGAAAAGCAATAAAATATTGAATAATTTTATTTAACCAGTATTTCTAAAATAGGAGTAGTTTTGGCTAATAGGTTTTTGAATGTGTAGGCAGTTTAGAAAAGAGCTGATATCTCTTTCCCATTAAATCTTTCTTTTGTAAAGAGGAAGCTATATTTCTGCATTTACTAAAATTCTTCATTACTTTTGGTCTCATTTTGTTTTCATCATTTAGAATTTCACATTTTTTCCTTTTATATATTTTTAATTTGTGTCATTTTTGTTTAAATGTGTGTTTCTACCTTATATTATCTAATGATTTTGACAAACATTAATAAATGTAAACAATGAATTATGATATTTTAATCTTTATGTAATATGATGGAATTTTGGTTAATTCCTTGGATTCCTAGATAAAAAATGATATAGCCAAAAATAATTATTTTTGGTTTCCACCAATAATTATACTGTATCTACTTATTCTGCTCATGTTTTACTTAAAGTGGAAAAGTACATATTATCATATGGAAGATACTAAGTGCCTTTATAAAGAAATTGGAGATATCCTATTGTATCAACTTAAGAGAATGCCTTAAAGCTCTGGAACAGAAAAAAAAGCTTACACACCAAAGAGGAAGAGATTGGACAAAATAACCAAACTCAGGGCTAAAACCAAACACTTTGGAAAAAAGAGAACAATACACAGATTAAACAAAACATAGAGCTGTTTCTTTGAGAAAATCAACATGATAGATAAACCTTTAGCCAAACTAACTAAAGGGCAAAGAGATAGTATCATAATTAACAAAATCAGAAATGAAAAGGTAGACATACCAACAGAAACTGAGGAAATTCAAAAAATCATCAGATCCTAATACAAAAGCCTATACTCAATAAAACTAGAAAATCCAGATGAAATGGATGATTTTCTAGACAGATACAAGGTACAACAGTTAAATCAGGGCCAGAAACAATTATCTAAACAGTCCCATAACTCCTAAGCAAATAGAAGTAGTCATTAAATGTCTCCCAACCAAAAAAAAGCCGAAGACCAGATGATTCTAGTGCAGAATTCTATCAGACCTTCAAAGATGATGTAATATCAATACTTCTCAAAGTATTCCACAAAATGGAAACAGACAGAATACTATCTAATCAGTTCTAGGGAGCCACAGTTACTCTGATACCTAAACCAAACAAAGATTCAACAAAGAGAGAGAACTTTAGACCAAATTGGGTTATGAATATTTATGCAAATATACTCAATAAGATTCTCATAAAATGTATCCAAGAGCAAATCAAAACCATTATTCACCATGATTAACTAGTTTTCATCCCAGCGATGCAGGCTTGGTATAATATATGGAAATCCTTCAGTGTAATCCACTATAAAATCAAGCTCAAGGGAAATAATCATATTATCATCTCATAAGATACTTAAAAATGTTTTGAAAAAATACAACAACCCATTGTATTAAAAGTCTTGCAGTTGTTGGCGAGGATGTGGAGAAAGAGGAACACTCCTCCACTGCTGGTGGAATTTCAGGCTGGTACAACCACTCTGGAAAGCAGTCTGGCGGTTCCTCAGAAAACTGGGCATGACACTCCCGGAGGATCCAGCTATACCACTCCTGGGCATATACCCAGAGACTTTACCTGCATGCAATAAGGACACATGCTCCACTATGTTCATAGCAGCCTTATTTGTAATAGCCAGAAGCTGGAAAGAACCCAGATGTCCCTCAACGGAGGAATGGATTCAGAAGATGTGGTATATCTACACAATGGAATACTACTGTGCAATTAAAAACAATGAATTCACGAAATTCCTAGGCAAATGGTCAGAACTTGAAAATATCATCCTTAGTGAGGTAACCCAATCACAAAAGAACACACATGGTATGCAGTCACTGATAAGGGGATATTGACCCAGAATCTCAGAATACCCTAGACACAATCCGCATATCAATAGATTTCTAAAAAGATGGAAGGAGAGACCCCTGGTCCTGGAAAGACTGGATGTAGGGGAACGCCAGGACAGAGTAACGAGAGGGGGTTGAATGGAGAAAAGAGGGAGGGAAGGGGGCTTATGGGACTTTTGGGGAGGGAGGAAATGGGAAAGGGGAAGTGATTTGGAATGTAAATTAAAAAAAAAAAGTCTTGGAAATATCATGAAATCTAGGCCCAGACCTAAACATAATAAAAGCAGTATACAACAAGGCAACCGCCAACATCACATTAACGGAAATAAAGTTAAAGCAATCCCATTACAATCAGGGAGAAGAAAAGGCTGCCCACTTTCTCCCTATCTATTCAATATAGTAGTTAAATTATAGCTAGAGCAATTAGAAAAAAAAGGAGTTCAAGGGGATACAATTTGGAAAGGAAGAAATCAAGGTATCACTATTTGTAGATGGTATGATTGTGTATATAATTGACCTCAAAAATTCTACCAGAGAACTCCCACAGCTAATAAATAACTTCAGCAAAGAGGCAGGATATAAAATTAACTCAAACAAATCAGTCACCTTCCCTATACAAAGGAGAGACAGGCTGAGAAAGAAGTTATGGAAACAACTCCCTTCACAATAGTCAAAAATCAAATATATTGATATAACTCTAACCAAGCAAATTAAACAGCTTTATGACAAGAACTTCAAATCTCTGGAGAGAGAAATTGAAGAAGACCTCAGAAAATGGAGGGATCATCCGTGCTCATGGATTGGTAGAATTAATATAGTAAAGATGGCCATCCTACCAAAACAGATTCAACACAATCCCCTCCAAAATTTCAAATCAATTCTTCACAGACATAGAGTAAATCTCAACTTTATATGTAATAACAAAAAACCCAGTATAAGAAAAACCATTCTCAAAAATATAAGAACTACTTGGGAATCACCATCCCTAACTTCAAGCTGTACTACAGAATGATAAAAAAAACTGCATGGTATTGGTATGGAGATAGGTCAATCAGTGAAATAGAATTGAAGGCCCAGAAAAATGCCCACACATCTATAGTCACTTGATATTTGACAAGGAAGCCAAAACCATGCAGTGGAAAAAATAGCATTTTTTAACAAATGATGCTGGCCTACGTGATGGTCTACATGCAGAAAAGTGCAAATTTATACATTCTTATCTCTTTTCACAAATCTCAAGTCCTAGTGGATCAAGGACCTCCACATCAAAAGAGACTCTGAATCAAATAGAAGAGAAAATGGAAAAGAGCCTCCAACACATTGGGACAGAGAGAAATTTCCTGAACAGACCAACAATGGCTCAGACTCATAAGATCAAGAATTGATAAAGTGGACCTCATGAATCTTAAAAGATTATGTAAGATAAAGAACAGTGTCAATAGTAAAAGCAATAACATACAGATTGCAAAAGGATCTTCAACAGCCCTACATCTGATAGAGGGATAATATCCAAAATATACAAAGAACTCAAAAGGAAGATTCCTGAAAAACAAATAACTCAATTAAAAAATGGAGTACAGAGCTAAACAAAGAATTTTTCACTGAAGAATCTGGAATGGCCAAAATCATCTAAAGAAATGTTCAATATTCTTACTCATCAGGGAAATGCCAATCAAAATGACTCTGAGATTCTTTCTACCTTAAGCCAATCACAATGGCTGAGATCAAAAACTCAGGTGACAGCCAGGCGGTGGTGGCGCACGCCTTTAATCCCAGCACTTGGGAGGCAGAGGCAGGAAAATTTCTGAGTTCGAGGCCAGCCTGGTCTACAAAGTGAGTTCCAGGACAGCCAGGGCTACACAGAGAAACCCTGTCTCGAAAAACCAAAAAAAAAAAAAAAAAAAAAACAAAAAAACAAAAACTCAGGTGACAACAGATGCTGGCAAAAATGTAGGGGAAAAAGGAATACTTGTCCATTGCTGGTGTTATTTCAACCTGGTACAATCACTTTGGAAATCAATCTTGAGATTCCTTAGAAAATTGAATATACCTAAAGACGCAGCTATACCACTCCTGGAATATACCCAAAAGATGTTCCAACATATAACAAGGACACATGCTTCGTCATGTTTATACCAGTCTTATTTATAATAACCTAAGCTGGTAACAACCCATATGTCCCTCAACAGAAGAATGGATACACAAATGTTGTATATTTACACAATGAAACACTATTCAACTATTAAAAATGATGACTGTGAATTTGTAGGCAAGTAGATGAAACTAGAAAATGTTATCCTGAATGAGGTAATCCTATGCAAAAGATCATACATGGTATTTTCACACTGCTAATTGTATATTAGCCCCAATCTTAGAATACTCAAGATACAACTAAGAGACCACAAGAAGGAAGGCCAAGTGTGGTTGTTACAATCTCACTTATAAGAGGGAACAAAATAATCACTGGAGGCAGAGGGATGGAGGGTTCTGGATGGGAGAGGGTAGGGGGAGAAAAAAAAGGGCGGCAGGTTCAGAGGGACAAGATTTGAAATGTAAATATATAAAGTAATCAATATAAAGACATTTATGAAACCATTGTTCAAAGCAAATGGAATGAAGAATGGGAGAGAGAGTAGTGGATAGAGTATGGAGATGGATACCAATTTCCATATATATTTAGATGATTTATAAATTGCAAGATGATGAGTTAAGAAATCTATATCATTTCTTTCAAGGCCCAGAGTCCATCATTGAAGGCATGAGGGAGCTGGAGAGATTTACAAAAACAAAGATAATGCAGGACTGAAAGGAAACTATCTTCTGGTCATGAAAGAAAGCAGTCTAGGGAACTGATAAGTGTCTGCAATTTAGAACTAATAGGAAGGAGAGACCCCTGGTCCTGGAAAGACTGGATGTAGGGGAATGCCAGGACAGAGAAGCGAGAGGGGGTTGAATGGGGAAAAGAGGGAGGGAAGGGGGCTTATGGGACTTTCGAGGAGGGAGGAAACGGGAAAAGGGAAATCATTTGGAATGTAAATAAAAAAAAAACTTAGAAAAAAAAAGAAGCCTTTCCCCCCTAGATGTGAATTTGTATTTAAAGATTGAAGTTTATTTAATTAAAGTTTTACTGATGTGAAAAAAAAAAAGAACTAATAGCTACCACATATGGAGAATACCTACTAAATAGGATGCTTCAACACTCACTAATTAATTTAACTCTTCATACCTTCTATTTGCAGTTTTGCCATTTTAATTATGGTACAGCAGTGTTACATCACACACTTGTAGAAATCATGTAACTATTAGGACAAGTAACAAATATACTACTGTTAAGTTCTCTCAAATAGGAGGGAAAGTGCTAATAACTTTTTCTTCATTTCACTGACTCCTGACACTCATAAAAGAAAGAAATAGGATTTTGATTCCTTAGAGGCAGAAAGAGTATAAAACTCAAGAGATTTGAGAAGATGGTTGTAAGACACTATCTTCTTAAAATGATCAGTTCACTGCATTCATGGTCACAGGGCATCTGGGTTTGCCTGCACAAAATTATGCCAGTTAGCACTCCATGATGTGTGGAGGAGGAGCTCACTGGATGCTATCCCTAGCTGTGAAGCTAATGATAGTTTCTGGGTGAGAGAAAGTTTTCTTCAGCGTTTGGCCCCTGGTAGGTTAGTAATGCTTGTGAATGGCCCCATATTAATGCATTTGTAGATAGTCTAATTGAACTCAGTGGATTGCAAAAATTAATGAATGAGCATGTCTCACCTAGAGATTCTCAAGACTTGGAGGGAGGGACATTAGATGAAATGTCCAACAGTGGGGAAAGAGAATGTAAAGAGTCTACCTCCAGTAGAAAAAGTAGAGGGATGCGGTGTGGCATCCCACAGTCAAAAACTCTGGCACAAAATTTTTTCTGTCTGAAAGAACTGCAGGGACAAAAATGGAGAAGAGACTGAAGGAAAGGCGGTCCAGTGACAGACCCAAATTAGGATCCAGCTCAAGGGGAGGCTCCAAGGCTTGACACTGTTACTGATGCTTTGATGTGCTTACAGCCAGGAGCCTAGCATGTCTTCTCTCTGAGAGGCCCAATAATCAGCTAAAAGAGTCAGATACAGATACTTATACCCAATGTATGGACAGAAGCTGGGGATCCCTGTGGTTGAATTAAGGACAAGCTGGAAAAAACTGGGAGGAGGGTGACCCCATGGGAAGACCAGCAGTCTTAACTAACGTGGATCCCCAAGATCACTCAGAGAGTGAGCCACCAACCAGGCAGCATACATGAGCTGATATGAGGCCCCTGACACATATACAGCTGAGAACTGCCCGATCTGGCCTCAGTGAGAGAAGACACACCTAATCCTCAAGAGTCTTTGTTGCACAAAATTTAAAATGCTAATGTTCAATAAGTTCATCAGCTAACATTTGTGGCCCATATCCAGGCCTTTGTGACACAGAAGAAATAATATGAAGCTTAAATGTCTGGAGGATATATGCTCACTGGACTGATAATAAGCTTGAATAAGAGAATACTGGAAGAAGCTCTTTAATACTGTGAGTTTAGGACAACAGTAGTTTCTTTGTATTAGAAATCATTGTTTAATGTTGGACAGAAATTAAAGGATTAGATGAAAAGAAGGAAGATCCTTTGTTTTCATGTC
Organism: Tokudaia tokunoshimensis; assembly: GCA_036184795.1. Lineage (NCBI taxonomy): Eukaryota > Metazoa > Chordata > Mammalia > Rodentia > Muridae > Tokudaia > Tokudaia tokunoshimensis. The sequence goes on along the minus strand of BTHU01000004.1, from coordinate 64,446,376 downwards.
AACAGAGACAAGCCTTAATCTAAACGTTTGTTTCTCAGAAAGTTATAACACTGAGTATCAGCTGCAACAGATCCTGATGCCCAAGCTCTCAGCCTCTGCATCTCAAGCCTTTTTGGAATGATTGACACTGCATTTTGCTGTTGTGGGGACTGAAGCTGCAGGGACTGAAGCTGCAGCCTGCTTCAGGATGGTTCCAACCTTACCTGCCTCATGTAAATGCATCATGATGTGACTCACAGTTCCTATACATTAAACTTTGCAAATGTTCTTTTCCTGTTATAGATTTAATATTGGGAGTTAGCAACTCATTGTTGGCAAGGTTTGAGTTCTTATCTCTAGGGACTACAAAGGTGAAGAAGCCTCTTCAAGAGACAGTGCTTCATTTGAATTTGCCCCAATATTCTAATTAGCTTATCTACAAAAATAGATGTGCCCATGCAGCTGGTTTAAATGAAAGATGTATTTTCTTAAATAAATGACCTAGAGGTCTTTCAAAACTCAGACTGCCAAGCCAGGGTATGCTTTCATTTCATATTTAGTCCTTGATATATTTTTTGTAGAGTGTTTAACATTGATTATGCAAGTATATAGAAGGTTTTTATTTTCCTGGACTTTCTATGTACAAGGAGATGTATACAGAAAGGAGGAGGACTTGTTGAGACTCTACTTCAATATCTTTAAAGACAGAAACTTCTTTTACTCATGTGAATTGTTCATCTTCAAGATGTCAATACATTCAAGATTGTATTGTTAGGTACAATTATATTTGTGAGGCATGACAAGGCTATCATATCTCCTAATAGCAAGGCCTCCTTTGAGTGCTTCACTTCAATTGACTGAAATGGAAAAATTCATATACTAATTTAGATGACCACATTTTTTAACCAAAAGTTATGTAGACGAACACATTAATTATTTGCATAAACACAGAATTTTTTTCCATCTAAAGACATTTCCTAGAAGATGACACTATTCAACTGTCTTATATAGTAAGTGTGGATGCATTCAAATGTTTCTTGATTTTTAGCTATTCACTTGGATATACTTAAACATACCAAAAAGACAAGACAAAGGGAAGCCTTGTGAAAATGTGCTGAGGATAGTCACTTAATAATCTTTCAGTCTTTACTGAACAGCTGAAAGTTTGTATGTGTTCCTAAAGGCACACAAGCACATGAAGAGTTTACAATCAATACAGTAATAAAACATTAATTTTCTAGAGCAAATATTAGAACTAATATATATTTTTGACTCCAGCAACAGAGCATGTTAATTAAATATTCCTTTGTAAATGTTTTAAAGGTCAAGCATTCCCAAAGAAAATATGTAAATTGATGATGTTAAACAAAAGCACACAAAGCCACATACACAAGATCGGAAAAGACATAGTATTTTGCTAATTATAGACTGATTTTATTTATTTCCTATTTTACCAAATAAAAAATGAAATATATCAATTGTTTTATTTGACATATTATATGGGATGTATTAATAAAAATGTATAATTATTTTTAGATACATTTACATCAATAAATTTAGAATTATATTTTATTTCAAGGGCTTGGAATGTAGGAAAACAAACATCCATTACATTTTGTCAATTGTAGGTATTCTTTTGTGGATAGCTTTTGCGGTGTGATACTGTGCTTGCTGGTCGAAATTGATAGGGAAGTACCTGTTCTACAGTCACATAGAATACTATGTTGGTATTTTAAAGAATTTTAATCAACTATTTAAAATTTGGTATTTTAAATTTTACTGTGCTAGCTTTTATAATATATTTTTCTAGTAAGTGTCTAATGCCTTTGAGCCTACTCCCTCCAATCATGTGAGTGCATCCCTTTCATGCCTCTGCTTCTCACTTGTCTCCTTTATTCAGAAATTTTAGTTTTACATTCATGTCATCTATTTACATATGATTTGATCTTTCTATGAAAATTTGGGTGTCAACAAATAAAAACCTCTGCAACGTTAGTGTTTTAGATAAGGACTAATTTGCTTAATATAGTTATTTCTAATTACATTCCTATTCCTATATGGGACATAGCATCTTGTACCCTTATTCACAGTTAAGACCACGTGAATGATTTGTCCCTTGCTTTTTTCAAGTTGAAATGTACTCCTCTAACATAATTAATGAGCACTTATATGTAATGCAACAGAAACTTCCTAAAATACTTTTTACCTAAATCCTAAAGTGTATCACCAGGCACTTTTCTGCTTTTTCTACTGAGGAGTATGTTTGTAATTCTTGTTAATAGATTCTCATGGCTTCTTGTAACTGTTATATTGACACAAAGAACAGCATTTCTAATAGCTAACAGTCATTCAGATGTCACAGGTATTGAGGAGAGCTTGAAGAAAGCACCTTGATGCAGATATTGCATATCCCTGTAGTAAGATCATGAATGTAGTAAGTAATTGATCCTGACACTGTAATACAAGCACATGTTCGAGAGATGACAACAGTCACTACTGTGCTATTCTCTCTCAAAGTTTACCTAGGTTATTTCATGGTACATTATGAATAATAAAACCAGAGTCATCATTCAGAGCACTTATAGTATCCCATTTATTTCTAAATTATTAATATTATTAGCATTATTAATGCAGTGAATCTAAGCTTAGAGATTGGTTCTTTAAATGTAAAAAATGAAAACTATGACAGTATTATAGAAATTAGTTTTGAACCAATAGTGTTGTGGACTGCAAGGCTGGAAAAGCTCTTGTTGTCTAATCTCTTTACCTTACAACGCGCTAACATGTCCACATGGTTAGTAAATGACCAATACTATGCCTTCCCACACTAGGTATGAAGTTTTCTTTGAGTGTTCTGTTTGGAGATCTGGACTTTGAATTTCTATTTGAACCCCCAGGACCTAGGAAGCATCACTATCACTCTCTCAGTTTCCATGTCTCCTGCCTCATCACTTGTTAATCACATGAGTTCTGGAAAACAAAGCTTCAGTACTGGTGCAGATGTCGAGAACAGCTGTAAGTCATTTCAGTCCAGATAAATGGACTTGGGCAATTACAGTTCATTTGCATCTGTTAAATATAATAACAATATTACATAATAATGATAATAACAATAATAATAACAATGATAAATATGAGAGACAGTAATGAAATGGCAATGATTGCAGGTCCTGAGAAGAGTAACAATCAGAATTAGATAATATAACTATTACAGGTGGTACGAAATAATGCTAAAACTATGTGATACAGTACAAAACCATTTTTTTGAGACTGTGTAAAAGGTATTTAAGAATAGAAGTCTTTTTGACAGTACAGGGTCTATGTATAAGAGTTATGAACGAAAGTCATTGTGAGGATCCTCCCAGGTTAGTGATATTTTGGGTAATACATATATCATGTTGCAACACCTTCTAAGACATTAAGTTTGGACATGGTGTATATACTAGATGATGGTTTTAGGGTTTTTTGTTTTCACCACATTGCAGGATTATGAAAATGAATAAAACGTCTGCATTTTATAATGTAATGTTTATTTATTTATTTATTTATTTTTTATTTACATGTCAATCACAGCTCCTGATCCCGGCCCCACTTCAGGACTTAGAAAACAGCATCATTATTAATCCCTCAGTTTCCATTTCTCATGCTTCTCTCCTCCTCCCCACATTCCTCCTCCTCTTCTCCTGTCAGAGGGTAGAGGACCCACTGAGTGTCCACCTTGCCTGGCATATCAATTCTCTGTAGGGTTAGGCACATCCTTTATCACTGAGCCCAGACAAGGCAACATTGTTGGCAAACATATTCCACAGTCTGGCAACAGCTTTAGGGGACCCACGTGGAGACTGTAGCTGGAGAGACGAATCAGTTTAAGAGCATTTACTGATCTTCTAAAGTTCCAGAGTACAATTTTCAGCAACCACATAGTGGCTCACAAGAATCTATAATGTCATCTGATGTTCCCTTCTGGCAAACAGGCATACATGGAGATAGGGCATTTGCATGCAATGTGCTTTTAATAATAAATTTTAAATGTATGATTGAGAATAATACTTTTGCACTTCTGTATATAAATAAGCTGAAGTTTTGAAGAAATCCTCATACCTGCAAAATTATTAGACAGATCTATGGATATGCTTCAAGATATAATAAACAGATGGTTTCTGAAAATTGCTGGGGTTGAATCCAAGATGTTGATGAAGATGTATTTTGTGGCAGAATGGAAGTCTAGGTATTGGCCACATTTAAGGACAAGTCCTGTTCTATTGAGCTATTACCACTGAAAAAATGCCTCATTGAAGAGTCATTGGGACAGAAAAACAATGTCACAGAATTTATCCTGCTGGGTCTCACTCAGGATCCTGCTTGTCAAAAAGTATTGTTTGTCGTGTTTTTACTCATCTACATTGTGACAATGGTGGGCAACCTGCTCATTGTGGGAACAGTGATTGCCAGCCCCTCCTTGGGCTCGTCAATGTACTTCTTTCTTGCCTTTCTCTCACTCATGGATGCTGTTTATTCTACTGCCATCTTGCCCAAGTTGCTTACAGACTTACTTTGTGATAAGAAGACCATCTCTGTCACAGCTTGTCTGGTTCAGCTCTTTGTGGAGCACTTATTTGGTGGTTCTGAGGTCTTCATTTTGGTGGTGATGGCCTATGATCGCTATGTGGCCATCTGTAAGCCACTGCACTATTTGACCATCATGAATCGGCAGGTTTGCATTCTCTTGTTGGTGGTGTCCTGGGCTGGAGGATTTGCACATGCTCTGCTTCAAGTTATCTCTGTGTATTTACTTCCTTTTGTGGACCTAATGTCATTGACCACTTTGCTTGTGACATGTACCCGTTGTTAGGACTTGCATGCACTGACACCTACTTCCTTGGACTCACTGTAGTTGGCAACAATGGAGCAATGTCTGCAGTGGTCTTTATCCTCCTCCTTGTCTCCTATGGAATCATTCTAAACTCTCTTAAGACTCACAGACAGGAAGGGAGGCCCAAAGCCCTGTCCACCTGCAACTCCCACATCATGGTGGTTGTCCTCTATCTTGTTCCCTGTATTTTTATGTATTTTAGATCTGTCTCTAACTTTCCTATTGATAAATATATTACTATCTTTTACCCATTTTTTTCTCCTATGTTGATCCCTCTAATATATACCTCGAGAAAGCATAGAGATTAAAAATTTCATGGATAAGCTGTGGGGTAAAATGTTCACTAAAGACATAAAAAGAGTATCTCCTCACTGAATGTGCTACTATTAGGAACGTAAAAACCAATATTAAGTTTTTGAAACTTAATTCAGTGTTTTATATATGTACTAAAACTTGACTTTGTAAGAGGTTTGCTATTTTGTGAATGCAGTGTATATAAGCCTGGTATTCACAAAATTTCTGGTTTTGTCTCTTGCTACTGAATTTGATCATATCTTCATTGTTTTTCATCATGCCACTTTTTTTCATCCTATATGATATTTTTGCTTTTTGTCCAATTTTTGATGAATTGTCCTTCTAATATATTTTAATTGGTGGCTTACTTTTTATAGTTCTGTGAACTAATCCTTTTCTATGTATCACAAGATATCTTATTGTGGGTTATGTATCACTATGGACATTTATTTTGATGAACACAAACCTATAATTTTTATGAATATTTCTTTATGAAAGTTCAAATAATGTTTACTGTTTTTTAAGAAAATAATTGATACTTACTTACATTACACATATTTTTTTTTTAGAAATATATATGCATCTGGGTGCCCAGGCTAATATGAAAAGTACCATGCCTGGGAGGTAGTATTTAAGGAAGCAAAATTATTAAGTGATAGAGAGAAAGCCACTAGATAAAGTTTCTGACTGGTTTTTACTTATGCCACTGACTCCAGACTCTTGTTTCAGGTTTGAACCCGAACTTCCCTTCATGATAGACTACAACTGTAAGATGAAAGCTATACTTTCTTTATCAAGTTTCTGTAGTTTTGGTGTTTTATAACAGCAATAGAAATTTAATATTGGCAAAATAATTTAAGAAATGTGATATTAGTGTAATAGACCCAGAAATATATTTGGGGGAATATTGGGTGGTAGTACTTAAATTTGTTTTTGGAAAAGTTCTGGAGTGCTCAGAGCTCAGTTGGATGATCTGTGAGTCCTTGGAATATAAGAATCTTGAGAGCAATGTTGATGATGGTGTCATGGCTTTTGGAGTTTCAGATGGAAGCAATGACTCTCTCCAACATTATCTCGCAGTTTGAGGTAAGAATCTATGGTTCTGGTCAGTTAGAGCTGAAGAATTGGCTCTGGTTAGGAAGATACCAGAACCACTAACATGAAACGTTTGCCTTGTTGGGACAATCTATACTGGTCATCTACGGTAAAAGAATCAGATGTGATTAAAAAGAGACCAGCATAACAGGCAAAATCTTCTGGTAAATATATCCTCAGGATCAGCACATAGATGATGTGACCCAGAAGGAACCCTGTCTTTTCTTCATCCTCACAGTTCCTCTTAATTATATGTAGCATTTCCCAGGTGGTACAGGTTTTGAAGTCATGATATGGTCATTGAGATGCTGGGATTTGGTGCTATGAGAGTTGAGGAAAGGCCATAGGTAAAAGGAGAGCAATAGTTCTCGTAGAAATCCTAAGAGAGGATGTATCATAAAGTGATAAAGTTGTCTTTATATATGTATTACCTTGCATGGTATTTTTTGGTGGACTTGCATAATTCACTTCTAAAGTCATTTTAAAACAGAATGTTTGTTTCCTTACTATTGTATTAATAAAACTATTTTAAAACCATTGATTCATGTCTCATATTTTGGTGTTTGTTCTGAGAAGTTTAAATATATATATATACAAAGATATTATTTCATAGTTAGAATATCCAAAATCTAATCATCCTTAATCATTGAGAAATATTCTATCAATTACCTATTGTCTATTTGATTTTACATATGTATGTATCTGCATCTGAGTATTTGAATGTGTTTGTGTGTGTGTGTTGTGGTGTATGCGTCTATGTATGCATCTGTATGACTGTATAATCCTTAAGAGTATTCAACCTCTGCAAAAAGAGAGTAAATAATTAGGACAAGAGGACACTAATAACTAGTGGATTTTTAATTTACAAAGTTGTATGAATTTATGCCTTTCAATATAATATTTTGACACTATTTGGGAACATGTATGATCTTGGAGGACATTATGCCAAAATAAATATTTATTAAAGATACTTATCATAGTGGTTTTTTAGAACTTAATACTATGAATTGCTGTGCATAAAAGTTTTCCTTACTTGTAGGTTATCAAAAGTTTTCATCATTGTTCAAATGTTTAAAGGCTTTATGACAATCTCTGTAAGTTTTGTTCAGAAATGCATCACTTAATTTTAAAATATGTATGAATATTGGTAAATTATTTAGTTATTAATGCTTATTCTTTTCTTATATTCAGGGAATAACTGCAGATATTGTTCTGTTGGACTCATCATAGGAAAAGAAAACCACTTTAAATTTTATTCAATAAATTGGAAAGCTTTAAGTGGTCTTTGAATTCCAATAGGAAGGATACAAGGAATGATGTCTTAGTGTATTTCAGCTCTCCATGTTTGAGTGATAATTATATTCTCAGAAATTTGTGCCTATTTTCTATCTATTCCATTTACTATAAAGAAAAATATTTAGATTAGATGTATTCTTTCCTATTCTTTTCCGTTCTTTTCTTTTCATTTATTTACTTTAAACTCCAGATTTTATTCCCCTTCTGGTCCACCCCCACACTACATCCCAATCCTCCTCCCTGCCTCTCTGTGTCCATAATGTCCATACCCCCCAAACACCACCCCCACCCCACCAGACCTGTAAACTCTCCTGGCCTCCAGTCTCTTGAGGGTTAGGTGCATCTTCTCTCACTAAACCTAGACCCAGTACCCTTCCTGCTATATATGTGTTGGGGGCTTCATATCAGCTGTTGCATGCTGCCTGATTGGCGTTCCAGTATCTGAGAGATCTTGGGGGTCCAGGTTAATTGAGACTGCTGGTTTTCCTACAGGGTCGCCTTCCTCCTCAGGTTCTTCCAGCTTTTTTCTAATTCAACCACTGGGGTCAGCAGCTTCTGTTCATTGATTTGGTGCAAATATCTGCCTTTGACTCTTTTGGCTGCTTGTTGGGTCTTTCAGAGGGCAGTCACGATAGGTCTCTCTTTGTGAGCACTCCATAGCCTCCATAAAAGTGTCATGCATTTGGGCCTCCTCTTGAGCTGAATCCCACTTTGGGCCTGTCGCTGGACCTTCTTTTCCTCAGGTTCTTTTCCATTTCCATACCTGCAGTTCTTTCAGAAAGGAAAAATTATGGGTCAGAGTTTTGTCTATACCTTAAAAATAATACATGTGAGATTGCTGGATTTAATTAATTTGTTGCAAAAACTGTTATTTCCATGTTTAGTGGAACCTATCAACTGCCATTGTTGTAACTTTTTATCTAGGCCAGACCTTATATGTGTGGCACAGAAGATCCAACTTGGCATTAAGAACAGAAGGACATTTACTTACTTGATTGATAACTAAGTCACAAGCTCAAAAACAATGGACTACTACTCTGCAATTAAAAACAATGAATTCACGAAATTCCTAGCAAATGGTCAGAACTGGAAAATATCATCCTTAGTGAGGTAACCGAATCACAAAAGAACACACATGGTATGCAGTCACTGATAAAGGGATATTAACACAGAATCTCAGAATACCTTAGACACAATCCGCATATCAATAGATTTCTAAAAAGATGGAAGGAGAGACCCCTGGTCCTGGAAAGACTGGATGTAAGGGAACGCCAGGACAGAGTAATGAGAGGGGGTTGGATGAGGAACAGAGGGAGGGAAGGGGGCTTATGGGTCTTTCGGGGACAGAGGAAACGGGAAAGGGGAAATCATCTGGAATGTAAATAAAAAAACTTAGAAAAGAAAAAAAAAAGAAAAGAAAAAAAAAACAAGCTCCAAAACAGAGGATGTTCTTAATAACTCATGTTTTCTTTTAAATTTCTATTTGCAGTAGAGTTGTTCAATTAATATCATATAGCAACTAAGAGTTCAAATGAATACAGTGAATATCCTTACAGTTCTATATCACAAAAATTAAAGCCTCTATCAAAATATTCCATACATACAGAATAGAAGAACCACTGTCTCTCTTACAGTTATATACACCAACTTCACAGACTGTAGTTCCAACTCAGCAGCTCAAACATCTGATCAGCTCTTCTCTGACTAATTCTACAGGAATATGCTTTGCTAGGGTGATGTAAAAAACTAAAATTCAGGTTGCATTCTGCTCTTGTGTTTTAAATGCTGTCCACATTATTTAAGTATTTCATAGTTAAACATTATCTCATAGTTTCTTTATCAATGTATTTTATTATAGATTTTTCAAATCAACTTGGCTGTCAGCTACTCATTCCTGGCAAGGCTTAAGTCTTTTACCTCTAGGGATTATTGAAAAAAAATCTGTTCAAAAGAGATGATCTCATTTGAATTTGTTCCAAATAGTTAACAAGCTTATCTATTTAAATAGTAATGGTACAATAATTTCATAGATAGAATTGTGAATGAAAATGAAAGAAATATTTTCCAGAGCAAATGGCCCAAGTAGTCTCTGGTATTTAACACTTTATGTATCCAGTCCTAATATTTTAACATTATTTATGACAGCCTGTGGAAAGTTTCAGTTTCTTAGGGTGTTCAACATACAGAGACATGTTTTCAACAAGAAAGGAAAGGATTTGTGGAGAGTCTGAATGATAGAACTTGAAGGCTTCCAACTATAGTTATGAAAAATCTTCACCACCAAGAATCCAGTAATTTAAACCACTGATTTGTTTTGTTGAGTACCTGGCTTATGAGCCACATGGAGATTGCTATAATTCATTAAATCAAGACCATTTTAATGCTTTTATTACAAGTGTTTCAGAAGACAAAGTTCACATAATTAATTTTTGAGTTGTGAATTTTAATTCATATATGGCCATATAAAGAGGGTTGACAATTTCTGATTACTAGGTGGATTTTTATAATACATATCTTTATTTTTTTAAGAATATTTTTAGAAGTTTATGATACCTACCTATTTTGTACAGTAAGTTCTGAAACTAAATTAAAATATTTTGTATTTAAGTTTTAACTTGTATGTAATTAATTCACAGTGACAAAATGAGGTAATGTGAAATTTTGTCAAAATGTGTTCCTGCGATCTCCTGGTGCTATTTCTTCAACTACTGTATGGTCATCTGTGCCATGAAGGCAAACTGATACAGGAAATAATTTAAGGTATACCATGAAAAGAACCTTGAATTGTTTTCAAATAAAAATAAGAAGCATGATGTGAATCCATGGAACCACAAACAACTATGTTAGGTAAGGATTTTTGTGATAGGCTGAAAAACAGCTGATATTTTAAGTCATATACTCTCACAGGAATTTGAATTAGAAAAGTTAAGATGATTCACAAATTCATCACAAACTACAAGTATATTTGATATTAGTATCACTTATTTCTTTGGGGAAAGGATAAGTTCCACTTATCTAGAAAGCAAGTTAAAATTTTTATATACTATAAAATTATGTACAATAATTTGTGATTTTCATCTTATGAGACATTTTATTTTATGTGCTTTGTTTATATAATGCATAATCACTATAGATATATTAAATTTGGAAAAATAAAAATTTTGTATCGTCACAATGCTTTAGGTATATAAGGATAAATGGCTATTATATTTCAATTGCTTGATATTGTATTTTATGTCTATATATTGAAATTGTCCAAAGAATAGGTTAGTATACCTGCATAGAGAAAACAAGAAAGCAATGTATCACCTGCCACAGAGATTTCCTAGTTTGTTATCATGCAGTATTGTATAAGGTATTAAAAAAACCCTTGTTTTTATTGATTATGTAAGATATTTTCATGAAAGCATATGTTATCATTGGAGCAAACATCCTCCTGCAAATTTCTACTCTCCTTTTCTTCACCCCTTTTGTTACTTGAAGCCCCCTTAGTTCCAACCAGTTTTCCTCCCACTCTTATGTCTTCTGTGAATTTATGATTTTATGTATCTACTGAAACTCTAAAACGCACAAATGAGAGACAATGTACTCTGGTTCCTTCTGATAGTGAGTTGAATTGACTATCTGGGTTTTTTTTACACTTGTATCTGTGTTTGGCAAGGGATATAATGTCACTCCACTTTATGGTTGACAAAAGTTCAATGCTAAGCAAAGTACTTTTTTAAAATATAAGACTATATTTCAAAAATGACCATGATCTTAGTAATTGGATTAAATCATAATTAAATATTATTCTTCTGTATTTTTAGAATCCATTCTTTGATAGTTTATATATAAGTCTAGTATAGTATAGATTGTGTAATCTAGTATTTTTAATATTATGTAAATAATTACATGAGGCACTATAAGATTTGGCCTGGTGAAAACCTACGATGATCAAGTCTAAGACCAACTAAACTGTGTAGAAACTAAAATGTTGGAGATAGTATTGGACATGCTATATGATGTCTCTCTGTTCTGTAACAGGCATGTGTATAACACTTGGGAACTTTAAAAATGGCAGTAATGATCTTCTGACTCAGTTCGAAGCAGAGATATAATTGTGACATCTATAAGATGCATTCTAACTGTTTCCAAAGCAGTTCTGACTCTGCACATATCTTTCTCTGATATCAGTTCCTTGCAAATGTTATTTCCATGCCTAATGTTATGCAAATACATTTCTTCAAAGTGAGTATTGATAGTATTTTGTATACAATGAATAAATTATTACATGTAATGAAATAAATAAGATTTTAATGATTAAGGTTTTAAATCTTATGACTTAATATAATTTTAATTGAAATCCAGGAAATGGTTCATGAGACTCACATTTATTAAAATCCAGATGACTTCTATAGTCCTGCCAAGTAGACAGAAATTCTCATGACTTTTTCTCAGTTGATGCTCACAGTGAAATATCTGGCAATACTAGTCACAGGCAGCATTGAAATGTGTGAAATTCTGAGCTGTGCTTTAGGCACTCCCTTGGATAATAAGAACACCCACAGACCACTCTAGGAGAGGGAAAACATGAAGGTCACTGTGGTACACTGAGTGATTCAGAGGCAGAGGGAGACTCACTAAGATGTTCAAGATTAGGACTATACTAAGTGAATGCACCATATGATGTACCCAGGTGTGTGGTTTCATGGTCTACAGCATCCATCATGGCCATTGTTCTGTCCAAGTATTTATCAGACTCTTTATTGCTATACCATGTACAACAAAATTAGGGTTATTATTTGATCGCAGTAGTTATTAAAATCATTTTACAGAAAGGAGTTATAAACTTGAAAATATTGTTATAAAATGTGGAAAAGAAGAAATTACTGCAGCAGAGAAATGGAAGAGATCAGAAGTAACAATGCTGATGACCATTAGAGATTGTTAGACTTGGAAAGATTCTGAAATATGGTCTAATCCCCTTGTGTTTTAGGATGCCAACAGAGATATAGTTCTATGTTAAGAAAATGAACCCAGCCCATACTTCACATACTGGTTTTGCATTTTCTTTTAATGTTATGCTTGGGAGTTATAGAAAATGAATTCCTCTGTGAGGATTCTTAGTGTTCCTATCCTAAATGCTTAAAATAATTAAGACTAAATTAAATCTTATTTTAATCTTAATTTTAAAAAGGTTGAATCCTCACTGTTAATTTTCTCTTTTCTTTTTATTTTTTCCTCTCTCTCTATTCCTATCTATTCCAGAGAATTCTGGAAAAAAATATGCTGTCTGATGATGCAGTGCTTTTTAAGAGCCATGGGTTAGTTCAGGTATAGTAAAATACTTTTTAAAATTCTGCAGGTGGATATAATCATGTTACTAATCAATAATATAAAGCAAGAACTGAAACCATAACTACTAAAATATGAAGTTATTTCTATAAACGATGATGTCTGAATAATATTGGTGCTATTTGATTCAATTCAGAATCTTTTCAGATCAAGTGAGATATATATGATGACTAAAATTATCTTGTGAGGTGAAGTTTCTGTGTCAAATAGTCCAACATAATAGCACTGACATGGACCCTCAAAGACCAGTGCTATTGTGGCAACCACCCAACTTCAATTTTAAAATACTTTTCATAGATATTATCAGCTAGAAAGGGTTGATAAACCCAAGGTTAATGACACAACCATTTTTCAAGTATTTTTAGGAGAAACATTTCTTTTTTGGTGTATCAAGGCCAAGAAGCAATGTTTTTTATGGGTGACAGAGATAGATTATCTGAATTTTTGTCTAGAGATGAACTGTTATTTTGATAACCTTAGCATTCAGAGATGCATTAACAGAAAACAAATGGAGATTGTTATACTATGAAGTTCAATATATATTTATTAAATGGCCACTATTGGTAAGCTACTGTAAAGACACCATATGTCCCATTACAGAATGTACTTATGGTCTTGCTAACAGATCATGGGATGTCTTATTCTCCTGGGCTCTTTGTATGAAATAAGGCTGATAGAAGAATAAATGGGCCAGAGCAACAATGTCACAGAATTTGTGCTGCTGGGCTTCACTCAGGATCCTGTTTGGCAAAAAGCTTTATTTATTATGTTTTCACTGATGTACATTGCGACAGTGGTGGGCAACCTGCTCATTGTAGGGACAGTGATTGCCAGCCCCTCCTTGGGCTCCCCAATGTACTTCTTCCTTGCTTCTTTGTCACTCATGGATGCTGTTTATTCTACTGCCATCTCACCCAAGTTGATTGTAGACTTGCTTCGTGAGAAAAAGACCATTTCCTTCAGAGCTTGCATAAGCCAGCTCTTTATAGAGCATTTATTTGGTGGGGTTGACATTGTCATTCTGGTGGCAATGGCCTATGATCGCTATGTGGCCATCTGTAAGCCACTGCATTATTTGATCATCATGAATCGACGGGTATGCATCCTCTTCTTGGTGATGGCCTGGGTGGGAGGTTTTGCACATGCTTTGTTTCAAGTTCTTGCTGTATATAATCTTCCTTTCTGTGGTCCCAACGTCATTGACCACTTTGGCTGTGACATATACCCACTATTGCTACTTGCATGTACTGACACCTACTTCCTTGGCCTTTCTGTCATTGGCAACAATGGGGCAATGTGTATAGTCATCTTCATTCTCCTCCTAGTCTCCTATGGAATCATCCTTAGATCTCTCAAGAATCACAGCCAGGAAGGGAGGCGCAAAGCTCTGTCCACCTGTGGCTCTCATATCACTGTGGTTTTTCTCTTTTTTGTTCCCTGTATTTTCATGTATGTAAGACCTGTTTCTAGTTTTCCTATTGATAAATCCATCACTGTAATTTACACTGTTGTCACTCCCATGTTGAATCCTTTAATATATACTTTGAGAAACTCAGAGATGAAAAATTCCATGGAAAAGCTCTTCCAAAAAATATTAAGTCCAAATAGAGTAAGGCTTTCTTCTTGCTGCTTATATTACTAAGCCATACGCAGCAATCCCAAATAAACTCTTGTGGCATGGCATTCTCTTTGATCATTCACACTACCAATTGATACTCTGAAACTACTGTTACTGTAAATATAATTGTGAAATATTGTCATTTGTTCTGAAATTCATAATCATTAGTATAGCTGTGTATAGTATAAGTTATTCATTAGCTACTTGTTTTAACCATTTTTAATGAATTGCATATCATATTTTTTCATTTTCAATATAAAATTTCTTTAAAATTTTTCATATATTTTGTTCAATAACTATTTTTATTTAATTAAACTTTAGCTTGAAATAATTCTCTTTGAATATTTTTATGGTTTTATTGAGATACTCATAATCTGTGTTGTACTTATGTTGTTGTGAAACCTGTAAAATTTTACAGTGGTAATGACATAATTTTTGTTTTGTTATCTCTTATATTTTTATTTCTCTGTGTTGAGAAACCCATGATCTACTTTCTATGCCTTTTAAACTAGAGTATATATTTTTCATTATTTTAAAAGTTATCCTTTTTGGTTGCCCTAAAAATACTTCTCTGTTTGATGACATAGTATGTTCTTTATATATTATGTCAATGTTATGTGTCTCTTTGTAAGCCATTTAATTTGATCTTTTTCCTTTACTATTTCTTGCCAATAAAGCAGGATTTGAAAAGCAACAAAATATTCAATAATTTTATTTTATCAATATTTCTAAAATAGTAGTAGTTTTGGCTGATAGATTGTTGAATACGTAGGCAGTTTAGAAAAGAGCTGATATCTTGATTCCATTAAATCTTTCTTTTGGGAAGAAGAAAGCTATCTTTCTGCATGTGGTAGAATTCTTCATTATTTCTGGTCCCAGTCTGTTTTCATTAGAAGTTTAACATTTTTCCTTTTATATTTTTTAATTCGTATCATATGACTTAAACGGGTGCTATCTCTCTTGCATTTTCAATGATTGTGACAATTAGTAACAAATTCTGATACATTAATCTCTACATGATATGATGCAATTTTGGTTAATTCTTTGGATTTCTATATAAAATAATTATACCATCTGAAATAACTATTTTTGTTTCATCAATATTTATCTTAAAATGTATTACTTATTCTGCTGATATATTACTTAAAATAGAAAAGTACATATGATCATTTGGAAGACACTAATTTCTTTATAAAAAAATTGGGGAAATCCTATACTAGCAACTTTAGAGCACACCTTAAAGCTCTGGTACAAAAAAATCATACACACCAAAGACAAAGAGATTGCAGAAATTAACCAAACTCAGGGCTGAAATCAACCAATAGGAACAAAGAGAGCAATACAAAGAATAAATAACACCAAGAGCTGGTTCTTTGAGAAAATAAACAAAGTTCATAATCTCTTAGCCAAAGTAACCAAAGGACAAAGAGATAGTATCAAAATTAACAAAACCAGAAATGAAAAGGGAGACATACCAACAGAAACTGAGGAAATTCAAAAATCATCATATCCTAATACAAAAGCCTATACTCAACAAAACTAGAAAATGCAGATGAAATGGATGATTTTCTAGACAGATACAAGTTACAACAGTTAAATCAGGACCAGAAATAATTATCTAAACAGTCCCATAACCTCTAAGCAAATAGAAGTAGTCATGAAATGTCTCCCAACCAAAAAAAAGTCAATGACCAGATGATTCTAGTGCAGAATTCTATCAGACCTTCAAAGAAGACTTAATTCCAATACTGCTCAAAGTAATCTACAAAATAAAAGAAAAGGAATACTACCTAATCTGTTCTATGGAGCCACAGTTACTCAGACACTTAATGCACACAAAGATTTAACAAAGACAGAGACCTTCAGGCCAAATTGGCTTATGAATATTTGTGCAAATATAGTCAATAAAATTCTCATAAAATGAATCCAAGAACACATCAAAACCATCATTCACCATGACCAACTAGTCTTTATCTCAGGGATGCTGACTTGGTTCAATATATGGAAATCCTTCATTGTAATCCACTTTAAAAACAAGTTCAAAGGAAAAAAATCACATGATATTCTTATTAGATTCTGAAAAATCTTTGACAAGTTACAACAACACATTGTGTTAAAAGTTTGCAAATATCAGGAATTCAAGGCCCATACCTAAATATAATAAAAGCAATACACAACAAAGGAACAGCCAACATCACATTAAATGGAGAGAAACTTAAAGCAATCCCAAAATATCAGGGACAAGACCAGGCTACCCACTCTTTCCCTAGTCGAAGTTATAGCTAGAGCAATTAGAAAACAAAAGGAGTTCAAGGGGATACAAATTGGAAAGGGAGAAGTCAAGGTATCACTATTTGTATATGGTACAATAGTGTACATAAGTGACGTAAAAAAATTCTACAAGAGAACTCCCACAGCTGATCAACAACTTCAGCAAAGAGGTTGGGCATAAAATTAACTCAAACAAATCAGTTGCCTTCCTCTATACAAAGGATAAACAGCCTGAGAAAGAAATTATGGAAACAACACCCTTCACAATAGTCAAAAATCATATAAAATTCTTTGATGTAACTCGGACCAAGCAAGTAAAAGGTCTGTATGATAAGAACTTCAAGTCTCTGGAAGAAGATATCAAAGAGGACCTCAGAAAACAGAGAGATCTCCCATGACTGAAAACCAAATAACTCATTTAAAAAAATGGAATACAGAGCTAAGCAAAGAATTCTCAACTTAGGAATCTGGAATGGTCAAAAAACACCTAAAGAAATGTTCATTATCCTTAGTCATCAAGAAAATGTAAATCAAAATTACCCTGAGATTCTACCTTAAAACAATCATAATGGCTAAGATCAAAAACTCTGGTGACTGTTTTCCCTTCAGGCTGCCATCTGCAGCAGGGAACCAGTCAGATCCAAAGCCTTCTGTGCTTAGCCCACCAGGAGAGAATGATCTCCCAGTAACGATTTCACTTCTGAGTGAGAGTGCAGAGGTGAGATCTCCACCTTCTCTCTGGAGGGGTACAGTTAGTAGCACACTGGGCACGATCAGTAGAGCAGCTGGGACAGGAGGCTTCCCTTACAGCAGCCATTTGCAGCAGAGAACCAGACAGCTCCATTGCTTTCTGTTCTTAGCCCACCAGGAGAGAGTGATCTCCCAGCAGAGATTTCACTTCTGAGTGCAGAGGTGAGATCCCCACCTTCTCTCTCTGGAGGGGTATAGCTAGGAGGGCACAGGGCAAAGGATCAGTGGCGTTGCTGGGACAGGAGTCTTCCCTTCTGGCTGCCATTTGCTTCAGGGAAGCAGACAGCTCCACAGCCTTCTGTGTACAGACCCTGCCAGAAGAGAGTTGGTCTCCCAGGAGTAGAGACACAGGCTTACAGGCCCATAGGAGGGGCAAGCTCCAGCCAGAGACAACAAGACCAACTAACACCAGAGAAAACCAGATGGCGAAAGGTAAGGGCAAGAACCCTACCAACAGAAACCAAGGCTACTTGGCAACATCAGAGCCCAGTTCTCCCACCACAGCAAGTCCCGGATACCCCAACACACCGGAAAAGCAAGAGGTAGATTTAAAATATCGTCTCACGATGTTGTTAGAGGACATCAAGAAGGACATAAATAACTCCCTTAAAGAAATACAGAAGAACATGGGTCAAATGGTAAAAGCCCTTAAAGAGGAAACACAAAAATCCCTGAAAGAAATACAAGAGAGCATGGGTGAACAGGTAGAGGCCCTGAAATCAATCAAGTAGAAACAAATAAAACCATACAAAGAATCAACAAAACGAGGAGTTGGTTCTTTGAGAAAATCAACAAGATAGATAAGCCCTTAGCCAGACTAACCAGAGAGCACAGAGATAGTATCCAAATTAATAAAATCCCTTAAAGAATTATAGCAGAACACAAACAAACAAGTGAAGAAACTGAACAAAACCATCCAGGATCTAAAAATGGAAGTGGAAACAATAAAGAAAGCACAAAGTGAGACATCTCTGGAGATAGAAAATCTTGGAAAGAATTCAGGAGTCATAGATGCAAGCATCAACAACAGAATACAAGAGATAGAAGAAAGAATCTCAGGGGCTGAAGATACCATAGAAAACACTGACTCAACAGTTAAAGAAAATGCAAAATGCAAAAAGCTCCTGAGCCAAAACATGCAGGACACAATGAGAAGACCAAACCTAAGGATTATAGGTATAGAAGAGAGCAAAAATTTCCAACTTAAAGGGCCAGTAAATATCTTAAACAAAATTATAGAAGAAAACTTCCCTAACCTAAAGAACGAGATGTCCGTGAACATACAAGAAGCCTACAGAACTCCAAACAGACTGGATCAGACCAGAAATTCCTCCTGGCACATAATAATCAAAACACCAAATGCACTAAACAAAGAAAGAATATTAAAAGCAGTAAGAGGAAAAGGTCAAGTAACCTATAAAGGCAGGCCTATCAGAATTACACCAGACTTCTCACCAGAGACTATGAAAGCTAGAATATCCTGGGAAGATCTCATACAGACCCTAAGAAAACACAAATGCCAGCCCAAATTACTACACCCAGCAAAACTCTCAATTACCATAGATGGAGAACCAAGATATTCCATGATAAAATCAAATTTACACAATATCTTTCCACAAATCCAGTCCTACAATGGATAATAGA
The DNA here is from genome assembly GCA_036184795.1 of Tokudaia tokunoshimensis. NCBI lineage: Eukaryota > Metazoa > Chordata > Mammalia > Rodentia > Muridae > Tokudaia > Tokudaia tokunoshimensis. The sequence goes on along the minus strand of BTHU01000004.1, from coordinate 64,427,219 downwards.
TTAAAACGCCAACACAAGGAGGGAAACTACACCCTAGAAAAAGCAAAAAAGTAATCTTTTTCCAACAAACCCAAAGAAAAGTAACCACACAAACATAAAAGGAACATCAAAAATAACAGGAAGCAGCAATCACTATTCCTTAATATCTTATAACATCAATGGATTCATTCCCCAACAAAAAACATAGTCTAACAGAAATATTTTTCATGTAAATCTTCAATTTTATCAGAAAATGTTTGTGATTCCTCTTTTAATTTAGTAATGTTTTTTATGTGTACCATTTTAACTGTAGTATTTTCCATGATAATCTTTAATTTTAACATTTTTTATATATTTCTTAAATTTTATCAGAAATATTTTCCATGTAAATCTTCAATTTTTTCAGAAAATATTTATAATTCCACTTACAATCAATTTAGGAATTTTTTATGCCTACCATTTTATCTGTACAATTTTCCATGATAACCTTCAATTTTAATATTTTCCATTTATTTTTTTTCAATCTTATCAGAAATATTTTCCATGTAAATCTTCAATTTTATCAGAAAATGTTTTTTAATTCTACTTTCAATCAATTTAGGAATATTTTTATGCCTACCATCTTATCTGTATAATTTTTCAGGAAATAGTTTTAAAATGTTTTTATATATATTTCTTGACTTTTATCAGAAATATTTTCCTTGTAGATCTTCAGTTTTATCATAAAATGTTTATAATTCCACTTTCAATCAATTTAGGAATATTTTATGCCTGACATTTTATCTGTATAATATTTCCATGAAATAGTCAATCTTAATGTGTTTTTCTATATATTTCTTCAATTTTATCAGAGATATTTTCCATGTTTTTTACACAATGGAATATTACTCAGCAATTTAAGATAATGAATTCATGAAATTCTTAGGCAAATGGGGAACAGGGGGAGGGAAGAGGGATTATGGGACTTTTGGGGAGGAGGGTACCAGGACAGGAAATCATTTGGAATATAAATAAAGAATATAGAAAAAAACCTCATGTGACAACAGATGCTGGCAAAAATGTGGGGAGAGAGGAATACTTGTCCATTGCTGGTGCAACTGCAACCTGGTACAATCACTTTGGAAATCAATCTTGAGTTCCCCAGAAAATTGGATATAGTTCTACCTAAAGACCTAGCTATACCACTCCTGGCATACACCCCAAAGATGGACAAACATATAACAAGGAGACATACTCCTTCCTGTTCATAGCAGCCTTATTTATAATAGCCAGAAGCTGGTAACAACCCAAATGTCCTTCAAGAGAAGAGTATGTAGAGAATTTGTTGTACATTTATATAGTGGAATACTACTCAGCTATTAAAAATGATGACTTCATGAATTTTGTAGGCAAGTAGATGAAACTAGAAAATATCATTCAGAATGAGCCAACCCTACCCAAAAATACATACATGGTCTGTACATATTGCTAAGTGTATTTTAGCTTCAAACCTCAGAATACCCAAGATACAATTCAGAGTCCATATGAATCTTTACTAGAAGGAAGGCCAAAGTGAGGATGTTACAATTTCACTTATAAGAGGGAGCAAAATAATCAATGGAGGCAGAGGGATGCAGAGTCCTGGATGGGAGAGGGGATGGGTAGGGAAAAGGGGATGGCAGGTTCAGGGGGACAAGATTTCAAATGTAAATATATAATCAATAAATAAAGACATTTACAAAACCATTTTTCAAAGCAAATGGAACAAAGAATGGGAGAGTATAGTGGATCGAGTATGGAGAAGAATAACAACTCCCAAATATATTTAGTTGATGAATAAATTGCAAGGTGATGAGTTAAGAAATCTATATCATTATTTTCAAGGCCCAGAGGCCATCATAGAAGGCATGAGGGAGCTAAAGAGATTAAAAAAAAAGGTAACACAGGACTGAAAGGAAACTCTTCTGGTCATGAAAGAAAGCAATCCAGGGAACTGCAAAGTACCTGTGAGTTAGAATGAATTGCTACCATGAATGGAGAAGATCTACTAAATAGGATGATTCAACACTCACTAATTTAACTCTTCTTTTCATACCTTCCATTTAAAGTTTTGCCATTTTAATTATGTTACAGCAGTGTTACATCACATATTTGTAGAAATCATGTAACTCTTAGGACAAGTAGCAAATATACTACTGTGAAATAGTAGTATTTCAAATACTCAAATAGGTGAGAAAGTGCCAATGACTTTTTCTTCATTCCACTGACTCCTGCCACACATAAGAGAAAAAAAAATGATTTCAATTCCTTCCAGGCAGAAAGAGTGTAAAACTCAGAGGATTCAGAAAATGGTTGTAAGACACTATCATCTTAACATGACAAGATCATTGTATTCATGGATGCAGAACATCTGAATTTGCCTGCACAAGATGAAGTATGTCACTTAGCACTCCACCATGTGTGGGGGAGGACCTCACTGGGCCCTATCCCAGCTATGGATCTAATGAGAGCTGACAGTTCCTGGGTGAGAGACATTTTCTTCAATGTTTGGCCCCTGGTAGGTTAGTAATGCTTGTGAATGGCCCTACATCCATGCTCTTGTATATAGCCTAGTTGAACTGAGTGAATTGTAAAAATAAATGAATGAATGAATAAGTAAATAAATAAAAAAATGAAACATGAACTTCAGAAGGATATGTGGTGACAGACTAAACATTTTCTTTATCCTGTAAGTAACATATTTGATATGACAAGATTAATGATTTTTTGCATAAAATTTAAAATACCAATGTTTAATAAGTCTATCAACTAACAGTTGTGGCCCATATCCAGGCCTTTGTGACACAGAAGAACCAATATGAAGCTAAATGTCTGCAGGATATGTGCTCACTGGACTGATGTCAAGCTTGAATAAGAGAATACTAGAAGAATCCCTTTAGCACTGTGAGTTTTAGGACAACAGCAGTCTCTTTGTATTAGAAATCATTGTTTAATATTGGATAGAAATTAAAGGATTAGATAAAAAGAAGGAAGATCCTTTGTTTTCATGTCATACAGAGAAAAGCCTTAATCTAAACACTTGTTTCTCAGAAAGTTATAACACTGATTATCTGCTGCAACAGATCCTGATCCCTCAGCTCTCAGCCACTGCATCTCAAGGCTTTTTGGAGTGATTGACACTGCACTTTGCTGTGGTGCTCTTAGCTGCAGGGACTGAAGCTGCTGCCTGCTTCAGGATGGTTCAAACCTTACTTGCCTCATGTAAATGTATCATGATGTACGACTCACAGGTCCCATACATTAAATTTGCAAATGTTCTTTTCCCATTGTAGTTTCCAAATCATCTTGGGAATCAGCTACTCGTTGTTGGCAAGGTTTGAGTTCTAATCTCTAGGGACTACAAAGGTGAAGAAGCTTCTCCAAGAGACATTGCTTCATTTGAATTTGTTCCAAATATTCTAATTAGCTTATCTACCAAAATGGATGTGCTTGTGCAGCTGATTTAAATGAAAGAGTTATTTTCTTAATTAAATGACCTAGAGGTCTTTCAAAACTCAGACTGCTAAGCTGGAGTATGGCTTCATTTGACAATTAGTCCTTGGTATATTTTTCTTAGTGTTTAACATTGATTGTGAAAGTTCATAGAAGGTTTTTATTTTCCTGGACTTTCTATATACAAGGAGATGTATAGAGAAAGGAGGAGACCTTGTTGAGACTCTACTTCAATATATTTAGAGACAGAAACTTCTTTTACTCATGAGAATTCTTCATCCTTAAGATGTCAATACATTCAAGATTGTATTGTTAGGAACTATCATATTTGTGAGGCATGATAAGGCTATCATATCTCCTAAAAGTAAGTCCTCCTTTGAGTGCTTCACTTCAATTGACTGAAATGGAAAAATGCATATACTAATTTAGATGACCACATTTTTAAAACTAAAAATATTATAGATGAACAAATTATTTACTTGCATAAACAGATTCTTTGTTTATGTCTGAAGACATTTCCTAGAAGATGAGAATATCTAACTGTCTTACATAGTAAGTTGCTGATGCTATACTCAAATCAAATGTTTCTTGATTTTTAGATAATCACTTGGGTATACTTAAACATCTCAAAAAGAGCAAGACAAAGAGAAGCCTTATGAAAATGTGCTGAGGATAGTCACTTGATAATCTTTCAATCTTCACTGAACAGCTGTAAGTTATGATGTGTTTTCAAAGGCACACAAGCACATGAACAATTTATTATCAATACAGTAATAAAACATTAATTTTTTAGAGTAAATATTAGACTTAATATATGTTTTTGACTCCAGCAACAAAGCACATTAATTATATATTCCTTTGTAAATGTTTTGAAAGTCATGCATTCCCATAGAAAATATGTAAATTGATGATGTTAAACAAAATCATACAAAGTCACATACACAATATCAGAAAAGACATAGTATTTTGTTAATTATAGACTGATTAGATTTATTTCCTATTTTACCAAATAAGAAGTGAAATATATCAATTTTTTATTTCACTTTATTTGACATATTTGTGGTATTTATTAATAAAGATGTATAATTATTTTTAGATATATTTACCTTAGTAAATTTAGAATTATATATTATTTCAAGGGCTTGGAATGTAGGAAAACAAACCTTCATTACATTTTGTCAATTGTATGTGGTTTTTGTTGTTGTTGTTGCTAGTTGTTGAGCTGTGATAGTATGCATGCAAGTAGCAATTGATAGGGAAGTACCTTTTCTACAGTCACAAGATTACTACGTTGGTATTGTAAAGTATTTTAATTAAAAATTTAAAATTCGGTATTTTAAATTTTACTGTGCTAGCTTTTATAAGATATTTTTCTAGTAAGTGTCTAATACCTTTGAGCCTATTCCCTCCAATCATGTGAGTGCTTCCCTTTCATGCCTCTGCTTCTCACTTGTCTCCTTTATTCAGAAATTTTAGTTTTATATTTATGTCATCTATTTGCATATGATTTGATCTTTCTATGAAAATTTGGGTGTCAACAAATAAAACCCTCTGCAACGTTAGTGTTTTAGATAAGGACTAATTTGTTTACTATAATTAATTCCAACTACACTCCTATTCCTGTAAGGAACATAGCATCTTGTACCCTTCTTCACCATTAAGGCAATGTGGATTATTTGTCCCTTGCTTTTTTCAAGTTGAACTATACTCCTTTAAGATAACTTTAGTGATCACTTACCTGTGATGCAACATAAAGTTCCTAAAATACTTTTTACCTAAATCCTAAGGCGGAAGAGCAGGCATTCCAAGAACACTTTTTCTACCCAGGAATATGTTCGTAATTCTTGTTAATAAATTCTCATGGTTTCTTGTAACTGCTACATTGACACAAAGAACAGCATTTCTAATAGTTAAGATTCATTCAGATGTCACAGCTATTGAGGAGAGCTTGATGAAAACTCATGACTAAAAAAGCACCTTGCTGCAGATATTGCAGATCCCTGTAATAAGATCATGAGTGTAGGAAGTGATTGACCCTGACACTGTAACACAAGCACATGCTCGAAACGCCACAACACTCAACACTGTGCTATTCTCTCTCAAAGTTTACCTAGGTTATTTCATGGTACATTATGAATAATGAAACCAGAGTCATCATTCAGAGCAGTTATAGTATCCCATTTATTTCTAAATTATTAACATTATTAGCATTATTAATGCAGTGAATCTAAGTTTAGAGATTGGTTCTGTAAATGTAAGAAATGAAAACTATGACAGTATTATAGAAATTAGTTTTGAACCAATACTTGCTGTGGACTGCAAGGCTGGAAAAACCCTTGCTGTCTAATCTCTTTACCTTACAATGCGCTAACATGTTCACATGGTTAGTAAATAACCAATACCATGCCTTCCCACACTAGGTATGAAGTTTTCTCTGAGCATTCTGTTTGGAGATCTGGACTCTGAATTTCTATTTGAACCTCCAGGACCTAGGAAGCATCACTATCACTCTCTCAGTTTCCATGTCTCCTGCCTCATCACTTGTTAATCACATGAGTTCTGAAAAACAAAGCTTCAGTACTGGTGCAGATGTCGAGGACAGCTGTAAGTCATTTCAGTCCAGGTAAATGAACTTGGACAATTTCAATTCATTTTCATCTGTTAAATATAATAATAATATTACATAATTGCAATAATAATAATAATAATAATGACAATGATAAATATGGGAGACAGTAGTGAAATGGCAATGATTGCAGGTCCTGAGAAGAGTAACAATCAGAATTAGATAATGTAACGGTTACAGATGGTACAAAATAATGCTATAGCTATGCAATACAGTTCAAAACCAGTTTTTGGCGACTGTGTAAAAGGTATTTAAAAAATAAAAGTCTTTTTAACTGTACAGGATCTATGTACAAGAGTTATAAAGTAAAGGCATTGTGAGGATGCTCGCAGGCAAATGATGTTTTGGGTAAAACACAGATCATGTTGCAACATTTTCTTCTAAGACAATAACATTGAACATGATGTATATAGTAGATGATGGTCTTAGCATTTATTTGCATCACCAATTTGCAGGATTATTAAAATGAATAAGACTTCTGTATTTTGTAATGCGATGTCAATCTATCCATCTATCCACCTATCCACCTATCCACCTATCCACCTATCCATCCATCCATCCATCCATCCATCCATCCATCTATCATCTATCTATCTATCTATCTATCTATCTATCTATCTATCTATCTATCTATCTATCTATCTATCTATCTATCTATCTATCTATCTCTTTATATGCCAATCACTGCCCCTGATCACAGCTCTCCTTTAGCACCTAGTAATAGAGTATCACTATTACTCCCTCAGTTTCCAGTTCTCCTACCCCATCCTTCCTCCCCACATTCCTCCTTCCCTTCTCTTGTCAGAGGGGAGAGGACCCACTGAGTGTCCATCCTGCCTGGCATATCAAGTCTCTGTAGGTTTAGGCACATCCTTCCTCACTGAGCCCAGACAAGGCAGCATTGTTGGCAAAAATATTCCACAGTTTGGCAACAACATTAGGAACAGACCCTGTTCTAGTTGTTGGGGACCCACATGGAAACTAGAGCTGGAGAGATGAATAAGAGTTTAAGAGCATTTACTGATCTTCCAAAGTTCCAGAGTACAATTCTCAGCAACCACATAGTGGCTCACAGGAATCTATAATGTTATCAGATGGTTTCTTCTGGCAAGCAGGCATACATGGAGATAGAGCTTTTGTATACAATGTGCTTTTAATAATAAATTTTAAATGTATGAAAGATAACAATATTTTTGCACTTCTGTATATAAATAAGCTGAAGTTTTGAGTAAATCCTAATCTGCAAAATTATTAGACAGAACTATGGATATGCTTCAAGATATAATGAACAGATGGTTTCTGAAAACTGCTGGTGTTGAATCCAAGATGTTGATGAAGATGTATTTTGTGGCAGAATGGAAGTCTAGGTATTGGCCACATTTAAGGGCAAGCCCTGTTCTATTGAGCTGTTACCACTGAAAAAATGCCTCACTGAAAAGTAAATGGAACAGAAAAACAATGTCACAGAGTTTATCCTGCTGGGTCTCACTCAGAATCCTGCTTGTCAAAAAGTATTGTTTGTCATGTTTTTACTCATCTACATTGTGACAATGGTGGGCAACCTGCTCATTGTGGGAACAGTGATTGCCAGCCCCTCCTTGGGCTCGCCAATGTACTTCTTTCTTGCCTTTCTCTCACTCATGGATGCTGTTTATTCTACTGCCATCTTGCCCAAGTTGCTTACAGACTTACTTTGTGATAAGAAGACCATCTCTGTCACAGCTTGTCTGGTTCAGCTTTTTGTGGAGCACTTATTTGGTGGTTCTGAGGTCTTCATTTTGGTGGTGATGGCCTATGATCGCTATGTGGCCATCTGTAAGCCACTGCACTATTTGACCATCATGAATCGGCAGGTTTGCATTCTCTTGTTGGTGGTGTCCTGGGCTGGAGGATTTGCACATGCTCTGCTTCAAGTTATCTCTGTGTATTTACTTCCTTTTTGTGGACCTAATGTCATTGACCACTTTGGCTGTGACATGTACCCATTGTTAGGACTTGCATGCACTGACACCTACTTCCTTGGACTCACTGTAGTTGGCAACAATGGAGCAATGTCTGTAGTGGTCTTTATCTTCCTCCTTGTCTCCTATGGAATCATTCTAAATTCTCTTAAGACTCACAGTCAGGAAGGGAGGCACAAAGCCCTGTCCACCTGCAGCTCCCACATCATGGTGGTTGTCCTTTTTTTTGTTCCTTGTATTTTCATGTATGTTAGACCTGTCTCAAACTTTTCTATTGATAAATATATTACTGTCTTTTATACAATTTTTACTCCCATGTTGAACCCTTTAATATATACCTTGAGAAACACTGAGATTAAAAATTGCATGAGAAAGCTGTGGGCTAAAATGCTCACTAAAGACATACAAAGAGTTTTTCCTTACTGAATGTGCAAATATTGGTTACGTGACATCCAATATTAAATTTTGGCTGTTTGACTTCAGAGTTTTACATGTGTTCTAACACTTAACTTTGTAAGAGGTTTGTTATTTTGTGAATGCAGTGGATCCTCTACATTTCTGGTTTTGTCTGTTGCTACTGAAGTTGATCATATCTTCATCATTTTTGATCATGTCACTTTTTTCATCCTATATGATATTTTTCTTTTTGTCCAAATTCAGATAAATTGTCCTTCTAATATATTTTAATTGATGGGTTACATTTTATAGTTCGGTGAACTAATTATTTTCTATGTATCACATGGTATCTTGTTTATGGGTTTTGTTTCACTATGGATATTTATTTTGATGAACACAAACCTATAATTTTTATGAACATTATTTTATAAAAGTTCAAATAATGTTTAGTATTAATCAATAAAATCATTGATATTTGCATATACATAGTTTATTTAGAAATATATATGCATCTGTGTACCCAGCCTAGTATGAAATGTAGCATGTCTGGAAAGTAGTATTTAAGAAAGCAAAATGATTAAGTAATAGAGAGAATGCCACTAAATAAAGTTCCTTAATCATTTTTACTTATGTCACTGACTTCAGGTTCTTTCTTCAGGTTTGAACCTGGACTTCCCTTCATGATAGAATGCAACTGTAAGATGAAATAAATACTTTCCTTACCACTTTGCTTTAGTTTTCTTGTTTTATCACTTAAAAAATGTGATATTAGTGTAATAGACCCAGAAATATATCATGGAGAATATTGGGTGGTGGCATTTCTGTTGGTGTTTGGAAAAGTTTTGGAGTGCTCAGAGCCCAGTAGGATGATCTGTGAGATCTTGTAAAATAAAAATCTTGAGAGCAATGTTGATGATAGAGGCTTGGCCTTTGGAGTTTCATAGGGAAGCAGAGACTCTATCAAACATTATGTCATAGTCTGAATTAAGAATCTATGGTTCTGGTCAGTTAGATCTGAAGATTTGGCTCTCATTAGGAAGATACCAGAATCACTAACATGAAAAGTTTGACTTGTTGGGACAGTCTATACTGATCATCTATGGTAAAAGAATCAGATGTGATTAAAAAGAGAGCAGCATTACAGCCAAAATCTTCTGGGAAATATTTGCTTGCGATTAGCACATAGAAGCTCTGACCCAGAAGGAACAGTGGCTGTTCTTCATGTTTGCAGCTCCACTTGAGGATATGTAGCATTTCCCAGGTGGTACAGGTTTTGAAGTCATGAAATGGTCATTGAGATGCTGGGATTTGGTGCTATGAGATATGAGGAAAGGCCAGTGTTGAAAGGATAGCTCCAGTTCCAGTAGAAACCCTATGGGAGAATGTATCATAAAATGGTAAAGTTGTCTTTATATATGTGTTATCTTGCATAGTATTTTTTGGTGGACTTGCATAATCCACTTTTAAAGTCATTTTAAATCAGAATGTTTGTTTTCTTACTATTGTATTAATAAAACTATTTTAATCACCTTTGAGTTCTGTCTGATATTTTGATGTTGGTTCTGAGAACTTTAAACTTCCTCCTTCAGATTGCTTTTAGTGTAATATACAGGTTTTTATGTATTGTACTTTCATTCAGTTCTAAGAGTCATTGGATTTCCCTCTTGATTGCTATAGTGACCCATTTATTACACTCTGATATGTTATACACTCTCCTTGAGTTTGTGCATTTAATTATATTGTGATCATAAAAAATATAGTGAAATATTTCAATTTTTAAAATATTTGCTTTGTGAAATAATATATGCGATATCTTACTGAATGTTTCATGAGCTGCTAACATATGTGTTTTTATAGTGCTTTGAATGGAAACTGATTTCCATTTGTATATTAATATATTAGTTATCATGAATATGAAATGAGAAACCAGATAGAAGGAAACAAAGTAACGGTAGTTATTAATATTATAATGATAAAGAGAAAGTAGACAGTGGGAAAAAGAATAGTAACTGTAGACCTCTAAAATATTCAGAAGAAGAGAATTTGCCTAAACAGTCTGAAGTGGGATAAGTAAAGATAAACTATTAGGTAACAGAATATCCATCTTTCAAAATAGTGCAACCCAGGCCCAAGTATATTTTTTGGAGAAATGAGAAAGCAAAAATGAATTATTATGGAGAGACTGAGGAAAAGAAAATGAACAGTACAAAACAAAACAAAGAAAAACTGTATGTTGCAAAATACCAAGGAAGAGATCATTTGATTTCTAATCTCAGTTTTGTAATGTTACATTTTGTAAGCTTTCTTTTCACATTTCAATATTTTCAAAACTATGTGGTAGTCAGCTATTCATTCTTGACCCGATCCAAAATTTTGCCTCTAGGATTTATTTAAGGGAAAAAAATCTATTTATGAAAAATTACTGGTTTATTTGTTCCAATTATTCTAAGAAAGGTATCTATTAAACAATGGGGTACAGAGCTAAACCAAGAATTTTCACCTGAGGAATATTGAATGGCTGAGAAGCCCATAAAGAAATGTTCAACATCCTTAGTCATCAGAGAAATGCCAATCAAAACAACCCTGAGATTTCACATCACACCAATCAGAATGGCCAAGATCAAAAACTCAGGAGACAGCAGGTGCTGGCGAGGATGTGGAGAAAGAGGAACAATCCTCCACTGCTGGTGGGACCGCAAACTGGTAAAACCACTCTGGAAATCAGTTTGGTGGTTTCCCAGAAAATTGGGCATAATACTACCGAAGGACCCTGCTATACCACTCTTGGGCATATACCCAGAGGATTCTCCAGCATGTAATAAGGAGACATGCTCTACTATGTTCATAGCAGCCTTATTTATAATAGCCAGAAGGTAGAATGAACCCAGATGTCCCTTAACAGAGGAATGGATACAGAAAATGTGGTACATTTATGCAATGTAATACTACTCAGCTATTAAAAACAATGAATTTTTGAAATTCTTAAGCAAATGGATAGAACTAGAAAATATCATTCCGAGTGAGGTAACTCAATCACAAAAGAACACTCATTGGTATTCACTCACTGTTAAATGGAGCTTAGCCCAGAAACCTGGTATACCCAAGATACAATTTACAAACCAAATGAAGCTCAAGAAGAGGGAGAACAATGTTTGGAAACTCCGGTCCTTCTTAGAAGAGGGTATGAAATACCCACAGGAGGAGATATAGTCACAAAATGTGGATCAGAGACTGAGGGAATGACCATATAGAGACTACCTCCTCCCCACCCCCACCCCAGGGATTCATCACATATACAGTTACAAAACCCAGACACTACTGTGGAAGCCAACAAGGGCTTGCTGATAAGAGTCTGACATAGTTGTCACCTGGGAGGCTTTGCCAGTGCATGACAAATACTGAGGGGGACACTCTCAGCCAACCATTCAACTGAGTACAGGGTCCCCAATGAAGGAGCTAGAGAAAGGACCCAAGGAGCTGAAGAGGTTTGCAGCACCATAGGAGGAACAATAATATGAACCACTCAGTATCTCCAGAGCTCCTAGGGACTAAACCACAAACCAAAGAGTACACATGGAGGGACCCATGGCTCCAGATTCATATGTAGCAGAGGACGGCCTTTTTGGACATCAAAGGGAGGAGAGGCCATGGACCTGAGAAAGCTAAATGCCTCAGTATAGGGGAATGCCAGGACCGGGAAGCAGGAGTGGGTGTATTGGTGAGCAGGGGGAGCAGGGAAGGGTTGGGGGATTTTCGGGTGGGGGTAGGGAAACCAGGAAAGGGGACAACATTTGAATTGTAAGTAAAGAATTTATCTAATAAAAAATAGCAGTGCTATAAAACAAGATAATAGGATGTGTTGCAAATTGAACCAGAAAAAGTACTTTCCTAATTCCATGGCTGAAGAGGTTTGTGAAAGCTAAAATCTGCCCAAGCTGGAGTTTGCTTCATTTTCTACTTAGTTTTTGAGGTATCATGCTTTTATTGAATTCATTGTTTCAGGAAGTCTGTGAATGGTCTCCAGTGTTCTGTCATCTTCCATACAGAGACTTATGTTTTAAAAGAGGAAGAAACCGGCCTCAGTGAGAATCTCTTCAAAAGACTCAAAGAATGAAGACTTGGCTTTCACTCACAGGAATCATTTATACGATTGTTTCTGAGAACTGTACTCACAGTTTTGATGAGTTTTGGGGACCTGGCTTCTTTGTGAGGCACACTGGTGCTAATTTACCAACTTGACCAAAGCCTTTTGATGGCTTCAGTGTAATTGTCTGAAAAGAGAAAATTTCCCATAATTTCAGGAGTTGCTCGTTTTGTATTTATTTGTGTAGCTAAGAAAATGTGCTAAGTTAATTTCTATTTATTAGATTGAGTTTTTGCATATTTGTGCAAGAATAGTATTTTGATTTTGTATGAACTTGATTTTTTCTTTCTTTTCTTTCTTTTTCTTTTTTACAAATTGTGAAGATTTACAACCACATTTTCAGTAAAGTTTTGACATCATTCAGTGATTCTTATATTTTAGGTATTTATTTGTATTCTTAGACTCTTCTTAGAAAGACTCATAATAGTAGTAGTGTTGAAATGTGTTTGTTATAGTAGCTTTGTACTCTTCCTACTTCTAAGCAACAGACATATGCCATCATATCTTATTGGAACACACATGGAGATATGATGTATTTTTAAGCAACCCAATAAAAGAGCCTTTGATTTGTGGCAAGAAATAAGACCCATGATGTCAATTCATGACAGACAACAATAAGCATTATAGCTAAAATTTCTATGAAGATATCACATACTTAAAATAAGACTCTGCCGACATAGTCTGTATGTGACTTTCAGTCTTCCTTACTGAAAACTAGTGTTCATAATATTGGAAGATGCTACAAGCTACAAATGGAGAGAAATAGCTGATATTCTTTCCCAGACATTATGCCTATGAACCACAACATTGACCACAATGGCAATATATCCCTAAATGTGCAATAGTTGTGCAAGGAACTTGGCTGTAACACAAAGCTATCCATAAGAGGGAATTGTACCTGGTTCTGGAAGTTACTAATGTCAAGGACTTTAACAAAGATCTGTTTTCCACTTCTTTACAAAACCAGAATAATTCCTAATTGTATAATAAACACTTTTATTTATACTCAAAGATAAATGTAGCTTTCACCCTTTTTCAACTTCTCTTCATAAGAGACAGTGTCCATTACAGTATACTATATATGACCATCACAGAACCATAACTGTTCAAAATAGAACAACTGCCTACAGGGCCCCTGGCCCTAGTGGGTGAATTTACAATACAGCATCTGTATGTAAGGCTCAGGGATCATAGTTGAAGAATTGGTGTGAATATTATAAAAGCCAGAGGGCAAGAATATATGTTATGATATTTTGTCCCCTAGAAATGACAGAAGGCTTTACCCACAGTACCTCAACAACATGGCTGCTTAAACAAGACCTTAGTAAATGCTCTTAGACATGTTAACATGGATCCTTGCTTAAACAAAAACTATACAACTAGGAAATTCTGACTGGGGAATTAGACTTTCCTAGGGATGAATGCCTACTTTATTATCTAATCCACATTGTTTAGCCCTCAAAATGTTCATAAATTTAACACTATGTATATATAATGTAACTCTAACAATTTAGGGACAGAGGTTGAATATTTGTGAGGGAATAGTGTAAGGGGTTTAGGAGAAGAGTTGGAAGGATAAAAAGAAAGGAGAAATGAAAATAAAAATTTAAAAAAAAATCCAAAAGATCATCTATTATGATTAGGTTGAATTAATTGTGCAATATGGAAGGGAGTGTATTTGTAAGTCACTGCAATTCATCACATAAATGACCTCAAGGCAGAAAGCACATGGCTATTTCAGGAAATTCAGAAATAAAATTGATAAAATCTATCATTAATTTTCACTAAAATTTCTTGTGATGAGGCATGTAGAGACTGTACTTCAACATTACAAAGGCTGTGTATTGTAAATAGTTTCAGGCCCAATGCAGAAAAACAAATCATTCACAGTAAGATCAGGAATGAAGCAGGTGTGTAGATTCCTTTTAACAATGTGTTTTAAACTCTAGCTTAAATAATGATAGAAAGAATTAAAAAATTATCCATCAATTATTTATATATATGTGTAATGGAATATTATTCTGTCTCCAAAAAATGACTAGCCAGTTAAAACACATTTGAATATGAAAGTCTTTACTAAGTGTTGTTCACACACAAACACATACACACACACACAATGTTTATATTTTTGACAATTTCATATAAAGTACTTTGATCCTATTTACCATCCTTCCCAAACTCCTGCATACCTACCCTTACCTCATTACCTATGCATCTTCTAGTTTTCTGCTTTTCTCCTAAAAGTGTGTAGTCGAGTTTGTGCTTCCCAGCTATTCTAGGGAATGAGAATTTTTCTCCAGTTTATCCACGTACTAGGGTTCACACCACTAGTGAAAACTGATTCTTCTAGGAGTTATTAAATACTAGTAATTTCTCAGCTATGTATGATATTTTGTTCCTGTCCCTTCTCCTCTGTATTTGGAATTTTATATGGCTTAAACTTTGCAGATCTTGTTCTTATTCTCACATCACCTGCAAGTTCATATATATGACCACAAATCTGAGTCTAGAAAATAGTGGTTTCTTGAAGTTATCCACAACCTCTGGCTCTTACATTTCTGCCCCATTGTCCATGAAGTCCCTGAACCTTGTATGGAGGGGTGTGATATATACAAACTATTTAGGCATGACCATTCTCAAGACTAATTACTTGAAAGTTGACAGTTTCAGTTATCCGTGTTAATTTCCCTTTTTCTGCAATAAGAATCTTCTCTGTAGAATGTTAAGAGATGTACTAATATATATTTAACAAAAAGTTATTGGGAATTATTGCAACGTTAGTCATTATCAGAATAATAGTATTAGGTTTTACAATAGGGCCTATTTTACCTTTGACCATGTTAACATTGACAAATATGGATACCATCTATTGAATATAACTTTGATCTATCCCAAAAGTTGTTGGCTGTAGGCTTAAATTTTTCTAAGTGTATTTTATTTAGGGTTCTTGACTGCTTCAACCTCTCTTCTAGCTCACGGGCCAGAGGTAGGTGAAAAAGAATATTATTTGGAAAAGGTGATTGTCTACCTGTTTAAAAATAGTTTCTTGGGGCAATTCCACTTATCCTTGTCAGGATACCAGGAGTCCAGTTTAATAGCAAATGCCAAATATGTTTTTAATAGTAAAAGTCCATAGCCAAAATCAAATATGAATCAGTAGTGGTGGAAGTGGGCAGAATTAGCTGGAATAACTTGAGAGGTTCTGGGATGCATTTCTCTCTACAAAATGAAGACCAATGAAGACCAGCAAAGAATAGTGAAGTGTTGCATGGCCAGAAAGGCCAGTGAAGTTTTGCATGCTATCACAGGTTTCCTAATGCAAGAGCAAACTTTTGCTGTCTATAGATTATATTTCTGATTTTTAAACATCATGCACCCTCTCAAGTGTCTGTTTTCAGCAAAACATCACAAACCCTCTTACTCGACAGCTTCCAGAAAAACATCACATGACAGAACTGAGTTTTTAAAAATCAGAACTTCCACTTCAGTTGGTTACTCTCTTAATATTCTTGCCACTGTTGTATCAGTGGGCATATCTTGTCAGCCTAGTTATTGTTTTAGCTTGCATGGTTCACAACTTAGTGATATTGATGTTTTTTTTTTTTTTCTTAAGTAGCATGAATGACACCTTCCATTACTATAAGAGCTAACTGGGTTAATAACATCTTGATTTCAACATGTTGTATGATCCAAGTGGGTGTTATCTTTAGCAATAAGGCCTTATTGATGAGTTATGGGGTTATGGTAACAAAAATGTCAACCATGAAACACAGAGCAATAGTAAGGCAAGGAAACAAAAACTACAGACATAAACTGACAGACATGGATAGAGTTTGCACCAAGGACAGACAATAGACAGGTAAGAGAAGTATATGTGCCAAAGCGACCCAGATATTCTATCTAAGGGAACAAGAACCAGAACCAAGAATTTCCCAATAGAAGCTAGAGAGGAAACACAGGGTGTTGCCTGTCCTCCTGTCCCTCGAAAAGCTCTGGAACAGTTTACATTCATTTTCCTTCTCTTTCTCCAAGTATCTCAGACTGGGCAGAGGACTGCTTTTCTGAAACCATTCTCTCTTTCATGTCCAGGGTCTAAACTGTCTCTAATCATGGTCCAAAGACTAAAAACATCTATGAGAATTATCGTCACTTCTCTAGGTTTTAGCATACTTATAAACACATACACGAAAGGCATCGTACCATTACCCCATCTTTTTTACACTGCTGGCCCAAATTTTCCTTTGCTAGAGCTCCCTCCCATGGTATCCTTCACTGTACTCTTCATACCTGAGCTCTACCATTGAGGTGTCAGCTGACCAAGGCAGCTCAATCAGTCAACAGGGTCTCAAGAGAGGAAATGAGGATTGAAAAGAAAACAACAATTAGACAACACTATATCATGACTCCAGCCAGTGCTGAGGCTGAAGCAGTTTTATTTTTTTCCAGTCTGCTTTTATACCATTCTAAGTTCATGCGAAGAATAAGGACAGTTCTAGGTCAAGGAATAAATAACACAATAAAGTAATAGTCAAGGTACAAACAAGGCAATAAACAAGGCTCCATGGTATTTAGGGATGATCAAGATCTTGAACCTACTTTCTTGTTCTAGCCCAAAGTCAAATTCTTGCCTACACCTACTTCCATGTCCCAGCCCAATGTCAAATTCCTGCCAAATTCTTAGCAGGAAGTCCCAAAAGATCTGCACTTCTGATGTTGGCATTTTCTTTGCTGCTCTTGGCACTTTGCTCTTCTCTCTGCTTCTTGCCTCTGTATCTTTCTGTAACTTGGGGAATATATTTCTATGATCTTGTTGAATAACTGGTCTGTGTTATTGATTTGGGATTCTTCTCCCTCATATGGATGGCCAGAGTAGGCTGGAGTTCTGGCTGTGAAACTCAGGCTTGAGTTGACTGATTGCAGAGAAGTGAAGATCAACTTGTAGGTTTTTAGCAAGCCAGACCCTGGCTTATAAACTGGAAAGTCTATGTAAAGAGTGTAGTAGTCAAAGATGAGCCAAGAACCCTCTGGGTAGATATCTGAAAGGAAAGTTATGTAAAAACCTGTATGTTGGTGACAGAGCAGTGAGAGATGGTCAGACAAGGCCCTGCTCTGGTTGTGGGTAGTTTGCTGGACCTTGTGGGTTGAAGAAACACCCCCCCACACACACAATGTTATTTCATAGTCACAATATTCAAAATTTATTCATCCCTAATCATTTAGAAATGTTCTATCAATTACCTATTGTCTACTTGATTTTCATTTGTACATGTGTATTTTGTGTATATGAGTATTTTAATGTGTGTGTGTGTGTGTGTGTGTGTGTGTGTGTGTGGTATGTGTGCATCTGTATGATTGTATAAACCTGAATAGCATCCAAACTCGGAAAAGAGAGATTAAATAATTAGGACAAGAGGACATTAATAACTAGTGGACTTTTAATTGACAAAGTTGTATGTATTCATGGCATTCAATATAATATTTTGACATTATAAGGGAGAACTTGGATGATCCTGGAGGACATTTTGCTTAAATAAATATTTATTGAAGATACTTATCACAGTAATTTTTTAGAACTTAATCCTTTGAATTGGTGTGCTTAAAAGTTTTGCTTGCTCATAGATAATCAAATGTTTTCATCATTGGTAAATGCCTAAAGGCTTTATGATAATTTACTTTCTGTATGAATTGTTCAGAAATATTTCACTTAATTTTAAAATATGTATTAATGTTGGTAAATTTTTTTAGTTATTAATGCTTATTCTTTTCTTGTATTTCAGGAATAACTGAAGATTTTGTTCTGTTGTATTTATCGTAGGATATGAAAACCATTTTAAATTTTATTCAAAAAATTGCAAAGCTTTAAGTGGTTTTTGAATTCTAGTAGGAAGGATACAAGGAATGATGTCTTTGGATATTTCAATTCTCCCTGCTTGAGTGATATTTATATTCTCAGAAATTTATGCCTATTGCATATGAATTCCATTTACTAAAAAGAAAAACATCTAGATTAGATGTGTTTTCTTTTCTTTCCTTTCCTTTCCTTTCTTTTCTTTTCTTTTTTTTTTCTTTTCTTTTCTTTACTTACCATTATTTATTTTATTTAAACTCTAGGTTTTAGTCCCCTCCCAGTCTACCACCATACAACATCCCATACCTCCTCCCTGCCCCCTGTCTCCAGGATGATGTCCAAATCCCTCACCCCCACCCCACCAGACCTGTATCTCTCTGGGCCTCCAGTCTCTTGAGGGTAAGGTGCATCTTCTCTCACTAAACCCAGACCCACCAGCCCTCTGCTGTATATGTGTTAGGGGCCACATATCAGTTGTCATATGCTGCCTGGGTTACCTTCCTCCTATGGTTCTTCCAGCTTTCTTCTAATTCAACCACAGGGGTAAGCAGCTTCTGTCCATTAATTGGGTGCAAATATCTACCTCTGACTCTTTTGCCTGCATGTTGAGTTTTTCAGAGGGCAGTCATGATAGGTCCCTTTTTGTGAGCACTCCATAGCCTCCATAATAGTGTCAGGTCTTGGGGCCTCCCCTTGAGCTGGATTCCACTTGGTGCCTGTTGTTGCACCTTCTTTTCCTCAGGCTCCTCTCCATTTCCAGTCCTGCAGTTTTTTCAGACAGGAACAATTGTGGGTTAGAGTTTTGTCTATACCTTAAAAATAATACATTTGAGATTGCTGGATATAATTAATTTGTTACACAAACTGTAAATTTCCAATTTTAGTGGAACCTATCATCTACCATTGTTGGGTCCTAATATCTAGTCCAGACCTTGTATCTATGACACAGAATATCCATCTTGGCATTAAGGAAAGAAGATCCTTTACTTACTTGATTGATGACTAAGTAACAAGCTCAAAAAAAGAAGATGTTCTTAAAAACTGGTGTTTTCTTTTAAATGACCATTTTCAGTAATTATTCAATTAAAATCATATAGTAATGAAGAGTTCAAATGAATACAGTAAAGATCCTTATAGTTCTATATCACAAACATTAAGGCTTCCATCAAAATCTTCCATACATACAGAAGAGCAGAACTACCATCTCAAAGTATACTTCTTAAAGTATCCCATAAAATAGAAACAGAAGGAACACTACTTAATCAGTTCTATTGAGCCACAGTTACTCTGACACCTAAACCACCCAAATTTTCAACAAAGAGAGAACTTTGGACCAAATTGACTTATGAATATTTATGCAAATATACTCAATAAAATTCTCACAAAATGAATCCAAGAACACATCAAAATCATCATTCACCATGATCATCTAGTTTTTATCCCAGGGATGCTGGTTTGGTTCAATATATGGAAATCTTTCAATGTAATCCACTATAAAATCAAGCTCAAATGAAAAAAAATCACATGACCATTTCATTAGATACTGAAAAATCTTTTGACAATATACAAAGCCCATCATGTTAAAAGTCTTGGAAATATCAGGAATTCAAAGTTCATACATAAACATAATAAAAGCAATATATAACAAAGCAACAGCTAACATCACATTAAATGGAGAGAAACTTAAAGCAATCCCATTAAAATCAGGGACAAGACAAGGCTGCCCATTCTCTCCCTATATATTCAGTATAGTACTTGAAGTGATAGTTAAAGCAATTAGAAAACAAAAGGAGTTCAAGGATCTACAAATTGGAAAAGAAGAAGTCAAGGTATCACTATTTGTAGATTATATGGTAGTGTACATAAGTGACCTCAAAAGTTCTACCAGAGAACTCCCACAGCTGATTAACAACTTCAGCAAAGAGGTTGAATATATAATTAACTCAAATAAATCAGTTGCCTTTCTCTAGACAAAGGATAAACATTCTGAGAAAGAAATTATGAAAACAACTCCATTCACAATAGTCAAAAATTATATAAAATATCTCGATGTTACTCTAACAAAGCAAATGAAAGATCTCTATGAAAAGAACTTCAAGTCTCTGGAGACAGAAATTGCAGAAGACCTCAGAAAATGGAGGGACATCTCATGCTCATGGATTAGTAGAATTAATATAGTAAAGATGGCCAACCTGCCCAAAGCAATTTACAGATTACAGATTCAACACAATCCCCTTCAAAATTTCAATGAAATTCTTCACAGACATAGAACAATTTTCAACTTTATTTGTAATAACAAAAAACCCAGGATAACAAAAACAATTCTCAAAAATAAAGAACTTCTGGGGGAGAATCACCATTCCTGACCTCAAGCTATACTACAGAATGATAAAAAAAAAAAAAAGAAACAAAAACCTGCATGGTATTGGTACAGAGACAGGTCAATCAGTGGAATTGAATTGAAGACCCAGTATGGTCACTTGGTCTTTGTCAAGGAAGCCAAAACCATGCAGTGGAATAAAGATAGCATTTTCAACAAATTGTGCTTTTCTAACTGGTCATCTGCACGTAGAAAAATGCAAATTTATACATGCTTATCTCTTTGTACAAAGCTCAAGTCTTAGTAGATCAAGGACTTCCACATCAAAGGAGATAAGCAAAATTGAATAGAAGATAAAGTGGAAAAGAGCCTCTAACACATTCGGATAGGGGGAAATTTCCTGAACAGAACAATAACAGTGGCTCAGACTCTAAGATCAAGAATTGATTTATTGGAGCTCATGTATCTTAAAAGCTTATGTTAGACAAAGAACACTGGTAACATTGTTTTTACCATGGTCATTGGTAAAAACACCAATCTACAGATTGGGAAAAGATCTTCACCAACCCTACATCTGATAGGGGGATAATATCCAAAATATACAAAGAACTCAAGAAGGAAGACTCCTGAAAACCAATTAGCTCAATTAAAAACTGGAGTACAGAGCTAAACAAAGAATTCTCAACTGAAGATTCTGGAATGTCCAAAAAAAATCACCTGAAGAAATGTTCAATATCCTTTATCACCAGGAAATGTAAATCAAAATGACCCTGAGATTCTACCTTAAACCAATCACATTGGCTATGAACGAAAACTCAGGTGACAACAGATGATGGCAAAAATGTGGGGAGAGAGGAATACTTGTCCGTTGCTGGTGTGATTGCAACCTGGTACAATCATCTTTGAAATCAATCTTGAGGTTCCCTAGAAAATTGGATATAGTTCTATGTAAAGACCCTGCTATACTACTCCTGGCATATACCCAAAAGATCTTCCAACATATAACAAGGATACATGCCCCATCATGTTCATAGCTGCTTTATTTATAATAGCCAGAAGCTGATAACAACCCAGATGTCCCTCAACAGAAAAATTGATACAGAAAATGTTGAACATTTACACAATGGAATACTACTCAGCTATTAAAATTAATGACTTCGTGAATTTTGGAGGCAAGTAGATGTAACTAGAAAATGTCTTCCTGAATGAGGCAACCCTACCCAAAAGGACATGCATGGTATTTACACCCTGCTAAGTGTGTATTAGCTCCAAACCTCAAAATACCCAAGATACAAATCAGAGATCTTATGAAGTGTTACAAGAAGGAAGGTCAAAGTGTGCATGTTACAATCTCAATTATAAGAGAGAACAAAATAGTCACTGGAGGCAGAGGGATGGAGGGTTCTGGATGAGAGAGTAGAGGGGGAGAGAAAAGGGATTGGCAGGTTCAGGGGGACAAGATTTCAGATGTAAATATATAATCAATAACAAAAGACATTTATGAAACCATTGTTCAAAGCAAATGGATTGAAGAATGGGAGAAAGAGTAGTGGATAGAGTATAGAGATGGATAACAACTTCCATATATATTTAGTTGACTAATAAATAGCAAGGTGACGAGTTAAGAAATCTATATTATTACTTTCAAGGCCCAGAGGCCATCATTGAAGGCGTGAGGGAGCTGGAGAGATGACAAAAAACAGAAGTAATGCAGGACTGAAAGGAAACTTATGAAAGAAAGCAATCCAGGGAACTGCAAAATGTCTGTGAGTTATAACTAATTGCTACCACATATGGAGAAGATCTACTAAATAGGATTCTTCAACACTCACCAATTTCACTCTTCTTTTCATATCTTCAATTTACAGTTTTGCAATTATGTTACAGCAGTGTTATATCATACATTTGTAGAAATCATGTAACTCTTAGGAAAAGTAGCAAATATACTCCTGTGGAGTTCTCTCAAATAGTTGAGTACATGCTAATGACTGTTTCTTCATTCCACTGACTCCTGCTACACATAAAAGAAAAATATGATTTAAATTCCTTCAAGGCAGAAAGAGTATAAAACTCAGAGATTTGAGAAGATGGTTGTAAGACAGTATCTTCTCAACATGACAAGGAAATGCATTCATGGACACAGAGCATCTGGATTTGCCTGCACAAGATGAAGCCAGTTAGCACTCCACCATGTGTCAAGGAGGACCTCACTAGGCACTATGCTCAGCTGTGGATCTAATGACAGTTGATAGTTTCTGGGTGAAAGAAATTTTCTTCAGTGTTTGGCCCCTGGTAGGTTAGTAATTCTTGTGCATGGCCCCACATCAATGCTTTTGTCCAGTTGAATTGAGTAGATTGTAAAAATGAATGAATGAATGAATACATAAATAAATAAAAATATATGAAATATGAACTTCAGAAGGACATGTGGTAGTAGGGTCTTAAGACTAGTTGGAGCTATGGAATAATGTGACCATGATGAAAATATCTTTTTTACATGTATAAATTTGTAAAGAAAATACTAACATTATTTTTAAAAAGCACAAAGACTAGACATTCTCTTTATCCTGTAAAAAACATATTTGATATCACAACATTAATCCATTTGTTGTATAAAATTTAAAATGCCAATATTTTATAAGTCTATCAACTAACAGTTGTGGCCTATATACTGGTCTTTGTGACACAGAAGAAACAATATGAAGCTAAATGAATGGATGATATGTCCTCACTGGACTGATGTCAAGCTTGAATAAGAGAATACTAGAAGAAGCCCTTTAACACCACTGTGAGTTTTAGGACAACAGCATTTTCTTTGTATTAGAAATCATTGTTTAATATTGGACAGAAATTAAAGGATTAGATGAAGAGAAGGAAGATCCTTTGTTTTCATGTCGTACAGAGACAAGCCTTAATCTAAACATTTGTTTCTCAGAAAGTTTTAACACTGATTATCTGCTGCAACAGATCCTGATCCCTCAGCTCTCAGCCACTGCATCTCAAGGCGTTTTGGAGTGATTGACACTGCACTTTGCTGTGGTGCTCTTAGCTGCAGGGACTGAAGCTGCTGCCTGCTTCAGGATGGTTCAAACCTTACTTGCCTCATGTAAATGTATCATGATGTACGACTCACAGGTCCCATACATTAAATTTGCAAATGTTCTTTTCCCATTATAGTTTCCAAATCATCTTGGGAAACAGCTACTCATTGTTGGCAAGATTTGAGCTCTTACCTCTAGGGATTACAAAGGTGGAGAAGCCTCTTCAAGAGACATTGCTTCATTTGATTTTGTCCCTAGTTTTCTAACTAGTTTATCTACTAAAATAGATGCGCCCACCCAGCTAATATAAATGGAAGAAATATTTTCTTAATTAAATGATCTTGAGGCCTTTGGAAACTCATACTAACAGCTGGAGTATGCTTTCCTTTGATAATTAGCTCTCGATGTATTTGTTTTTCTTGTAGAGTTTATCATTGATTGTGAAAGTGTGCAGAAAGATCAATGTTCCTAGACCTTCTTTTTTTTTTTTTTTTTTTTTTTTTTTATTTTCTCAGTACATTCTTTTTTTTTTTTCTTTTCTCAGTACATTCTTTTTTTTTTTTTCTTTTTTTTTTTTTTTTTTTTAATTTAATTTTATTTTATTTTTTTAATTTATGTTTCTATACAGAAAGGAGGAGGCATTGCTGAGACTCTACCTCAATACCTTTAAAGACAGAAACTTCTTTTACTCATGAAAATTCTTCATCCTCAGCGTTTCAAGATTTTGTTGTTAGGTACTATTATATTTGTGAGGAATGACAGGTTGTTATATCTCTTTTTTAAGCAAGGCATCCTTTGAGTGCTTCACTTCAATTTTCTGAAAACAAAAAAATTTCATAATTATTTACATGTCAACATTTTTGCATGAGAAAATAATGTAGTTGAACAAATTAATTTCCATTTATTCTATTAACTTGGTACACACTTGTATAAACACAGATTCTTTGTTTTTATCTGAAGATATTTTTCCAGAAGATGAGACTATCCAACTGTCTTTTACAGTAAGTGTGAATGAAATATTTAAATATTTCTGGATTTGAGATATTCACTTGAGTACACTTACACATCTCAAAAATTGTCATAAAATTGGAAATGTGCTGGGTACAGTCATTTGATAATCTTTCTGTGTTTATTGAAGTGCTGTGAGTAATCATGTGTTTTCAATGGTACACAAGTAAATGGAGAATTTGCAATCAATACAGTAAAAGACCCTTCATTTTCCAGAATAAAATTTAGAATATATATGTATGTACATTCTCTTCACACATCTATTATATTCTATTCATATATATGAAATTATCCATATATATGATGCAGGAATAAAGCACATTAATTTTATAAATCTTTGCTAATGTGTTAGAGATCTTGCATTCTGATAGAAAATATGTGAAATTAGGATATTAAATGGATTCAGAAGATGTGGTATATTTACACAATGGAATACTACTCTGCAATTAAAAACAATGAATTCACGAAATTCCTAGGCAAATGGTCAGAACTTGAAAATATCATCCTTAGTGAGGTAACCCAATCACAAAAGATCACACATGGTATGAAGTCACTGATAAGGGGATATTGACCCAGAATCTCAGAATACCCTAGACACAATCAGCATATCAATAGATTTCTAAAAAGATGGAAGGAGAGACCCCTGGTCCTGGAAAGACTGGATGTAGGGGAACGCCAGGACAGAGTAATGAGAGGGGGTTGAACGGAGAAAAGAGGGAGGGAAGGGGGCTTATGGAACTTTCGGGGAGGGAGGAAACGGGAAAGGGGAAGTGATTTGGAATGTAAATTAAAAAAATAAAATAAAATAAAATTAAAAAAAAAAAAAAGAAAAAAAAAAAAAAATCACACCGAACGACACACACAAGATCAGGATATATAACTTAATTTTACTATAGATTGATTTGGTTTATTTTATATTTTGCCTAGTAAAAAGTGAAATGCATTTTGTGTATTAAAATACAATTGTTTTATTATATTATTTTGGAGTGCATTTTATCCAAGATGTGTTAAGAGAATATACAATTTTAGATACATTTAAATTAGGAAAGTTTTTTGCATATCATCCAAGTGCTTAGCATATAGGAAAACAAATATTCAACAAGGTCTATCAACTGGATGTGATCTTTTATGTGTAATTTAAAAGCATTCAATACGATGGTATGTATGCAAGGAGAAATTCATAGGGAAGTACCTTATCTCTAGTCAGTCACTTGGAGTTGTTACCTTGTTATTATAAATTATTTTAATAAATATTTTATATTACTGGCTTTTTCCTAAGATAATTTTAATAAGTTTATGATGCCCCTTGAGCCGACCACCTCTGTAACTACTTACTTGCACTTCTTTCACCCTTCCTTCTCACTTGTTTCTTTTATTCATAGTTTCAATTTTATATTCATAGCATCTATACACGTATGATTTGATATTTCTATGAAAATTCTGGATTAACAAGTTGAAAAAACATGCAACATTGGTGTTTCAGATATGAATTTAATTTACCTAATGTAATCATTTCCAGTTGCTTTATATTCCTGTATATAAAACAGCTTCATTCATCTTTATGGTTGAAAAATATTCCAGAATTATAAGACTGTCTTTTTGAAAAAGATAGTCTTATAATTTCATTAATTATAATTTTATAATGGTTCATTATTTTTCTGAACATAATTAACAGCAATTTAAATTTAAAGCATTCATAGTCTTCAAATTTTATAAAATCTGATTTTTAATAATCTATAGTATAGTTTAGATGAATTTAAATATGATACCACTGAAGAACTCTGTTCTCACTTTGCTGTGTTTTAATTATATTGGCTTCTAGAAAACTTGTTCTGGTGCAACCCAATGCTGGCCAAAGAATGAAAGGTGATAAAGGACATAGAAAATAAGGTGTGAAAGTGACATCACTGGATGCTCTTCTGTGCTTATGCTCGCCACATGTTTGCTTGCATCAGTGTAAAGATTCAAGATAGGCAACTGTGATCTTCTGTATTAGGTAAAGCAGAAATGTGCTTGCATCATGCAGAAGGGTCATCACAGCTGCAGTCTGAAGGAAGTGCAAACTTTGCTTGTGCCTTTATACACTGTTGCATCCCTGTGGATGAATTGTCCCTTTCTTGTTTCAAGTTGAAATATATTCCTTCACAGGTAGCTTTTGTGGGCACTTAAATGTAATGGGATAAAAAATTCCCTAATATATGTTTCACCTGTGTCTTAATGTGTATCACAAAAACACTCAGAGAGTATTCTTTCTACCCAGGAGTATGTTTCAAATTCTTGTTAACACATTCTAATGATTTCTTGTAATTGAAAGGACAGTACTACTAAGAGCTAATGTTCATTTAAATGTCACAAATATGGAGCAGAGCTTGAAAACCAAACCAAACCAAAAACTTCAAAACTAAATCTATTACCCTGAATAAAGATAGTGTAGATCCCTGTAATATGATCCCTGTAAGTGAATGATCCTGATCCTCTCTCTCTCTCTCTCTCTCTCTCTCTCTCTCTCTCTCTCTCTCTCTCTCTCTCTCTCTCTCTCTCTCTCGTGTCTCTCTCTCTCTCTCTCTCTCTCTCTCTCTCTCTCTCGTGTCTCTCTCTCTCTCTCTCTCTCTCTCTCTCTCTCTCTCTCTCTCTCTCTCTCTCTCTCGTGTGTCTAAGGTTATTAGAGAAGTTGTAGTATAGCATTTATTTCTGATTAAAGCTGTGAATATAAGCTTAGAGATTGGTTATTTAAATGTGAAAAAGAAAACTATGATAGCATCATGAAAAATGGTAATTTTGAACTAAAAGTACTGTAGACTATGAGGCTGGAAAAACTCTTAAATCATGTCCATTTAATTTCTTTAACTTACAATGTGCTAGCTGAATCATGTTTATAACATGGTTAGTAAATGATCTGTACCATGCCTTCCCACACTAGGTATGAAGTTTTCTCTGAGTGTTCTGTGTTTGGAGATCTGGACTCTGAAATTTCTATTTGAACCCCTCAGAACCTAGGAAGCAACACTATCACTCTCTCAGTTTCCATGTCTCCTGCCTCATCACTAGTTTGTTATGAGTTGTCAAAAATAAAGCTTCACTACCGGTGGAGAGGTCAAGGACAGCTGTGAGTCATTTCAGTCCAGGTAAACAGATTTGGGCAATTATGGTTCATTTACACATATTTAATAAATGTAGGAGCCAGTGGTGAAATGGACAGAATTGCAGCTCCTGAGAATCCTGACAATCAGATTCAGATAAATATTTGCTAAGCAGCACTATGCTAAATACTGCTATATCTATGTGATGCAGTTCAAAACCAACCTTTTGTGACCAAATCAAAGAAATTTAAAGAATAAAAGTCTTTTAAAATGTACAGCATCTATGTATAAGAATTACAAAATAATAACATTGGAAGGATGCTCCAGGACCAGTGTAGTTTTGGGTACTACACAGATCATGTTGTGACATTTTGTCTTAAGATACTAACACTGAACACTGTATGTCTATACTAGCTTATGGTCTTATGGTTCATTGACATCACTACTTTGAAGGATTATTAAAAAGTAATAATTCTGCATTTTGTTGACATATGTTCCAAAATAAAATTTGTTTTACATAAGCAGTTTTAAATGTATGAATAAAAGAATACCTTTGTCTGATCTTCTGTATACAAAATAGAGGTTTTGAAAGAAACCCTAACACATACAAATTTATTAGAGCAGAACTATAGAGATTCCCCAAGAGGAACTAAACAGGTGGTACTGAACAATTACTGAGTGTCACCAGAGTAGAAGATGCTGATGAAGTTGTGCTTTTTAGAAGAATGGAATTCTAGGTTTTGTTCAGAACTCATGCTAAGTACTGTTCTCCTGAGGTCTTAATCTCTGAAACAAACCAGTTTGAAGAGTAAATGGGAGAAACTAACAATGTTACAGAGTTTATTCTGCTGGGTCTCACTCAAGATCCTGCTTGGCAAAAAGTATTGTTTGTCATGTTTTTGATCATCTACATTGTGACTATAGGGGGCAACCTGCTCATTGTGGGGACAGTGATTGCCAGCCCCTCCTTGGGCTCACCCATGTACTTCTTTCTTGCCTTTCTCTCACTCATGGATGCTGTTTATTCTACTGCCATCTTGCCCAAGTTACTTACAGACTTACTTTGTGATAAGAAGACCATCTCTGTCACAGCTTGTCTGGTTCAGCCTTTTGTGGAGCACTTATTTGGTGGTTCTGAGGTCTTCATTTTGGTGGTGATGGCCTATGATCGCTATGTGGCCATCTGTAAGCCACTGCACTATTTGACCATCATGAATCGGCAGGTTTGCATTCTCTTGTTGGTGGTGTCCTGGGCTGGAGGATTTGCACATGCTCTGCTTCAAGTTATCTCTGTGTATTTACTTCCTTTTTGTGGACCGAATGTCATTGACCACTTTGCTTGTGACATGTACCCATTGTTAGGACTTGCATGCACTGACACCTACTTCATTGGACTCACTGTAGTTGGAAATAATGGTGCAATGTCTGTAGTGGTCTTTATCCTCCTCCTTGTCTCCTATGGAATCATTCTAAACTCTGTTAAAACTCATAGCCAGGAAGGGAGGCGCAAAGCACTGTCCACCTGCAGCTCCCACATCATGGTGGTTGTCCTCTTTTTTGTTCCTTGTATTTTCATGTATGTTAGACCTGTCTCCAACTTTCCAATTGATAAATATATTACTGTCTTTTATACAATTTTTACTCCCATGTTGAACCCTTTAATATATACTTTAAGAAACATGGAGATTAAAAATTGTATGACAAAGCTGTGGGGTAAAATGTTCACTAAAGACACAAAAAGAATTTCTCCTCCCTGAACATGGTACTAATGGTAAAGCCATACTTAATAATATATTTTGGCAGTTTGACTTCAATATTCTACATTTGTTCCAACACTTGACATTGTGAGGCATTTGTTATCTTTGTGAATTTCAGTAGACACAAGCCTGGTATTCACTGATATTCCAGTTTTCACTATTGCTAATGAAAGTGATCATAATTTCATGTTTATTAGGCATCCCAATTTTTCATCCTCTATGATATTTCTGTTTTGTCAATTTCCAATAAATTCTACTTCTAATATAATTTCATTGATGGGGTATTTTTGGCTGTACTGTGAACTAATTATATTTTATATATCACAACATTTCTTGTTTGTGAGTTTTGTGCCATCTTTGTCTTTTGTTTTGATAAACATACTTGTAATTTAACTTTATTACATAAGAATTTAAATATTTTTAGCACTTATCAAGACATTTCTTATTTATAATGTATATTTTTTTAAAAAAAAACATATGTTTGTATTGGATGGCCCAGGCTACTGTTGGAATTATCATCTCTACTCAGGTGTTTTATGGAAAACCATAATGAGTAAGGAATAGGGAGCAAATCACTAAGTAAGAGTTCTTCATGGTCTCTGCTTCAGTCATTGACTCCAGTCTCCTGCCTCAGGTTCCTAATTAGACTTCCCTTTATGATAAACTACAACTGTAAGATGAAATACAAATTTTCCTCCCCAAGTTGCACTGGTTGTGATATTTTATCACAGCAATAGAAATTTAATTAAGACAAAAAGTTTCAGGAGTGTGATATCACTACAACAGACCTGGACACTCATTTTGATGAGGATTATGATGGCATTTGAATTTCAGGCTGGAAAGGCTATGGAGTGATCAGAGCTCAGTGGATGTTCTCTTAGATCTTGTAAAATAAAAATGTTGAGAACAATGCTGATGATGAAGGCCCATCTTGTGAAGTTTCAGAGGGAAGCAGAGTCTATCAGGGACATTATGTCATAGTTTGAATTAAGAATCTGTGGTTCTGGTCAGTTTGAGCAGAAGAATTGACTCTGAGTAAGAAGAAATAAGAACCACTTTTGCTTTTGTGGGAAATTTATACTGGTCAGCTATGGTAGAAGAATCAGATATGATAAGAAGAGATCAGCATACTTGAGGCAAAATCTTCTGAGAAGTCTCTATTCAAGATAAGCACAAAAAAGCTGTGATTCAGAGAGGGCTAAGCATTTTCTTCATGCTGGCAGAGTCATTTGATGATATGTAAGAGTTTCCCAGGTTGTAAATGTTTTGAAGTCATGAAAATGTCATGGAGATGCTGGGATTTGGTGCTATGAGAGATGAGGAAAGGCCGTTGGTGAACGGGTAGCCTCAGCTACAGCAGAAACTCTAAGATAGACTGTATCATAAAGTTGTCTTTATGTGTGTGTTATCATGCCTAGAGTTTTTGGTGGATGTGCATAATTCACTTTTAAAGTCATTTTAAATTGGAAAACTTACTTTCTTACTATTGAGATAATAAAGATATTTCCAACACATTTATAAAAAAGTAACCTCTTGCCCTAGTTGAGTATAAACCATATTCATTATACTTTATGTTCAAATGTCAATTTAGCTTTTACAACTTTTTATTTGGTTGAATGTTTATAATTTGTTATGTTATCATAATATGTCAGTTAAGAAGATTTTAACACAGTCAAGGTATCTCGTAATATTTTTATTAAAAAAGCTCCAGTATTGAAGTAATTTCAAAGTCTGCATGAATATAATACATTTATAGACTAAAAATAAATTAAATGTAAATAATTTGGAAAGTAATGATTTCTTCAGGATCCCCAAATGACTTTTTATTTTTGTGGGAAATTCTTTGTTTCACTAATTCTTGGCCATTTGAGGGGGCAGGATCATTTAATTAGTTAGTACCACAATGCTAATGTCCACTGTGTTTAGATTTGTCCTGCTATTGTTTTGCTAGGGGAACAGGACAGTGGATGGGAGGGGGAGTGAGAGATGATAGAGTCAAGTGAGGAATTCCAGGAAATCTAATTCCAGACACCAAAGACTGGGTACAGATTTGAGTTTATTGCCCAGCCCATATGCTTCATACTCTATTTGAGCCAAACTCAAGCCTCTAAATCCTTGGCCAATCTTATCTTGCCATACTGTCACTATGCTCCAATGAAAGTCCTGCCTGATGAGGTAACTCAGAAGGAACAGGGTGGGAGAGAGTATCATAACCAGTGAGTATGTCTGTAAAGATGGGGTAAGTGGCCACTGCCCTGGACTTTCTTTTTGCTGTTTCACCAGTATGCCAGGTGCATCTGATATCTAATGCCATGTATAGCAGATCAGTATCTTCCAGGAGTCAAAGGAGCCTGTCACACCTCAGTCTCTATTCAACTTTTCCCTTCACAAGGTTGCATTCCACATTCCCCACATTTTGCTAATTCAATAATGCATATAATTAAGTTATTTAAGTCTTCTTCGATATTTTGATGTTGCCACTTAGAGCTATAAACTTCTTTCTTCAGATTGCTGTTAGCATAATATGTATACATAATATACATTTTAGTGTGTTGCATTATCATTCAATTTTAAGACTCACTGTTTCCCTCTTGATTGCTATAGTGACCCACTTATTACTCTATGGTGTGTTATATACTCTCCACAAGTTTCTTAGCTTCATTTTATTGGGGTTACATAGAATATAGTTAAATATTTAAGTTTTCTAAATTTTCAATATATTTGCATTGTAACCTAAAATATGGTATACTGTAGAGAATGTTCCATGAGCTGCTGAAAAATGTGTCTTCTTCAATGTTTTCATTGAATGGAGTTGATTTTCTTTGTATATTAGTATATAAGTTATTGTGGATATGAATGGAGAAAATACTAATAGAAAAATGAAGTAAGACTGGTTATTAGTATTAAGATGATAGAGAGAAATTAGGCAGTAGAAAACAGCAGATGTAACTCTAACAACCCAAAAAAGATCAGAGGAAGAGAATTTTGCCTAGTAGACTGAAGAGGGAGAGGTAAAGATATGCTATTGGGCAACATAAAATACCCCAACTTTCAGGATTCTATAGAAAGGACCCTGCACATCAGGCCCAAGAATATTTTGTAGAAAGAAGAAAACAAAATGGGGAATTAAGGAAAGATTGGTGAAAAGCAGAAGAAAAACAAAACAACAAACAGTGCAGAGAAAGAGCAAAGCAGAGTCTAGAAGACCTGCAACTTTCAGCTTTTTAATATAACATTTTAAAAATTTTCTTTTCACATTTCAAGATTCTCAGATCTACTTGGTAGTTAGATACTCATTCTTGGCAAGATCCAATCTTTCATCTCTAGGGATTATTTAGGAAATAAATTGTTTGAGACATTATTTTTCTGAATTTGGTCCAAATATTCTAACAAGCAGCATATCTGCTAAAAGTAGCGGTGATGTAAAATAGGTTGTGTTGCAAATACAAATGGAAGAAATATTTTTCTAATTTAATGACCCAAGAGATTTCTGAAAGCTCAAATCTGACAGAGCTGGAGTTTTCTTCAGTTTCTATTTAGTCCTTGAGGCATCACAGTTTCGCTGAATTCATTGTTTAAGGAAGTCTGTAGAGGGTCTCATTGTCCTGGCATCTTCCACACATAGACCACATGTTTTAAATGAGGAAGAAACTAACCTCAGGTAGAATCTGCTCAAAGGACTCAAAGACTGAAAACCTGGGTTTTCACTCACAGAAAACGCCTATCACAGTGTTTCTGAGAACTGGAATCACAGTTTTGATGAGTTGGGTACCTGGTTTCTTTGTGAGGCACACTGATGCTAATTTACCTCCTTAACAAAAGCCTTTTGATGGCTTCAATGTAATTTGCTGAAGAGAGAAAATTTCCCATAATTTCAGTGTTGCTAATTTTGTATTTATTTATGTAATTAAGAAAAATGCTTGGCGAGTTAATTTCCATTTATTACATTGACGTTTTGTATAAGCATAGCATAGCATTGACTTTGTTCAATAATGTTTTTCCAGATTTTGAAAATTTCCACCACTTTTTCAGTAAGTTTTGACATTATGGTTGAATGTTCCTTATATTTCAAGTATTTATTTGTATAATCCTTAGACACTTCTCTGAAAGACCGAGTATAGTAGTGATATTAAAATGTGTTTGTTATAGTAGTTTGGCATTCTTCCTAGATCTAAGCAAAGCCATAATTTATCATGTCTTCTGAGAAAGCACATGGATATGTGATGTATTTGTAGGCAACCCAGTAATAAAAAGACCCTTGATTTATGGTAATAATAAGACCCACAACATTAATTTGTGACAAGTAAGATTTGTAGCTAAACATTAGTGTGGGATATTGAAACATAGCTAATCAATTAAAAGTTGTGTAAATCTCATTAAATGCTTCTAAATAGAAAATATTAAGGTGAAAATACATAAAATTAATTAAAATTGAGAGTACATATTTATTATAAACTGCTTGATTTTATTTTCCATTTTGCCAAATGACAATGAAAACAGTTTTCATGTGGTAAAACCCCAGCGATTCTGCTATTTTTATTGTATTTTATGAGACATTAATTTCCATATGAAGTTAATGAAGATATACAATTATGTTTAGATATATTTAAATTTGAAAATTCAAAATTGCTCAGTATCTCAAGTATCAGCATACATGATAGCAAAATTCAATTAAGTTCCAGTAGCTATACACAGGCTTTTGTCTGTTTCTTAAAATCTTTCCTAAAAAAAAATGTTAGTATGTCTACATATAAAAATTCACAGTGGATTATATTCTCTATATAGATTATAAATTTGTTATTCTATATTACTTTATATAATATTTTATAATGCATTTTAATTTTCATTATAGTAGCTTGTATAAGAAAACATTCATACAAGTTATCTACACATTTTGAGCTTTGGAACCTACCCCATTTTTTCCTATTTTCCCTGCTTTCTGTCCCTTCTTCTTTCATAGTCCTTTAGTTTCACTAGAAAGTTTCACTTCTATTTTTAGATATTCTATACATATATGAATTTTTGTATCTCTGTTAAATCTAGAATACAAAATGAAATAAAAATATGATGTTTGTCTCTATTAGGCTGATTCAAATCACTTAATATGATTATTTCTGGTTATATCAATATTACTAAAAAAATTAATATCATTTTCCTATATAGTTTTAAATAACTTCATGGTTGCAAAGGGTCCTTTTGAAATTATAAGACTATTTTTAAGTTTATGTTTTTTCCATTAGTTAATTTATATATTCACCTTACACCCTAATCATTGTCCCCTTCCTAATCTTAATAACTATATTAAATCATTAGTTTTTAGAATAGTATTAATGACAGCTTAACCTGAAAGCAGCCATATCATTTCTCAGATTTTATGAAACTAAGTCTTTACGAATTTATAATACAGCTTATATGAGTGTAAAAATGATATAAAATAGTTTAAGAACTCTATTTTCACGCTACTATATAAATAATTATAATGGCATTTAGTTTTTATCTAGTGAAACTAAACATTATTGAAAACATGATATCAATATTATTAATAAATATTGAAAGGTAAACAGGAAGTGAATGACACAAACTGACATAAATCATATTACATCCCTGTGTTTACCACAGGCCATCCCTTTTTAGCCTGAGGGCTGAAGGACTTGTATAGATCTGACACAAAAGAAGCGCTAATGTGCCTGAGAAATGCAGAAGAAGGTACAGCACAACTGCTTTTAAGAAGCTTTTAACTCTGCATGTGTCCTCCACAACCAAGTCCATGTGCATGGAATTTACTTGTTAAATCAAGACAAAATAGATCTCATCACAGGTAACTGTTGGTAGTCCTTATACACAACGAAAAGACAATATTTAGAGATATAATTTTAGTCAAGTTCAAGAACTCAAAGGTTAGTCAAAGTCAAGTAAAAATCAAATCAAAACAAAACAAAACAACAAGAAGAACAAACAAAACAAACAAAATAAAAAACCCCAGAGTAGTGTGAAAATCCCAACAGGATCTATAATTGCGTAAACAACTGATATTAGCAATGAAGAAATGACAGAACTATAATTCTAGGAAAACATGGTTAACTGAGAGAATCGCTATAAGCAGCAATATGTTAAATAACATTGGGGTTATTTGATACAGTTTAAGTCTTTCTTGAAATAAATGAGATATATTTGAAGAATAAAAGTGTTTTTGAGATTAGTGGGGGTCATTTCTAATAGTGCACTGTCACAGACTATGCTAGTTACACAGGAATGTTAAGAACTACACAGAATATACTGTTAAATATCTTCTCATAGTGCCAGCTCACAATTAACTCTACGTAAGCTGTCACAATTAGTTGACTACATCTTTTGTGAAGGATACTACGACTTCTTTGCAGATTAAAAATGACATTTTATTAATACTTTGAGAATTTTATACAATATGGTTTGATAACACTCACCCAACCCCTTCTTACCTCTCCACCCACTCATCATTGTTTCAGTTTCTTACAATGATGCTTTGTTAAACCATTAATTCCAATTTGTGTTACTCAGCTACTTTTGGAGTGAGGCCTGTGTTATTGCATAGTAGACCTAATAGGGGGTCATACCCTAAAAGGGCACTGAATCCCCTTCTCCTGTCAGGTATCAAATGCCCATAACTTATCAACAAGTGATAGGATTTCTTGGTCATCTCCTCTTCATGCTGGATTTTACTTGGCTTGATCAAGAGTAGGTCTTTTGAATATTGTCAGAATGGATATGAGTTCTTACATGCAATTCCTGTTTTGTCTGGAAAATACTATTCCCTTGAAGTTACCCATTATTACTGATTCTTACAATCTTTCTATCTGCTCTACTGAGAATATCCAATAATGTTGGCAAGAAGGATATAATATGCATATCTTATTAGGGCTGACCATAGTCTCTCATTCCCTTGGGGATTATATGGTATTCAATTCACCAACAACTCCAAAAGTGGTAACCAATTCCTGATATTGGGATTTTTTTGTTGTTATCATGTGATATCTGCTTAAAAGAGGAACTATTCCTCCTTGAATACTGATGTTTGTTTGAATATAAAGTGTGTTTTAAATATTAATTTTATTGAGATACCTCTGTTCTTCTGTAGAGATAAGCTCAGAGTGTTGAGATAGAAATGTGTACTTAGAGACTTATTACAGAAAATGATGGAACTCTTTACAAAAAGAGCTGAATAGACATTTGTTACATATTTTTCATGGGTTCACTATTGTGTAAGGTAGTAATGAAAATGTGCTTCTGAATGGAATGAATTCAAAGCCTTCCTTAGAATTTATAGCAGGTCCTGTTCTGAAGTGTTATTGAAACAAAACAGATGAGTAAATGGGAGAGACTAACAATGTCACAGAATTTGTCCTCCTGGGCCTCACTCAGGATCCTATTGGGCAAAAAGCATTGTTTGTCATGTTTTTGTTCATGTACATTGTGACTATTGTGGGTAACCTGCTCATTGTGGGGACAGTGATTGCCAGCCCCTCCTTGAGTTCCCCAATGTACTTCTTTCTTGCCTTTCTGTCACTCATGGATGCTGTTTATTCCACTGCCATCTTGCCCAAGATGCTTAAAGACTTAGTTTGTGATAAAAAGACCATCTCTTTCACAGCTTGTCTTGTTCAGCTCTTTGTAGAGCATTTATTTGGTGGTGCTGAGGTCTTCCTTCTGGTGGTGATGGCCTATGATCGCTATGTAGCCATCTGTAAGCCACTGCATTATTTAACTGTCATGAATCAACAGGTTTGTATATCACTTTTGGTGGTAGCCTGGGTTGGAGGATTTGCACATGCTCTGGTTCAAGTTCTTTCTGTATATAAACTTCCTTTCTGTGGACCTAATATCATTGACCACTTTGGCTGTGATATGTATCCATTATTGGCTCTTGTGTGCACTGACACTTACTTTATTGGCCTTACTGTAGTTGCCAATAATGGAGCCATGTGTATGGTAGTCTTTGTCCTTCTTCTATTCTCCTATGGAATTATCTTAAGCTCCCTTAAGTCTCACAGCCAGGAAGGGAGACGCAAAGCCCTGTCTACTTGTAGCTCCCACATTATGGTTGTTGTCCTTTTCTTTGTTCCCTGCATATTCATGTATGTTAGACCTGTCTCCAACTTCCCTATTGATAAATCTATTTCTGTTTTTTATACAGCTATTACTCCCATGTTAAATCCTTTAATATATACATTGAGAAATTCAGAGATTAAAAATTCCATGGGAAAGCTCTGGTGTAAAATGATAAATATATATAGAGAGTAAGAATTTTTGCAGCTGAATGTGTTACTAATTGAAAAGGAAAAATACATTTTAATAGTGTGTGTGTATCAAGTTCTAAATTGATAACAGCAGTTGAAATTGTTAGTTTTTTTTGTACTTTTGTAAAAATAATGTGTAAAATACTGATGTTTATTGGTTTTCCTATTTTCTCTATGGCTACTGAAGTTGAGCACATTTTCATGTTTGTTGGACATCCCACTTTACCAGTTTCTATGAATTGCATATTTACATTTTTTCAAATTTCCAATAAATTATTTTTCTATATAACTGAATTGTTGGAATTTTTACAAGTCCAGTCTCTAGGTATTCATGCTTATGTATACCACAGTTTTTTCTAGTTTTGTTTTATTATGCTATTATCATTAATTTTAACAAATATTAATTAAAATTCTAACTTATTTATTATAAAATAATTTTCATTAAATATTTTTATAAATTTATAAAGGAAATAATGTTTTTAAAAATTATGTGTTATTTTGAAGTTTAAAAGTATTACAGAGTGGTAAAATTGACTTAGTTTGCCTATGTTCCATCACATATCATTTCATTGGGATTGAACCACATAATCTACTTTTTAAGTTATTGATTATTTTGATACATATTTCTCATTATCATGATAGCTTTTGCCTTTTTGCTTGCTTTATAAACATTATTAAAATTTTAAAAATTTACTTCTCTAATCTGATGATATCATATCTTTATTATCATATTATTTATTATTATAAATTCAACAAGTTATACATTGCTATCTATCTAATTTCAATTACGTTTACTGATCATTTTTAAATAAATACTTTATTATTACATATCATAGAAGTAGTTTTTGAACTGTAATAACAAAGTTTTTCATTCTATATTTTATTTAAACAATATTTTCAAATATTGAAAGTTATTTCAGAAGATGGCAGTAGTGTAATAAATTTATTTACATGCATAATAGGTTTATTGAGTGTTATTACATTAAATGCATATGTGTCTGGAAATTGAGATCTTGAGCATATTAAGTTTTTGACACCTTATAAAATCCTTTCATTTTAGTTCCTTTGATTCTTCAGTAATCCTTTTCTTCTTTTGTTTTCGTATTTTTCCTGTGGCTTATTTATGTTTACTGTCTTTTAATCAGAGTGGTCTTAATTAAATCAGAAACTTTCACATTATATTTTACAAATGGCCATGTCTAGTCTTTGAGTAAAGTGAAACATGACTTTAGGGACTTTACTGATATTCCCATATTCAATGTGTTAGATTTTTCTGTTAACTTTTAGGTCACTGTAAACAGTATTATTTGAAATAGGTTATTAAGCCAATAATTTCTTTATAATATTTATGACACAAGTTACATTATCATATTATTTCTTTAATTAAAGTTGGAAAATATAAATTAGTGACTAAAAATATTTCTTGACCTAGTTCTTGTGGTGATGCTCATGGTATCTCTGTATAAGAGAGTACTTATGATCATGGCAACCTGTATGCCAGTGTTGTAGGAGAAATACACATTTTCTTTAGAGTAACTAAAAACTATTTACAAGGTCTCTCCAAAACAAGTAATTAAGTGTGTTTTCTAGACATAAACCCTATGTTGAAAGCTGTAATCTATACTGTGCAAACATTAGTGAAGACAGGAGTTATGAAAAAGCACTGCTAAAGAAAAGTCAGGACACATAAGTGAGCCACTCTCCATAAGAAGAGACTTGAGGCAAAGAGGGAGGAGAGGGTATGGGATGGGGAGGTTGTGGGAGGGTAAATGGGAAAAGGGGATATCATTTGAAAATGTAAATGAATAAGATGATTAATAAAAATATTAATTCTGAAAAGAAAGAAGAGACTTAACTGTTGGACACAGGACCTTTGAGTTAGAAAGTCCCATTTGATCAGAAAAGAAAATCCTCCTGCTGCATAATAATCAAAACACTAAATGTAGATAACAAAGAAAGAATATTAACAGCTATAAACAAAAAAAGCTGAGTAACATATAAAGGCAAACCTATCAGAATTATACTGACTTCTCAACAGATTCTAAAAGCCAGAAGACTGGACAGAGGTATCGTAGACTCTAAGAGACCATAGATGTCAACCCATACTACTTACTATGCCCAACAAAACTTTCAATCATCAAAGATGGGGAAAATGTTCCATGAAAAAAAAATTTTAAACAACATTCTTTCCATATATCCAGCCCTACAGAAAATACTAGTAAGAAAACTAACCCAAGCAGTCTAACTATACCAAAGAAAGCCCAGGAAATAAATAACCCCACACTAGTAAACTAAAGGAAAAGAAGCATATACTACTACTACTACTACTACTATTACTATTACCACCACCACCACCACCAACGACAACAACACCAACACCAACAACAACATTAAAATAGTAGGAATTAACAGTTGCTGGTCATTAATATCAACAAATGTTGCTAGTCTAACTAGCTGCATGTAGAAGAATGCAAATAGACTCACATTTATCACTTTGCACAAAACTCAAGTCCAAGAGGCTCAAAGACCTCAATATAAATTTAATACACTACAGTCTAACAGAAATGAAAGTGGGGAACTACCTTGAACATGTTGGCACTGGAGACAAAATCCTGAACAGAACAATAGTAGCTCAGGTACTAATATCAACAGCTTGTAAAGGGGATCTCATGGAACAAATGAAAAGCTTCCACAGGGCTGTGGACATCATCAATAGGACAAAACAGCTGCCTACAGAAAGGGAAAAGATCTTTACCAACACTGAATCTGACAGAGGACTAATATCTAAAATGTATAAAGAACTCAAGGAATTAGACGCAAACAAATCAATTAAATAGACACAAATAATCCAATTTAAAAAATGTGGTACAGAACTAAACAGAGATTTCTCAACAGAAGAATTTCTAATGGTTGAGAAGCACTTAAAGAAAATTTCATC
The DNA here is from genome assembly GCA_036184795.1 of Tokudaia tokunoshimensis. Classification (NCBI taxonomy): domain Eukaryota; kingdom Metazoa; phylum Chordata; class Mammalia; order Rodentia; family Muridae; genus Tokudaia; species Tokudaia tokunoshimensis. Next base: position 64,386,377 of record BTHU01000004.1, on the reverse strand, counting down.
ATCCTTAGTCATTAGGGAAATGCAAATCAAACAACTTTGAGATTCCATAGTACACCTGTCAGAATGGCTAATCAAAACCTCAAGTGACAGCACATTTTGGTGAGGAAGTAGAGCAAGTGGAATAATCTTTTGTTGCTGGTGGGAGTGAAACTAGTACATCTGTTTTGGAAATCAATTTGGTAGTTTCTCTGAAAACTGAGAATAATTCTAGACCCAGCATTACAACTCTTGGACATATACCCCACTATACCACAAAGACACTTGCTCAACTATGTTCTTAGCAACTTTATTTGTAGTAGCCAGAAACTGGAAACAACCTAGATTTTGCTCAGCTGAGGAATGAATAAAGAAAATGTGGTATGTCTACATAATGGAATGCTATTCAGCCATTAAAAAAAGTACATCATGAAAATTCCAGGCAACTGGAAGGAACTAGAAAATATCACCCTGAGTGAGGTAAGCCATACCCAGAAAGATACTGTGATGGTTTGTATATGCTTGTCCCAGGGACTGGCACTTAGAAGGTGTGGCCTTGTTGGAGGAAGTGTGTCACTGTAGGGTTGGGCTTAGAGATCTTCCTCTTAGATGCCTGAAGATGCCCAGTCTGTTCCTGGTTTCCTTTGGATAAAGGTGTAGAACCCTCAGCTCCTCCTACACCATGCCTGCCTGGATGTTGCCATGCTTCTACCTTGATGACAATGGACTAAACCTCTGAACCTGTAAGTCAGCCCCAAGTAAATATCTTTTATAAAACTTGCATTGGTCATTGGTGTCTGTTCACAGCAGTAAAACCCAAACTAATACAGAAACACATGGTATATACTCACTTATAAGTAGACATTAGTCATAAAGTATAGGATAACCATGGAACAATACACAGACCCAAAGAAGATAAGTAATAAGGAGGGCCCAAGCAAGAATGGTTGAATCTCACTCAGAAGGGGAAATAAAATAGACATTGGAGGGAGGAAACTGGGGTAAGATGGGAATAAGGATGGATATCAGAAAGGGGACAGAAAAGGATGAGAGCAGAAAATGGAAATTGGTTGGGGCATCTCTGGGACTAGCTAGAGACCTGGGACAGGGAGCTTCATCCAATCTATGGGAATGACTCTACTTGAAATTCCTAGTAGATGGGGATATGGAGACTGAAGTGGTCACCTCCTATAGCTGAACTTCCAGTATAAGGAGGGGAATATCAATCCACCCAAAATACTTTCAACCCAAAATTTGTCTTGTCTACAAGAAAGAAGTGCAGAGATAAAGATGGAGTAGAGATCAAGGGAATTGCCAAGTTGAAACCCATCTCATTGAAGAGGGCCAACCCCTGACATGACTAGTGATACTCTGCTATGCTTGCAGACAGATAGATGCCTAGTATAACTGTCTCCTGAGAGGCTTCATCCAGCAACAAATGGAAACAGATGCAGAGACACACAGTCAAACCAGGAAGAGCTCAGGGAATCTGGTGGAAGAGTTGGGCGACAGGACTGAGTGAGCCAGGGGATTCAAGGACACCACAAGCTATACTGGGTCAATTAACCTGGACCCATTGGAGCTCACAGAGACTGAACCTCAACCAAAGAGCATTCAGGGGCAGGACCTAGACCTCCAACAGATTTAAAGGAGATGTGTTGCTTGGTCTTCATGTTGGTCCTCTAACAATTAGAATGGGAGCCGTCTGTGACGCTGTCACCTGCCATTTGATCCCCTTCCTCTAGCTAGTTAGGTCTTAGTGGGAGAGGATGCACTTAGCACTCTGCTACTTGCTGTCCCAGGGAGAGGTGGCACTCAAGGGGGGACCCCTTCTTTTTAAGGGAAAAGGAGAGGGTAATGAGGGGAGGGCTCTGTGTGCATGGGACTGGGAGGAAAGGGACCTGGGTCAGGAATGTACAGTGAATAAAAAAAAAAGAAAGAAAAACACCCATTAAATCGAATGATAATTTGCCTTCCTAAAACATTTATAAAATAACCAAAGCATGATCTGTATGTTTGTTATATCAACCATAGGTTCCTCTTGGTAATACATTTTATGTTATGTTGTTCATCAGTATACCTAGGAAGGTTTAGTAAGTTGATATAGTAAAGTGGAAAATAGCATTTGGAATAAAATATATGTAGGGGTAATTATTTAAAAAGAGTATCACCCCGCAAGGCCTCTGCACCACTTTTTCCAAGTATCCGGTAAAGCATGACTCTTAAACTTGAATAGTTAACCAAATATATTTATGTATAAGAAACTCTCAATTTCATAACACCAATTTACAATGATAAAATCTTATCTCAGTATTTCTAACCTCTCCAAAACACCAGAAATATATCTGAAGTCATCCGGATATCCGAGTCTCCCTCTCTGCTCCGCTTGTATTGTCCACAGAGCCTCTCTCTCCCTTCTCTCCACCCCTCACTTCCCTTAGCTCCTCCTCCTCCCTTCCCTCCAATTACTGGCTTCTTACTGCTTCAATGTGAATGGATAGGAAATATCTTGCAACAAATATAGTATAAAAATTTTATCCTTTTTGTCCATTAATTTAAGAAGTCAAATTATCCTTATTTCCAGATGGAATGATTCTGTATTTGAACAATTCTTAGTATTCCACAGTAACAAAAATGTTAGATTTGAAAAAGTTTTTTTTTAATCAAAGTAGAAGGTTACAAAATGAAGATAAAATTACAAAAATCACAAATCAATAAACACATCAGTCAACTGAGAAAAAACAGGAAAAAAACATATGCTCTCAATAGACAAAGCAAAAGTATTTAACAAAATTAAAAATCCTTTCATGATAGTAAAATTTTCAGAAAATTGGGTGAAAATGCAAACCACCTCCACATCACTAAGAGAACAAGATAGATAACAGCTTACCTGCTTAATGAGAAAACCCTGAAAGAGTTAACCAAAACAAGCTTGTCTGCCCTTGTCAGTCTTACTCACTCTACCAATGTGATATCCAACACAAAATAATCAGGCAAGAGAAGGAAATAAAGAACATCCAAGTTATAAAGAAAGCATGAAACCATCCTTGTCAGCACATGGCATGATATTATAAGTAGTAATCTCCAAGGATTATAAAGAGAAATATTTCAGAAATTATAAGTGAATTCAGTAAAGATGCACAATACAATATTATACACAAAATAAGCATCATTGCTGTGCAACAATGCCAAATTAGCTGACAAGTAAACTATTTCAAAAGAACTACAAACAACAACAGCAGCAATAATAAACTACTAAATGATAAACATCACCAAAGTGGGGAATTATTTCTGCATCAGTAAACAGTAAGATGCTGATGAAAGTTTTTGAAGATAATGGACAAGTGAAAAGATTTCCTTGCTTGCTATTAGGAAGATTTATTATTAGTGATTGTCTTAGTCAGGGTTTCTATTCCTGCACAAATATCATGACCAAGAAGCAAATTGGGGAGGAAAGGGTTTATTCAGCTTACATTTCCACATTGCTGTTCATTACAAAAAGAAGTCAGGGCTGGAAATGAAGCAGGTCAGGAAGCAGGAGCTGATGCAGAGACCATGGAGGGATGTTATTTACTGGTTTGCTTCCCCTGGCTTGCTCAGCCTGCTCTCTTATAGAACCCAAGAATACCAGCCTAGAGGTGGTACCACCCACAAGGGGCCCTCTGCCTTTGATCACTAATTGAGAAAATGCCCCATAGCTGGATCTCATGGAGAGCTCATGGATCTCATGGATCTCATCTGAAGCTCACAAAACCAGTCAGTAGAGTGATATTAAAGTGATCATAATTCAAAAGCAGCAGAGATGGAGTACAGTTCCTAATAAAATCAAAACTACATATTGTATACAATAAAATCTAACCTGGAGTCATAGAAATCAGAAAAAACCCAAATAACGAAAGCAATTTTGAGAACATAGAACAGAGGAAGAGGAATCAATATCCCTAACTTTAAAAGACAGTACAAACTATAGAAATCAAAGTATAAGAGTACTAGCATCAAAAGACATATACAGGATACTGGAACAGAACAGGAAATCCTGAAATCAGTTCTCATTAAAACAGCTCATTAATAACAAAGCAATGCATGAATTCATCAGTAAAAGACAATGCTTTCAATAAATGGTTTGGGAGGAACTTGATATCTATATATAAAATAATGAAACCAGATTCCGTTTATCAAACTTGACTCTGGAAATCAGTCTGTACTTGATCATCAAGAAATTGATCATCCTTATGACTCAATTATTCTATTCTTGAGCATGGATGCAAATGCCTTTATTACTACAGAGATACTTACATGTCCATATTCATTGTTGCTCTATTCACTATAGCTTGCAAACATAATTAACCCAGAGGTATACCAGATGGATAAGTAGTAAAATTTTGGCATACACACACTATGCATATTATTCATCTATAATTAAAAGTGAAAAAACCAGTAAGAGGGAAATCATTTGAAATGTAAATAAAGAATATACCTAATAAAAAATTTTTAAAAAGTGAAAAAACAAAATTTTTCAGCTAAGAAAAGAAATAGTTAGGAGGCTTTGATCACTGAATATAAAATTCTTACTTTCTCATTAGATATTTCCAACTTAGGTCTTTTGTTTATGTGTTTATTTGTGGAATTATGAAGCTAGAAATGAGACACTGGCAGAAGGGATGCATTTAGGGAAGAGGATAGTAGAATTACGTGAAATGAAAGTGGAAAGCAGAAAACCTGGGGCTGAATGACTTTTTTAGGCAATAAAATAATGGACAAAGGGACAGAAGAAGCCAGGTGAAGGCTCAGACAAACTTAAATATGCATGCAGAAGTATTTGAGAAATTGATTTAGAAATCCAAGTCAAAAAAATCCTAAGAGGGGCTAGTTCTATGAAAGCCCAGGTGAGACTACTGGAAGCTAAAGTTTTAAGCAGGGATAAAGGCAGGGAGGCAGAAGAAAAAGGTGTAGATTTGGCTAATTAAAACTAAGAATGTTTGATGAAGTCTTATAGTATCCCACTAGTTTGTATGCAAGTGAAAAAATATTTATTTCTCATAATATAGGTACATTAAACAAATATATAACATATACAATATTATATATATGACATATATTATACAACATATATATAATATGTGCTATATATTATATCACATATATATTATGAGTAATATCTTACATAATATATAATATATGAAATATACAATATATGTTTATTACTCATAATAATAAAGGTCACTGACATTGCTCTTGTCTTGAAACCATAACTAGATACTAAGAATCTATTGTTCAGCATACATTTGGTTGTAGGAAACAGTGAAATGAGTCTCTTGAACTGACCAAGAAATTATCCGTATTGACTACAACTCATAGTACTGGAAAGGTACATTGTAGACAATTGAGTGAGAAAAGCCATCACTGGTTTTTCCATTTCCATAAATGTTACAGTGCCAGAAAAATGTGATCAGTCATCCAATAAAGACGAGACTCTTTATGGGAGTAACCAACAACTTTTTTGATTGGATTTGAGACCTGTTTCACAGGAACAAAATCCTGCCTAATACTGTAAACATGTCAAAACGCTTGACAAGTGAGGTCATGGAGGAGAATCTGCTGAAGATTTTATAAGTGGTCAAGTTATATAACTGCCTTCTAAATACATAATCTCATAGATTCATTCTGCTTATTGCAGAGGATAGTAGTCACTGCTAACTTATTAGTGTTTAAAATGCTGAAAATAAGCAACTATGAGTGCTATAAATGGGATATCTAAGCAACTGTGAATGCTGAGGATTGAATATATGTATTAATCCTCTTCCTAGGCTCAGGGACACTGCAAAAGAGAAGATGGGGAAGAGTCCTTTGAAATGCTGTTGAATGCATGAATTCAGAGAAACTGTGGTAGCATACACAAGAGCTATGCCAGATCTAGCCAGTTTAAAACTCCAGTACAAATTATGGTGTGGCTCCCAGGATTTTTTTTTTCTCTGTGTAGCTTCGGCTGTCCTGGAACTCACTCTGTAGACCAGGCTGGCGTCGAACTCAGAAATCCGCCTGTCTCTACCTCCCAAGTGCTGGGATTAAAGGTGTGTGCCACCACTGCTGGGCTCCCAGGATTTTCCATGAACTGAATAGTTACTTATCAGTTGATGGCTGAGGGGTAGATGTGTGGAGGGAGAGTCATTTTGTTTCAAGGTGTAGCCACTCTTATATTGCCCATGCCCTATTAATGGTCAACTCCATATCAATATAAAGTTGGGAAAAAGCTATTGAACTCAATAGGTTAAAAAAATAAGTACAACACTTATGAAAGGAGACATGACATTGAGAGGGAGTAAATTCTTTTACGAATGAGGGTGCCCTTGCACTTGGAGCATAGATGTTCAGAATTGAATTGAACCCAGAAATGAACCCACACACCTATGGTCACTTGATCTTTGACAAAGGAGCTAAATCCATCCAGTGGAAAAGATAGCCTTTTCGACAAGTGGTGCTGGCTCAACTTGTGGCCAGCATGCAGAAGAATGCAAATTGATCCATTCTTATCTCCTTGTACTAAGCTCAACTCCAAGTGGATCAAGGACCTCCACATAAAACCAGACACACTGAAACTAATAGAAAAGAAAGTGGGGAAGAGCCTTGAACACATGGGCACAGAGGAAAATTTCCTGAACAGAACACCAATAGCCTATGCCCTAAGATCAAGAATTGACAAATGGGACCTCATAAAATTACAAAATTTCTGTAAGGCAAAGGACACTATCAATAGGACAAAATGGCAACCAACAAATTGGGAAAAGATCTTTACCAACCCTACATGCGACAGAGGACTAATATCCAATATATACAAAGAACTCAAGAAGTTAGACTCCAGAGAGCCAAATAATCCTATTAAAAAATGGGGTACAGAGCTAAACCAAGAATTTTCACCTGAGGAATATTGAATGACTGAGAAGCACCTAAAGAAATGTTCAACATCCTTAGTAATCAGGGAACTGCAAATCAAAACAACCCTGAGATTTCACCTCACACCAGTCAGAATGGCTAAGATCAAAAACTCAGGAGACAGCAGGTGCTGGAGAGGGTGTGGAGAAAGAGGAACACTCCTCCACTGCTGGTGGGATTGCAAGCTGGTACAACCAATCTGGAAATCAGTTTGGCGGTTCCTCAGAAAATTGGGCATACTACTACTGGAGGACCTTGCTATACCACTCCTGGGCATATACCCAGAGGATTCTCCAGCATGTAATAAGGACACATGCTCCTCTTTGTTCATAGCAGTCCTATTTATAATGGCTGGAAGCTCGAAAGAACTCATATGCCCCTCAACAGAGGAATGGATACAAAAAATATGGTATATATACACAATGGAGTACTATTCAGCCATTAAAAACAATGAGTTCATGAAATTCCTAGACAAATGGATGGAACTGAAAAATATCGTCCTGAGTGAGGTAACCCAATCACAAAGGAACACACATGGTATGCACTCACTGATAAGTTGTTATTAGCCTAGAAGCTTGGAATACCCAAGACACATTTCACATATCAAATGACACCCAAGAAGGAGGAAAAACAAAGTATGGATACTTGGGTCCTTTGTAGAAAAGGGAACAAAATACCCACAGAAGTAGATACAGAGCCAAAGGGTGGAGCAGAGTCTGAGGGAAAGACCATCCAGAGACTACCCATCCATCCCATATACAGTTACAAAACCCAGACACTATTATCGATGCCCACAAAATGCATTTCTTAACAGACAAATATTGCCAGCATTTACATATGACAAAATATATAATTCCTTAGATACAATTTTCTTAACTCTCAAATAGTATACTTGAATTACAAGATATACTGCTACATGCTGGGCCATGGAAATCATTCTTATTTTATGGTCAGCGGTTGTTATGGTTTATTGTGTTTGGTCAGAGTAAATTCTTTAAAACATTGATAACTATAATTATCAATGTATACATTGAAATAAGATTGAAATCTCTTTTATGACTGCAAATATAAAAAAGGTAATAAATCAGTAGAATAGGAAGCATAAGGCTGCACAAGCACACATGTAGATTATTTAACTGAAAGCATTCTTAAATAATTTTCCTTGATGTCTGACTTTTGGTGTAAAAACACATTTAGAAAATGACCTTTTCATTTGCTTTCTCATACTGAGCATGAAGTTTATTTCTTTATTTTGGTGCTGCATTTTTTCTGAATTTCTGATTGAGTACTTCTTAAGCAGGGAAATTTATATATAACATGAGGCCTCTTCTCTAATGCTCTACCACTTTCTTTTTTCCCCCTATTTTCCTGCTTCCTTCATTTTAAGGGTCGTAAACATATTAGATGAAATAGTTACCAAGGGTCCTTGGATAAAAGATTCCATTTAAATTGCAACTGATATATTTAATGCCTTAGTGTTATGAAATTAGTAACAATGTGGAGACATATGGTTACTGGAATTCTTAAAAGGGTGAATCAGATAGAGTAATTGTGACTAGAGGGTCACAAATGTGCCAAATACTTTTGTAATTGCTTGATATTGCTTAAAGTCTAATCTTTTAGAATTTAATAAGAGATTAAGGAACACAGAAATCTTTTGTTACAAATGAAGGTCTAATAGTGTAACGTCATAGCAATAAACTAGATGCTCCTGAAGTTAAAATCATATTTTAAAGATATTAGTGGTAGTTTGCATAGGAATGGCCCTCATAGAGTCACGTGTTTGAATGCTTGTCCTATAGAGAGAGACACTATGTAGTTGTATGGCCTGTTGAAGTAGATGTGGCCTTGCTGGAAGAGGTATGTTGTGGGGTCACGGAGCTATGGGAATAGGAAAAGCAGGCTTAGAGCAAGTGTTGGGTTGACACATGTCCAAATCCTGAAAATATCTTCCTGAAACTGGTAGGAGTAGGATTGCGCTCCCTACCCCTGCCTTCAGCCTGCATGTCCTGCCACACATAGCCCTGTGACCCCCCACTTTTACCTTATTAGAGGAAGTCGCCCAGCTAGTAGCCACATTATGCTTCCTTTCCCCTTATGAGGTCATATCCAGTAACACCTAGAATTCCTCCTCATGCAAATGAGGCATCCCCAGCACCCTGGCCTTGGAAAATGACTGTACACTCACTCCCCAAAGGTTGAAATAGCCTTTGTTTCCCCTCCATGAACTGAACCAGTTCTCTGAGGGTGCATATTCTTTGGCCAAGCATTCACTGTGAAGATCCTGCCTGCACCCACCCACCTGACTAAGTTTCCCTTGCTCCAGTCCAGCCCAGTTCACAGTTGGCCTGACTACCCCAAGAAAGAAGTGGATACAGGGAAGGGATGTATCACTGTGGGCATAGGCTTTGAGGTCTCAGAAGCTCAAATCAATCTCTTTCTGCTGCCTCTTGTTTGAGATTTAGAAATCATAGGCCCTTCTCCAGCAGCATGTCTGATTACATGCTGCTATGTCTACAAAGAACTAAACCTCTGTAGCTGTAAGCCAGATTCAACTAAAGGCTTTTGTTTCTTAGATTGACTGTTGTTACAGTGTCTCTTCAGAGCTATAAAAACTGTAAATAAGACAGAGTTGGTACAAGGGATTGCGGTATGGCTATGATAGACCTGACCATGCTTTTTTTTTTTGGAGGAAAGAAGATTTTGAAACTTTGGGTTAGGAAAGTTGTGGAGTACTTTAAGCACCAGTTAATGGGGCATACTAGTAGAAGCACAGAATACAGTGATACTGGGGTGATTTTAATAGTGGAGACCTAGCTCAAGAGGTTTTGGAGGAGAAGAATTTTAGTATGTTGTCTAGAGATCATTCTTGTAATATTATGCTGAAGAATTTGGCTGTTCTTTTACCTTGTTTGAAGAGTCTGTCTGAGGTTAAAGTGAAGAGATTCAGGTTAATTGAATTGGCAAAGGAAATCTCGGTATTACAGTCTAGTATTGACTTTGTCCTGTGGCTATTAGTGTTCATTCTTATAAAGGTATATATCAAAAGAAGCAAGATGAACAAAGAAAACATAAAATGTACAGTTGAAGGAATAAAGGCAGTATGAAGTAGAATGAAGCCCAAATCCTGTGTTCAAGGAGATAAACAGATTAAAGGAGTGCCTGATAATAAATGATATAAAAGGAATGGTGACCTCAGGTCCCCTCAGCCAACCTTCAATTTGTGAAAAGGAATTATAGAAAACTTTAGAACCAGGCAGGGTGGCACACCTTTAATCCCAGCACTCCAAAGGCAGGGACAGGCAGATCTCCAAGTTCAAGGCTATCCTGGTCTCTAGAGCTTTCAGAACAGACAAAATTAGACAATGAAAGGAACCATCAAAACAGAAAGCTTGCGAAGAAGAAGGAAGAACAAAGCATGGATACTTGGGTCCTTTGTAGAAAGGGGAACAAAATAATCACAGAAGGAGATACAAAGACATAGGGTAGAGCAGAGTCTGAGGGAAAGACCATCCAGAGATTACCCCACCCAGGGATCCATCCTATATACAGTTACAAAATTCAGACACTATTGTGGATGCACACAAGTGCTGGCTGACCAGAGCTGGATATAGCTATCACCTGGGAGGCTCTGCTAGTGCATGAAAAATACTGAGGGGGACACTCTCAGCCAGTCTTTGAACTGAGCACAGGGTCCTCAATGGGGAAGCTAGAGAAAGGACCCAAGGAGCTGAAGGGATTTGCAGTGCCACAGGAGGAAAAACAATATGAGTTATCCAGTACTCCCAGAGCTCTCAGGGACAAAATCATCAACCAAAGAGTACACATGGAGTTACTTATGGCTCCAGACTCATAGGCAGCAGAAGATGGTCTTGTTAGACATCAAAGGGAGGAGAGGTCCTTAGTCCTGGAAAGACTTGATTCCATAGTGTAGAGTAATACTAGGACTGGGAAGAGGGGAGGCTTGATTGGGGAAGGGGAGATGGCTTATAGGATTTTGGGGGAGGGAGGAAGCAGGAAATGGGACAGGATTTGAAATATAAATAAAGAATATATCTAATAAAAAATCTGAATTTCAGAAATAATATTACACACACTGAAATATTTATATTTATAGTTTTAGGAATAAATATATATGAGCATATATAACAAAAATTAAAGAAAAAGAGGTGATGAAATTGAAAGAGATAAAGGGATACATGGATGTGGTGGAAAGCAGGAAATAGAAAAAGGTAAATGATGCAATTTTATTAGAGTTTCCCAGAATAAAAATACTATTATAAAACATCATTTAATTTACTCTGTAACTGATATTTAAAATAACAAAATTTTGTACATTAATAGGGTAATGCTACCATTTCAAAACATACATGCATTGTTTAAGCTGGTTAACATATCTGTATCCTAGAATATTCATTGCTATTTATGCAGAAAATAATTTACAATCCTTTGTCTTTTATATTCTATACAGCAAAAATTGTTCTCTGTAGTCATGCTACTGTGTAATAGAACAGCATCAGTTCTTATCCTGCTTACTTGAGACAATACCTATCGCCCAGCATTATTTCCCTCATTCAATTTTTTATCCCATTTTTCACTACCCGTCATTCTTTCAATGATACACATTTGTCCAGGTTCTTCACAAGAATAAGATCATGTACTATTTGCTTAATGAGTCATTATCTCATCTATTGAAAAGATTTCCAGTTGTATCTATATTGAGTGACAGGATTTCACTTTGTATAGGCTTTTGTCCTGTTGTGTGTGTAGTATTTCCTTTATCCATCCCTAGGCTAATCATCATACATTAGTTCTCCATTTTTCCTATTGTGAATATTATTTCTGTAAACAGTGGGATTTGAATGGTTCTTGGCAAAACTGATATATTTTTTACATTTATCCATTTCATTAATTTATGTGTATAACAGAATGAATATATGTGTACTCTGTTTTTGTCTGGTATCTATAGAGGTCAGATGAGAACATCAGCTTCTCTGAGCCTGTACTTACAGTTATGTGTGTGAAGTTAGATGCATGGAATTGAACTCAAGTCCTCTGGAAAAGCAAGAAGTGGTCTTAAACATTGAGCCAACTCTCCGGCCCTGATTTCATTTCTTTCTTATATGCACAAAGAAGGCCATTTGTGGGACTTTTAGAAATCCCACTTTTACATTTTCCAGGAAACTTAACATATTGACTACAACTGACTTGAATATAACAAACATAATAACTATACTGATTTGTATTAAACAGCCAAGAGCAAGAGTTCCATTCAAAATATCCTATTCAGCACTTACCATTATTATTTTAAGAGTATGAGATGACATAATTTTATGTAATTCTCTATGATGTGGACAGTTTCTAATGTGCCTTTTCGAAGACAGTTAGTTTGAAGTGCATGTAAGTCCATTACTGATGTTAGAATGAGGAATTTTTGTTTGTTTCTTTAGCTGTTTTCTTTTAGAAGATTCTTATATGCCCTGCCATATACTGATTGCATTCATTGTCTCTCATCCTGTAGGTCACCCATTCACTCTTGTGATTATTTCATTTGCTGTGCAAAGCTATAAAGTGTGATATAATCCCATTAAAAAAAAAAAGAAAAAGAAAGCTTGTGAAGATGCAATTGAACAAGGGTGCTATGTTCCAGCCCCAGAGAGCAGTAGAACTTGGCAGCTTTAGCCACATGGTTCTTCTGGATTTACTGTCAAAGATAGAAGAAAATTGTTATGACTAAAGAAATCCACTGAGGCCAGACATATTGCCAGGAATATCCCTGAATGGAGGGCTAGAAGGGCCATTACATAAAGTTGTGAGGGTGAAGCCCTGATTGCCTTGGAGATGCCTTGGAGACTCCAAGATGCTAGTGATGTTAGAGTTCTGTGTTACTTATATGTATGTATGTGTGTGTGTGTGTGTATGTATATATATATATATATATATATATTATATATTTTAATCAGTTCCACACTTCATTCCCTCCCCCTCTAAATCCTATATATGTCTCTCATCACTTTTTCCAATATTATGTGAACTTTTGAAAAAATCCACTGAGTCAATATTGTCCTATCAGTATTTGTATGAGTGTAGGGGATGTTCCCAGAGGCAGAATCTCTGAAGAAAGCTAAATCTCTTCCCAACAGTCACCAACTGCCAAAAGATTTCCAGTTAGATATGAGACTTAATACTCCCTCTCTCATCCATCTTGGAATTTTGTTGGGCTTGATGTATTTAGATCTTATGCATGCCATGACAGCCTCTGTAAGTTCATATACACAAATATTTGTAATGTCTGGAAAACATGATTTACCTCCATTTGGTTGCTATAATCTTTCCAGCCCATATTCCATGATGATCTATGAGCCTTTTAGGGGAAGGATGTAGTGTGTATGTCTCATTACACCCTATTGTTATTGTTCTTGGTTAGCCTATGTAACTTTAACTTAAGGTACTACTGCTAAAGACAACACATACTTGAATCATAGAGCATGGATAAATCAGGATGATAGTAACTTGGAATTTTCATCTCTATTGATTAACTTTCATAATACTAGAATGTGCTATGCTTACTACCATGGAAGAAAAAGTCTCCTATAATACAAAGTAAGTAAGAATAAAATGGATGATAAAAAAGGGAAAGACTGAATGAAATAGAAACATTGGGGCTCCATTTAATGAAGATTTGGACTCCAATAACACCATTCCTCCTAAGACTGGAACTCTATACTTTACTATCTTTTCAATAATAGTGTTAACTACAACAGATTCTGCAGGTCTAAGTTCTCTTTTCAGGGCTATCTGGAATAATTTCTTTCTCTTTCTTTCTTTCTTTCTTTCTTTCTTTCTTTCTTTCTTTCTTTCTTCCTTCCTTCCTTCCTTCCTTCCTTCCTTCCTTCCTTCCTTTCTTTCTTTCTCTTTCTTTCTTTCTTTTTTTCTTTCTTTCTTTCTTTCTTTCTTTCTTTCTTTCTTTCTTTTTCTTTCTTTGTTTTTTTCTTTCTTAAAAATATCTATTTATACTTTTGCTCTTTATTATTAGTAATTAATTATTTTATTTATTTACATTCCAAATGTTGCCCCCTCCCGGTCAACCATCACAGAGTTCTTTTCCCCATTGCCTCCCTCCTTCACCTCTGAGAGGATGCTCCTGCCAGGGAATTTTCCCTTCCTGGGGCGTCAGGTTTCTACAGGATTGGGAATATCCTCTCCCACTGAGGCTAGACAAGGAAGTCCTCTGCTACATATGTGCCAGGGGCCTTGGACCAGCTCTTGTATGCTCTTTGGTTGCTGGCTTAGTCTCTGGGAGCTGCCAGGGTTCTAGGTTAGTTGGCACTGTTGGTCTTATGGGGTTTCCATCTCCTTCAGTTCCTTCAGTCATTCCCCTAATTCTTCCACAGGAGTCCCTGACCTCAATCTAATGCTTGGATTTTAGTATCTGATTCTGTCTCAGTCAGCTGCTAATAGAAATTCTCAGAGGACAGCCATGCTAGGCTCCTGTGTGCAAGCACAACATAGCATCAGTAATAGTACCAGGATTTGGTGACAGCCAATGGGATGGACCCCAAGTTGAGCTGGTCACTTGTCAGTCATTGGTTCAGTCTGGGCAGAGTCTCTTTCAAGTATCAGAATAAGATGTGTTCTGTCAGGGTATGGCTGGAAAACAAAACAAGATCAGCTTCCTTTAGACTGACTTATACATTTATTCCTCCCCAATGTATTTCACAATGTTTAACAGTTTGTTTATCATTTTGTCTATGATTTTTTCATTTTACATTATAGTGTTTAATTTAGTATATGAGAATTTCATATATATATATATATATATATATATATATATATATATATATACATACATACACACACACACACACACACACACACACACACACAATGCATATCCCCTCCTATTCACTTTCTCCTGTACCCGCTGAATCCCAATCTGAACATTTCTCTTCCCAACTGCGTGTCCTTTTTGAGTTCAATTAGTGTTGTTCACTTGTATATGAGTACAGGGCCAACCTCATTAACTTTCAATCACAAATAGCTCCTCAGATAAATATAAGACCAAGAATGTTACCTGATTGAATGATTTGATATTGTAAAGATCTTATGCAGGTAACTATGGTTTCTGTGTGTTCCTAGTGTGTGGCTGTATCATGTTAAGATAATAGTGATTTAACATATTCCTCACCAGTTGCTGGAACTTGCAGACTTTGAATCTTGACTTTGGCTCCTTTGAGCCTTGGAGGAGAAGATATGATGGATATGTCCAATGTAAGGGTAAACAAGTCATAGTCACTTCTCCTTTTTCTGACTAGTTGTGGTTCTCTTTAATAATGATTGTTTACTGCAAAGAGGATTTGCTTTAATATGGAGACAAAGGTTGCACTAGTCTATGGGTATAAGGACAAGCACTTAGAAGGAAAGTTGAATACTCTTATCAATTTAACAAAATTGTAGTGGTAGGATTTCCTGTAATGTCAATGAACTCCCAGGCTTTTGTTCTTGGCTAAGTTAACAGTACTAGGTATGAGTTCCTTCCTTCTATTGCATAATTTGGCATATCTTGATCTATCATTATTTTAGGACTACAGCTATTCAGGGCTGTTAATAATTTTTTCCCCTTACCAGAATGCAGAGTACCTTCTAATAACAAGAAAGGTAGCTATCAGGGAAATAGGGAACCTTTGGGTTTATGTGTATAACATTATAGTTTTCTCATGTCCCTTGGTGTTTAACTCCTCACCTTGTAATAACTTAACCCTTTCCCCCTAGAGATTGTTCAGAAAAATAAACCTGTCTAGAAGAAATTTCATTTAAATGTCTTCCATGCCTTCTAACAAGCTCATCTATTGGAAATGTTGATGACAGAAAGCCACACACACACACACACACACACACACACACACACACGCAAAATTATCTGCATACAGAAACATGAAAATTATTTTAACTTTAGAATGACACAATAGATATTTAGAAAGTCAATTATACACAAGGTGAAAGTCTTAGTATTTATTCCTCAATTTCTTGTCTTCCCTTGTATTCATCACTGCTTGTTGAAGCTTATAGAAGGTGTCAGTTGTCTCGGAGTTAGTAAAAAACTGAAACATTCATCAGCATTGCCATGTGCTTAATCTCAGCTTTTTGTGTTATTGTAAATGTTAAAAATATTTAATAGCTAAGCACACAGTAGCTTCTATAAATTCTGAAAGAAATACTCTTCTTGCTGCTTCTCAAAACCACACTGAAAGGAGAAAAAAATCATACAGCTCTCTTTAATGCTTATCTTTTTTTATGTGTGACTCTAAATGGGTTTCAATAATTAGTTTCCACTAATTTAGTCAATTTTATACATATTTGTGCAAACTAAGTATCTTTAATTTTGTTTGTTGTTTTCACAGGAGACACGAATTTTGATCTTCATTTTTACAAAAAAGTAGTGGAAATGTTTTAGCATCTTTGTGTTTGTATTCACAAATGTGATTGTGTAATTCACCACAGCATTTGTTAATAAAAGAAGTTGTGATTTCTTCTACTGAGGACAGATGCAAGGTAAGCGTTCTTGAAATCACAAACTTGGAAGATAAGTATTCTTATAATGCACTATGTTGTTTCCTTAAGGTTAGAGAATCTCATGAGGGATGGGTGAATAGGGCAAAATAATGTGTGCACCACTGGTAAAATGATGAAGTGGATCATTGGTTGGTTGATGATATGGGTCAAGGTCTCTGCCACAGCAAGGGAATCTACTTGAGATTGAAGTATAGCCAAAACACTGCAAAGTGGATATTATTCAACCTTGACCCATACTTTTCCTCCAAATAAATTATGTGTTCTTTCTACATATTATCAATGAAGTAACTGGAGTCATTATTTAACTACTACAGTTACTATATCCCATTTATCAGTGATTATAACTTCTCTAAAAAGAGTAATGAACTTGGGAATTTTTGTATGACTGTACAAAAATGAAAAAATAAGAGAAAATCATAGCCAAGTGAAAAAGATACATTGATTAATTCTCTTTTAGACAGTTTGTAAAGATTATGAAATAGTCCTATTTAATCCTTTTATTTCTTTATGTGTAAATTGTAGCACATTTGTAACTAATTTAGAAAATAACACTAACTCTTGCCTTCCTATCACAAGGATTGACTTTTTCCTGTGAGATACTGCTTTCCTCAATGTGAACACTAAATTTCTAATTGAGCATTTTATACTGAGGAAGATGATTCTGAAAACTAATAATGAATGTTCTCTACTGCAGTTCTCAGTTTCTGTTTCCTTATATTTTATTACCTATACCATTTAATAGAAAAACTAATTGATTAAGAAGTTGATATCATGGGCTAGAAAGTTTGTGAGTTATTTGAATTCAAAGAAATCATGGATGTGTAGTCAGAATTGTGGTTTCTGAGAAGTCTCATAAAAATATTTGAAGTAATTACTATAGACAGAAATATTTCAAATACATTTGTAGTTACTTGATGCAGTTTTAGGTCAAAGGTCTTAAGATTTCCAGACAGTCCAATGAAGACTGAAAGTCTTTTCAGAAGTACAGGTCATCTGCCTAATGTTACAGTATTATGGCAATGAATTTTATAATCATATAAATCAAGATTATATTTTGAAGATATGAGATAAAATGAGTTACAAAATTATTTCTGTAGCATTTAATATAATGAATTCTTATTAATAGCATGGAAACTTGATTTCTGAAAAGTAACAGTTATTTTTCAGTCATTACTGATAGCTGCGATTATTCAATATGTTTTAAATGAATTAAAGTTCAGGAATGACGATAATTCATAGAACCAATGAGGTCATGAGAAAAGATACTACTTGTATAGTTAATAAAACCACAATAGAAGAAATAGAATTATCAACAGAAACTCTGTTTGGATTCTTAAAAGGAAAACTCCAAAACTGTTTACTAAATATCTACTTCAGGTTCATCACTATAGAAGAAATTGATGATGATACTCCCCATGTCATGGTGGAATCATTCTCACAACTTCACAGCAAACCTTGTTCTTATGAGATGCCATCTTTGGTATTAGCCCACTGAAAGGGTCAATGGGAGAAACAAACAATGTCACAGAATTTGTCCTTCTGGGACTCACTCAGGATCCTGCAGGTCAAAAAGTATTATTTGTCATGTTTTTGCTCATCTATATTGTGACAATGGTTGGCAACCTGCTCATTGTGCTGACAGTGATTGCCAGCCCCTCTTTGGGCTCCCCAATGTACTTCTTCCTTGCCTGTCTTTCATTCCTAGACATTGTTTATTCCACTTCCATCTCACCAAAGTTGATTGTGGACTTGCTATGTGATGAAAAGACCATCTCCTTCACAGCCTGCATGAGCCAGCTCTTTATAGAGCATTTATTTGGTGGTACTGAGATTGTCATTCTGGTGGCAATGGCCTATGATCGCTATGTGGCAATCTGTAAGCCACTGCACTATTTGACAATCATGAATCGAAAAGTTTGTATCATTTTGTTGGGATTTTCCTGGGTTGGAGGTTTTACACACTCCTTGATTCAAATTGTCTTTGTTTTCAACCTTCCTTTCTGTGGTCCAAATATTATTGACCACTTTATGTGCGACATGTCCCCATTATTGGGACTTGTGTGCACTGACACCTACTTAATTGGGCTCACCCTCATTGCCAATGGTGGAGCCATGTGCATTGTAGTCTTTATACTTCTCATAGTGTCCTATGGAATCATCCTTAGATCTCTCAAGAATTACAGCCAGGAAGGGAGGCGCAAAGCCCTGTCTACCTGCAGCTCCCACATCATGGTAGTTACCCTCTTTTTTGTTCCCTGCATTTTCATGTATGCCAGACCTGTTTATAACTTTTCTAGTGACAAATACATTACTGTATTTTATACAGTTTTCACTCCCATGCTAAATCCTTTAATTTACACTTTAAGAAATTCAGAGATGAAAAATTCTATGCAAAAAATTTGGTGTACAATGTTATCTGTGGATAGAATCTGATTGTCTTGTCACTGAACATGTAACTAAATATATATGAACAGTCAGTGAAAAAATTTAACAGAAGGCAGTATCAAAGACTTACAGGCAACTAATTACTGCTAGGACAATTAGAATTAGCCTCTCTCAGGGGCTAGCTGCCTTATTGGTAGTCCAGTTCAGAGTGGTTAGCCCTGAAACAATATATATATATATATTCCAAAAATGAATTAAGCATGCTATGTTTAAATATTTTGTATATACATATACATTCATACATATATACTATAATAATCAACAAAACTCAGGAGACTATCAACAAGAGTGAGTGGGCAGAAGAGAGATTTAAGAGAGAGTAACTGGCAGGCACTGGAAGCAAGAATGTAAGAGCATATTATAATTTGATTTCATTTAAAACAGAACTAATAACAAAATAAGCTAATAACTTCTATTCAACAGATCTCTCTGTGATACTTTTTAAAATGTGAAATTCTTGAAAAGAAGGATAAAATAACCTTTGGTTTTATAATCAATTAAAAGTAAATTTCAGGAAATGTGCAAAAGGCATATAGTTTTCTTCCATAATTCAGAAATCTAAGCTGACTTGAACATAATTTATATCAGTTTATTTGAAATGAGAATTAGCAGAAATTTTTAATTATTACCAGTTGAGAAACAAAGCAATTTTGAGAACTTATGGCCATTCACATTCATAAGAAAGGATTATGGTTAATAGATATACTATGTAGACTGTGACTCTGACCTGTTTTCTATGGCATAATGCCTTTTAGTTTTATGTGATAGATTTATTATATTTACTCATGGAATATCAATTTATTTATTAGTAATAGTCCATTTTATGTCCATTTGGAGTGATTTATCTTGTTTCCTGATACCTAAAATTATGAGTAAAGTATAAATTGTACATGCATATTCATGGATGGATTTACTTTAAATGTGGATAAATATGTATGAGTAACAGGACGAAATTTAGTGGTCAACTTACCTTTGTCTTCATAAGAAACTGGCACACCCTTTTCCATAATGCAAATTTTTCTTTTCATCTGATGACAATTTAATGCTTGTAAGAACTTGATATTACTGACGAATTGTTAATGTTTTAAATAATTTCAAAAGGAAAATCATTATCATTTTTTTCAGATGTATGTATCATTGAAATTTGTTCATATTTCTCCACGTAAGATCCTACCCATCTTGCCTTTCCTCATATTGGTCTCTCTTTTCTCAAATTGTTCTACTTCTGATATGCATGTTTCAGCTAAATTTAGATTATACATATTGGTCCCCTCTATGAGACCTCTTCCTTTTACTTTAAAATCATTTAGAGGCCTTCTTTTCTGAAATGGATTTTGTTTTCATTTGAGGCAATATTTTATGACTCTAAGAGAACAAATTGCTTTAGGGTATGTTCAGTTCCAATCATTTTTCCTATCATGAAATAATATCAATTTCTAAAAATATTGACATTTTAACTGTTGTATAGTGGCATGCTGCACTTCAAATATTTCTGATTATTGTAAATGACAAGCAATAAATGTGGTGTGCAAGTATCTCTCAGATATGTTGATTTAGAATCTTTAGAGTGGTGGAACTGTGTTTCATGGAAGTTTTATTTTTAGTTTTGTAATTCAGAAGAACCTGGGGCAGGCGGGGATAGGAGCAGGATGGGTGGGGTTAAGCATCAAGAAAGGGAATGTGAGGAGAGACACCTGGAATTGAGGGACATTTGGAAGGCAGTGTGGATACCTAGTATAGTGAAAATTTCTAGGAGTCTACAAGGGTGACCCTAGTGGGAATTCCTAGTAATGGTGGATACAGAGTCTGAACTGGTCATCTTTTATAGTCAGGCAAAGTTTCCAGTTGTGGAACTGGGTTGAATTTGATTGAGTTGTTAACTGAGCAGGTGACCAAGCAATCCACAATGATGCTAGGACAGAAGGTTGATCCTGAAAATTGAAATTAGGACCCTGTTGCCAAGGACAGTATCCACACAGCTCATTAAATGTAGAAACATCAAACTGGTGCCTTCATAGTACCTTCACTCCTATTTTCTAGTCTCTTTGGTGTGGGAAGGTATTCTGCAGGCTATGGAAAAAGAAACCAGTCACAAATTCCTTGACCTACAATCTGTCCTGCACAGATTGTAGGTCAAGGATTGTGGCAATGATGACACAGAATTTGTAGTAGGAGTGGAAAAGCAATGTTTGATTTAATTTCAGGCCCACACACAAGAAATTGTCCATGCCCTATACTATACTACTTGAATGGCTGGGAACCAGAGATGGGATAGTTAGAGACCTAGGGTAGAACCAAAAACAACTGGAAAAAGAACACACACACACACACAGAGAGAGAGAGAGAGAGAGAGAGAGAGAGAGAGAGAGAGAGAGAGAGAGAGAGAGAGA
The DNA here is from genome assembly GCA_036184795.1 of Tokudaia tokunoshimensis. NCBI lineage: Eukaryota > Metazoa > Chordata > Mammalia > Rodentia > Muridae > Tokudaia > Tokudaia tokunoshimensis. The sequence goes on along the minus strand of BTHU01000004.1, from coordinate 64,365,063 downwards.
GAGAGAGAGAGAAGGAAAGAAAAAAAAAGAAAGAAAGAAAGAAAGAAAGAAGGAAGGAAGGAAGGAAGAAGAAAAATTTATGAATTAATTCTTGACAATATTCTCCTATACTCATAGATCAGTACCTTGTTCTGTTGGCATTGGTGAGGCTTCTTCTGTCAGCAGGTGAGAGCAGATTCAGAGACTCACAGTTAGACAATATCCTGAGCAAAGAATCTAAGTTGGAAATCTCCATTGGGTCTCTTCCCTTGGAGCTCATGAAGCCCTTCAGTATACAAGGGTGATTGTAGGAGGGTGGGAAGACACCAAGAGAAGATGACCCACTGAATCAACTAAGCAAGACTCAGAGAGACTGAAATGGCAAGCAAAGGGCCTGCATGGGTCTGTACCAGATTCTCTCTCTGTGTATATGTTATGGCTGTTAGTTTCCTATTTTTGTAGGACTCCTAACCATGGGAACAAGTGTGTCTCTGACTTTTTTCCTGCTTTTGGAAATCTTTTTCTCCTTTTGTATTGCCTTGTCCTCTGGTTCCGTGTAAAGCATCTTCCAGCACTAGTCATTAGGGATGAAACTTCAAACCAATATAATTTTTATTTCGATGTGTGTACTATGTGTGACACAAATATGTGGTATCTTCAGCAATAGAGACTTACCATCAAGTGCTGGAAGGTAGCCAATAATATTGATAATGGTTTACAATTTTTAGGGATCTATAGACAATATACAGAGAATGAGAGACCACTTCTCTGGGTCTAGGGTTCCCTTTAATTTTTTATTATGGGAAACACCTCATCCCACAATAAACCCCTCTTGATTGAAAACTTAACAGGCCATATTAAGGTCTCTATTTAAAAATAACAAAACAAAACAACAGCAAAAAAATAAACAAAAAACAAACAAACAAACTAAAAAACTAACCAATATGTGATGTGAGCTCTCAACCCCATCTGCTTCCTTCTGCAACCCTCCCCCCCCCCGACCCCCCCTCCTCAAAGCTGCAGTCCTGCACTCTGCAAGACAAAAGCAGTTGGGTTGCCACATCAACGTAGAGAGAATATTCCCTGCTTCTCTTTCCTCTGACCCACAAAGCTACAGTCTCCCAGATTTTCTGTTCAATAAACACCGCGAATAAGTGACTGTTGAATACAATGCTGAGTCATTCAGGCATTTGTCAAAGAGTGGTAAAGATGGGTTGTGTGGTGGATTTATGTTCATTTTCTAAGGATTCTCCACTTGATTTCAGGAGTGATTTCATCAGTTTGCATTCTCATCAGTTGTGTGTGTGAGGGTCCCCTTTCCTCATAATCTCACCATTACATGCTGCTGGTTGTTTTATTGATCTTAACCATATTGAATGGGGTGAGGTAACATCTTGGAGTTGTTTTAATTTAAGGATAATGAACATTTCTAAGGTATTTCTGTAACATGGGCTTTTCCACCCGTGCCTCAGTTCTGGAATAACAACTCAGAGGCTTATATTTATTAATAAATGCCTAGGCCTTAAGCTAGGCTTCTTCTCCAACTAGCTTGTAACTCAAATATTCCGTTTATACTAGTCTATGTCTGCCACATGGCTGGTTACCTCTCCTCAGTTTCATATGTCCAACTTCCTCCCAGTCAAGATGGACAATCCTCCCACACCTGGCTATTTCCCAGAGTTCCTTTCTTTCTGCCAAGTGTCTCACCAACTAATCCTGCCTCAGCTTTTTGGCCATCAGATTTTATTAACAGTTAATGCTTTCACACAATGCACAAGAAATTATCCCTAAATCCCTCCCTTTTAGTCTAAAAGGCTCTCTTTCTAATATCAATAAACTAAATAATAGCACCAATTATGAAAACTATTTAGGTACAGAACTTTGGAGTCACCTAGATAGGATAGATAATTGAATACTTTCTCCAAGATTGCCAAATGCATCAATGAACTGAACATGATTGATATAACCCTTACCTGATAGTTTTCATAACTCATTTGCATTACCAACCTAAAAATATCTTTTGAGACTTTAAAACATTTTCTTTTTTTGCATTTCAACTTTTATTTGAAAACAACTTAAATTTTAGACAAATGATTTTAGTATATAAATTTGATTTTGTTTTTATACAGAATATAGAGATTTCCCTCATTAATCTTTCATGTGAAGGGGATTACAGGGCAGAAGGAAGACATGTTCTGCACACAAGTACACCTCATATGTCTAGCACTGGAGACAAATTGTGTCATGCTCCTGCACATAAATTAGTACCAAGTGGTAACATCACATATCAAGGGGTGGGGGGAGAAATATTCTGGTCAATGAAATTCAAGAAGCAAACATGACACAGAAACTACAAATACGAGCAAGTTGGCAGCTTTAGTCAGGACACTGCAGGTTCTATGGGGCTTTGAGGCTACAGTGTGCATATGAACACAGTGGGGAAGAGCTACTTAGAAAGGATGGAGGGCGGGGTTTTTCACTAGAGCAAATTAACTTCTTGTCAAATGGCAAAAACAAAAAACAAAAACAAAACAAAACAAAAACAGAATGAAAGGGAGGGAGCATGTGAGTGTTAGTATACCCAGGGTGTGCTATACCTGTGTCTGTGCAGCATGCTAAGTTACTTACAACTTCTTCATTGGCGTGGATGAATCATTAATGCCTCAGGTTTTGCTTCTTGCCAAACTCAGGCATGTTTTATTTTAGATGGAGTATAGTTTTTATCTATAATTTCGAAGCTACTCAAAGTCACTGTATCTTCTAACAGTGGATTCCTTCAACTTGAAGACAGGAAGATTTGTCTTGACCCTGATGTCATAGGTGGTGAAGCAGTCCTGCCGATTCCCAAGGTCTGCAGGTTGCTCACATGAATCTCTAGGAAGTTGCTGGGCTGCCTGTAGGAGTCATTCAGTTTCTGTGGCTTGGTGATGAGCCACCGGGTGTCCTCTATGGTCTCCACCATTTCGCTGTCTAGCTTCTCTCCACCACTGCTTTCCACCAATGGTGCCCCCACAGCCACCACCAAAGCAGCTGACTGAGGGGATTCCTGGCTTGCCAAGCCATTTTCTTAAATACTAAACAACTTAAGCTTAATTGCAAAACTATAACTATCTTGTCATCAACCCTATTCTGAGAAGGATAAATATTACCTGAGTAAACAGGAAATGAAGAGCAAGCAGCTTCCAAAGCTATAGAAATGACAGAGGTTTCTGGCTACCTGTGGAGTCACCCAAGGTCTCTCTGCATAGTTGAAGCTTCTGTCTTTGACCTTCTGGCCCAGTATATCTGATAAGCTCAGCTGCATATGTAGCAGAGGATGGTCTTTTTGGACATCAAAGGAAGGAGAGGCCTTTGGTACTGAGAAGGCATGGTGCCCAGTATAGGGGAATGCCAGGACAGGGAAGCAGGAGTGGGTGAGTTTTTGAGCAGTGGGAGAAGGGATGGGATGGGGGTTTTGAGGGGGGGGGAACCAGGAAAGGTGATAACATTTGAAATGTAAATAAAGAAAATATCTACTAAAAGAAGAATTATAAAGAACTTGCCTATCTTGTCCTTGCAAAGCTCAGGAATTGACTTCTTCCATGTCCTGCTTGTGCAATTTGTACAGCATGTTGTAAGTGTTTGAAGCAAAGGCAGTTTTTTTCTAGTGACTAGCTAGGAGGGGCAATTTCCAACCAGAGACAGCAAGACAAACTAACACCAGAGATAACAAGATGACGAAAGGCAAGCACAAGAACCTTACCAACAGAAACCAAAGCTACTTGGCAACATCAGAGCCCAGTTCTCCCACCACAGCAAGTCTCAGATTCCCCAGCAACCAGAAAAGCAAGAGTTGGATTTAAAGTCTCTTCTCATGATGCTCTTAGAGGACATCAAGAAGGACATAAATAACTCCCTTAAAGAAATACAGGAGAACATGGGTCAAATGGTAAAAGTCCTTAAAGAGGAAACACAAAAATCCCTGAAAAAAATACGGGGGAGCATGGGTGAACAGGTAGAGGCCCTTAAAGAGGAAACACAAAAATCCCTGAAAGAATTACAGGAGAACACAAACAAACAAGTGAAGGAACTGAATAAAACCATCCAGGATCTAAAAATGGAAGTAGAAACAATAAAGAAATCACAACAACATCAAATCATCAACAAGAGAATACAAGAGATAGAATAAAGAATCTCAGGGTCTGAAGATACCATACAAAATATTGACTCAACAGTTAAAGAAAATGCAAAATGCAAAAAGCTCCTGAGCCAAAATATCCAGGAAATCCAGGACACAATGAGAAGACCAAATCTAAGGATTATAGGTATAGAAGAGAGTGAAGATTTCCAACTTAAAGGGCCAGTAAATATCTTCAACAAAATTACAGAAGAAAACTTCCCTAACCTAAAGAAAGAGATGTCCGTGAACATACAAGAAGCCTACAGAACTCCAAACAGACTGGACCAACCACAAAATCCTCCCAGCACAAAATAATCAAAACACCAAATGCACTAAATAAAGAAAGAATATTAAAAGCAGTAAGAGAAAAAGGTCAAGTAACCTATAAAGGCAGGCCTATCGGAATTACACCAGACTTCTCACCTGAGACGATGAAACTCAGAACATCCTGGGCAGATCTCATACAGACCCTAAGAGAACACAAATGCCAGCCCAAACTACTACACCCTGCAAAACTCTCGATTACCATAGATGGAGGAGAAAACAAGATATTCGTTGATAAAACCAAATTTACACAATATCTTTCCAAAAATCTAGCCCTACAAAGGATAATAGATGGAAAACGCCAACATGAGGAGGGAAACTACACCCTAGAAAAAGCAAGAAAGTAATCTTTTTCCAACAAACCCAAAAGAAAGTAACCACACAAACATAAAAGGAGCATCAAAAATAACAGGAAGCAAAAATCACTATTCCTTAATATCTTATAATATCAATAGACTCAATTCCCCAACAAAAAACATAGTCTAACAGATATATTTTTCATGTGGATCTTCAATTTTATCAGAAAATGTTTGTGACTCCTCTTTCAATTCAGTAATGCGTTTTGTGTCTACCATTTTGACTGTATTATATTCCATGGTAATCTTTAATTTTAACATTGTTTTCTGTGTATTTCTTTGATTTTATCAGAGGTGTTATTCATGTAGATCTTTGGTTTCATGGGGGGGGGTGTTTGTAGTTTCACTTTCAATTAATTTAGGAATGTTTTTGTGCCTACCATTTTGTCGGTATAATTGTCCATGGTAATCTTCAATTTTAACGTTTTTCTGTATTTTTTCTTCAATTTTGTCAGAAGTATTTTCCATGTGGATCTTCACTTTTATCAGACAGTGTCTATAATTTTACTTTCAATCAACTTAGGAACATTTTTATACCTTCCATTTTATCTGTATAATTTTCCATGTAATAGTCAGTTTTAACATGTTTTTCTATATATTTCTTGAATTTTTTCAGGAATATTTTCCTTGTAGATCCTCAATTTTATCAGAAAGTGTTTATAATTCCACTTTCAAAAACATAGGAATATCTTTATGCCTACCATTTTATCTGTATAATTTTTTTCATGAAATACTCAATCTTAACGCATTTTTTATAGATTTCTTTTTTTAAATTTTATTTTATTTTCTAAGTTTTTTTTTATTTACATTTCCCCTTTCCCATTTCTTCCCTCCCCGAAAGTCCCATAAGCCCCCTTCCCTCCCTCTTTTCCCCATTCAACCTCCTCTCGCTTCTCTGTCCTGGCAATCCCCTACATCCAGTCTTTCCACGACTCTTGGAAATCTATTGATATGCATCAATTTTATCAGAGATATATTCCAGGTAAATCTTTAATTTTATCAGAAAATGTTTATAATTTCACTTTCAATCAACTTAGAAATATTTTTATGCCTACCATTTTATCTGTATAATTTTCCATGATAGTCTTCAATTTTATTGTTTTTCCATATATTTTTTCAATTTTATCAGAATTATTTTCCATGTAAATCTTCAATTGTTTCAGAAAATTGTTATAATTCTACTTTCAATCAATTTAGGAATATTTTAATTCCTACCAATTTATCTGTATAAATTTCTTCAATTTTATCAGAGATATTTTCCATTTAAATCTTCAATTTTATCAGAAAACGTTTTTACCTCTACTTTCAATCAATTTAGGAATATTTTTATGCCTACTATCTTATCAGTATAAATTTTCATGAAATAGTTTTAACATTTTTTCTCTATATTTCTTGAGTTTTATCAGAAATATTTTCCTTGTAGATTTTCAGTTTTATCAGAAAATGTTTATAATTCCACTTTCAATCAACTTAGGAATATTTTTATACCTACCATTTTATCTATATAATTTTTCCATGAAATAGTCTATCTTAACGTGTTTTTCTATATATTTCTTCAATTTTATCAGAGATATTTTCAATGTATATTTACATAATGGAATACTACTCAGCAATTAAAAACAATAAATTCATGAAATTCTTAGGCAATGGGGAACAGGGGGAGGGAAGAGGGCTTATGTGATTTTTGGGGAGGGGTGAACTGGGAAAGGGGAAAATCATTTGGAATGTAAATAAAGAATATAGAAATTAAATAAAAAAATTAAAAATAAATCTAAATCCTCCAGTGGCAAATCCTGGCAGATTTGACATCTAAACCAGAGACACCCGTAGCTTATCTCCACATCTTAACTCTTTCCTGCCCCCTTCCAAAAACCCCCATCTCTCTCCTGCCTCCTCTCTTCCTTTCTCCAACCTGGAAGTCTTGCCTACTTGCCCAGTGATTGGTTCCTTTATTCATTAGGGGAAGGTTCATAAGAAGTCACCTGAGTATGTGTCTTGTTTCAGGCAACCCCTCCTGGGAAAGTGGAATTAACATCAAAATACAAACAAGGGCCAATCCACAACACTTCCCCCTTTCTATCAACTTAAAAGACTCTTTTATCTCAGTTATAAATTGAGCACAACTATTAGTCTTTCCAGGACCAGGGGGCTCTCCTTCCATCTTCTTGGAAATCTATTGATATGCGAATTGTGTCTAGGGTATTCTGAGATTCTGGGTTAATATCCCTTTATCAGTGACTGCATACCATGTGTGTTCTTTTGTGATTGGGTTACGGGACCTCAAGCTGTACTACAGAGCAATAGTGTTAAAAACTGCATGGTATTGGTACAGTGACAGGCATGTAGATCAATGGAACAGAATTGAAGACCCAGAAATGAATCCACACTCCTAAGGTCACTTGATCTTTGACAAAGGAGCTAAAACCATCCAGTGGGAAAAAGATAGCCTTTTCAACAAATGGTGCTGGCTCAACTGAATAGGCCTTCTTTTTTTTTTTTTTTACTTATTTATTTATTTTATGTATATGAGTACACTGTAGCTGTACAGATGGTTGTAAGCCATCATGTGATTGCTGGGATTTGTACTCAGGACCTTTGGAAGAACAGTCAGTGCTCTTAACCGCTGAGCAATCTCTCCAGCCCTGAATAGGCCTTCTTAAATGCAATCTTAAATTCTCTGCTATATAATCTATGCTTTGAAGGATCATCTACAATATATGCTGTTTGTCAGAATCTAAGACCCTTGCCTACCAGACACCAATAGCACTCCCCTTCCTCTGCTCTGTTGTGTCAGACCAAATTGCCTCCAGGCATTTGAGCAGATTCTAAACTAGCACATATCAGAATCACTCACATTCTCTCAATGGAGATAGATTATAGACCAAGACTTTATCTGCTGTCTCTTCTGTGATGACTGGTAGATGAGTAGTTGTACTGTACCTAAGATGCCTCAAACGTAAAATGAACAAAATTATACTCATATCCTGAGTCTTGAGGGTAGGGGTTTGAGGAAGACGTGCTATCTTGTTTTAACTTAAATTTTTGGGAAATTATAATATAATTAGAATATTTCTCTTTTTTCCTTGCTCTCTTAAAACCCTCTCATATACCTTTCTTTGTTATCTTTAAAATTGATGTCCTCTTTTTATGATTTTATATATATATATATGTGTGTGTGTGTGTGTGTGTGTTTATATGTATATAAATATATATTACTATGTATAAATTCTGTCTGTACAATGGCATTTACATTTGTGTTTTCAAGACTGACCATTTGGTATTAGGTAATCAATTGATAAGCTCTTTCCAGGGAAGTCTGTTCTTCTATTTCCCAATATTCCTTATTTGCCTGTTATTCTTTGTGTAAGGTTGAGGCCTCCTAGACTTTTACCATCAACTTCGGTGTTTCTTTGGTACAGTTTTTTCAGCTTTTGTTTGGGCAGTCATGTTCATGAGATTTATATTGCTGGGTGCACAATCTTACAGAAAAATCTATGTGATCTTATAGTTCTTAGAATATTTTTTAACAATTCTTTTGCAAAGTCCTTGAGCCGTAGGCACAAGAGATTTTGTAGCTACATCCATTGAGAATGGACTCTACAACTCACCATTTTGAATGGTTTTTTTCTTTAAATGGTCTCAATCTACAAAGGGATGAAGACTATACTTATCTGTGAATATAATGATCAGTGTTTATTGTTTGGTGATTATACAGTTTGGTAAATTAATGATCGCAATTTCTCCTCCAATAATGAGTAGTTACCTGGGTTTCTAGTACCAACATTCCTTTTCTCTTGGTGATCTGATCATAAGTCCAATTAGAGAGCTGTTGGTTATTGCCAAGGCATGTGTGATATTGGTGTACTCTGCTATGTTGCTTGCTATGATGGCAGCATATCCTGCTATGCTGGAAGTTCATATGGTTCATAGGTGTTATAGCTACTGCTGATTAACTCTTTACTTTGGAATTCTGTATGGTGCCTTTTGTTACCATAAAAAAAAGTTAGTTTTCAGGGTGTTCTAGCTTGGAGGGTCTCTGTGCCCTGTTTTTGTAATGTCTTTACTACCTTCTACCACATTTGGTAACTAAGGAGCAGTAAATCATATATTTAGAAGTCTCATAGAGAACCCTAGTGATGACTCAAAAGAGGGCTTCTCATGTCTAGTATTGGAGTCTTGGACTTTTGGAGGAAACACTATTAGTGCAGATGAGAAAAATTCATTAAAACTACATTTGTATGGTTATATACTGAATTATGTGCATTTTATGATTGTAGGTAAACTCTTTATAGTATGACGCCATTTTGCTTTTTAGCCATCCACATTGTTATTTTACCTACTTCCCTCCTCCAGTATTTACCTCTTACCCCATTCCCTAACAATTCCTCTGTTACCCATTTCCCATCAGATTACATGCATACAGCTATTACTTTCACCCCCTTCTCACTTTGCTCTGTATTTAGCTCCCTTCTCCTTCCTAAAGAGCACTGCCATTTGTTCATTTCCCTCATCAAATTATTTGTATTCTGTTATTCCTTTCTCTATTGCTGTGCAACATCTGTAGCCTGGCAATGGTCTCTATTTACTGTTTTGGTTTCTGTAGTTACTATAGTCTATTTACTTATAAATGAAAAATTGGAGGTTAGAACCTCCAATGAGAAAGAACATGCAACTTTTGTCTATCTAGATCTGTATTACATCATTCAATATGATCTTTTCTAGTTCCATGTCTTTACATGCAAAGTTTATGATTTTATTATTCTTTCCTGCTGAGAAGTATTCTACAGTGTACATATGTCACATTTTTATCACTCATTCATCAGTTGTAGGATAATAAGGTTGCTTCTATTTCCTAGTTTTAGCTTTTTGGGAGTTCTTCACACTAATTTCCACAGTGGCTGCACCACTTTGCAAACCACCAACAGTGAACAACAGTTCCATTTTTCCAGTATTCCCTCCCAATTTGTTGTCTCCTTTTCTATTAACCTTACCTGTTCTGACTGGGTAAAATAAAATCTCAAAGTAGTTTTGATTTGTATTTTCTAGTACCAAGGTTGATGAACAATTTTTTATGCTATTTCTTAGCCATTGTTTTTCTTGTTGATCACTCTCTACTCAGGTCCTAGGCCCATTTTGTTTTTGAATAAATCCTCTCTCTCTCTCTCTCTCTCTCTCTCTCTCTCTCTCTCTCTCTCTCTCTCTCTCTCTCCTGTCTTTCTTATTTGACTCTTTGATTTTTAGTATTCTTTGTAAATCATTGACATTAAGTCTCTGTCAGATGTAAATCTAGCAAACATTATCTTCCATTCTGTGGGATTTTTCTGTCACCTGGTTGATTGCTTCTTTTGTTGTGAAGAAGCTTGTTGGTTTCATGAAGTCCCATTTGTCAATTATTGGACTTAATTATTAGACAAATGAAGCTCTATTCAAAATTCATTTCATACTTGTCAGGAGCCATAATAGGACAAGCTAACATATTAGCAGGTAATCATCCTGAAATGGCCTGTTTCAGATTATTATATAATCTGCGACAGGTGAGCCATCATTTATCAAGGCTATGAGGGACTAATTTTAGGAAAGATTCCCGCTATTAATATGCTTTTCCTGTTATTGTTAAACACATATAACAATCAATAAGTAATAGCACATCCCTTTGGAGCAGATCTCTGCAGATCCATGAAGATGTACTGTCTTATAGTGATGCTATGTAGACAAATAGATGACTTAAGTTTTAATGATGATCCTACAAGAATTCCTAAAATTATATCTCTGATTATTAAGCTCTTTTATAGTGGAACTTCTATTAGGTCCTTTTCTGATAGTCAAAACTGCAATGAGAACTCTGCCAGTCTCCCAAGTATCACCAGTTAATTGCTCTTAGAGGGCAACCAGACTTTCTCTGTGCAATAAAGATTGGAGCTTAGTTTTCATCCAGAGTAAGTGAGTTCTTTCTACACCAGTGCTTGGTCTTTTGCTCCATATGCATATGTAAGTATGGATGTGTGTGTAAGTATGTAATTGTGAGAATGTATGTATGAGTGTGTGTAAGTATGAAATTGTGAGAATGCATGCAATCTGAGCCCAACAGAATTTGTGTGGAAATGTGTAAATGAGAACTTTGCATGCATGAAGCTGTGTGAACTTATGTGAAATTATGCATATTCACTTATATAAAAGTTTTGCTTTCTGCGAGTGTTATTTTCTTCTTCTGGTTCAATAGAAGTTTATTGCTCCAAACTTCCCTCTAGCCCTACAAACAAGGGGTATCTGGACAATAGGGAAAAGGTTCTAGCAAGTAATCCTTTACTTAATCTCCTGTTGTTTTAGGATGAGGTGCTAAGTGCCTGAGACTTCAGTCTCTGGCCTCAGAGGAACACAGAAGGCAGGTCAGCTACAATACCATAGTAACCTAGATAAGTAAACTTTTATTATACAGCAACCCTAAATATTTCATAAGACAAAGTCTTACTCTGAATCTCATAGGACAGTCTTACCCCAGAATTTCGTAAGAATGAGTCTTATCCCTGCCTTCGCTCTTCCCCACTCCGATGCCTCAGGAAAAACCCACAAGAAAGAAGAATCTCCTCCCAGCCAGGGCTGCCCCCACCCCGCATAAACTTCTACATCATGTAGAATGTTACACATATTTTCTTCTAGCACTTTCAGTGTCTCAAGTTTCATATTTAGGGATTTGATCCATTTGTAGTATTTTTTTGTTTTTGTTTTTGTTTTGTTTTGTTTTTTGTTTTTTGGCAAGGTGATAAATACAAGACTAATTTCACCTTTTGTTCTATAGATAGGCATCCATTATTTTCCCCACCATCTGTTAAAGATGCATTCTTTTTCCAGGGTATACATTTGTTTCCTTTGTCAGATATTAAATGGATAAAAATTATGTATCCTTGTATTTGGTCTTAAATCTTGCTCCATTTTTCTACAGAAGTATTTTTGTGCCAATGCCATATTGTTTTTATTGCCATGACTCTGTAATATACTTTAAGATCTGGAATTTTAATAAACACAATATTGTGGGTTTGCTTTTTGTTTTTTGTTTGAATATTTGTTTTGGCTGAGGTTTGTCTATGCTATCTGGAGTATTTTGTGGTTCCACATTAATTTTAGAATAATGGTATTTTTTCTATTTTTGAGGAGAATGAGGTGAGGATTTTGACTTGGATTGGATTGAATACTGTAAATAGATATTGATAGAATGGTCATTTTCACAGTAGTAATTCAAACACTTTATGAACATCTTATGTATTTTCAATTTGTAGTATCTTTTCCTGTCTATTTTTCATAGGTTTGAAGCTTTAATTGTAGATAACCTTCACTCCCTTGGTTAGGGTTATGTATAGATAATTTTCTTTGAGGTCATTGTGCATTGGATTGTACCAATGGTACTTTTCTCTGTATTTTGGTGGAAGTGTATGGAAAAGCAACTGCTTTTGGCATGTTGTTCTGTATCTTGCCACATTGTTGATTTTTTCATCATTTCTAGATCTTTGCAGGTGCAATTTTTGAGATCTCTTATGAATAATAGGATATCATCTACAAATAGAGATATATGACTTCTTTCTTCCCTATTTGCATCTCTTTAAATTCTTTCCCTTTCCTTCTCCTCAAGCTAGTAATTTGATCACAATATTGAGAATGAGAGGGGATAGTGGACATTCCTGTCTCCTTTCTTATCTTAGTGCAATTATGCCAATCCTTTCTCCATTTTGGATAATGTTGGCTGTGAGTTTCTCCAACATAGTTTTTATTGTTTTGGGAAATGTGCCTTCTAGCCCTATATTCTCTAGGACTTTTAGTCACAAAGACATTTTGGATTTTGTCAAAGGCTTTTTCAGCATCTGTTTAGGTGATCATGTGATTGTCCTTAAGTCCCTTTATGTAATTTATTACATATATTATCTATGTTTGTTGAACCTTCTGCATTTCAGGCATGAAGGCAAATTGGTTATAGTGAGCAATATGTTTGATGTATGTCTGTATTATGATTGCAAGTATTTAATTGAGTATTTTAGTTCCTTTAATTGAGTATTAAATTCCTTTCACCTGGAAGGATTTTATTCCTATTTCAATGTCCTCATTTTTATGGGTCTATTTAGGTTACTGATTTCTTTGTTTAATCTTGGTGATTTGGCTGAATCTAGAAATTAATTTCTTTTAGGTTTGTCAGCTTCATGATATACAGGATTTAAAAATATAACCTTATAATATTCTTATTATTTTGGGGCCTGTTGTAATGTTTCTTACACATTTCTGATTCTGCTAATTTAGGTCCTCTTTTTCTTTCTTTCTTATGATTTGTTGGACCAAGGGTTTGCCATTTGTTTATCTTAATAAACTGCCTGCTGGATTTATTGTTGCCATTTCTTTGTTGTTCTGTTTTGGTTTTTTTGCTTCTATTTTATCAATTTTTGTGCTGATTTTTATTATTTCATACCATCAACTGGATTTGGTTTTGTTTTTTTCTTGTTTTCTAAATATTGAATAATTAATAATTAATTGAATATAAATATTATATAATTAAGCCATTTGTGGACTTTTTGGTTTTTAAATGTAGTCACATAGAGTCATGATTTTCCTTGTTGGTTTGCTTTCAGCGTATTCCAGAGATTCTGTTGTGTTTTATTTTTCTTTGATTCCAGGAAATTTTTTTTTATCACTATCTTGACTTCTTTGACTCATTATTAAATAGTAAGCTGTTGAATCATCATGAGATTTCATATTTACTGGAGATTTTTACACTGTGAAGTGGTAAGTGAAATAGGATGCACTGATTTTTAGTCTTTTTGAATTTGCAAAGATTTGTTTTTGTCTCCTAGGATGTGATCTACTTCAGAAAAATTTCCATTTGTTGCTGAGCAGAATATGCTTTCCTTCTAGTTTGTGTAGAATATTCTGTAGATATCTGTTAAATCCATTTGATGCATGTTACCAATAAATTCCGTTATATTTTTTGTTTGTCTATTGGAGAATATGTGGTTTTTGTGTCACCTGGTATTAATTTATTAGTGTTAATGTTTCTTTGATTCTTATAGTATTTTCTATGAAACTGTGTTTTCCTGAGTTTGGTGAATATATATTTAGGATAGTCATGTCTTCTTGTTAACTGTTCCTGTCTTAGTTGTGAAGAGACGCTATGACTATGCAACTCTTCTAAAGAATAAAACATTTAATTGGGGCTGGCTTATGATTTTAGAGTTTTAAATTATTATTTTCGTTGGCAGAAAGTATGAGGCATACAGGCAGACATGGTGCTGTAGAAGGAGCTGAGAGTTCTACATCTGGATTGGTAGGCAGCAGGAAGTGAACTGAACTGCTAGACATAGCTTGATCTTCTTAGACCATAAAACCCATCCTCTAGTGACATACGTCCTCCAACAAAATAATACCTTCTCCAACAAGGCCACCTAATAATCCTATTAATCCTAATAGTGCCACCTATATTAGACCAAGCATTCAAACACACGAGGCAATGGGGGTCATTCCTTTCAAATCACCACAGTTCCTTTGAGTTGATGATGTGTCTATTTTTATCTCTTCTGATTAGTTTTATGTTCAAGTCTATTTTATCTATTGGTGTCTGCTTGCTTTCTGGTTCCATTTGATTAGATTACTTTTGTTTATCCCTTTATGCTGAGGTGATTCCTATGTTTAAACTAATATATTTTTCTCATAGGCAGCAGATAGATGCATTTTGTTTCCTAATCAATTCACTCAGTCTATGTTACTTGAGTGGAGAATCAAGGTTATTGATGTTGAGGAAGCATTTGACAAAATCCAACACATCTTCATGATAAAAGTCTTGGAAAGATAAGGAAATCAAGGCCCATACCTAAATGAAGTAAAAGCAATATACAGAAAACCAGTAACCAACATCAAACTAAATGGAGAGAAACTTGAAGCAAATCCACTGAAATCAGGGACTAGACAAGGTTGTCCACTCTCTACCTACCTGTTCAATATAGTACTCAAAGTCCTAGCCAGAGCAATTAGTCAACAAAAGGAGGTCAAAGGGATTCAAATTGGAAAAGAAGAAGTAAAAGTATCACTATTTCCATATGATGTGATAGTATAATTAAGTGGCACCAAAAATTCCACCAGAGAACTAAACCTGATAAACAACTTCAAGCAAAGTAGCTGGATATAAAATTAACTCAAACAAATCAGTAGCCTTCCTGTACTCAAAGTCTAAAGAGGATGAGAAAGAAATTAGGGAAATGACACCTTTCAAAATAGTCAAAAATATTATAAAATATCTTGGTGTGACTCTAACCCAGCAAGTGAAAGATCTGTATGATAACAACTTCAAGTCTCTGAAGAAAGAAATTGAAGATCTCAGAAGATGGAAAGACCTCCCATGCTCATGGATTGGCAGGGTTAATATAATAAAAATCAACATCTTGCCTAAAGCAGTCTACAGATTCATTGCAATCCCCATCAAAATTCCAACTCATTTCTTCATAGAGTTAGAAAGAGCAATTTCCAAATTTATCTGGAATAGCAAAAAACCCAGGGTAGCTAAAACTATTCTCAACAATAAAAGAACTTTTGGCAGAATCACCATCCCTGACCTCAAACTGTATTACAGAGCAACAGTGATAAAAACTGTATGATATTGCTAAAGAGACAGGCAGAGAGATCAATGGAATAGAATTGAAGACCCCTAAATGAACCCATATATCTATGGTCACTTGATCTTTGGCAAAGGAGCTAAAACGATCCAGTGGAAAAAAGACAACATTTCAACAAATGGTGCTGGGTCAACTGGCAGTCAACATGTAGAAGGATGCAAATTGATCCATTCTTATCTCCCTGTACAAAGCTCAAGTCCAAGTGGATAAGGGACCTTAACAGAAAACCAGATACACTGAATCTAATAGAAGAGAAAATGGGGAAGAACCAGGAGCACATAGGCACAGGGGAAAATTTCCTGAATAGATCACCAATAGCTTATGCTCTAAGATCAGGAATTGACAAATGGGACCTCATAAAATTGCAAAGTTTCTGTAAGGCAAAGGACACTGTCAATAAGACAAAATGGCAACCAACAGATTGGGAAAAGATCTTTACCAATCTTACATCCTATAGAGGGCTAATACACAATATATATAAAGAACTCAAGAAGTTAGACTCCAGAGAACCAAATTATCCTATTAAAATGGGGGTACAGATCTAAAGAAAGAATTCTCAACTGAGGAATACCTGATAGCTAAGAAACACCTACAGAAATGTTGAACATCCTTAATCATCAGGGAAATGCAAATCAAAACAACACTGAGATTCCACCTCACACCAGTCTGAATGGCCAAGATCAAAAACTCAGGAGATAACAGATACTGGAGAGGATGTGGAGAAAGAGGAATACTATTCCATTGCCAGTGGGATTGTAAGCTGGTAAAACCACTCTGGAAATCAGTTTGATGGCTCCTCAGAAAATTGGACATAGCACTACCTAAGGACCCAGTTATACCACTCCTGGGCATATACCCAAAAGATACTCCGACATTAAATAAGGACTCATGCTCCCCTATGTTCATAGTAGCCTTGTTTATAATAACCAGAAGATGGAAAGAACCCAGATATTTCTCAACAGAGGAATGGATACAGAAAATGTGAAACATTTACATAACGGAGTACTACTCAGCTATTCAAAACAATGAATTCATGAAATACTTAGGCAAATGGATGGGCTAGAAACTATCATCCTGAGTGAGGTAACCCAATCACAAAAGAACACACATGCTGTGCACTCGCTGATAAGTGGATACTAGCCCACAACCTCGGAATACCCAAGATACAACTCACAGACCACAAGAAGCTCAAGAAGAAGGAGGACCAAAGTGTGGATACTTTGAGCCTTATTGGAAAGTGGATCAAAATACCCATGGCTCACAGCCAAACAATAGAATGAATATAGGGTCCCCAATGGAGCATCTAGATAAAGGACCCAAGTAGCTGAAGAGGTCTGCAACCCTGCAGGAGGAACCAACCTGTACCCCAAGAGCTTCCAGTGACTAAACCACATACCAAAGAGTACACATGGAGGAACCCATGTCTCCAGCTACATATGTAGCATCAGATGACTATTCCAGGCATCAGTGAGAGGAGAGACCATTGGTGCTGTGAAGGCTTGATTCCCCAGAATAAGGGAAATTGGGGGAGGGGATAAACAAAGGGAAAAGGCATGAGATAGGGGATTTTTGGAGGGGTAACACGGAAAGGGGATACTATTTGAAATGTAAATAAAGCAAATATCTATTAATAAACAGTTATTGAAATGTATGTGCTAGTCAGTCATTTTATTGTTGATTTTTGGTGTTGTTCTAAAATGTCAGATAAGCTTTAGAATTGAATTATATAAATGATTCATGAATGTGCCATCTTTATTTGGTACCAAATAGTCTCTGTTTCACCAATGTGACACATATTTATTCATGAATGCTAGGCTTTATAGCTTAGGCTTATTCCCAATTAGCTTGTATAACTTAATTAATCCATTTATTCCAATCTACATTCTGCCACATAGCCCATTATCTCTACTCTTTATTCCTTACACTCATTCCTTCCTCCAGGTCTGGCTGACAAAAAAAAAATCCTTGTTTCTGATTTTTTCCCAGAGTTCCTATCTCTGTTACCTTTCCTCTTCTGCCCAATATAGACCTTTGTATCTTCATTAGATGAGTCAGAAGGTAATAGAGAAGAATGTTTACAAAACACTGAGATAGATGGTGCTTCATAAAACTAACAACACCAAAGTCCAGACAGTACTCAGAAGTCTGCTGATACAAAACTCAACATTTGAGATAATACAAAGCTCCACCATCTTTGCTTCAGCGACAGAGCAGACAGGAACTCTAGGTACACAGAGATATCCCGAGTATAACATCACTCGGGACATAGCCAGCTAGGGTTCCACCTGCGCCCAAGAGAGGGGCAGCTCTGTGGTCATCTGTGTGCCAGCTCTGTTGTGGGACATTTGCCCTGCAGAGTCATCAGCACCTGGAGGGAGAGCCGCAGCCTCTGCCATCTTTGCTCTGGTCCTAGACCAGACAGGGACTCCAAGTAAACAGAGATTTCCCAAGTATAACATCGCTTGGGACACAACCAGCTAGGGGTCCACCTGTGCCCAAGAACAGGGCAGCTTTGTGGTCATCTGGGTGCCAGCTTTGCTGTGGGACATCTGCCCTGCAGAGTGACCTGTGCCTGGAGGGAGTGCAGCAGCCTCCTCCATCTTTGCTCCAGAGACTGAGCAGACAGGGACTCCAGGTTCAGTGATATCCCGAGTATAACATCGCTTGGGACACAGCCAGCTAGGTGCTGCTTACACCCAAGAGCTGGGCAGCTCTATGGTCATCTGTGCGCCATTTCTGCTTCGGGACATTTGCCCTGCAGAGTGATCAGTGCCTGGAGGGAGCGCTGCAGCCTCTGCCATCTTTGCTCTGGTGCTAGACCAGACAGGAACTCCAGCACACCATCTCCAAGTGGTGCAGGAAGCCAGCCATCTACCCAGCTGCGTGGAGTAGTCAGATAGCACAGGTGAGACCTGCATTGCAGAGCAGAAGACCCCATCCTGAATAGTCTGGCAGGAGATTTCAGGCTCTGTTCCCAGGTTTGGGACCATCCTCTGCCATAGCGCAACATCTCAAAGTGGTGCAGGAAGCCAACTGTCTACCCAGCTGCACGGAGGAGTCAGCCAGCACAGGAGAGGCCTGCATTGCAGAACAGAGGAGCCTTCTTCTGCCACTGGGTACCATATCCAAGGGCTACATGGAGGTAACTAACCACTCAGGAATGCAGAGAGGCCCACCCCTGCTGCTAAGAGGAAACAGTCTGAAACCCTGAGTACACAAGAGCCTAGGAACAGACTAGGACAGGAGTCTTCTGATTATTACCTGCACCCAGAGTTGATCTTGGCCACAGAGGTACATAACCAAATACAACTATAAGAGAGCAGGTCTTGCAGAAGTACTTACATATCAGTGTACACAGAGAGAACAGGTCTCCCAGGAGAACAGAGACAGCAACACCAGCTAACACCAGAGATAACCAGATGGCAAAAGGCAAATGCAAGAACACCACCAACAGAAACCAAGGCAACATGGCTCCATCGGAACCAAGTTCTCCAACAACAGCAAGTCGTGGATACCCCAACACAACAGAAAAGCAAGAACTGGATTTAAAATCACTGCTCATGATGCTGATTGAGAGGTTCAAGAAGGACATAAATAACTCCTTTAAAGAAATACAAGAGAGCACAAGTAAACAGGGAGAAGCTCTTGAAGAACTAAGGGAAAACACAACAAAACAGGTGAAGGAATTGAACAAAGCCATCCTAGATCTAAAGATGGAGGTAGAAACAATAAAGAAATCACAAAGGGAAACAACTCAGGACATAGAAAACCTAGGAAAGAAGTCAGGAGTCATGGATCCAAACATCAACAACAGAATACAAGAGATAGAAGAGAGAATCTCAGATGCAGAAGATACCATAGAAAGCACTGATACAACAAAGAAAATGAAAAATGCAAAAACCTCCTGACCCAAAACATCCAGGAAATCCAGGATAAAATGAGAAGACCAAACCTAAGGATTATAGGTATAGAAGAGAGTGAAAATTTCCAACTTAAGGGGCCAGTAAATGTCTTCAACAAAATTTCAGAAGAAAACTTCCCTAACCTAAAGAAAGAGATGCCCATGAACATACAGGAAGCCTACAGAACTCCAAATAGATTTGACCAGAAAAGAAATTCCTCCCTTCACATAATAATTAAAACACCAAAAGTACTAAACAAAAAAAGAATATTAAAAGCAGTAAGGGAAAAAGGTCAAGTAACATAAAGTTAGACATATCAGAATTATACTGGACTTCTCACCAGAGACTATGAAAGCCAGAAGAGCCTAGGCAGATGTCATACAGACCCTAAGAGAACAGAAGTGCCAACCTAGACTGCTATATCCAGCAAATCTCTCAATTACCATAGATGGAGAAACCAAGGTATTTCATGACAAAAACAAATTTACACAATATCTTTCCACAAATCCAGCCCTTCAAAGGATAATGAATGGAAACCACCAACAAAGGGAGAGAAACTATACACTAGAAAAAGCAAGAAATTAACCCTATTCCAACAAACCCAAAAAAAGATAACCACACAAACATAAAAAATACATCAAAAATAGCAGGAAGCAACAATCACTTTTCCTTAATATCTCTTAATATCAATGGGCTCAACTGCCCAATAAAAAGACATAGACTAACAAACTCGATGCGTAAACAAGACCCAACATTTTGCTACTTACAGGAAATGCATCTCAGTGTCAAAGACAAACACTACCTCAGAATAAAGGGCTGGAAAACAGTTTTCCAAGCAAATGGTCCCAGGAAACAAGCTTGAGTAGCCATTCTAATATCTGATAAAATAGACTTTCAACCAAAAGTCATCAAACAAGCCATGGAAGAACTTTTTATACACATCAAAGGAAAAAAAATCTACCAGGAAGAACTCTCAATTCTGAACATCTATGCTCCAAATACAAGGGCACCATCATTCGTAAAAGAAACCTTATTAAAGCTGAAAGCACACATTGCAACCCACACAATAATTGTGGGTGACTTCAACACCCCACTCTCCTTAATGGACAGATCAGGGAAACACAAACCAAACAGAGACATAGTAAAACTAACAGAAGTTTTGGACCAAATGGATTTAATAGATACCTATAGAACATTTCATCCTAAATCAAAAGAATATACCTTCTCAGCACCTCATGGTACCTTCTCCAAAATTGACCATATAATTGGTCACAAAACAGACCTCAACAGATACAAAAAAATCGAACTAATTCCATGCCTCCTATCAGATCACTGTAGAGAGCCATTGTAATGCTTCTAGGCAGAATTCAGCTGCCTGCATTTCACCTACACGGAGCTGAGGAATTCCAGCCACACCTCCTCCCACCTGACAGGGATGTCAGAGCCCCTCTGGCATTTCAAAAGAGCTACAGTTTCCTGCAAAAGTCGCCATCTCCTGCGGAGTGGCAGACCCTGTGGAAGTTTCACCTTCCGTGAGATCTGTTTTGGCATCACTCAGCCTGCTGGAGACCTGCTGAGAAGACTCACAGCTTTGGGAGGGAGGGTCACGCCCCCAAAGCTTATATCCCCTGTTTCTCCTGAGCAAAGTTGGACTTTGAACAGCTATGTTGTCTTAGTCCCGTGTTTCCTTTCGTCGTCTTCCCCACCCATCCCTAAGTATCTTTCAGGTCACCAGTTCGCATGTAGCTGCAGGCGCTACGGGTAGCGTCTGAACGTGTGTTGGCTCGATAGAAGAAGATACGAAGGTGACCCTGTCTTTGGCGAAGCTTCGCAGAAAAAGGAAAAAGATGGTATCTGGCATGGTGAGCAACTACAGGAGTTAAATACTAGCGCTAGTGTAACATTTCATCTTGTTGAAGCTATGGTTGTAGGTGCAGAAACAGATACAGGCTAAGTGGGACAGCGTTGACCCAGCGCTGGACTCACTTAGGGGTAGACAGCGGAAATGGGGCAGGAAACTTCTAAGCAGGCGTTTGTTGGCAGCATTCAAGAGCTGCTTCAGGCGAAAGGAATCGGGTTTGAAGAGCAACGGTTAGTACATATTTTAGATCAGATAGATCACTGTTGCCCATGGTTCCAAGAAAAAAGAACTTTAGATGAGAGAACCTGGGAAAAAATTGGAAAAGCGTTAAGAGCCACCAAGGCAGGAACTACTACTCTCTGCCTTTGGATGCTTATAAAGGATGCTATTGATGAAAAATCTCGCAGGCATCAGATAGTATACAGGGAGTTCTTGAGGAATCTCAAGAAGGATGCCCGCCAGAGAGGACTCCGTCAGAAAAGAGTCCTCTCAACCCTAAATTAGAAAGATATAAAGATAGTACTGGTGAACTAACATTAAAAAAGAAAGCTCATCTAGAGGAAGGAGCTGCCAAATATGATGGTGAGGATTGGCCTCCCACTGCGCCTTCTGCTCCGCCTATGGCCTCTACTATTCAAGACGATACCCAGATGGAAATGCAGTTACATAAATTGGAGTTTGAAATCAAGCTGCAGAAATTGACTAATGAGCTACAGGAGCTGAAAAAGGTATCAAGTGCAGGAAGGAGCAATGATTCTGAGACGCTCCAGTCGCGCTAGAAAGAGCTGTGAGTCAGGCTCGAGGGGAAGGACAGGATACATCTGACGTGCCGGCCTTCCCTGTCATTGAGATCACGGATGAGCAGAATAGAATTAGACAATATCAGACCTTGGAGTTCAAGGTGATAAAAGAATTAAAAGCAGCCGTGTCACAGTATGGTCCTATGGCTCCCTTTACACAAGCTTTAATGGATACTGTGATGGAGTCAAATTTAACGCCACAAGATTGGAAGACTCTATGTAAGGCTACTTTGTCAGGAGAAGATTTTTTACTTTGGACTTCTGAATGGCGTGAAGCTAGTAAGAGAACTGCTGGGGCAAATGCTCAGGCAGGTAACCCAGAGTGGGATACTGATATGCTAATGGGAGGTCAGTATGAAGGCAATGCTAATCAGATCGGGTATCCTGTTGGAGTATATGCTCAGATTGCAATGGCTGCCTGCCGTGCGTGGAATCAATTACCGACTAAGGGAGATCTCAGTGGAAATTTAACTAGCATTAGACAGGCTCCTGATGAACTTTTTAAAGATTTTGTGGCTAGACTACTGAAAACAGCCAATAGAATTCTTAGAGGTTCTCAGGCAGAAAATCCGCTTATCACACAGTTGGCTTATGAGAATGCTAATGCTGCTTGTCGCGCTGCTATCAGACCTCACATGGGGCAGAAAGACTTAGCTGGGTATATTCGCCTTTGTTCAGAGATTAGGCCTTCTTACAATCAGGGTCTAGCCATGGCTGCAGCTCTTCAAGAAACAACTGTACAGGGGATACTTTCACAGAGACAAAGGAATAAAACGTGCTTTAATTGTGGAAGTTTGGGTCATTTTAAAGCTAACTGTCCTAAGAACAGAGGCGCTATAAGTGGGCAATCAAGTTGTGCTCCAGAAGTTTGTCCCAGATGCTGGAAGGGCAATCACTGGGTCAACGAATGCAAATCTAAGATAGATTTTCAGGGCTATCCCTTGCCGGGAAACGGGCAGAGGGGCCAGCCTCAGGCCCCCAAACATCCACAACCAGCAGCTTATGGGGCCACGAAGCTGCTGCCAGGCTAGGGAAATCCGTTTTTGAACTTATCAGGGCAACACCAGGAAGCACAGGACTGGACATCTGTTCAACCTCCAGTGTCATATTAACTCCAGAAATGGGAGTTCAGACTCTGCCTACAGGAGTTTTTGGACCTTTACCTGCAGAAACTTGGGGACTGCTTCTAGGACGAAGCAGTACTATTGAAAGAGTGTTACAGATTTATCCTAGTGTCATAGATAATGATTATGAGGGAGAAATTAAAATTATGGCTGTTTCCCCTCATGGTGTTGTAACTGTACCTGCTAATCAAAGAATTGCTCAGCTTGTCTTAGTTCCCTTGCATCCAATTCCTTCCAGATTTGTTAAAGATAAGAGAGGACAGAGTGGCTTTGGTTCCTCTGGTGTGTATTGGGTTCAATCTATCACTAGTAAAAGACCTAACCTTAAATTAACAATTGATGGAAAAAGCTTTGAAGGATTAATAGATACTGGAGCTGATGTGACAATTATTAGAGGACAAGATTGGCCATCAGCTTGGCCCTTGTCAGAAACACTCAGTCATCTCCAGGGGATTGGTTATGCCAATAATCCAAAACAAAGTGCTAAACTCTTAACCTGGAAAGATGAAGAGGGTAATTCAGGACAAATTCAGCCTTATGTTATGCCAAACTTGCCTACTACCCTTTGGGGAAGAGATCTTTTGTCACAAATGGGACTTATAATGTGTAGTCCTAATTTGGTAGTCACTAAGCAGATGCTGGAACAAGGATTTTTTCCTGGTCAGGGGCTAGGAAAAGAAAAGCAAGGCATTAAAATGTTTGAAGGTCCTAAGCCTAATATTAATACTAGAGGTTTGGGAAATTTTCGGTAGTAGCCACTATCTCGCCTACACCCCATGCTGATAAAATTCAATGACTTAATAATAATCCAGTCTGGGTCAATCAGTGGTCATTATCTAAAGAAAAAATAGAAGCCGCCTTGTTGCTAGTGCAGGAGCAACTAGAGGCAGGACATCTAAGAGAATCTCAGTCACTATGGAATACACCAATATTTGTTATCAATAAGAAATCTGGTAAATGGAGATTGTTACAAGATCTAAGAAAGGTTAATGAAACCATGGTACCTATGAGAGCTTTGCCAACTGGACTTCCATCTCCTGTGGCTATTCCTAAAGGATATTATAAAATAGTTATAGACTTGAAAGATTGCTTCTTTACTATTCCTTTGCACCCCGAGGATTGTAAAAAATTTGCTTTTAGTGTTCCTTCCATTAACTTCATGGAACCTATGAAATGATACCAATGGACAGTCCTTCCTCAAGGCATGGCCAATAGTCCCAACTTATGTCAAAAGTTTGTGGCACAGGCCATTCAGCCTGTGAGACAGCAGTGGCCAGAGCTTTATGTTGTCCATTACACAGATGATATTTTGATTTCGGGTAGAAATCCTCAAGATGTGCTCTTGTGTTATAAAGATTTACAACAGGCTTTAGCTGAAAACGGACTGCAAATAGCTCCAGAGAAGGTACAAACCCAAGACCCTTATAATTATTTGGGTTTCAGACTTACAGATCAAGCTGTTTTTTCCCAGAAGATAATTATTCGCAGAGACAGTTTAAAGACCTTAAATGATTTTCAAAAGTTGTTAGGTGATATTAATTGGCTTCACCCTTATTTAAAGGTTACTACAGGAGAATTAAGACTTTTATTTGATATTCTCAAAGGGGATGCTGATCCTACATCCCCTAGATCTTTAACCCCAGAAGGGCTGCAGGCCTTACAGCAGGTAGAAAAAGCTATTGAAAATCAATTTGTTACCTATATAGATTATTCTTTGCCTTTACATCTGTTGATTTTTAATACAACTCATGCGCCTACAGGATTATTGTGGCAAAAGGCTCCACTTATGTGGATTCACTTGAGAGTGTCACCTAAACATAATATCCTACCTTATTATGAGGCGGTAGCCCAGATGATTATACTTGGGAAAAAGCAGGCGGTAACTTATTTTGGCAAAGAACCAGATAATCATTGTTCAGCCTTTTAATGTAGATCAAGATGCTTGGCTGAAGCAGCATAGTACAGACTGGTTGCTCACTCAAATAGGATTTGGAGGAATTATAGATAACCATTATCCTCAAGATAAGTTGATAAAGTTTTTAAATGTGCATAAGGTTGTATTTCCTAATATGACATCTTTACAGCCATTGCATAATACTCTTGTGATTTTCACGGACCTCTCCTCCAAAGGAAGAGCAGGATACCTCATGAATAATCAACAGGTGGTCATAGAGACACCTGGGCTCTCAGCTCAGTTAGCAGAATTGACAGCAGTATTAAATGTGTTTCAATCTGTAAATTGTGCTTTTAATCTTTTTACTGATAGTTGGTACGTTGCTGTGTCTGTTCCTTTATTGGAGACATGTGGCACATTTAATTTTAATACGCCAGCAGGATCTTTATTTTCACAATTACAAAACTTCATTCTTGTTAGAAAAAAATCCCTTTTATATTGGCCATATACGAGCTCACTCTGGTCTTCCCAGACCTTTAGTTTCAGGAAATGATTGCATTGACAGAGCTCTTATAGGAGAAGTTTTAATCTCTGATCCTGTTGAATTGTCTAGAAGAGACCATAATAAATTTCATCTTTCTAGCCACACCTTAAGGCTCCGACATAAGATCACTAAGGAGCAAGCAAGAATGATTGTAAAACAGTGTCCTAATAGCCTTACCTTGTCCCCGGTTCCTCATTTAGGAGTTAACCCTCGTGGCCTTATGCCCAATCATATTTGGCAAATGGATGTAAATCACTATGCAGAATTTGGTAAATTAAAGTTTATTCACGTTTGTATTGATACGTGTTCAGGATTCCTTTTTGCTTCCCTACATATGGGAGAGGCTTCGAGAAATGTAATTGATCATTGCTTACAAGCTTTTAATACTATGGGATTGCCTAAAGTCATTAAGACAGACAATGGGACAGCTTATTCAGGCAACAACTTTTTATCATTCTGTAAAGAATTTGGTATTAAACATAAAACTGGAATTCCTTATAACCCAATGGGCCAAGGAATTGTTGAACGTTCGCATCGCACTATTAAAAATTGGCTTTTTGAAACAAAGAAGGGAGAATTACACCCTTCAAGATCACCAAAAGCACATCTCGCCTTTGTCTTATTTGTTTTAAATTTCTTGCAAACTGACATTAAAGGCCATTCTGCTGCAGAGCGACACTGGCACCCAACCACTTCTAATTCATATGCTATGGTTAAGTGGAGAGACCCTTTAACTAATACTTGGAAAGGCCCAGACCCTGTTCTAATCTGGGGAAGAGGCTCAGTATGCATTTTTGCACAAGAAGAAGATGGCGCCAGATGGTTGCCAGAGAGGTTAGTTCATCAACTATACACAGATCCAGTGTCTTCCAGTAAATAATAGTTAACTATTCGGGGGGGGGGGGGGAGTCTCTGTTAATTTTCAAAGCTGCATCCCTCATACTGAGAGGTTTAGCTTTGTGAACTACTCATTTACATTTAAATTCCTGGGACCTTCCAAAGATAAGCTAATTTGCAACTGAATATTGTGTCTTGCTTAACTCTTTGTCTTGTATTTTAAGCAGATTGTCTCCATCCAGGTTCACCTGAATTGAAAACAGGCTGTCTGTTAAAGACTAGTAAGGCATTTGGCAATTGCATGACTCCGGCATCAAAACCTATAGATAAGTGGATCTCCTTCATGGAGCCACATAGAACTCAGATCTATGTGTGTCTGCTTACAAGCTGACATGGGCATCAGGGAGTGTACAGCAAAGCATTGCACAGAGAGGATTTAAGTATTTGGTTCTGAGTCTCTGGGGAGCAAGTCTGATTTGCAAAGGGGTTGGTGTCGGTCTTCTAACCACCATGCACTCTGTGGGGATGTCCCACTAACCTAAGGCTCTGCCCCTCCCCTCCAAAAGACACCAAGGGCCCTCTAAAAGGTGGAAACAATTATTTGTTCTCCATGAGGGGAATTAGACCTCTGCTCCTGCCTCTGGTCAACAGCCTGCCTTCATGGACGGATTTACTATCCACTTGTTTAAACTAATAAGGAAGGAGGAGATGTAGAGAGCCATTGTAATGCCTCTAGGCAGAATTCAGCTGCCTGTATTTCACCTACACAGAGCTGAGGAATTCCAGCCACACCTCCTCCCACCTGACAGGGATGGCAGAGCCCCTCTGGCATTTCAAAAGAGCTACAGTTTCCTGCAAAAGTCACCATCTCCTGTGGAGTAGCAGACCCTGTGGAAGTATCATCTTTGTGAGATCTGTTTTGGCAACATCACTCAGCCTGCTGGAGACCTGCTGAGAAGACTCGCAGCTTTGGGAGGGAGGGTCACGCCCCCAAAGCTTATATCCCCTGTTTCTCCTGAGTAAAGTTGGACTTTGAACAGCTCTGTTGTCTTAGTCCCATGTTTCCTTTTGTCATTCTCTTCACTAATCCCTAAATATCTTTTTCAGGTCACCGATTCGCATGTAGCTGCAGGCAGCTACGGATCACTTTGGAGTAAGGGTGGTCTTCAACAGCAACAAAAACAACAGAAAGGCCACATACATGTGAAAGCTGAACAGTGCTCTACACAATGATACCTTGGTCAAGGAAGAAATAAGGAAAGAAATCAAAACCTTTTCAGAGTTTAATGAAAATGAAGGCACAACATACCCAAATTTATGGGACACATTGAAAGCAGTGCTAAGAGGAAAACTCATAGCTCTGAGTGCCTCCAAAAATGGGACTTTCGGGGAGGGAGGAAACGGGAAAGGGGAAGTGATTTGGAATGTAAATTAAAAAAATAAAATAAAATTAAATTAAAAAAAAAAAAAGAAGCTGGAGAGAGCATACTTTAACAATTTAACAGCACACCTGAAAGCTTTAGAGCAGAAAGAAGCTAATACACCCAAGAGGAGCAGAAGGCAGGAAATCATTAAACTCAGGGCTGAAATTATCCAAGTAGAAGCAAAAAGAACTATTCAAAGGTTCAACAAAACCAGGAGTTGGTTCTTTGAGAAAATCAACAAGATAGATAAACCTTTAGCCAGACTAACCTGAGGGAACAGAGACAGTATTCAAATTAACAAAATCAGAAATAAAAAGGGAGAAATAACAACAGAAACTGAGAAAATTAAAAAAATCATCAGATCCTACTACAAAAGCCTATACTCAACACAACTGGAAAATCTGGAGGAAATGGACAATTTCCCAGACAGATACCAACAACCAAAGTTTAATCAGGATCATATAGATCGTCTAAATGGTCCCATAACATGTAAAGAAATAGAAGTGGTCATTGAAAGTCTTCCAACAAAAAAAAAAAAAAAACAAAAACAAAAAACGTACAGGACCAGATGGTTTTAGTGCAGAATTTTATCAGACCTTCAAAGAAAACCTAACACCAGTACTCTTCAAACTATTCCACAAAATAGAAACAGAAGGAACACTACCCAACTCGTTCTATGAAGCCACAATTTCTCTAATACCAAAATCACACAAAGATCCAACAAAGATAGAGAACTTCAGACAAATTTCTCTTATGAATACAGATGCAAAAAATACTCAATAAAATTCTTGCCAACCGAATCCAAGAACACATCAAAACGATCATTCACCATGATCAAGTAGGCGTCATCCCAGGGATGCAGGGATGGTTCAATATAAGGAAATCCATCAATGTAATCCACTACATAAACAAACTGAAAGAAAAAAAACCACATGGTCATTTCATTAGATGTTGAAAAAGCAATTGACAAAATTCAGCATCCTTTCATGTTAAATGTCTTGGAAAGAACAGGAATTCAAGTCCCATACCTAAACAGTAAAAACAATATACAGCAAAACAGTAGCCAACATCAAACTAAATGGAGAGAAAATTGAAGCAATCCCACTAAATTCAGGGACTAGACAAGGCTGCCCTCTCTCTCCATATTTATTCAATATAGTACTTGAAGTTCTAGTTAGAGAAATTAGACAAGAAAAGGAGGTCAAAGGGATACAAATTGAAAGGAAGAAGTCAAATTATCACTATTTGCAGATGATATGATAGTATACTTAAGTGACCCATAAAACTCCAACAGAGAATTTCTACAGCTGATAAACAACTTCAGCAAAGTGGCTGGATATAAAATTAACTCAAGCAAATCAGTAGGTTTCCTATACTCAAAGTATAAACAGGCTAAGAAGGAAATTAGGGAAATGATACCCTTCACAATAGTCACAAACAATATAAAGTATCTTGGTGTGACTCTAACCAAACAAGTGAAAGATCTGTAACAAGAACTTCAAGTCTTTGAAGAAAGAAATTGAAGAAGACCTCAGAAGATGGAAAGATCTTCCATGCTCATGAGTTGGCAGGATTAATATAGTAAAAATGGCTATCCTGCCAAAAGCAACATACAGATTCAATGCAATCCCGATCAAAATCCCATCTCCATTCTTTATAGAGTCTGGAATAACAAAAAACCCAGGATAGCTAAAACTATTCTCAGTAAAAGAACTTCTGGGGGAATCAGTATCCCCCCAACCTCAAGCAGTATTACATAGTGATAGTGTTAAAAACATTATGGTATTGGTATAGTGACAGGCAGGTAGATCAATGGAACAGAATTGAAGACCCAAACTGAATCCACACACCTATGGTCACTTGATCTTTGACAAGGGAGCTACAACCACCCAGTAGAAAAAAGATAGCCTTTTCAACAAATGATGCTGGTTCAACCTGAGGTCAGCATGCAGTAGAATGCAAATCGACCCATTCTTATCTTCTTATACAAAGCTCAAGTTCAAGTGGATCAAGGTCCTATACATAAAACCAGACATGCTGAAGCTTATAGAAGCGAAAGTGGGGAAGAATCTTGAACACATGGGCACAGGGAAATTTTCCTGAACAGAACAACAATAGCGTATGCTCTAAGATCAAGAATTGACAAATGGGACCTCATAAAATTACAAAGTTTCTGTAAGGCAAAGGACACTGTCAAAAGGACAAAATGGCAACCAACTAATTGGGAAAAGATCTTTACAAACCCTACTTCTGACAGAGGGCTAATATCCAAAATATACAAAAAACTCAAGAAAGTAGTTTCCAGAGAGCCAAATAACCCCATTAAAAAATGGGGTATAGAGCTAAAAAAAAGAATTTTCACCTGAGGAATATCGAATGGTTGAGAAACACCTAAAGAAATGTTCAACATCCTCAGTCATCAGGGAAATGAAATTTTAAGAACCCTGAGATTTCACCTCATACCAGTCAGAATGGCTAAGATCAAAAACTCAGGAGACAGCAGGTGCTGGTGAGGATGTGGAGTAAAAGGATCACTTCTCCACTGCTGGTGGGATTGCAAGTTGGTAAAACTACTCTGGAAATCAGTTTGGCAGTTCCTCAGAAAACTCGGCATAATACTACTGGAAAACCCAGCTATACCACTACTGGGCATATACCCAGAGTGCTCTCCAACATGCAATAAGGACACATGCTCCACTATGTTCATAGCAGCCTTATTTATAATAGCCAGAAGCTGGAAAGAACCCAGATGTCCCTCAATGGAGGAATGGATACAGAAAATGTGGTATATTTACACTATGGAATACTACTCAGCTATTAAAAACAATGAATTCATGAAATTCTTAGGCAAGTGGGTGGAATTGGAGAATGTCATCCTGAGTGAGATTCACAAAAAATCACACATGATATGCACCCACTGATAAAAGGATATTAGCCCAGAAGCTTGAAATACCCAAGGAACAATTCACATATCAAAGGATACCAAGAAGAAGGAAGGAGAGGCGCCTGATACTGGAAGGGCTCAATGTGACAGTGTAGGGGAATACCAGGAAGGGGAGGCGGGAGTGGGTTGGTTGGGGAGCAGGGGGAGGGAAGAGGGCGTATGGAACTTTTGGGGAAGGGGGGAACCAGTAAGAGGGAAATCATTTGAAATGTAAATAAAGAATATACCTAATAAAAAAATAAAAAAAAATACAAAACAACCCTTACACAATACACAAGAAGATTATTCCAACATTTTCCCCTCTTTGTTCAATAAAAACCTATTTCTCTGATATCAATAAACTATGCATAATGAGAACATCTATAAGAACTATCAGGTAAGAATTATAGTCACAATGTCATTTGTACTTAGCTTACTTGTAGAAAATATTTCATACTCTATCCTATGTTGGTGAGTCCAAAGTTCTGTACCTAAATCACTTTCTGTCAAAACTTGCACTTATCAACCTAAAAACATCTTTTAAAATGTACTATATTTTCTAAAATCTTACTAACTTAGGCTTAATGTGAGACTTTAACTATCTAGCCTTCAACCCCATCAGAGAGACGAGAAGGATAAATATTACCAGAGTAAACAGCAGATACAGAGTAACCTATTGCAAAAACTATAGAAATGACAGAGACTGCTGGTTGCCTGGACATTCATCCAAGATTCCTCTGCAATATTGGAACATCCATCTTCAGCCTGAAGGCCCAGAATATCTGACACACTTTTTGTGAAGCAGGAATTATGAAGGAGTGGTTTACCTTGTCCTGGCAAAGTTTGACAGTCCACTTCCCAGTGCCCTACTTGTCCACAGTTTGGGCAGCATGTTGTCAGCAGTCATGGTAAGGGCAGGTATGCCCATAACAAAAACAACCTTAAATTTATATTAATATACAAAAATCCATACCAATGTAAAAACATTTGGCCTGTTGTTACTTTCTAGTCTAAAAGTAGATTCAATAGTCTTTACTTTTATCCTATCATACCTATACCTTTTTTTTTACATCCCCCACTCCCCTAACACTATGCAAGAGAGAAAGAAAGAGAAAAAGAAAAAAAGAAAGAGAGGAAATTATACCAGAATCTAATCTTCTTTATTTTGTTTCTTCCCTGACCACGACAATTAACAACTTGTGACCAGCCCTCCTAAACGATGAGAAACATCCATTACCCAGTAACGACCAAAAACCACCCACCCCACGTCTTGGAAATGGGGCCATTGTGCTCTTAAAGATTACCTGTTGTCTGGGGCCAATGGCATTCTTTGGGGGCACAAAGAAAATTGGGATATTGAGCAAGTCCTAGGCAAGCTAGCTGTATCATTTGCTGTCCAGTCTCTGTGTGGCAGGAAAGTGCAGGGCTTAACTAAAGTCCTGGCTGGAAGATTCTGTGAGTCTGGACCATCTTAGCTAGTTGCTTTGAAGTTGTCCTGAATGTGGAGTTTTGCAAAAACAGCTATTGAAGCAGTCTGTGATGTTGGATCACCTGGGCTACTTGTCTTGACTTCACTGTTGTCTGGTCCTTTTGCTCTGAAAATACATAAACTTTAAAATTAATATAGATATCTGTTTAACACACGTATGGAATGTGCATTTTGGCCAGATAATCTAAAAATGATTCTCTGCTCTGTTTGAACAGGAAGGGTATCCAACTTTATATGTCCATTTGAACTACATAACCAAACTGTGATATAGATCTCCATCCATTCCATGTGAAAGATTTGAATGTAATAATAAGTCCTGAGGAGTCTGCAAGCCAGCAAGATTTACTGGCAACACATAAAATTTGATGTCTTAACTAGTCTCAGAGCTGTTCCCACGTAGAGGGATCAGTATATGTGCAACCTGTTTTGTTGTTCGTTCTCTTCCTTCATGTCTGCAGTCAAGATTTTCAGGAAGCCCACCTCTATCAAATCTAATCTTTATTAATTTTGAAGGAGTCACAGCTTTTCATTTACTGTTGAAACAAAGACATCACCCAGCACAATACAATTCCTGACTTCCATTCTGAAATTAATACATCCTTAAAATATATAGGCTGGCTTAATTCAGTAGCAATTTCTAAAATCTAAAATACAGTGTTTTTCAACAGCTGTACTACTTATCTCATTGACATTTAAAAAATATAATGGCAATAAAACATTATTTAATCTATTTCTGGGATAGCTTATATTCCCCTTCTGTTTAATGAACATTTCCTTTAAAGTCCTGTTAGATCTCTGAATAACTAGTTTTCCTCTATGATTTTAAGGTATACCAATAATATATTTTATATTATAATCTTAAAAGAATTGTATTTTACTGGATAAATATGTCAGAGCATTATAATGTTTTGTGGTTGTTGTTGCTTGTTTTTGGTTTTGTTTTCCTGGGCAGGAATTTATGTCCATATAATTGCCTTAAATCTACATGCTGGAAAACATAAGGACATCTTAATAACAAAGATATTATTGAATGTATATAGTTGCTTTGCAAAAAAGCTTTTCATTGGCTGGCAGGAAATAAATGGCTCATGTTATTTTTGTTTGTATTTTGTTGTTACTGTTGGTTTTGGTTTTTGGTTTTTTGGTCAGGCCTTGCTTGAGTGAGGCTCCTTAGTTTTCTGATAGTAAGGAATTGCCTGGAGGGTCTTTGGAGGGCCTACATTAATAAGTCCCGTGTCTTTTCCTTCCACGTCTTCTATGTATCACAGAAAAATTTCTGCCTGAATTATTATTAAAGAAAAAATTATCCTTAGGAACTGTTTGTTCATAGCCCTTTAGGAAATAATCTTTTATGTCCAAAGCAATGGACATTTTGAGCTCTCATATCTTTTGTAATGATCCAACCACAACTGAATTGTGAGTATTAGATTCAATATTTGCAGTAGTTTAAATCCTTTCACAAAGAGGTGAGGATCTTGCTTTTAAAGATATATCAGCCCCCCCCCCAATTCCACCAGAGAACTCTAAATCCTGATGAACAACTTTAGCAAAGTGGCCAGATATAAAATTAACTCAAACAAATCAGTATCCTTCCTATACTCAAAGGATTAACAGGCTGAGAATGAAATTAGGGAAATGACACCCTTCACAATAACCACAAACAATATAAAGTATCTTGGTATGACTCTAACCAAACAAGTGAAAGATCTGTATGACAAGAACTTCAAGTCTCTGAAGAAGGAAATCAAAGAAGACCTCAGAAGATGAAGAGATCTCCCATGCTCCTGGATCAGCAGGATTAATATAGTAAAAATGGCCAATTGGTGAAAGCAATA
Source organism: Tokudaia tokunoshimensis (assembly GCA_036184795.1). NCBI lineage: Eukaryota > Metazoa > Chordata > Mammalia > Rodentia > Muridae > Tokudaia > Tokudaia tokunoshimensis. Next base: position 64,330,969 of record BTHU01000004.1, on the reverse strand, counting down.
TACAACTTCAATGCAATCCCCATTAAAATTCTAACTCAATTCTTCATAGAGTTAGAAAAATCCCAGTATAGCTAAAACTACTCTCAAGAATAAAAGAACTTCTGGGTGAATCAGCATCCTGGACCTCAAGCTGTACGATAGAGAAACAGTGATAAAAACTGCATGGTATTTGTACAGTGACAGGCAAGTAGATCAATGGAATACGATTGAAGACCCAGAAATGAAACCACACACCTACATTCACTTGATAATTGACAAAGGAGCTAAACCAGCCAGTGGAAAAAAGATAGCATTTTCAACAAATGGTGCTGGTTCAACTGGCAGTCAACGTATAGAAGGATGCAAATGGATCCATTTTTATCTCCCTGTACAAGCTCAAGTCCAAGTGGATCTAGGACCTCCTCATAAAACTAAATACACTGAATCTAATAGAAGAGAAAGTGGAGAAAATTCTTGAACACATGGGGACAGGGGAAAAGTTCCTGAGCAGAACACCAATGACCTATGCTCTAAGATCAAGAATTGTCAAGTGGGACCTCATAAAATTGCAAAGCTTCTGTAAGGCAAAGGACACTGTCAATAGGACAAATGGAAACCAACAGACTGGAAAAGATCTTTACTAATCTGACATTTGATAGAGGGCTGTGATGGTTTGTATATGCTTGTCCCAGGGAGTGGCACTTAGAAGATGTGGCCTTGTTGGAAGAAGTGTGTCACTGTAGGGTTGGGCTTGGAGATCTTCTTCTTAGATACCTGAAGATGCCAGTCTGTTTCTGGCTTCCTTTGGATAAAGATGTGGAACCCTCAGCTCCTCTGCACCATGCCTGCCTGGATACTGCCATGTTTCTGCCTTGATGACAATGGACTGAACCTCTGAACCTGTAAGCCAGCCCCAATTAAATGTTGTCTTTTATAAAACTTGCATTGGTCATGGTATCTGTTCACAGCAGTAAAACCCTAACTAATACAGAAGTTGGTACTGGGAGTGGGGTATTGCTGTGATAGGCTGGACCATGCTTTTGTTTGGAAGAATGTGGGTTTTGGAACTTTGGATTTGGAAAGTCATGGAATGCTTTAAGTGGGTTTTAGTGGGCCAGCCTAGTAGGAATATGGAAGATAGTGGTATTGAGGGTCATTTGAACTGTGTAGGCCTGATGACCCAAAAGATTTCAGTGGAGAAGAACTTTCATATGTGGTTGAGAGACTGTTTTTGTGATGTTTTGGTGAAGAACATGGCTGCTTTTTGCCTTTTTCTGAAGAGACTGCCTAAGGCTAAGGAAAATATTAATTGTATTGACAAAGGAAGTCTCAAAAAAGCCCAACAGAGACTTTGTTCTCTGGTTAAGTCTGATGAAGAGCATTTTGAACAAACATAGGAAGCTGAGAAAGGAAACATACAAAATATATAGTTTGAGCATTAAAGGGACACCAGGAATTGAAATGGAGCTGAATTCAAACTGAATTAAGAAAGTAGTGACTTTGAGGCAAGATTCCTCTCAGCTAAATTTAGGTTCAGGCATGGTAGTACAAGCCTTTAATCCCAGGAGAGAAAGATAAGCAGATCTCTGAGTTCAAGGTCAGCCTAGAACAGAGCAAATTCTAGGTGAAGAAAAACTTAAAACCAGGTTTGGTGGATCACACCTTTAATCTCAGTGCTTGGGAGACAGGCATGCTCCCATGATTCAGATCTCTGAATTCAAAGTCAGTCTATGGAGCAAGATCCGGGACAATCAAGCTTAGGCAGTGAAGGAGTTGGAATAAAGGAAGCTAGTGATAATGTAATAGAACAAGGGGGCCAATGTTCTAGCTCCTGCAAACAGCAGAACTCAACAGCTTAGGCCATGTGTCTCTGGCTTTATATTCAAGAGAAGGAGACTATTGGGATAATTGATGCTGGTTAGCTGGAGCTAAGAAGTTAGTGGTGATTAAGAAAAGACCAGCATCACTTAGGTGATATTTTCTGGGAAGTGTTTCCTGAGAGCACAAAGAAGCTGTGTTCCAGAGATAGCCAAGGTTGTACCTCATGCTGCAGTTGTACTTGGTAATGTGTAAGAATAATCCAGGTGGTACTGGTTTTGAAGGCATGAAGGCATCATGAAGAACTGCTGAGGTTTGGCACTGTGAGAGGCCATGGAAGGCCATTGGTGAAAGTGCAGCCTCAGTTGTAGTTGACAGCCAAGGACTGAAGGGGTCATGCAAAGGAGTTGAGGCTTGATACCATGAAGACAGCCTATGAGAGGCTTTGGTGAAGCATAGTTGCAGTAGAAGACCCTAGCATATTGGAGATGCAAGTGCCATGGGATGACCACCAAGAACAGCAGTGGCAGCGGAATGGATCAACTTGAACAAAGGGCAGAGCTAGAGAAGTGACACCAACCCTTTGGAGATGCACAGAAGATCATGTGTGGAACTCAGACATTGGAACAAGAATCTGTGAAGCTGAAGTTGACTTGGGCACCCCAAGATGTTAAAGATGCCAGAGACACAGGATGCCTGCCAGGAAGGCTGCTAACAGAGAGTGGAACCAGCCCAGGAGAAAGAACCTTGTTGCAGTCAACAAAGATGAAAAGCGAGCTGAAGATCTGAAGACTGCTTTGCCATCAGACATGGAAATGCAGAGTTTGGAGACTGCCCAGCTCGTTTCCTGTCTTGCTTTTGGGATTACAGTTAAGTGATTGGATGAATCTCAGAAGAGACTTTGAACTTTGGACTTTTAACACTGTTGAGAATACTGTAGACTGTGGGGGACTTTTGAAGTTGGACTAAATGTATTTTGCAATGTGCTATGATTAGGTATGGCCCCCATAGACTCATGTTTGAACAAGCCTATGGGTACCAGGGAGTGGAATGTGATGGTTTGTATATGCTTGTCCCAGGGAGTGGCACTTAGAAGATGTGGCCTTGTTGGAGGAAGTGTGTCACTGTAGGGTTGGACTTAGAGATCTTCCTCTTAGATGCCTGAAGATGCCAGTCTGTTCCTGGCTTCCTTTGGATAAAGATGTGGAACCCTCAGCTCCTCTGCACCATGCCTGCCTGGATACTGCCATGTTTCTGCCCTGATGACAATGGACTGAACCTCTGAACCTGTAAGCCAGCCCCAATTAAATATTGTCTTTTATAAAGCTTGCATTGGTCATGGTGTCTGTTCAAAGCAGTAAAACCCTAACTAATATAAGGGTTAATATCCAATATATAAAAAGAACACAAGAAGTTAGACTCTAGTGAACCAAATAACCCTATTAAAAATGGGGAACAGAGCTAAACACAGAATTCTCAACTGAGGAAATTCAAAGGGCCAAGAAGCACCTAAAGAGATGTTCAACATTCTTAGTCATCAGGGAAATACAAATCAAAACAACCCTGAGATTCCACCTCACACCAGTCAGAAGGGCTAAGATCAAAAACTCAGGTGACAGCAGATGCTGGAGATGATGTGGAGAAATAGGAACACTTCTTCACTGTGGATGGGATAGCAAGCTGGTACAACCACTGTGGAAATCAGTCTGGAATTTCCTCAGAAACCTGGACAGAGTACTACCTGAGGACCCAGATATACCACTCCTGGGCATATACCCAAAAGATGCTCCAACATGTAATAAGGAAACATGCTCCACTATGTTCATAGCAGCCTTGTTTATTATAGCCAGAAGCTAGAAAGAACCCAGATGTCCTTCAAAAGAAAAATGGATACAGAAAATGTGGTACATTTACACAATGGAGTACTACTCAGCTATTAAAAATGATGGATTCATGAAATTCTTAGGCAAATGGATGGAACTAGAAAATATCATCCTGAGTGAGGTAACCAATTACAAAAGAACACACATGGTATGCACTCACTGATAAGGGAATATTAACCCCAAAACTCCAAATACCCAAGATACAATTCATAGACCACATGAAGCGCAAGAAGAAGGAAGACCAAAGTTTGGGTGCTTCAGTCCTTCTTAGAAAGGGGAACAAAATAATCACTTGAGCAAATATGGAGACAAAGTGTGGAGCAGAGACTGTAGGAAAGGCCATCCAGAGAATATCCCACTTGGGGATTCATTCCAGATACAGTCACCAAACTCCAACACTATTGTGGGATGCTAAGAAAGGCTTGCTGAAAGGAGCCTGATATAGCTATCTCCTGAGAGACCCTGTCAGAGCCTTACAAATACAGAATCAGATGCTTGCAGCCAACCATTGTACTGAGTGTGGAGTCCCCAATGGAGGGGTTAGAGAAAGGACTGAAGGAGCTGAAGGGATTTGCAACCCTATAGGAAAAACAATATCAACCACCCAGACGCCCCAGTGCTCCCAGGTCCTAAGCCACCAACCAAGGAGTACACATGGCTCTGGTTACATATGTAGCAGAGGACAGTCTTGTCAGACATCAACGGAAGGAGAGGTCCTTGGTCCTATGAAGGTTTGACAGATGCCCCAGTGTAGGGGAATGGAGGGCAGGGAATTGGGAGTGTGTGGGTGGGTGGAGGAACACCAAATAGAAGCAGTTGGAGAGAAGATAGTAAAGGAGATTTCCGGGAGAGGGGGAAACTGGGTAAGGGAATAACACTTGAAATATAAATAAATTAAAATAAAAACAAAACAAAAACTTACATTAAAAATAAAAGAAAAAGAAAACAAATAAATAGATTTATTAGCCTGTGGGACCTTAATGAGATGTGTGGCCACGCCCCAGGTTCTAGCCTGACTCCACCTCAGCACCTGCCTGCAGCCAGGCTCTCCCCACCTCTCGGTTGCCTGACAACCCCACTCACTATAAATAGCATCCCTTAGTGCGTGCTTTCTCTCTCTCCTGCTTGTTCTCCCCCCAGCCCTCTTCTTTGTCTATCTCTCTGTCTCTCCATTTTCTCCCCTTTCCACGTGGTCATGGCTTTTCTTATCTATTTTCTCCTCTTCCTTTGTCTTTTTATCTCTTTTCTCTTTCTATTTTTTTTAATAATAAAACATCAAAGCTATGGGCCATCTCTTATTAAATTCGCCATATGGAGCTAGCTGCTACGCGCCATCAGAGACTCAGAGATTCAGCCACACAGTCTGTGAACACAGGTAACAGGCAGAAAAATCCACACCAGAATGACCCCATGCGCAGAGACCGGCTATTGTCTCCGAAGTATTCTTTTTCGCTGGATTTTTCTGAGCATTCTACCATTCAAGCCTTGTTCCAACACAGAACCTAGAAGGATGCTGACCACCAACAGGAATTACACCCTTAAATCCCCTAGATGTCCCTCTCCTAAACACTTCAGTCCTTCTAGCATCAGGTGTATCAATCCGGTGGTGTTGTGACTGCCCACTCCCCGTTGTGCTGAGGCATGTGCGCATCTTGCCTGCTTCCCCCAAAACCCCACTTGGGCTCCATGTCCGCCTGTGTCCTCTGCAACATGCACACTACCTTGGCCTGAGAACAGGCCCACGCGCCGCGGCCCGGCCTGGAGCATGCACCTTTTTCCCCAGTGTTGGCGCGCGCCAGGCCCTGTACTTTTCCTTTTTTTCCCACATTAGCCTTTTTGCATTCAGCATTAACATCCCAAAAACTAAAGATGCAATTAAAATTTCTCCAGCATTTGGATGTTATATTGCCCTATTTGTCAGTGAAAGATTCATTTGAATTCTGGGTTATCTTTTTAAATGATTCAGATTGTCCTTGTTGTTCAACTGTGTCCCAAGCATTTAAAGCTATTATATGACATGGTTCTAAGATGACATCATCACCTGTAACCTGTACTCTTAATTAAGAATAGGGCCTCCACCTAGTTACTGATCCTTGACAATATTAATGCCACTAATTTGGTTTTGTTGCTTCATAACCAGAACCTCCTCTTTTCGTTTTGTTAGGCATTATAATTCAGGGCTACGATGGCTGACATCAATCTGTTGAATCTTTTGGAATTGTCCGATTTATCTGTGACCCAGTTACTAATTCTCTGTTTGAATATGTGGTGAATGTAAGCCACAGTTCATTACTGCTTTTGAAAATCCCTTTAAGTCTAATACATCTATAGGCTGCCCCTGAATTCTTCATAAAATTGTGGATCTCTCACATATGCATCTAATTCCCTTATTCCCTAGAAAACTCATTTTAGGTTTTTAAATGGATTTAGACTGTCATTTTTGCACTCTTATCACAAGGTGGCAGTGTAGGATTTAGCTTGGATTCATCTCAAAATCCTTTATGATTCAAAGGATTGTCTAATTTTTATTCCCTTGTTTGTAACTTAGCATGGATTTCTTCAGCCCTTTTCTTATCCAAGTCTGTTTTATTCTAATCTCTTTTAAAAAGGACATATACAATTGCAATCATTAACAAAAATAAATAAATAAGTAAAAAACAAAACCGAAAAAAGAACAAACAAACAAAAAACATTAATATGCTGGTAATTAAAACAAAGTGATAATTGATTCAAATGCCCTTTGTAATTATGATTTCCATTTTTTAGTACAGAACAATTTTTTTCTTTTATTCTAATTCCTTTCTTCAGAGACTTCACTTTATTATTTTCAAACTAATTATTTTTTTCTGTGATTTTTTTTTAAAATATACTTAGTTTCTTTTCTCTTCTTTCCAAAGTTAATAGCTTACCAGTTTAGAGATTCAGGGCTTTTCACTCTGACCCTGGCTCCGGGAAAATGTTTCTTCTGCCCTTCTGAGGTTCAGCTTTGCTGCCCTCTCAGGTTGTTCTAGAATTCTGCTCTACTCTGGCTCAGTACTCTGCAAACCCACTTGCCAAGCTTTTCATCTTGCAGCCCTCTCCATGGGTGCATGCTTTTACCCCTGCGTCACTGTGCTCACAGGGGCTGTTCTACTGCTCAGCTCTTGTAGCAACTGACCAACGAAACCTTAGATTCTGTGCAGGAACCTGTTCTGACCACTGTGCTGCCATCTCCTGGACTCTGTCTACCACCCAACTCTGTCCCATACTAGGCTAGGCAAGTGCCTCTGACCTCTACCCATTCTGGACTTGCAGTGGCCCCAAGGCCTGGCAGCATGGTCCAGGAGGGCGGTTGTACTTCCAAGAGTGATTGCACTTCCATTCTGTGAGTGCTAACAAGCCCCTTAGGACAGGGGCCAACTCATCACACTGAAGGCTTGGGAGAACTTGCAGTAGGTAGTGCCCTGAAGCTCTTCTCACTCTTCTTCTTCTTCTTCTTTTTTTAATGTTTTATATTTTCTTTTTTTTTTTTTAATCAAATTCTTTATTCACATTTAAAATGTTTTCCCCTTTCCCTGTTTACCCTCTGCAAACTCCCCCTCCCATTGCCCCTCCCCCTGCTTACTAACTCACCCACTCCCCTTTCCCTGTCCAGGCATTCCTCTGCACTGGGGCAACAAGCCTTCACAGTTCCAAGAGCCTCTCCTCTCATTGATATCCGACAAGACCATTCTCTGCTGCTTATGCCTCTGGAGCCATGGGTTCCTCTATGTGTACTCTTTGATTAGTGATTAAATCCCTGGGAGCTCTGGAGGTACTGGTTGGTTCATATTGTTGTTGTTCCACTATGGTGCTGCAAACCCCTTTAGCTCCTTGGGTCCATTCTATAGCTCCTCCATTAGGAGTTGAGCCTCCCAACTGGCTAGGGAAATGTTTTACCCACATTCCACCTGTGACTATTCTCAGGTCCTAAGTTTCGATATATATGCCTTCACATTTGGATGCCATTTACCACCTGATTGTCTCTGACCCACCAGCATGAATAATGACAGAGACATATATCTATATGAATGCTAGGCCTTATAGCTTAGACTTATTCTCAAGTATATAACTTAATATATTCATATATAACTTAATTAATTCATTTATTCTAAGCTGCTTTCTGCCACATGTCCTGTTACCTCTCCTTCATTATTATAGTTATATTTATATGTTAAAATTTAAAATTTCATATGGTAAGTGTGTCAGAGTATAATGGATCCCCAAGAGGGTCCTGCCTCCTTGTGGAAACCTTCATGGGGCCCAAAACTAACGTTGAGCTCTGCAACCAACTTGGAGCCCAGCCTGATCATCCGTCCTAGTTGGATCTACCAGTTACCCAGCTGGTCCAACTAGGACAACCAGCAGAGCTGAGTGGCGATTGCTGTAGTCCCATTATCTAGCTATGACCTTGCTCCTCATTCTGGAGGAGACTTGTGGGATCACAAGAGCATCCTGTCTCCCCATGGAAACCTTCCGAGGCCCCAAAACTCACCAGCTTGGATCTCAGCCGAGTCTGACTGGGACACAACCTGAAGAGGAGAGTCCACCTAGGGAACGGCCTGCAGAGTGGGGTCTGTCTTGAGTCCTGCTGCCATCAGGATTATCAAGCCTGATCTTATCAGGGAAAATGAGATGCCTAAAGGACAGAGTAAGAACACAATCAACAAGACCCAGGGCAATGTGATACCAGCAGAGTGAGCTATTATGCTACAACGAACTGTGGATAACCTAAAGAAACTGAAGCAGAAACAAGAAGATGATCTTAAATTCAGTCTTATAATGCTAATAGAGGTCTTTAAAAAAGAAATTAATAAATCCCTTAAAGAAATGCAAGAAAATAAAATCAAAGAGGTAAAGAATTTTAAAGTAGAAACAAATAAATCCCTTAGATAAACACAGAAATATACAATTAAACAGACAAGGAAAAGGAGTAAAACTGTCCACGGCCTGAAAATGGAAATTTAAACAATAAAGAAAACAAAAATTGAGGGAATCCTGGAGATGGAATACCTAGGGAAGAGAATAGGAATAACAGACACAAGCTTATTAAAAGAAGGGATGGAAGAGAGAACTTCAGGCATAGGAGATATGGTAGAAGAAACTGATTCATCAGTCAAAGAAAATGTTAAATGTAAAACAATTCCTGATATATAACATCCAAGAAGTCTGGAATATAATGAAAAGTCCTAACCTAAAAATAAGGGATAGAAGAAAGTGAAGAGTCCCAGCTCTGAGATCCAGAACATGTTTTCAACAAAATCATAGAAGAAAATTTCCCCAACCTAAAGAAACAGATGACTATATAAGAAGATTACTGAACACTAATTAGATTGGAGCAGAAAATAAAATCCTCCTGCCACATAATAATCAAAACACTAAATATACAGAATGACAAAAGAACATTAATTGCTGCAAAGGAAAACCACCAAGTAACATATAAAGGCAGATCTGTCAGAATTACAAACTACTTCCTAACACATTCTAAAGGGTATATGGACCTGGACAGATGTCTTGCAGCCTCTAAGAAAACACAGATGCTAACCTAAACTATTATACCTAGTAAAACTCTCAGTTACCTTTTTTGGAGAAAACAAGGTATTCTAAGATAAAAACAAATTTAAACAATATCAGTCCGCAAGTACAGCCCTACAGAAAATACTAAAAGGAAACTACAAACCAAGGAGTTTAACTACACACAAGAAAACACAGGAAATAAATAATTCCACATCAGCACAAACAAAATAAGAGAGGCACACACACACACACACACACACACACACAGAGAGAGAGAGAAAGAGGGGGGATAACACCATCCACATCAAAATTAGCAGGAATTAGCAATCATTGATCATTGATATCTCTTAACATCAATGGACTACATTCCCCAATAAAAAGACACAGGATAACAGACTGGATGAGAAAATAGGATCCATCATTCTGCTGCACACAAAAAAACGCACCTCAGCAATAAAGATAAATATTACCACAGAGTTTATGACTGGAAAAAGTTTGCCAAGCCAATAGACCCAAGAAGGAAGCTGGCATGGCCATTCTAATATCTAGTAAAGTAGACATTTTATAAAAATTGATCAAGAGATGGGGAAGAACACTTCACACTCATCAAAGGAAAAATCTACTATGATGATATCTCAGTTTTGAAAATCTGTCTCTCAAAAGCAGTGGCATACACATTCATAAAAGAAACATCATTAAAGCTTAAAAACACATCAAAAACACATTAAGAGCGGGGGAATTCAACATGCCACTCTCGCTAATTGACAGGTCATCCAGACAAAACTAAACAGAGAAATCTACAAAGCCAAACAACATTATAAATCAAATCTACCTAACACATCTATAGAATATTTCACCCAAATACCAAAGAATATAACTTCTTCTCATCACCTGATGTATCCTTCTCCAAAATGGACTATGTAATTGGTAATAAAGCAAGAAATTGTTTTTAACTATTGGTTTTGAAAACATAATTAACCTTTAAGTGTTTATAGAATATTAAATCAAATAATTGAAATCATAAAGTTCATAAGGTACCATATACTCCAAGGGCTATAGTTTACTGTCATGGGTGAATACTAAACTGAAAAATGGCACTGAAAGTTATTTTAGACACTAGATATGACTTTCATATTTATATCGTTCAACAGGTCTGTAAGTACAAATTTCTTGACTAAGTTGTTTGGCTGTATGGGAATGATAATTCTTGTTGGGGCATCTCAAACTTCTTCTAAATAAAGTTCAGAATCTCACTTCACATGCCCCTACCACTTCTAAATCTACACAAAATTTCCTATTGTTTGACTCTAGATAAAACACATTTCATCATAGGTAAATATTTCTTCTACTTTCAAATGATAAAATTGTTAACTCCTGTGGCATAAATTTAATTTCTAGTCGTGTTTACTAATTACAAAATATATTATTATTTACATTCTGGACTAAGGTAGCATAATAAATAAGTGTAATAATAACACAACATTAGCAGCAGCTACCTCAACAACCATGTCTCCCTAGTATACATGATGAAATAAAGGCATTGGGGGGTTGTTTCTGTTGTTATTGTCCTAGGAGTGAAGGAACCTAAAATTTCAACACAAACCATAGACTGTGGTGAGGTGGAAGTATCTGGTAGTCCCTTGTGATGAACTCACATGGTGTTTTGCTGAGGCAGACTCACATGGTGTTTTGCTGAGGCAAGACCCATGGTATGATATGTGATGTTTGGAGGAAGTGTAAATATGATTCAACAGACAGTGATCAGGTAGCTTGCATAGCTAACTTTGCAACACTTCTTTAGTCTCACATCTTCTCTATCTTCACTTTGCTGAGAAAGGTACAGCAGGAAACTTTTCCTGGAGATCTGTCTGGTTCTGGTTACTCCCACTGACTCACACTTTTCAGTAGAGGAATAGCTGTTTCTGCTGGATTGTGCCACTGTTGCTGACTCATGTTTGGTACCTCGACACTACTATACCTGATTGCTGGAATCCTGACAAACAGAGATTGGAACTGCCCCAAAGAACTACTTCTAAATGTGTCCACATCTCCTTGTTATATTTATTCTATTTAACATCTTTTCTTCCCTACTTTGGATGGTGGGCTAGAAGGGAGGTCGAAGCATTTGAGAACCCTCATTAAAAGTAGGTTTTTAAAAATCTAAGCCTACACATGGAGTTCCTATTATTTTCCATTGTTCTCTTTTCTGTCAAAATGTACTGGCTCATGCCTCTTTTACCTGATGAAAAGTTGGAAGCATTATTTGGCTATAGTATTAATCAAAACATATTTATAATTGATCAGCAGTTTAAAGCAATAATCTCAAGCTTGAATTTTTTTTTTACATTTTTTTATAAGTGAAAAAAGACAAAATCAGTCTGAATAGATGAGGCGGTGCTGCCCTTGTACTTTCTAGACACCTTCTTTGGAAAAGATCCTGACTACATTTTCTTTTATCTTTTATTTTGCAATGTGTACACTGAGATGTACATGAAAATAACACAGTTCATGATTTCTTTTTACTGGCATGAATTTTAATATTTATTATGGTGCACTCTCTGACCTGGAATGTCTGTACTTAGGATTGTTTATGAATTATACCAAGATTCTCTATTTCTCAGTTTCTGTTTTCTCCAGTTTCAGCACCCAAGTAATTTCAGGACTAAAATAGTTAACTAGCTATTGCTTAAATAGTTGGTGGCAGTCATGGTAGAACACTTGAATTATTTCATATTTGTACACTATTAGGATAATGAATGTAACTATGTTCTCAGTTGTATGTAGGCATAGATAAACTTGACAGAATTACTGCTTTTGCAAAACTTGTCAGAATCAGACAAGTTAAAATTTCAAGATAATTTTCTAAATACATATATAATACAGTTTAAAATGAAGTCTCTTAAAATGGAATGGCAGCTCCATGAAGTCTACATGCTTTGAAATTTGCATTTAGGGCAATATCAGCAATGAACTGATGTTTCTGAAGATGCAGATATTTAAAAGATACTCTCCACAATAGAACCATCTATAATGTATGACTTTATATTACTTGATATATTGTTTCTTTCTTCATCATAGAGAGTACATTTCTGAACAGTAGGATCACTTTCATTGTTTTATTTGATATAATGCTAAGGGTAACAGTTTTAAATAAGTTTAAATATATGAGTGACTATTGTGCAGAGGCTTTCCATGACTGGAGATAGTCCCTTATATTTGGAAGTTAAACTAAAACATTTGAGATCAAATGGAATCATCATTAGAGGCTCTACCATGTTTCTTGAGAGATAAACTCAGAACTACTTCTTAAATGTTAACTGCATGTTTACCACCATAGAATATTGTAGAGAGAATATCTTGTGTATTATATGGCTATATCACCTGTCAATTAAAAAGCCTATAGCCTATGGCTTAGGCAGGAGCTAGAAGGCGAGACATCCAGGGGAGACAAAAAATTCTGGGATACATCCAGGCACAGAAAAATACAACTGGGAAGATATGAAGAGACAGACACATGTAAGTGAGCACAGGTAGTTAGCCATGTGGCAGAATGTATGTTAAAATACATGGGTAATTTTAACTTATGTTCTAGTCAGTGAAGAGTGTAGCTATATGGCCAACTTATTTGTAAATATATTTGCATCTGAGTCTTATTTCTGGCAGCATGGGACTGGGATGAAGAGCCAGACCATAACTTTAACAGTAGATCATGATGAAGATGTACTCCATGTCTTGATGGAGTGACAACTGTGTTCACAACTTCATGATGGGTCCTGTACTGAATGGGAGAAACATCAATTTTATGGAATTTATCCCTTGAAGCCTTACTCAAGATCCTGTTTGGCAAAAGCACTATTTATAATGTTTTACTCACCTTCATTTTGATAACTATGAACCATGTGACCCTTTCAGAGACAGAGATTGGCAGACATTTGTTGTGGATTGGTTTATGTATTTTCTGCTCCCTCAAGAGGGGTGCCCTAATGAGGAGTAGGAGTAGATCATGTACTCAGGTGATTTCAGGTGAAATCTTAATTGGTCAAATAAAGGCTAGAGGCTGTGATTGGGCAGTGGAAGGAAAAGGTGGAGCGCTAAGTGTTAGAGAAGGGAGAGAAGGAGGAAGAAGAGAGAGGGGATGGAGGGCTGAGGGAGAAGAAGATGGAGGAAGAAGAAGTGGAAGATAGAACAGATCCATGTAACCTGGAGGAACTTCAAGTAGCTAGGGATTACATAGCTGGGCAATAGAGTAGTGTAGTGGTATATTTGTCTAATCTAGGTATGCAGCTTGTAAATATATTAACTGAGTTGTGGGTTCTTTACACTGGCATATTGGGGTTGGAGATTTACTGATATAAAACAGGCTGGTATAAATATAAGTCTCTAGTGTTGTCCTTTCATGGGGCTCTAGGGAGATGAGTGAGACCTGAGTGGTCTTTGGCATTCTGCAGACCATCCATGGAGGAGGATGGTTTCAAGAACACAAGGATTAGGTTTAAGCATTTCCAGGAAAAACTGGTTGGTCATCTCAACAAGCCAGTCATGGGAATTGGGGCCAGACAGCTGCTTAGAACTAGCCATGATGGATGGATGAAACCACCAATGCCAGCACCTGGCCATTACAGATGGTGCCTAACATGGAGCACAAACCCAAGGCCCTGAGATTAATAGTCTCATGCTCTACCAACTGAGCTTTCAGGATCTTGTATGGGACAGCTCCTTAGCCAATATATATTTGTTGGTACTCAGATCTTTTCATTGGTTGTGATGACCTATGATTTCTACGGGGCCATCTGTAAGCCAATGAACTATATGATGAACATGGACTCTGTTGGTTTTGTTTGCATTCATTTTGTTTGCTAGGGAGGATTATATACTCTTTAGTTCAAATTCTCTTTGTTAATAATTTTCATTTCTGTGGCCCTAATGTCATTGACCAATTCATGTGTCCAGTATAAGAACTTGCAAATTATAAATCTGTAGCTTTTTAAATGCAATTATTGTTCCCATGTTGAATCTTTCAACATCTTGAGAAAGTCTGGAATAATAAATTCTGTGCAAAAACTATGGTATGGAATCTTAATTATAGATAGTATAAGACTGTCTCCTCATTAGACATGTTGTTAGTCTAAACAAGAATTGTAAATTAAGAGTTTTGGGTCTCCTTTTCATGGTAGAATGGCAACCTGAGATTGATGTTTTTCTGGACTGGTGTCTACTGCCATGATTCCATTGATGGCTGCTATCATGGGACTGGTATATGTTGCTATTATTCAGGGGATGAGTTCATTAATTGGATGGAATCTTCAGCCACCAGACTTGTAACTCCTCATTTCCTAGGATTGAGTAGGTCATGGTATATTTAGATATGACTACTTTCACAGGCCAGGAGTTGCAATTTTCATTCCAGGAATTGCTATTTCTGTATTCCAGAGTATCTTCAGTGCATTTAGTAAAAGCTGGTGAGCTACTGCAGGTATATTGGTAATGGTGGTCTCTAGTGGTTGACAGTTACTGATGGTAACTCATAAATATCATGTGTTACAGCAACTTCATTCAGGTAAGAAAGAAGTATTACTCTGAACTCAAAAGGAAAGAGAATAACATGTGAATGTCTAATTTCTTTTAAAGTAATAACTAAACTCTCAGAAGTTTTGTCATGTTAGCTTATTATCGCATGTTAAATATATATTTAATATATATTTTAAAACTTACCAGTAAGAGAGAAGCACAATAATAGTGTAACTCTACATGTTGGAGCTTTTTAATTTATCTGTATATTAGATAAATGGAAATAGCTAATTTTTCATGGAACCCAAGAGACTTTTGTGACACAGAAGAACAAACTACAATTAAAACTATGATGAACTGTGCTCAGTGGAGTGAATGACAAGTATAGTTACAGGAACAACACTGGAAACTCTAGGCACTATGGTGATCAATATCTCATGATCAGAAATAGTTATTCCACTAGTATTGTGTTAAAGTACAGACTCAAATGAGTAGACTAAATTCACTACAGTTCCACTAGAATATGGCATCATTCAAATGTCTCTACTCCATTAAAATGTGCAGAACTATGACTGGCTGTTTTTTCAATAATTTTGACGTCAACTTCAAGAGATTCTGCAGCTTAAAATTTCTGGGACTCTTACAGAAGAATAGGAGGAAGGATTCCTAGTCTGAAAGGGATAGGAACTCCACAAGAAGACCAACAGAAACAACTAAGCTGGACCCTAGGGGCTTCAGAGACTGAACCTCTAGACAAAGAACATAAACGGTTGGACCTAGCCCTCCCTGCATATACATAGAAGATGTGCAGCTTGGTCTTCATTTGGGTTCTGAACAACCGGACTGTTGCCTATACATATATGTTCTTCAAGCTGGGCTAACTTGTTTGGTCTCAGTGGCAGAAGATGAGACTAGCCTCATTGACTTGATGTGCAGGGCCGGGGGATCCCCATCCACATAGAGAAGAAGGGGAGGAGAGGTGGAGGAAGAATTTTAGGACAGGGATCTTTGTCAGGGACTCTGAGCTTCTTAGATAGGGTCTCTTTCACTGTAGAATAATGCAGTTTTCTGCTGAAGTGTAGCTGGTAATAGGGTAGGGATGCCTTTTTCTTTATTCTGGTTCACATAAAATTGCCCTATCTAAGTATTTTATAATAATAGATTTATAAAACTTCATAACAGTTTATTAATATTCTTACATTGGAATTGTTCTTTTCATAGCAAAGTCCATAGTTAACTTGGCAGTTAACTAATTTTGTTGTTGTATCATCCAAGTCTTTTCTCTCTAGAGATTATTCAAGGAAAGAAACCTTTTCAGAAGAGAGTTCTTCATTTGAATTTGATCCAATATTTTAAGAAAAAAAATTATAATGACCTTAGACTCACTTATATATTCTTATATATTCAAGGATAATATCAGTTGTTTTGAGATGAAATTGTGGAAATATAGGGGTATGATTTAAGAAAGGTTAGAAAAGTACTATAAAGATTCAATTTTAGTGAATGAGGGGTTGAAAATATTTTACTCTATTCAGGAGAAAAGTGTATCTCTGCCGTATATAGGGGTAAATATGAACCTGTCCGTCATTGCATAGAACCACAGTCGAAAGTCACATGGAAGCTATTGTACATCCTTCATGTGAATCTTTTCTCCCCATAATTTGCTACAAGGAGAAAATTTCAAATAACTGATATTAACATTTTAAAAACTCTTTTGCTTGCTGGTAGCTTTAAGTTGGGGTTTGAAAACCTTTATTTCCACAAATTAATTCAATTTTATTGATAATTTTGCAAATCATGGCATCTTTAATTTTCTACAAAAGTAATTTCAGAGCAGGTAAGAATGTTCAATTAGCTTTGTAAATTAAGTATTGATATTATATTTAAAGGCTCTTATATAAGTAGGCACGGTAGGTAAATAATTTTGTGATACATGAAGTACAAGTAATAATTTAAATACTAGATTCTCCTCCCAAAACTATCTTAACTGGGAAATGGTTAGAACACAAAAGTAAATAAGAACTATGTTTTTATATTATATTATGGTCTGGTTGTTGTATGTTTTTTATTGGCTATTTTATTTATTTACATTTTGAATGTTATCACTTTTTGAGTTTCCACTGTGGAAACCCCACATATATATATATATATATATATATATATATGAAATTAATTTCCTATATATATAGGAAATATATATAGGACATATATATATATAATTTATGTATATACGAAATTAATATATATTTCATATATATAATTATATATATATAATTTCATATATGTATATGAAATTAACATTTATCTGTTACATCAATAGCCATACAAATTCAATTCATTTATTTAATTCATATGTGTTATATTTTTATGGCATATTAACAAAGAAATGTGGTTTATAAAGGATGTTTATACAAATAATTTTAATCCTACATATGAAGCATATTAGAGTATAAGGAAATAAATATATTTATTTATGTTCTGATATAGGGTTTTATGTATGAATCTAAAAATGATGTCTATTAAGATGTTAGGACATATACAGAGGGAAATTCATTATCAGAAACTTTCACATCTCATCTAAATTCATATTAATGTTAACATACTATTATGTTCTTAAACTATAAATTATTTTTCAGGAAGTGTGGTTTGCTTTTATTGAAAGTATAGTATAAGTAGTCCAGCACTTTCAAAGTATTAAATTATTGAAAGCTTTTACAGTATAATATGGTTCAATATCTATCTTTTGCTATATTATAGAAACATTAAACTGAGCATTAGTAGATTTGCCCTATGGAAATACAGCACTGATAGTTAAAGATAATTAAAGAAGCACTATTTCATGGAAAGGTGAAATGTGAAAGCAGAAACAGTAGATACAGAATATTTTTATTCATGTCATTTAAGAGGTGTACTGTTTCCAGTCTGTGGATTCTGTAGGTGGAGATCTCCTGAATCAGATCTTGACAGTAATGGGAATGATATACACAGAATTAACTTCATCGTCAACTTCTAAATAAATCCCAGATTTGTTTCATCTCACTCCCACATGAATACATTCTTCTTTCTTCTAGACAAGATATGTTTTTGTGTAGGACTATATCATATATATTGATTAATATATGATATATATGAGTATCTCTGATGTCATAGATAATTTCTAAGGTTCCTATGCTTTATGATTTATCTGTGCACCTCAGAGTGTTTATCAATTTTTAATATGTTTTCACATATATATTATACACACTCAAATGAATATCAATAAACTTCCTCCCCCACATAATATTTTCTGTTCTTGGCTATTATCTGTATTATAGATGATAAAGATGACTTATTCTCTTTGGTCTGGGAGTCACTCAAAGCATTGATAATTACTATCTATGTCAACTTTATCAGGTGTTGAGAAGAACTTAAGGACCATTACATATACTACCACTACTAGCACCATCAACAACAAAGTATGATGGAATACATATATAAGATTAGTCCAATCATAGAAATGATGAAGTTGGGGTACAGTGAGGTTTATCTTGTTTTTCATAGAAAAGAAGAGAACCTGAAATAACATCAGAAGATACATGGCACTAGAGTTCACATTAGTCACCAGTGATGACACTTCTGTTGCAAGAATATCCAAGAACCTCTCTGGATACACAATTTAAACACATGCTTTTAAGTTTGATGGGCTATTTGTAAAGGTTGCCAGCCTATGAGAAATGTATACAGATGTTTAATACTGTATCAGCAATGACGAGCTGGATGCTCTTAGATATCCAGATCATGCTTTAAATATGTTCTCCATAAAACAACATCTTCAAGAAATGTGTCTATATTAATTGATATATTCACTCTAAAATATTTTATTTTATTATTTTATTTAAATGTCTGCATGTATGTTTGTGTACCACATGCATGACTTTTGATGTGTAGGTCTGTCATTGGACCAATGGGAAGTGTAGTTGCAAATGCTTGTGAAACTCTTTGTACATGCTAGAAATTGAACTGGTGACCTCTATGAAATAATATAAAATAGTGATATAAATCACTGAGCCATTTCTACACCCTCATATTGAAGGGCGTTGACATTATAGAGAGTATATTTCTGAAAGCAGGTGCCATTATTTAACCTTTCAAACATGTTGCTAAAAGAAACTTTTAAATAAGTCATTTAAAACACATGATTATAGTATAGAGATACACTAAGACTTAACATAAACCCTTGTGCTTTTAGGTACAACTAAAATGTCCAAGAAGGAGTAGACATCAACAGAAGGACCACAGTGATAATAATAAGAGGAACTTGCTGGTCACTGAAAATCCAATATATGTTTACCATTGGAACAGCTAAGGAGACAATTTTTCATGGCCATATTTATATACTTTGGGACAGGTTATGTGTATGCTCTCATATCTGAAATAAGCCTCCTAAAAAGCTCAATGGGACAGAGCTATAATGTCACAGAATTCATTTTTGTGGGTCTTAGTCAAGATCCTGCTGTGCAAAAAGCATTATTTGTCTTGTTTACACTTACTTACATTGTGACAATGCTGGGCAACCTGCTCATTGCACTGACAGTGATTGCCAGCCCTTCCTTAAACTCCCCAATGTACTTCTTTCTTGCCTGTTTGTCAGTCCTGGATGCTTTTTATTGCAATACCATCTCACCAAATTTGATTATAGGTTTATTAAAAGATAAAAAGAATATCTCCTTCAGAGCTTGCATGATCCAGCTTTTTGTAGAGCACTTATTTGGTGGTGTTGAGGTCTTCCTTCTGGTATTCATGGCCTATGACCGCTATGTGGCCATCTGTAAGCCATTGCACTATTTGACCATTATGAACCAGCAGGTGTGCATTATCCTGTTGCTGGTATCTGGAGTTGGAGGCATGGTACACTCAATGATTCAAGTTTTGACTGTATATAAACTTCCTTTTTGTGGTCCCAATGTCATTGATCACTTCATGTGTGACATGAATCCATTACTGGGACTTGCATGCACTGACACCTACTTCCTTGGCATCACTGTCATTGCCAATGGTGGAGTAATCTGTGTAGGAATTTTCACCTTTCTATTAGTCTCCTATGGAATCATTCTAAACTCTCTTAAAACTCACAGCCAAGAAGGGAGGCACAAAGCTCTGTCCACCTGCAGCTCTCACATCATGGTGGTTGTCTGCTTTTTTGCTCCCTGTATTTTTATATATGCTAGACCTGTCTCCAACTTTCCAGTTGATAAATATATTGCTGTGTTTTATACAGTTGTTAGTCCTATGCTGAATCCATTGATATATACCTTGAGAAATTCAGAAATGAAAAATTCTATAAAAAAGCTCTGGTGTAAAACACCAGCGTAGAAAATTGTTTTTCACAGTGAATATTATAAACTGTAACTTGAAAATCAGAGATAAATTCTAACAAAGAATGCTGTGCTCTCCTCATGTAGGCATGTTGATATTATACAAAGTCTTTGAAAGTGAAGAATACATTTTCAGTGAGATTACCATCAAGGTGTTTGTGAGCCTTAGCCCTAGATGGTATAGCCTAGAGATTGTTTATAAGATGAAAATGGTTATGTGTGACTCTTTCATATTACAAATAACAATAAAACAAATTTAACTTGAACTTTTTGTTTTAAGGTAGCACTGAAGTGAGATTAGAAAATTATCAGTGTGGGAAATTTTGAATCATCTATATTCTTGAGGGAAAAAAAACAAGACTATTAAGATAGCAATGGTTCACTGATGAGTCAATGCAGTGAACTTGTGTGTCTTTTTTTTTATACATTGATTGTGAGTCTTCACTTTTCTTTCTGCAAGGTCTCTGCTGTTTTATTTTCAAGTATTTGAATAGTTGTGAAACAGTCTAGTTGATAACACCAGCAGCCAACAATTTTAAATGATCACATGCAACTAAATGTCAAATTTTCTTGAACAAGCTTAGTCAATGTGTACACATATTAATACAATATTCATATCAATACATTTATTTATATTTTCAAATAATAGGTGTCTCTCATGTTCTCTTCATGTTGGTGAATATTTTTATCAATGAACACTTATGTGCAAATCCCAAGTTTACTAAAAGTTACATTCCACTTCAATATCACTTAAATACTTAAAATCACTTTAGATTTCTATAATCAAAATTTTATCTTGTAATTTCTGAAAAAAACCAAAAAACTACTAAATTTCTTCTCAGTCTTCATCCATTTCAGGAGATCACAAATCAAAAAGTGAGGTAACATTATTTCAATTCCAGTAGGGAACATTACATATAGTTGCATTTATACTTTGATATGATTTGCTTTGTATCCTTGCTCTTAATAATAATAATAATAATAATAATAATAATAATAATAATAATCCACAATGTGATGTTATGACAAACACACAATCCATAATAAAAAGGTTGCTCCAATGAAGAATTTACTAATTTTCAATATCTCACATGTAGTTTTTCATATTGCTTGTTTCTTTGCAAACCTAGCCAAATCTACTCTTTTAGCATCATTCCCAGTACAGTTGAATTGTATTACCTACAAATATAAAATTCATATACATAAGAAGAATAAATCTGGAGCTATAGATGAACCTGTGTTTATAAATTTTATCATTTAGAAATATTATATTAATCACATTGCCTTGTAGTATATGTAGCTCATAGCTAATTTTAAGGGGATTACCTACTGTGAAAATTACTGAATGTAGTTTCTGTATCTTTCTGATGCCATTCATGTATCTTCCCACAAACTTAATCATGTTAACATAACATTTATGTATAATTAAAATATATTTTGAGGCTTTTATTAATTTTTGATAATGAATGAAATTCATGGCACACAAATCATTTTGTAGCAATCATTATGGATCCAAAGTCCACATATTTACAAGAGTCTTAGGTTAGTTATTTCCAAGTATACCCTGAGGTCTCCCTAGGTACAATTTAATGGAAAATTTGAGCCATTATTTGGTCACAGTAGTTATTAATTTCATTTACACTAGATGACAATTATGTGGAAGAGTAAAAGTCCAAGGATTTTTGTATGACTCAAGAAATAATGTATGGAACTACATTTAGACTGTTATAGGTTCCTTGTTCTGGATGCTAAATTCTTTTGTATGACAAAGTAAATTGTTAGTTAAACAGAAAGAGTAGATCTGTCAAGATGGTTTTGTACATAGTTTCTGTATACTGGGTTCTAGAATTGTGTTTTTAATCTTATATGTTTTTTAATGTACCTCCTGAGGCATATTAGTAATTTCATGTGTAAAGTGATCCAGACCTATGTCTCTTTATTGTAAATATGGACTATTCCTTTTATTATGCTGATCTTAGCTATTATATATGATATGTATTTTAGCCTACCCAGGAAGAACTACATTTAACAACACAATCAACTGTTTCTAATGCAATTTTCAGTGTATATTTTCTCCACAATTTACAACCTATCCCTTTCTAAAAGGTAAAGATTTTATATCTTCTGAAAATTTTTTGTTTGAATATTAGGACTTTGCTAAATATCCTAACTTTGGAGAGAGGATAATCAGTTAAAGAAATGCTAACTGCTTTTTTAGTGTATGGAGGGTGGTTCTTAGCACACAGCACTTAGATTACAAATTTCTAAATATAGTTTCATGGCATCTGATGTCCTTGAGTTTCGGAGGGTACCTGAATGCTCATGAGACACACAAATTCAGTGAATCACACTTACTCGTACACCTAAATTTAAAAATAAGCCTCCGAAAATTAAGACACAATAAAAACATACTGATTGGAGTAATGCAGAAACTTTCAGCCGTTGGAAAACCTAAAAGTGAGCGTCAGATGAGGTAATCCCTATAGATATAAACATGTAAGCAAACAAAGTGGATTTAACAGATATCTACAGAACATTTCACCCTATATAAAGAAGAAAAGAATATCTCTTATTAAAAAAAAAAAAGAGAGAGACTATACCTTCTTCCTAACACTTTATGGCACCTTTTCCAAATGTGACCATATAATCGGTCACAAAACAATCCTCAACAGAAACAGGAACATTGAATTAATCCTGTCTATTCTCTCACACTACCACAGACAAAGGTGGGACTTCAATAACAACAAAAACCACAGAAAGCCCACATACACATAGAAATGAACAACCCTCTACTCAGTGATAACTTGGTCAGAGAAGAAATAAAAAAATTAAAGTCTTTCTAGATTTTAATGAAAATGAAGGCACAGCATACCCAAACATATGGAACACAACCAAAGCAATGCTAAAAGAAAATCTCATAGCTCTGAGTGCCTCCAAAAAGAAATTGGAGGGATCTTACAATAACAATGTAACAGCATATCTGAAAGTTTTAGGACAAAGAATCAACAAAACTGGGAGCTGTTTTTTTCTCAGAAATTCAAAAGGTAGAAAAACCCTTAGCTAAACTAACTAGAGGGCACAGAGGAAGTGCCCAAATTAACAAAATCAGAAAAAAAATAAAAAAGAAGAGAGAAGAGAAGAGAAAAGAAGAGAAGAGAAGAGAAGAGAAGAGAAGAGAAGAGAAGAGAAGAGAAGAGAAGAGAAGAGAAGAGAAGAGAAGAGAAGGGAGACATAACACCAGAAACTGAGGACATTAAAAAACATCAAATTCTATATCAAAAACATATAATTAAAAAAATTAGAAAATCTGGATGAAATGGAAGATTTTCTAGATAGATACCAACTAACAAATTTAAATCAGGAGCAGATAAACCATTTAAACAGTTCCATAACCCCTAAAGAAACAGAAGCACTCATTAAAGAGTCTCAACCAAAAAATGTCAGGGCCAGATAGATTTAGTGCAAAATTCTATCAGATCTTCAAAGAAGACCTAATACCAACACTTCACAAACGATTTCACAGAATAGAAACAGAGGGAGTACTATCCAATATTACATATGTTCTATGAAGCCAGATTTAACCTGATACCTAAACCAAAGAACCAACAAAGAAAGAGAACTTCAGACCCATTTCCTTTATGAATATCAATGCAAAGGTATTGAATAAAATTCTCACAAACCGAATCAAGAACACATCAAAATGCCCATTCACCATGATCAAGTAGTTTTCATCCGAGATTACAGGAAAATGGAAATCCATTAATTTAATCTACTATATAAACAATCTCAAAGAGGGGAAGAAAACACGATCATCTCATTAGATGATGAAAAAGCCTTTGAAAAAATACAATACCCCTTCATGTTAAAAGTATTGGAGAGATCAGGAAGCCAAGGCCCATTTCTAAACGTAAGAAATACAATATACCACAAACTAATATCCAACATCAAACAAAATGGAGAGA
Source organism: Tokudaia tokunoshimensis (assembly GCA_036184795.1). NCBI lineage: Eukaryota > Metazoa > Chordata > Mammalia > Rodentia > Muridae > Tokudaia > Tokudaia tokunoshimensis. The sequence continues at coordinate 64,306,930 of BTHU01000004.1, read as the reverse complement.
AGCTTGAAGCAATCCCCCTAAAATCAGGGACAAAACAAGACTGCCCACTCTCTCCCTATCTAATCAATATAGTATTTGAAGTTCTATATTAGGCAATAAAAAGAGATCAAAGGGATAGAAATTGGAATTGAGGTAGTCAAGATATCACTATTTGCAGATGATAAGTTTGTATACATAAGTGACCACAGATAGTCCACCACAGAATTCCTAAACCTGATAAAAAAAATGTCAGCAAAGTGGCTGCATATAAAATTAACTCAAAAAAATTAACTCAGACAAATCAGTGAACTTCCTCTACTCAAAAGATAATTAGACTGAGAGAGAAATTAGAGAAATGACACCATTCACAAATGTCACAAATAATATAAACTATCTTGGTGTGAGTCTAACCAAGCAAATCAGAGATTTGTACTACAAGAACTTCAAGTCCCTGAAGAAAGAAATTGAAGAAGACCTCAGAAGATGGAAAGTTCTCCCATATTCATGAATCAGTATGAATACACAGTAAAAATGGTTACCTTAAAATATACAGATTCAACGAAATCCCCATCAAAATTTGAACTCAATTCTTCACAGAGGTAAAAAGAGCAATACTCAAATTCCTCTGGAATAACAAAAAACCCATGATAGAGAAAACCATTCACAACAGTAAAAGAACATCTGTGTGAATCACTATTTCTGACGTCAAGTTGTACTACAGAGCAATAATGATAAAAACCACATGGTATTGGCACAGAGACAGGCAGGTAGATAAATGTAATAGAATTGAAGATCAACTCATTTATGATAACTTGATCTTTGACAAAGATGCCAAAATGATCCAGTGGGGGGATGGGGGGACAGCATTTTCAACAAGTGGTGCTGGTTCAACTGGTGGTCGGCATGTAGAAGAATGAAAATTGATCCATTCTTATCTTCTTGTTCAAATCTAAAGTTAAAATGGATAAAGAACCTTCACATAAAACCAAATACATTGAATCTAATAGAAGAGAAAGTGGAAAAGAACCTTGAACACATTGACACAGGGGAAATTTTCCTGAATAGAACACCAATGCTCTAGGATCAATAATTGACAAATGGGAACTCCTAAAATTGAAAAGCTTCTGTAAGGCCAAAGACACTTTCAGTAAGATAAAACAGATTGGGAAAAGATCTTTCCCAATCCTACATCTAATAGAGGCTTAATATCCAAAATATGCAAAGAACTCAATAAGTTATACTCCAGAGAACCAAGTAACCCCCCCCCATGGGGAACAGATCTAAACGAGAATTCTTAACTGAGAAATTTCAAATGGCTGGAAAGCACTTAAAGAAATGTTCACTATTCTTAGTCATCAGGGAACTGCAAATCAAAAGTACTCTGAGATTCCATCCCACACCAATCAGAATGGCTAAGATCAAAAACTCAGGTGACGCACATGCTAGTGATAATATAGAGCAAGTGGAACACTCCTCCATTGCTAGTGGGACAGCAAGCTGATAAAACCACTCTGGATGTCAATATGGCAGTTCTTCATGTAATTGGGTATAGTTTTACCTGAAAACCCAGCTATACTACTACTGAACGTATACTCAAAGATCCTCTAAGATATAACAAGGTCACATGCTACATTATGTTTATTGTGACCTTATTTATAATATCCAGAACCTAGAAACAATCCAGATGCCCCTGAAGAGAATAATGAATACAGAAATTTTGTGTATTTATTCAATGGAGTACTACTCAGGTATTAAAAACAATGACTTCATAAAATTCTCAGGCAAATGGATGGAACTAGAAAATATCCTTAGTGAGATAACTAGACCCAAAAGAACATACATGTACTAACTTATAAGTGCAAATTAGCCCTAAAGCTCAGAATATCCCTGAACAACTCATAAACCATATGTAGCTGCAGAAGAACAAAGAACATAGTGTAGATACTTCAGTCCTACACAGAATGGGGAACAAAATAATCACATGTAAAGCACTTTATAGTAACTAAATGCAGTCTAAAATCAATAATTTAAAGATTTATTGAGAGTGTTGTGCAGACTGAAGTAATTTGAAACATGGAATTTTACCTCCAATAGTCCATAAAAACATTTTTCTATGAACTTCTCAGCCATTCCATATTCCTCAGGTGAAAATCTTTGTTTAGCTCTGTACCCCATTTTTAATAGGGCTATTTGGCTCTCTGGAGTCTACCTTCTTGAGTTTTTTATATACCTTGTATATTAGCCCTCTGTTGGATGTAGGTTTGGTAAAGATCTTTTCCCAATTTGTTGGTTGCTGTTTTGTCCTTTTAACAGCGTCCTTTGATTTAAAGAAACTGTAATTTTATGAGGTCCCATTTGTCAAGTCTTGATATTAGAGCATAAGCTATTGGTGTTCTGTTCAGGAAACGTTCCCCAATGCCCATGTGCCCAAGCTTCTTCCCCGGTTTCTTTTCTATTAGTTTTAGTGTGTCTGGTTTTATATGGAGGTCCTTGATCCACTTGGACTTGAGTTTAGTACAAGAATATAAGATGGATTGATTTGCATTCTTCTCCATGCTGACCTTCAGTTGAACCACCACCATTTGTTGAAAAGGCTATCTTTTTTCCACTGGATGGTTGTAGCTCCTTTGTCAAAGATCAAGTGACCATAGGTGTGAGGGTTCATTTCTCAGTCTTCCATTCTATTCTATTGATCTACATGCTTGTCACTGTATCAATAGCATGCAGTTTTTAATAGTATTGGTCTGCAGTACTGCTTGAGGTCCAGGAAACTGATTCCCCCAGAAGTTCTTTTACTGTTGAGAATAGTTTTAGCTATCCTTGGTCTTCTGTTATTCCAGATGACTTTGAGAATTGCTCTAACTCTATGAAGAATTAAGTTGGAATTTTGATGGGGATTGCATTGAATTTGTAGATTGCTTTTGCCAAGATGGCTATTTTTACTATATTAATCTTGCCAATCCATGAGCATGGAAGTTATTTCCATCTTCTGAGTTCTTCTTTGATTTCCTTCTTCAGAGACTTGAAATTCTTGTCATACAGATTTTTGATTTGTTTGGTTAGAGTCACACCAAGATACTTTTTTTTTGTTTGTTTGTTTGTGACTATTGTGAAGGGTGTCATTTCCCTAATTTCTTTCTCATTCTGTTTATCATTTGGTTTTAGTTTCAACATTCTTTGTCATCAGAGAAATGCAAATCAAAACAACCCTGAGATTTCACCTCACACCCTGAGGTCAGAATGGCTAAGATAAAAAATTCAGAAAATATCAGGTGCTGGCGAGGATGTAGAGAAAGAGGAACACTCCTCCACTACTGGTGGAATTGCAAGCTGGTACAAGTACTCTGGAAATCAGTCTGGTGATTCATCATAAAACTGGGCATAATACTACCGGAGGACCTTGCTATACTACTCCTGGGCATACACCAGAGGATTCTCCAGCATGTAATAAGGACACATGCTCCACTATATTCATAGTAGTCCTATTTATAATAGCCAGAAGCTGGAAAGAACTCAGATGTCCCTCAATGGAAGAATGGATACAGAAAATGCTATACATTTACACTATGGAATACTACTCAGCTATGAAAAACAATGAATTCATGAAATTCATAGGAAAGTGGGTGGAACTGGACAATATCATCCTGAGTGAGGTCACCCAGTGACAAAAGAACCCACATGGTATGCATTCACTGACATGTGGATATTAGCCCAGAAGCTTGGAATACCCAAGAAATAATTTGCATATCAAATGATGCCCAAGAAGAAAGAAGGTGAGGCCCTGGTCCTGGAAAGGCTCAATGCAGCAGTGTAGGGGAATACCAGGACAGGGAAACTGGAAGGGGGTTGATTGGGAAATATGATGAGGTAAGAGTGCTTATGGGACTTTCAGAGAGGGGGGGATGCAGGAAAGGGGAAATCATTTGAAATGTAAATAAATATATATTTGATAAAAATTATAGTCTATAAAAATGGGCTGAGTGCTTCTAAAGGAATAAGATTTTATTTTTAAAAAGTAAACATTCCAAGTATGAGCACTTCAAGTAAAAGTTTGATGCTGTATTAACTAACATGAGTAGGGATTATTGACAGTCCAGGGAACAAATTTTTGGAAATGAAGGTACTCCACTGTATTTCATTCTTGACATATGTGCTAAAATGTAACATTTTAAATAAGAAATTTAGTTTATTAGTGACTGTGGTACACAGATTTATTGAGAGTTTTCTTTAAAATAATTTATAACTATGTCATCCAGAGTAAAGATTTCATCATGTATTCCTATATTACTTGGGCTGTATATTTTTCGATTGTTTCCTCCCACCGTGATCTCTTGTGTGTCATACTGCTCCATTTTTTCCTTTCTTTTCTTTTGTTATTCATGTCTTTCTTGCTTTTATTGCACACATTCCATCACACTCTCTGTTTACTATCATCCTTAAGAACTCTTCTAATGAAACATTTCTAGCAATACCCATACCCAAAGGGTATATATATGGCAATATATAATGGAGAAATTAACAAAATTTAAACATAATGAAAATGCATTAAGTTTATCACTCAAAGGTATGAATTTCTTTATGTAGCCTTGTTTTACTTTTGAATATATAATTTCAACATCTTTCCCTTCTGTTTTTCTTCTTTCAAGTCCTTCTATATACCCCTTCCCACTCTCTTTCAAATTCCTGGCCTCTTCATTCATTAACATGTTCATTTGTATGATGTACTTGTATTTTTCCATCTGACTACTGGGTGTTGGATAAGCAATTGGTGTGCTGCTCTTCTGTAAAGAATTTCTCCTTTCTCATTACCAGCTTTTCTCTTGTTGCCTATAGTTAGATTTAAACCCTCATGGATTTTTTTCACTGTCAACTTTGACATGCCCATTAATGTCTTTTCCATTTCACATTTGGACAGTCATGTTGCTGAGACCTTATGGGTGTAACTCCTGACATTATTAGCAGACACATTTCATAGCTAATTCCCTTATGCTCTGAATTTTAGAATTTCTTCACTCCCTCTTATGCAGTGTTCCCTGAACTTTAAGTGCAGAAATGATTTTTAGATGTTTTGTCTGGGACAGGGTTCCACATTTCTGCATTTAAAGTGTGTCTCAGGAATTGTTCCTGTAACATCAGTGCAGAGAAGGTTTGTGAATGGACAGGGAAAAAGAGGGCATAGTTCAGAGTTTCTCGGGGATAGGGGGAGAAGAGAGAGGAGAGTGAGAGAGGTCACCAGAAGGGAAGTGGAATGGCAGCCAAGGTAATGTTTTCAAAAGGTTAGAATTATTGGGATAAAGCTTTATTTTTTTAATTTACTCAGGGGATACTATATTGGCATCTTGTAATTGTGATTAAATATACATACATCTAATTGGCTATCTAGCTAAGCATCAAGAGTCGTGTTTCTATGGAGTAACTGAGCCAGAGCTGGCAAAATGTGGGATGTGTGGGCATTGTGGAAGCGAGATCAACTTGCAGGACCCCAACAGAGATATGGCCAGGCTGGCAGGACTGCCAGAGAGCTGGCACATGGTGTGAGACTCTGCCAGGACATTGTGTTGTGCCATGGTGGGGCAGGAGTTGGCGGGTCGGCCTTTTTTAGTAGTTCCTGCAACAAAAGTGCATTGTGGTTTTCTGTAATGGTCACTGGCAAGATATAATTCTTTTAACAATGAACAAAATTTGCCAGTTCCTTACCAAGGCATTTACTGAAGACTCAAGATAGCACTGTAATTATTAGGCTCAATAAAACATCAAATGTTATTTAGAATTGGCACCAGAATAAAACTGGATTCCTTCAATGAGGACATGGGCAGTAGTCTCTGAATGTTCATTTCATGCTTAGAGCATAGAAGATAAAAGTAAAGATGTGCTCAATGTTGTGATGTGTTCATAGCCATGACCACAATTTCAAAATAAGCCCGGTTTAATTGATCATTCATCTATGAGATAGGACTCATGAAAAAATTCTATAAGAAATAACAAAATTGTAACAGAATTTTTCCTTTTGGGCCTCAGTCACATTCTTCATTAGTAAAAATATTAATTTGTCATGGTTTTGTTCATGTATATTATAAGAGGGCTGGAAAATGTTACTGTGATGACAGTTATGGTCACTCACCTCACTGAGTTCTCACATAATGGGGATTGGTCCAATTTTTATTCACATATTTTAATGTATGAGACGTGTTTACAATTGTCTTCTTGATAAACACATTATTTCTTTTCATACAGTTGTAATTTTTATTTTAAATCCCTTAATATACTCATTGGGAAATTCAAAGATGAAAATTTCTATTTAAAACATATGTATAACATATTACCTGCACTTAGAATTAGCATGTCTTCTTCAACATAGTCACAAACCCTGCAATCTAAAATGATATCCCATCTGCAAGGTAGTTCCATGGTGGGAGAAAGATTGTGGGAGTGGTCAACTCTTTTACTTAGCAGTTTATTGCTCTGAACAGACAACATGACCGAGGCAACTCTTATAAAGACAACATTTAATGGGGCTGAGTTATAGGTTCAGAGGTTCAGTCAATAATCATCAAGGTGGTTACACGGTAGCATTCCATCTGGTATGGTTCAGAAGGAGCTGAGAGTTCTACATCTTCATCTGAAGGCTGCTAGCAGAATACTTACTTCCAGGCAGCTAGGATGAGGGTCTTAAAGGCCACACCACAGTGATATACCTACTACAAAACGGTCACACAACTCCAATAGGGCCACACTTTCTAATAGTGCTGCTTCCTACTTAGCTTATACAAACCATCACAACAACCAATATCTGATTTGATTTAAAGCCCACTCTTCATATTGGAATCCATACTCAACTATGTTTGGGTGAATAAGACCCTGAGACTAGATAGCACAGGGATCTTGGAAAACATCAAGTACTATTGTACTAAAAGAACATAGCAATAAAGTGACAAAATGAAGTTATTCAGGCATCATCAGAGAATCTTTGTCTTACCCAGATAGGAATAAATACAGAGACCCACATGCAGGCAATATGCTGAAATTGAGAGACCTTGAAAACTCAGCCCTAAATTGGGATGGCTCCATTAATTCCCATCCCTCAAGGCTCGGGAAACACTGAAGAGGGAGAATAAAGAGTGTAAATGCCAGATGGGGTAGAGGACACCAAGGAAGAAAAGCCTTCTGACACACATATAAATGAACTGATACCAGGGCAGCATACTCAGTGCCTGAACCCAATGGTGTCCTAGAACTGAAAGGGGAAGTGGAAACGTGCTCCCATCGCTAGCTCAGAATCAATCTCCAATTGATAACTACTTGCAAATAGAAGTTAATTCTTTTCTAAGATAGTCTCTCTTCAAAAACAAACTACTTTTAAATGTAGGCTCCATATCTAGCAGTAGATGGCCAATAGAAAACAAACAAACTCATTGACATCTTTAGAGGTTTCTTGCCTCATAATTTCATATCAGGGATTTTTTATTTAATTTTAAGTTTTACTTTTATCATTTTTTATTATTTTATTCTACAGGTTCTGCATATATATGCAGTATATATATGCAATATATACATCTATATATCCATATACCCATATATGTATATATATATAATGGTTTCTAATTTTGCATTTTTTATGGGATTCCTGAGGGTGCAAATGAGTGAGTCTCTTACACTTGTTCTTTCCCTTACGCTCTTTTCCTTCTGTTTGTTTTGCCCTTTTATGATTTTTAAAATATCTTATTATATTTTATTTTATATTTATCCTTGAGGTGGCTTTTTGTTTCTTAATGAGAAACACAATGACAGTGGATCTGCATTAGAAGCAGTCGTGTTGAAGAATTAGGAGGAGAGGGAGGAAAAATTGCAAGCAGAATATATTGTACAAATATTCATTTTAAATAAGAGAGAAAAATTAGAAGTCTTCTCACTGAATAAGTTATTAATCATAAAGTAACGTGCCATAAAGCCCTGAAGAAACATGTAGAATGTATCTGTATGGGGGATTTCTTGATATAAATTAATAAAAAATCAAGCTACCACTCAATCCAAGTTACATCTTCCTTCTGGTCCACACTTCCATCTGGAATCTTGGATTGCCATATTGTCCCCCAACCCACAGGTACATTTGCATTCCAGAAGGCCTACTTGAACACAAGACACCCAGGTAAAATACCCCTGTACCCTAACACCCACACACACACACACCTGCCTGGATCTCAACAAATGCAGCATCCATGGGCTCTCATCACACATCTTTCTGAAAGTCCATACCTCACCTGCAATCAAGGATATGCCCCTCACACCCCAGGAACACAGCCCTGCCTGGAGGCAATTAATAAAATGCCCCAAGACCTAACAATGGAAATAGAAACAATAAAGAAACCACAGATGGAGGTAACCCTGAGCATGGAAAACCTAGGAAAGAAAACAGAAACTACAGATGCAAGCATCACCAACAGAATACAAGATATTGAGGATAATCTAAGGCATAGATAATATCATCAAATAAATTTATACATCAGACAAAGAAAATGTAAGATTTCTAACTCCAACCAGGGGGATTTCCATTTCCCCACTACCTGCCCTCCTACCTCCATCAGATATGCTTATACTGAACCACATAGGTAAGCTCCCCTTCCTCCACCCATCATCCTTGTTTGCTGAGTCCTCTAGAGCAAACACAGCTGCCATGGACAGACTGCTATCCCAGGGATACTTGTATTTTCCACCATCTCTCCTACCACCTTCATCAGAGTCCTCTGAGCATGCCAAGCCACCCTTAGTAGTCTGCTATCCCAGGCAGACATCCATTCTCCTGCCACCTCTCCACACCTTCTTTGGATCTTCAGCTCATCAAACATATATATCGGTCATCCTGATAGCTAATAAAATAGACTTTCAACCAAAAGCAATCAAAAGAGATATGGAAGGACACTTCATACTCATTAAAATAAATATCCAATAAGATGACACCTTAAATCTGAGTATCTATGCCACAGAAGCAAATGCAAACACATTTTAAAAAGAAACATTACTAAAGCTTAACTGGCACATCAAAGCACACGTATTAATAGGGGGAGACTTCAACACCACACTCTGACCAATGGATGGCTCATCCAAATAAAATTAATAGGGAAGAAATGAAACTAAAGACATTATGAATCAAATAGGCCTAACAGACATCTATAGTATATTTTACCCTATCACAAAAGAATATAACTCAGTAACTCATTGGACCTTCTCCAAAATAGGCCATATAATTGGACACAAAGCAAGCCTCAACAGATGCAAGAAGATTGAAACAATCCCATGCATGCTATCAGACAACCACGGATTAAAGTTGAACTTCAAAAACAGCAGACCAGAATACCTACACACTCATGGAAATGGAACAACTCTCTGCTCAATGACTGTCAGGGTCCAGCCTCAACACAGGATTGGAGTTCTCAACTGGAATCAGGGATATCTGGAAGGTGAATTATAAATATACACAAATTACTTTTTGGGTACAAACTGACAGGCAATTTTTCAGGCTTAAAGTTTCTCTTCTCTCTCATTCTCTGCTCTTTCTCTCTCTCTCATTCTCTTGCAGCTTGAGGCTGCACACACTCTGCATTCTCCTGTACACTCTGCTTTTCTCCTGTGTACTTTACTTTTCTTGCCCTCTCATACTCATACATACTTTACTCAGACATACTTCTGTGTGTTCCTCTTTCATTCAAACACACATTCTTCACACACATCTAACACATATACCACAAGCACTCTCCTTTCATTCACACACACACACACACACACACACCTGCACACACACACACACACACACACACACACACACACACACTCTTCACACACACCTCACATTCTCTCTTCAATCACTCTTCACAAGCTCTTCTCATTCTCTCTGCATTTGCTCTCTCACTTGCTCCTCACGTGATCACCACTCACTCTCTACATGTTCTCTACATGCACCCTACCTGCTCTCTACATGTTCTCTGTATGCTCTCTACATGCTTTCTACATTCTTTCTACATGCTCTCTTGCCTTCTTCTTGCCCCAGTCTTTTTTTGATACTCCAAAAGCAGATAAAAAATACTTTGTATAATCATTGTCAAATCAAATTCAAAAGAATAACCATGTCCCACAAAGAATCAAGAATTACAATTGTTCCCCAAAGTTTCAAGCTTCCCTATTCCCAGTCTTATACCCAAAACAATAATAACAAACTTATCATTATTTAAACTTTAACTTTAACTCTTATACATCAGAGCTCAGAGCTCTGAGACCAGCTACTTGCATTTTCTTATAAAGTTCTAATAATAAATGACATGGGCAAAGCTGCCAGGCAGTGGCCAGAAAGAATAAATTTAGCCCTTAACTCAGTAGTTCCCCTAGCTTTTGGCTTCCACACATTGCACACAATGACTCTCAGTGTTTTGACTTAGTTTTACTAATCTAAGATTTTATATATTCTATACTTGCTTATATAGGAAACACTCTCAAATGTGTAAAACTTATTTCATAATTTTAATACTTTTTTCTTTTTTGTGGGTCAAAATATTGGCTCTAATTCATTTTCTAATAATTTTGTCATACTTTCTTTGTAAGTCAAGCATTAATCTGGAACTATCATTGTGCAGTTGTTGCATTGTTTCTAAGATGAGAACACACAGCATGCACCTGTGCTGTGCTTTGCCCCATACCTCAATTCCCAATTATTTAAGAATCATTACATCAGGGAACATCTAGGTTCACAGAGTTCACCAGAGCAGAAGGGGAAAGAAGTAAGAAAGGCAGATATAATAGAATAATTATGCACACCAAGGTCAACTGAAAAACAGTCATGCACAAATGAAATCTATACAGTCGTTGTCCAGAGCTAATGTTAGGAGAGATGGGAACAACTGTTGTTACAAATAGCTGCCACAGGCTACTGAAATGTCTCCATCCAGGCCTTTTGCAGGCAGTTCCTTATTTCAGATGGTGGGTCCCCTAGAGGGACATGTGCCCTGCTTCTCAGAGTCCCAGACACCATGCTTTTCTACAAGGAACTGCTGCAGGCTTCTGAGATGTCTTCAGGCAGTCTTATCATTGGTTGCTGTCCCCAGCAAATGATCTCTGGGTCACAGAAGAATTAATGAAAAAATTAAAGACTTTCTAAAATTTAATGAAAATGAAGGCACAACATACCCAAATATAAGGTACACAATGAAAGCAGTGCTAAGAGGAAAATTCATAGCACTGAATGTCCTGGTAACAAAATTGGAGAGATCTTATACAAGCAAACTTACAGCATACCTGAAAGTCCTAGAACAAAAAGGACCAAATACACACAAGATGAGCAGGAATCAGGCGATAGTCAAACTCAGGGTTGAAATACACCAAAGAGGAGTAGAAGGCAGGAAATCATCAAACTCAGGGCTGAAATCAATCAAGTAGAAACAAATAAAACCATACAAAGAATCAACAAAACGAGGAGTTGGTTCTTTGAGAAAATCAACAAGATAGATAAGCCCTTAGCCAGACTAACCAGAGGGCACAGAGATAGTATCCAAATTAATAAAATCAGAAACGAAAAGGGAGAGATAACAACAGAAACTGAGGAAATTCAAAAAATCATCAGATCCTACTACAAAAACCTGTATTCAACACAACTAGAAAATCTTGAGGAAATGGACAATTTCCTTGACAGATACCAAGTACCAAAATTAAGTCAGGATCAAATAGACCATCTAAACCATCCTATAACCCCTGAAGAAATAGAAGTTGTCATTGGAAGTCTTCCAACCAAAAAAAGCACAGGTCCAGATGGTTTTACTGCAGAATTCTATCAGACCTTCAAAGAAGACCTAACAGCAATACTCTTCAAACTGTTCCACAAAATAGAAACAGAAGGAAATCGTTCTATGAAGCCACAATTACACTAATACCAAAAGCACACAAAGATCCGACAAAGAAAGAGAATCTCAGGCCAATCTCTCTTATGAATATCGATGCAAAAATACTCAATAAAATTCTTGCCAACCGAATCCAAGAACACATCAAAACGATCATTCACCACGATCAAGTAGGCTTCATCCCAGGGATGCAGGGATGGTTCAATATAAGGAAATCCATCAATGTAATCCACTACATAAACAATCTCAAAGAAAAAAACCACATGGTCATCTCATTAGATGCTGAGAAAGCATTTGAAAAAATTAAGCATCCTTTCATGCTAAAGGTCTTGGAAAGATCAGGAATTCAAGGCCCATATCTAAACATAGTAAAAGCAATTTACAGCAAACCGGTAGCCAGCATCAATCTAAATGGAGAGAAACTTGAAGCAATCCCACTAAAATCAGGGACTAGACAAGGCTGCCCTCTCTCTCCATATCTTTTCAATATAGTACTTGAAGTTCTAGCTAGAGCAATTAGACAACAAAAAGAGGTCAAAGGGATACAAATTGGAAAGGAAGAAGTCAAACTATCACTATTTGCAGACGATATGATAGTATACATAAGCGACCCAAAGAACTCCACCAGAGAACTCCTACAGCTGATAAACGACTTCAGCAAAGTGGCCGGATATAAAATCAACTCAAGCAAGTCAGAAGCCTTCCTATACTCAAAGGATAAGCAGACTGAGAAAGAAGTAAGAGAAATAATACCCTTCACGATAGCCACAAACCATATTAAGTATCTTGGCGTGACTCTAACCAAACAAGTGAAAGATCTGTATGACAAGAACTTCAAGTCTCTGAAGAAAGAAATTGAAGAAGACCTCAGAAGATGGAAAAATCTGCCATGCTCATGGATTGGCAGGATTAATATAGTAAAAGTGAGCATCTTACCAAAAGTAATACACAGATTCAATGCAATCTCCATCAAAATCCCAACTCAATTCTTCATAGAGTTAGAAAGAGCAATTCAAAAATTCATCTGGAATAACAGAAAACCCAGAATAGCTAAAACTATTCTCAAGAGTAAAAGAACCTCTGGGGGATCAGTATCCCGGACCTCAAGCTGTACTACAGAGCAATAGTGTTAAAAACCGCATGGTATTGGTACAGTAACGGACATGTAGATCAATGGAACAGAATTGAAGACCCAGAAATGAATCCACACTCCTATGGTCACTTGATCTTTGACAAAGGAGCTAAAACCATCCAGTGGAAAAAAGATAGCCTTTTCAACAAATGGTGCAGGCTCAGCTGGAGGTCAACATGCAGAAGAATGCAAATTGACCCATTCTTATCTCCTTGCACTAAGCTCAATTCTAAGTGGATCAAAGATCTCCACATAAAACCAGACACACTGAAACTGATAGAAGGGAAACTAGGGAAGAACCTTGAACATATGGGCACAGGGGAGAATTTCCTGAACAGAACTCCAATAGCTTATGCTCTAAGATCAAGAATAGACAAATGGGACCTCATTAAATTACAAAGATTTTGCAAGGCAAAAGACACTGTCAAAAAGACAAAGCAGCAACCAACTAACTGGGAAATGATCTTTACCAACCTTACATCTGACAGAGGGCTAATATCCAATATATCCAACGAACTCAAGAAGTTAAACTCCAGAGAGGCAAGTAACCCTATTAAAAAATGGGGTACAGAGCTAAACAAAGAGTTCTCACCTGAAGAATATCTAATGGCTGAGAAGCACCTAACGAGATGTTCATCATCCTTAGTCATTAGGGAAATGCAAATCAAAACAACTCTGAGATTTCATCTCACACCAGTCAGGATGGCTAAGATCAAAAACACAGGAGACAGCAGTTGTTGGCGAGGATGTGGAGAAATAGGAACACTCCTCTACTGCTGGTGGAATTGCAAACTGGTACAACCACTCTGGAAAGCAGTCTGGCGGTTCCTCAGAAAACTGGGCATGACACTCCCGGAGGATCCAGCTATACCACTCCTCGGCATATATCCAGAGGCTTTACCTGCATGCAATAAGGACACATGCTCCACTATGTTCATAGCAGCCTTATTTATAATAGCCAGAAACTGGAAAGAACCCAGATGTCCCTCAACGGAGGAATGGATTCAGAAGATGTGGTATATCTACACAATGGAATACTACTCTGCAATTAGAAACAATGAATTCACGAAATTCCTAGGCAAATGGTCAGATCTTGAAAATATCATCCTTAGTGAGGTAACCCAATCACAAAACAACACACATGGTATGCAGTCACTGATAAGGGGATATTGACCCAGAATCTCGGAATACCCTAGACACAATCCACATATCAATAGATTTCTAAGAAGATGGAAGGAGAGACCCCTTGTCCTGGAAAGACTGGATGTAGGGGAACGCCACGACAGAGTAACGAGAGGGGGTTGAATGGAGAAAAGAGGGAGGGAAGGGGGCTTATGGGACTTTCGGGGAGGGAGGAAACGGGAAGGGGGAAATGATTTGGAATGTAAATTAAAAAAAAATAAAATAAATAAAAAAAAGAAACAAATTAAAAAAAAAAGAGAAAAATACAAAGAATCAACAAAACCAAAAGTTAGCTCTTTGAAAAAATCAGCAAGATAGATGAACAGAAATACTAAACAAAACCAAAAAGAAAAAGAATGAAAAGAAAAGAAAAAAATCCTTAAAGAATTACAGAAAAAAACACAAGCAAACAGTTGAAGCAATTGAACAAAACTTTTTGATTATAAAAACAGAAATAGCAACAATAAAGAAATTACAAAGGGAGACAACCCTGGAGATAGAAAACCTTCGAAAGAGATCAGGAGTCACAGATACAAGCATCACAAACTGAATCCATGAGATAGAAGAGAGAATTTCAGGTGCAGAACATACCATAGAAAACATTGATACCACAGTCAAAGAAAATGAAAAATGCAAAAAGTTCCTAACCTAAAACATCCAGGAAATCCAGGACACAACGAGAAGACCAAACCTAAGAATAATATCTATAAAAGAAAACAAAGATTCCCAACTTAAAGGGCCACTAAATATCTTCAACCAAATTATAGAAGAAAACTTACCCCACCTGAAGAAAGAGGTACCCATAAGCATGCAAGAAGCCTGCAGAACTCCAAATAGTTTGGGTCAGAAAAGAAATTCCTCCTGTCATATAATAGTCAAAACACCAAATGCACAAAACAAAGAAAGGATAGAAAAAGCAGTAAGAAAAAAAAGGGTAAGTAACATATACAGTCAGACCTATCAGAATTACACCAGATTTCTCACCAGAGACCATGAAAGCTAGAAGATCCTGGGAAGATGTCATATAGACTCTCATAAAACATGAATGCCTGCCCATGCTACTATCCCAAGCAACACTCAATTACCATAGATAGAGAAACCAAAATATTGCATGGCAAACCAAATTTACACAGTATCTTTCCATAAATTCAGCCCTACAAAAAATAATGCATGCAGACCCAAGAAGACCACAGACGTCAGCCCAGAATATTATACCCAGAAAACCTTCAATCACTCTATATAGAAAAGCTGAGATATTCTATGACAAAATCAAATTTAAACAATATTTTCTGCAAATCCAGCCCTACAGATGATAGTACAAGAAAGATCCCAACCTAAGAAGAATAACCAAATCTAAGAAAATACAGGAATTAAGTAACTCCATAACAGTAAATCCAAGGAAACCACACACTCTCTCTCTGTCTCTCTCACTCTCTCATGCACACAGAAAACACACACAAACACACACACACACACACACATACAAACACACAAACACTTACACAGACATGCCAACAAATCAAAATAACATGAAATAAATATCACTGGACTGTCTTTCAACATCAATGCACTCAATTCCCTATTAAAAAGATAAAGGTTAACAGACTGGATACATAAACAGGATCCATCAATCTGCTGCATACATGAAGCACACCTCAGCAACAAATATAGATACTACTTCAGAGGAAGGGCTGTAAAATCATTTTCCAAGTAACTAGACCCAAGAAAGAAGCTGGAGATTTGATTCTTCAATCTAGTAAAATAGACTTTCAACCAAAAATTAATTGAAAGAAATGGGGAATGACACATCACAGGAAAAGTTCACCATCCACCAAGATGATGTCTCAAAGCTGATCATCTATGCCCTAAATGCTAGAGCACACACATTTGTCAAAGAAACTAAGTTAAAGCACAAGTCACATATTGAACCCCACTCAATAATAGTAAAGAACTTCAACACCTGCTCTCATCAATGGACTGGTCATTCTAACAGAAATTAAATGAAGAAAAAATGAAACTAACAAGCCTTACGAACCAAATAGACGTAACATATCTATGGATCCTTTCACCCCAAAGCAAAAGACTATAACTTCTTGTCAATAACTCATGGCACCTTCTATGAAATAGACCATATAATTGGACTCAAAACAAGCCTCAACAGGTACAAGAAGATTGACATAATCCTTTGCATCTTATCAGACCACCATGGATTAAGGTTAGATTTCAACAACAACAGAAATAAAGTAAAGCCCACATACTCATGGAAACTGATCAACTCTCTCTTCAATGATCACATGGTCAGAGAAGAAATAAAGAAAGGAAGTAAAGACTTTCTATAATGTTGGGGGCCAGTCCAGCCTGGAATGTTTTTAAGACGGACATAGCATTGTACGTAGAGTTACATTTAAAGACAAAAAACAAAACAAACAAACAAAAAAAGAATTATGTTTAAAAACTGCCAGTGTACCATCGACTGCAGTTTGCTGTCTAATTGAAAGCTCATGATTCTTAAAGATGATTTCTAGAATGATAAATGTTAAAAACAGCTGTGGCCAGTATAGGCCTGTTGCTACTTTTTCACAAGTTTAATAGATACGGTTGTAAAGGTAAAATTTTACCCAAGATTAAAAAGGAGATTTCAGTAAAATTTTTCCAGGAGCCCTCAAATTATAGGATTTTTAACTTGTCATTCAAGCCTCAGACCATATTGTCTGGCTGCAAGCTTCTGTCCTACCAGACAGGCAGGTGTGGGTATGGCCTTGACTACAGACTCAGATTAGAAAATATTTATATTTGGAGTTAATCTAAACAAAGCTCTGAGCTGTCTCAGTGTTCAGGTTTACTTTTGCTTTATAAACCGCACCTAAGGAGTTTTTCCCAAAACAACATTCTTAAAGAGTTATCCCGGTGTGGTTCAAAATAAAGTTCAAATTTAAGATTTATAAAAGGCTATTGAGGGTATGAAACTTATGAAGTCATTAAAATTTGGCCTGCCTAGTGTCTATAGAATTATTATGGATTTGGAGAATTGTTTTTATGTTATCCTTTGCATCCTGATGATGGTAAAGGGTTTCTGAGTCAATATCATTGGAAAGTTTTGCCTCAAGGAATGGCTAATTAACTTACCTTATGTGAGAAAAAAATGTTTTGGCTCTGCTTTAATACAAAAAGCTAAGACTTTGAATCGTTCAGTGTATATTATTCAATAAATTTTATTACAGGCCTTTGCTCTTAACAATGGGCTTTTAAATTTTTTTAAGTAGTTGTTGCTACAGAAAAAGATTCAAAAGTAATGTATCAATTACATCTTAAGAAAATTGGTGCTAAAAATTCAAATAAAAGATAATTTGCTTATTCTAAATGATTTGCAAAGTTAAGATATATTAATTGACTTCATCCTTTGTGTTAGTGTCATCCTAAGCTTGCCACTGTAATCATTTGCTAATAGTTTATGTTATGTGTTCACTGCCATTCCGTGGCAAAGAGAACATTAATGAAAAATCACCTTTTTTCATCTCCAAGTAAAGTTTTATACTGATAATTGGTCTATTGCATGGCAAGCCTTTTAGGCAAAACTAATAGTTATCCAAAAGATAAGTTTTAAAGTTTGCTTCCATACATACTTTTATATTTCTACAGATTTATACATGCATCCTATAAAGAATGCATCTACTGTAAGAGTAAAGCACTTGTAATTGGATTACATGTTTATTTCTTTTGAGTCTCCCCCTGCTTCAGCACAGATAATCGAATTGGGTGCTGTAGTTGTTATTTTTAAATGTTAAAAATTAAGCTTTTAATTTGTATACTGATAGTCAATAAATATATTTATAGCTCATGGCTTACAATTGCTTAAAACTGTTTCCTTTTTTAGATACTGCTAAATCTTAAGTTTTGCAATTAGTTCTGCAAATACATTTCAAGTTAAGAAAAGATATATTCCTTTAAATGACTGTCCTCTACATAATTATATTCTTTACATTATCAAAATGGTAATGGCTTGAGAATAATTTTATCCTTTTAACAAGAAAAGCAACTAAAGATTCTACATTTATTTTTTATGCTTATGTAGTCATTGCCTACATTATTGTCTATTCTTATTGTTCCAACTTAGATTAAAACAAATATTGGGACTGGATATTTATTACAGTCATCAAATACTTGAGATGTTTTTAACAATTTAATTCTCAAGGACTAGATATTTTAAAACTTTAAAACAATGTCTTCTAAATAAAAAACAAAAAGGAGGGAAATTGTATCCCTGTGCATACTATTTAAATTATACTTTATATGTTTAAGAAAATCTTAAATAGTTGGATGACAAGGAAATCCTTGCTGAATGTATAGCATCTAGCAACTAGGCATACTCATGCCTAGGTGAGATGAAAGGATCCACTTATTGTCATATGGCATGATCCTGATCACTTATTTAATATGGGGAAGAAGGTATGTTTGTGTTTTTTCCACAGAATGCTGCAGAAGCATGCTTGCTGCTAGAGTGATGGGTGTGGCATGCTGAAGATAATGCCTACCTCTGAACTTGCTGAATACCCTGAGAATGGTGGCTTTACCTGCCTATGTCCCAGATTGGATATATTGTCTTGTTTATACCTTGTGGGACAGAGAACATGGAGACTGTTAAAACTGACTCAGAAAAATTAATCTAAAAGAGGACTCTTCTCCTTCCTTTAATGTGATCAGTATACTCAATCATGGAGTGGTCTAGTAATAAGTCCAATATTGGAGATTCCAATTATGAATATGGCTAATAATCTTTATCAGCCAACTGAGTTAATTTCAAATATAGTCTCCATTCTTTCTGAGAAGTAAAAGTTTATCTGTTGATTCTCAAAGCCCCTTCTCCCACACTGGGAAGCTAGGCTTTGTGTTTTTAGAACTACTAATTTACAACTGAATTGAATACCTTGGACCTTCCAGAGACAGGTTAATTCTGTTCTGCTTTTAACTTCTAACCTTTTATGTTGAGCAGACTGTCTCCATCCAGGCTCACCTGAATTGAAAACTGGCATGTCTGTTAAAAGACACTTGCATGGAGTTTGGTGAATAATTGACTCTCTGGCATCAAAGCCTATACAAGTGGATCTCCATCATGGAGCAACATAGAACTCAGATCTATTTGTGTCTGCTTATGAGTCGACATGGGCACCAGCGAGCGTTTGCAAGCAAAGCATTACAGAGGGAGGACCATGTTTTCTGGCTCTGAGTCCCTGGGGAGCACACCTGATTTGCATAGGGGTTGTTGTTGGATCATTCTACACTCTGTGAGGATCTCCCATTAATTTAAGGCTCTATCCCCTCCTCTCCAAAAGACACCAAGAGCCATCTAAAAGGTGGAAACAATTATCTGTTCTCCACGAGGAGAATCAGGTCCCTGCTCTCACTCCCTGGTTAAAGGCCCACTGTCATGGACAGATTATTATCCACTTGTTTAATACCTCATCTTAAAACTAATAAGGAGGGAGGAGATATAGAGAGCCATTTGGAGTGTCTCTTTGCCTGGCAGCGATGGCCCAGCTGCCTGCATCCTTCTGAATGACACCTCTCCCATCTGGCGGAGCTCCAAGAGCAAGGTGAAGCCTTTTGTCTTCAAGGAGTTGCAACTTCCTGCAAAAACAGCTAGCCTCCTGCAGATTAGCAGAGCTTTGGAACCAACATCCTCCAGGGGACAAGGAGCGCTGCTGAGAAGACTCTCAACTCTGGGAGGGAAGGTCATGCCCCCAAAGCATATATTCTCATTTAACTCCCAAGTGAGAGAGAGACTTTATACAGCCATTCATTAGTGTCTGTGTGTTTTTCTCTCCTCACCCTGTTTTATCTTCCCAGCTCTCTGTCCACAGAGAGCCTGTTCATGTGTAAATCCTGGGAGGCTTCACCCACCCACTACCATCTTCCTTCCCTGGCATTCCCCTATACTGAGGCATCAAGTCTTCACAGAACCAAGGGCATCTCGTCCCACTGAAGCCCAACAAGGCCATGTATTTCGAATTCATTCATCTAGTGGTGCTGATCTTGCCTTTAAGGGCCTGATCACCCTCTAGTATTCAACATTAGCTTTTTCCAAGGCAAATGATTCAATCAGTGCTTTAGTATCATGTAGGTCTTACACCCTTCTATCTATATTTGATGTCACCCTTAATAAAAAGTCAGTGATTTTTTTTTTGGACCTTGCATAATGTGAGTAGATGGTTCAAGTCTTTTTTGTTTCTTCAAACTTGTCCCAGTCTCTTAAAACTGCCATGCTACATAGTGCCAAGTTTGCCTCATCATATACTACTTGCATCTGAACCTCTGCCTATGAACTTCACTTACGCTGATCTTAATAAATATTAATATCTATGGTCTTAGTTCTCTTTTCCATCTCCTTAACCTCTTCCCTCTGCCATAAAAGCCATTGTAACTGAGGATCAAGTTGTAATATTGTTATCATCATATAGTAACTTTATTGGAAAATTTTACTCTTTTGAATTGGCTAAGAATTTAATATCTTCTTTGCATAAAGTGAGTGCATACCCTAAGAGGTGACACTTTATTCAAATTTTCTCAAATCCAGTGTATCTGCTGGTTGCTCCCAATGTTCTTCAAATCCCTTGAGTTCAGTATCTGGTGGTATTAGTTGTTTACTTACAGGATAAGCTAATTTAGGTTTTTTAACAACCTTTGACTGACTTTCCTGATTTTCATTCAAAATGTTGGTGGCTTTAACCTTATTTCTTCTGCCTCTATCTTAGTATCCTTCTAAATTAATTTATAATTATTTTCAAATTTTAATTCTAAGGATTATCTCTGGTTTCCATTTTTTTTTTTGGTTGTTCAAAAGAGGAGTTTCTTTGTGTAGTCCTGGCTATCCTGGAACTCACTCTGTAGACCAGCCTGGCCTCAATCTCAGAAATCTTTCTGCCTCTGCCTCCAAAGTGCTGGAATTAAAAGCGTTCACCACCACTTCCTGGCCAGTATTTTTCTTTACCTATATCTCTACTCTTTTAGTATTTTCCACATTTTTATTTAGAAGGTTTTCTGATTTTTCTTCTAAGGCCTGTCTCTAAAGCCCTCTTCTTTGAGAACGCACAGAAAATCATGATGATTATTAAGATAAGGATTACCAGCTTGGTAATAACCATAATTGATAATTTGTCCATCCAAGTTGAGTCATCTGTCTCTTTCTCTTTTGTTTCGATATTTAAGCGATTTAAAGAGCTTTATAACAGAATCCAGATGCTCTGTGTTATTGATTTTTTCATCTTTTGTCTCATTCCCTTTAATATTATTAATTTTTAAATTCTTTTTTACCTGTCTATGATGTTTCCCACTCTTTCTCTATTAAGCATTTAAAAATAATTCCAGTGCCTTTACCTTGGTGTTTGGAAACTTGTATTTCTACAAATCAGGTCAATTTTATTCATAGTTTTACACATCATGGCACATTTATCTTCAGAAAAATATTTTCAGGACAGGCAAGAATGTTTAATTATGTTTGGAATTAAGTGTTGATATTATATTTCAAAGTCCTTATATACATTTTTATAAGTATAATATCAACTTTATCTACTGTTGTCATCATCAGTGAAAAAGGTTCTCCAACAATGAGAAATTTACCAAGATATCCACTATGTGAGCTCTTGAGTTGATGGAGTAGGAAAGGTGAATAAATGTTTTTGTGATACATGAAGTACATCTTTAAATAATAGATGGAAATAGTTAGAAACAAAAATTATCAGAACTATGTTTGTTATGTTGTATTATGGCTTGTTTGGTGTTTGTTTTCCACAGCAGAAAGTAACATTTATCTGTTATATGAGGAAACATACAAATTGAATGGATTTATTTGACACTGATTCATGTGTTCAACATGTTATTAAATGGTAACATAATTTATAAGTTTTGCATATACCAGAAAATTTAGTCACACATAACAAGTATATTAGAGAACAAATATATTTAATTATGTTCTTTAGCCTTCATATGGGATAATATGAGTGAATCTTAAATTGATGACTAACAAGATGTTAGGACATGTACAGACTTAAATCCATGATCAAAGACATATCCACTGCCACCTAGATTCATATAGATGTTAATATATTACTATGATCGCGAACTATAAATCATTTTTCTAAAATATGTTATAGTTTTATTAAAAGCATAATATAAATAGTACAGCATTTTCATACATCCAATTTCTTGAAAGTATTTTACAGTATAACATATAATTTAATAATTATTTTTGCATTATCATAGTAATGTTAAAGTTAGCAATAATATATTTGTCCAAGGGAAATACAGTATTGATCATTAAAGATAGTTAAAGAAGCACTACTTTTTGGAAGGTGAAATGTGAAAGGAAAAAATGTAGATAAGAAAGAGCAATTCAAAAATTCATCTGGAATAACAGAAAACCCAGAATAGCTAAAACTATTCTCAAGAGTAAAAGAACCTCTGCGGGAATCAGTATCCCGGACCTCAAGCTGTACTACAGAGCAATAGTGTTAAAAACCGCATGGTATTGGTACAGTAACAGACATGTAGATCAATGGAACAGAATTGAAGACCCAGAAATGAATCCACACTCCTATGGTCACTTGATCTTTGACAAAGGAGCTAAAACCATCCAGTGGAAAAAAGATAGCCTTTTCAACAAATGGTGCTGGCTCAGCTGGAGGTCAACATGCAGAAGAATGCAAATTGACCCATCCTTATCTCCTTGCACTAAGCTCAATTCTAAGTGGATCAAAGATCTCCACATAAAACCAGACACACTGAAACTAATAGAAGGGAAACTAGGGAAGAACCTTGAACATATGGGCACAGGGGAGAATTTCCTGAACAGAACTCCAATAGCTTATGCTCTAAGATCAAGAATAGACAAATGGGACCTCATTAAATTACAAAGTTTTTGCAAGGCAAAAGACACTGTCAAAAAGACAAAGCGGCAACCAACTAACTGGGAAATGATCTTTACCAACCTTACATCCATCAGAGGGCTAATATCCAATATATACAAAGAACTCAAGAAGTTAAACTCCAGAGAGGCAAGTAACCCTATTAAAAAATGGGGTACAGAGCTACACAAAGAGTTCTCACCTGAAGAATTTCTAATGGCTGAGAAGCACCTAAAGAGATGTTCATCATCCTTAGTCATTAGGGAAATGCAAATCAAAACAACCCTGAGATTCCATCTCACACCAGTCAGGATGGCTAAGATCAAAAACACAGGAGACAGCAGTTGTTGGCGAGGATGTGGAGAAAGAGGAACACTCCTCCACTGCTGGTGGAATTGCAAGCTGGTACAACCACTCTGGAAAGCAGTCTGGCGGTTCCTCAGAAAACTGGGCATGACACTTCCGGAGGATCCGGCTATACCACTCCTGGGCATATACCCAGAGACTTTACCTGCATGCAATAAGGACACATGCTCTGCTATGTTCATAGCAGCCTTATTTATAATAGCCAGAAGCTGGAAAGAACCCAGATGTCCCTCAACGGAGGAATGGATTCAGAAGATGTGGTATATTTACACAATGGAATACTACTCTGCAATTAAAAACAATGAATTCACGAAATTCCTAGGCAAATGGTCAGACCTTGAAAATATCATCCTCAGTGAGTTAACCCAATCACAAAAGGACACACATGGTATGCAGTGACTGATAAGGGGATATTGACCCAGAATCTCGGAATACCCTAGACACAATCCGCATATCAATAGATTTCTAAAAAGATGGAAGGAGAGACCCCGGGTCCTGGAAAGACTGGATGTAGGGGAACGCCAGGACAGAGTAACGAGAGGGGGTTGAATGGAGAAAAGAGGGAGGGAAGGGGGCTTATGGGACTTTCGGGGAGGGAGGAAACGGGAAAGGGGAAGTGATTTGGAATGTAAATTAAACAAAAAAAAATAAAAAAAAGAGCAAACTTGACTGTAAATGCTCCAGCATGTATTTAAGCCACACCGTCGATAACTTTGGATCCAGAAAAATGTTCAATCTATCTAGAAATAAAATCTGACTATTCTAACCTAAAAAAAAAAATAATAATAATTTAATCATGTCATTGAACAGGTGTGCTCTTTCCAGTCTGTGGATTTTGCAAGTCCAGATCTCTTGAATCAGATGTTGACAGTAATTGGAGTGATACACACAGAAGGAACTTTATGATCAGATTCTAAATAAAGCCCAGATTTCACTCATTTGTTCTATTTCATCACAACATCTATGTGAACAGAATCTTTGCGCGCGCGCGTGTGTGTGTGTGTTTGTGTGTGTGTGTTGTCTTAGATAGTTACTAGGGCTTATAAGATTCATTATTTAACTGTTCTCTGTCAAAAAGTACAGGTTCATTTCTCTAATACCTGATGAAAAATTGGAAGCATCGTTTTGTTATAATATTAATCACAACATAATTGCAATTGATCAGCAGTTTAAATTAATAATCTTAAGCCTAGAAAAATGTTTTGTATTCTTTAAGTGAATTAAAAAATAATAGTCTGAGTGGTGAAGGTAGTGCTGCACTGATTCCTTTGATACCTTCTTTGGAAAAGATCCTGACTACATTTTCTTTTATCTTTTATTTTGCAATACATACCCTGAGACATACATGAAAATGACACAGCTCATGCTTTTTTCACTGAGCATGAATTTTATGATTTATTTTGGGGCTCTTTGAGACCGTACCCAGAATTTTCATTTGGGCTCTCTATACTCAAGATGATTTATGAATTACACCAATATCTATAATTCTCTGTTTCTCAATTTCTATAATCTTCCACTGTGTTTTTAAGAATTTTAATATCAACAATAGTAGTTTGTGCAATTTAAAATTTCCTCAGAGCCTTAGAGCTACTTTGATAAAGTCTCTTTCACTGTATACTAAGGCAGTGCTCTGTTGAGGTGTGGCTGGGTAATGGGGTTGGGATACCTTTGTCTTTGCACTAGTTCACATGTGTCTTGACTTACCTAAGTACTTTATCACAATTTATGACAATGTGTTGTTAGTAGTCTTTGGAATTGCTCTTTTAATAGTAAAGTCCATGTCACTTGGCAATTAACTATATTTGTTGTTGTATCAGCCAAGTCTTTTCTCTCTAGAGATTATTCAAGGAGAGAAACCCTTCAGAGGAGAGTTCTTCAATTGAATTTGATCCAATATTTTAACAAGTAATTGATAATTACCTTTGAGTCATTTAAGTCCCTAAAGCCATGGAAATATAAATATGATTTAAGAAAGGTGAGAAAATTATTCGAAAGACCTATTTTTAGTGAGTGCATTTTGAAGACATTTTCCTCTGCTCAGGAAAAAATTATATCACTCTTGTCTACACAGGGTGAATCTGAACTCTAAACCTGTCCATCATTACATAGAACTAGAGTAGAGAGACACATGGAACTCATTCTCCATCCTTCATGTGAAGTCTTTTCTCCCTGTAATTTACTACGAGGAGAAAAATTCGCATAATCGATACTAGCATTTTTTATATGTGAACCTTTTGCTTATTGCTCCCTTTACCATTGGAATTGAAAACTTTTATTTCCCCAAATTTGACCAATTTTCGTTTATACGTGTACCAATTATAGCACATTTATTTTTCTTAAAATATATTGTCAGAGCAGGTAAGAATGTTCAATTAACTTTGTACATTAAGGGTTAATGTCATACTTAAAAGTCCTTATATAAGTTTTCAAAAATATATTCCCATTTTATATATCACAGTCATCATCAGTAAAGGAGGTCATTACTTTCTTCGCCAAGGAGAAATCCATCAAGTAATCCAACATGTTAGTTCTTGAGCTAATGGAGTAGGCAAAATGTGTAAGTACTTTTGTGATACATGAAGTACAACTAATATTTTTTTAGATACTCCCCTCAAAGAAATTTCTGTGGAAAAAATGTTAGAACATAGAAGTTAATCAGAACAATGTTTGTTATGTTATAGCCTGATTGTTATTTTTTACCCAGGAAATTAAGATTTATTTATCATCATAAACATACAAGTTCAATTAATTTGACCTTGATTCATGTTGGTTACATTTTATATAGCATGTTAACAAAGAAATGTAGTTTATAAGGTATGTTTATATGAGAAAATTTTGTCACATTTATAAATATATTAGAGTATAAGGGAAAATATATTTATTTTTGTTCTGTAGTCTTTGAATGACGTTTTATTATGAATCTTCAAATGACGATTATCAAGATGTTAAGGTATACATGATGGAAATCCATGATCAGAGACTGCCACATCTACAGTCACCTAGTTTCATATAAATGTTAGCATATTACTATGAGTTTAATCTACATGTAATAATAAAATATAATTTGATATAAACTATGAATTATAATAAAAGTGTTATAATTTAATTGAATATATAGTGTAACTAGTCCATAGTTTTTACAGTATCAAATATTTTAAAGCTATTATAGGAATGTTAAACTGAGAAATGTTATATTAAGTCTAGGGAAATACAGTGTTGATAGTTAGAGAAGCACTACTTTGTGGAATGTGAAATATGAAAGCTGAAACTGTAAATATAGGATAGTTTATTCATGTCATTCAATAGGTATACTGCTTCCAGACTGTGAATTCTACAAGTGTAGATCTCCTGAATCAGATGTTGACAGTAATTGGAATGATACACACAGAAGGACCATTATGGTCAGTTTCTGAATGAAGCCCAGATTTGAATAATGTGTCCTATCTCACTCCCACTTCTACATGAATACATTCTGCTTTCTTCTAGACAAGACTCATTTCTGGATAGAAAATATTGCCAGAATATATATATATATCTTCTAAGGTTAATATGGCTTTTAATTTAATTGTACACCTCAATATAATTTATGAATTTTAATATATAACATATATGTATCATATCATATATATTTGTAATTATAGTTAGAAAATAATGAGACATATGTTTCCTTTCACCAGATATAGAGTTTCTCTTTAGTAAAGGGAAACTAAACATACGCACACACACACACACACACACACACACACACACACACATTATATAATATTATATTTTCTGGTCCTTGATAATGATCCTATGTGGTTGAGATGACTTATTTTCTTTGGTCATGGTAGACACATAAGCATTGATAAGTGCTATCATCTATATATATTTTATCATGTACTGAAAAGTAATTAAGACTGTTACATACAATACTATAAAAACCACCAACAAAATCTAAGATTATATATATATGTATATATATAATATATTATATATATATACATATATATATATACATATTTATATTCCAATGGTAGAAATGATGAGGTTTGGGTGTAGGGAGGTTAATCATGTGGTCCAACATTACTTTCATAGTAAAGAAAAGAACCGGAGAAAGCATCAGAAAGGCACATTGCACTAGTGTTCACATTAATAACCAGTGATGACAGTTCTGATGCAAGAATGTCCAAGAACCTCTCTGGATACACAATTCAAACTTGTTCTCTTATGTTTAGTTAACTGTTTTTACAGGTTGTAAACCTTTGAGAAGTATATATAGATGCTGAATAATGCAACAGCAATGACGAGCTGGATGCTCATAGATATCCAGATGATGTTTTAAATATGTTTTCCATAAAACAACTCACATGGCACCATAGTTCATGTTATTCACCAGTGATAATAGTTCTGTAGCAAGAATGTCCAGGAAATTCTCTTGATACCATTAAAGAGGATAATTGAAGTCAGTATTAACTTATCAACTCTCATTTGTCATTGGTAACCAGTTTTCAAGAAATCTTAATAAGTTTGGAAATATTTGCAGGTCTCTGTATATCTCATAAAATGTAGATAGAATAGAAAGAGTTAAGGCTGCACTACTACTCTTTGGTAGTGCCCTGGAAGTGATTCTGACTTCATCTCTTTGAATTCTTTTGATTTTCAGTGAAGAGTGAAATATATTTTTAATTATATTTAGACAGTGATGAGGCATATCTTTCTTTTACCAAATGTAATTTTACCTTTGGAAAGGTTTTTGGGAATCTAAACACTGAGCTTACGTTTGAAAATTTTCTACCTATGAAGACAAACTTATCGCACTGCTCTACTTTTGTCTATTTCTGCTTTGAGTTTCTATATTCTGCTCTTTCATTAACTATGCAATTCTAAAATTTCTAATAGTAAAGTAGCTTTAGATGCTGTTGCTTGTTACATTAAGGGGTTGTAGCAGACTAGTTAAATGATATAGTTGTAAGTGAGCATAGTGTGTTAGAAATGGGTATAGGCATGGTGAAGTGGACAGGATTAAGATTCCAGAAACAACTGGCAATCTGAGATAGATAAACTCATCCCATAAGATATCAGTGTAGTACATAGTAATGTAGTTAGAAGACAAAGTTTAAAGTCGTCCTTTGAAATTGAATGTGAAGATTGTAAAGGTGGCCATTTTCTACAAAGTGTATTCAAATTTGTAATAATGAAAAAGAATCAATCATATGGGTGATCACAGATATCCAGATAATGTTTTTAATGTGCTCTTCATAGAAGAGCACCTTCAAACACTGACTCTGTATTGCTTGATATATTCATTTTAAAAAATATTTATTTTATGTGAGTATTTGTCTTCATGTATATATGTATGTGTACCATATGCATGCATGTTGCCATGTAGGTCAGAAAAGATATTGAACCCATGGGAACTAGAGTTGCAGATCTTTGTGGACCATTATGTGTGTGTCAGGAATTGAACTAGGGTCCTCTGTAAGTCAAAATCATGTTCTTAACTCGGAATAAATTCTCCAGCCCTTTATTGAAGACTGTTGACATAATAGACTTTATGCTTCTAAAATGCAGGTGCCCTTTTAAACTTTTCTAACATGTTTGTCAAAAGCAACATATTTTAAATAGTAAGTTTATGTATAGGAATATACTGCAGAAATACAGTGAGATTTAAAATTAAAACTTGATTAACCCTTTCAGGCACAGCTAAAATTTCCATGGAGGAATAGAATCATCAAGAGGAACATAGACTGCTCACTGAACACCTACTGTATATTCACCATTGTAAAAGCAATAGAGGCAATGGTTTTCATGTTAAAAAGTAGATATTTTGCAATAAGTCTTGTTTGAGTTCTCAACCCTGAAATAAGTCTCCTTAAAATGTCAATGGGAGAGAACCACAATGTCACAGAATTCGTTTTTGTGGGTCTTAGTCAAGATCCTGCTGTGCAAAAAGCATTATTTGTCTTGTTTACACTTACCTACATTGTGACAATGCTGGGCAACCTGCTCATTGCACTGACAGTGATTGCCAGCCCTTCCTTAAACTCCCCAATGTACTTCTTTCTTGCCTGTCTTTCAGTCCTGGATGTTCTTTATTGCAATACCATCTCACCAAATTTGATTATAGACTTATTTTATAACATAAATAATATCTCCTTCAGAGGTTGCCTGTTCCAGCTCTTTGTAGAGCACTTATTTGGTGGTGCTGAGGTGTTCCTTCTGGTATTCATGGCCTATGACCGCTATGTGGCCATCTGTAAGCCATTGCACTATTTAACCATTATGAACCAGCAGGTGTGCATTATCCTGTTGCTGGTATCTGGAGTTGGAGGCATGGTACACTCAGTGATTCAAGTTCTGATTGTATATAAACTTCCTTTTTGTGGTCCCAATGTCATTGATCACTTCATGTGTGACATGAATCCATTACTGGTACTTGCATGCACTGACACTTACTTCCTTGGCATCACTAACATTGCCAATGGTGGAGTAATCTGTGTTGGAATTTTCACCTTGCTCTTAGTCTCTTATGGAATCATTCTAAACTCTCTTAAGAGTTACAGTCAGGAAGGAAGGCTCAAAGCTCTGTATACCTGCAGTTCCCATATCATGGTTGTCATCTGTTTTTTTGCTCCCAGTAGTTTTGTAAATGCTAGACCTGTCTCCATCTTTCCCATTGATAAGTATATTACTGTGTTTTATACAGTTGTTAGTCCCATGTTGAATCCATTGATATATACCTTGAGAAATTCAGAGATGAAAAATTCTATTAAAAAGTTCTGGTATAAAACTCTAACAACATAAATTAAGATTGTTTTCTCCCTGAATATGTTATTAACTCTAAATCAAAAATTAGAAATAAATTGTAACAGTGAATGCTGTGCTCTCCTCATTCAGGTATATATTGTTATACAAAGTCATTGAAAATTAATAATAAATTTTCAGTTGTAATTGTGATCAAGGTAATTATGAGCCTTATTCATTATCGTTCAGCCTAGGAAGTGTTTAGAAGATGAAAAGAGTTATGGGACTCTTTCATATTACAAGTAAAAATAAAGCAAAGTGACCTTGAACTTTATTTTTCTCAGGTAGAATTGAAATGAGATTACAAAAATGACAGCATTGGAAATTTTGAATTACCCATATTCATGAGAAAATTAAAAAGACTGGTATCTGCATTTCAGGGATTAAAAGAAACCTTTTGAGAGAGCAATTTTTGACTAATATATCAGTATGGTGTACTTGTGTGTCTATTTCCTACATATTGCTTTATGAGTGTTCCCCATCCTTTCCTCAGGATTTCCTCTATTTTATTCTTGAGTATATATAACAATAAAGCCTCCTAGCTGATGATACCATCAGTCAATAATTTCAACTGATCATATGCTGCTAAAATTGAATTCTATATCCTGAATACCAAGTTAAGCTGAAGTGAGCACATATTTCTGTATCTTCATTAACAATTAACACATTTAATATCTATATTTTCAAGTAGCAGGTATCTCTGATTTTGTCTATATTTTGGTGAAGGATTTTTCAAGAAATTGTTATGTGTAAATATCAAGTTTTGTCAAAACAGACTTAAACTTCAACATTTTTCTTAGTTATTAAAGGCAATTTTTTGGAATAATTAAAATTTAATCTGTAATTTCAATAAAAAAACTACAAAATTTCTTTTCAATCTTCATCCATTTTTGGATATCTCAGTCAAAAAAGGATAACATAATTTTCATTGCAACATTGAATATTACGTGGAGTTAAATGTATTCTTTCATGCTGTTTTGCTTAATATCTGTGCTTTTAAATATATATTGTTTTATTCAAGGTCCACATTGTGATGTTATGATAAACACACAATCCATAATAAAGAAATTGCTCCAGTGAATAAATTGTTTTTTTCAGTATCTCACATGCAGCTTTTCATATTGTTTGCTCCTTACAAACCTAGTCAACCAAAATCCACTATTTTAGCCTACTGCCAGTACAGTTGAGTTTCATTACTTATAGTTTCATATGCATTCACTAGAGAAAACAAATAATACATTCACATGCATAAGAAGAAAACATCTGGACCTAATAGATGAACGTTGTGTTACAACATCCATCATTTAGGAACAACTGTATTAATTTAAATGCCAAGTAGTATATGTTGTTCATTTAGAAAGTTTATAGGAGCTGACATATATTGCAAAAATTGCTGACACTAGTTTCTATATCTTTCTAATACCATTCATAGATCTTTCCTCAAACTTAATCAGTTTAACACCTCATTTATATATCTTTAAAATATATTTTGATATTTTTATTAATTTTTGATAATGAATTCTTTCATGCCACACAAATCATTTTCTAACAACCCTCATGGCTCCAGAATCCACACATTTACCATTGTCTTAGGTTATCTACAAGTATACTTTGGTCCTCCTGGGTATTACTTAAAGGAAAATTGGAGTCAGTATTTGGTTACAGTATTTAGTATATTTCATTTATTCAATTTGGCACTTATGTGGAAGACTAAAAGCCCAAAAATATTTATTTATATGACTTTCTCTCCCTCCCTCCCTCCCTCTCTCTCTCTCTCTCTCTCTCTCTTTCTCTCCATATATATATATATATATATATATATATATATATATATATGGATATATATATATATATATATATATATATATGGATATATATATATATATACTCATACATTTAGATAGTCGTAATCTCCCTGCTGTGAGTCCTAAATTCTTTTTTTCCTTTTTTATTAGATATTTGCTTTGTTTACATTTCAAATGTTAACCTCTTTCCACTTTACCCCACCGAAAACCCCCTATCCCATCCCCCCTCCCTCTGCT
This sequence comes from Tokudaia tokunoshimensis, assembly GCA_036184795.1. NCBI lineage: Eukaryota > Metazoa > Chordata > Mammalia > Rodentia > Muridae > Tokudaia > Tokudaia tokunoshimensis. The sequence continues at coordinate 64,274,667 of BTHU01000004.1, read as the reverse complement.
CACACCGCCCCAAGCAATTTCCTGACTTGCATTCCCATATTTTGGGGAATTGAGCCTTCACAAGATCAATGTCCTCTTCTCTCATTGATGTTTGAAATGGTCATCTTCTGCTCCATTTGCAGCTGGAGCCGTGGGACCCTCCATGTGCACTCTTGGGTTGGTGGTTTAGTCCCTGTGAGCTCTGGAGGTACTGGTTGGTACATATTATTGTTCCTCCTGTGGAGCTGCAAACCCCTTCAGCTCCTATTGTCCTCTCACTAGCTGCTTCATTTGGGACCCTATTTTCATACTATTGGTTAGTTTTGAGCCATGGGTGTTTTGTTCCACTTTCCAAGAAGGATCAAAGTATCCACACTTTGGTCTTCCTTCATCTTGAGCTTCATGTGGTCTGTGAAGCATGTGTCCTTATTAAATGTTGGAGCATCTTCTCGGCATATGCCCAGGAGTGGTATAGCTGGGTCCTCAGGTAGTGCTATGTCCAGTTTTCTGAGGAATCTTCAAACTGATTTCCAAAGTGGTTTTACCGGTTTGCAATCCCACTAGCAATAGAGGAGTGTTCCTCTTTCTCCACATCCTCTCCAGCATTTACTCTCCCCTGGGTTTTTGATCTTGGCCATTCTGACTGGCATGAGGTGGAATCTCAGCATTGTTTTGATTTGTATTTCCCTGATAACTAAGGTTGCTGAACATTTCTTTAGGTGCTGTAGGGCCATTTGATTGTCCTCAGTTGAGAATTCCCTGTTTAGCTCTGCACCCCATTTTTAATAGGGTATTTGATTCTTTGGAGTCTAACTTCTTGAGATCTTTGTTTTTAGAGGATATTAGTCCTCTATCAGAAGTAGGATTGGTAAAGATCTCTTCTCAATCTGTCGGTTGCCGTTTTGTCCTATTGACAGTGTCCTTTGCCTTACAGAAGTTTTGCAAATTTATGAGGTCCCATTTGTCGATTCTTGATCTTAGAGCATAAGCTATTGGTGTTCTATTCAGGAAATTTTCCCTTGTGCCCATCTGCTCCAGGTTCTTCCCCAGCAAAACTATTCTCAACAACAAAGAACTTCTGATGGAATCACCATCCCTGACCTCAAGTCCTACTACAGAGCAATAGTGATAAAAACTGCATGGTATGGTACAGGAACAGGCAGGTAGATCAATGGAATTGAACTGAAGACCCAGAAATGAACCCTCACACCTATGGTCACTTGATATTTGACAAAGGAGCTAAAAACATTCAGTGGATAAAAGAGAGCATTTTCAACAAATTGTGCTGGGTCAACTGGCAGTCAACATGTAGAAGGATGAAAATTAATCCATTCTTATCTCCCTGTACAAAGCTCAAGACTAGTGGATCAAAGACCTCCACATAAAACCAGATACACTGAATCTAATAGAAGAGAATGTGGGGAAGAACCTGGAGCACATGGGCAATAGGGAAGATTTCCTAAACAGAACACCAATAGCCTATGCTCTAAGATCGAGAATATTTTTAATAAAGGGCCCAGAGAAGAGTTAGGGACATTAGTAAATTAATAATATGGAAGCTGACAGAGTGGTTATGTCACAAGCAACCAAAGGATCCCAGAGGGTCTGTGAAAGTTGGAAATAACTGTCTATACAAACACATGTACTCAAGGAGGCAGGAACAGAATGCTCTTCTCCTGGACATATCTTGATCTTCTAATGCTCCCATTCCATTGCCAAGACAAACCTCACAGTCAAACATATTCACAAATGCTCTGAGCATGTGAACATGAACTTCATAGTATCTCCCAGCCCTAGGGACTGGGAGCAAACTTCAACAGACTCCAAGACACACACACACACACACACAGGGACAAACAGTCTGACACACAGACAGACAGATACACATAGACACACAGACACATGCACATTGACACAACCACCCCCAACACACACCTACATAGAGGCACAAACACACACAGATCCACACACATATGCAAACTCACACACAGACACAATCACACTGACACAGCCAAGAACACACAGAGCCAGAGACATATATACCTAATACACACACACACATACACACACTCACATACACACACACACACACACACAAACACACACACACACACCATTATGATCATCACCATTATCTGTGCCAGAACTCACAAGAGATTGATAGGAATATCACAATTGTTTCCTGCACATTAAACACCCGACCTGGTGTAGTAAGGATCAAGAAATGGTGATGGAAAACCACCCAATGACCTAAAAGTCCTGTATTCTCTAAGTCTTGATATTAGGGGAAGATAAGCAGTTGGACACCACAGCTTTGTTAACTCTTCTTGACCTCAAAAAAGGTTCTGCTTTGGATGCTCTGTGGTCCATAAGCAGTCCTGATTTTCTGTGCCTAAGTGTACACAGAGGCCTCAGTGAGATCCTCCTTCTGTTCTTTCTCTCTCTCTCTCTCTCTCTCTCTCTCTCTCTCTCTCTCTCTCTCTCTCTGTGTGTGTGTGTGTGTGTATGTGTGTGTTTGTGTGTGTATGTGTGTGATTTCCACTAGCTAACACCTACAGGTCCCCTCAAACCCCAAGACAAAACTTTCCGATACTGCAGAAGTTGACATACCTGATGAGTTGCCACAAGAGAACAAGAGAAGTTACAAGTCCCAAACTGGCTTGGTGAATCTTGTGTTGCTGCCCTCCCTGTTCTGACCCACACGAATCAACATCTCAGGTGCCACGTTTGTGCATGATGCCAGGGTCACAAAAGAGTGATTTTCTACATCTATCTGAGTCCAAATGCTCTCTCTATCTTCTGTGACTTGATGCCTACAAACAATGGCTTACCACACAGCCACTTTGTCCATATATCTTATTGATGGCACCAGCCACTGATGCCTGATAGGTACTGTAACACACAAAAAATATTGAAATTGTCTTGCTTACAGCCTGGCTATGCCCACCAAGCTTTAACTTCTAAGAAAATCTATGAAATCCTGTGTGATAGAGTGAAATGTCCTTCTGGCTCTGAACTAAAAGGCCATACTCTAGAATGGGAACCATGGGTGGAACTCCAATTTGGTGAACATATTTCTTCTTTTTTTTAAAAAAGTAGAAGTTAAAAGCTTACATTGGCTTTGATTTATGCAAGTTATTAGCATCTTCAATTTTTTTTATTTTCTAATTTTTTAATTTACACTCCAAATCATTTCCCCTTTCGCGTTTCCTCCCTCCCCAAAAGTCCCATAAGCCCCCTTCTATCCCTATTTTCCCCATGCAACACCCTTTTTCTTCTCTGTCCTGGCATTCCCCTACATCCAGTCTTTCCAGGACAAGGGGTCTCTCCTTCAATCTTCTTGGAAATCTATTGATATGTGAATTGTGTCTAGAGTATTCCGAGATTCTGGGTTAATATACCCTTATCAGTGACTGTATACCATGTATGTTCTTTTGTGATTGCGTTACCTCACTGAGGATGATATTTTTAAGTTCTGACCATTTGTCTATGAATTTCGTGAGTAAATTGTTTTTAATTGAAAAGTAGTATTCCATTGTGTAAATATACCACATCTTCTGAATCCATTCCTCCATTGAGGGACATCTGGGTTCTTTCCAGATTCTGGCCATTATAAATAAGGCTACTATGAACATAGTGGAGTATGTGTCCTTATTGAATGCATGTAAAGTCTCTGGGTATATGCCCAGGAGTGGTATAGCTGGATCCTCCGGGAGTGTCATGCCCAGTTTTCGGAGGAACCGCCAGACTGCTTTCCAGAGTGGTTGTATCAGCTTGCAATCCCACCAGCAGTGGAGGAATGTTCCTCTTTCTCCATATCCTCACCAACAACTGCTGTCTCCTGTGTTTTTGATCTTAGCCATTCTGACTGGTGTGAGATGGAATCTCAGGGTTGTTTTGATTTGCATTTCCCTAATGACTAAGGATGATGAGCATCTCTTTAGGTGCTTCTCAGCCATTAGATATTCTTCAGGTGAGAACTCTTTGTTTAGCTCTGTACCCCCTTTTTAAATAGGGTTACTTGCCTCTCTGGAGTCTAACTTCTTGAGTTCTTTGTATATATTGGATATTAGCCCTCTGTCGGATGTAGGGTTGATAAAGATCATTTCCCAGTTACTTGGTTGCCACTTGGTCTTTTTGACAGTGTCTTTTTCCTTACAGAAACTTTGTAATTTTATGAGGTCCCATTTGTCAATTCTTGATCTTAGAGCAATAGTGTTAAAAATAATATAAATAAATATATAAAATAAATAAATAAATAATAAATAAATAAAATAAAAATAAATAAATAAATAAATAATAAATAAATAAATAAAATAAATAAAAATAGTGATAAAAACTGCATGGTATTGGTACAGTGACAGGCATGTAGATCAATGGAACAGATTTGAAGTCCCAGAAATACATCCACACTCCTATGGTCACTTGATCTTTGACAAAGGATCTAAAACCATCCAGTAGAAAAAAGATAGCCTTTTCAACAAATGGTGCTGGTTCAACTGGGGTCAACATGCAGAAGAATGCAAATTGACCCATTCTTATCTCCTTGAACTAAGCTCAATTCCAAGTGGATCAAGGACCTCCACATAAAACCAGACACACTGAAACTGATAGAATGGAAACTAGGGAAGAACCTTGAACATATGGGCACAGGGGAGAATTTCCTGAATAGAACTCCAATAGCTTATGCTCTAAGATCTAGAGTTGTGCGCTATTATACTGTAGGCATTGGTTAAGCTCTGACTCTGAGTCAAAGAAAATTGTAAGGATATTCATGGTGTAAATCATTTCACTTCTTTTCAGTATACTATGAATTGAATAATATACTGAATTCAGTATATTATGAATTGTATATCAATCTGAAGACAGCAAAAACAATTAATTTTCAATGCATGTACAGTGCCTGAGGCTTCCACTGTCATTCCTTTATCATGGCGTTCCATCAACTCCAGTGAAGTGGTATAGTGTGCTTACATAGACACTGGTTATTTAATGTCAAACATACCCATGTAAACAAGTTTTAATACAAGTTGTCTGTTTTCAACTTACAAAATAAATGAAATAGCACCATCAATCCCAAAGGTTTGATGTATTTCTTCTAAGTTAAACACTAAGCACTATGAAATAATTGCGCAGTAGTATTCCATTGTGCAAGTATACCACATCTTCTGTATCCATTCCTCTGCTGAGGGACATCTGGGTTCATTCCAGCTTCTGGCTATTATGAATAAAGCTGCTATGAACACAATAGAGCATGTGTCCTTACTGCATGTTGCGGAGGCCTCTGGGTATATGCCAAGGAGAGGTATAACAGGATCCTCTGGGAGTGTCATGCCTAGTTTTCTGAGGAACCAAACTACTCTTAAAAATAGTCCCCATATCCACCTGTTGATGACCAATAGCAAAGAAACTCAGTGTCATCTTTGGAGGTTTCTTGCTTCATAATTTCATATCAGGGATTTTTAATTTAAAATGTTACTTTTATAGTTTTTATTATTCTACAGGTGCTGCATATATATGCAGAATATGTATATGCAGAATATATATGGAAAATATTTATGCCAATATACATATATGTATATATGTTATGGCTTCTAATTTTGCATTTTTATGGGATTCCTGAGTGTGCAAATGAGAGGGTCTCTAACTCTTGTGCTTTCTCTTATCCTCTTTTCCTTCTGGGTTTTGTTTTTTGCCCTTTACTGATTTTTAAAATATCTTATTATATTTTATATTATATTTATTCCTTAGGTGGCTTTTTTTCTAAAGAATCATTTTGAGTTTATTGGGGATATCCATTGTATGAATGACTTCATATAGTTAGATATGATTTTTTAATTAAATTTAATCTTTATTTACATATCAAGTGGTAAAAACCTTTCCCGGTTTCCACCCTCCCCTGCCTCAAAATTTATTTCCCTCCACTCGACTCACTCCCACCTCCCCCCCCCAGTTTCCATTTGTTGAGACATCTATTTAGCCTTCTCCTGACCAAAGACCACTTCTCCCACTGATGCCTGACAAGGCATTCCTCTGCCACATTTTTGGCTGGAACAATGTGTACCCCTTGGTTTATTGTTTAGTCCCTGGGAGTACTGGGGCGTCTGGGTCACCAACATCATTGTTCTTCCTCTGGGGCTGTAAAACCCTTCAGCTCCTCCAAACTGCCCTCCACCTCCTCCATTGGGGACCCCACTCCCAGACCAATGGTTGGCTGCTAGCATCTGCCTCTGTATGTGTAAGGCTCTGGCATGTCCCCTCCGAAGACAACCATGGCATGCTCTGTCCCATCCTGCGGGACTCAGTTATTCAAGGGTCTCAAAGGGGACCATTCCTGGAAAAGATGGGCGAGAAAGAAGAGCGAGACCAAGCAAATGGTTGTCAAGGTCTCGTTTATTGTCACATGGCCAGCAAGTTTTAAGCAGTAGGAATGAGGAAGTTGGGAGGGGGAGCTAGGGGAAGTGAGCTATGGGCTAAGCTCTGGCCTGGATGCCTGGGACATTCTGGAAAGGTCACAGATGTTTATCTTGGTCTTGATGTTCCGTCAGGAAGGTCAGGAGTTTCACGTGAGGGGAGGGGCGGCCTGTCTATGTAGCTGGCAGTTGGCCTGTCTGCCCCCAACATGTCCCCCTTCTTTGTATAATTGATAGAGAGTCTGTCTTAGGCTACATAATGTGCACCCACAGTCAACACCTAGAAGAGAGGGGTAGAGCCTCTGTCTTAGGCTAAGTGAGGTGCCTACATGCCCAGAGCCCCCGATAGGAGTTTGCTCCCTGGGCAATGGCCTCATGCTACTCCCATCATGGAGTCACTCTACAGCCCTGGGATCATGCTTTACCAACTGAGTTAGCCGGGCTCTCAGGTGTGCATCTGGCATGTGGCATCATGATACTCTCGTCATAGACATCTCCATAGCTTTTTATACCTAGGGTTTCAGTAGTCTGCGGCCAGGATCGAGAAATCGAGGCCAGCAGAGGGGGTGCCCAAGGGCTCCTCGTAGGCACCTAGGTCATTATCTCTGACCTCTAGATGATGGTAATGCACTGAAACCGGCTTGTTGGTGAAAGCGGCATCCACCTGTGACTTGACAAATCGAGTTAATTTTTGGAAGGCCCACGGCCCAAAAGAAATGAGCAGGAGAAGGCCCACCAAAGGTCCCAAAAGACTAGGTAACAGAGTAGAGAGCCAAGGGGTTGTAGAGAACCAGTTTTGATACCATGATTCTTGTTTCTTTCTTTCTTTCTTTCTTTCTTTCTTTCTTTCTTTCTTTCTTTCTTTCTTTCTTTCTTTCTTTCTTTCTTTCGGTGTTCTAGACTTTCCCTGATCTTTTTTAGCCTATCTTCAACCAATCCTGTCTTGTCTGCATAAAAGCAGCATTCTTCTTTAAGGGCGGCGCATAACCCACCTTGTTGTAAAAAGAGCAAATCTAGTCCTCTTCTGTTTTGTAACACTACCTCAGAGAGGGATGTAACAGAATTTTTAAGGTTCTTTAGTCCTAACTGTAGCTCTTGTAGGTCTCTATTGACCAAGGCACTGAGTGGTGCATACTGCTGACTGGAAGTAACCAAGAAAGCAATACCTGCTCTGATCCCTGTGGCTCCCAAACCAAGGAGTATAGTCAGGGTGACTGCTGTTATAGGTTCTCTCTTTTGTCTGGGCAAATGAGTTCCCTTTTCCCAAAAATTAAGGAGCTCATCAGAATCATGAATGGTCAATCGAGGGAGGAGCTTGACAAGCACACAATATTCTCTATTCTCTAAAAAGGCAGCTGTAACTATAAAAGTGGTCAATCCCGAGGAGCAAGCAAGATAGGAATCATTAGAAACAGCAACATCTTGAAAGCAAGCATTAATTACAATAGTATGATTGCAAATCTTAATCAGGGCCTTAGGGGGGGCAGTATATCAGGTCCAAGAAGGCACAGGCCTAGGCCAGAAATTTGGCCAAGGGTGAGTCCTTGCTTCTCTGGAGGACTCCACCACAGAAGTGAGGTATCATTAGTGGGTAATAATTCTCCAAAGCTTGCAACCCCTTCGTAAAAGGGAGGGGAAGGTGAATAACATACCCAACGTCCCTCTAAAATGGAGAAATTAGCTTCATGTATGGCTTGTATCGAAGCATTAACTAATGATAGCACAAGCTCAGCAGACAAGGGAGGACCCATAGGTAGGGTAGGCTGAAACAAAGGATTGGATGTCTGGGTATCTGGGCTAGTGGGTGTTGCAGGGACCTGATTTCCAGATAGATGTCTACTACCTCCAGCTCTTAAATGTAGCTCAGGGTTTGGGCCAAAAGCAGCTGTTTGGGGAGCAGGGATCATTTTTGATATCTTGATCTTGAAGGGTAGCCCCATATCATAATCATCCTTATATAGGCAGAGACCCCATTGGGCTCCTCTAGAGTTTTCCCAATCAAATTTTTTGCCCGCCTCTGTAAAGGCAATCTGGAGGGGACTGCACCATCCTTTAGATGTTTTATTTTTAATAGAGCATGCCAAGGCATTTCCTTCCCACTTTAGATATGGGGTGCTAGGATTGGGTGTTGGAGGGTACATTTTGTTTATGGTAATAAGGTCCCAAGAGGAGCTGGGTTTCCAGTAAGTGTCTCCTGTAGTCTCACAGACCCAGGCTTTACAGTAAAAGTCAGATTCGTACCTGCATGTTCGGGCAATGGATCGGTCTTAATGACCTCCCGGGCAGACATAAAATCCCCAGGAAAGAAGCGTTAGGTGTTTTCGCCTGTCTTCAGTGGAGCACCCAGGGGACCAGTTAGAATCCGAAAGCAAGGGCGCGCTTTTTTGAGGGGCAAAGATGTCAGGGGTACCCCAATCCGCACTATCTCCCAGAGTGAGCTGGCAAAGGTCTACCTCTACAACCGGCCAAGGAAGAAAGGCGCTTGCAGTGGACTTGGAGCTGACAACATCTCCCGCACCATTGAGAATTAGCCAAGCATAATTAAAAAGCCGGTGTGGAGAGTCATGCACGGCTGAGAGATGGATGATCAGCAAGGCAACGCTCCAGAAAGATATTTTCTTCTTATTTCTCTTTGTGTTTTCTTAGGTCTGAAATTAAGCACAATTAAACAACTTCTCAGGGGGGGTTCTTGGGTGAGTTATATAGCTTTATCAGATGAGCTGGTAACCACCTTACATTGGCTGCTTGAGAATCATAAAGGCAAGCATGTCCTTTTCCCAAATAAGGACAGGATCAGGTACTTGCCATTGGTTATTTAGCGGATCTTTCCACATTGCTTGGGCATAATTTTGGGCTGTGGAGGGGTGCCACAGGCAGTCAGCAGCGGACCTTTTTGGGCATTTACTAATAAGAAATGTAACACAAACAGGGCATGATTAAGCAGGGTTCTATAATTTTCTGCTAGAGGATATAGAATTCCCCCACCTGACTGTAATTTGTGGAGCATATTTTTAAGCATCTGATGGGCCCTCTCAACAATCCCCTGCCCCTGAGGATTGTAAGGAATGCTAGTAACATATTTAATATTTAACTGTGCACAGAAGGTTTTAAAACCTGCACTGGAATATCCAGGACCATTATCAGTCTTTATAACTTTGGGGGAGGGCATAACAGTGAGGCAAGTCAACACATGACTTATAACATGTTTGGTGGCTTCCCCAGTCTGGAGAGAGACATAAAGGAATCCACTAAATGTATCAATGGAAACATGATCCATCCATCTACCATAATTCCCTGGGGATAAGTCCCCTAGGGTTCACGCTTAGATGGGGTTCAGGCAAGATAGTAAGGCAACCCTTGCAGGAGTGAACTATCTGTCGAGCCTGTTCTTTAGTAATACCATATTTAAGTCTCAGAGTGTTGGAATTGAGATGATGTAGATCATGAACCTTCTGTGCCTCGCATAAGGGGTCACCAACAATAGGAAAAATCTGGGTCTTATAAAGAAAGGCAGCCAAACGTGTAGCTTGGTCAATGGCATCATTGCCCTGTGCCAAGGGTCCAGGAAGGCCTGAATGGGCACGTATATGACCAACAAAGAAGGGGCAAGAGCATTCCTGAATTAACTTCTGTAACTTGACAAAAAGGGGTGAGGCGTTGGTTGATGGACAAATATAAGGAACACATTCTAATAATGGAACAGAATTGGCAACATAAGAGCTATCTGTATACAAATTAAAGGGATGGTCAGGTAACTTCTTGAAAACCTCAATAATGGCTGACAATTCTACAAGCTGTGCAGAGGAATAAGTTGTGGGAAAATGGTATACAACTCAATTAATTGAGTAAGAGGTTATGCCACTGGAAGAGCCATCATTAAAGACCAGGGACACGCCTGCGAGAGGTGTTTTTTGAGTGGCTTTAGGGAAAATAAAGGGGGTTGCTGAAAGAAACTGAACAAGCTTGTTGGAGGGATAATGATTACCAATGTTGCCTTGAAAAGAGACACAGATAACCCAATTATCATTATTCTGGGCTAGCCATTGGATTTGTGAAGAGCTACAAGGGAGTATTAGGGAATCAGGATCCTTTCCAAACAGGTTCAAGGAGGTCTCCTGCCCCAATCGTATTAAAGAAGTGACCAAATTAGGGTACGTGGAAAGGATTTTGGAAGGTGAGGCAGACAAATGGACCCAATACAAGGGCCCAGTTTGCCAGAAAAGGCCAGTAGGATAAAACTTAGAAGGGAGGATAAGGAGGGACAAAGGCTGCACAGGTGAGAAATAAGTAATAAACTGGGCAGTGATGGCCTCTTCAACTTGTACAAGCACCGCTTCTGCCTCTTGGGTTAAGGAACAAGGCGAGAGGGGATCAGAATCACCTCTAAGAATATCAAAGAGAGGCTTCAAATCTCCAGTAGTCAATTTTAGATAGGGGCAAAGCCAATTGATATCCCCCAATAGTCGTTGAAAATCATTAAGTGTTTGCAAATGATCTTTCCTAAGTTGAATCTTCTGAGAAACAATATTATGAGGGAAAAGTCCAAAGCCTAAAAATAAGAAAGGGGGATGTGTCTGCACTTTTTCAGGAGAGACTTGAAGACCAATATCCTGGAGAGCATATACTAGCTGTTGGGCCATTTGTTGTAAAGGTGTCTCCTCTGGCCCAGCCAAAAGAATATCATCCATGTAATGAACAATATAATAATCAGGATAAAAAACCTGAAAGGATCAATAGCTTGAGCCATAAATTTTTGACATAAGGTAGGGCTATTGGCCATTCCCTGGGGGAGCACCTTTCATTGGAAACGAGGCGAAGGCCCTATACAATTGGTTATGGGGAGAGTAAAGGCAAAGCGTTTGCAATCATCAGGATGTAAAGGAATACAAGACAAACAATCTCTAAGATCTATAACAATTTTATGATAGCCCCTGAGTATGGCAACAGGGGAGGGTAATCCTGGCCCCCATAGGCATCATGGTCTTATTGATAGCATGCAAATCTGGCAATAAGCGCCATTTTCCAGATTTTTTCTGAATACCAAAATGGAAGTATTCCATGGGGAGGTGGAGGGTTCAATATGTCCAGTAGCTAACTGCTCCTGCTGCCAATTTCTTAGAGGGAAGGGACCACTGGTTGATCCTGACAGGACTTTCAGACTTCCAAGAGATCCTATCAACCTGGAGCGCAGGGGGGCCAATGGTCCTTAGGAAAAATTTGTATATCCCAACCCAGCACGATCAGTCTTTGGGGAGGTCTCTACGGGAATGGGCGTACCTTGGTTAAGTTTTCCTAAACCTTGTCCATGGAGGAAGCCTTGAGAAAGCATTTGACGAGCAACTACCTCATTTGGGCTACACATCATCATGCCCATTTGGGAAGAATGTCCCTTCCCCAGAGATTAACAGGGAGGCCTTCAACAACAAAGGGCTGGACGATGCGAGAATTTCCCTCTAAATCTTTCCAAGTGCGTAACTTTGTACTTTGTAGGGTATTTTTGGACTGGCTGATTCCTTGCAGATGGGTTACTGAGGTCTGAAGGGGCCAGGCAGAAGGCCAAGAGCTTAGGCTGAGAACTGTGGCGTTGGCTCCCATATCAATAATGCCGTTGAATTTTCGTCCATCCAATGTAAGACACAAGGAGGGGCGTTTTTTGGAAAGTTGTTGTACCCAATAAACATCAGAGGAGCCAGGTTGGCTATCTCCTCTGAGCCCTCTCATGTGAGCACCAGAGGAATTGAGAGGGAGAGGTAACGCCTGGGCTACTCTCTGGCCAGGGAGGATGGTGACCGAACCTTTTTCTGTTTTGGCTAGGACTTTTATTTCTCCATTATAGTCTGCATCCACTAACAATGGATGGACGCTCAGGCCTTGTAGGGTAGTAGAGGCACGCCCTATAATAAGAAAAAATGTGCCAGAAGGAGGCGGTCCAAAGGTTCCTGTGGAAATAATCTGAACACCATCTTGGGGACTTAAAATTGTGCGGGAGGAGGCACACAGGTCCAGTCCTGTGCTCCCTGGGGTGGCTCTGCAGAGTGAGGGTGTGGTGATTGAAGTGACTGTCTGCCCTGATGGCTGTTCCCTGAGGCCAACAGGAATGGGATGGGCCTAGGGGCCCGGGGCTGGCCCCTCACTCCATTTCCCTGTTGGGTAGGCAACGGGTTTCCCATGATATCTGTCTTAGAATGACATTGGTTGGAACAGTGTCTGCCCCTCCTACACCTAGGGCAGACGGAGCGAGGAGGGGATGGTGTGGATCCCAGGGGTTGCACGGGGGCCGTAGGGCCACAGGCCTGGGGGCATTGCTTTGCAACGTGTCCGGGCTGGCCACATTTGAAACAAGCTCTGTTTTCCCGAGGTCTGCAGGGCGGCGCCAATGGGCAGGCTGACCTCTTGTGTGACCCCCTGAGCTATTTTAGAGGACATGGGGTCTGCATCACTACAAAGTTTGACATGTCCTCTGAGGGTGGCTCTGCAAGAGGAATTAGCATTCTCATGTACCAATTGTTTACCTAATTTACTTTCATTTTCTTCAGGACCAAGGACACTTTCAGCAGTCTCTAAAAACCTGCCTACGAATTCATTATATGGCTCGTGGGCCCCCTGGACAACTTTAGTTAGGGGCATAGAAAGAGAGCCCTTGGCAGGGACCGCTCGCCAAGCTCCAAGAGCAGCCTCAGCGACCTGGGCAAAGAGCCCAGTAGGGAATTTGGTTTGGCGATTGGTAAAGACTCAGGCCCCTTGACCGCAAATTTTATCAAGTGTCTACTGGGCAGTCGGACTCTTGGGGTCCGTCTGATTGCAAGCAGCAAGGGACTGGCATCTGTCCATAAAATCTGCTTTCCAGGATAAGAATTGACCGCGGGACAGCACCGCCTGAGTGACATGGAGCCATTTGCTGGGTGTTAGGTAGCCTCCTCCTGCGAGCTGCTCTAACATGGCCAGAGAAAAAAGGGGCAGTAGGTCCATAATTTTTGACTGCCGAATTGAGCTCTTTTAATGGTTTGAATTTTAATTTTTTAAACTCAGTAATTTCTTGTTTAGTCTCATTTTCACTATCGCTGTCCTCCTCTGCATAGATTTCGTCCTCTTCCTGACTGTCTCTCTCTCTGTCTTCCTTGCCTCCCTCCAATCCTAGGGTGCCCTGGAGGAGGAAACAACCCTCACCCCTTGGCGAGTGAGGAGTGGGGAAAACAAGTGGCTTAAGATTCTTAACAGTAGATCTCACCGGTCCTGAACCTTTGGTGCCTTTTAAACTTTTATCAGTAGAGGGAGGCAAAGGATTAGGAAGCTGCGAGCTCGCCACAGTCTGTCTTAAGGACACAAGCTTTAAATTAAGGTGTGCAAATTCTTTCTGTAAATGCAAAATCTCTTTTAAATCGTGAAATTGCCTAGTCAATTGAGTTTTGGTCTGCAGTAAAGGGCTAGCCTGAAGAGGAAACGGAAGAGGGCAGGGGCCGGCAAAGAGGGGGCCGTGGGGGCCTTGTTGGGGTATTGAGGAGGGGGCCTCGAGGGTCCCACAAACGCGGTGAAGGGTGGCCAACTGGGATTATGATATTTAGCGGCCTCTTCTTCTAAATCACTCTCCTCTGAGGGGCTAAGGGCATCGGAGGGTTTTTTTCTGAAGACCAAGAAAGGTTAGTTTCTCTTTCTGTCTTACAGAAGGTTCTTGAGAAAGATCTCGAAGGGAGGGTTAGAGCGGTCGGACTGATTTCTTGGGAGAATCATTATGTGACGGCTCTTTGTCTTCATTGGGGGCATCTCTATGTACACAGAGGGGCAGGGTGATGGCACAGTCTTGCCTGAACAAGAGTCTTTCTTTAGAGAAGTCATGGTAGCTGAACGCGAAAGGGGGCAGATAATCTCTTCTGCGAGGGAAAGAAGTTTGGCAGAGCCAGAAGACCCATCCAAGACATCATTAATAAGGTTCCAATAACTAAAAGCTTGAACAGGCATGGCATCAGGGTCTTCCCTCTGTAAATACACATTTAAATCCTTACCTACCTTTTTCCATGTCCATGGATGAATATCTGACCCCTCAAAAATAACCCAGGGACAGATCTTAGAAATAAAGTCAAAGAATGAAACCAAATCCTTCTTCTTAACTCCAACTCCTCCTTCTCTGTGGGAGGACTTAATGTCCTTAATAAATTGAGCTTCTTTTGAAGCTGCCTGACACATTTCTTATGGGACGGAGAATCTCCACTCACCAGGGACAAATGCTTTCTCATGAGCAGCGAGCTCCGTTCACCTTAACTCTGACCGACAGCGCAGGGGCTTTTCTGACTGAGTGGAGGTCCCCGTCTGGCCGGTGGTCCGTACTTCAAGACCCACATTGGGCGCCACTTATCCCGTCCTGCGGGACTCAGTTATTCGAGGGTCTCGAAGGGGACCATGCCTGGAAAAGAACGGGCAAGAAAGAAGAGCGAGACCAAGCATATAGTTGTCAAGGTCTACTTTATTGTCACACAAGCAGCAAGTTTTAAGCAATAGGCAGGAGGAAGTTGGGAGGGGGAGCTAGGGGGAAGTAGGCTCTGGGCCAAGCCCTGGGCCAGGTGTCTGGAACAAGTTGTGGTTGTACACCGAAAGGTCATAGATGTTTATCTTGTTCTTGTTGTTCCTAAAGTCAGTCAAGCAGGA
This sequence comes from Tokudaia tokunoshimensis, assembly GCA_036184795.1. Taxonomy (NCBI): domain Eukaryota; kingdom Metazoa; phylum Chordata; class Mammalia; order Rodentia; family Muridae; genus Tokudaia; species Tokudaia tokunoshimensis. The sequence continues at coordinate 64,259,635 of BTHU01000004.1, read as the reverse complement.
TGGTTTAGAAGTTTCACACGAGGGGAGGGGTGACCTATTTTTTATAGCTGACAGGCAGCCTGCCAGCCCCCAACACAATTCAACCACAAGGGTCCCCAGCTTCTGTCCATTGGTTGGGTGTACGTATTTGCATCTAACACTTTCAGCTGCTTGTTGGGTCTCTCAGAGGGCAGCCATGTTAGGTTCCTGTCAGCAAGCATACCATAGCATCAGTAACTCTAAGGCCCCAGGGCCTCCTCTTGAGATGGATCTCGATTTGGCCCTGATATTGGACCTCCATTCTCTTATGCTCTTCTCCATTTTTGTCCCTGTAGTTCTTTCAAATGGGAACAATTCTGGATCAGAGCTTTTGACTGTGGGATGGCAACCCCACCCCTTCACTTTATGTTCTGTCTTTCCACTGGAGGAAGACTCTACAAGTTTTTCCTCCCTGCGGTAGAGAACTTCATCCAAGGTCCCTCCCTTTGAGTCCTGAAAGACTCTGATCTCCCAGGTCTGGTGCATTCTAGAGGGTCTCCCCACCTCTTCCCTCTCAAGGTTTCCTGTTTCCATTCATTTTTCCCTCATCAAACTATATTTTTTAACTTTTTTATTTGATCTTTTCTTAATTTACATTTCAAATGTTTTTTTCCCTTTGCAGTTCTCCCTTTTGGAAACCCTCTATCCCCTCCATTTCTGCCTGCCTTTATGAGGGTGTTCCCCATCCACCTGTAGAGAGCCATTTGGAGTGTCTCTTCGCTTGGCAGCCACGACCCAGCTGCCTGCATCCTTCTGAATAACTCCTCCCCCACCTGGTGGAATTCCAATAGCAAGTTGAAACCTTTTGTCTTCAAGGTGTTGCAAAAAGAGTTTCTGCAAAAAGAGTTAACCTCCCACAGATTAGCAGAGCTGTGGAACCAACATCCTCCAGTGGAGCCAGAGTTGCTCTGAGAAGACTTGCAACTCTGGGAAGGAAGTCATGCCCCCAAAGCATATATTGTCATTTTACCCCCAAGCAAGAGAGAGACTTTGTACAGCCATGCATTAGTGTCTGTGTGTTTTTCTCTCATCACTCCCTTTTATCTTCCCAGCTCTCCATCCACAGAGAACCCGATCATGTGTAACTCCTGGGAGGTTTCAGATGGCGTGCAACGTGGGGCCTGGAAAAGGAGAGAACAACCAAGGAACGCTGTCTTGGGTGGAGCTCCATGGAAATGGAATAAAGGTTATGTATCCAGGGCCTAGTAAGCAACATAAAGTATTAATTTTAGAGCTAAAAATGTCAAGTTTTGAAGGTTATCGTTGCAAGGGGCCCAAAGAAGTGATACGGTACTAGACTGAGTCAGCATAAGCCAGATGCTGATTTCAGCTAGGATGTGACAGCGATCTAAAACAGGGAATTCTGTTAGGCAAATTTTCCATGATCTAGAACTGCACATCAGGTGAGAGAAAATTAGGGCATAAAATAAATAAAATTTAAAAAAAGAGTAAAAAACACAAAAACAAAAAAAAAAAAGAAAAAAAAACAGATTTTAGAAACATGAGAGAGAAAGAGAGAAGGAAAATGGATTTTAAAAGCCTAATAGGCACAAGGAAATATAGAGAAGTCCTGTTTTCTCTATGAACTTTACTGAAATGACTGTTCTATGTTTCATTTTGTTCTAAATATGACTTTGGTGTATGTCTCTTGTTTGTCTTTGGTGCACCAATTCGTCCATGTGTCAATTTGTGTCTCATTGTTCGAATGGCTGTTCTATGTTTCATGTTGAAAAGAATAAATGGTAAAAACTTCATTTGCTGGTGGTACATGTCTTAATGCTGTCTCAGATTATAGTTATTTACCCTAGAAAAATCTATATAATTGTGGTTATTGGGTCCAAAGTGCTTTATCTCTTTAAATTATGGCTAGAAAAAGAAAAAAAAATGTTTGGTTTAAATTTATAAGATTTGTGTAGTTGGTTTACTCTTGTTTCTAATTGATGTTAAAGATATAAGTATGATTAAATGTCTTGACTATAGATAAGTTTTTTAAAAGTTGTAATCTCAGTAACAAAAATTTAGTTTAAAACTGGTAATTAAGGTTTGGAGCCATCTTTTTTTTTTATTTATTTTATTTTATTTTTTTAATTTACATTCCAAATCACTTCTCCTTTCCCGTTTCCTCCCTCCCCGAAAGTCCCATAAGCCCCCTTCCCTCCCTCTTTTCTCCATTCAACCCCCTCTCGTTACTCTGTCCTGGCGTTACCCTACATCCAGTCTTTCCAGGACCAGGGGTCTCTCCTTCCATCTTTTTAGAAATCTATTGATATGCGGATTGTGTCTAGGGTATTCCGAGATTCTGGGTCAATATCCCCTTATCAGTGACTGCATACCATGTGTGTTCTTTTGTGATTGGGTTACCTCACTAAGGATGATATTTTCAAGATCTGACCATTTGCCTAGTAATTTCGTGAATTCATTGTTTTTAATTGCAGAGTAGTATTCCATTGTGTAGATATACCACATCTTCTGAATCTATTCCTCTGTTGAGGGACATCTGGGTTCTTTCCAGCTTCTGGCTATTATAAATAAGGCTGCTATGAACATAGTGGAGCATGTGTCCTTATTGCATGCAGGTAAAGCCTCTGGGTATATGCCCAGGAGTGGTATAGCCGGATCCTCCGGGAGTGTCATGCCCAGTTTTCTGAGGAACCGCCAGACTGCTTTCCAGAGTGGTTGTACCAGCCTGCAATTCCACCAGCAGTGGAGGAGTGTTCCTTTCTCCACATCCTCGCCAACAACTGCTGTCTCCTGTGTTTTTGATCTTAGCCATCCTGACTGGTATGAGATGGAATCTCAGGGTTGTTTTGATTTGCATTTCCCTAATGACTAAGGATAATGAACATCTCTTTAGGTGCTTCTCAGCCATTAGATATTCTTCACGTGAGAACTCTTTGTATAGCTCTGTACCCCATTTTTTAATTGGGTTACTTGCCTCTCTGGAGTTTAACTTCTTGAGTTCTTTGTATATCTTGGATATTAGCCCTCTGTCGGATGTAAGGTTGGTAAAGATCATTTCCCAGTTAGTTGGTTGCCGCTTTGTCTTTTTGACAGTGTCTTTTGGTTGGAAAAACTTTGTAATTTAATGAGGTCCCATTTGTCTATTCTTGATCTTAGAGCATAAGCTATTGGAGTTCTGTTCAGGAAATTCTCCCCTGTGCCCATATGTTCAAGGTTCTTCCCTAGTTTCCCTTCTATTAGTTTCAGTGTGTCTGGTTTTATGTGGAGATCTTTGATCCACTTAGAATTGAGCTTAGTGCAAGGAGATAAGAATGGATCAATTTGCATTCTTCTGCATGTTGACCTCCAGCTGAGCCAGCACCATTTGTTGAAAAGGCTATCTTTTTTCCACTGGATGGTTTTAGCTCCTTTGTCAAAGATCAAGTGACCATAGGAGTGTGGATTCATTTCTGGGTCTTCAATTCTGTTCCATTGATCTACATGTCTGTTACTGTACCAATACCATGCAGTTTTTAACACTATTGCTCTGTAGTACAGCTTGAGGTCCGGGATACTGATTCCCCCAGAGGTTCTTTGACTCTTGAGAATAGTTTTAGCTATTCTGGGTTTTCTGTTATTCCAGATGAATTTTTGAATTGCTCTTTCTAACTCTATGAAGAATTGAGTTGGGATTTTGATGGGGATTGCAATGAATCGGTGTATTACTTTTGATAAGATGCTCATTTTTACTATATTAATCCTGCCAATCCATGAGCATGGCAGATTTTTCCATCTTCTGAGGTCTTCTTCAATTTCTTTCTTCAGAGACTTGAAGTTCTTGTCATACAGATCTTTCACTTGTTTGGTTAGAGTCACGCCAAGATACTTAATATGGTTTGTGGCTATTGTGAAGGGTATTATTTCTCTTACTTCTTTCTCAGCCTGCTTATCCTTTGAGTATAGGAAGGCTTCTGACTTGCTTGAGTTGATTTTATATCCGGCCACTTTGCTGAAGTCATTTATCAGCTGTAGGAGTTCTCTGGTGGAGTTCTTTGGGTCGCTTATGTATACTATCATATCGTCTGCAAATAGTGATAGTTTGACTTCTTCCTTTCCAATTTGTATCCCTTTGACCTCTTTTTGTTGTCTAATTGCTCTAGCTAGAACTTCAAGTACTATATTGAAAAGATATGGAGAGAGAGGGCAGCCTTGTCTAGTCCCTGATTTTAGTGGGATTGCTTCAAGTTTCTCTCCATTTAGATTGATGCTGGCTACCGGTTTGCTGTAAATTGCTTTTACTATGTTTAGATATGGGCCTTGAATTCCTGATCTTTCCAAGACCTTTAGCATGAAAGGATGCTGAATTTTGTCAAATGCTTTCTCAGCATCTAATGAGATGACCATGTGGTTTTTTTCTTTGAGATTGTTTATGTAGTGGATTACATTGATGGATTTCCTTATATTGAACCATCCCTGCATCCCTTGGATGAAGCCTTCTTGATCGTGGTGAATGATCGTTTTGATGTGTTCTTGGATTCGGTTGGCAAGAATTTTATTGAGTATTTTTGCATCGATATTCATAAGAGAGATTGGCCTGAGATTCTCTTTCTTTTGTCGGATCTTTGTGTGCTTTTGGTATTAGCGTAATTGTGGCTTCATAGAACGAGTTGGGTAGTGTTCCTTCTGTTTCTGTTTTGTGGAACAGTTTGAAGAGTATTGGTGTTAAGTCTTCTTTGAAGGTCTGATAGAATTCTGCAGTAAAACCATCTGGACCTGTGCTTTTTTTGGTTGGAAGACTTCCAATGACAACTTCTATTTCTTCAGGGGTTATAGGACGGTTTAGATGGTCTATTTGATCCTGATTTAATTTTGGTACTTGGTATCTGTCAAGGAAATTGTCCATTTCCTCAAGATTTTCTAGTTGTGTTGAATACAGGTTTTTGTAGTAGGATCTGATGATTTTTTGAATTTCCTCAGTTTCTGTTGTTATCTCTCCCTTTTCGTTTCTGATTTTATTAATTTGGATACTATCTCTGTGCTCTCTGGTTAGTCTGGCTAAGGGCTTATCTATCTTGTTGATTTTCTCAAAGAACCAATTCCTCATTTTGTTGATTCTTTGTATGGTTTTATTTGTTTCTACTTGATTGATTTCAGCCCTGAGTTTGATGATTTCCTGCCTTCTAATTCTCTTTGGTGTATTTGCTTCTTTTTGTTCCAGGGCTTTCAGGTGTGCCATTAAGCTGTTAGTGTATGCTGTCTCCCGTTTCTTTTTGGCGGCACTCAGGGCTATGAATTTTCCTCTTAGCACTGCTTTCATTGTGTCCCATAAATTAGGGTATGTTGTGCCTTCATTTTCATTAACTTTCAAAAAGTCTTTGATTTCTTTCTTTATTTCCACCTTGACCAACTTATCATTGAGTAGAGCATTGTTCAGCCTCCATGTGTATGTGGGTTTTCTTTTGTTTTTGTTGCCATTGAAGACCACCCTTATTCCATAGTGATCTGATAGGAGGCATGGGATTATTTCTATCTTCTTGTATCTGTTGAGGTCTGATTTGTGACCAATTATATGGTTAATTTTGGAGAAGGTACCATGAGGAGCTGAGAAGAAGGTGTATTCTTTAGCTCTAGGATGAAATGTTCTATATATATTAGTTAGTTCCATTTGGTCCAAGGCTTCAATTTGATTCACTGTGTCCCTGTTTAGTTTCTGCTTTCCTGAACGATCCATTTCAGAGAGCGGGGTGTTGATGTCACCCACTATTATTGTGTGCGGTGCGATGTGTGCTTTGAGTTTTAGTAAAGTTTCTTTTACGAATGAGGGTGCCCTTGCATTTGGAGCATAGATATTCAGAATTGAGAGTTCTTGATGGTGGATTTTTCCCTTGATCAGTATGTAGTGTCCTTCTGTGTCTTTTTTGATGACTTTAGGTTGAAAATCAATTTTATCTGATATTAGGATGGCTACTCCACCTCGTTTCTTGGGGCCATTTGCTTGTAAAATTGTTTTCCAGCCTTTTACTCTGAGGTAGTGTTTGTCTTTGACACTGAGGTGCATTTCCTGCATGCAGCAAAATGCTGGGTCCTGTTTACGTATTCAGTCTGCTAGTCTATGTCTTTTAATTGGGGAATTGAGACCATTGATATTAAGAGAGATTAAGGCATAGTGATTATTGCCATCTGCCATTCTTGACGCTATCTTTAGCGTCAAGAGTGGTTATCTACTTTTGGGTTTGATTCAAGAAGGTTATTATCTCATTTTTTCCAGGGTGTTGTTTCTCTCCCTGTATTGGAGGTTTCCACCTATTATCCGTTGCAGGGCTGGATTTGTGGAAAGATATTGTGAAAATTTGGTTTTATCATGGAATATCTTGGTCTCTCCATCTATGGTGATTGAGAGTTTTGCTGGGTATAGTAGTCTAGGCTGGCATTTGTGCTGTCTTAGTTTCTGCATGAGATCTGCCCAGGATCTTCTGGCTTTCATAGTCTCTGGTGAGAAGTCTGATGTGATTCGGATAGGTCTTCCTTTGTATGTTACTTGGCCCTTTTCTCTTACTGCTTTTAGTATTCTTTCTTTGTTTAGAACATTCGGTGTTTTGATTATTATGTGACGGGAGGTATTTCTGTTCTGGTCCAGTCTGTTTGGAGTTCTGTAGGCTTCTTGTACGTTCATCGGCATCTCTCTCTTTAAGTTAGGGAAGTTTTCCTCCATAATTTTGTTGAAGATGTTTACTGCCCCTTTAAGTTTCAAATCTTCACTCTCATCTATACCTATAATCCTTAGCTTTGGTCTTTTCATTGTGTCCTGGATTTCCTGGATGTTTTGGGTTACACGTTTTTTGCATTTTGCATTTTCTTTGACTGTTGAGTCGATGCTTTCTATGGAATCTTCAGCACCTGAGATTCTTTCTTCCATCTCTTGTATTCTATTGTTGATGTTTGCATCTATGACTCCTGATTTCTTCCCAAGGTTTTCTATCTCCAAAGTTGTCTTCCTTTGTGATTTCTTAGTTGTTTCTACTTCCTTTTTTAGTTCCTGGATGGATTTGCTGAGATCCTTCACTTGTTTGTTTGTATTTTCCTGTATTTCTTTAAGGTATTTTTGCATTGCCTCTTTCAGGATTTCTTCCTGATGACCCACGTTCTCCTGCATTTCTCTGAGTGATTTTTGTGTTTGCTCCTCATGGGAATCCATCTGTTGATCCATTGTCTCCTGCATTTCTTTAAGCAGTTCTCGTGTTTCCTTTGTAAGGGCATCTAACCGTTGATTCATTTCTTTAAGCAATTTTTGTGTTGCCTCCTTATGGGCATCCGTCTGTTGACCCATATTCTTCTGTATTTCTTTATGCCAATTTTGTGATTCCTTTGTGAGTGCATCTACCCGTTGATTCATCTCGTTAAGCGATTTTTGTGTTGTCTCCTTGTGTGCCTCCATCTTTTGATCCATGGTCTCCCGCATTTCTCTAAGCGATTTTTGTGTTTCTTTTGTAAGTGCTTCTAACCGTTGATTCATGGTCTCCTGTAATTCTTTATGAGATTTATTTGTGTCCTTCTTGTGATCCTCTAATAGCATCATGAGAAGTGATTTTAAATCCAGATCTTGTCTTTCGGGTGTGGTGGGGTATCCAGGATTTGCTGCTGTTGGAGAGTTGAGTTCGGATGGTCCCACATTACTTTTAATTCTGTTAATAACATTCCTACGTTTTCATTTTGCCATCTGGATACCTCTGATGTTAGTTCGCCCTGCTGCCACTGGCTGTTGGTTGGACCTCCTGTGAGCCTGCAAAGCTATTTCTGCCCCCCTCTGAATTGCCAGGATTCCCCTGGCACCGATTTCTGGGGCCTGCCTTCTCCTGAGTCACTTTGGAGCCCTAATGTGCCTTGCACCAAGTGATCTTATATTGGGGAGGCCTTGCACATCCAAAGGCTCAGCCTAGTGGATTCCTGGAGCAGAGGTCGCCAAAGGGAGGCTGGTAGGCTCCTGCCCTGTGCAGGGGTGTGTGATCTCTCCTGGGGGGGGGGAGGGGGCATCCCTCTGCCAGGCAGAAGTCCCACAGCAGAACTGGCTCGCTGGTTACTGCAGATCAGCCCCGCACTTGGGAGCTGCACACACACAAGCCGCCCGAGACCCAAGTGATATTAAGCCTGTCTGTCTCAGAACCTGGCTGTCCCAACTTCCCAGTCACTGGAGCAAAGATGGTGGAGTGCAATCTGCACACTCTCCGTGGCGCCGCTCACCCTGCAGACGCGATGGCCTGCCGATCTGGCACCCAGACGACCACAGCGCTGACCCGTTCTCGGGCACAGACGGAAGCCCCAACAGGCCGTGTCCCAAGTGATGTTATATTGGGAAGAGGGAGCTTGGGGTTCCTGTCTCTTCAGCGCAGTCTGCGGGAACAGAGGTCGCGGAAGGAAAGCTGGTAGGCTCCTGCCCAGTGCGGGGTCCCTCTGCCAGGCAGAAGTCCCACAGCAGAGCTGGCACACTGGTTACTGCAGATCAGCCCAGCACTTGGGAGCCGCATACACACACGCCGCCCGAGACCCAAGCGATATTATGCCTGTCTGTCTCAGAACCTGGCTGTCCCAACTTCGGTTTGGAGCCATCTTAAGCAAAACATGGCATGACCCAACCCAGGAAATACAGGCCTCTATAGATAACGTCCAAATTGGCATAATATTCCATGTGGATCTTATCATAGTCTTATAAGAGATAAGATTTAAAATAATGTTTTCTTAATGAGATATTATAAGTTACACTGTCATGTATTCAAACATGAGAACTGGCAGACAAACTTTAAGGGGTGAAAGTAATATGCTTGCCACTGATTTTAAAGGGAATAGATTGTTTAAAATTGGGCTTTACTTTTCAAAGTTGTAGATATGTTCTAATATTACAAAAAAAGGTTAAGAATTATGTTTAAATACTGCCAGTGTACTATCAACTGCAGTTTGCAGTCCAACTGAAAGCTCACAATTCTTAAAGATGATTTCTAGAGTGATAAGTGTTAAAAACAGCTGTGAACAGTATAGGCCTGCTGCTACTTTTTCACAATTTTATTAGATACAGTTGTAAAGGTAAAATTTCACCCAAGATTAAAATGAAGATTTCAGTGGGATTTTAGTAAAATTTTTCTGGGTGTCCTCAAATTTTAGGATATTTAACTTGTAATTCAAGCCTTAGATCGTAATGTCTGGCTGCAGGCTACTGTCCTGCCAGACAGTCGGGTTTGGGTCTGGATTTGACTATAGGCTCAGATTAGAAAATATTTATATTTGAAGTTAGTACAAATAAAGCTGAGAGCTGTCTCAGTGTGCAGGTTTACTTTTGCATTACAAAACCGACCTAAATAGTTTCTGGCCAAAACAGCATTCTTAAAGATTTATCCAGGTGTGGTTCAAAATAAAGTTCAAATTTAAGAAGTATAAAAGCCTAATGATGCTATGAAACTTACGAAGTCATTAAAATTTGTCCTGCCTAGTGCTGAAGATAACGCCGACCTGTGAACTTGCTGAGTGCCCTGACAATGGTGACTTTACCTGACTATGTCCCAGATTAGATACACGGTCTTGTTTATATCTTGTGGGACAGAGAACATGGAGACTGTTAAAACTGACTTAGACAAATTAATCTAAAAGAGAAGTTATAATGACTCTTCACCTTCTTTTAATGTGATCAATTTACTCTATCATGGAGTGGTCTAGTAATAAGTCCAATATTGGAGATTCCAATTATGAAGATGGCTAATAATCTTTATCAGGCAACTGAGTTAATTTCACATATAGTCTCCTTTCTTTCTGAGAAGTAAGGGTTTATCTGTTGATTCTCAAAGCCACTTCCCCCAAACAGGGAAGCTAGGCTTTGTGTTTTTCGAAATACTAATTTACAACTGAATTGAATACCTTGGATGTTCCAGAGATATGTTAATTCTGTTCTGCTTCTAACTTCTAACCTTTTATGTTGAGCAGACTGTCTCCATCCAGGTGAGCCTGGATGGAGACACTAGCAAGGCAGTTGGTGACTAATTAACTCTCTGGTATCAAAGCCTATACAAGTGGATCTCCATCATGGAGCCACATAGAACTCAGATCTATGTGTGTCTGCTTTTGAGTTGACATGGATAACAGGGAGAGTTTGCAAGCAAAGCATTGCAGAGGGAGGACCATGTTTTCTGGCTCTGAGTCCCTGGTGAGCACACCTGATTTGCATAGGGTTTGGTGTTGGATCATTCTATGCTCTGTGGGGATCTCCCACTAATTAAAAGCTCTATCCCCTCCTCTCCAAAAGACACCAAGAGCCATCTAAGATGTGGAAACAATTATCTGTTATCCCCAAGGAGAATCAGGTCCCTGTTCTCACTCCCTGGTAAAAGGCCCAACGTCATGGATGGATTACTATCCACTTGATTAATACCCAGTCATCTTAAAACTAATAAAGAGGGAGGAGATGTAGAGAACCATTTGGAGTGTTTCTTTGCCTGGCAGCCATGACCCAGTTGCTTGCATCCTTCTGAATAACACCTCCCCTACCTGGCAGAGATCTGAGAGCAAGGTGAAGCTTTTGGCTTCAAGGAGTTGCAAATTCCTGCAAAAAGAGCTAACCTCCCACAGATTAGTAGAGCTGTGGAGCCAACATCCTTCAGTGGGGCTGGAGCCCCGCTGAGACTTGCAATTCTGGGAGGGAGGGTCATGCCCCCAAAGCATTTATTGTCATTTTACCCCCAAATAAGTGAGAAACTTTGTACAGCCACACATTTATGTCTGTGTGCTTTCTCTTGTCACCCTATTTTATCTTCCCAGCTCTCCATCCACAGAGAACCCGCTCATGTGTAACTCCCGAGAGGTATCACCCAAGCACTCCCATCTTCCTGCCCTGGCATTCCCCTATACTGAGGCATCAAGCCTTCACAGAACCAAGGGCATCTTGTCCCACCGAAGCCCAACAAGGCCATGTATTTCAAATTCATTCATCTAGTGGTGCTGATCTTGCCTTTAAGGGCCTGATCACCCTCTAGTATTCAACGTTAGCATTTTTCAACGCAAAAGATTCAATCAGTGCTTTAGTATCATGTAGGTCTTATACCCTTCTATCTATATTTGATGTCACCCTTAATAAAAAGTCAGTGATTTTTTTTTTGGACCTTTCATAATGTGAGTAGATGGTTCAAGTCTTTTTTGTTTCTTCAAACTTGTCCCAGTCTTTTAAAACTGCCGTGCTACATAGTGCCAAGTTTGCCTCATCATATACTACTTGCATCTGAACCTCTGCCTATGAACTTCACTTACGCTGATCTTAAAATATATTAATATCTCTGGTCTTATTTCTCTTTTCCATCTCCTTAAACCCTTCTCTCTGCCATAAAAGCCATTGTAACTGAGGACCAAGTTCTAATATTGTTATTATCATATAGTAACTTTATTGGAAAATTTTACTCTTTTGAATTGGCTAAGAATTTAATATCTTCTTTGCATATAGTGAGTGCATACCCTAAGAGGTGACACTTTATTCAAATTTTCTCAAATCCAGTGTATCTGCTGGTTGCTCCCTATGTTCTTCAAATCCCTTGAGTTCAGTATCTGGTGGTATTTGTTGTTTACTTACAGGATAAGCTAATGTAGGTTTTCTAACAACCTTTGTCTGACTTTCCTGATTTTCATTCAAAATGTTGGTGGCTTTAACCTTATTTCTTCTGTCTCTATCTTAGTATCCTTCTAAATTAATTTATAATTATTTTCAAATTTTAATTCTAAGGATTATCTCTGGTTTCCATTTTTTTTTTTTTTTTTGGTTTTTTCAAGAGAGGAGTTTCTTTGTGTAGTCCTGGCTAACCTGGAACTCACTCTGTAGACCAGCCTGGCCTCAATCTCAGAAATCTTTCTGCTTCTGCCTCCAAAGTGCTGGAATTAAAAGCGTTCACCACCACTTCCTGGCCAGTATCTTTCTTTACCTATATCTCTACTCTTTTAGTATTTTCCACATTTTTATTTAGAAGTTTTTCTGATTTTTCTTCTAAGGCCTGTCTCTAAAGCCCTCTTCTTTGAGAATGCACAGAAAATCATGATGATTATTAAGATAAGGATTACCAGCTTGGTAATAAGCATAATTGATAATGTGTCCATCCAAGTTAAGTCATCTGTCTCTTTCTCTTTTGTTTCGATATTTAAGCGATTTAAAGAGCTTTATAACAGAATCCAGATGCTCTGTGTTATTGATTTTTTCATCTTTTATCTCATTCCCTTTAATATTATTAATTTTTAAATTCTTTTTTACCTGTCTATGATGTTTCCCACTCTTTTTCTATTAACCATTTAAAAATAATTCCAGTGCCTTTACTTTGGTGTTTGGAAACTTGTATTTCTACAAATCAGGTCAATTTTATTCATAGTTTTACATATCATGGCACATTTATCTTCAGAAAAATATTTTCAGGACAGGCAAGAATGTTTAATTATGTTTGGAATTAAGTGTTGATATTATATTTCAAAGTCCTTATATACATTTTTATAAGTGTAATATCAACTTTATCTACTGTTGTCATCATCAGTGACAACAATGAGAAATTTACCAAGATATCCACTATGTGAGCTCATGAGTTGATGAATTAGGAAAGGTGAATAAATGTTTTGTGATACATGAAGTACATCTTTAAATAATAGATGGAAATAGTTAGAAACAAAAATTATCAGAACTATGTTTGTTATGTTGTATTATGGCTTGTTTGGTGTTTGTTTTCCACAGCAGAAAGTAACATTTATCTGTTACATGAGGAAACATACAAATTGAATGGATTTATTTGACACTGATTCATGTGTTCAACATGTTATTAAATGCTAACATAAATTATAAGTTATGCATATACCAGAAAATTTAGTCACATATAACAAGTATATTAGAGATCAAAGATATTTAATTATGTTCTGTAGCCTTCATATGGGATAATATGAGTGAATCTTAAATTGATGACTAACAAGATGTTAGGACATGTACAGATGTAAATCCATGATCAAAGACATATCCACTGCCACCTAGATTCATATAGATGTTAATATATTACTATGATCTCGAACTATAAATCATTTTTCTAGAAGTATGTTATAGTTTTATTAAAAGCATAATATAAATAGTACAGTATTTTCATACTTCCAAATTCTTGAAAGTGTTTTACAGTATAACATATAATTTAATAATTATTTTTGCATTATCATAGTAATGTTAAAATGAGCAATAGTATATTTGTCCAAGGGAAATACAGTATTGATCATTAAAAGATAGTTAAAGAAGCACTACTTTTTGGAAGGTGAAATGTGAAAGCAAGAAATGTAGATATAGAATAATTTAATCATGTCATTGAACAGGTGTGCTGTTTCCAGTCTGTGGATTCTGCAAGTGCAAATCTCTTGTGTCAGATGTTGACAGTAATTGGAATGATACACACAGAAGGAACTTTATGATCAGATTCTAAATAAAGCCCAGATTTCACTCATTTGTTCTATTTCATCACAACATCTATGTGAACAGAATCTTTGCGTGTGTGTGTGAGTGTATGTGTGTGTGTGTGTATGTGTGTGTGTGTGTGTGTTGTCTTAGATAGTTACTAGGTCTTATAAGCTTCATTATTTAACTTTTCTCTGTCAAAAAGTACAGGTTCATTTCTCTCATACCTGATGAAAAATTGGAAGCATCGTTTGGTTATAGTATTAATCACAACATACTTGCAATTGATCAGCAGTTTAAATTAATAATCTTAAGCCTAGAAAAATGTTTTGTATTCTTTAAGTGAATTTAAAATATAATCTGAGTGGTGAAGGTTGTGCTGCACTGATTCCTTTGATACCTTCTTTGGAAAAGATCGTGACTACATCTTCTTTTATCTTTTATTTTGCAATACATACCCTGAGACATACATGAAAATGACACATGCTTTTTTCACTGAGCATGAATTTTACGATTTATTTTGGGGCTCTTTGAGACCGTACCCACAATTTTCATTTGGGCTCTCTATACTCAAAATGATTTATGAATTACACCAATATCTATAATTCTCTGTTTCTCAATTTCTATTATCTTCCACTGTGTTTTCAAGAATTTTAATATCAACAATATTAGTTTGTGCAATTTAAAATTTCCTCAGAGCTTTAGAGCTACTTTGATAAAGTCTCTTTCACTGTATACTAAGGCAGTGCTCTGTTGAGGTGTGGCTGGGTAATGGGGTTGGGATGCCTTTGTCTTTGCACTAGTTCACATATGTCTTGACTTATCTAAGTATTTTATCACAATTTATAACAATGTATTGTTATTAGTCTTTGGAATTGCTCTTTTAATAGTAAAGTCCATGTCACTTGGCAGTTAACTATATTTGTTGTTATATCAGTCAAGTCTTTTCTCTCTAGAGATTATTCAAGGAAAGAAATCCTTCAGAGGAGAGTTCTTCAATTGAATTTGATCCAATATTTTAACAAGTAATTCATAATTACCTTTGAGTCATTTAAGTCCATAAAGCCATGGAAATATAAATATGATTTAAGAAAGGTGAGAAAATTATTCTAAAGACCAATTTTTAGTGAGTGCATTTTGAAGACATTTTCCTCTGCTCAGGAAAAAATTATATCACTCTTGTCTACACAGGGTAAATCTGAACTCTAAACCTGCCCATCATTACATAGAACTAGAGTAGATAGACACATGGAACTCATTCTCCTTCCTTCATGTGAAGTCTTTTCTCCCTGTAATTTACTATGAGGAGAAAAATTCACATAATCGATACAAGCATCTTTTATATGTGAACCTTTTGCTTATTGCTCCCTTTACCATTGGAATTGAAAACTTTTATTTCCCCAAATTTGACCAATTTTTGTTTATACTTGTACCAATTATAGCATATTTATTTTTCTTAAAATATATTGTCAGAGCAGGTAAGAATGTTCAATTAACTTTGTACATTAAGGGTTAATGTCATACTTAAAAGTCCTTATATAAGTTTTCAAAAATATATTCCCATTTTATATATCACAGTCATCATCAGTAAAAGAGGTCATTACTTTCTTCGCCGATGAGAAATCCACCAAGAAATCCAGCATGTGAGTTCTTGAGCTAATGGAGTAGGCAAAATGTGTAAGTACTTTTGTGATACATGAAGTACAACTAATATTTTTTTAGATACTCCCCACAAAGAAATTTCCGTGGAAAAAATATTAGAACATAGAAGTTAATCAGAACTACGTTTGTTATGTTATGGCCTGATTGTTATTTTTTACCAAGGAAATTAAGATATATTTATTATCATAAACATACAAGTTCAATTAATTTGACCTTGATTCATGTTGGTTACATTTTATATTGCATGTTAACAAAGAAATGTAGTTTATAAGGTATGTTTATATGAGAAAATTTTGTCACATTTATAAATATATTAGAGTATATTAGAGTATAAGGGAATATATATTTATTTTTGTTCTGTAGTCTTTGTATGAGGTTTTATTATGAATCTTCAAATGATGATTATCAAGATGTTAAGGTATACATGATGGAAATCCATGATCAGAGATTGCCACATCTACAGTCACCTAGTTTCATATAAATATTAGCATATTACTATGAGTTTAATCTATGTGTTATAATAAAATATAATTTGATATAAACTATGAATTATAATAAAAGTATTATAATTTAATTGAATATACAGTATAACTAGTCCATAGTTTTTACAGTATCAAATATTTTAAAGCTATTATAGGAATGTTAAACTTAGAAATGTTATATTAAGTCTAGGGAAATACAGTGTTCATAGTTAGAGAAGCACTACTTTGTGGAATGTGAAATATGAAAGCTGAAACTGTAGATATAGGATAGTTTACTCATGTCATTCAATAGGTATACTGCTTCCAGTCTGTGAATTCTACAAGTGTAGATCTCCTGAATCAGATGTTGACAGTAATTGGAATGATACACACAGAAGGACCTTTATGGTCAGTTTCTGAATGAAGCCCAGATTTGAATAATGTGTCCTATCTCACTCCCACTTTTACATGAATACATTCTGCTTTCTTCTAGACAAGACTCATTTCTGGATAGAAAATATTACCAGAATATATATATATTCTAAAGTTAATATGGCTTTTAATTTAATTGTACACCTCAATATTATTTATGAATTTTAATATATAACATATATTATCATATCATATATATTTGTGTATATTTGTAATTATGGTTAGAAAATAATGAGACATATGTTTCCTTTCACCAGATATAGAGTTTCTCTTTAGTAAAGGAATACTAAACATAGGCACGTGCACAAACATACACACACTCACACACACACACACATTATATAACATTATATTTTCTGGTCCTTGATAATGATCCTATGTGGTTGAGATGACTTATTTTCTTTGGTCATGGGAAACACATAAGCAATGATAAGTGCTATCGTCTATATATATTTTATCATGTACTGAAAAGTAATTAAGACTATTACATACAGTACTATAAAAACCACCAACAAAATCTAAGATTATATATATATGTATATATATATATTATATATATATATACATATATACGTTCCAATTGTAGAAATGATAAGGTTTGGGTGCAGGGAGGTTAATCATGTGGTCCAACATTACTTTCATAGTAAAGAAAAGAACCGGAGAAAGCATCAGAAAGGCACATTGCACCAGTGTTCACATTAATAACCAGTGATGACAGTTCTGATGCAAGAATGTCCAAGAACCTCTCTGGATACACAATTCAAACTTGTTCTCTTAAGTTTAATTAACTTTTTTTTACAGGTTGTAAGCCTTTGAGAAGTATATATAGATGCTGAATAATGCAACAGCAATGGCGAGCTGGATGCTCATAGATATCCAGATGATGTTTTAAATATGTATTCCATAAAACAACTCACATGGCACCATAGTTCATGTTATTCACCAGTGATAATAGTTCTGTAGCAAGAATGTCCAGGAAATTCTCTGGATACCATTAAAGAGGATAATTAAAGTGTAGTACATAGTAATGTAGTTAGAAGACAAAGTTTAAAGTCGTCCTTTGAAATTGAATGTGAAGATTGTAAAGGTGGCCATTTTCTACAAAGTGTATTCAAATTTGTAATAGTGAAAAGAATCAATCATATGGGTGATCACAGATATCCAGATAATGTTTTTAATGTGCTCTTCATAGAACAACACCTTTAAACACTGACTCTGTATTGCTTGATATATTCATTTTAAAAAATATTTATTTTATGTGAGTATTTGTCTTCATGTATATATGTATGTGTACCATATGCATGCATGTTGCCATGTAGGTCAGAAAAGATATTGAACCCATGGGAACTAGAGTTGCAGATCTTTGTGGACCATTATGTGTGTGTCAGGAATTGAACTTGGGTCCTCTGTAGTTCAAAATCATGTTCTTAATTCGGAATAAATTCTCCAGCCCCTTATTGAAGACTGTTGACATAATAGACATTATACTTCTAGAATGCAGGTGCCCTTTTTAACTTTTCTAACATGTTTGTCAAAAGCAACATATTTTAAATAGTAAGTTTATGTATAGGAATATACTGCAGAAATACAGTGAGATTTAAAATTAAACCGTGTTTAATCCTTTCAGGCGCAGCTAAAATTTCCATGGAGAAACAGAATCATCAAGAAGACATAGAGTGCTCACTGAACACCTACTGTATATTCACCATTGTAAAAGCAATAGAGGCAATGGTTTTCATGTTAAAAAGTATATATTTGCAACTAGTCTTGTTTGAGTTCTCAACCCTGAAATAAGTCTCCTAAAAATGTCAATGGGAGAGAACCACAATGTCACAGAATTCATTTTTGTGGGTCTTAGTCAAGATCCTGCTGTGCAAAAAGCATTATTTGTCTTGTTTACACTTACTTACATTGTGACAATGCTGGGCAACCTGCTCATTGCACTGACAGTGATTGCCAGTCCTTCCTTAAACTCCCCAATGTACTTCTTTCTTGCCTGTCTTTCAGTCCTGGATGTTCTTTATTGCAATACCATTTCACCAAATTTGATTATAGACTTATTTTATAACATAAAGAATATCTCCTTCAGAGGTTGCCTGTTCCAGCTCTTTGTAGAGCACTTATTCAGTGGTGTTGAGGTCTTCCTTCTGGTATTCATGGCCTATGACCGCTATGTGGCCATCTGTAAGCCACTGCACTATTTGACCATTATGAACCAGCAGGTGTGCATTATCCTGTTGCTGGTATCTGGAGTTGGAGGCATGGTACACTCAGTGATTCAAGTTCTGATTGTATATAAACTTCCTTTTTGTGGTCCCAATGTCATTGATCACTTCATGTGTGACATGAATCCATTACTGGTACTTGCATGCACTGACACCTACTTCCTTGGCATCACTAACATTGCCAATGGTGGAGTAATCTGTGTTGGAATTTTCACCTTGCTCTTAGTCTCCTATGGAATCATTCTAAACTCTCTTAAGAGTTACAGTCAGGAAGGAAGGCTCAAAGCTCTGTATACCTGCAGTTCCCATATCATGGTTGTCGTCTGTTTTTTTGCTCCCTGTAGTTTTATAAATGCTAGACCTGTCTCCATCTTTCCCATTGATAAGTATATTACTGTGTTTTATACAGTTGTTAGTCCCATGTTGAATCCATTGATATATACCTTGAGAAATTCAGAGATGAAAAATTCTATTAAGAAGCTCTGGTATAAAACTCTAACAACATAAATTAAGATTGTTTTCTCACTGAATATGTTATTAACTTTAAATCAAAAATTAGAAATAAATTCTAACAGTGAATGCTGTGCTGTGCTCATTTAGGTATATCTTGCTATACAAAGTCATTGAAAATTAATAATAAATTTTCAGTTGTAATTGTGATCAAGGTAATTATGAGCCTTATTCATTATTGTTCAGCCTAGGAAGTGTTTAGAAGATGAAAAGAGTTATGGGAATCTTTCATATTACAAGTAAAAATAAAGCAAAGTGACATTGAACTTTATTTTTCTCAGGTTGAATTGAAATGAGATTACAAAAATGTCAGTATTGGAAATTTTGAATCACCCATATTCATGAGAAAATAAAAAAGACTGATAGCACTTCAGGGATTAAAAGAAACCTTTTGAGCGAGCAATTTTTGACTAATATATCAGTATGGTGGACTTGTGTGTCTATTTCCTACATATTGCTATATATATATATATATATATATATATGTATATATACATATATATATACAGTAATATATATATATATGTATATATGTATATATATATGTATGTATGTGTGTGTGTGTGTGTATATATACACACACACACATACATACATTTAGATAGTCGTAAACTCCCTGCTGTGAGTCCTAAATTCTTTTTTTCTTTTTTTATTAGATATTTGCTTTGTTTACATTTCAAATTTTAACCTCTTTCCACTTTACCCCACCAAAAACCCCCTATCCCATCCCCCCTCCCTCTGCTCACACCGCCCCGAGCAATTTCCTGACTTGCATTCCCATATTTTGGGGAATTGAGCCTTCACAAGATCAATGTCCTCTTCTCTCATTGATGTTTGAAATGGTCATCTTCTGCTCCATTTGCAGCTGGAGCCGTGGGACCCTCCATGTGCACTCTTGGGTTGGTGGTTTAGTCCCTGTGAGCTCTGGAGGTGTTGGATGGTACATATTATTGTTCCTCCTGTGGAGCTGCAAACCTCTTCAGCTCCCTGGGTCCTCTCTCTAGCTGCTTCATTTGGGACCCTATTTTCATACTATTGGTTGGTTTTGAGCCATGGGTGTTTTGATCCACTTTCCAAGAAGGATCAAAGTATCCACACTTTGGTTTTCCTTCATCTTGAGCTTCATGTGGTCTGTGAGTTGTGTCTTGGGTATTCTGAGTTTTTGGGCTAATATCCACTTATCATCGATTGTATAACATCTGTGTTCTTTTGTGATTGGGTTACCTTAACTCAGGATGATAGTTTCTAGCTCCATCCATTTGCCTAAGTATTTCATGAATTCATTGTTTTTAGTAGCTGAGTAGAAATCCATTGTGTAAATGCACCATATTTTCTGTATCCAATCCTCTGTTGAGGGACATCTGGGTTCTTTCCAGCTTCTAGCTATTTTAAATAAGCCTACTATGAACATAGTGGAGCATGTGTCCTTATTAAATGTTGGAGCATCTTCTCGGTATATGCCCAGGAGTGGTATAGCTGGGTCCTCAGGTAGTGCTATGTCCAGTTTTCTGAGGAATCTTCAAACTGATTTCCAAAGTGGTTTTACCAGCTTGCAATCCCACTAGCAATAGAGGAGTGTTCCTCTTTCTCCACGTCCTCTCCAGCATTTACTCTCCCCTGGGTTTTTGATCTTGGCCATTCTGACTGGCATGAGGTGGAATCTCAGCATTGTTTTGATTTGTATTTCCCTGATAACTAAGGTTGCTGAACATTTCTTTAGGTGCTGTAGGGCCATTTGATTGTCCTCAGTTGAGAATTCCCTGTTTAGCTCTGCACCCCATTTTTAATAGGGTATTTGATTCTTTGGAGTCTAACTTCTTGAGTTCTTTGTTTTTAGAGGATATTAGTCTTCTATCAGAAGTAGGATTGGTAAAGATCTCTTCTCAATCTGTCGGTTGCCGTTTTGTCCTATTGACAGTGTCCTTTGCCTTACAGAAGTTTTGCAAATTTATGAGGTCCCATTTGTCGATTCTTGATCTTAGAGCATAAGCTATTGGTGTTCTATTCAGGAAATTTTCCCTTGTGCCCATCTGCTCCAGGTTCTTCCCCAGCAAAAACTATTCTCAACAACAAAGAACTTCTGATGGAATCACCATCCCTGACCTCAAGTCCTACTACAGAGCAATAGTGATAAAAACTGCATGGTATGGTACAGGAACAGGCAGGTAGATCAATGGAATTGAACTGAAGACCCAGAAATGAACCCTCACACCTATGGTCACTTGATCTTTGACAAAGGAGCTAAAAACATTCAGTGGATAAAAGAGAGCATTTTCAACAAATTGTGCTGGGTCAACTGGCAGTCAACATGTAGAAGGATGAAAATTAATCCATTCTTATCTCCCTGTACAAAGCTCAAGACTAGTGGATCAAAGACCTCCAAATAAAACCAGATACACTGAATCTAATAGAAGAGAATGTGGGGAAGAACCTGGAGCACATGGGCAATAGGGAAGATTTCCTAAACAGAACACCAACAGCCTATGCTCTAAGATCGAGAATATTTTTAATAAAGGGCCCAGAGAAGAGTTAGGGACATTAGTAAATTAATAATATGGAAGCTGACAAAGTGGTTATGTCACAAGCAACCAAAGGATCCCAGAGGGTCTGTGAAAGTTGGAAATAACTGTCTATACAAACACATGTACTCAAGGAGGCAGGAACAGAATGCTCTTCTCCTGGACATATCTTGATCTTCTAATGCTCCCATTCCATTGCCAAGACAAACCTCACAGTCAAACATATTCACAAATGCATGTGAACATGAACTTCATAGTATCTCCCAGCCCTAGGGACTGTGAGCAAACTTCAGCAGACTCCAAGACATACACACACACACACACACACAGGGACAAACAGTCTGACACACAGACAGACAGATACACATAGACACACAGACACATGCACATTGACACAACCACCCCCAACACACACCTACATAGAGACACAAACACACACAGATCCACACACATATGCAAACTCACACACAGACACAATCACACTGACACAGCCAAGAACACACAGAGCCAGAGACATATATACCTAATACACACACACACACACATACACACACTCACATACAAACACACACACAAACACACACACACACCATTATGATCATCACCATTATCTGTGCCAGAACTCACAAGAGATTGATAGGAATATCACAATTGTTTCCTGCACATTAAACACCCGACCTGGTGTAGTAAGGATCAAGAAATGGTGATGGAAAACCACCCAATAACCTAAAATTCCTGTATTCTCTAAGTCTTGATATTAGAGGAAGATAAGCAGTTGGACACCACAGCTTTGTTAACTCTTCTTGACCTCAAAAAAGGTTCTGCTTTGGATGCTTTGTGGTCCATAAGCAGTCCTGATTTTTTGTGTCTAAGGGTACACAGAGGCCTCAGTGAGATCCTCCTTCTGTTCTCTCTCTCTCTCTCTCTCTCTCTCTCTCTCTCTCTCTCTCTCTCTCTCTCTCTCTCTCTCTCTCTCTCTCTGTGTGTGTGTGTGTGTGTGTGTGTGTGTGTGTATGTGTGTGATTTCCACTAGCTAACACCTACAGGTCCCCTCAAACCCCAAGACAAAACTTTCCGATACTGCAGAAGTTGACATACCTGATGAGTTGCCACAAGAGCAAGAAAAGTTACAAGTCCCAAACTGGCTTGGTGAATCTTGTGCTGCTACCCTCCCTGTTCTGACCCACACGAATCAACATCTCAGGTGCCATGTTTGTGCAAGGTGCCAGGGTCACAAAAGAGTGATTTTCTACATCTATCTGAGTCCAAATGCTCACTCTATCTTCTGTGACTTGCTGCCTACAAACAATGGCTTACCACACAGCAACTTTGTCCATATATCTTATTGATAGCACCAGCCACTCCAAATTTACACTCCAAATCATTTCCCCTTTCCCGTTTCCTCCCTCCCCAAAAGTCCCATAAGCTCCCTTCTCTCCCGCTTTTCCCCATTCAACACCATTTTTCTTCTCTGTCCTGGCATTCCCCTACATCCAGTCGTTCCAGGACGAGGGGTCTCTCCTTCAATCTTCTTGGAAATCTATTGATATGTGAATTGTGTCTAGAGTATTCCGAGATTCTGGGTTAATATCCCCTTATCAGTGACTGTATACCATGTATGTTCTTTTGTGATTGGGTTACCTCACTAAGGATGATATTTTTAAGTTCTGACCATTTGTCTATGAATTTCGTGAGTAAATTGTTTTTAATTGCAGAGTAGTATTCCATTGTGTAAATATACCACATCTTCTGAATCCATTCCTCCGTTGAGGGACATCTGGGTTCTTTCCAGATTCTGGCCATTATAAATAAGGCTACTATGAACATAGTGGAGTATGTGTCCTTATTGAATGCATGTAAAGTCTCTGGGTATATGCCCAGGAGTGGTATAGCTGGATCCTCCGGGAGTGTCAT
Source organism: Tokudaia tokunoshimensis (assembly GCA_036184795.1). Classification (NCBI taxonomy): domain Eukaryota; kingdom Metazoa; phylum Chordata; class Mammalia; order Rodentia; family Muridae; genus Tokudaia; species Tokudaia tokunoshimensis. Next base: position 64,236,522 of record BTHU01000004.1, on the reverse strand, counting down.
GCCCAGTTTTCTGAGGAACCACCAGACTGCTTTCCAGAGTGGTTGTACCAGCTTGCAATCCCACCAGCAGTGGAGGAGTGTTCCTCTTTCTCCATATCCTCACCAACAACTGCTGTCTCCTGTGTTTTTGATCTTAGCCATTCTGACTGGTGTGAGATGGAATCTCAGGGTTGTTTTGATTTGCATTTCCCTAATGACTAAGGATGATGAACATCTCTTTAGGTGCTTCTCAGCCATTAGATATTCTTCAGGTGAGAACTCTTTGTTTAGCTCTGTACCCCATTTTTTAATAGGGTTACTTGCCTCTCTGGAGTCTAACTTCTTGAGTTCTTTGTATATATTGGATATTAGCCCTTTGTTGGATGTAGGGTTGGTAAAGATCATTTCCCAGTTAGTTGGTTGCCACTTGGTCTTTTTGACAGTGTCTTTTTCCTTACAGAAACTTTGTAATTTTATGAGGTTCCATTTTTCAATTCTTGATCTTAGAGCAATAGTGTTAAAAACTGCATGGTATTGGTACAGTGACAGGCATGTAGATCAATGGAACAGATTTGAAGACCCAGAAATACATCCACACTCCTATGGTCACTTGATCTTTGACAAAGGAGCTAAAACCATCCAGTGGAAAAAAGATAGCCTTTTCAACAAATGGTGCTGGTTCAACTGGGGTCAGCATGCAGAAGAATGCAAATTGACCCATTCTTATCTCCTTGAACTAAGCTCAATTCCAAGTGGATCAAGGACCTCCACATAAAACCAGACACACTGAAACTGATAGAATGGAAACTAGGGAAGAACTTTGAACATATGGGCACAGGGGAGAATTTCCTGAATAGAATTCCAATAGCTTATGCTCTAAGATCAAGAGTTGTGCCCTATTATACTGTAGGCATTGGTTAAGCTCTGACTCTGAGTCAAAGGAAATTGTAAGGATATTCATGGTGTCAATCATTTCACTTCTTTTCAGTATACTATGAATTGAATAATATACTGAATTCAGTATATTATGAATTGTATATCAATCTGAAGACAGCAAAAACAATTAATTTTCAATGCATGTACAGTGCCTGAGGCTTCCACTGTCATTCCTTTATCATGGCGTTCCATCAACTCCAGTGAAGAGGTATAGTGTGCTTACATAGACACTGGATCTTTAATGTCAAAAATACCCATGTAAACAAGTTTTAATACAAGTTGTCTGTTTTCAACTTACAAAATAAATGAAATAGCACAACAATCCCAAAGGTTTGATGTATTTCTTCTAAGTTAAACACTAAGAACTATGAAATATATTTAATTCTGTAAAAATTACCAGGACATGAAGTCATCATGATACAAATTATCATTACTGAATTATGAGCTAATATATATGCCAGAAAAAAAGTAGTTGTAAGAAATAAAAAAAATTACATTTGGAATTGCTGTACTAATCTCATTTTTCTGATGAATTTAAAGCTGACAGTTTCAGAAGAATGGATCACTTAATGTTTTTTTTTAATGGATGCAATTTCCTATGTCTCTCCAATCTGAATTCAAAGAACTACTAAGTCTTCTTTTAGTCTGATTGAACTGAAAGTGGTTGTACACCATATGATGTACACACTGTGTAAAAACTGGAATTTGCTTCTTTAAGAAAAATATATAAATGTGATACTACTCAAGGTGAATGACTGTGGCATATAATTTCCTTCCTCCCTGCACAAAGGGTAAGTATGATGAGTTTTGTATGCATTTGTAGTCTTTGTCTTTGGTATCTTAACTGTATCAATTAATGTTACCTTCATGCTTCAACCATAGAGACTGAGACTCAGCTCTTCAAGTCAAGTCAACTACAAAAGTTGGAGGTAGTATTTAAGCTCAGGTTTACTGACTCTGTATGTAATATTTTTCCACTTACAGTTTCTAATACTCAAATCAGGGGAGAAAGCGATTGAATTTATTGTCTCTATGCAAGTGTGAAAGTTTTCATCCTTAGTTATTTTTCAAATCTTTGCTAATGAGATAGATTGGGAAGCAAAACTATGAGCTCCATTGCAGTTCCCAGAGTTAACAAGCACAGTGACTGCAAAGACTTCTCTGTGTGGCAGGTGCTGCTTAATGATTCATCATCCATTAAGGCAAGGTCATGGAAAAATACAGTGAGGCTGTGATTTTCAGGAATAATAATTCAACTTTTCAAGGAAATAGAATAGATAGTGTGGACTCTATGAGAAATTCAGAAACTGTGAATCTTTATTTGGTTGTTTTTTATTCATATGGTTGGTTTTCACTTCAGCAAACACCACCCCCACTGCTTCACCTTCACAACACATGTATATTCATATTCCTCTTATGCCCTGTCAGAAATTATATGCAGTATTCATTCACCTTGGTTAGTTTTACATTCTGGAAGGTTTTGCAATGTCTGCTGTTATTGATATCTACCTGGAGTGTTGGACCTCAGTTCTTAGCCATGACAAAAGTATTATTGTCTGATTCAACTAGCTCTTTGATCCATAACGTATCATCAAAGAAAGCTCATACCAAAGGAAACTACCTATACTCTCATTTTTCTATTCTGCACGATATTAAAAGTCAACATGTTCAACTTAATTTCACAAACCATCACTTTTAAGACAGATGTGCCCAGCTTCAAAACTTCAATTGGTTCATTATTTTCTATAAAATAAGTTTGAAGAAAACCTGACTATTTCTAGGAAACCCTAACTAAGTATCCTACTGAAATATTTCTTCTTTCAATTTTAATTCATATTTTCACGTTTCACATGATCCTATCATATTTTATTCTTGATATTAGCTTTGCCTTCTTGTTTGTTCACAGAAGCTGGGAAAACCCAGGATATCTCCCATACAATTCAAGCCACCTCTAGACAAATAAAAGTCTCTCTAGGGCTTGTAAGATTCGTGGTTTGGACAGCTAATGTACTGTATCCTAAGTCGTCACACCTCCACAGAGGTACCATTTTTTTTTTATTATTGACTATAATGGTAATGGTAATCCCATGCAAGAATAAAACCACACATCTTTCTATCTCTCTCATCTGCTTCACCAAACCCTCCAATGATGCTGAGGAGAAGGTGATATACACATTGTAGACAAATTAATTTTTCCCTTTGGATGAATGGAAACACAAGTATTTGACATAATTTTCAAAGAGACAGTAATTGGAGATGATAGATGCATGCATGTGCACAGTCACTCCCACATGTATGATGAGAAGTAGGGAGAGGAGAGCTAAACAAACTGAACTTTAGCCAAAGTTCCTGCTTGGCTGGCCTTATCACATGGAAGATGAAGACATGCCCTTTTGCTATTAAAGGTCTAAGAAAAAATATATGAAAATAAATGGAGAGCATTATCATAATGCATTGCCTCCAAATACACCAGATTCTGGGTAATTCACTATAACCTAGATCTGGCACTACTCCAGAATACTAGAAAGAAATTATGTGATTGTCACATATGAAATTGAAAGGAACAATTCTCAATACCAAATGCCAAAAAGGAACAATAAGAAGAGATAATGAAATGCAGTCAAAAGCCTTACAAACAAAAGAGCCAATTTCCTGTGGGGCTGCTGTGTCCTAAGAGACAACAAAATGAGTTCATTGTCTGCAAAGAAGTGGACACTATAAAAAAACCAAGCTTGACTTGTCAGTACAATTGTTTTATATACCAGATCTGTCATTTAAGTAAAAAAATAAAACTGAGGAACACAAAATGTTACTGAAAGAGCAAGGAAAAACCATAGTTGATGCCGATAATAAGAAAAGAACTATTAAAAGATGAATTTAAATATAAGAATTTGTAAATCACTAGAGATACTAAATGAAATTTTTAATTTTAAATACTGAAAAATATATTAGTTAAAATGAAGACTCAACATTTAGATTTAATGGCAGATTAGAAGGGCATGATAGAGAATTAGCCAAATGGAAGGAATATCATATATGCATACCCAAAACAAAAAAACAAAATAAGTGAAAGAAATATTTTTAAAATAATAAAAGAGCTATTGTCATTGTCATTAGTTACTTCCAGAAGTTGAAGATAAGACACTATTGCTGATGACACTACACACTTCAGAGGCCTGGGAGGAATTGAACTAGAAACTCATCTCGAAGCTTCCTTTCTGAGGATGCACTTTCATCATACAGCTTGTTATCCAGTTGGAATGAAGGCCTGATCAATAGAAGGGAATTCATCCCTTGTATTTTAAAACTACCCAACTACCCAAGACTAGTGAGGTGACAGACATAGAGGAGAACTGACTAATGCCATTTTCCTAAACTATTGTAATCTCTAACTACATTCTAGATAGTTACTCATATACCCACAGGTTAGTGTAGCTCTTACTCCTCAGCAAAGTGTCCTATTTTATGCCTGGTGAAGACTACAACCCCTACTCCTAAGGCTCAAAGAATACAGGGAAGATGAGTCATAAATATAAGCCCTAGGAGCAAGATGTCTCAATCAAGATTCCCTAGACATGAGAATGAATATGCACCCATGAAAACCGAACTATATGGTTTGCTTGAACAAAACTTATATGATGATAACACCACTTTTCATGCTAACATAGATGGGGAAAATTCTACCACATTTCTGCCTGCCCTCAGATAAAGAGCTACAAGTGGTTAATAGTTTCTGAGAGTTAATAATTTCTTTTAGGGAAGATCTGTTATGGAAATTGCCCAATCCCAAATGGCCAGCTATGAACACGCAAAGAAATAAGTGATGCTAATATGAGTCAGGTGGTTTACATACATACATACATATAATATATTATATATAATATATATATATGATTAAATAATTTAAATAATATTTTATATATATATATAATTTTAAAAAAGGTGATTATTAATCTTATGGTAAGTAGGGGAAATGGAAGGAGTTGGACTGGGATGCTGGAAATTAAGCACTCATGAAGTTACCCAAAAACATTTACCTAAAAAAGAAAAATAAATTTCAGAAATTCTCTGTTATACCTTTGGTATATTTACTATACCTTTATCTCAGCCCCTTCAGTCATGTGGTTAGGAGTCTTGATAATAGCACATAGTTCTTGAATATGCTAGTCCTACTTCATAAATCGTTGCATACAGCGCTCTCAAACTTGTCCCCCATGAATGATATTCTTCTGCTTGGCTGAGACTGTTGGTAATATTTTCTTTGTTATTTTCATTGGACTTATTTAGTTTTTCATTTCAAATATTTACTTTTTTCATTTTCTGTTTCCTTGCTGGATTTTCATGTTGATTTCATCACTCATTTTGCTGGTATTTTCTCCATTGCTAACATTCTTCACTATGTCCTGAATAAAATAATCTGATTTTTTGTGTCTGTTTTCAGCTCATTGACCATTTTGCTAGATTTTAAAAATATCATCTTCTAGAATTTTAATAATTTCAGTATCTTTTAGTTCAAAGGTTGAGAAATCACAGTCATTTGAAGAGGCCATGTTGCCCTGGTTTTCATTGTTATGTGATTTGCTCATATTTTCATTTGGAATACTTTTGGCTTTCTTTCTTTCTTTCTTTCATTCTTTCTTGTTTGTTTGATTGATTCGGAAGGGAGTAGTGGAAACTTCTTATTGCACAGCCTTTTTAAATAATTTTTAATTATTAGCAATCAGTTGCATGTGAAAAAATGGAATCATGGTATATGGAAGAACCAGTGCACTGCATGCAGGAATAATCAATGAGCAAATTCAATCAAGTGAGCATGCTCAGTGAGTTGGAAAATTAAACTTTCTGTTCAATTTAATAAATACAAAAAATGAGCAGCTATTAGATGTAGGTTAGGCTAGGTATTTACCTTACAGTACTATGTTTATATATTCCATATATTCTGATCATTGTTTTTCCCTCCATTAACACCTCCCAGAAACCTCATCACCTCCTATCCTACCCAATTATATGATCTATATCTCACTTTTTAGGAAGTAGTAAAAAAACAAAACAAAAGAAATCTCTCTCTCTCTCTCTCTTTCTCACACACACACACACACACACACACACACACACACACACACACACTATAAAAACACAAACCAAAACCATTTGAGTGCGAGTCCTAAATTCTTTTGTACGTTGTTAGTCAAATAGAAGTAAGGATGTACCTACCTTCTGAAAATTTTATATATAGTAAGTTAGAACATTCCATATTAGTAATATCTGGACTTTGCTAAATATGTGGACTTTGGAAAGATGTTTCATCATATTCTGCATACTTTGTTCCTAGTAACCACAGCAAATGGCTTAAAACTGTCTAAATGTAATTTCAGAGGTTCTGATGCTCTTAAGCTTCTCTGGGCACTTGAACTCTTGTGACACAAATATATTCAGGCTCATGGAGATACACATAAATCTAAAAATAAATGTTAGGATTCAAGAAACAATAAGAAATTTTTTCTTTATTCCCTCAGATGCATTCTGCTGTAGAGATGGACTACAATTTAATAATACTCCTAAATACAAAGTACTCCAGATTCTCCTTATTATGAACACTATTACAACAGCTGTCCTTCCAAATCTTTCCCTTTCTGATAATCTTTTAGGGCTATGTTCCAGATATGAGATTGTTAGTGAGTAGAAAAATGTATAACTATTTTGTGTAAGGTTTTGGTTTTCTGCTTCAGTCTTGTTTTTCTGTTACACATTTAAATACTCTAGGTGCTGTTTTTTTCTCATCACATCCTAGACCTACAAATTAGCTTAAAAAATCTCGCAGAGTTAAATTCAATAATCACTTATTTCAGTTGTCACTGAGTAGTAGATATAAAGGATTAGCTGATGGTGTTGTCCAATTTTGGATACTTGGCAATTTAAACAAAAATTCCTGAACTATGTACTTAGTAAATTTAGTCCCAAAGCATTTATTCCTGGTAATAACCTTTGTGTGTGTGTGTGTGTGTGTGTGTGTGTGTGTGTGTGTGTGTGTGTGTGTGTGTAAAATCTTTACATGGAGGTGAAGCTTTGTGGGACATACAATAGTTAAACTTGATAGTTTTACAGGATCAGAATCACTGAAGTAACCAATCTCTAGATATGTCTTTCAGAGACTTTCTAAATTAGATTAATTTAGGTGGGAAGGTCTGCTATAAATGGGGACAGCACAATTCCATGGACTGGAGTGTTGGGTTCATATAAAGGAGAAGTAAAAGAGAGTACAAGCATGTAATCTCTTTGCATCTCCATTAGATGCAACATGAGCGACTGCTCAGGCTTCTGTTACTACAATAGCACAGTCAAACTGAGAATTAAACAAAGCCTGCTTTTCTTAAAGCAAACAAACAAACAAACAAAAAAAATTTTAACAAACAAAAAATACTCTGTAAGTATGCAGTGAGAGAGAGAGAGAGAGAGAGAGAGAGAGAGAGAGAGAGAGAGCGAGAGCGAGCGAGCGAGAGAGAGAGAGAGAGAGAGAGAGAGAGAGAGAGAGAGAGAGAGAGAGAGAGAGCGAGAGCGAGCGAGCGAGAGAGAGAGAGAGAGAGAGAGAGAGAGAGAGAGAGAGAGAGAGAGAGAGAGAGAGAGAGAAATACAGGGGGGTGGGGCAGGGCTCAGCACACATGTGGAGGTAAGAGAATAACTTTTTCAAGTAAATTCTCACTGTCCATCTCATTCTGCAGCAGTTCCTCTCTGGCTTCTGTCACTTTGTTATGTATTACAGGCTGGTTGTCCTATGAGTTTATGGGTAATTCTGAGTGCTGTGATCACAGACCTGTGCATCAACTTCCGTTTTTTATGCAGGTTCCAGGTATCTGAATGATGGTCATCAGGCTTACACATTACCACTTCACTCAGCAAACCATCTGTCCTGATATTCCTCTGAAGAATCCTTTAAAATGTTAGTACAGTATTATTTACTTTGAAGAGTGTGATAAGCACATACCATGGTGTGCATTTGCCAGCCACAGAACAACTGACAGAATTGGTTCTTTACATCATGTAGGCCTGGAGATTCAAACTCAGATCATCAAGTTTGGCAGCAATTGTTTTTACTCACTGAGCTATTTTGCCTCTCTACTCTCCAAAATTATCTTCTTGATGGTCCTTCTCTATATTCTTCAAAAGAACACCATTTTGTTTTGTTTTATGATACATCATTTGCCACATTTGTCTAACATTCCAAGTTTGTTCTGAATGCTAAGGTTACAGGCATGTGACACCTTCAATGGCCTTGGAGAAATTGATGTGTTTTTAATTTGGTTCTTTGTTAGAGATGGGCTTTTTATAGCCAGGCTTGCTTTGAACTCAGCATGTTAACACTAATAGTCAACTTGAACTTCTGATCCTCTTGTCTGTAACTCTGGAGTAGTATAGCTGTGCGGTATGCATCCAGTTTGTATCATACTGGAGACCAATCATACCCAGAGTGGTGTTCCTGCCAGATAGGCCTTCTGTCCAGCAAGATTCACTGCCCTTCCAGTCATCTTTTAATTGACTAGTAAATAAATCAGAACTTAAGCTTGCAGTCTTCTTTGATGGTGACACAACAGGTCTGGAGACTCCACCAACATGCTCCAGGGACTGTCTGGATAACAGAAACACTGTGAGGACATTCTGTTCCTTCTACAGCCGTGGCAGGTATAGAATGATCTCCAAGGCTTCAGCAGCTGTCACTGTCGCAGCAAACTCAGAGGTGACCCTAGTGAGGCTTTAGCAGCTTCGGTGGGCACTCTCTGAGACTGCTTGTATGTATATGACCTCTGAACAAGATCCATCTGTTTCTTGCTGAGGTGGGCTTTGTAAGGAGATAGGCCTTTGTATTTATCTCTGTGCAGTCATGGCCACAGTCAAGAGTATTTAGTGTCTGAGAAGAAGCTGAAATGCTGTCCAGACATAGGAGCAACAGAAATGGGAGCAAATATCCTGTAGAAATTGAAGTTTTCTGTGATGTTTAAGGCTATCTATAGTCACATGATTCCCTTTATATCTTGATATGGTTGTCACTGGATGTTTTAGGTTCATGTTATTTTTGTTTGCTATCTTGTTTTCTGTTTTAGAGAGATGAGTTTAGGTTTTCCTATGATTTGTGATGTTTTATGTAGTTATATGATTCCATCATGATACCAAACTATCTTTTCTAAAATTTTTTATTTTTTATTATATTCAACACAACATATATTTTTATACCAATCATAAAATGATGGACATGTTATTAAATGAACATAAAAAGATAACGTCATTTTGTTTGTTAGTTTGTTTTTCTTGTTTTCAGTAGAGCTTAAAATCTTGCCTCTTATTGTGTTACAAACCCAAATAAGAACAATTTTTAGACATTGGAGTTCATTGTAAAAAGGCTGTAAGAGGATCAGAAGTAAGGAGGACACAACATCTGACCCAACACCAGGAGTAATTGGGACCAGTGGAACACAGACATAGAAACTCCACTATGTTCATAGCAGCCTTATTTATAATAGCCAGAAGCTGGAAAGAACCCAGATGTCCCTCAAAGGAGGAATGGATTCAGAAGATGTGGTATATCTACACAATGGAATACTACTCTGCAATTAAAAACAATGAATTCACGAAATTCCTAGGCAAATGTTCAGAACTTGAAAATATCATCCTTAGTGAGGTAACCCAATCACAAAAGAACACACATGGTGTGCAGTCACTGATAAGGGGATATTAACTCAGAATCTCGGAATACCCTAGACACAATTCGCATAAAAATAGATTTCCAAGAAGATGGAAGGAGAGACCCCTGGTCCTGGAAAGACTGGATGTAGGGGAACGCCAGGACAGAGAAACAAGAGGGGGTTGAATGGGGAAAAGAAGGAGGGAAGGGGGCTAATGGGACTTTTGGGGAGGGAGGAAACGGGAAAGGGGAAATGATTTGGAATGTAAATTAAAAAAAAATAAAAAAATAAAAAAAAAAAGAAAGAAATTCTACCCCAGTAGTGGCATGGGTTTTTTCTGGTCTCTGATAGTGTCCAAAGCAGACTGTATTTGTCAGGGTTCTCTAGAGTTGCAGAAGGTATGGGTAGTCTCTATATAGTTAGGGAATTTGTTGATATCTTACAGTTCGTAGTCCAACTCCCCAACAATGGACAGCAGCAGCTGTGGATGGAAGTCCAAGGATCTAGCAGTTGCTCAGTCCCACAAGGTAAGCAGGCAAGGAAGAGTGAGAGTCAATCTTCCCTCTTCCAATGTACTTTTATATGTCTCCAGCAGAGGGTGTGGCCAAGATAAAAGGTGTGTGCGATCATGCCTTTAATCCCAGATGACCTTAAACTTGGAGGTCACCTTATCTTAATCTTCTGGAATTCATAGTCACTATGCCTCAAGATGTCCTCGTCAAAATCCAGGTCAGAAACTTGAATCTCTGAGCCTCCAGATTAGGATCATAGGTGAGCCTTCCTTTTCTTGATTACTTCATTTCAGATATGGTCAATTTGACAACCAGAAATAGCCGCTATACAGACCTTGGGTGCACACTTCGCAACCAGTCGCACAACACCCAAAGGAAACTCCACGCCCAGGCACTTTTACATGGCCCAGGATCTCAGGATCACAGGATCACAGAATCACAGTTTCACAGAGACAGCTTGACTCTGAGGAGTTTTGACAAAACAGGATCACAGGAAGGACAGGTTCCAGTTAGATACAGATAACCAGAAGGTGATAGGCAAGCATGAGAACATAAGCAACAGAAAGCAAAGGTATTTGGCATCATCTGAACCCAATTCTTCTACCATAGCAAGTTCTGGATATACCATCACACCAGAAAAGCAAGATGTGGATATAAAGTCACTTCTCATGACATTGATAGAGGACTTTAAGAAGGACATAAATAACTCCCTTAAAGAAATACAGGAGAACACAGGTAAACAGCTAGAAGCCTTAAAGAGGAAACACAAAAATCCCTTAAAGAATTGCAAGAAAACACAATCAAATAGAAACTAGAAACAATAAAGAAATCACAAAGAGAAACAACCCTGGAACTAGAAAACCTAGGAAAGAGATCAGGAGTCATAGATGCAATCATTGCCAACAGAATACAAGAGATAGAAGAGAGAATCTCAGATGCAGAAGATACCATAGAAAACATTGACAACAAAAAATTATACTGAACATAGTGATGCAGAGATTTTCAGCTGTTGGAAAACCTCAAAGTGAGAGTCAGATGAAGTAATTTCTATATATATAAACATGCAAAGCACCTTGATATTAACTAATGAATTCTAAAGTCAATTGTTTTAAGAGTTCTTGAGAATCTTATGAAGACTGAAATAATTAGAGACAAAGAATGTCATATCTAATCATCTATAAAAACATTGGGGTGGATGCTCCTAATGCCTAACATTATCTTTCAAAGGTATACATTACAAGTATGAACACTTCAAATACAAGACTGCTGTTGTGTCAATTAATATGTGGATTGACTGTCCAAGGAATATATTTCTAGAAAAGAAGATTCTCCACTGAATTTTTTCTTGACAACTGTGCTAAAAATGTAACATTTTAATTAAAAAAAAGTGTATTAGTGACTGCAATACAGAAATTCACAGAGATTTTGCTTTAAAGTTATTTATAACTGAACTTCAGAATACCATCAAGAGTAACAGTTTTCATCATGCATTCTTATGTACATGCGCTTTATTTATTTCCATTGTTTCCTCCCCACGTTAAAGTCTTGTGTTTCTGTCATACTGCTCCAATTTCTTCCTTTCTTTTCTTTTGATATTCACCTCTTCCTTGTTTTTATTGCACACATTCCCTCACGCTCTTTGTTTACCATCTTCCTTATGAACTCTTTTAATGAAACATTTCTAGTACTACCTGGATCCAAGAGCAGAATATTGCAAAATACAGTGAATCTTGTGCTTGAATTGGTCATATTTGGAATGTCAACCTTTGACATATCATCTTAGCCTTCAGAAGCAGCCAGTACATTCTTTTTATGGACTATTAGAGGTAACCTCTTGGTTTTCCAACTGATTTTTGCACACTCAGAAATTCCATAAAACACAAAATTGGAAACCATAATATATATGCTGAATCTGTAAGATAAATTCATGAATAAACACTAAAATAAAAGTAAAATGACGTTTTCAGACGAGCAACCTCCAAATATGTTATTGTTTTTTCTTTCTCTCTTTTTATTTGAAGTTTTCTTTATTTACATTTCACTCCCCCTGGTTCTATGAGCTTGTTCTTCTACCCATCCACACTATACACCTGCCAGGGAGCTCTGGGGGACCTGGTTGCTTGATATTGTTCTTCTTCCCAGGGGTTTGCAAAACCCTTCAGCTCCTTTAGTCCTTTCTCCAGCTCCTCCATTGAGGACCTGGTGCTCAGTCAATGGCTGTCTTCTAGCCTCCACCTCTGTATTTTTCAAGCTCCACAGACAGAGGAGAGCCTTTCAGGAAACAGTCATATCAGGTTCTTGTCAGCAAGCACTTTTTGGCATCCACAATGGTGTCTGGAATTGGCAACTGTATATGGGATGGAATCCAAGGTACAACAGTCTCTGGATGGTCTTTCCTTCAGTCTCTGCTCGATACTTTGTCTCCGAGGTTCCTAACATGAGTATTTTGTTCCCTCTTCTAAGAAGTACTGAAGTATCCACATTTTGGTCTTTCTTCTTGAGCTTTATGTGGTCTTTGAATTGTATCTTGGGTATTACAAGTTTTGTGGCTAATATCTGCTTATCAGTTAGTACATATCATGTGTATTCTTTTGTGATTTATTTGATTCTCTGGAGTCTAACTTCTTTTTTTATTGAATATATTCTTCACTTATATTTCCAATGTTACACACCTTCCTGTTTTCCCCTTTCCCCGATAACACCCAACCTATTCTCCCACCCCTGCCTCCAAGAATAAGCTCTTCTACCCAACCCATACCCATGACCCCCATAAGATTTCCCCACACTGGAGCCTCTTTTGAGCCTCCACAGCACCAAGGACCTCCCTTCCCACTGATGCCTGACAAGCCATTTCTCTGCCATTCTTTTGGCTAGAACCACATGTACCCATTGGTTGATGGCTTAGTCCCTGGGAGTCCTGGGTTGTCTGGTTGATCGACATTGTCATTCTTCCCATGGGTCTGCAAACCCCCCCCACCAGGTCCTCCAGTCTACCCTCCAACTCCTCTATTGTGAACTCAGCGCTCAGTCCAATAATTGGCTGCTAGTATTCACCTCTGTATCTGTAAGGTTCTGGAAGGGCTCCTCCAAAAGACCATAACAGGCTCCTTTTGGCTCACACTTCTTGTAATCTATAGTAGTTTCTGGGTTTTGTGACTATTTATAGGATGAGTCCTGAGGTAGGACATTCTCTGGGGGGTCTTTCTTTCAGTCGCTGTTCCACTCTTTGTCTCCACAGTTGTTCCTGTGAATATTTTGTTCCCTTTCTCAGAGGAAGCAAATCACCCCCACTTTGGTCCACCTTCTTCTTGAGCTTCCTGTGGTCTGTGAATTGTAACATGTTTATGTTGAGCTTTTGGGCTAATATCCACTTATCAGTGAGTACATACCATGTGTGTTCTTTGTGATTGAGTTACTTCACTCAGGATGACATTTCTAGTTCCATCCATTTTCCCTAAGAATTTCATGAATTCATTGTTTTTAATACTTGAATAGTACTCCATTTTGTATATATACCACAGTTTCTGTATCCATTCCTCTGTTGAAGGACATCTGGGTTCTTTCCAGCATCTGGCTATTATAAATAATGCTGCTATGAATGTAGTGGAGCATAAGTCCTTATTGCATGTTGGAACATCTTCTGGGAATATGCCTAGGAGTGGTATAGCTAGATCTTCAGGTAGTACTATGTCCAATTTACTGAGGAACCACCATACTGATTTCCAGGTCGGTTTTATTATCTTGCAATCCCACCAGCAATGGAAAAGTGTTCCACTTTCCCCACATCCTCTCCAGTATCTGCTGTCTCCTGAGTTTTTCATCTTAGCCGTTCTGACTGGTGTGAGCTCTATACCCCATTTTTAATAGGGTTATTTGACATTCTGGAATCTAACTTCTTGATCTTTGTATACATTGGATATTAGCCCTCTATTGAATGTAGGATTGGTAAAGTTCTTTTCCCAATCTGTTGGTTGCCATTTTGTCCTATTGACAGTGTCCATTGCCTTACAGAAGCTCTACAGTTTTATAAGGTCCTATTTGTCAATTCTTGGTCTTAGAGCATAAGCCATTGTTGTTCTATTCAGGATTTTTTCCCCCTATGCCCATGTATTTAAGGTTCTTCCCCACTTTCTCCTCTGTAAGCTTCAGTGTATCTGGTTTTATATGGAGATCCTTGATCCACTAGGACTTGAGCTTTGTACAAGGAGGTACGAATGGTTTGATTTGCATTTTTCTGCATGTTGACCTCCAATTTATCCAGCACCATTTGTTAAAAATGCTGTCTTTTTTCCACTGGATGTTTTTAGCTCCTTTGTCAAATATCAGGTGACCATACGTGTGTGGGTCATTTTCTGTGTCTTCAATTCTATTCCATTGATCTTCTTGCCTGTCTCCGTACCAATACCATACAGTTTTTATCACTATTGCTCTGTAGTAGAGCTTGAGGTCAGGGTTGCTGATTCCCCTAGTAGATATTTTGTTTTGGAGAATTGTTTTAGCTATCCTGTGTTTTCTTTTTCAAATGAATTTGCAGATTGATCTTTCTAGCTCTATGAATAATTGATTCGGAATTTTGATGGAGATTGCATTGAATCTGTTGATTGCTTTTGGCAATATGGCCATTTTTTTACTATATTAATCCTTGCAATCCATGAGCATGGGAGATCCTTCCATCTTGTGAGATCTTCTATGATTTCTTTCTTCAGAGACTTGAAGTTCTTGTCATACAGATCTTTCACTTGCTTCGTTATTGTCACACCAAGTTATATGATATTATTTGTGACTATTTTAAAGGGTGTCATTTTCCTAATTTCTTTCTCAGCTTGTTGTTCTTTTGAGTAGAGGAAGGCTACTCATTTATTTGAATTAATTTTATATTCAGCCACTTCGCTGAAGTTGTTTATCAGGTTTAGGATATCCCTGGTTTAATTTTTGGGGCTGCTTAAGTATATGATCCTATAATCTGCAAATAGTGATACTTTGACGTCTTCCCTTCCAATTTGTATACCTTTCACATCCTGTTGTTGTCTAACTGCTCTGGCTAGGACTTCAAGTTCTATATTGAATAGATAGGGAGCCAGTGATCAGCTTTGTCTGGTCCCCAATTTTAGTGGGATTACTTCACATATCTCTCCATTTAGTTTGATGTTAGTTCCTGGTTTCCAGTATATTGCTTTCATTTTGTTTAGGTATGGACCCTGAATTCTCCAAGACTTTTATCATGAAGGGATGCTGAATTTTGTCAAAATCTTTTTCAGCATCTAATGAAATGATCATGTGTTTTTTTCTTTAAGTTTGTTAATGTAGTGGATTACATTGATTGTTTTCCATATATTTAAACCATCCCTGCATCACTGGGATGAAGCCTACTTGACCATGATGAATTATTGTTTTGATTCATTCTTGGATTCAATTGTCCAGAAATGTGTTGAGAATTTTGCATCAATGTTCATAAGGGAAATTGTTCTGAAATTCTGTTTCCTTGTTTGGTATGGGTTTGGTTTAGGGATAAATATTATTGTGACTTCATAGAATGTATTGGGTAGTGTTCCTTGAGTTTCTGTTTTGTGGAATAGTTTGAAATTAGGTCTTCTTTGAAGATCTGATAGAATTCCCCACTAAACCCATCTGATCCTGGGCTTTTTTTGGGGGTGGGAGACTTTTAACAATTGCTTCTATGTCCCCAGGACTCATGGGACTATTTAGATGGTTTATCTGATCCTGTGTTCACAATGCCCCCTGGTATGTATCTAGAAAATTGACCATTTCATCCAGATTTTCCAATTTTGTTTAGTATGAACTCTTGTAGTAGGATCTGATTATATTTTTGAATTTCCACAGTTTCTGTTGTTATGACTCCCTTTTCATTTCTGCTTTTATTGAGTTTTGTTAGTGCCTCTGTGTCCTCTGGTGAGCCTGGCCAAGTGTTTATCTATCTTGTTGATTTTATCAAAGAACTAACTCCTGGTTTTGTTGATTCTTTGTATGGTTCTTTTTGTTTCTGTTTGGTTGATTTCAGCCCTGAGTTTAATTATTTCCTGCTGTCACTCCTCTTGTGTGCATTTGCTTCTTTTTGTTCTAGAGCTTTCAAGTGTGTTGTCTAGCTGCTAGTGTAATCTCTCTCCAATTTCTCTTTGGAGGCACTTAGAGCTATGAGTTTTCCTCTTAGCACTGATTTCATTGTGTCCCATAAATTTTGGTATAATGTGTCTTCATTTTCATAATTTCTAAAAGTCTTTAATTTCCTTCTTTATTTCTTCCTTGACCAATCTATCATTGAGTAAAGCATTGTTCAATACCCATGTGTATATGTTTTTTGGTTGTTTTTGTTTGAACTCAAGACCAACCTTAGGCCATGGTGATCTGATTGGGTGCATGGAATTGTTTCAATATTCCTGTATCTATTGAGGCCAGTTTTGTGACCAAATATATGGTCAGTTTTGGAGAAGGTACCATGAGGTGCTGAGAAGAAGGTGTATTCTTTCGCTTGAGGATGGAATGTTCTATAAATATCTGTCAGATCCATTACGTCCATAACTTTACTTAGTTTAACTGTGTCTCTGCTTAGTTACAGTCCATGATTTGTGCATTGTTGAGAATAGGGTGTTGAAGTCTCCCACTATAATTGTTTGGGGTGCAATGTGTGCTTTGAGCTTTAATAAAGTTTCTTTTATGAATGTGGGTGCCCTTGCATTTGGAGCATAGATGTTCAGAATTGAGAGTTCATCTTGGTAGATTTTTCCTTTGATAAGTATGATGTATCCAAGTTTATCTTTTTTGACAACTTTTGGTTGAAAGTCGATTTTATCCAATATAAGTATGGCCACTCCAGGTTGTTTCTTGGGACCAATTGCTTGGAAAATTGTTTTCCAACCTTTGACTCTGAGATAATGAGTGTCTTTGTTACTGAGCTGGGTTTCTTGTATGCAGCAAAATGTTGGGTTCTGTTTACTTATTCGGTCTGTTAGTCTATGTCTTTTTATTTGATAATTGAGACCATTGATGTTAAGAGATATTAAGGAAAGGTGATTGTTATTTCCTGTTATTTTCATTTTTACATGTGAAATTCTGTTTGTGTGGTTATCTTCTTTTGGGTTTGTTGAAAGAAGATTATTTTATTGCTTTTTCTAGAGTGTAGTTTCCCACATTCTGTTGGTATTTTCCACCTATTATCCTTTGAAGTGCTGGGTTTGTGGAAAGATATTGTGTAAATTTTGTTCTGTTATGGAATATCTTGTTTTCTCCATCTATGGTAATTGAGAGTTTGGCTGGGTGTAGTAGCCTGGACTGACCTTTATGTTCTCTTAGAGTCTGTATGACATCTTCCCAGGATCTTCTAGCCTTCATAGTCTCTGGTGAGAAGTCTGGTGTAATTCTGATAGGTCTGCCTTTATATGTTACTTGACCTTTTTCCCTTACTGCTTTTCATATTCTTTCTTTGTTTAGTGCATTTGGTGTTTTGATTATTATGTGCCAGGAGGAGTTGCTGGTCTGGTCCAGTCTGTTTGGAACTCTCTAGGCTTCTTGTATGTTCATGTGCATCTCTTTCTTTAGGTTAGGAAAGTTTTCTTCTATAATTTTGTTGAAGGTGTTTACTAGGCCTTTAAGTTGTAAATCCTTGCTCGCTTCTATACCAATGTTACTTAGGTTTGGTCTTCTCATTGTGTCCTGGATTTTCTGGATGTTTTGGGTTACAAGTTTTTGCTTTTCGCATTTTCTTTGACTGTTGTGTCAATGTTTTCTATGGTATCTTCAGCATTTGAGATTCTTTCTTCTATCTCTTTTATTCTGTTGTTGTGCTTGCATCTATGACTCCTGAGTTCTTCCCAAGATGTTCTATCTCCAGAGATGTCCCACTCTGTGATTTCTTTTTTGTTTCTACTTCTATTTGCAGATTCTGGATAGTTTTGTTCAGTTCCTTCACTTGTATGTTTGTGCTTTTCTGAAATTCTTTAATTGATTTTTGTGTTTCCTCTTTAGGACTTTTACTTGTTTACCCATGATCTCCAGTGTTTCTTTAAGTGATTTTTCTGTTTCCTCTTTAAGGGTTTCTGCCTGTTGACCCATGTTGTCCTGTGTTTCTTTAAGGAATTTTTGTGTTTCCTCTTTAAGAGCTTCTACCTCTTGACCCATGTTATCCTGTATTTCATTAAGGGATTTGTGTGATTTCTCTTTAATGGCTTCTACCTTTTGACCCATGTTCTCTTGTATTTCTTTGAGTTATTTATGTCCTTCTTGAAGTCCTCTCTCAGGATCATGAGATGTTATTTTAATTCCAGTTCTTGCTTTACCGGTGTTTAGTGTATCCAGGATTTGCTCTTGTAGGAGAACTGGGTTCTGATGGTGCCATGTTGCCTTGTTTTCTGTTGGTAATGATCTCGCGTTTGCCTTTTGCCATCTAGTTTTCTCTGATGTTAGCTGGTCTTGTGTTCTCTGATTTTGGTTTATCTGTCATGTAAGCCTTTGTATATGTACTCCTTGGATTCCCATTCTCCCTCTGCACACAGGTATGTAGGCTCTCCTGGGAGACTAGCTCTCCTGTACTCTCAGGCCTCTCCAGACACCAAATGACCTAATTGTGGCTAGCTCTCTAGGAAGTATCAGGAGATGGTGTCTTCCTTGTGGTAGACCCAGTAAGATTCTGCCACAACAGAAAGAACAAATGCCCTGAGTGAAGCTGGTTCTCTAGGAAGTGTCACGGGAGGTGTCTTCACTGTGGCAGACCTGGCAAGACTGCCACAGCAGAAATGGCAAATGCCCTGAGTAACTGGTTCTCTTGGAGTACCAGGAGATTGAATCTTCAGTGTAGCAGATCCGAAAAGGTTCAACTGCTCTCAGTGACTGGTTCTCAACTGCCCTAAGTGGCAGGTTCTCAACTGCCCTGAGTGGGTGGTTCTCTCGGAAGTATCGAGAGAAGGAATCTTCACTTCAGCAGAGCTGGCAAGTTTCTGCCCGAGCAGTAAGGGCCAGTTGCGGTGGGAGGGGGAGAAGACTCAGAAGGGGTTGCTCTTCAGAAGGGCGGGGCTTTTGGTGGTTGCTGGGTAGTGAGTCCTGTTGGACCCCAGGCAGCAGCTCTGAGCCTCCAAAAGTAGGAGGGGGGTTCTTACCAACTGCCCTGTGTGGCTGGTTTTCTAGGAAGTCTCATAAGGTCTTATCTTCACTGCAGCAGAGATGGCAAGGTTCTGCCCCAGCAGGAAGGGCAGGCTGCAGTGGGAGGGGCTAAAGTCTAACTTCTTGAGTTCTTTGTATATATAGGATATTAGCCCTCTATTGTATGTAGGATTGGTCAATCGGACAAAAGTCAATCAATCAAACCAGAAAAGATCTGAGTCCTATTCTTTTGTTTGTTTGTTTTGTTTTTTGTTTATTGTTTTGGTTTTATTCTGAGACAGGTTTTCTCTGCATAGCCCTGGCTATTCTGGAACTCACTCTGTAGACTAGGGTGGCCTCAAACTCAGAATTCTGCCTGTCTCTGCCTCCCAAGTGCTGGGACTAAAGGCATGAGGCACCACTGCCTGGCCTGACTCCTATTCTTAAGAGTAGTTTGTTTCTTCAGTGAAACTATGTTATAAAAAATAATAATAATTTCTAATTCCAGGTAGTTATCAATTGGAAATTGCTTCTGAGTTAGGAAGTGAGCATGTGTCCACTTCTCCTTTCACCTCTATGACACCATCAAGTACAAGTCGTGTGCATGCTACCCTGGTGTCTGTTAATTTATATGTGCATCTGTCCAGCTGTGTTGAGAAGGCCTTCTTCTTTGGTGTCCTCCACCCCATTTGCTTTTACACTCTTTCTTCCTCCTCTTCCACAGTGTTCCCTGGTGTTTAAATGAGTTGGTTTGTGGTTCTTGTAACTTTTATTGGGCTCTGTTCCTTATGCTTATTTGTTTTGTCCTATTATATTTGTTTTTCTTTTATCCTATCATATTTTCTTTTATTTTTATTATCTCTTACATTACTGTTTGTTTTTTAATGAGGGATATAAAGATAGTGGGTCTGGGTAAGAACACAGTTGGTGAGGAACTAGGAGTTGTAGAAGAAAGGAAAACTGTAATCAGAATATATTATATGAAAAAAATCAATTTTAAATACAAAAGAAGGAATGTCTTTTCACTTAACAAGATACAAATCATGAAGTAACAAGCCACAAAGTCCTGAGGAAGAATGCAGAATGTAACTCTTTGGGAGTGTTTCTTGATACAAAAGTATCAAAAATCAAAGTAGCATAAATATCCATTTGCTTAGAGTCAATTTAATATAAAAATTTTCAATGATGATTAAACAGTAGAGGGTTTTATTCTTTTATAAGAAAAAATATTATTAAGTACTTAATTTTGGCATTTTGCATTTAAAAATAACATGATTCATTCTTTTTTCTATTGATCATAATTATTTATTTTAGTTTTTGAGAGTGTGATGTAATTATATAAGTCCTCCCATATATGTTTACATATTCCTAAATAATTAGAGAACAATCTTTCTTGTGTGTATAATGGTACATTTTTTAAAATTTTCTGTGAGGATCACTTGTTATTAGAAAATCAATTGCTGTGTTATTTTCTGGGGAAGACTATTCCTCCTGCTCATTCATTTCCTGAGGTACCTCTCATTAAAATGTTTATTTTTGTTTTCTTTTGTTTTTTAGAACAAAATCTCTTTGGAGACTGAGATCTTCTTTGACTGAGTTACTCTCAGTGCCAGAGAGGGATATATGTAGCGGTGTGTGGCTTCAAAATAAGAATAGGGGTGTTTCCTTCTTTGGGTTGCATTACATATTATCATAACACATAGCTTTATGAATATTCACATTATCATTTTTGAAATTTTCCTCTTCACATTATAGAGTTTTCATAGTACTTTTCAGAAGTATACTCCCTCTTTGCCATGTACAGCTATATATTTTCATAAGGATTATTGAGGAAAAGAAATCTATCCAGGAAAGTTTATTTTAACTTTACTGTGTTCCAAGCAGTCTAACAACCTCACTTATAATGATGTAATAATCTTGCACATTGGAAATAGTGATGATTGAAGAGCTACTTACTCTTGGAAAATTATGTGCACAAATAAATTGCAAATTGTTTTCCTATTCTGATAGGATATGACCCAGGGGTGTTCTGAAAACTCAGTTATATCCATGCTGGAGGATGTCTTAGCTAGACTTAATCTTTGAGATGCCATGTTCCCTTGTATCCATTACTGCTAATCCAATCCTGGATTTTGTCATAGATCACTAGGCTATACAGCCTCTGTTTCCTGGTATTCCAGGCAGTGTGAGGGATGGGTTCTTCTTGAGGCATGGGCCTCAAGTTGGATCAGTCATTGGGTAGCTACTCCCAATATTCTGTTCCATAATTACACCAGCACATCTTGGAGGCAGGACAAATTTTAGGTTGAAAGTTTTGTGGCTGGATTGATGTTTTAGTCCTACCACTGCAAGCCTTGCTTGGTTACAGAAGATGGCCAGTATAGGCTCCATAGGCCCCACTGCTGGAAAGCTGGGAAGTTTTTTGTTGTTGTTGTTGTTGTTTGTTTTTTAATAGTGTCACCATCTTATATTCCAGGGACTTACCACTGTACTAGTTTTCCATATCATCTCCCAAAAGTCTCCCATTCCAGTTTTCTCTCCCAGTACTCTCTCTCTTTTTTGCCCCCAACCTCATTCCTCTTGGCCTCATCCCCATCTGCCCCGAGTCTTGCTTATATATTATTTGTTCATTTATTTATTTTGAGCCTCTTAACTGGACTATTAGTGAAAACATTGAATGTACTTTCTTTTTGATCATCTTCAAATTAACTTTGTATCTTTACTCAAACTTAATTTTGATGTCAAATTTTCTGTTAAATATAGTTCCATATAATTTAACTATGAATGTATGTATTCTTAAAATATATTTTTATATTATAAGTGATTTTACTTTATTTTTACTGAAAATAGTTTGTTTTCGTACAATAGGTCCTGTTTATGGTTTTTCCTACCCCAAGTCCTCCCATAAACTTCTTACCTCCTCACCCTCCCAAATTAACATTCTTTCATTTTCCATCTTATTAGAAAACAGTATTCTGAAAAGAACAATTAGAGAGATAAGAGAAGATATAATAAGATAAATTAAAACCACACAAACCTAAATATGGAAAACAAATGAGCAAACCAATAGAACACCTTGAGCCAAATAAAAAGCACAAGAGATACATATTGAAACACACACACACACGCACGTACACACACACACACACACACACACACACACACACACACACACACAGAGTGGTAAGCACAGAAATCCCCTAAAAGCACAAAACAAGAAAACATAATACATAATATAAAGAAAGACATGTAGGAACAGAAAGAAAGAGTGAGAGAAAGAGAGAGAAAGAAAGAAAGAAAGAAAGAAAGAAAGAAAGAAAGAAAGAAAGAAAAAAAGAAAGAAAGGAAGGAAGAAAGGAGGGAAGGAAAGAAATAAAAGGAGAAATAAATTGTCTGACAAAGCATTATGAGACCTGAGGTCCCCCTCCCAAAAATCTATCATAAAACAAAAACAAAAGCAAAATTCCACAAAACTTTAAAAAAAAAAAACATTGGGCTAGTTTGGTATTGGCCATCTACTACTAGGGATGAAGCTTGGCCTTAAGATTGATTTATATACCCAATAAAATTCCATTGGATTTTTTTGAAAATATCATCCTTAGTGAGGAAACCCAATCACAAAAGATCACACATGGTATGAAGTCACTGATAAGGGGATATTGACCCAGAATCTCAGAATACCCTAGACACAATCAGCATATCAATAGATTTCTAAAAAGATGGAAGGAGAGACCCCTGGTCCTGGAAAGACTGGATGTAGGGGAACGCCAGGACAGAGTAATGAGAGGGGGTTGAACAGAGAAAAGAGGGAGGGAAGGGGGCTTATGGGACTTTCGGGGAGGGAGGAAACGGGAAAGGGGAAGTGATTTGGAATGTAAATTAAAAAAATAAAATAAAATTAAATTTAAAAAAAAAATAAAAAATAAAAAAAAATTCCATTGGAGAGTATTAAGTTTTCATGTATGAGTGATTATTACCTGGAGACAGCTTCTGAATTA
Organism: Tokudaia tokunoshimensis; assembly: GCA_036184795.1. Lineage (NCBI taxonomy): Eukaryota > Metazoa > Chordata > Mammalia > Rodentia > Muridae > Tokudaia > Tokudaia tokunoshimensis. The sequence continues at coordinate 64,213,332 of BTHU01000004.1, read as the reverse complement.
GGGATGTGGACTTGTGTCTACTTCCACTCTACATGCTGGAACTCCATCTAGTATAGACCTCTGCTGTCCCTTTTGCATGCTACCACAGTCTGTGTGAGTCTGTGTATGCATCAGTCCTACTATGATTAGAAGACCTTGTTCACTTGGTGTTCTTCAAACTCTCTGGCTTTTACATTGAAACTACTCTTCAGAAGGATACACTCAACCTTCAGGGGAGAGATTTGATGGAGAAATCTTATTTGCAACCAAGTGTTTCAAGGTCTCTCACACAAGATATCTCTTGTTCATCTGTGTATCTCTGCATTTATTTCCATCTAATGCTAGAGGAAACATCTCAGATGACAAGACACTGATCTGTATGTGTAACAGTATGTCCTTAGAAGTAATTTTTCTGGCTATGTTCCTTCTATAAAAAAGTAGAATTTGGTTTTGCCATAGGTCTCTGGTCCATCTACTCTTAAGTTCTTGATCCCCTAAGCAGTGTTGGTGATTGTTTCCTTCTCATGGAGAAGGTTTTAAATCCTATCAAATAACAGTTGGTTGGTCACACAAGCTTTGTGTCATGATTACACAAGCACATTTTACATACAAGTCACCATTGTAGATAGAAGATTTAACATTTGTATTGGTGTTTACCTTTTCTTCTTTGGTAACATGTAGAGTACTTTGAGTTCTGTGAATACAATTCCATAAGTGAAGCTGTAGGTAGGCGCAAATTTGACATCTTGGTGTTCAATGTGTTGTGTAGGTATTGTCTTCAGCAATAGAACCTCACTAAATGCTGTGAAAAGCAACTAATAGACATATCAATAGCCAGGGTTCCTAGGTGGTTTCCATGAGACACCGTTGGCCTACAATTCAAACAGAATGAATCTGTTCCTGATACTGCAAATTTCATTTAGTGAAAAAGACTGGACCATCTAAGGCTCTGTCTTTTCTATTATTTAGTGATTTTGTTTAGTTCACCTTCCTACATGTATATTATAGGAAACTTTTACTATATTAGGTTTTCATAGAACTCCCTCACATGATGCTTATTTTATATGTCCCTCCCTGTGTTCCTATTCTAAATTCCTTGTTCAAAAGTCCCCATTTGACGCCTCTATTCCAATGTCCTTCTTTCCCATCCATAATTATCTATCCTATTTTGACTTTTTAGGAAGATCCAACCCCTTAATCTATAACAAACCTCTATAGTTATAAAGATTGTAGCCTGCTTCTCAAAGATTTAATAGTCAAAGTACACATTTAGGTGAATACATGTACTCTTCTGACCAGCTCCATCTGCTGCGGTATATCACTGGTTTTTATGTTCCTCTAAAGACACCACAGTCTCAAGGTCTCCAGGAGGTTCTATGAACACAGAGCAATGATAAGGGACCTTCCCTTAGAATCACACCCACTGGGAATCCCGAGGAGCTCTGTCATTTCAGGACCCATTGTCCCCCAAAGCCTCTGCTACCCAAATTCCACTCCCCTTGTGGACAGTGCCTTCTACTGGGGCAGATCATCAACTTGTCTGCCCCTCTGAAGACACCACAGTCTCAAATCCTCCAGGAGGTCTGCTGCATGCAGGGCAACTGTTCCGAATACCAGCAACTGACCACACAGTCTGAAGGTCTCCTAAGAGAACAGCTACACTCAGGGTAAAATCTTGACTGTTCCTCTGAAAACCCAACAGTCTGAAGGCCTCTCAGGAGATCAGTTGCAGCCAAGATAAAAATCAGCAGCTTGTTGGCCCCTCTGAATACCCTTCAGTTTGAAGACCTCACAGAAGATCTACTATAGCCAGGGCTACAAGAAGACCTTCAGCAACCCAGGGACACAAGAGACAGTCACCAGAGAGAAACACACAGAAAAACTAACACCAGGGGTGATCCGGTGATGAGAAACAAGCATAAAACCATAAGCAACAGAAGCCAATATACATTGCCATCATGAGAATCCAGCTCTTCCACCACAGCAAACCCTGGATACACCAACATACCAGAAAATCAGGAAGCTGACCTAAAATCCTATCTCATGAAGATAATAGAGTCATTTAAAGAGGATATAAATAACTCACTGCAAGAAATAAAGGAAAACTCCAGTAAAAATTTAGAAGCCCTTGAAGAAGAAGCAAATTGCTTTAAAAAATACAAGAAAACACAATCAAACAGGTGAAAAAGTAGTCCAAAGACATAAAAGTGGAAGAAGAATCAATAGAGAAAACAAAATTTAAGGCAAACTTTGCAGTGGAAAACATAGGGAAAAGGTCAGGGATTGCAGATATAAGCATCAACAACAAAATACAAGAGATAGAAAAGAGAATCACAGGTATAGAAGATACTTTAGAAGATATTGACACAAGTGTCAAAGAAAATTCAAAACATAAAATACTCCTAACCTAAAACATTCAGGAAATCCAGGACACAATAAAAAGACCAAATCTAAGACTAATAGGAATAGAGGACAGTGAAGATTCCCAGCTCAAATGACCCAAAATATCTTCAACAAAATTGTAGAAGAAAACTTCTCCAACCTAAAGGAATAGATATCCATAAATGTGCAAGAAGCCTATAGAACACCAAATAGATTGAAACAAAAATGAAAATTCTCTCAGCACATGATAATCAAACCAGAAATTTCATAAAACAAAGAAAGATTAAAAGCTGCAAGGGAAAAATTCAAGTCACATATAAATGCAGACATATCAGATTTATACCAGACTTCTTAAGAGGAACACTAAAAGCCAGAAGAACCTGAGCAGAGATGATGCAAACCCTAAGAGAACAAAAATGCTACCCCAGGCTTCTTACCAAGCAAGACTCTCAATCAATGTAGATGAAGAAACCCAAATATTCCAGGAAAAACATAAATTCAAACAATATCTATCTACCAATCCAGTCCTACAGAGGATTTTAGAAAGAAAACTGCATCACAAGGAAGGTACCTACTCCAAAGAAGAAACCAAGATTTTATGTATCTCACAACAAAGCCAAAAGAAAAGAATTACATACATATTATGCTACCTACAACAACAAACACAACCGGAACTACACAGTCACCTGTCTTTCTTATCTGTCAATATGAATGGACTCAATTCCCCTATAAAAAGATATAAGCTAAAAGAATGGATGAGCAAACAGGAACCAGCATTTTGATGCGTACAAGAAATACACCTCAATAACAAAGAGACCCTACCTCAGAGTAAAAGGTTGGAAAAAGTCTTCCAAGAATATGGTCCCAAGAAAAATGCTGCAGCTGCCATCCTAATTCACAATAAAGTTATCAAGTGTGATAAGGAAGAACACTTCATATTCACCAAAGGAAAAATCCACCAAGAGAAAGTCTCAATTATGAACATCTATGCCCCAAATGCAAGGGCACCAACATACATAAAACAAACTTTACAAAAGCTCAAAACACATATTTAACCCCACACAATAATAGTGAAAGACTTCAACACCCTACTCTCACTAATGGACATATTGAAACAGAAACTAAATAGAAACACGATAAAGGTTATGAGCCAAATAGATTTAACACTTATCTACAGAATATTTCACCCTAAAATAAAGAATATAACTTCTTAGCACCTCATGGTACCTTCTCAAAAATCTACCATATAATTAGACAAAAAACCAAGACTCAACAAAAGCAAGAAGATTGAAATAATCCCTTGCATCCTATCAAATTAGATAACCACAGAATAAGGCTGTTCTTTAGTAATGAAAAAAAATACTCATAAACATGGGAGCTGAAGAACTCTCTACTCAATGATAACTTAGGGAAGAAATAAGAAAAAAATTAAAGACTTTTTAGAACTTAATGAAAATGAAGGCACAACATATCCAAATGTATAGAACAAAATGAAAACAGTGCTAAGAGAAAAACTCATAGTTTCCATAAAGAAATTGGAGAGAGCTTACACTAGCAACTTAATAGCATGTCTGAAGGCTCTAGCACAAAATGAAGCAAAAACACCCCAAGTGATTAGAGAGTAGGAAATAATCAAAATCAGGGTTAAATCAACTGAGTATAAAGAAAGTATACAAAAAAAATGAAAAACAGGCACTGTTTCTTTGAGAAATTATAAAGATAGATAAACCCTTAGCCAGACTAATCAGAGTACACAGAGAAAGTATCCAAATAAACAAAATCAGAAGAGAAGGAGAAGATATAACAACATTAACCAAAGAAATTCAAAAAATCATGAGATACTTCTACAAAAATGCCTATATTCAAAAAAACTTGAAAATCTTGATGAAAATGAATAATTTTCTAGACTGATACCAGATACTAATGTTAAATCAGGTTCAGATAAACCATCTAAACAATCTATAAAAATAGATAATATTTTTATCAACAAAATAAAACTATTCTGAAGAGTAAAAGAACCTCTGGGGGAATCAGGATCCCGGACCTTAAGCAGAGCAATAGTGTTAAAAACCGCATGGTATTGGTACAGTGACAGACATGTAGATCAATGGAACTGAATTGAAGACCCAGAAATGAATCCACACTCCTATGGTCACTTGATCTTTGACAAAGGAGCTAAAACCATCCAGTGGAAAAAAGATAGCCTTTCCAAAAAATGGTGCTGGCTCAACTGGAGGTCAACATGCAGAAGAATGCAAATTGACCCATTCTTATCTCCTTGCACTAAGCTCAATTCCAAGTGGATCAAAGATCTCCACATAAAACCAGACACACTGAAACTAATAGAAGGGAAACTAGGGAAGAACCTTGAACATATGGGCACAGGGGAGAATTTCCTGAATAGAACTCCAATAGCTTATGCTCTAAGATCAAGAATTGACAAATGGGACCTCATTAAATTACAAAGTTTTTGTAAGGCAAAAGACACTGTCAAAAAGACAAAGCGGCAACCAACTAACTGGGAAATGATCTTTACCAACCTTACATCCGACAGATGGCTAATATCCGATATATACAAAGAACTCAAGAAGTTAAACTCCAGAGAGGCAAGTAACCCTATTAAAAAATGGGGTACAGAGCTAAACAAAGAGTTCTCACCTGAAGAATATCTAATGGCTGAGAAGCACCTAAAGAGATGTTCATCATCCTTAGTCATTAGGGAAATGCAAATCCAAACAACCCTGAGATTCCATCTCACACCAGTCAGGATGGCTAAGATCAAAAACACAGGAGACAGCAGTTGTTGGTGAGGATGTGGAGAAAAAGGAACACTCCTCCACTGCTGGTGGAATTGCAAGCTGGTACAACCACTCTGGAAAGCAGTCTGGCGGTTCCTCCGAAAACTGGGCATGACATTCCCGGAGGATCCGGCTATACCACTCCTGGGCATATACCTAGAGGCTTTACCTGCATGCAATAAGGACACATGCTCGACTATGTTCATAGCAGCCTTATTTATGATAGCCAGAAGGTGGAAAGAACTCAGATGTCCCTCAAAGGAGGAATGGATTCAGAAGATGTGGTATATCTACACAATGGAATACTACTCTACAATTAAAAACAATGAATTCACGAAATTCCTAGGCCAATGGTCAGAACTTGAAAATATCCTCCTTAGTGAGGTAACCTAATCACAAAAGAACACATATGGTATGCAATCACTGATAAGGGGATACTAACCCAGAATCTCGGAATACCCTAGACACAATTCGCATATCAATAGATTTCTAAGAAGATGGAAGGAGAGATCCCTGGTCCTGGAAAGACTGGATGTAGGGTAACGCCAGGACAGAGAAATGAGAGGGGGTTGAATGGAGAAAAGAGGGAGGGAAGGGGGCTTATGGGACTTTCGGGGAGGGAGGAAACGGGAAATGGGAAATGATTTGGAATGTAAATTTCAAAAAAAATAAATAAATTAATTAAAAAAATAAAATCATTCAATACAAATGATACTCCACTAACTTTGACCTTTGTGTATTTCCTGAATGTGATATTATTAACTGTTCACAAACTCCCCTGACACTACATTTAATTGTTATTCACAGAGTCTTCGAACTAACTATTAATTGTCATATTGCAAAAATTTGGATATTTCCCAATGAAATGAAAAGCCTTTCTCTAGAACAATAGACTTCCAAAATGTAATTGATTTATTTGTAATATTTTAAATGGTATTAATAAACTCAGAAAAGAAAGAAAAGTTTCCAAAACAAAATAGCCCAGCAGTAGATGATTTTAGTGCAGAATTCTATCAGACCTTCAATGAAGACCTAATACCAATACTTTTCAAACTATTCCACAAAATAGAAACAAAAGGAGCACTACCTAATCTGTTCTATGAAACCACTGTTACTCTGATACCTAAATCACACTAAGACTCAACAAAGGAGATCTTCATACCAGTTTCCCTTATGAATAACCATGCAAAAATTCTCAATGAAATTCTCTCAAACTGAATACAAGAACACATCAAGATGTTTATTCACCATGATCAAGAAGGCTTCATCCCACTGAGGCAAGGATGGTTCAGTGTAAGGAAATCCATCATCATAATTCCCTATATAAGCAAACACAAAGAAGAAGAAAAGCAAAACAAAACAAAACACATGATCATCTCATTAGATGTTGAAAAAGCCAGTTACAAAATGCAACACACCTTCGTGTTAAAAGTCCTGTAAAGATCAGGAATCAAGACCCATACCTACACATAATAAAAGCAAGATACAGCAAACCAATAGTCAACATAAAAATAAATAGAGAGATAATTGCAGCAATCCCACTAAAATCAGGGATAGAACAAGAATGCCCAGTCTCCCATATCTATTCAACATAGTACTGATATTCTAGGCAGAGCAATTAGACAAAAAAATGAGGTCAAAGGGATACAAATTGAAATGAAGTGAAGATATCACTTGTATATTTACACAATGGAATACTACTGTGCAATTAAAAACAATGAACTCATGAAATTCTTAGGCAAATGTTCTAAACTGGAAAATATCATCCTTAGTGAGGTAAAAATGACATAATGACATTATTCAGGCATCATCAGAGAATCTTTTTCTTAGCCAGATACTAAGAAATGTAGAGACCCACATCCAGACAATTTGTGAAATTGATAGAACTTGGAAAACTCAGCCCTAAATTGAGATTGTTACATTAATTCCCATCCCTCAAGGCTCAGGAAACTTCGAAGAGGGAGAACAAAGTGTGTAAAAGCCAGAGGGAGTAGAGGACACCAAGGAAGAAAAGCCTTCTGACACACATATAAATGAACAGATACCAAGGCAGCATACTCAGTGCCTGTACCCAATGGTGTTCTAGAGCTGAAAGGGAAAGTGGAAACAAGCTCCCACCCCTCACTCAGAAACAATTTCTAATTGATAGCAACTTTCAAAGAGAAGTTAATTTTTTCTAAGATATTCTAACTTCAGAAACAAACTACTCTTTTTTGTTTATTTTTTGGCTTTTTATTTTTATATTTTTATTTTTTATTTCTCTTTCTTATTTATTTTTTTCTATATTTTTTTATTTACATTCCCAATGATTTCCCCTTTCCCGATTCCTCCCTCCCCAAAAGTCCCATAAGCACTCTCCTCTCCCCATATTCCCCATTCAAATCCCTCTCGCTTCTTTCCTGGTATTCCCCTATATCCAGTCTTTCCAGGACCAGGTGTCTCTCCTTTCATCTTCTTGGAAATCTACTGATACGTGAATTGTGTCTTGGTTAATCTGAGTTTCTGGGTTAATATCCCCTTACCAGTGACTGCACATCATGTGTGTTCTTTTGTGATTGGGTTACCTCACTAAGGATGTTATTTTAATTTCTATATTTTTTATTTATATTCCCAATGATTTCCCCTTTCCCAGTTTTCCCCTTTCCAAAAGTCCCATAAGCCCTCTTTCCACCCCCTGTTCTCCAGTCAACCCGCTCCAGCTTCTCTGTTCTGGTATTCCTCTATACTGCTACATCCAGTCTTCCAGGACCAGGGGTCTCTTCTTCCTTCTTCTTGGAAATCAATTGATATATGAATTATGTCTTGTGTATTCCGATTTTCTGGGTTAATATCCACTTATCTGTGACTGCATACCATGTGTGTTCTTTTGTGATTGGGTTACTTCACTAAGGATGATATTTTCCAGTTCTGGCCATTTGCCTAAGAATTTCATGAATTCATTGTTTTTAATTGTGCAGTAGTATGCCATTGTGCAAATATACCACATCTTCTGTATCCATTCCTCGGCTGAGGGACATCTGGGTTCATTCCAGCTTCTGGCTATTATGAATAAAGCTGCTATGAGCACAGTAGAGCATGTGTCCTTATTGCATGCTGCGGAGGCCTCTGGGTATATGCCAAGGATAGGTATAACAGGATCCTCTGGGAGTGTCATGCCTAGTTTTCTGAGGAACCAAACTACTCTTAAAAGTAGTCCCCATATCCACCTGTTGATGGCCTATAGCAAAGAAACTCAGTGTCATCTTTGGAGGTTTCTTGCTTCATAATTTCATATCAGGGATTTTTAATTTAAAATGTTACTTTTATAGTTTTTATTATTCTACAGGTGCTGCATATATATGCAGAATATGTATATGCAGAATATATATGGAAAATATGTATGCCAATATACATATATATATATATATGGTATGGCTTCTAATTTTGCGTTTTTATGGGATTCCTGAGTGTGCAAATGAGAGGGTCTCTAAGTCTTGTGCTTTCTTTTATCCTCTTTTCCTTCTGGGTTTTTTTTTTTTTTTGCCCTTTACTGAGTTTTAAAATATCTTATTATATTTTATATTATATTTATTCCTTAGGTGGCTTTTTTTCTAAAGAATCATTTTGAGTTTATTGGGGATATCCATTTTATGAATGACTTCATATAATTAGATATGAGTTTTTTATTAAATTTAATCTTTATTTACATATCATGTGGTAAAAACCTTTCCCGGTTTCCACCCTCCCCTGCCTCAAAATTTATTTCCCTCCACTCGACTCACTCCCACCTCCCCCCCCTCAGTTTCCACTTGTTGGGACATATATTTAGTCTTCTCCTGACCAAGGACCACTTCTCCCACTGATGCCTGACAAGGCATTCCTCTGCCACATTTTTGGCTGGAACAATGTGTACCCCTTGGTTTATTGTTTAGTCCCTGGGAGTACTGGGACGTCTGGGTCACCAACATCATTCTTTTTCCCCTGGGGCTGTAAAACCCTTCAGTTCCTCCAAACTGCCTTCCACCTCCTCCATTGGGGACCCCACACCCAGACCAATGGTTGGCTGCTAGCATCTGCCTTTGTATGTGTAAGGCTCTGGCATGTCCCCTCCAAAGACAACCATGGCATGCTCTGTCCCATCCCGCGGGACTCAGTTATTCAAGGGTCTCTAAGGGGACCATGCCTGGAAAAGATGGGCGAGAACGAAGAGCGAGACCAAGCAAATGGTTGTCAAGGTCTCGTTTATTGTCACATGGCCAGCAAGTTTTAAGCAGTAGGAATGAGGAAGTTGGGAGGGGGAGCTAGGGGAAGTGAGCTATGGGCCAAGCCCTGGCCTGGGTGCCTGGGACATTCTGGAAAGGTCACAGATGTTTATCTTGGTCTTGATATTCCGTCAGGAAGGTCAGGAGTTTCACGTGAGGGGAGGGGCGGCCTGTCTATGTAGCTGGCAGTTGGCCTGTCAGCCCCCAACATGTCCCCCTTCTTTGTATAATTGATGGAGAGTCTGTCTTAGGCTACATAATGTGCACCCACAGCCAACACCTAGAAGAGAGGGGTAGAGCCTCTGTTTTAGGCTAAGTGAGGTGCCTCCTTGCCCAGAACCCCAATAGGAGTTTGCTCCCTGGGCAATGGCCTCATGCTACTCCCATCATGGAGTCACTCTAGAGCCCTGGGATCATGCTTTACCTACTGAGTTAGACGGGCTCTCAGGTGTGCATCAGGCATGTGGCATCATGATGCTCTCATCATAGACATCTCCATAGTTTTTTATACCTAGGGTTTCAGTAGTCTGCGGCCAGGATCAAGAAATCGAGGCCAGCAGAGCGGGTGCCCAAGGGCTCCTCGTAGGCACCTAGGTCATTATCTCTGACCTCTAGACGATGGTAATGCACTGAAACCGGCTTGTTGGTGAAAGCGGCATCCACCTGTGACTTGACAAATCGAGTTAATTTTTGGAAGGCCCACGGCCCAAAAGAAATGAGCAGGAGAAGGCCAACCAAAGGTCCCAAAAGACTAGGTAACTGAGTAGAGAGCCAAGGGGATGTAGAGAACCAGTTTTGATACAATGATTCTTGTTTCTCTCTTTCTTTCTTGCGGTTTTCTAGACTTTCCCTGATCTTTTTTAGGCTATCTTCAACCAATCCTGTCTTGTCTGCATAAAAGCAGCATTCTTCTTTAAGGGCAGCACATAACCCACCTTGTTGTAAAAAGAGCAAATCTAGTCCTCTTCTGTTTTGTAACACTACCTCAGAGAGGGATGTAACAGAATCTTTAAGGTTCTTTAGTCCTAACTGTAGCTCTTGTAGGTCTCTATCGACCACGGCACTGAGCTGTGCATACTGCTGACTGGAAGTCACCAAGGAGGCAATACCTGCTCTGACCCCTGTGGCTCCCAAACCAAGGAGTATAGCCAGGGTGACTTCTGTTATAGGTTCTCTCTTTTGTCTGGGCAAATGAGTTCCCCTTTCCCAAAAATTAAGGAGCTCATCAAATCATGAATGGTCAAACGAGGGAGGAGCTTGACAAGCACACAATATTCTCTATTCTCTAAAAAGGCAGCTGTAACTATAAAAGTGGTCAATCCTGAGGAGCAAGCAAGATAGGAATTATTAGAAACAGCAATGTATTGAAAGGAAGCATTAATTACAATAGTTTGATTGCAAATCTTAATCAGGGCCTTAGGGGGGCAGTATATCAGGTCCCAGAATGCACATGCCTAGGCCAGAAATTTGGCCAAGGGTGAGTCCTTGCTTCTCTGGAGGACTCCACCACAGAAGCGAGGTATCATTAGTGGGTAATAATTCTCCAATGCTTGCAACCCCTTCGTAAAAGTGCGGGGAGGGTGAATAACAAACCCAAAATCCCTCTAAAATGGAGAAATTAGCTTCATGTATGGTTTATATCGAAGCATTAACTAATGATAGCACAAGCTCAGCAGACGAGGGAGGAACCATAGGTAGGGTAGGCTGAAACAAAGGATTGGATGTCTGGGTATCTGGGCTAGTGAGTGTTTCAGGGACCTGATTTCCAGATAGATGTCTACTACCTCCAGCTCTTAAATGTAGCTTAGGGTTTGGGCCAAAAGCGGATGTTTGGGGAGCAGGGATCATTTTTGATAACTTGATCTTGAAGGTTAGCCCCATATCAAAATCATCCTTATATAGGCGGAGACTCCATTGGGCTCCTCTAGAGATGTCCCAATCACATTTTTTGCCTGCCTTTGTAAAGGCAATCTGGAGGGGGCTGCACCATCCTTTAGATGTTTTATTTTTAATAGAGCATGCGAAGGCATATCATTTCCACTTTACATATGGGGTGCTAGGATTGGGTGTTGGAGGGTACATTCTGTTTATGGTAATAAGGTCCCAAGAGAAGCTGGGTTTCCAGTAAGTGTCTCCTGTAGTCTCACAGCCCCAGGCTTTACAGTAAGAGTCAGATTCATACCTGCATGTTCGGGCAATGGAGCGGTCTTGATGACCTCCCGGGCAGACATAAAATCCCCAGGAAAGGAGCGTTAAGTGTTTTCACCTGCCTTCAGTGGAGCACCCAGGGGACCAGTTAGAATCCGAAAGCAAGGGCACACTTTTTTGTGGGGCAAAGATGTCAGGGGTACCCCAATCCGCACTAGCTCCCTGAGTGAGCTGGCAAAGCTCTACCTCTACAACCGGCCAAGGAAGAGAGGCACTTGTGGTGGACTTGGAGCTGACAACATCTCCCGCACAATTGAGAATAAGCTAAGTATAATTAAAAAGCCGGTGTGGAGAGGCATGCACGGCTGAGAGATGGATGATCAGCAAGGCGACGCTCCAGAGAGACATTTTCTTCTTATTTCTCTTTGTGTTTTCTTAGGTCTGAAATTAAGCACAATTAAACAATTTCTCAGGGGGGTCCTTGGGTGAGTTATATAGCTTTATCAGATGAGCTGGTAACCACCTTGCATTGGCTGCTTGAGAATCATAAAGGGAAGCATGTCCTTTTCCCAAATAAGGACTGGATCAGGTCCTTGCCATTGGTTATTTAGCGGATCTTTCCAAATTGCTTGGGCATAATTTTGGGCTGTGGAGGGGTGTCACAGGCAGTCAGCAGTCGACCTTTCTTGGGTATATACTAACAGGAAATTTAACACAAACAGGGCATGATTAAGCAGGGTTCTATAATTTTCTGCTAGAGGATATAGAATTCCCCCACCTGACTGTAATCTGTCAAGCATATTTTTAAGCATCTGATGGGCCCTCTCAACAATCCCCTGCCCCTGAGCTTTGTAAGGAATGCTAGTAACATATTTAATATTTAACTGTGCACAGAAGGTTTTAAAACCTGCACTGGAATATCCAGGACCATTATCAGTCTTTATAACTTTGGGGGAGGGCATAACAGTGAGGCAAGTCAACACATGACTTATAACATGTTTGGTGGCTTCCCCAGTCTGGAGAGAGACATAAAGGAATCCACTAAATGTATCAATGGAAACATGATCCATCCATCTGCCATAATTCCCCGGGGATAAGTCCCCTAGGGTTCATGCTTAGATGGGGTTCAGGCAAGAGTGTAAGGCAACCCTTGCAGGAGTGAACTATCTGTCAACCTGTTCTTTAGTAATACCATATTTAAGTCTCAGAGTGTTGGAATTGAGATGATGAAGATCATGAACCTTCTGTGCCTCGCGTAAGGGGTCACCAACAATAGGAAAATTCTGGGTCTTATAAAGAAAGGCAGCCAAACGTGTAGCTTGGTCAATGGCATCATTGTCCTGTGCCAAGTGTCCAGGAAGGCCTGAATGGGCACGTATATGACCAACAAAGAAGGGGCAAGATCATTCCTGAATTAACTTCTGTAACTTGACAAAAAGGGGTGAGGCATTGGTTGATGGACAAATATAAGGAACACATTCTAATAATGGAACAGAATTGGCAACATAAGAGCTATCTGTATACAAATTAAAGGGATGGTCAGGTAACTTCTTGAAAACCTCAATAATGGCTGACAATTCTACAAGCTGGGCAGAGGAATAAGTTGTGGGAAAATGGGATACAACTCCATCAATTGAGTAAGAGGTTATGCCACTGGAAGAGCCATCATTAAAGACCAGGGACACGCCTGCGAGAGGTGTTTTTTGAGTGGCTTTAGGGAAAATAAAGGGGGTTGCTGAAAGAAACTGAACAAGCTTGTTGGAGGGATAATGATTACCAATGTTGCCTTGAAAAGAGACACAGATAACCCAATTATCATTATTCTGGGCTAGCCATTGGATTTGTGAAGGGCTACAAGGGAGTATTAGGGAATCAGGATCCTTTCCAAACAGGTTCAAGGAGGTCTCCTGCCCCAATCGCATTAAAGAAGTGACCAAATTAGGGTACGTGGAAAGGATTTTGGAAGGTGAGGCAGACAAATGGACCCAATACAAGGGCCCAGTTTGCCAGAAAAGGCCAGTAGGATAAAACTTAGAAGGGAGAATAAGGAGGGACAAAGGCTGCACAGGTGAGAAATAAGTAATAAACTGGGCACTGATGGCCTCTTCAACTAGTACAAGCGCCGTTTCTGCCTCTTGGGTTAAGGAACAAGGCGAGAGGGGATCAGAATCTCCTCTAAGAATATCAAAGAGAGGCTTCAAATCTCCAGTAGTCAATTTTAGATAGGGGCGAAGCCAATTGATATCCCCCAATAGTCGTTGAAAATCATTAAGTGTTTGCAAATGATCTTTCCTAAGTTGAATCTTCTGAGAAACAATATTATGAGGGAAAAGTCCAAAGCCTAAAAATAAGAAAGGGGGATGTGACTGCACTTTTTCAGGAGAGACTTGAAGACCAATATCCTGGAAAGCATAAACTAGCTGTTGGGCCATTTGTTGTAAAGGTGTCTCCTCTGGCCCAGCCAAAAGAATATCATCCATGTAATAAACAATATAATAATCAGGATAAAAAACCTGAAAGGATCAATAGCTTGAGCCATAAATTTTTGACATAAGGTAGGGCTATTGACTATTCCCTGGGGGAGCACCTTTCATTGGAAACGAGGCAAAGGCCCTATACAATTGGTTATGGGGAGAGTAAAGGCAAAGCGTTTGCAATCATCAGGAAGTAAAGGAATACAAAAGAAACAATCTTTAAGATCTATAACAATTTTATGATACCCCCTGAGTATGGCAACAGGGGAGGGTAATCCTGGCTGCAAGGCCCCCACAGGCATCATGGTATTATTGATTGCATGCAAATCTTGCAATAAGCGCCATTTTCCAGATTTTTTCTGAATACCAAAATGGGAGTATTCCATGGGGAGGTGGAGGGTTCAATATGTCCAGCAGCTAACTGCTCCTGCACCAGCTGAAAGGCTGCTGCCAATTTCTTAGAGGGAAGGAACCACAGGTTGATCCTGACAGGACTTTGAGACTTCCAAGAGATCCTATCAGCCTGGAGCGCAGGGGGGCCAATGGTCCTTAGGAAAAATTTGTATATCCCAACCCAGCACGATCAGTCTTTGGGGAGGTCTCTACGGGAATGGGCGTACTTTGGTTAAGTTTTCCTAAACCTTGTCCATGGAGGAAGCCTTGAGAAAGCATTTGACAAGCAACTACCTCATTTGGGCTACACATCATCATGCCCATTTGGGAGAGAATGTCCTTTCCCCAGAGATTAACAGAGAGGCCTTCAATAACAAAGGGCTGGATGATGCGAGAATTTCCCTCTAAATCTTTCCAAGTGAGTAACTTTGTACTTTGTAGGGTATTTTTGGACTGGCTGATTCCTTGCAGATGGGTTACTGAGGGCTGAAGGGGCCAGGCAGAAGTCCAAGAGCTTAAGCTGAGAACTGTGGCGTCGGCTCCCATATCAATAATGCCGTTGAATTTTCGTCCATCCAATGTAAGACACAAGGAGGGGCGGTCTTTGGAAAGTTGTTGTACCCTATAAACATCAGAGGAGCCAGGTTGGCTATCTTCTCTGAGCCCTTCCATGTGAGCACCAGAGGAATTGAGCAGGAGAGGTAACGCCTGGGTTACTCTCTGGCCAGGGAGGATGCTGACCGAACCTTTTTCTGTTTTGGTTAGGATTTTTATTTCTCCAGTGTAGTCTGCATCCACTAACGATGGATGGGTGCTCAGGCCTTGTAGGGTAGTAGAGGCACGCCCTGTAATAAGAAAAAATATGCCAGAAGGAGGGGGTCCAAATGTTCCTGTGGAAATAATATGAACACCATCTTGGGGATTTAAAATTGTGCGGGAGGAGGCACACAGGTCCAGTCCTGCGCTCCCTGGGGTGGCTCTGCAGAGTGAGGGTGTGGTGCTTGAAGTGACTGTCTGCCCTGTCGGCTGTCCCCCGAGGCCAGCAGGAATGGGATGGGCCTAGGGGCCCGGGGCTGGCCCCTCACTCCGTTTCCCTGTTGGGTAGGCAACGGGTTTCCCATGATATCTGTCTTAGAATGACATTGGTTGGACCAGTGTCTGCCCCTCCTACACCTAGGGCAGATGGAGGGAGGAGGGGATGGTGCGGAGCCCTTGGGTTGTGCGGGGGCCATAGGGCCACAGGACTGGGGGCATTGCTTTGCAAAGTGTCTGGGCTGGCCACATTTGAAACAAGCTCTGTTTTCCTGAGGTCTGCAGGGCGGCGGTGGCCAGGCTGACCTCTTGTGTGACCCCCTGAGCTATTTTAGAGGACATGGGGTCTGCATCACTACAAAGTCTAACCATTTCATTTAGGGTCTTATTCTTAACTTGTCCTCTGAGGGTGGCTCTGCAAGAGGAATTAGCATTCTCATATGCCAATTGTTTAACAAATTTACTTTCATTTTCTTCAGGACCAAGGACACTTTCAGCAGTCTCTAAAACCCTCCCTACGAATTCATTATATGGCTCGTGGGCCCCCTGGACAACTTTAGTTAGGGGAGTAGTAAGAGAGCCCTTGGCAGGGACCGCTCGCCAAGCTCCAAGAGCAGCCTCAGCGACCTGGGCAAGGAGCCCAGTAGGGAATTTGGTTTGGCTATCGGTAAAGACACAGGCCCCTTGACCACAAAGTTTATCAAGTGTCCACCGGGCTGTCGGACTCGTGGGGTCCGTCTGATTGCAAGCAGCGAGGGACTGGCATCTGTCCATAAAATCTGCTTTCCAGGATAAGAATTGACCACGGGACAGCACCGCCTGAGTGACATGGAGCCATTTGCTGGGTGTTAGGTAGCCTCCTCCTGCCAGCTGCTCTAACATGGCCAGAGTAAAAGGGGCAGTTAGGTCCATAATTTTTGACTGCCGAATTGAGCTCTTTTAATGGTTTGAATTTTAATTTTTTAAACTCAGTAATTTCTTATTTAGTCTCATTTTCACTATCGCTGTCCTCCTCTGCATAGATCTCGTCCTCTTCCTGACTGTCTCTGTCTCTGTCTTCCTTGCCTCCCTCTGATCCTAGGGTGCCCCCGGAGGAGGAAACAACCCTCGAGCCTTGGTGAGTGAGGAGCGGGGCGGGGGGGGGGGGGGGGAACCAGTGGCTTAAGTTCTTAACAGTAGATCTCCCAGGTCCTGAACCTTTGGTGCCTTTTAAACTTTTATCAGTAGAGGGAGGCAAAGGATTAGGAAGCAGCGAGCTCACCACAGTCTGCCTTAAGGACACAAGCTTTAAATTAAGGTCTGCACATTCTTTCTGTAAATGCAAAATCTCTTTTAAATCGTGAATTTGCCTAGTCAATTGAGTTTTGGCCTGCAGTAAAGGGCTAGCCTGAAGAGGAAACGAAAGAGGACAGGGGCCGGCAAAGAGGGGGCCATGGGGGCCATGTTGGGGTATTGAGGAGGGGGCCTCGAGGGTCCCACAAACGCGGTGAGGGGTGGCCAACTGGGATTATGATATTTAGCGGCCTCTTCTTCTAAATCACTCTCCTCTGAGGGGCTAAGGGCATCGGAGGGTTTTTTTCTGAAGAACAGGAAAGGTTAGTTTCTCTTTCTGTCTTACAGAAGGTTCTTAAGAAAGATCTCGAAGGGAGGGTTAGAGCGATCGGACTGATTTCTTGGGAGAATCATTATGTGACGGCTCTTTGTCTTCATTGGGGGCATCTCTATGTACACAGAGGGGCAGGGTGATGGCGCAGTCTTGCCTGAACAAGAGTCTTTCTTTAGAGAAGTCATGGAAGCAGAATGCGAAAGGGGGCGGATAAACTCTTCTGCGAGGGAAAGAAGTTTGGCAGAGCCAGGAGATCCATCCATGACATCATTAATAAGGTTCCATTAACTAAAAGCTTGAACAGGCATGGCATCAGGGCCTTCCCTCTGTAAATACACATTTAAATCCTTACCCACCTTTTTCCATGTCCATGGATGAATATCTGACCCCTCAAAAATAACCCAGGGACAGATCTTAGAAATAAAGTCAAAGAACGAAACCAAATCCTTCTTCTTATCTCTAACTCCTCCTTCTCTGAGGGAGGACTTAATGTCCTTAATAAATTGAGCTTCTTTGAAGCTGCCTGACCCATTTCTTATGGGACGGAGTATCTCCACTCACCAGGGACAAATGCTTTCTCGTGAGCAGCGAGCGCTGTTCTCCTTAACTCTGACCGACTGCGCAGGGGCTTTTCTGACTGAGTGGTGGTACCTGTCTGGCCGGTGGTCCTTACTTCGAGCCCCACATTGGGCGCCACTTGTCCCGGCCTGCGGGAATCAGTTATTCGAGGGTCTCGAAGGGGACCATGCCTGGAAAAGAACAGGCAAGAAAGAAGAGTGAGACCAAGCATATAGTTGTCAAGGTCTACTTTATTGTCACACAAGCAGCAAGTTTTAAGCAATAGGCAGGAGGAAGTTGCGAGGGGGAGATAGGGGGAAGGAAGCTCTGGGCCAAGCCCTTGGCCAGGTATCTAGAACACTTTGTGGTTGTACAACAAAAGTTCATAGATGTTTATCTTGTTCTTGTTGTTCCTAAAGTCAGTCAAGCAGGATGGTTTAGAAGTTTCACATGAGGAGAGGGGTGACCTATCTTTTATAGCTGACAGGCAGCCTGCCAGCCCCCAACACAATTCAACCACAAGGGTCCCCAGCTTCTGTCCATTGGTTGGGTGTAAGTATTTGCATCTAACACTTTCAGCTCCTTGTTGGGTCTCTCAGAGGGCAGCCATGTTAGGCTCCTGTCGGCAAGCATACCATAGCATCAGTAACTCTAAGGCCCCAGGGCCACCCCTTGAGATGGATCTCGATTTGGCCCTGATATTGGACCTCCATTCTCTTATGCTCTTCTCCATTTTTGTCCCTGTAGTTCTTTCAAATGGGAACAATTCTGGATCAGAGCTTTTGTCTGTGGGATGGCAACCTCACCCCTTCACTTGATGTTCTGTCTTTCCACTGGAGGAAGACTCTCCAAGTTTTCCCTCCCTGCAGTAGAGAACTTCATCCAAGGTCCCTCCCTTTGAGTCCTGAGAGTCTCTGATCTCCCAGGTCTGGTGCGTTCTAGAGGGTCTCCCGACCACTTACCTCCCAAGGTTTCCTGTTTCCATTCATTTTTCCCTCATCAAAATATTTTTTTTACCTTTTTTTTTAATTTGATCTTTTCTTAATTTACACTTCAAATGTTTTTTTTCCCTTTGCAGTTCTCCCTTTTGGAAACCCTCTATCCCCTCCATTTCTGCCTGCCTTTATGAGGGTGTTCTCCACACACCTGTAGAGAGCCGTTTGGAGTGTCTCTTCGCTTGGCAGCCACGACCCAGCTGCTTGCACCCTTCTGAATAACACCTCCCCCACCTGGTGGAGCTCCAAGAGCAAGGTGAAACCTTTTGTCTTCAAGGAGTTGCAAAAAGAGTTCCTGCAAAAAGAGCTAACCTCCCACAGATTAGCAGAGCTATGTAACCAACATCCTCCAGTGGAGCCGGAGTCACGCTGCGAAGACTTGCAACTCTGGGAAGGGAGTCATGCCCCCAAAGCATATATTGTCATTTTACCCCCAAGCAAGAGAAAGACTTTGTACAGCCATGCATTAGTGTCTGTGTGTTTTTCTCTCATCACCCCCTTTTATCTTCCCAGCTCTCCATCCACAGAGAACCCGATCATGTGTAACTCCCGGGAGGTTTCAGATGGCTTGCAACGTGGGGCGTGGAAAAGGAGAGAACAACCAAGGAATGCTGTCTTGGGTGGAGCTCCACGGAAATGGAATAAAGGTTATGTATCCAGAGACTAGTAAGACACATAAAGTATTTATTTTAGAGCTAAAAATGTCAGGTTTTGAAGGTTATCGTTGCAAGGGGCCGAAAGAAGTGATACGGTACTAGACTGAGTCAGCATAAGCCAGATGCTGATTTCAGCTAGGATGTGACAGCGATCTAAAACAGGGAATTCTGTTAGGCAAATTTTCCGTGATCTAGAACTGCACATCAGGTGAGAGAAAATTAGGGCATAAAATAAATAAAATTTAAAAAAAGAGTAAAAAACACAAAAACAAAAATAATGAAAAAAAAACAGATTTTAGAAACATGAGAGAGAAAGAGAGAAGGAAAATGGATTTTAAAAGCCTAATAGGCACAAATAGATATAGAGAAGTCCTGTTTTCTCTATGAACTTTACTGAAATGACTGTTCTATGTTTCATATTGTTCTAAATATGTCTTTGGTGTATGTCTCTTGTTTGTCTTTGGTGCACCAATACGTCCACGTGTCAATTTGTGTCTCATTGTTCGAATGGCTATTCTATGTTTCATGTTGAAAAGAATAAATGGTAAAAACTTCATCTGCTGGTGGTCCATGTCTTAATGCAGTCTCAGATTATGGTTACTTACCCTAGGAAAATCTATATAATTGTGGTTATTGGGTCCAAAGTGCTTTTTCTCTTTAAATTATGGCTAGAAAAAGAAAAAAAAATGTTTGGTTTTAATTTATAAGATTTGTGTAGTTGGTTTACTCTTGTTTCTAATTGATATTAAAGATATAAGTATGTTTAAATGTTTTGACTATAGATAAGTTTTTTAAAAGATGTAATCTCAGTAACAAAAATTTAGTTTAAAACTGGTAATTAAGTTTTGGAGCCATCTTAAGCAACACATGGCATGACCCAACCCAGGAAATACAGGCCTCTAGAGATAACGTCCAAATTGGCATAATATTCCATGTGGATCTTATCGTAGTCTTATAAGAGATAAGATTTAAAATAATGTTTTCTTAATGAAATATTATAAGTTACCCTGTCATGTATTCAAACATGAGAACTGGCAGACAAACTTTAAGGTGTGAAAATAATATGCTTGCTATTGATTTTAAAGGGAATAGATTGTTTAAAATTGGGCTTTACTTTTCAAAGTTGTAGATATGTTCTAATATTACAAAAAAAGTTTAAGAATTATGTTTAAATACTGCCAGTGTACTATCAACTGCAGTTTGCAGTCCAATTGAAAGCTCACAATTCTTAAAGATGATTTCTAGAGTGGTAAATGTTAAAAACAGCTGTGAACAGTATAGGCCTGCTGCTACTTTTTCACAATTTTATTAGATACAGTTGTAAAGGAAAAATTTCACCCAAGATTAAAATGGAGATTTCAGTGGGATTTTAGTAAAATTTTTCTGGGTGTCCTCAAATTTTAGGATATTTAACTTGTAATTCAAGCCTTAGATCGTAATGTCTGGCTGCAGGCTGCTGTCCTGCCAGACAGTCGGGTTTGGGTCTGGCCTTGACTATAGGCTCAGATTAGAAAATATTTGTGTTTGTAGTTAATGCAGATAAAGCTGAGAGCTGTCTCAGTGTGCAGGTTTACTTTTGAGTTACAAACCCCACCTAAAGAGTTTCTGGCCAAAACAGCATTCTTAAAGATTTATCCAGGTGTGGTTCAAAATAAAGTTCAAATTTAAGAAGTATAAAAGCCTAATGATGCTATGAAACTTATGAAGTCATTAAAATTTGTCCTGCCTAGTGCTGAAGATAATGCCGACCTGTGAACTTGCTGAGTGCCCTGACAATGGTGACTTTACCTGCCTATGTCCCAGATTAGATACACTGTCTTGTTTATATCTTGTGGGACAGAGAATATGGAGACTGTTAAAACTGACTTAGAAAAATTCATCTAAAAGAGGGGTTATAATGACTCTTCACCTTCCTTTAATGTGATCAATTTACTCTATCATGGAGTGGTCTAGTAATAAGTCCAATATTGGAGATTCCAATTATGAAGATGGCTAATAATCTTTATCAGGCAACTGAGTTAATTTCACATATAGTCTCCTTTCTTTCTGAGAAGTAAGGGTTTATCTGTTGATTCTCAAAGCCACTTCCCCCACACAGGGAAGCTAGGCTTTGTGTTTTTCGAAATACTAATTTACAACTGAATTGAATACCTTGGACCTTCCAGAGATGTTAATTCTGTTCTGCTTCTAACTTCTAACCTTTTATGTTGAGCAGACTGTCTCCATCCAGGCTCACCTGAAACAAAAATTTCATGTCTGTTAAAAGACACTAGCAAAGCAGTTGGTGACTAATTAACTCTCTGGTATCAAAGCCTATACAAGTGGATCTCCATCATGGATCCACATAGAACTCAGATCTATGTGTGTCTGCTTTTGAGTTGACATGGACACCAGTGAGAGTTTGCAGGCAAAGCATTGCAGAGGGAGGACCATGTTTTCTGGCTCTGAGTCCCTGGTGAGCACACCTGATTTGCATAGGGTTTGGTGTTGGATCATTCTATGCTCTGTGGGGATCTCCCACTAATTTAAGGCTCTATCCCCTCCTCTCCAAAAGACACCAAGAGCCATCTAAGATGTGGAAACAATTATCTGTTCTCCCTGAGGGGAATCAGGTCCCTGTTCTCACTCCCTGTTAAAACGCCCAATGTCATGGACTGATTACTATCCACTTGTTTAATACCCCCTCATCTTAAAACTAATAAGGAGGGAGGAGATGTAGAGAACCATTTGGAGTGCTTCTTTGCCTGGCAGCCAAGACCCAGTTGCTTGCATCCTTCTGAATAACACCTCCCCCACCTGGCAGAGATCTGAGAGCAAGGTGAAGCCTTTTATCTTCAAGGAGTTGCAAATTCCTGCAAAAAGAGCTATCCTCCCACAGATTAGCAGAGCTGTGGAGCCAATATTCTCCAGTGGAGATGGAGCCAACATCCTTCAGTGGGGCTGGAGCCCCGCTGAGACTTGCAACTCTGGGAGGGAGGGTCATGCCCCCAAAGCATTTATTGTCATTTTACACCCAAATAAGTGAGAGACTTTGTACAGCCTCACATTAGTGTCTGTGTGCTTTCTCTTGTCACCCCATTTTATCTTCCCAGCTCTCCATCCACAGAGAACCCGTGTCTAACTCCCGAGAGGTTTCACCCAACCACTCCCATCTTCCTGCCCTGGCATTCTCCTATACTGAGGCATCAAACCTTCACAGAACCAAGGGCATCTCGTCCCACTGAAGCCCAACAAGGCCATGTATTTCTAATTCATTCATCTAGTGGTGCTGATCTTACCTTCAAGGGCCTGATCACCCTCTAGTATTCAACGTTAGCATTTTTCAAGGCAAAAGATTCAATCAGTGCTTTAGTATCATGTAGGTCTTATACCCTTCTATCTATATTTGACGTCACCCTTAATAAGAAGTTAGTGATTTTTTTTTTTTTGGACCTTGCATAATGTGAGTAGATGGTTCAAGTCTTTTTTGTTTCTTCAAACTTGTCCCAGTCTCTTAAAACTGCCATGCTACATAGTGCCAAGTTTGCCTCATCATATACTACTTGCATCTAAACCTCTGCCTATGAACTTCACTTACGCTGATCTTAAAATATATTAACATCTCTGGTCTTATTTCTCTTTTCCATCTCCTTAAACCCTTCTCTCTGCCATAAAAGCCACTGTAACTGAGGACCAAGTTGTAATATTGTTATTATCATATAGTTCCTTTATTGGAAAATTATACTCTTTTGAATTGGCTAAGGATTTAATATCTTCTTTGCCTAAAGTGAGTGCATACCCTAAGAGATGACACTTTACTCAAATTTTCTCAAATCCAGTGTATCTGCTGATTGCTCCCAATGTTCTTCAAATCCCTTGAGTTCAGTATCTGGTGGTATTAGTTGTTTACTTACAGGATAAGCTAATGTAGGTTTTCTAACAACCTTTGACTGACTTTCCTGATTTTCATTCAAAATGTTGGTGGCTTTAACCTTATTTCTTCTGCCTCTATCTTAGTATCCTTCTAAATTAATTTATAATTATTTTCAAATTTTAATTCTAAGGATTATCTCTGGTTTCCATTTTTTTTTTTTTGGTTGTTCAAGAGAGGAGTTTCTTTGTGTAGTCCTGGCTAATCTGGAACTCACTCTGTAGACCAGCCTGGCCTCAATCTCAGAAATCTCTCTGCCTCTGCCTCCAAAGTGCTGGAATTAAAAGCGTTCACCACCACTTCCTGGACAGTATTTTTCTTTACGTATATCTCTACTCTTTTAGTATTTTCCACATTTTTATTTAGAAGTTTTTCTGATTTTTCTTCTAAGGCCTGTCTCTAAAGCCCTCTTTTTGAGAATGCACAGAAAATCATGATGATTATTAAGATAAGGATTACCAGCTTGGTAGTAACCATAATTGGTAATGTGTCCATCCATGTTAAGTAATCTGTCTCTTTCTCTTTTGTTTCGATATTTAAGCGATTTAAAGAGCTTTATAACAGAATCCAGATGCTCTGTGTTATTGATTTTTTTCATCTTTTGTCTCATTCCCTTTAATATTATTAATTTTTAAATTCTTTTTTACCTGTCTATGATGTTTCCCACTCTTTCTCTATTAACCATTTAAAAATAATTCCAGTGCCTTTACCTTGGTGTTTGGAAACTTGTATTTCTACAAATCAGGTCAATTTTATTCATAGTTTTACACATCATGGCACATTTATTCAGAAAAATATTTTCAGGACGGGCAAGAATGTTTAATTATGTTTGGAATTAAGTGTTGATACTATATTTCAAAGTCCTTATATACATTTTTATAAGTATAATATCAACTTTATCTACTGTTGTCATCATCAGTGACAACAATGAGAAATTTACCAGGATATCCACTATGTGAGCTCTTGAGTTGATGGATTAGGAAAGGTGAATAAATGTTTTTGTGATTCATGAAGTATATCTTTAAATAATAGATGGAAATAGTTAGAAACAAATATTATCAGAACTATGTTTGTTATGTTGTATTATGGCTTGTTTGGTGTTTGTTTTCCACAGCAGAAAGTAACATTTATCTGTTACATGAGGAAACATACAAATTGAATGGATTTATTTGACACTGATTCATGTGTTCAACATGTTATTAAATGCTAACATAATTTATAAGTTATGCATATACCAGAAAATTTAGTCACACATAACAAGTATATTAGAGAACAAATATATTTAATTATGTTCTGTAGCCTTCATATGGGATAATATGAGTGAATCTTAAATTGATGACTAACAAGATGTTAGGACATGTACAGATGTAAATCCATGATCAAAGACATATCTCCTGCCACCTAGATTCATATAGATGTTAATATATTACTATGATCTCGAACTATAAATCATTTTTCTAGAAGTATGTTATAGTTTTATTAAAAGCATAATATAAATAGTACAGTATTTTCATACTTCCAAGTTCTTGAAAGTATTTTACAGTATAACATATAATTTAATAATTATTTTTGCATTATCATAGTAATGTTAAAATGAGCAATAGTATATTTGTCCAAGGGAAATACAGTATTGATCATTAAAAGATAGTTAAAGAAGCACTACTTTTTGGAAGGTGAAATGTGAAAGCAGAAAATGTAGATATAGAATAATTTAATCATGTCATTGAACAGGTGTGCTGTTTCCAGTCTGTGGATTCTGCAAGTGCAGATCTCTTGAATCAGATGTTGACAGTAATTGGAATGATACACACAGAAGGAACTTTTTGCGTGTGTGTGTGTGTATGTGTGTGTGTGTGTGTGTGTGTGTGTGTGTGTATGTGTGTGTGTGTGTGTTGTCTTAGATAGTTACTAGGGCTTATAAGCTTCATTATTTAACTGTTCTCTGTCAAAAAGTACAGGTTCATTTCTCTCATAACTGATGAAAAATTGGAAGCATCGTTTGGTTATAGTATTAATCACAACGTAATTGCAATTGATCAGCA
The DNA here is from genome assembly GCA_036184795.1 of Tokudaia tokunoshimensis. Taxonomy (NCBI): domain Eukaryota; kingdom Metazoa; phylum Chordata; class Mammalia; order Rodentia; family Muridae; genus Tokudaia; species Tokudaia tokunoshimensis. The sequence continues at coordinate 64,188,118 of BTHU01000004.1, read as the reverse complement.
GTTTAAATTAATAATCTTAAGCCTAGAAAAATGTTTTGTATTCTTTAAGTGAATTAAAAAAAATAATCTGAGTGGTGAAGGTTGTGCTGCACTGATTCCTTTGATACCTTCTTTGGAAAAGATCCTGACTACATCTTCTTTTATCTTTTATTTTGCAATACATACCCTGAGACATACATGAAAATGGCACATACTTTTTTCACTAAGCATGAATTTTACGATTTATTTTGGGGCTCTTTGAGACCGTACCCAGAATTTTCATTTGGGCTCTCTATACTCAAAATGATTTATGAATTACACCAATATCTATAATTCTCTGTTTCTCAATTTCTATTATCTTCCACTGTGTTTTCAAGAATTTTAATATCAACAATATTAGTTTGTGCAATTTAAAATTTCCTCAGAGCTTTAGAGCTACTTTGATAAAGTCTCTTTCACCGTATACTAAGGCAGTGCTCTGTTGAGGTGTGGCTGGGTAATGGGGTTGGGATGCCTTTGTCTTTGCACTAGTTCACATATGTCATGACTTATCTAAGTACTTTATCACAATTTATGACAATGTATTGTTATTAGTCTTTGGAATTGCTCTTTTAATAATAAAGTCCATGTCACTTGGCAGTTAACTATATTTGTTGTTGTATCAGCCAAGTCTTTTCTCTCTAGAGATTATTCAAGGAAAGAAACCCTTCAGAGGAGAGTTCTTTAATTGAATTTGATCCAATATTTTAACAAGTAATTTATAATTACCTTTGAGTCATTTAAGTCCATAAAGCCATGGAAATATAAATATGATTTAAGAAAGGTGAGAAAATTATTCTAAAGACCAAGATTTAAGAAAGGTGAGAAAATTATTCTAAAGACCAATTTTTAGTGAGTGCATTTTGAAGACATTTTCCTCTGCTCAGGAAAAAATTATATCACTCTTGTCTACACAGGGTGAATCTGAACTCTAAACCTGTCCATCATTACATAGAACTAGAGTAGATAGACACATGGAACTCATTCTACATCCTTCATGTGAAGTCTTTTCTCCTTGTAATTTACTATGAGGAGAAAAATTCACATAATCGATACTAGCATTTTTTACATGTGAACCTTTTGCTTATTGCTCCCTTTACCATTGGAATTGAAAACTTTTATTTCCCCAAATTTGACCAATTTTTGTTTATACTTGTACCAATTATAGCATATTTATTTTTCTTAAAATATATTGTCAGAGCAGGTAAGAATGTTCAATTAACTTTGTACATTAAGGGTTAATGTCATACTTAAAAGTCCTTATATAAGTTTTCAAAAATATATTCCCATTTTATATATCACAGTCATCATCAGTAAAAGAGGTCATTACTTTCTTCGCCAATGAGAAATCCACCAAGAAATCCAGCATGTGAGTTCTTGAGCTAATGGAGTAGGCAAAATGTGTAAGTACTTTTGTGATACATGAAGTACAACTAATATTTTTTTAGATACTCCCCACAAAGAAATTTCCGTGGAAAAAATATTAGAACATAGAAGTTAATCAGAACTATGTTAGTTATGTTATGGCCTGATTGTTATTTTTTACCAAGGAAATTAAGATTTATTTATTATCATAAACATAAAAGTTCAATTAATTTGACCTTGATTCATGTTGGTTACATTTTATATAGCATGTTAACAAAGAAATGTAGTTTATAAGGTATGTTTATATGAGAAAATTTTGTCACATTTATAAATATATTAGAGTATAAGGGAATATATATTTATTTTTGTTCTGTAGTCTTTGTATGAGGTTTTATTATGAATCTTCAAATGATGATTATCAAGATGTTAAGGTATACATGATGGAAATCCATGATCAGAGATTGCCACATATATATATGTGATACACACATATATATATATTCCAATTGTAGAAATGATGAGGTTTGGGTGCAGGGAGGTTAATCATGTGGTCCAACATTACTTTCATAGTAAAGAAAAGAACCGGAGAAAGCATCAGAAAGGCACATTGCACCAGTGTTCACATTAATAACCAGTGATGACAGTTCTGATGCAAGAATGTCCAAGAACCTCTCTGGATACACAATTCAAACTTGTTCTCTTAAGTTTAATTAACTGTTTTTACAGGTTGTAAGCCTTTGAGAAGTATATATAGATGCTGAATAATGCAACAGCAATGATGAGCTGGATGCTCAAAGATATCCAGATGATGTTTTAAATATGTTTTCCATAAAACAACTCACATGGCACCATAGTTCATGTTATTCACCAGTGATAATAGTTCTGTAGCAAGAATGTCCAGGAAATTCTCTGGATACCATTAAAGAGGATAATTGAAGTCAGTATTAACTTATCAACTCTCATTTGTCATTGGTAACCAGTTTTCAAGAAATCTTAATAAGTTTGGAAATATTTGCAGGTCTCTGTATATCTCATAAAATGTAGATAGAATAGAAAGAGTTAAGGCTGCACTACTACTCTTTGGTAGTGCCCTGGAAGTGATTCTGACTTCATCTCTTTGAATTCTTTTGATTTTCAGTGAAGAGTGAAATATATTTTTAATTATATTTAGACAGTGATGAGGCATATCTTTCTTTCACCAAATATAAGTTTACCTTTGGAAAGGTTTTTGGGAATCTAAACACTGAGCTTACGTTTGAAAATTTTCTACCTATGAAGACATACTTATTGCACTGCTCTACTTTTCTCTATTTCTGCTTTGAGTTTCTATATTCTGCTCTTTCATTAATTATGCAATTCTAAAATTTCTAATAGTAAAGTAGCTTTAGATGCTGTTGCTTGTTACATTAAGGGGTTGTAGCAGACTAGTTAAATGATATAGTTGTAAGTGAGCATAGTGTGTTAGAAATGGGTATAGGCATGGTGAAGTGGACAGGATTAAGATTCCAGAAACAACTGGCAATCTGAGATAGATAAACTCATCCCATAAGATATCAGTGTAGTACATAGTAATGTAGTTAGAAGACAAAGTTTAAAGTCGTCCTTTGAAATTGAATGTGAAGATTGTAAAGGTGGCCATTTTCTACAAAGTGTATTCAAATTTGTAATAATGAAAAAGAATCAATCATATGGGTGATCACAGATATCCAGATAATGTTTTTAATGTGCTCTTCATAGAAGAGCACCTTCAAACACTGACTCTGTATTGCTTGATATATTCATTTTAAAAAATATTTATTTTATGTGAGTATTTGTCTTCATGTATATATGTATGTGTACCATATGCATGCATGTTGCCATGTAGGTCAGAAAAGATATTGAACCCATGGGAACTAGAGTTGCAGATCTTTGTTTACCATTATGTGTGTGTTCGGAATTGAACTAGGGTCCTCTGTAAGTCAAAATCATGTTCTTAACTCGGAATAAATTCTCCAGCCCTTTATTGAAGACTGTTGACATAATAGACATTATACTTCTAAAATGCAGGTGCCCTTTTTAACTTTTCTAACACGTTTGTCAAAAGCAACATATTTTAAATAGTAAGTTTATGTATAGGAATATACTGCAGAAATACAGTGAGATTTAAAATTAAACCTTGTTTAACCCTTTCAGGCACAGATAAAATTTCCATGGAGAAACAGAATCACCAAGAGGACATAGAGTGCTCACTGAACACCTACTGTATAATCACCATTGTAAAAGCAATAGAGGCAATGGTTTTCATGTTAAAAAGTACATATTTGCAACTAGTCTTGTTTGAGTTCTCAACCCTGAAATAAGTCTCCTAAAAATGTCAATGGGAGAGAACCACAATGTCACAGAATTCATTTTTGTGGGTCTTAGTCAAGATCCTGCTGTGCAAAAAGCATTATTTGTCTTGTTTACACTTACTTACATTGTGACAATGCTGGGTAACCTGCTCATTGCAGTGACAGTGATTGCCAGCCCTTCCTTAAACTCCCCAATGTACTTCTTTCTTGCCTGTCTTTCAGTCCTGGATGTTCTTTATTGCAATACCATCTCACCAAATTTGATTATAGACTTATTTTATAACATAAAGAATATCTCCTTCAGAGGTTGCCTGTTCCAGCTCTTTGTAGAGCACTTATTCAGTGGTGTTGAGGTATTCCTTCTGGTATTCATGGCCTATGACCGCTATGTGGCCATCTGTAAGCCACTGCACTATTTGACCATTATGAACCAGCAGGTGTGCATTATTCTGTTGCTGGTATCTGGAGTTGGAGGCATGGTACACTCAGTGATTCAAGTTCTGATTGTATATAAACTTCCTTTTTGTGGTCCCAATGTCATTGATCACTTCATGTGTGACATGAATCAATTACTGGTACTTGCATGCACTGACACCTACTTCCTTGGCATCACTAACATTGCCAATGGTGGAGTAATCTGTGTTGGAATTTTCACCTTGCTCTTAGTCTCTTATGGAATCATTTTAAACTCTCTTAAGAGTTACAGTCAGGAAGGAAGGCTCAAAGCTCTGTATACCTGCAGTTCCCATATCATGGTTGTCGTCTGTTTTTTTGCTCCCTGTAGTTTTATAAATGCTAGACCTGTCTCCATCTTTCCCATTGATAAGTATATTACTGTGTTTTATACAGTTGTTAGTCCCATGTTGAATCCATTGATATATACCTTGAGAAATTCAGAGATGAAAAATTCTATTAAAAAGCTCTGGTATAAAACTCTAACAACATAAATTAAGATTGTTTTCTCACTGAATATGTTATTAACTTTAAATCAAAAATTAGAAATAAATTCTAACAGTGAATGCTGTGCTATGCTCATTCAGGTATATCTTGTTATACAAAGTCATTGAAAATTAATAATAAATTTTTAGTTGTAATTGTGATCAAGGTAATTATGAGCCTTATTCATTATTGTTCAGTCTAGGAAATGTTTAGAAGATGAAAAGAGTTATGGGAATCTTTCATATTATAAGTAAAAATAAAGCAAAGTGACATTGAACTTTATTTTTCTCAGGTTGAATTGAAATGAGATTACAACAATGTCAGTATTGGAAATTTTGAATCACCCATATTCATGAGAAAATAAAAAAGACTGATATCTGCACTTCAGGGATTAAAAGAAACCTTTTGAGAGGGCAATTTTTGACTAACATATCAGTATGGTGGACGTGTGTGTCTATTTCCTACATATTGCTTTATGAGTGTTCCCCATCCTTTCCTCAGGATCTCCTCTATTTTATTCTTGAGTATATATAACAATAAAGCTGCCTAGCTGATGATACCAGTAGTCAATAATTTCAACTGATCATATGCTGCTAAAATTGAATTCTATATCCTGAATACCACGTTAAGCTGAAGTGAGCACATATTTCTGTATCTTCATTACCAATTAACACATTTAATATCTATATTTTCAAGTAGCAGGTATCTCTGATGTTGTCTATATTTTGGTGAAGGATTTTTCAAGAAATTGTTATGTGTAAATACCAAGTTTTGTCAAAACAGACTTAAACTTCAACATTTTTCTTAGTTATTAAAGGCAATTTTTTGGAATAATTAAAATTTAATCTGTGACTTCAATAAAAACCTACAAAATTTCTTTTCAATCTTCATCCATTTTTAGATATCTCAGTCAAAAAAGGATAACATAATTTTCATTGCAACATTGATTATTATGTGGAGTTAAATGTATTCTTTCATGCTGTTTTTCTTAATATCTGTGCTTTTAAATATATATTGTTTTATTCAATGTCCACATTGTGATGTTATGATAAACACACAATCCATAATAAAGAAATTGATCCAGTGAATAAATTGTTTTTTTCATTATCTCACATGCAGCTTTTCATATTGTTTCCTCCTTACAAACCTAGTCAACCAAAATCCACTATTTTAGCATTACTGCCAGTACAGTTGAGTTTCATTACCTATAGTTTCATATGCATTCACTAGACAAAACAAATAATACATTCACATGCATAAGAAGAAAACTTCTGGACCTAATAGTTGGACGTTGTCTTACAACATCCATCATTCAGGAACAACTGTATTAATTTAAATGCCAAGTAGTATATGTAGTTCATTTAGAAAGTTTATAGGAGCTGACATATATTGTAAAAATTGCTGACACTAGTTTCTATATCTTTCTAATATCATTCATAGATCTTTCCTCAAACTTAATCAGTTTAATACCTCATTTATATATCTTTAAAATATATTTTGATATTTTTATTAATTTTTGATAATGAATTCTTTCATGGCACACAAATCATTTTCTAACAACCCTCATGGCTCCAGAATCCACACATTTACCATTGTTTTAGGTTATCTACAAGTATACTTTGGTCCTCCTGGGTATTATTTAAAGGAAAATTGGAGTCAGTATTTGGTTACAGTATTTAGTATATTTCATTTATACAATTTGGCACTTATGTGGAAGACTAAAAGCCCAAAGATATTTATTTATATGACTTTCTCTCTCTCTCTCTCTCTCTCTCTCTCTATATATATATATATATATATATATATATATATATATATATATATATATATATATATATATATATATAGACACATACATACATTTAGATAGTCGTAAACTCCCTGCTGTGAGTCCTAAATTCTTTTTTTTCCTTTTTTTATTAGATATTTGCTTTGTTTACATTTCAAATTTTAACCTCTTTCCACTTTACCCCACCGAAAACCCCCTATCCCATCCCCCCTCCTTCTGCTCACACTTCCCTGAGCAATTTCCTGACTTGCATTCCCCGATTCTGGGGAATTTAGCCTTCACAAGATCAATGTCCTCTTCTCTCATTGATGTTTGAAATGGTCATCTTCTGCTCCATTTGCAGCTGGAGCCGTGGGACCCTCCATGTGCACTCTTGGGTTGGTGGTTTAGTCCCTGTGAGCTCTGAAGGTGTTGGATGGTACATATTATTATTCCTCCTGTGGAGCTGCAAACCTCTTCAGCTCCTTGGGTCCTCTCTCTAGCTGCTTCATTTGGGACCCTATTTTCATACTATTGGTTGGTTTTGAGCCATGGGTGTTTTGATCCACTTTCCAAGAAGGATCAAAGTATCCACACTTTGGTTTTCCTTCATCTTGAGCTTCATGTGGTCTGTGAGTTGTGTCTTGGGTATTCTGAGTTTTTGGGCTAATATCCATTTATCAGCGATTGTATACCATCTGTGTTCTTTTGTGATTGGGTTACCTTAACTCAGGATGATAGTTTCTTGTTCCATCCATTTGCCTAAGTATTTCATGAATTCATTGTTTTTAGTAGCTGAGTAGAACTCCATTGTGTAAATGCACCATATTTTCTGTATCCATTCCTCTGTTGAGGGACATCTGGGTTCTTTCCAGCTTCTAGCTATTTTAAATAAGCCTGCTATGAACATAGTGGAGCTTGTGTCCTTATTAAATGTTGGAGCATCTTCTCGATATATGCCCAGGAGTGGTATAGCTGGGTCCTCAGGTAGTGCTATGTTCAGTTTTCTGAGGAATCTTCAAACTGATTTCCAAAGTGGTTTTACCAGCTTGCAATCCCACTAGCAATAGAGGAGTGTTCCTCTTTCTTCACATCCTCTCCAGCATTTACTGTCCCCTGGGTTTTTGATATTGGCCATTCTGACTGGCATGAGGTGGAATCTCAGCATTGTTTTGATTTACATTTCCCTGATAACTAAGGTTGCTGAACATTTCTTTAGGTGCTGTAGGGCCATTTGATTGTCCTCAGTTGAAAATTCCCTGTTTAGCTCTGTACCCCATTTTTAATAGGGTATTTGATTCTTTGGAGTCTAACTTCTTGAGTTCTTTGTTTTTAGAGGATATTAGTCCTCTATCAGAAATAGGATTGAGATCTCTTCTCAGTCTGTCGGTTGCCGTTTTGTCCTATTGACAGTGTCCTTTGCCTTACAGAAGTTTTGCAAATTCATGAGGTCCCATTTGTCGATTCTTGATCTTAGAGCATAAGCTATTGGTGTTCTATTCAGGAAATTTTCCCTTGTGCCCATCTGCTCCAGGTTCTTCCCCAGCAAAAACTATTCTCAATAACAAAGAACTTCTGATGGAATCACCATCCCTGTCCTCAAGTCCTACTACAGAGCAATAGTGATAAAAACTGCATGGTATGGTACAGGAACAGGCAGGTAGATCAATGGAATTGAACTGAAGACCCAGAAATGAACCCTCACACCTATGGTCACTTGATCTTTGACAAAGGAGCTAAAAACATTCAGTGGAAAAAAGAGAGCATTTTCAACAAATTGTGCTGGGTCAACTGGCAGTCAACATGTAGAAGGATGAAAATTAATCCATTCTTATCTCCCTGTACAAAGCTCAAGACTAGTGGATCAAAGACCTCCACATAAAACCAGATACACTGAATCTAATAGAAGAGAATGTGGGGAAGAACCTGGAGCACATGGGCAATAGGGAAGATTTCCTAAACAGAACACCAATAGCCTATGCTCTAAGATCGAGAATATTTTTAATAAAGGGCCCAGAGAAGAGTTAGGGACATTAGTAAATTAATAATATGGAAGCTGACAGAGTGGTTATGTCACAAGCAACCAAAGGATCCCAGAGGGTCTGTGAAAGTTGGAAATAACTGTCTATACAAACATATGTACTCAAGGAGGCAGGAACAGAATGCTCTTCTCCTGGACATATCTTGATCTGTTAATGCTCCCATTCCATTGCCAAGACAAACCTCACAGTCAAACATATTCACAAATGCTCTGAGCATGTGAACATGAACTTCATAGTATCTCCCAGCCCTAGGGACTGGGAGCAAACTTCAGGAGACTCCAAGACATACACACACACACACACACACACACACACACACAGCAACAAACAGTCTGACACACAGACAGACAGATACACATAGACACACAGGCACATGCACATTGATACAAACACCCCCAACACACACCTACATAGAGACACAAACACACACAGATCCACACACATATGCAAACTCACACACAGACACAATCACACTGACACAGCCAAGAACACACAGAGCCAGAGACTTATATACCTAATACACACACACACACACACATACACACACACACACACACACACACACACACACACACACACTATTATGATCATCACCATTATCTGTGCCAGAACTCACAAGAGATTGATAGGAATATCACAATTGTTTCCTGCACATTAAACACCCGACCTGGTGTAGTAAGGATCAAGAAATGGTGATAGAAAACCACCCAATGACCTGAAAGTCCTGTATTCTCCAAGTCTTGATATTAGGGGAAGATAAGCCGTTGGACACCACAGCTTTGTTAACTCTTCTTGACCTAAGAAAAGGTTCTGCTTTGGATGCTCTGTGGTCCATAAGCAGTCCTGATTTTCTGTGCCTAATTGTACACAGAGGCCTCAGTGAGATCCTCCTTCTGTTCTCTCTCTCTCTCTCTCTCTCTCTCTCTCTCTCTCTCTCTCTCTCTCTCTCTGTGTGTGTGTGTGTGTGTGTGTGTATGTGTGTGTGTGTGTGTGTGTGTGTGTATGTGTGTAATTTCCACTAGCTAACACCTCCAGGTCCCCTCAAACCCCAAGACAAAACTTTTCGAGACTGCAGAAGTTGACATACCTGATGAGATGCCACAAGAGGACAAGAGAAGTTACAAGTCCCAAACTGGCTTGGTGAATCTTCTGTTGCTGCCCTCCCTGTTCTGACCCACACGAATCAGCATCTCAGGTGCCATGTTTGTGCATGATGCCAGGGTCACAAAAGAGTGATTTTCTACATCTATCTGAGTCCAAATGCTCACTCTATCTTCTGTGACTTGCTGCCTACAAACAATGGCTTACCACACAGCCACTTTGTCCATATATCTTATTGATGGCACCAGCCACTGATGCCTGATAGGTACTGTAACACACAAAAAATATTGATATTGTCTTGCTTACAGCCTGACTATGCCCACCAAACTTTAACTTCTAAGAAAAATCTATGAAATACTGAGTGATAGAGTGAAATGTCCTTCTGGCTCTGAACTAAAAGGCCATACTCTAGAATGGGAACCATGGGTGGAACTCAAATTTAGTGAACATATTTCTTCTTCTTTTTTTTTTTTAAAAAGTAGAAGTTAAAAGCTTACATTGGCTTTGATTTATGCAAGTTATTAGCATCTTCAATTTTTTTTATTTTCTAATTTTTTTAATTTACACTCCAAATCATTTCCCCTTTCCCGTTTCCTCCCTCCCCAAAAGTTCCATAAGCCCCCTTCTCTCCCTCTTTTCCCCATTCAACACCCTTTCTCTTCTCTGTCATGGCATTCCCCTACATCCAGTCTTTCCAGGACAAGGGGTTTCTCCTTCAATCTTCTTGGAAATCAATTGATATGTGAATTGTGTCTAGGGTATTCCAAAATTCTGGGTTAATATCCCCTTTTCAGTGACTGTATACCATGTGTGTTCTTTTGTGATTGGGTTGCCTCACTAAGGATGATATTTTCAAGTTCTGCCCATTTGTCTATGAATTTCGTGAGTAAATTGTTTTTAATTCCAGAGTAGTATTCCATTGTGTAAATATACCACATCTTCTGAATCCAATCCTCTGTTGAGGGGCATCTGGGTTCTTTCCAAATTCTGGCCATTATAAATAAGGCTACTATGAACATAGTAGAGCATGTGTCCTTATTGCATGCATGTAAAGTCTATGGGTATATGCCCAGGAGTGGTATAGCTGAATCCTTCGGGAGTGTCATGCCCAGTTTTCTGAGGAACCGCCAGACTGCTTTCCAGAGTGGTTGTATCAGCTTGCAATCCCACCAGCAGTGGAGGAGTGTTCCTCTTTCTCCACATCCTCACCAACAACTGCTGTCTCCTGTGTTTTTGATCTTAGCCATTCTGACTGGTGTGAGATGGAATCTCAGGGTTGTTTTGATTTGCATTTCCCTAATGACTAAGGATGATGAACATCTCTTTAGGTGCTTCTCAGCCATTAGATATTCTTCAGGTGAGAACTCTTTGTTTAGCTCTATACCCCATTTTTTAATAGGGTTACTTGCCTCTCTGGAGTCTAACTTCTTGAGTTCTTTGTATATATTGGATATTAGCCCTCTGTCGGATGTAGGGTTGGTAAAGATCATTTCCCAGTTATTTGGTTGCCGCTTGGTCTTTTTGACAATGTCTTTTCCTTACAGAAACTTTGTAATTTTATTAGGTTCCATTTGTCAATTCTTGATCTTAGAGCAATAGTGTTAAAAACTGCATGGTATTGGTACAGTGACAGGTATGTAGATCAATGGAACAGATTTGAAGACCCAGAAATACATCCACACTCCTATGGTCACTTGATCTTTGACAAAGGAGCTAAAACCATCCAGTAGAAAAAAGATAGCCTTTTCAACAAATGGTGCTGGTTCAACTGGGGTCAACATGCAGAAGAATGCAAATTGACCCATTCTTATCTCCTTGAACTAAGCTTAATTCCAAGTGGATCAAGGACCTCCACATAAAACCAGACACACTGAAACTGATAGAATGGAAAGTAGGGAAGAACCTTGAACATATGGGCACAGGGGAGAATTTCCTGCATTGAGCTCCAATAGCTTATGCTCTAAGATCAAGAGTTGTGCACTATTATACTGTAGGCATTGGTTAAGCTCTGACTCTGAGTCAAAGGAAATTGAAAGGATATTCATGGTGTCAATCATTTCACTTCTTTTCAGTATACTATGAATTGAATAATATACTGAATTCAGTATATTATGAATTGTATATCAATCTGAAGACAGCAAAAACAATTAATTTTCAATGCATGTACAGTGCCTGAGGCTTCCACTGTCATTCCTTTATCATGGCGTTCCATCAACTCCAGTGAAGAGGTATAGTGTGCTTACATAGACACTGGATATTTAATGTCAAACATACCCATGTAAACAAGTTTTAATACAAGTTGTCTGTTTTCAACTTACAAAATAAATGAAATAGCACATTCAATCCCAAAGGTTTGATGTATTTCTTCTAAGTTAAACACTAAGCACTATGAAATATATTTAATTCTGTAAAAATTACCAGGACATAAAGTCATCATGATACAAATTATCATTACTGAATTATGAGCTAATATATATGCCAGAAAAAAGGTAGTTGTAAGAAATAAAAAAAATTACATTTGGAATTGCTGTACTAATCTCATTTTTCTGATGAATTTAAAGCTGACAATTTCAGAAGAATGGATCACTTAATTTTTTTTTTAATGGATGCAATTTCCTATGTCTCTCCAATCTGAATTCAAAGAACTACTAAGTCTTCTTTTAGTCTGATTGAACTGAAAGTGGTTGTACACCATATGATGTACATACTGTGTAAAAACTGGAATTTGCAGAATTGAAGACCCAGAAATGAATCCACACTCCTATGGTCACTTGATCTTTGACAAAGGAGCTAAAACCATCCAGTGGAAAAAAGATAGCCTTTTCAACAAATGGTGCTGGCTCAGCTGGAGGTCAACATGCAGAAGAATGCAAATTGACCCATCCTTATCTCCTTGCACTAAGCTAAATTCTAAGTGGATCAAAGATCTCCACATAAAACCAGACACACTGAAACTAATAGAAGGGAAACTAGGGAAGAACCTTGAACATATGGGCACAGGGGAGAATTTCCTGAACAGAACTCCAATAGCATATGCTCTAAGATCAAGAATAGACAAATGGGACCTCATTAAATTACAAAGTTTTTGCAAGGCAAAAGACACTGTCAAAAAGACAAAGCGGCAACCAACTAACTGGGAAATGATCTTTACCAACCTTATATCCGACAGAGGGCTAATATCCAATATATACAAAGAACTCAAGAAGTTAAACTCCAGAGAGGCAAGTAACCCTATTAAAAAATGGGGTACAGAGCTACACAAAGAGTTCTCACCTGAAGAATATCTAATGGCTGAGAAGCACCTAAAGAGATGTTCATCATCCTTAGTCATTAGGGAAATGCAAATCAAAACAACCCTGAGATTCCATCTCACACCAGTCAGGATGGCTAAGATCAAAAACACAGGAGACAGCAGTTGTTGGCGAGGATGTGGAGAAAGAGGAACACTCCTCCACTGCTGGTGGAATTGCAGGCTGGTACAACCACTCTGGAAAGGAGTCTGGCGATTCCTCAGAAAACTGGGCATGACACTCCCGGAGGATCCGGCTATACCACTCCTGGGCATATACCCAGAGACTTTACCTGCATGCAATAAGGACACATGCTCTGCTATGTTCATAGCAGCCTTATTTATAATAGCCAGAAGCTGGAAAGAACCCAGATGTCCCTCAACGGAGGAATGGATTCAGAAGATGTGGTATATTTACACAATGGAATACTACTCTGCAATTAAAAACAATGAATTCACGAAATTCCTAGGCAAATGGTCAGAACTTGAAAATATCATCCTTAGTGAGGTAACCCAATCACAAAAGAACACACATGGTATGCAGTCACTGATAAGGGGATATTGACCCAGAATCTCGGAATACCCTAGACACAATCCGCATATCAACAGATTTCTAAAAAGATGGAAGGAGAGACCCCTGGTCCTGGAAAGACTGGATGTAGGGGAACGCCAGGACAGAGTAACGAGAGGGGGTTGAATGGAGAAAAGAGGGAGGGAAGGGGGCTTATGGGACTTTCGGTGAGGGAGGAAACGGGAAAGGGGAAGTGATTTGGAATGTAAATTAAAAAAATAAAATAAAAAAAAGAAAAATATATAAATGTGATACTACTCAAGATGAATGACTGTTGCATATAATTTCCTTCCTCCCTGCACAAAGGGTAAGTATGATGAGTTTTGTATGCATTTGTAGTCTTTGTCTTTGGTATCTTAACTGTATCAATTAATGTTACCTTCATGCTTCAACCATAGAGTCTGAGACTCAGCTCTTCAAGTCAAGTCAACTACAAAAGTTGGAGGTAGTTTTTAAGCTCAGGTTTAATGACTCTGTATGTAATATTTTTCCACTTACAGTTTCTAATACTCAAATCAAGGGGGAAAGCTATTGAATTTATTGTCTCTATGCAAGTGTGAAAGTTTTCATTCTTAGTTATTTTTCAAATCTTTGCTAATGAGATAGATTGGGAAGCAAAACTATGAGCTTTATTGCAGTTCCCCGAGCTAACAAGCACAGTGACTGCAAAGACTTCTCTGTGTGGCAGGTGCTGCTTAATGATTCATCATCCATTAAGGCAAGGTCATGGAAAAATACAGTGAGGCTGTGATTTTCAGGAATAATAATTCAACTTTTCAAGGAAATAGAATAGATAATGTGGACTCTATGAGAAATTCAGAAACTGTGAATCTTTATTTGGTTGTTTTTTATTTATATGGTTGGTTTTCACTTCAGCAAACACCACCCCCACTGCTTCACCTTCACAACACATGTATATTCATATTCCTCTTATGCCCTGTCAGAAATTATATACAGTATTCATTCACCTTGGTTAGTTTTACATTCTGGAAGGTTTTGCAATGTCTGCTGTTATTGATATCTACCTGGAGTGTTGGACCTCAGTTCTTAGCCATGACAAAAGTATTATTGTCTGATTCAACTAGCTCTTTGATCCATAACGTATCATCAAAGAAAGCTCATACCAAAGGAAACTACCTATACTCTCATTTTTCTATTCTGCACGATATTAAAAGTCAACATGTTCAACTTAATTTCACAAACCATCACTTTTAAGACAGATGTGCCCAGCTTCAAAACTTCAATTGGTTCATTATTTTCTATAAAATAAGTTTGAAGAAAACCTGACTATTTCTAGGAAACCCTAACTAAGTATCCTACTGAAATATTTCTTCTTTCAATTTTAATTCATATTTTCACGTTTCACATGATCCTATCATATTTTATTCTTGATATTAGCTTTGCCTTCTTGTTTTGTTCACAGAAGCTGGGAAAACCCAGGATATCTCCCATACAATTCAAGCCACCTCTAGACAAATGAAAGTCTCTCTAGGGCTTGTAAGATTCGTGGTTTGGACAGTTAATGTACTGTATCCTAAGTCGTCACACCTCCACAGAGGTACCATTTTTTTTTATTATTGACTTTAATGGTAATGGTAATCCCATGCAAGAATAAAACCACACATCTTTCTATCTCTCTCATCTGCTTCACCAAACCCTCCAATGATGCTGAGGAGAAGGTGATATACACATTGTAGACAAATTAATTTTTCCCTTTGGATGAATGGAAACACAAGTATTTGACATAATTTTCAAAGAGACAGTAATTGGAGATGATAGATGCATGCATGTGCACAGTCACTCCCACATGTATGATGAGAAGTAGGGAGAGGAGAGCTAAACAAACTGAACTTTAGCCAAAGTTCCTGCTTGGCTGGCCTTATCACATGGAAGATGAAGACATGCCCTTTTGCTAATAAAGGTCTAAGAAAAAAATATATGAAAATAAATGGAGAGCATTATCATAATGCATTGCCTCCAAATACACCAGATTCTGGGTAATTCACTATAACCTAGATCTGGCACTACTCCAGAATACTAGAAAGAAATTATGTGATTGTCACATATGAAATTGAAAGGAACAATTCTCAATACCAAATGCCAAAAAGGAACAATAAGAAGAGATAATGAAATGCAGCCAAAAGCCTTACAAACAAAAGAGCTAATTTCCTGTGGGGCTGCTGTGTCCTAAGAGACAACAAAATGAGTTCATTGTCTGCAAAGAAGTGGACACTATAAAAAACCAAGCTTGACTTGTCAGTACAATTGTTTTATATACCAGATCTGTCATTTAAGTAAAAAAATAAAACTGAGGAACACAAAATGTTACTGAAAGAGCAAGGAAAAACCATAGTTGATGCCGATAATAAGAAAAGAACTATTAAAAGATGAATTTAAATATAAGAATTTGTAAATCACTAGAGATACTAAATGAAATTTTTAATTTTAAATACTGAAAAATATATTAGTTAAAATGAAGACTCAACATTTAGATTTAATGGCAGATTAGAAGGGCATGATAGAGAATTAGCCAAATGGAAGGAATATCATATATGCATACCCAAAACAAAAAAACAAAATAAGTGAAAGAAATATTTTTAAAATAATAAAAGAGCTATTGTCATTGTCATTAGTTACTTCCAGAAGTTGAAGATAAGACACTATTGCTGATGACACTACACACTTCAGAGGCCTGGGAGGAATTGAACTAGAAACTCATCTCGAAGCTTCCTTTCTGAGGATGCACTTTCATCATACAGCTTGTTATCCAGTTGGAATGAAGGCCTGATCAATAGAAGGGAATTCATCCCTTGTATTTTAAAACTACCCAACTACCCAAGACTAGTGAGGTGACAGACATAGAGGAGAACTGACTAATGCCATTTTCCTAAACTATTGTAATCTCTAACTACATTCTAGATAGTTACTCATATACCCACAGGTTAGTGTAGCTCTTACTCCTCAGCAAAGTGTCCTATTTTATGCCTGGTGAAGACTACAACCCCTACTCCTAAGGCTCAAAGAATACAGGGAAGATGAGTCATAAATATAAGCCCTAGGAGCAAGATGTCTCAATCAAGATTCCCTAGACATGAGAATGAATATGCACCCATGAAAACCGAACTATATGGTTTGCTTGAACAAAACTTATATGATGATAACACCACTTTTCATGCTAACATAGATGGGGAAAATTCTACAACATTTCTGCCTGCCCTCAGATAAAGAGCTACAAGTGGTTAATAGTTTCTGAGAGTTAATAATTTCTTTTAGGGAAGATCTGTTATGGAAATTGCCCAATCCCAAATGGCCAGCTATGAACACGCAAAGAAATAAGTGATGCTAATATGAGTCAGGTGGTTTACATACATACATACATATAATATATTATATATAATATATATATATGATTAAATAATTTAAATAATATTTTATATATATATATAATTTTAAAAAAGGTGATTATTAATCTTATGGTAAGTAGGGGAAATGGAAGGAGTTGGACTGGGATGCTGGAAATTAAGCACTCATGAAGTTACCCAAAAACATTTACCTAAAAAAGAAAAATAAATTTCAGAAATTCTCTGTTATACCTTTGGTATATTTATTATACCTTTATCTCAGCCCCTTCAGTCATGTGGTTAGGAGTCTTGATAATAGCACAAAGTTCTTGAATATGCTAGTCCTACTTCATAAATCGTTGCATACAGCGCTCTCAAACTTGTCCCCCATGAATGATATTCTTCTGCTTGGCTGAGACTGTTGGTAATATTTTCTTTGTTATTTTCATTGGACTTATTTAGTTTTTCATTTCAAATATTTACTTTTTTCATTTTCTGTTTCCTTGCTGGATTTTCATGTTGATTTCATCACTCATTTTGCTGGTATTTTCTCCATTGCTAACATTCTTCACTATGTCCTGAATAAAATAATCTGATTTTTTGTGTCTGTTTTCAGCTCATTGACCATTTTGCTAGATTTTAAAAATATCATCTTCTAGAATTTTAATAATTTCAGTATCTTTTAGTTCAAAGGTTGAGAAATCACAGTCATTTGAAGAGGCCATGTTGCCCTGGTTTTCATTGTTATGTGATTTGCTCATATTTTCATTTGGAATACTTTTGGCTTTCTTTCTTTCTTTCTTTCATTCTTTCTTGTTTGTTTGATTGATTCGGAAGGGAGTAGTGGAAACTTCTTATTGCACAGCCTTTTTAAATAATTTTTAATTATTAGCAATCAGTTGCATGTGAAAAAATGGAATCATGGTATATGGAAGAACCAGTGCACTGCATGCAGGAATAATCAATGAGCAAATTCAATCAAGTGAGCATGCTCAGTGAGTTGGAAAATTAAACTTTCTGTTCAATTTAATAAATACAAAAAAATGAGCAGCTATTAGATGTAGGTTAGGCTAGGTATTTACCTTACAGTACTATGTTTATATATTCCATATATTCTGATCATTGTTTTTCCCTCCATTAACACCTCCCAGAAACCTCATCACCTCCTACCCTACCCAATTATATGATCTATATCTCACTTTTTAGGAAGTAGTAAAAAAACAAAACAAAAGAAATCTCTCTCTCTCACTCTTTCTCACACACACACACACACACACACACACACACACACACACACACACACACTATAAAAACACAAACCAAAACCATTTGAGTGCGAGTCCTAAATTCTTTTGTACGTTGTTAGTCAAATAGAAGTAAGGATGTACCTACCTTCTGAAAATTTTATATATAGTAAGTTAGAACATTCCATATTAGTAATATCTGGACTTTGCTAAATATGTGGACTTTGGAAAGATGTTTCATCATATTCTGCATACTTTGTTCCTAGTAACCACAGCAAATGGCTTAAAACTGTCTAAATGTAATTTCAGAGGTTCTGATGCTCTTAAGCTTCTCTGGGCACTTGAACTCTTGTGACACAAATATATTCAGGCTCATGGAGATACACATAAATCTAAAAATAAATGTTAGGATTCAAGAAACAATAAGAAATTTTTTCTTTATTCCCTCAGATGCATTCTGCTGTAGAGATGGACTACAATTTAATAATACTCCTAAATACAAAGTACTCCAGATTTTCCTTATTATGAACACTATTACAACAGCTGTCCTTCCAAATCTTTCCCTTTCTGATAATCTTTTAGGGCTATGTTCCAGATATGAGATTGCTAGTGAGTAGAAAAATGTATAACTATTTTGTGTAAGGTTTTGGTTTTCTGCTTCAGTCTTGTTTTTCTGTTACACATTTAAATACTCTAGGTGCTGTTTTTTTCTCATCACATCCTAGACCTACAAATTAGCTTAAAAAATCTCCCAGAGTTAAATTCAATAATCACTTATTTCAGTTGTCACTGAGTAGTAGATATAAAGGATTAGCTGATGGTGTTGTCCAATTTTGGATATTTGGCAATTTAAACAAAAATTCCTGAACTATGTACTTAGTAAATTTAGTCCCAAAGCATTTATTCCTGGTAATAACCTTTGTGTGTGTGTGTGTGTGTGTGTGTGTGTGTGTGTGTGTGTGTGTGTGTGTAAAATCTTTACATGGAGGTGAAGCTTTGTGGGACATACAATAGTTAAACTTGATAGTTTTACAGGATCAGAATCACTGAAGTAACCAATCTCTAGATATGTCTTTCAGAGACTTTCTAAATTAGATTAATTTAGGTGGGAAGGTCTGCTATAAATGGGGACAGCACAATTCCATGGACTGGAGTGTTGGGTTCATATAAAGGAGAAGTAAAAGAGAGTACAAGCATGTAATCTCTTTGCATCTTCATTAGATGCAACATGAGCGACTGCTCAGGCTTCTGTTACTACAATAGCACAGTCAAACTGAGAATTAAACAAAGCCTGCTTTTCTTAAAGCAAACAAACAAACAAACAAAAAAAATTTTAACAAACAAAAAATACTCTGTAAGTATGCAGTGAGAGAGAGAGAGAGAGAGAGAGAGAGAGAGAGAGAGAGAGCGAGAAAGAGAGAGAGAGAGAGAGAAATATAGGGGGGTGGGGCAGGGCTCAGCACACATGTGGAGGTAAGAGAATAACTTTTTCAAGTAAATTCTCACTGTCCATCTCATTCTGCAGCAGCTCCTCTCTGGCTTCTGTCACTTTGTTATGTATTACAGGCTGGTTGTCCTATGAGTTTATGGGTAATTCTGAGTGCTGTGATCACAGACCTGTGCATCAACTTCCGTTTTTATGCAGGTTCCAGGAATCTGAATGAAGGTCATCAGGCTTACACATTACCACTTCACTCAGCAAACCATCTGTCCTGATATTCCTCTGAAGAATCCTTTAAAATGTTAGTACAGTATTATTTACTTTGAAGAGTGTGATAAGCACATACCATGGTGTGCATTTGCCAGCCACAGAACAACTGACAGAATTGGTTCTTTACATCATGTAGGCCTGGAGATTCAAACTCAGATCATCAAGTTTGGCAGCAATTGTTTTTACTCACTGAGCTATTTTGCCTCTCTACTCTCCAAAATTATCTTCTTGATGGTCCTTCTCTATATTCTTCAAAAGAACACCATTTTGTTTTGTTTTATGATACATCATTTGCCACATTTGTCTAACATTCCAAGTTTGTTCTGAATGCTAAGGTTACAGGCATGTGACACCTTCAATGGCCTTGGAGAAATTGATGTGTTTTTAATTTGGTTCTTTGTTAGAGATGGGCTTTTTATAGCCAGGCTTGCTTTGAACTCAGCATGTTAACACTAATAGTCAACTTGAACTTCTGATCCTCTTGTCTGTAACTCTGGAGTAGTATAGCTGTGCGGTATGCATCCAGTTTGTATCATACTGGAGACCAATCATACCCAGAGTGGTGTTCCTGCCAGATAGGCCTTCTGTCCAGCAAGATTCACTGCCCTTCCAGTCATCTTTTAATTGACTAGTAAATAAATCAGAACTTAAGCTTGCAGTCTTCTTTGATGGTGACACAACAGGTCTGGAGACTCCACCAACATGCTCCAGGGACTGTCTGGATAACAGAAACACTGTGAGGACATTCTGTTCCTTCTACAGCAGTGGCAGGTATAGAATGATCTCCAAGGCTTCAGCAGCTGTCACTGTCGCAGCAAACTCAGAGGTGACCCTAGTGAGGCTTTAGCAGCTTCGGTGGGCACTCTCTGAGACTGCTTGTATGTATATGACCTCTGAACAAGATCCATCTGTTTCTTGCTGAGGTGGGCTTTGTAAGGAGATAGGCCTTTGTATTTATCTCTGTGCAGTCATGGCCACAGTCAAGAGTATTTAGTGTCTGAGAAGAAGCTGAAATGCTGTCCAGACATAGGAGCAACAGAAATGGGAGCAAATATCCTGTAGAAATTGAAGTTTTCTGTGATGTTTAAGGCTATCTATAGTCACATGATTCCCTTTATATCTTGATATGGTTGTCACTGGATGTTTTAGGTTCATGTTATTTTTGTTTGCTATCTTGTTTTCTGTTTTAGAGAGATGAGTTTAGGTTTTCCTATGATTTGTGATGTTTTATGTAGTTATATGATTCCATCATGATACCAAACTATCTTTTCTAAAATTTTTTATTTTTTATTATATTCAACACAACATATATTTTTATACCAATCATAAAATGATGGACATGTTATTAAATGAACATAAAAAGATAACGTCATTTTGTTTGTTAGTTTGTTTTTCTTGTTTTCAGTAGAGCTTAAAATCTTGCCTCTTATTGTGTTACAAACCCAAATAAGAACAATTTTTAGACATTGGAGTTCATTGTAAAAAGGCTGTAAGAGGATCAGAAGTAAGGAGGACACAACATCTGACCCAACACCAGGAGTAATTGGGACCAGTGGAACACAGATATAGAAACTCCACTATGTTCATAGCAGCCTTATTTATAATAGCCAGAAGCTGGAAAGAACCCAGATGTCCCTCAAAGGAGGAATGGATTCAGAAGATGTGGTATATCTACACAATGGAATACTACTCTGCAATTAAAAACAATGAATTCACGAAATTCCTAGGCAAATGGTCAGAACTTGAAAATATCATCCTTAGTGAGGTAACCCAATCACAAAAGAACACACATGGTGTGCAGTCACTGATAAGGGGATATTAACTCAGAATCTCGGAATACCCTAGACACAATTCGCATAAAAATAGATTTCCAAGAAGATGGAAGGAGAGACCCCTGGTCCTGGAAAGACTGGATGTAGGGGAACGCCAGGACAGAGAAACAAGAGGGGGTTGAATGGGGAAAAGAAGGAGGGAAGGGGGCTAATGGGACTTTCGGGGAGGGAGGAAACGGGAAAGGGGAAGTGATTTGGAATGTAAATTAAAAAAAAAATAAAAAAATTAAAAAAAAAAAAAGAAAGAAATTCTACCCCATTAGTGGCATGGGTTTGTTCTGGTCTCTGATAGTGTCCAAAGCAGACTGTATTTGTCAGGGTTCTCTAGAGTTACAGAAGGTATGGGTAGTCTCTATATAGTTAGGGAATTTGTTGATATCTTACAGTTCGTAGTCCAACTCCCCAACAATGGACAGCAGCAGCTGTGGATGGAAGTCCAAGGATCTAGCAGTTGCTCAGTCCCACAAGGTAAGCAGGCAAGGAAGAGTGAGAGTCAATCTTCCCTCTTCCAATGTACTTTTATATGTCTCCAGCAGAGGGTGTGGCCAAGATAAAAGGTGTGTGCGATCATGCCTTTAATCCCAGATGACCTTAAACTTGGAGGTCACCTTATCTTAATCTTCTGGAATTCATAGTCACTATGCCTCAAGATGTCCTCGTCAAAATCCAGGTCAGAAACTTGAATCTCTGAGCCTCCAGATTAGGATCATAGGTGAGCCTTCCTTTTCTTGATTACTTCATTTCAGATATGGTCAATTTGACAACCAGAAATAGCCGCTATACAGACCTTGGGTGCACACTTCGCAACCAGTCGCACAACACCCAAAGGAAACTCCACGCCCAGGCACTTTTACATGGCCCAGGATCTCAGGATCACAGGATCACAGAATCACAGTTTCACAGAGACAGCTTGACTCTGAGGAGTTTTGACAAAACAGGATCACAGGAAGGACAGGTTCCAGTTAGATACAGATAACCAGATGCTGATAGGCAAGCATGAGAACATAAGCAACAGAAAGCAAAGGTATTTGTCATCATCTGAACCCAATTCTTCTGCCATAGCAAGTTCTGGATATACCATCACACCAGAAAAGCAAGATGTGGATATAAAGTCACTTCTCATGACATTGATAGAGGACTTTAAGAAGGACATAAATAACTCCCTTAAAGAAATACAGGAGAACACAGGTAAACAGCTAGAAGACTTAAAGAGGAAACACAAAAATCCCTTAAAGAATTGCAAGAAAACACAATCAAATAGGAACTAGAAACAATAAAGAAATCACAAAGAGAAACAACCCTGGAACTAGAAAACCTAGGAAAGAGATCAGGAGTCATAGATGCAATCATTGCCAACAGAATACAAGAGATAGAAGAGAGAATCTCAGATGCAGAAGATACCATAGAAAACATTGACAATAAAAAATTATACTGAACATAGTGATGCAGAGATTTTCAGCTGTTGGAAAACCTCAAAGTGAGAGTCAGATGAAGTAATTTCTATATATATAAACATGCAAAGCACCTTGATATTAACTAATGAATTCTAAAGTCAATTGTTTTAAGAGTTCTTGAGAATCTTATGAAGACTGAAATAATTAGAGACAAAGAATGTCATATCTAATCATCTATAAAAACATTGGGGTGGATGCTCCTAATGCCTAACATTATCTTTCAAAGGTATACATTACAAGTATGAACACTTCAAATACAAGACTGCTGTTGTGTCGATTAATATGTGGATTGACTGTCCAAGGAATATATTTCTAGAAAAGAAGATTCTCCACTGAATTTTTTCTTGACAACTGTGCTAAAAATGTAACATTTTAATTAAAAAAAAAGTGTATTAGTGACTGCAATACAGAAATTCACAGAGATTTTGCTTTAAAGTTATTTATAACTGAACTTCAGAATACCATCAAGAGTAACAGTTTTCATCATGCATTCTTATGTACATGCGCTTTATTTATTTCCATTGTTTCCTCCCCACGTTAAAGTCTTGTGTGTCTGTCATACTGTTCCAATTTCTTCCTTTCTTTTCTTCTGATATTCACCTCTTCCTTGTTTTTATTGCACACATTCCCTCACGCTCTTTGTTTACCATCTTCCTTATGAACTCTTTTAATGAAACATTTCTAGTACTACCTGGATCCAAGAGCAGAATATTGCAAAATACAGTGAATCTTGTGCTTGAATTGGTCATATTTCGAATGTCAACCTTTGACATATTATCTTAGCCTTCAGAAGCAGCCAGTACATTCTTTTTATGGACTATTAGAGGTAACCTCTTGGTTTTCCAACTGATTTTTGCACACTCAGAAATTCCATAAAACACAAAATTGGAAACCATAATATATATGCTGAATCTGTAAGATAAATTCATGAATAAACATTAAAATAAAAGTAAAATGACGTTTTCAGACGAGCAACCTCCAAATATGTTATTGTTTTTTCTTTCTCTCTTTTTATTTGAAGTTTTCTTTATTTACATTTCAAATGTTATCCCTTTCCACTGTTTCCTCCCTGGAACCCCTATCTTATCCTCACTCCCCCTGGTTCTATGAGCTTGTTCTTCTACCCATCCACACTATACACCTGCCAGGGAGCTCTGGGGGACCTGGTTGCTTGATATTGTTCTTCTTCCCAGGGGTTTGCAAAACCCTTCAGCTCCTTTAGTCCTTTCTCCAGCTCCTCCATTGAGGACCTGGTGCTCAGTCAATGGCTGTCTTCTAGCCTCCACCTCTGTATTTTTCAAGCTCCACAGACAGAGGAGAGCCTTTCAGGAAACAGTCATATCAGGTTCTTGTCAGCAAGCACTTTTTGGCATCCACAATGGTGTCTGGAATTGGCAACTGTATATGGGATGGAATCCAAGGTACAACAGTCTCTGGATGGTCTTTCCTTCAGTCTCTGCTCGATACTTTGTCTCCGAGGTTCCTAACATGAGTATTTTGTTTCCTCTTCTAAGAAGTACTGAAGCATCCACATTTTGGTCTTTTTTCTTGAGCTTTATGTGGTCTTTGAATTGTATCTTGGGTATTACAAGTTTTGTGGCTAATATCTGCTTATCAGTTAGTACATATCATGTGTATTCTTTTGTGATTTATTTGATTCTCTGGAGTCTAACTTCTTTTTTTATTGAATATATTCTTCACTTATATTTCCAATGTTCCTTCCTGTTTTCCCCTTTCCCCGATAACCCCCAACCTATTCTCCCACCCCTGCCTCCAAGAATAAGCTCTTCTACCCAACCCATACCCATGACCTCCACTAGATTTCCCCACACTGGGGCCTCTTTTGAGCCTCCACAGCACCAAGGACCTCCCTTCCCACTGATGCCTGACAAGCCATTTCTCTGCCATTCTTTTGGCTAGAACCACATGCACCCATTGGTTGATGGCTTAGACCCTGGGAGTCCTGGGTTGTCTGGTTGATCGACATTGTCATTCTTCCCATTGGTCTCCAACCCCCCCCCCACCAGGTCCTCCAGTCTACCCTCCAACTCCTCTATTGTGAACTCAGCGCTCAGTCCAATAATTGGCTGCTAGTATTCACCTCTGTATCTGTAAGGTTCTGGAAGGGCTCCTCCAAAAGACCATAACAGGCTCCTTTTGGCTCACACTTCTTGTAATCTATAGTAGTTTCTGGGTTTTGTGACTATTTATAGGATGAGTCCTGAGGTAGGACATTCTCTGGGGGGTCTTTCTTTCAGTCGCTGTTCCACTCTTTGTCTCCACAGTTGTTCCTGTGAATATTTTGTTCCCTTTCTCAGAGGAAGCAAATCACCCCCACTTTGGTCCACCTTCTTCTTGAGCTTACTGTGGTCTGTGAATTGTAACATGTTTATGTTGAGCTTTTGGGCTAATATCCACTTATCAGTGAGTACATACCATGTGTGTTCTTTGTGATTGAGTTACTTCACTCAGGATGACATTTCTAGTTCCATCCATTTTCCCTAAGAATGTCATGAATTCATTGTTTTTAATACTTGAATAGTACTCCATTTTGTATATATACCACAGTTTCTGTATCCATTCCTCTGTTGAAGGACATCTGGGTTCTTTCCAGCATCTGGCTATTATAAATAATGCTGCTATGAATGTAGTGGAGCATAAGTCCTTATTGCATGTTGGAACATCTTCTGGGAATATGCCTAGGAGTGGTATAGCTAGATCTTCAGGTAGTACTATGTCCAATTTACTGAGGAACCACCATACTGATTTCCAGATTGGTTTTATTATCTTGCAATCCCACCAGCAATGGAAAAGTCTTCCACTTTCCCCACATCCTCTCCAGTATCTGCTGTCTCCTGAGTTTTTCATCTTAGCCGTTCTGACTGGTGTGAGCTCTATACCCCATTTTTAATAGGGTTATTTGACATTCTGGAATCTAACTTCTTGATCTTTGTATACATTGGATATTAGCCCTCTATTGAATGTAGGATTGGTAAAGTTCTTTTCCCAATCTGTTGGTTGCCATTTTGTCCTATTGACAGTGTCCATTGCCTTACAGAAGCTCTGCAGTTTTATGAGGTCCTATTTGTCAATTCTTGGTCTTAGAGCATAAGCCATTGTTGTTCTATTCAGGATTTTTTTCCCCTATGCCCATGTATTTAAGGTTCTTCCCCACTTTCTCCTCTGTAAGCTTCAGTGTATCTGGTTTTATATGGAGATCCTTGATCCACTTGGACTTGAGCTTTGTACAAGGAGGTACGAATGGTTTGATTTGCATTTTTCTGCATGTTGACCTCCAATTTATCCAGCACCATTTGTTAAAAATGCTGTCTTTTTTCCACTGGATGTTTTTAGCTCCTTTGTCAAATATCAGGTGACCATACGTGTGTGGGTCATTTTCTGTGTCTTCAATTCTATTCCATTGATCTTCTTGCCTGTCTCCGTAACAATACCATACAGTATTTATCACTATTGCTCTGTAGTAGAGCTTGAGGTCAGGGTTGCTGATTCCCCTAGTAGATATTTTGTTTTGGAGAATTGTTTTAGCTATCCTGTGTTTTCTTTTTCAAATGAATTTGCAGATTGATCTTTCTAGCTCTATGAATAATTGATTCGGAATTTTGATGGAGATTGCATTGAATCTGTTTATTGCTTTTGGCAATATGGCCATTTTTTTTACCATATTAATCCTTCCAATCCATGAGCATGGGAGATCCTTCCATCTTGTGAGATCTTCTATGATTTCTTTCTTCAGAGACTTGAAGTTCTTGTCATACAGATCTTTCACTTGCTTCGTTATTGTCACACCAAGTTATATGATATTATTTGTGACTATTTTAAAGGGTGTCATTTTCCTAATTTTTTTCTCAGCTTGTTTTTCCTTTGAGTAGAGGAAGGCTACTCATTTATTTGAATTAATTTTATATTCAGCCACTTCGCTGAAGTTGTTTATCAGGTTTAGGATATCCCTGGTTTAATTTTTGGGGCTGCTTAAGTATATGATCACATAATCTGCAAAGAGTGATACTTTGACGTCTTCCCTTCCAATTTGTATACCTTTCACAACCTGTTGTTGTCTAACTGCTCTGGCTAGGACTTCAAGTTCTATATTGAATAGATAGGGAGCCAGTGATCAGCTTTGTCTGGTCCCCAATTTTAGTGGGATTACTTCACATATCTCTCCATTTAGTTTGATGTTAGTTCCTGGTTTCCAGTATATTGCTTTCATTTTGTTTAGGTATGGACCCTGAATTCTCCAAGACTTTTATCATGAAGGGATGCTGAATTTTGTCAAAATCTTTTTCAGCATCTAATGAAATGATCATGTGTTTTTTTCTTTAAGTTTGTTAATGTAGTGGATTACATTGATTGTTTTCCATATATTTAAACCATCCCTGCATCACTGGGATGAAGCCTACTTGACCATGATGAACTATTGTTTTGATTCATTCTTGGATTCAATTGTCCAGAAATGTGTTGAGAATTTTGCATCAATGTTCATAAGGGAAATTGTTCTGAAATTCTGTTTCCTTGTTTGGTATGGGTTTGGTTTAGGGATAAATATTATTGTGACTTCATAGAATGTATTGGGTAGTGTTCCTTGAGTTTCTGTTTTGTGGAATAGTTTGAAATTAGGTCTTCTTTGAAGATCTGATAGAATTCCCCACTAAACCCATCTGATCCTGGGCTTTTTTGGGGGGTGGGAGACTTTTAACAATTGCTTCTATGTCCCCAGGACTCATGGGACTATTTAGATGGTTTATCTGATCCTGTGTTCACAATGCCCCCTGGTATGTATCTAGAAAATTGACCATTTCATCCAGATTTTCTAATTTTGTTTAGTATGAACTCTTGTAGTAGGATCTGATTATATTTTTGAATTTCCACAGTTTCTGTTGTTATGACTCCCTTTTCATTTCTGCTTTTATTGAGTTTTGTTAGTGCCTCTGTGTCCTCTGGTGAGCATGGCTAAGTGTTTATCTATCTTGTTGATTTTATCAAAGAACTAACTCCTGGTTTTGTTGATTCTTTGTATGGTTCTTTTTGTTTCTGTTTGGTTGATTTCAGCCCTGAGTTTAATTATTTCCTGCTGTCACTCCTCTTGTGTGCATTTGCTTCTTTTTGTTCTAGAGCTTTCAAGTGTGTTGTCTAGCTGCTAGTGTAATCTCTCTCCAATTTCTCTTTGGAGGCACTTAGAGCTATGAGTTTTCCTCTTAGCACTGATTTCATTGTGTCCCATAAATTTTGGTATAATGTGTCTTCATTTTCATAATTTCTAAAAGTCTTTAATTTCCTTCTTTATTTCTTCCTTGACCAATCTATCGTTGAGTAAAGCATTGTTCAACACCCATGTGTATATGTTTTTTGGTTGTTTTTGTTTGAACTCAAGACCAACCTTAGGCCATGGTGATCTGATTGGGTGCATGGAATTATTTCAATATTCCTGTATCTATTGAGGCCAGTTTTGTGACCAAATATATGGTCAGTTTTGGAGAAGGTACCATGAGGTGCTGAGAAGAAGGTGTATTCTTTCGCTTGAGGATGGAATGTTCTATAAATATCTGTCAGATCCATTACGTCCATAACTTTACTTAGTTTAACTGTGTCTCTGCTTAGTTACAGTCCATGATTTGTGCATTGTTGAGAATAGGGTGTTGAAGTCTCCCACTATAATTGTTTGGGGTGCAATGTGTGCTTTGAGCTTTAATAAAGTTTCTTTTATGAATGTGGGTGCCCTTGCATTTGGAGCATAGATGTTCAGAATTGAGAGTTCATCTTGGTAGATTTTTCCTTTGATAAGTATGATGTATCCAAGTTTATCTTTTTTGACAACTTTTGGTTGAAAGTCAATTTTATCCAATATAAGTATGGCCACTCCAGGTTGTTTCTTGGGACCAATTGCTTGGAAAATTGTTTTCCAACCTTTGACTCTGAGATAATGAGTGTCTTTGTTACTGAGCTGGGTTTCTTGTATGCAGCAAAATGTTGGGTTCTGTTTACTTATTCGGTCTGTTAGTCTATGTCTTTTTATTTGATAATTGAGACCATTGATGTTAAGAGATATTAAGGAAAGGTGATTGTTATTTCCTGTTATTTTCATTTTTACATGTGAAATTCTGTTTGTGTGGTTATCTTCTTTTGGGTTTGTTGAAAGAAGATTATTTTATTGCTTTTTCTAGAGTGTAGTTTCCCACATTCTGTTGGTATTTTCCACCTATTATCCTTTGAAGTGCTGGGTTTGTGGAAAGATATTGTGTAAATTTTGTTCTGTTATGGAATATCTTGTTTTCTCCATCTATGGTAATTGAGAGTTTGGCTGGGTGTAGTAGCCTGGGCTGACCTTTATGTTCTCTTAGAGTCTGTATGACATCTTCCCAGTATCTTCTAGCCTTCATAGTCTCTGGTGAGAAGTCTGGTGTAATTCTGATAGGTCTGCCTTTATATGTTACTTGACCTTTTTCCCTTACTGCTTTTCATATTCTTTCTTTGTTTAGTGCATTTGGTGTTTTGATTATTATGTGCCAGGAAGAGTTTCTGGTCTGGTCCAGTCTGTTTGGAACTCTCTAGGCTTTTTGTATGTTCATGGGCATCTCTTTCTTTAGGTTAGGAAAGTTTTCTTCTATAATTTTGTTGAAGGTGTTTACTAGGCCTTTAAGTTGTAAATCCTTGCTCTCTTCTATACCTATGTTACTTAGGTTTGGTCTTCTCATTGTGTCCTGGATTTTCTGGATGTTTTGGGTTACAAGTTTTTGCTGTTCTCATTTTCTTTGACTGTTGTGTCAATGTTTTCTATGGTATCTTCAGCATTTGAGATTCTTTCTTCTATCTCTTTTATTCTGTTGTTGTGCTTGCATCTATGACACCTGAATTCTTCCCAAGATGTTCTATCTCCAGAGATGTCCCACTTTGTGATTTCTTTTTTGTTTCTACTTCTATTTGCAGATTCTGGATAGTTTTGTTCAGTTCCTTCACTTGTATGTTTGTGCTTTTCTAAAATTCTTTAATTGATTTTTATGTTTCCTCTTTAGGACTTTTACTTGTTTACCCATGATCTCCAGTGTTTCTTTAAGTGATTTTTCTGTTTCCTCTTTAAGGGTTTCTGCCTGTTGACCCATGTTGTCCTGTGTTTCTTTAAGGAATTTTTGTGTTTCCCTCTTTAAGTGCTTCTACCTGTTGACCTATGCTCTCCTTTAATCCCCTAAGGGATTTTTGTGTTTCCTCTTTAAGAGCTTCTACCTCTTGACCCATGTTATCCTTTATTTCATTAAGGGATTTGTGTGATTCCTCTTTAATGGCTTCTACCTTTTGACCCATGTTCTCTTGTATTTCTTTGAGTTATTTATGTCCTTCTTGAAGTCCTCTCTCAGGATCATGAGATGTTATTTTAATTCCAGTTCTTGCTTTACCGGTGTTTAGTGTATCCAGGATTTGCTCTTGTAGGAGAACTGGGTTCTGATGGTGCCATGTTGCCTTGTTTTCCGTTGGCAATGATCTCGCGTTTGCCTTTTGCCATCTAGTTTTCTCTGATGTTAGCTGGTCTTGTGTTCTCTGATTTTGGTTTATCTGTCATGTAAGCCTTTGCATATGTACTCCTTGGATTCCCATTCTCCCTCTGCACACAGGTATGTAGGCTCTCCTGGGAGACTAGCTCTCCTGTACTCTCAGGCCTCTCCAGACACCAAATGACCTAATTGTGGCTAGCTCTCTAGGAAGTATCAGGAGATGGTGTCTTCCTTGTGGTAGACCCAGTAAGATTCTGCCACAACAGAAAGAACAAATGCCCTGAGTGAAGCTGGTTCTCTAGGAAGTGTCACGGGAGGTGTCTTCACTGTGGCAGACCTGGCAAGACTCTGCCACAGCAGAAATGGCAAATGCCCTGAGTAACTGGTTCTCTTGGAGTACCAGGAGATTGAATCTTCAGTGTAGCAGATCCGAAAAGGTTCAACTGCTCTCAGTGACTGGTTCTCAACTGCCCTAAGTGGCAGGTTCTCAACTGCCCTGAGTGGGTGGTTCTCTCGGAAGTATCGAGAGAAGGAATCTTCACTTCAGCAGAGCTGGCAAGTTTCTGCCCGAGCAGTAAGGGCCAGTTGCGGTGGGAGGGGGAGAAGACTCAGAAGGGGTTGCTCTTCAGAAGGGCGGGGCTTTTGGTGGTTGCTGGGTAGTGAGTCCTGTTGGACCCCAGGCAGGAGCTCTGAGCCTCCAAAAGTAGGAGGGGGGTTCTTACCAACTGCCCTGAGTGGCTGGTTTTCTAGGAAGTCTCATAAGTTCTTATCTTCACTGCAGCAGAGATGGCAAGGTTCTGCCCCAGCAGGAAGGGCAGGCTGCAGTGGGAAGGGCTAAAGTCTAACTTCTTGAATTCTTTGTATATATAGGATATTAGCCCACTATTGTATGTAGGATTGGTCAATCGGACAAAAGTCAATCAATCAAACCAGAAAAGATCTGAGTCCTATTCTTTTGTTTGTTTGTTTTGTTTTTTGTTTATTGTTTTGGTTTTATTCTGAGACAGGTTTTCTCTGCATAGCCCTGGCTATTCTGGAACTCACTCTGTAGACTAGGCTGGCCTCAAACTCAGAATTCTGCCTGTCTCTGTCTCCCAAGTGCTGGGACTAAAAGCATGAGGCACCACTGCCTGGCCTGACTCCTATTCTTAAGAGTAGTTTGTTTCTTCAGTGAAACTATGTTATAAAAAATAATAATAATTTCTAATTCCAGGTAGTTATCAATTGGAAATTGCTTCTGAGTTAGGAAGTGAGCATGTGTCCACTTCTCCTTTCACCTCTATGACACCATCAAGTACAAGTCGTGTGCATGCTACCCTGGTGTCTGTTAATTTATATGTGCATCTGTCCAGCTGTGTTGAGAAGGCCTTCTTCTTTGGTGTCCTCCACCCCATTTGCTTTTACACTCTTTCTTCCTCCTCTTCCACAGTGTTCCCTGGTGTTTAAATGAGTTGGTTTGTGGTTCTTGTAACTTTTATTGGGCTCTGTTCCTTATGCTTATTTGTTTTGTCCTATTATATTTGTTTTTCTTTTATCCTATCATATTTTCTTTTATTTTTATTATCTGTTACATTACTGTTTGTTTTTTAATGAGGGATATAAAGATAGTGGGTCTGGGTAAGAACACAGTTGGTGAGGAACTAGGAATTGTAGAAGAAAGGAAAACTGTAATCAGAATATATTATATGAAAAAAATCAATTTTAAATACAAAAGAAGGAATGTCTTTTCACTTAACAAGATACAAATCATGAAGTAACAAGCCACAAAGTCCTGAGGAAGAATGCAGGATGTAACTCTTTGGGAGTGTTTCTTGATACAAAAGTATCAAAAATCAAAGTAGCATAAATATCCATTTGCTTAGAGTCAATTTAATATAAAAATTTTCAATGATGATTAAACAGTAGAGGGTTTTATTCTTTTATAAGAAAAAATATTATTAAGTACTTAATTTTGGCATTTTGCATTTAAAAATAACATGATTCATTCTGTTTTCTATTGATCATAATTATTTATTTTAGTTTTTGAGAGTGTGATGTAATTATATAAGTCCTCCCATATATGTTTACATATTCCTAAATAATTAGAGAACAATCTTTCTTGTGTGTATAATGGTACATTTTTTAAAATTTTCTGTGAGGATCACTTGTTATTAGAAAATCAATCGCTGTGTTATTTTCTGGGGAAGACTATTCCTCCTGCTCATTCATTTCCTGAGGTACCTCTCATTAAAATGCTTATTTTTGTTTTCTTTTGTTTTTTAGAACAAAATCTCTTTGGAGACTGAGATCTTCTTTGACTGAGTTACTCTCAGTGCCAGAGAGGGATATATGTAGCGGTGTGTGGCTTCAAAATAAGAATAGGGGTGTTTCCTTCTTTGGGTTGCATTACATATTATCATAACACATAGCTTTATGAATATTCACATTATCATTTTTGAAATTTTCCTCTTCACATTATAGAGTTTTCATAGTACTTTTCAGAAGTATACTCCCTCTTTGCAATATACAGCTATATATTTTCATAAGGATTATTGAGGAAA
Organism: Tokudaia tokunoshimensis; assembly: GCA_036184795.1. Lineage (NCBI taxonomy): Eukaryota > Metazoa > Chordata > Mammalia > Rodentia > Muridae > Tokudaia > Tokudaia tokunoshimensis. The sequence goes on along the minus strand of BTHU01000004.1, from coordinate 64,155,071 downwards.
AGAAATCTATCCAGGAAAGTTTATTTTAACTTTACTGTGTTCCAAGCAGTCTAACAACCTCACTTATAATGATGTAATAATCTTGCACATTGGAAATAGTGATGATTGAAGAGCTACTTACTCTTGGAAAATTATGTGCACAAATAAATTGCAAATTGTTTTCCTATTCTGATAGGATATGACCCAGGGGTGTTCTGAAAACTCAGTTATATCCATGCTGAAGGATGTCTTAGCTAGACTTAATCTTTGAGATGCCATGTTCCCTTGTATCCATTACTGCTAATCCAATCCTGGATTTTGTCATAGATCACTAGGCTATACAGCCTCTGTTTCCTGGTATTCCAGGCAGTGTGAGGGATGAGCTCTTCTTGAGGCATGGGCCTCAAGTTGGATCAGTCATTGGGTAGCTACTCCCAATATTCTGTTCCATAATTACACCAGCACATCTTGGAGGCAGGACAAATTTTAGGTTGAAAGTTTTGTGGCTGGATTGATGTTTTAGTCCTACCACTGTAAGCCTTGCTTGGTTACAGAAGATGGCCAGTATAGGCTCCATAGGCCCCACTGCTGGAAAGCTGGGAAGTTTTTTGTTGTTGTTGTTGTTTGTTTTTTAATAGTGTCACCATCTTATATTCCAGGGAGTTACCACTGTACTAGTTTTCCATATCATCTCCCAAAAGTCTCCCATTCCAGTTTTCTCTCCCAGTACTCTCTCTCTTTTTTGCCCCCAACCTCATTCCTCTTGGCCTCATCCCCATCTGCCCCGAGTCTTGCTTATATATTATTTGTTCATTTATTTATTTTGAGCCTCTTAACTGAACTATTATTGAAAACATTGAAAGTACTTTCTTTTTGATCATCTTCAAATTAACTTTGTATCTTTACTCAAACTTAATTTTGATGTCAAATTTTCTGTTAAATATAGTTCCATATAATTTAACTATGAATGTATGTATTCTTAAAATATATTTTTATATTATAAGTGATTTTACTTTATTTTTACTGAAAATAGTTTGTTTTCGTACAATAGGTCCTGTTTATGGTTTTTCCTACCCCAAGTCCTCCCATAAACTTCTTACCTCCTCACCCTCCCAAATTAACATTCTTTCATTTTCCATCTTATTAGAAAACAGTATTCTGAAAAGAACAATTAGAGAGATAAGAGAAGATATAATAAGATAAATTAAAACCACACAAACCTAAATATGGAAAACAAATGAGCAAACCAATAGAACACCTTGAGCCAAATAAAAAGCACAAGGGATACATATTGAAACACACACACACACACGCACGTACACACACACACACACACACACACACACACACACACACACACAGAGTGGTAAGCACAGAAATCCCCTAAAAGCACAAAACAAGAAAACATAATACATAATATAAAGAAAGACATGTAGGAACAGAAAGAAAGAGCGAGAGAAAGAGAGAGAAAGAAGGAAAGAAAGAAAGGAAGGAAGGAAGGAAGAAAGAAAGGAGGGAAGGAAAGAAGAAGGAAAGAAATAAAAGGAGAAATAAATTGTCTGACAAAGCATTATGAGACCTGAGGTCCCCCTCCCAAAAATCTATCATAAAACAAAAACAAAAGCAAAATTCCACAAAACTTTAAAAAAAAATACCATTGGGCTAGTTTGGTGTTGGCCATCTACTACTAGGGATGAAGCTTGGCCTTAAGATTGATTTATATACCCAATAAAATTCCATTGGAGAATATTAATTTTTCATGTATGAGTGATTATTACCTGGAGACAGCTTCTGAATTAGGGATGTGGACTTGTGTCTACTTCCACTCTACATGCTGGAACTCCATCTAGTATAGACCTCTGCTGTCCCTTTTGCATGCTACCACAGTCTGTGAGTCTGTGTATGCATCAGTCCTACTATGATTAGAAGACCTTGTTCACTTGGTGTTCTTCAAACTCTCTGGCTTTTACATTGAAACTACTCTTCAGAAGGATACACTCAACCTTCATGGGAGAGATTTGATGGAGAAATCTTATTTGCAACCAAGTGTTTCAAGGTCTCTCACACAAGATATCTCTTGTTCATCTGTGCATCTCTGCATTTATTTCCATCTAATGCTAGAGGAAACATCTCAGATGACAAGACACTGATCTGTATGTGTAACAGTATGTCCTTAGAAATAATTTTTCTGGCTATGTTCCTTCTATAGAAAAGTAGAATTTGGTTTTGCCATAGGTCTCTGGTCCATCTACTCTTAAGTTCTTGATCCCCTAAGCAGTGTTGGTGATTGTTTCCTTCTCATGGAGAAGGTTTTAAATCCTATCAAATAACAGTTGGTTGGTCACACAAGCTTTGTGTCATGATTGCACAAGCACATTTTACATACAAGTCACCATTGTAGATAGAAGATTTAACATTTGTATTGGTGTTTACCTTTTCTTCTTTGGTAACATGTAGAGTACTTTGAGTTCTGTGAATACAATTCCATAAGTGAAGCTGTAGGTAGGCGCAAATTTGACATCTTGGTGTTCAATGTGTTGTGTAGGTATTGTCTTCAGCAATAGAACCTCACTAAATGCTGTGAAAAGCAACTAATAGACATATCAATAGCCAGGGTTCCTAGGTGGTTTCCATGAGACACCGTTGGCCTACAATTCAAACAGAATGAATCTGTTCCTGATACTGCAAATTTCATTTAGTGAAAAAGACTGGACCATCTAAGGCTCTGTCTTTTCTATTATTTAGTGATTTTGTTTAGTTCACCTTCCTACATGTATATTATAGGAAACTTTTACTATATTAGGTTTTCATAGAACTCCCTCACATGATGCTTATTTTATATGTCCCTCCCTGTGTTCCTATTCTAAATTCCTTGTTCAAAAGTCCCCATTTGACGCCTCTATTCCAATGTCCTTCTTTCCCATCCATAATTATCTATCCTATTTTGACTTTTTAGGAAGATCCAACCCCTTAATCTATAACAAACCTCTATAGTTATAAAGATTGTAGCCTGCTTCTCAAAGATTTAATAGACAAAGTACACGTTTAGGTGAATACATGTACCCTTCTGACCATCTCCATCTGCTGCAGTACATCACTGGTTTTTATGTTCCTCTAAAGACACCACAGTCTCAAGGTCTCCAGGAGGTTCTACGAACACAGAGCAATGATAAGGGACCTTCCCTTAGAATCACACCCACTGGGAATCCCGAGGAGCTCTGTCATTTCAGGACCCATTGTCCCCCAAAGCCTCTGCTACCCAAATTCCACTCCCCTTGTGGACAGTGCCTTCTACTGGGGCAGATCACCAACTTGTCTGCCCCTCTGAAGACACCACAGTCTCAAATCCTCCAGGAGGTCTGCTGCATGCAGGGCAACTGTTCCGAATACCAGCAACTGACCACACAGTCTGAAGGCCTCCTAAGAGAACAGCTACACTCAGGGTAAAATCTTGACTGTTCCTCTGAAAACCCAACAGTCTGAAGGCCTCTCAGGAGATCAGTTGCAGCCAAGATAAAAATCAGCAGCTTGTTGGCCCCTCTGAATACCCTTCAGTTTGAAGACCTCACAGAAGATCTACTATAGCCAGGGCCACAGGAAGATCTTCAGCAACCCAGGGACACAAGAGACAGTCACCAGAGAGAAACACACAGAAAAACTAACACCAGGGGTGATCCGGTGATGAGAAACAAGCATAAAACCATAAGCAACAGAAGCCAATATACATTGCCATCATGAGAATCCAGCTCTTCCACCACAGCAAACCCTGGATACACCAACATACCAGAAAATCAGGAAGCTGACCTAAAATCCTATCTCATGAAGATAATAGAGTCATTTAAAGAGGATATAAATAACTCACTGCAAGAAATAAAGGAAAACACCAGTAAAAATTTAGAAGCCCTTGAAGAAGAAGCAAATTGCTTTAAAAAATACAAGAAAACACAATCAAACAGGTGAAAAAGTAGTCCAAAGACATAAAAGTGGAAGAAGAATCAATAGAGAAAACAAAATTTAAGGCAAACTTTGCAGTGGAAAACATAGGGAAAAGGTCAGGGATTACAGATATAAGCATCAACAACAAAATACAAGAGATAGAAAAGAGATTCCCAGGTATAGAAGATACTTTAGAAGATATTGACACAAGTGTCAAAGAAAATTCAAAACATAAAATACTCCTAACCGAAAACATTCAGGAAATCCAGGACACAATAAAAAGACCAAATCTAAGAATAATAGGAATAGAGGACAGTGAATATTCCCAGCTCAAACGACCCAAAATTGTAGAAGAAAACTTCTCCAACCTAAAGAAATAGATATCCATAAATGTGCAAGAAGCCTATAGAACACCAAATAGATTGAAACAGAAATGAAAATTCTCTCAGCACATGATAATCAAACCAGAAATTTCATAAAACAAAGAAAGAATAAAAGCTGCAAGGAAAAAATTCAAGTCACATATAAATGCAGACATATCAGATTTATACCAGACTTCTTAAGATGAACACTAAAAGCCAGAAGAACCTGAGCAGAGGTGATGCAAACCCTAAGAGAACAAAAATGCTACCCCAGGCTTCCTTACCAAGCAAAACTCTCAATCAATGTAGATGAAGAAACCCAAATATTCCAGGAAAAACCCAAATTCAAACAATATCTATCTACCAATCCAGTCCTACAGAAGATTTTAGAAAGAAAACTGCATCACAAGGAAGGTACCTACTCCAAAGAAGAAACCAAGATTTTATGTATCTCACAACAAAGCCAAAAGAAACGAATTACATACATATAATGCTACCTACAACAACAAACACAACCGGAACTACACAGTCACCTGTCTTTCTTATCTGTCAATATGAATGGACTCAATTCCCCTGTAAAAAGATATAAGCTAAAAGAATGGATGAGCAAAGAGGAACCAGCATTTTGATGCGTACAAGAAATACACCTCAATAACAAAGAGACCCTACCTCAGAGTAAAAGGTTGGAAAAAGTCTTTCAAGAAAATGGTCCCAAGAAAAATGCTGCAGCTGCCATCCTAATTCACAATAAAGTTATCAAGTGTAATAAGGAAGAACACTTCATATTCACCAAAGGAAAAATCCACCAAGAGAAAGTCTCAATTATGAACATCTATGCCCCAAATGCAAGGGCACCAACATACATAAAACAAACTTTACAAAAGCTCAAAACACATATTTAACCCCACACAATAATAGTGAAAGACTTCAACACCCTGCTCTCACTAATGGACATATTGAAACAGAAACTAAATAGAAACACGATAAAGGTTATGAGCCAAATAGATTTAACACTTATCTACAGAATATTTCACCCTAAAATAAAGAATATAACTTCTTAGCACCTCATGGTACCTTCTCAAAAATCTACCATATAATTTGACAAAAAAACCAAGACTCAACAAAAGCAAGAAGATTGAAATAATCCCTTGCATCCTATCAAATTAGATAACCACAGAATAAGGCTGTTCTTTAGTAATGACAAAAAAACCTCATAAACATGGAAGCTGAAGAACTCTCTACTCAATGATAACTTAGGGAAGAAATAAGAAAAAAATTAAAGACTTTTTAGAACTTAATGAAAATGAAGGCACAACATATCCAAATGTATAGAACAAAATGAAAACAGTGCTAAGAGAAAAACTCATAGTTTCCATAAAGAAATTGGAGATAGCTTACACTAGCAACTTAATAGCATGTCTGAAGGCTCTAGCACAAAATGAAGCAAATACACCCCAAGTGATTAGAGAGTAGGAAATAATAAAAATCAGGGTTGAAATCAACTGAGTAAAAAGAAAGTATACAAAAAAAAATGAAAAACAGGCACTGTTTCTTTGAGAAATTATAAAGATAGATAAACCCTTAGCCAGACTAATCAGAGTACACACAGAAAGTACCCAAATAAACAAAATCAGAAGAGAAGGAGAAGATATAACAACAATAACCAAAGAAATTCAAAAAATCATGAGATACTTCTATAAAAATGCCTATACTCAATAAAACTTGAAAATCTTGATGAAAATGAATAATTTTCTAGACTGATACCAGATACTAATGTTAAATCATGTTCAGATAAACCATCTAAACAATCTATAAAAATAGATAAAATTTTTATCAACAAAATAAAATTATTCTGAAGAGTAAAAGAACCTCTGGGGGAATCAGTATCCCGGACCTTAAGCAGAGCAATAGTGTTAAAAACCGCATGGTATTGGTACAGTGACAGGCATGTAGATCAATGGAACAGAATTGAAGACCCAGAAATGAATCCATACTCCTATGGTCACTTGATCTTTGACAAAGGAGCTAAAACCATCCAGTGGAAAAAAGATAGCCTTTTCAACAAATGGTGCTGGCTCAACTGGAGGTCAACATGCAGAAGAATGCAAATTGACCCATTCTTATCTCCTTGCACTAAGCTCAATTCTGAGTGGATCAAAGACCTCCACATAAAACCAGACACACTGAAAGTAATAGAAGAGAAACTAGGGAAGAACCTTGAACATATGGGCACAGGGGAGAATTTCCTGAATAGAACTCCAATAGCTTATGCTCTAAGATCAAGAATAGACAAATGGGACCTCATTAAATTACAAAGATTTTGCAAGGCAAAAGACACTGTCAAAAAGACAAAGCGGCAACCAACTAACTGGGAAATGATCTTTACCAACCTTACATCCGACAGAGGGCTAATATCCAATATATACAAAGAACTCAAGAAGTTAAACTCCAGAGAGGCAAGTAACCCTATTAAAAATGGGGTACAGAGCTAAACAAAGAGTTCTCACCTGAAGAATATCTAATGGCTGAGAAGCACCTAAAGAGATGTTCATCATCCTTAGTCATTAGGGAAATGCAAATCAAAACAACCCTGAGATTCCATCTCACACCAGTCAGGATGGCTAAGATCAAAAACACAGGAGACAGCAGTTGTTGGCGAGGATGTGGAGAAAGAGGAACACTCCTCCACTGCTGGTGGAATTGCAGGCTGGTACAACCACTCTGGAAAGCAGTCTGGCGGTTCCTCCGAAAACTGGGCATGACATTCCTGGAGGATCCGGCAATCCCACTCCTGGGCATATACCCAGAGGCTTTACCTGCATGCAATAAGGACACATGCTCCACTATGTTCATAGCAGCCTTATTTATGATAGCCAGAAGGTGGAAAGAACCCAGATGTCCCTCAATGGAGGAATGGATTCAGAAGATGTGGTATATCTACACAATGGAATACTACTCTGCAATTAAAAACAATGAATTCACGAAATTCCTAGGCAAATGGTCAGAACTTGAAAATATCATCCTTAGTGAGGTATCCTAATCACAAAAGAACACACATGGTATGCAGTCACTGATAAGGGGATACTAACCCAGAATCTCGGAATACCCTAGACACAATTCGCATATCAATAGATTTCTAAGAAGATGGAAGGAGAGATCCCTGGTCCTGAAAAGACTGGATGTAGGGGAACGCCAGGACAGAGAAACGAGAGGGGGTTGAATGGAGAAAAGAGGGAGGGAAGGGGGCTTATGGGACTTTCGGGGAGGGAGGAAACGGAAAAGGGGGAAATGATTTGGAATGTAAATTTCAAAAAAAATAAATAAATAAATTAAAAAAAATAAAATCATTCAATACAAATGATACTTCACTAACTTTGACCTTTGTGTATTTCCTGAATGTGATATTATTAACTGGTCCTGGAAAGACTGGATGTAGGGGAACGCCAGGACAGAGAAACGAGAGGGGGTTGAATGGAGAAAAGAGGGAGGGAAGGGGGCTTATGGGACTTTCGGGGAGGGAGGAAGCTGGACGATGCGAGAATTTCCCTCTAAATCTTTCCAAGTGAGTAACTTTGTACTTTGTAGAGTATTTTTGGACTGGCTGATTCCTTGCAGATGGGTTACTGAGGGCTGAAGGGGCCAGGCAGAATGCCAAGAGCTTAAGCTGAGAACTGTGGCGTCGGCTCCCATATCAATAATGCAGTTGAATTTTCGTCCACCCAATGTAAGACACAAGGAGGGGCAGTCTTTGGAAAGTTGTTGTACCCAATAAACATCAGAGGAGCCAGGTTGGCTATCTCCTCTGAGCCCTCCCATGTGAGCACCAGAGGAATTGAGCAGGAGAGGTAACGCCTGGGCTACTCTCTGGCCAGGGAGGATGGTGACCGAACCTTTTTCTGTTTTGGTTAGGATTTTTATTTCTCCAGTATAGTCTGCGTCCACTAACGATGGATGGATGCTCAGGCCTTGTAGGGTAGTAGAGGTACGCCCTATAATAAGAAAAAATATGCCAGAAATAGGGGGTCCAAAGGTTCCTGTGGAAATAATATGAACACCATCTTGGGGATTTAAAATTGTGCGGGAAGAGGCACACAGGTCCAGTCCTGCACTCCCTGGGGTGGCTCTGCAGAGTGAGGGTGTGGTGCTTGAAGTGACTGTCTGCCCTGTCGGCTGTCCCCCGAGGCCAGCAGGAATGGGATGGGCCTAGGAGCCCGGGGCTGGCCCCTCACTCCATTTCCCTTTTGGGTAGGCAACGGGTTTCCCATGATATCTGTCTTAGAATGACATTGGTTGGACCAGTGTCTGCCCCTCCTACACCTAGGGCAGACGGAGGGAGGAGGGGATGGTGCGGAGCCCAGGGGTTGTGCGGGGGCCATAGGGCCACAGGACTGGGGGCATTGCTTTGCACAGTTTCCGGGCTGGCCACATTTGAAACAAGCTCTGTTTTCCCGAGGTCTGCAGGGGGGCGATGGCCAGGCTGACCACTTGTGTGACCCCCTGAGCTATTTTAGAGGACATGGGGTCTGCATCACTACAAAGTCTAACCATTTCATTTAGGGTCTTATTCTTAACTTGTCTTCTGAGGGTGGCTCTGCAAGAGGAATTAGCATTCTCATATGCCAATTGTTTAACAAATTTACTTTCATTTTCTTCAGGACCAAGGACACTTTCAGCAGTCTCTAAAACCCTCCCTACGAATTCATTATATGGCTCGTGGGCCCCCTGGACAACTTTAGTTAGGGACATAGTAAGAGAGCCCTTGGCAGGGACTGCTCGCCAAGCTCCAAGAGCAGCCTCAGCGACCTGGGCAAGGAGCCCAGTAGGGAATTTGGTTTGGCGATCGGTAAAGACACAGGCCCCTTGACCACAAAGTTTATCAAGTGTCCACCGGGCTGTCGGACTCGTGGGGTCCCTCTGATTGCAAGCAGCGAGGGACTGGCATCTGTCCATAAAATCTGCTTTCCAGGATAAGAATTGACCGCGGAACAGCACCGCCTGAGTGACATGGAGCCATTTGCTGGGTGTTAGGTAGCCTCCTCCTGCCAGCTGCTCTAACATGGCCAGAGTAAAAGGGGCAGTTAGGTCCATAATTTTTGACTGCCGAATTGAGCTCTTTTAATGGTTTGAATTTTAATTTTTTAAACTCAGTAATTTCTTATTTAGTCTCATTTTCACTATCGCTGTCCTCCTCTGCATAGATCTCGTCCTCTTCCTGACTGTCTCTGTCTCTGTCTTCCTTGCCTCCCTCTGATCCTAGGGTGCCCCCGGAGGAGGAAACAACCCTTGCGCCTTGGCGAGTGAGGAGTGGGGGGGGGGGAACCAGTGGCTTAAGATTCTTAACAATACCCAGTTTTCTGAGGAGCCGCCAGACTGCTTTCCAGAGTGGTTGTACCAGCCTGCAATTCCACCAGCAGTGGAGGAGTGTTCCTCTTTCTCCACATCCTTGCCAACAACTGCTGTCTCCTGTGTTTTTGATCTTAGCCATCCTGACTGGTGTGAGATGGAATCTCAGGGTTGTTTTGATTTGCATTTCCCTAATGACTAAGAAAACTGGGCATGACACTTCCGGAGGATCCGGCTATACCACTCCTGGGCATATACCCAGAGACTTTACCTGCATGCAATAAGGACACATGCTCCACTATATTCATAGCAGCCTTATTTATAATAGCCAGAAGCTGGAAAGAACCCAGATGTCCCTCAACGGAGGAATGGATTCAGAAGATGTGGTATATTTACACAATGGAATACTACTCTGCAATTAAAAACAATGAATTCACGAAATTCCTAGGCAAATGGTCAGAACTTGAAAATATCATCCTTAGTGAGGTAACCCAATCACAAAAGATCACACATGGTATGAAGTCACTGATAAGGGGATATTGACCCAGAATCTCAGAATACCCTAGACACAATCAGCATATCAATAGATTTCTAAAAAGATGGAAGGAGAGACCCCTGGTCCTGGAAAGACTGGATGTAGGGGAACGCCAGGACAGAGTAATGAGAGGGGGTTGAACGGAGAAAAGAGGGAGGGAAGGGGGCTTATGGGACTTTCGGGGAGGGTGGAAACGGGAAAGGGGAAGTGATTTGGAATGTAAATTAAAAAAATAAATTAAATTAAAAAAAAAAAAAAGAATCAGAGAATGAACTCAGGTTTCACGCTTGTGGGCAAGTGTACTGGATGAGCTTATCATGAGTCATTCCTAAAGCATCGCTCTTCTGTTATTTATGTAGTTGATGTTTACATCCTAAAAAAAAAAAAAAAAAAAAAGAGAGAATGCTATTAAATGTTGATTTTTTTCTGAAAAAAAAAAAAGATTTTTTTTTTAATTTAATTTTATTTTATTTTTTTAATTTACATTCCAAATCACTTCCCCTTTCCCGTTTCCTCCCTCCCCGAAAGTCCCATAAGCCCCCTTCCCTCCCTCTTTTCTCCGTTCAACCCCCTCTCATTACTCTGTCCTGGCGTTCCCCTACATCCAGTCTAACCACTCTGGAAAGCAGTCTGGCGGCTCCTCAGAAAACTGGGCATGACACTTCCGGAGGATCCGGCTATACCACTCCTGGGCATATACCCAGAGACTTTACCTGCATGCAATAAGGACACATGCTCCACTATATTCATAGCAGCCTTATTTATAATAGCCAGAAGCTGGAAAGAACCCAGATGTCCCTCAACGGAGGAATGGATTCAGAAGATGTGGTATATTTACACAATGGAATACTACTCTGCAATTAAAAACAATGAATTCACGAAATTCCTAGGCAAATGGTCAGAACTTGAAAATATCATCCTTAGTGAGGTAACCCAATCACAAAAAAAAAAGATTCTTAACAATAGATCTCCCAGGTCCTGAACCTTTGGTGCCTTTTAAACTTTTATCAGTAGAGGGAGGCAAAGGATTAGGAAGCAGCGAGCTCGCCACAGTCTGCCTTAAGGACACAAGCTTTAAATTAAGGTCTGCAAATTCTTTCTGTAAATGCAAAATCTCTTTTAAATCGTGAATTTGCCTAGTCAATTGAGTTTTGGCCTGCAGTAAAGGGCTAGCCTGAAGAGGAAACGAAAGAGGGCAGGGGCCGGCAAAGAGGGGGCCATGGGGGCCATGTTGGGGTATTGAGGAGGGGGCCTCGAGGGTCCCACAAACGCGGTGAGGGGTGGCCAACTGGGATTATGATATTTAGCGGCCTCTTCTTCTAAATCACTCTCCTCTGAGGGGCTAAGGGCATCGGAGTGTTTTTTTTCTGAAGAACAGGAAAGGTTAGTTTCTCTTTCTGTCTTATAGAAGGTTCTTAAGAAAGATCTCGAAGGGAGGGTTAGAGCGGTCGGACTGATTTCTTGGGAGAATCATTATGTGACGGCTCTTTGTCTTCATTGGGGGCATCTCTATGTACACAGAGGGGCAGGGTGATGGCGCAGTCTTGCCTGAACAAGAGTCTTTCTTTAGAGAAGTCATGGAAGCAGAATGCGAAAGGGGGCGGATAAACTCTTCTGCGAGGGAAAGAAGTTTGGCAGAGCCAGGAGATCCATCCATGACATCATTAATAAGGTTCCATTAACTAAAAGCTTGAACAGGCATGGCATCAGGGCCTTCCCTCTGTAAATACACATTTAAATCCTTACCCATCTTTTTCCATGTCCATGGATGAATATCTGACCCCTCAAAAATAACCCAGGGACAGATCTTAGAAATAAAGTCAAAGAACGAAACCAAATCCTTCTTCTTATCTCTAACTCCTCCTTCTCTGAGGGAGGACTTAATGTCCTTAATAAATTGAGCTTCTTTGAAGCTGCCTGACCCATTTCTTATGGGACGGAGTATCTCCACTCACCAGGGACAAATGCTTTCTCGTGAGCAGCGAGCGCTGTTCTCCTTAACTCTGACCGACTGCGCAGGGGCTTTTCTGACTGAGTGGTGGTACCTGTCTGGCCGGTGGTCCTTACTTCGAGCCCCACATTGGGCGCCACTTGTCCCGGCCTGCGGGAATCAGTTATTCGAGGGTCTCGAAGGGGACCATGCCTGGAAAAGAACAGGCAAGAAAGAAGAGTGAGACCAAGCATATAGTTGTCAAGGTCTACTTTATTGTCACACAAGCAGCAAGTTTTAAGCAATAGGCAGGAGGAAGTTGGGAGGGGGAGATAGGGGGAAGTAAGCTCTGGGCCAAGCCCTTGGCCAGGTGTCTAGAACATTTTGTGGTTGTACACCAAAAGATCATAGATGTTTATCTTGTTCTTGTTGTTCCTAAAGTCAGTCAAGCAGGATGGTTTAGAAGTTTCACACGAGGAGAGGGGTGACCTATCTTTTATAGCTGACAGGCAGCCTGCCAGCCCCCAACACAATTCAACCACAAGGGTCCCCAGCTTCTGTCCATTGGTTGGGTGTAAGTATTTGCATCTAACACTTTCAGCTCCTTGTTGGGTCTCTCAGAGAGCAGCCATGTTAGGCTCCTGTCGGCAAGCATACCATAGCATCAGTAACTCTAAGGCCCCAGGGCCTCCCCTTGAGATGGATCTCGATTTGGCCCTGATATTGGACCTCCATTCTCTTATGCTCTTCTCCATTTTTGTCCCTGTAGTTCTTTCAAATGGGAACAATTCTGGATCAGAGCTTTTGACTGTGGGATGGCAACCCCAGCCCTTCACTTGATGTTCTGTCTTTCCACTGGAGGAAGACTCTACAAGTTTTCCCTCCCTGCGATAGAGAACTTCATCCAAGGTCCCTCCCTTTGAGTCCTGAGAGTCTCTGATCTCCCAGGTCTGGTGCATTCTAGAGGATCTCCCCACCTCTTACCTCCCAAGGTTTCCTCTTTCCATTCATTTTTCCCTCATCAAAATATTTTTTTTACATTTTTTTTAAAATTTGATCTTTTCTTAATTTACACTTCAAATGTTTTTTCCCTTTGCAGTTCTCACTTTTGGAAACCCTCTATCCCTACAATTTCTGCCTGCCTTTATGAGGGTGTTCTCCACACACCTGTAGAGAGCCGTTTGGAGTGTCTCTTCGCTTGGCAGCCACGACCCAGCTGCTTGCACCCTTCTGAATAACACCTCCCCCACCTGGTGGAGCTCCAAGAGCAAGGTGAAACCTTTTGTCTTCAAGGAGTTGCAAAAAGAGTTCCTGCAAAAAGAGCTAACCTCCCACAGATTAGCAGAGCTATGGAACCAACATCTTCCAGTGGAGCCGGAGTCACGCTGCGAAGACTTGCAACTCTGGGAAGGGAGTCATGCCCCCAAAGCATATATTGTCATTTTACCCCCAAGCAAGAGAAAGACTTTGTACAACCATGCATTAGTGTCTGTGTGTTTTTCTCTCATCACCCCCTTTTATCTTCCCAGCTCTCCATCCACAGAGAACTCGATCATGTGTAACTCCCGGGAGGTTTCAGATGGCTTGAAAC